>CM067845.1:48053050-49303050 GCA_034509565.1 Triticum monococcum
CCGGTGGAAAGCTCTATGGTTACAGTTTGCGTAAAGCCAATTTTTCCCTACTGCAAAGGAATAAATTTTATTTAACTATCATGGTAGTTGTTAAACATTGAGAATGGTTGATAGCATTCTCAATCCCAATTAAGCATCATCATTAAACAAAACACAACAAAATTAATTTTTGAGTAACATGTTGAGATTCACATGATAATCCAGATACTAGATACTCAAGATGGCCATAACCGGGGACACGGCTAACCATGATTAGTTTATACACTCTGCAAAGGTTTGCGCACTTTTCCCCACAAGACTCGATCTCCTCCGTTGGGTTCTCGCACTACATGGAGTTTGAGAAACGGATGACCGAGACATAGTCTTTCAGAAGTGCTAGCACCTTACGAACGGGTAGACCGTACCAACCTACATCCCCTACATCTGCTAGTCTACCACTGTAAGAGTTCGCACGACTTAATCAACTATGCTAGAGCCCATAGTAGCTTGTGGCTACACATGGAAGTTTCTAGCATGAACAATCTCATGATCCCTTTGAGCCTGGGTGGCGGTCCATAAAGAAAAACAGGCAATCGCTGGAATACCCAGGTGCCTCAGTCCACCTAGATGTGTATTTAAGTTGCCACCTTAAGTAAACCATTAATTAACATCTCACATCTGTCATGGATACACTCACCCAATCCACGTCTACTAGCATAGCATGGCATAATAAGCAAACGTAGAAGTAACTCCCAAAGGTTTGATAAAAACAGGTAATAGGTACTACCTCAACTACTTCCCAAACCCAAAATTTAACTAGATCCTAATCATGCAATGTGTGAGGGTTGATCTAATGCAATAAAACTGGGTAGAGGGAAAAACATGATCAAAGTGTTACTTGCCTTGCTGATGATCCGGGAAACCTAGCGATTCGAAGTAGCAAGCGGCGCACTCCGGGTACTCTATCGCAAACAAACAAGCATACAACAAGTACTCAACTAATGCACAGCTAAAACTCAAATAAGAGATCTAACCAGAAAGTTCAACTTAGGACCTCCGGTTGGAAAAAAGAATCAAAACAAACGAAGCAACGAACGACAAATGGCAAAAGAAAAAGGCTTATTTACTATTCTGGATCTAGGGAATTTTTTTACAGTGGCAAAAACTTGTTTGAGTTGGTTAAACGGAAAGAGGGTTTCGAGGCGAAACTCCAGGCGCTTGAATCGCCTGATTCCGATAAACAAGCGGAAAGTTAGACTAAAACGAAAATCGGATCAGAAATCGCGATCAGAAAAATCGCGGATTTAATCCGAGAAAAAGAAAAATGACGAACATTCGTTAAAACGAACGAACGGACGAACGCTCGCTAATTAAATAAACCGGAAAAACCGATCTATTTAAAAAAACCGAAAGAAAAAAATGAACAAAACCATCGGAAAACCGAACGGTTTTTTCAAGAAAAACCGGTGGCGGCGAGGTCTACCTCCGGCGACGGATCCGGCAGGCGGCGACGGGCGGCGGCGCTAGGCGGCGGCGGGGGGGCTAGGCAGCTAGGGTTTGAGGGGGGGGGGTCCGGCTCGGCCTCCCCGGCTTATAAAGCTGGATGGGCCTAGTGTCCGGGTCGGACACGGCCCGGTAGGTCGGTTGCATTTTTTTAATAGTTACGCTCAGAAAAAAACAAAAGGAATACTAAACGGACTCCAAAAATAACGAAATAAATTTTCCCTGGCTTCTAAAATCAAGCCGCACAGGATGAACATTTATTTGGGGCCTAAATGCAATTTTGAAAAACACGCATTTCTCCTAAATTCAAATAAATAGCAAATAAAACCAAATAAAATCTTATTTGAGTTTTTTATTAAATCCCCAGTATTTCTTTATTTTGGGAAAGCATTTTATTCCCTCTCTCATATTTTTGTAATAGAAATAATTGAAGATAAAATAAATAAAATCAAACGATCCTATTTTCAAAATTTGAGACAACTCAAATATGAAAATAACGAAATCTCCAAGTCTCTCCGAGGGTCCTTGAGTTGCGTGAAATTTCTAGGATCAACCAAAATGCAATAAATATGATATGCAATGATGATCTAGTGTATAACATTCCAAATTGAAAATTTGGGATGTTACAAAGTCTTACACCATATGATAGAAAGGTCTCACAAGCACAAACCAAAGCAAAGCAAACGAGGTTCAACGGAACGAAAGCAAGGCGATAATACGAAACACGACACACAACTCACAAATCTTACACTCTCTCCCCCTTTGGCATCGAGACACCAAAAAGACAAAGAGGACACCTACGACACAAGTGGTGGCTCAAGCTGAAGCAATCACTCGTCATGATCCTCGTCAGACTCGACAGCGGGAACGGTCTCCTCCTTGTCCTCCTCAGAATCAGTGCACTTGTAGCCCTACTCCGCCATCCAGTCTGCCTCTGGCGTGATGACCTTCTCAGACCCATTGTATATCTCCTCGCCAAACATCCTCAAGATCCGCTTGTCGCGGCGGCGACTCTCCTTCTGAGCAACATGAGACTGGTACTTCCCTTGGCCTACATGCAGAACAGAGCATTCATCTTATTCTTTAGCTTCTTAGCCCAAGAGGGCTCAGAAGAGGAAGGCGAGTAGCCAGCAGAGCTGTCCTCAATAGCGTCCTCCTCCTCAATCTCATCCTCGTCCACATCCATCTGAGCAGTCGCTGCCTCAGCACGGGTAGTAGTTAGGGATGGCAATGGGTCGGGTTTGGGGCGGGTGGAGCTGGTCCAAATCCAACCGTTGACCCATCTTCCTACCCTCTACCCATCCACCAAATTATCCATGGGCAAAACTTGTGCCCATGTCCAAACCCACTGGATACCCACATACCCATGGAGATCCATGGGCATAGAAAAGTCAGCATGAAGCCTTCCCAAAGAGCAAATTAACTCATCATCATTCACTCACAAATGACAACATAAGATACATGCCAGAGGTTGATTCTCTAGCATATAGCTCATGGAACAAATTGCATATTTCCTGCCATTTCCCATTGATTCGCTCTTTCTACTATCACTGGCATATGGCCCCACATGTCATACGGGTATCCATTGGATATCCATGGAGCACAAACTATAACCATGCCCAACCCGGCTGTTCGTGGGTATCCATATCCATGGACCCATGGGCGAAAATGTGCTCCATACCCTTGCCCAACCGGGTCGGGTATCCATGGGTATCCAGATCCGTGGATAAAATTGCCATCCCTAGTAGTAGTGTTGGCCCACTGGGTCTTGGCACGGAGCTTGATGGGCTCATGACGAGTCCAGTCAGGGGCAAGAAACTCCTCATCAGGAAAGAGCTTCTCCCAAGTCTTCGAGATCAACAGAAATAGGTAAGGTCCATAGATGGGTACCTTATGGTTGAACACCTCAAACCGAAGCTCGCACCACATGATATGTGAGACATCAAGTGGTTGCGACTAAGAGTGGCGCGCCTCCTCAAAAATGAGCATCATATCCACAAGATAGGCATGCACCTTGTCCTTGTCACCAATGCGTGGAAAGAGGGAGTTGCGGAAGATGCGATACATGATGTCAATGAAGGAGTTCAGCACCCACGCCATCTTGCCACTGGGAAGCAACTTCTCAACATAGTAGGGCTGAAGCTTGTTCTTGTTGGCTGACTCGATATTGGCATGAGGCGAACACCAACGGGCGTGTTGAGCCCCTCATCAGGAACCCGAAGCAAATCCATGAAGTCCTTCAATGTAGCAGTCATCCAGGTCATGGTCCATTCCTCATTAGGATGGAAGTGGACCGTGGCAAAGAACTGGGCCATAATCTCAGGGTCTTAATCCTGGTGGAAAGAGATCACATCCTCAATGCCAAGCTGCTCCACTAGATCCAGAGCCTCACCAAAATAGGCACGATGCTTATCCTTCCTCATATGATTCATGTCAATCCAGTGCACGTCCACATATATGTTCTGCTTGGCCTTGATCACATCCAGATAAATGAGATACTGCTGCTTAGTCCAGAATAGATCATTCCCTCTAAAGTTGGCACGAGGATTCACATAGGGGTTGATCTTCCTTTGAGTGACAAACTCTGCAAGAGGTATCTCATCCATTCCCATGGAGGGCTCCTTGAGCTTGGTGGCGGTGGTCTTGGTCCTGCATTGGGGGGCATTGGAGCCCTCTGGAGCTTCATCTTTGTTGCACAAATGCTTGGAGCCCATGTCACGGATGGGATTGGAACGGCGTGCATGGATACCGGAGCCACCACCTATGACACAAAACCACAAAAAACGCAAGAGAAACGAGAAGGATCAATGCAAAGACCACAGCAAAACAGGTGAAACAAGTAGAACTCGCACTTGGTAAATGCCACATGGGAGATTTGACAACATCGGTAGTACCGCATGGGTGAGCGGTACTAAAATTTTAGTGCTGCTCCTAGCCACCATAGTACCACGCCAGGACGGCATGGTAGTACCATGTCTTGGGGCGGTAGTACCATACGAGCGGTAGTACCGCACGGTGCCAGATCCGAACCTCCAATGGATCTGAGCACAGCCATGACAACGAAGCAGTACTATGACTGATCAAATCTACCACGGGGCAATATATCAAGTACCATCTCTACGCATTACTACTCTCCTACATCCTACTCTTGCAAAGATTTGGCCTAAAATCTCAAGAACAACATGCATCTCCCCAAAGACCTAGAAACGAAAGAACAAACCAAGGAGAGAGGGATTTGGGGAGAAACCTTGTTCCATGGCAAGAGGAAGAGGTGGGGACCGATCCCACCGGACGGAATGCAAGGAGAGCGGCCGGAGACGGAGATCCGGCGAGGGTCTCCGGCGCCGTTCTTGGACAGGAGAGAGAGAGAGAGACGTCATGGGGGAAAAGAGTTGAATGGGTATGGGGGAGTTGGAACTCCCCCTGCCCGCTCTTAACCCCCCCCCCCCCCACGCGCTCTTGACTGTGCGGTAGTATCGCGTGTCATCGCAGTAGTACCGCCTGGGCAGAAGTACTGCACCGTGGGCGGTAGTACTGCTCCCCCATGCGGCAGTAAAAAATTATCGTCGTGATGGGTGCGGTAGTACCGTGGCGAACCACGGTAGTACCGTGAACCCAAGAAAATGCACATTTCAAAACATAGAAGAAAGAGGCCTTTGCACTGCAACCTTCACGCGAACAAACACACCAAAGAGCTAAGCCACGAGACCACACACTCAAGCTCGGCACGAAGAAAGAAAGGAAAGAGACAACAAGGACTAAACACATAACAAAACCTCTCCAAAGAGAGGGCGGTGGCCGGAGCCACCTATGTTTGAGTCAATTGGTATGGCACCGCGAGGAATTATCCTTGGGATCGTGACCAAAACTCATCTTTGCAGCACAAGTACCATCAACAATGGCTAATGTGAAAGAGTTAATCAATTTATGCATAATGGGGGGAGGGAGAGCTCATTGAGAGAACCACACTCCCCCTATGTCCATGCCTACACCTAAACAAGATAACAAGTTGAGTATGGTGGGATGTGCAAGGGTTCAAGAAACATTGCTCGAATCAATGATATTTAGCTCATGCCTTATCTCGCGAAATCTTGCTTCATCCAAAGGCTTCGTGAAGATATCTGCAAGGTTATCATGACTGTTGACATAGTTGGGCTCGATCTCCCCTCGCCTAATATGATCCCGAATGAAGTAATACTGGATCTCGATATGCTTCATCTTGAAGTGTTGCGCCGGGTTGAGAGAAATCTTGATGGCACTTTCATTGTCACACCAAAGAGGCACTTTGTCACAAATGACACCATAATCCTTTCAAGTTTTCCTTATCCCAAGAAGTTGTGCACAACAACTACTGGCGGCCACATACTCCGCTTCCATGGACGAGAGAGATACACACCTTTGCTTCTTGGACGACCAACTCACCAAAGAGCAACCAAGAAATTGGCACCCTCCGGAAGTATACTTCCTATCCACAATGTCTCCCGCCCAATCGGATTCCGAATAGCCAACAAGGTTGATGATAGATCCTCTCGGATACCATAAGCCAAAGTTTGGGGTATGAGCCAAATATAGAAAGATTCGCTTGACCGCCACATAGTGGCTTTACTTGGGTGCGGCTTGAAACCGTGCACAAATTCCCACACTCAACATGATATCCAGTCTAGATGCACAAAGGTAAAGCAAGGAGCCAATCATGGAGAGATATACCTTTTGATCCACTGCTTTACCATTGGGATCTATGTCAAGTTGGCATTTGATGGGCATTGGAGTGGAAGCCGGCTTGACATCACTTAGCTTGAATCTCTTGAGCATGTCTTGAGTGTATTTGGCTTGGTTGATGAAGGTTCCTTCTCTTCGTTGCTTGACTTCGAACCCGAGAAAGAACTTCAACTCTCCCATCATGGACATCTTGAACTTGGAGTTCATGAGTGCGGCAAACTCCTCATTGAAAGCTTTGTTAGGGGAACCAAAGATAATATCATCAACATATAGTTGGCACACAAACAACTCCCCTTTGACCTTCTTAGTAAAAAGAGTGGGGTCGATTTTCCCAATTTCAAAACCACGACCTTGCAACAACTCGGTAAGGTGGTCATACCACACACGTGGGGCTTGCTTAAGGCCATAGAGTGCCTTATGGAGTTGGTACACATGATTAGGAAAATAGGGATCCTCCAACCCGGGGGGTTGCTTGACATATACCAATTCATTAATAGGACCATTAAGAAAAGCACTCTTCACATCCATTTGTTGTAACTTAAAGTTATGATGAGAAGCATAAGCAATCAACATGCGAATGGATTCAAGGCGAGCAACGGGAGCAATGGTTTCACCGTAGTCGATACCCTCGACTTGGGAGTAGCCTTGTGCTACCAAACGAGCCTTGTTGCGAATGATAATTCCATGAGCATCTTGCTTGTTCTTGAATATCCACTTGGTTCCAATGACATTGTGGTTCCCCGTTGGCCTTGGCACCAATCTCCACACCTGGTTGTGCTCAAAGTTGTTGAGTTCTTCATGAATGGCATTAAGACAATCCGGATCCTCGAGCGCCTCATAGACCTTCTAGGGTTCAACACAAGAGACAAACACGTGATGTTCACAATAGTTTGCTAATTTTCTACAAGTGCTTACCCCCTTTCTTAAGCTTCCAAGCACATTTGTCATGAGATGATCTTTGGTGGATAGCTTGGATGCGATTTTGGCGGCACGACACTCTAATTCCTCCTCTGGAGAGAGTTGAGGAGCGGTTACTTGATCATCTTGAGCGTCGTCTTGAGCTTGTTATTGATCTTGAGCTTGCTCTTGATCTTGAACATGCTTGGATGAGAGAACTTGACCTTGGGCATCACTTGGGGATTCTACACAATCTTGAGGATGATCTTGCCCTTGGTCATATTCATGATGTTGAGGGCCTTCACTTTGTTCTTCGGAAGCGTGTGGGCCTTGGGTTGGTGATGGCTCCATGTGAGTGGAACATTGTCCTTCTCCTTATGGCTTGGGGAGGAATTTCATCACCTACATCACAAGTGCCACTTTGCTCCACTTGGGAGCCGTTATTCTCATCAAACTCCATGTTACATGTCTCCTCAATAAGTCCCGTGGACTTATTGAGGACATGCACTAGTAGAAAACAGGGCTATGGTCCAGGCCGCATCAGCCGATTAGTCCCGGTTCAGTCTAGAACCGGGACCAATGTGGGCATTGGTCCCGGTTGGTGAGCCCAGGGGGCCGGCCAGGCCACGTGGGCCATTGGTCCCGGTTCATCTGGACCTTTTGGTCCCGGTTGGTGGGATGAACCGTGACCAATGGGCCTCCCTCCTGGCCCACCACCATTGGTCCCGGTTGGTGGCTTGAACCGGGACCAAAGGCTCCCCTTTAAACCCGGTTCATGCCACCAACCGGGACCAATGAGGTGCCTATATATACCCCCTCGCGCAAGAGCAGAGCACAGTGCTCTGTTTTTTCTGGCCGAGGGGGAGAGGGCTTTGTGGTGCTCTAGCTCACCTCCTATGCACATGAGGTGTTTGATGGAATGCCCGAGCCACACTACTTAAGCTTTCTCCTCTCCAAGCTCGACCTCCAAGCTCCATTTTCCTCGAGATTTGTCTAGATTTAGCGGTCCGTCACGCCCCGTCCCCGTCTTCACCGCCGTCGATCACCCGCGCCGATCTCATCACCGACACCACCGTGGTGAGCCTCTTGTTCTTATCTTCTTTCTGAAAGGAAAAATATTCTTACTTGTATGTTTAGATAGATACTTGTATCATTTTCTTACATTTTTATTGCATCTTATATAGTGCGATGGTTTTGGTATCCGCCCCCGTCGGCCCTCGTCCTGTCTATGATTCGGATTTGGTATGTATATTATCTTTATAACTATTGGTTCATTTATTGTTTATGAAAATTATGCCGACCAACGTGACATAGATTTTATTTATCTAGGATGTATGTGAATCGGAAATGCCAACCGACCTTGTCGAGAGGTTAAATTTAGTTGAAGAAGAAAACAATTTGTTGAAGGAAAAAATAAAAAAAATTGAGGAGGAGAAGATGATATTGGAGTTGCATGTTGCGGATGTCGTCGATGATCACAAGATCAAGATGGATGCAATGCGCTTGAAGATTAGAAAGATTAGAAAATATGCCATTCATACCGAGGCTTGGTATCATTATGCCGTTGGATCAATTGTTACCTTGGTTGCGATTATGATCCCATTTGTTTTCACATTGAAATGTTTTACATAGTTTCAATGTATGGTTTAATTAATTAGATGCTCTGGAGAGCTATATGTTATTAGATGAGAACTATGTATGCACTTTGGTTTTAATGTGATGATGAACTTCTATTAATTTGGACACTTAATTATATATAATGCACGCAGATGAACCGGCAATGGATGTACGGTGACAGACAGACCCGTGAGTACATTAAGGGCGTGCATGAGTTTCTCGATGCGGCTGAGGCAAACAAGCAGAATGGTTTTATATGTTGTCCATGCACTAAATGTGGGAATACGAGGTCTTACTCTAACCAGAAAATCCTTCACTCCCACCTGCTTTACAAGGGTTTCATGCCACACTATATTGTTTGGACGAGGCACGGAGAAATAGGGGTTATGATGGAAGACGACGAAGAAGAAGAGTACGATGACAACTATGTGCCCCCTGAATACGGTGATGCTGCAACGAGGGGAGCTGGTGAAGATCAAGAGGAACCAGACGATGTGCCCAATGATGCTGCCACGGGTGAAGCTGCTAAAGATCAAGAGGAACCAGACGATGTGCCCGATGATGATGATCTCCGCCAGGTCATTGTCGATGCAAGGACGCAATGCATTAGTCAAAAGGAGAAGCTGAAGTTCGATCGCATGTTAGAGGATCACAAAAAAGGGTTATACCCCAATTGCAAAGATGGCAACACAAAGCTCGGTACCGTACTGGAATTGCTGCAGTGGAAGGCAGAGAATGCTGTGGCTAACAAAGGATTTGAGAAGCTACTGAAAATATTGAAGAAGAAGCTTCCAAAGGATAACGAATTGCCCGACAGTACATACGCAGCAAAGAAGGTCGTATGCCCTCTAGGATTGGAGGTGGAGAAGATACATGCATACCCTAATGACTGCATCCTCTACCGCGGTGCATACAAGGATCTGAACGCATGCCCGGTATGCGGTGCGCTGCGGTATAAGATCAGACGAGATGACCCCGTGATGTTGACGGCGAGCCCCTCAGGAAGAGGGTTCCTGCGAAGGTGATGTGGTATGCTCCTATAATACCACGGTTGAAATGTCTATTCAGAAACGAAGAGCATGCCAAGTTGATGCGATGGCACAGTGAGAATTGAAAGAAAGATGGGAAGTTGAGAGCACCCGCTGATGGGTCGCAGTGGAGAAAAATCGAGAGAAAGTACTGGGATGAGTTTGCAAAGGACCCAAGGAATGTATGGTTTGCTTTAAGCACGGATGGCATTAATCCTTTTGGGGAGCAGAGCAGCAATCACAGCACCTGGCCCGTGACTCTATGTATGTATAACCTTCCTCCTTGGATGTGCATGAAGCGGAAGTTCATTATGATGCCAGTTCTCATCCAAGGCCCTAAGCAACGCGGCAACGAAATTGATGTGTACCTAAGGCCATTAGTTGAAGAACTTTTACAGCTGTGGAAAGGAAACGGTGTACGTACGTGGGATGAGCACAGACAGGAGGAATTTAACCTTAAGGCGTTGCTGTTCGTGACCATCAATGATTGGCCCGCTCTCAGTAACCTTTCAGGACAGACAAACAAAAGATACCACGCATGCATGCACTGTTTAGATGACACTGAAAGTATATACCTGGACAAATGCAGGAAGAATGTGTACCTGGGCCATCGTCGATTTCTTCCGACCAACCATCAATGTCGAAAGAAAGGCAAGCATTTCAAAGGCGAGGCAGATCACCGGAAGAAGCTCGCCATGCGCACCGGTGATCACGTGCTTGCTATGGTCAATGATTTACACTACGTAATCTTTGGAAAGGGTCCCGGTGGACTAGCTGTTCCGAATGACGCTGAGGGACGCGCACCCATGTGGAAGAAGAAATCTATATTTTGCCACCAACCGGGACCAATGCTCCGTCTATATAAGCCACACTTGTGAAAATTTTGGTACAGTTTCTTCGATCCCGCCCCGACGTCGCCGCCAGGCTGCCCCTCTGCTCACCTCGCCGTCGCCGCCGTTGCCCCTACCCCGCCCCCGAGCGCGCCCTGCCTCGTCGTCGTCACCGACCCCGAGCCGCCCCGCCGTCGCCCTCGCCCTCGAGCTCCACCGTCCCCGAGCCCCCGAGCTCCTGCCCCGCGCGCCCACGAGCTCCGCCATCCGCCGCCGCCGAGCGCGCCCCGCCGTCGCCCTCGCCCTCGCCGACCCCGAGCCCGTCCTAGTTGCCATCGCCCCCGACGCCGGCCGCCCGCGTCTCCTCCCCGATCCCTCCGGGAGAGGTAGCTACCGCCCCATCCTCTCCTTCCTTCCCTGCTCCTTAATTTGCAAAATATTGATATGATGTAGATGTATGTATGTATGTATGTATGAGTTGGGGAGAAAGTTTATAATTTTTGTTCATATATACTGTAGATGTATGTATGATGAATTTTGATATTTCTTTGTTCATATATAATGTAGATGTATATGTATGTATGGAATGATATCGATGGATGTATGTATATAGAACATTCGTAGAAAATATGACCAATGTCCCCCTCCGGTTCACTCGGGAACACTAACTATCTCGGAGAAAAAAATGTTATCGGGGAAAAACATGAGAGGAACAAGAGGATAAAAAAGAAGAGGAAGAAGAAAAAAAAGAGGAGAAGAAAGAATAGAGGAGCTTCTCCTATATTCTTTCTTCTCCCCTTTTTTTCTTCTTCTTCATCTTTTTTTTATCGGGCAGGGTCGACGGTCGCCTAGGGGTCGAGGGTCGAAAGGGGGTCGACGGTCGCCTAGGGGTCGAGGGTCGGGAGGGGGTCTAGGGTCGCCGAGAGGGGAGAGGAAGACGAGGAGAAATAAATAAGAAGAAGAAAAAAGAAGAAAAAGAAGAGGAGAAGAAGAGAAAAATAGAATATATATTCTATTTTCTCTTTTCTCCTCTATTCTTTCTTCTTCTCCTCTTTTTTTTCTTCTTTTTTTTCTTCGACACGTGGGGGGGGGGGTCGAGAACGCCGGACATTCATGAGAGAGGCGAGGAAGAAGGGGAAGAAGAGGAGAGGAAGAAGAGGAAGTCTTCTCCTCTATTCTTTCTTCTCTTCTTTTTTCTTCTTCTTCTTCCTCTTTATTTTATCGGGAACGAGGGTCGTCGAGAGGGTCGCCGAGCGGTAGAGGAGAAACCCTAAATAGAAAGTATCGTCGGTGTGAGATACATGTACCGTCGGTGTCGGACACTACATCCACATCCCACAAGTGGCGCGGGCTTCGACGCCCACGTCACTTGTGGGACGTGGATGTAGTGTCCGACACCGAAGGCCACATGTATCTCACACCCACGATACTTGCTAGCTATTTAGGGTTTCCTTTGACACTACGCAACCTCCCGACCCCTCGGCGATCCTCTCGAACATGAGAGGAAGAAGAGGATCATCGAGGGGTCGAGGGTTCCAGGGTCGTCGAGGATGGTCGAGGGGTCGAGAGAGGTTTCCTAGTGTCAAAGTATTGAAGAAATCCATGCCTTCATCATTAGCCGGAAGTAACCAGGGCATGTTGGTACGAAGTTCTACAAAGTTGTTTTGGAATGGAGTCCCGGATAGAATAATCAGCCTTTTGGTACCAATTCAGCAAAGGCCTTCCAAATAGTGATATTCGGAAGGCTCTTGCTGAACTTTGTACCAAAAAGCGAATTATCCTATCTGGGAGTCCGTTCCAGAACAACTTTGAAGAGCTTCGTACCATCATGCACATGTTACTTTTGCCTAATGATGAAGACATGGTTTTATTGAATCCTTTGACACTACGCAACCTCCCGACCCCTCGGCGATCCTCTCGAACATGAGAGGAAGAAGAGGATCGTCGATGGGTCGAGGGTTCCAGGGTCGTCGAGGGTTCGAGGGGTCGAGGATCGCCGAGGGGTCGAGAGAGGTTTCCTAGTGTCAAAGTATTGAAGAAATCCATGCCTTCATCATTAGCCAGAAGTAACCAGGGCATGTTGGTACGAAGTTCTGTAAAGTTGTTTCGGAATGGAGTCCCGGATAGAATAATCCGCCTTTTGGTACGTATTCAGCAAAGGCCTTCCAAATAGCGATATTCAGAAGGCTCTTTCTGAACTTTGTACCAAAAAGCGAATTATCCTATCTGGGACTCCGTTCCAGAACAACTTTGAAGAGCTTCGTACCATCATGCACATGTTACTTTCGCCTAATGATGAAGACATGGTTTTGTTGAATCCTTTGACACTACGCAACCTCCCGACCCCTCGGCGATCCTCTCGAACATGAGAGGAAGAAGAGGGTCGTCTAGGGGTCGAGGGTTCGAGGGTTCTTCTCCTCTATTCTTTCTTCTCCTCTTTTTTTTCTTCTTCTTCCTCTTTTTTTTATCGGGAACGAGGGTCGCTGAGGGACATAGATGTAGTGTCATCGTTGTCGATATATACCCCCTCCCGATAGCTTACTATGATTAGGTAGCTAGTTCTACGTTTGGCACTAATATATCCATCTGTCATGTTTGAATAATAATTGCCATGTTGTAAATATTGGTAGAAACTATGGACACCGCCCTAGAAGAAGCAACAAAAGAAGCGTTGTTGAGGGAGAGAATCGCAGAAGGAAGTGATGCCGTCTCGTACTATCTCAACGAAACCGATGGTCTAGAAGGAGAGGGTGAACAAGCTGGCTACGGTGACCTAATGCCGGTGCAAGAAGAAGAACATGAGGACGGCTCCGGTGACCCAATGCCGGTGCAAGGAGACCGTGATGACGGCTCCGGTGACCGAACCGAGTCCGGCCAGGTATATATATTAGTTAAGCCTATGCTAACTAGCTGATTGATGCATTCATTGTTTTGGTATGTACACATATTAATTAAGTCTTTGTTCTTTTTTCTAGCCCTCCGAATCGAGCACAACTTCGGTAAAGAGACGAGGCCCGAAGAAAAAGTTGAGCTCAGATGAAAAGCTTGAGATCATAGCAATCGCGCCCGACGACCAACCTATTGAACCCCTCCGGACAAAGAGCGCATTTGTTGCTCAGTGCGGGGTTCTGGTTAGGGACAAGATCCCGATAAGCATCCAGCAATGGTTTAAGCCGGCTACAGAAGACCCTGAGGTGTCTTATGTCAATGATATGCAGAAAAATGATCTTTGGACTGAGCTGAAGTCAAATTTCACCCTACCGCCAGAGGATAATCCAGAGAACCCAATTAAAGAGAAATTAATCAAGTCTTTTGCTCTGAAGAGGATGGCAGAACTATTCAGGAGGTGGAAGAAAGAGCTGAATATTAAGTTTGTCGAAAATAATGAGACACCAGAATTCAAGGGCAGATATGAGAAGATCAGAGATCACTAGCCCGCATTTGTGGCCCACAAGACATCGGAAAAGAGTCAGAAGATGTCGGCGACAAACAAGCAAAATGCTGCGAAGAAGAAGCTTCACCATCGCACGGGGTCAGGTGGCTACCTCGTAGCCCGGCCTAAGTGGTCCAAGGTTGAGAATGATCTGGTTCATAAAGGGATCGAACCAGAGACAAATAACTGGCCAGACCGTTGCCGGACTTGGTTCTTCGGGGCTGGCGGAACCTTGGACCCTGAAACAGGGAAGTGCATTTGGACGAACGAACAAATGGACATACTAGTCAGTAAGCTTAAGCAGTATATCGAAGCAACGTAGGAAGGGACATTCTTTCCAGACAGAGAGCACGATGAGCTCACAATGGCCCTCGGGAATCCTGAGCACCCTGGACGGACACGAGGCATGCCAGGCTCCGTTCCATGGAAGGTTGGGTTTCCGGACGCAGGCGGTTACAAATCCCATGAGAGGAGGAAAAAAGTGCAGCAGACCGAACTGCAGGCGCTACACAAAGGGTACAAGCGATAGGGGAACGAGAAGAAAATCGCAGCAAACGTACTGCCGAAGCCTCCCCCGAAGCTACCCCGCCATCTCAGCGCAGAAGCAGCGTGGCTTCCATCGAGCTGCTTCAGCCGGAGCATGCCTTGACGGCTCCTGCCAGCTATCCTGTGGATGCTATAACGGAGTCTCAAAATTGCCACCTTATGACGCAATGGATGAATTTGAAGGTCAAGGCGGCTGTTGGCTCTGTTTATCCTACTGAACCCGGCGCAACTTTTCACTGCCGGCCGATTCCAGAAGGATATGCTAGGGTGATGGTGGATGAGATAACGGAGGGATTTGAGGACCTCCAACTTGACCACCCTACCAGTGAAGGGGAGACTCAGCTGGGGTCTGCTCTGAAGACTCCATGCCTATGGCGGAAGGAACTCATCAACCTTCCGAACTGGACGCCTCCGCCTCCGCCTCCTCCTCCGGCGAGTTAGGGCACTCCGCCTCCTCCACCGCCTCCTCCTCCAGCGAGTGACGATCAGGGCCCTCGGTCGGCTCCTTCTCCGGCGCGTGGCGGCACTCCACCTCCGTCTCCGCCTGCGCCGACGCGCCCGAGCAGCCAGCCTCCTCCTTCTCCGCCTCGTCAGCAAGGGCGGAAGAGACCTGCCACCGCTCCAGCTGCTCCGGTGGGTCGTAGTCCTTCTCCTCTGCCTCTTAAGCAAGTAAAGAAGACAACCGCTTCGTCTGCTCGGTCGGCGTCTAGCAGTACAACCAGAGGCGGGAGGACATACAGATTCGGTCCTTCTCTGAAGACTCCAGAGAAGTTACCATACGAGAGGACCTAGGAGGAGAACGCCGAGATCGCGTGAGAAGATGTGAGGAAATTCTTTGAAGGGGTGAAAGAAAAGAAACATCCACCTCCGGAGGAGCAGGTAGATCGGGTGAAAGTGAAGCGCACTCTGGCTGCCCTGACAAAACCACCGAAGTCTGATCCGCCGAAAGGAAACTATGACCGCATTATTGGAAAGGAATTTGCCGAAGCGGAGCGGTCGGGAAGTACTGTCAGTGATCAAAGGCTGAAAGAACGACGAGCTGGGAAACAAATTGCCCAGCTCGGCGAACAAGCAAAGCAATCATGCCCCCCGCTCAAGGTGCCTAGCCACAATGTCGCTAATGATCCGAGGATGGTGCCCGGTTATAGCAATCTTGCAGATTACCTGCCCGACGAAGTACGTTATGAACCCATGGAGATGCAGATACAAAGATACAAGTACGGGAAGCCTCTCGTCAAAGATGAAAGATCTCTATCAATGATGATGCGAAGATTGCATGATTGGTACTTGAAAATCTGCAGAGACTCTGGGGGGAGGAGTACTTTGTATTTGAAAGTTAAAAAGGAGCATGACCTCGTTGGAATTGATTTGTTGCCTGTTCCATTTGAGGAGTTCTATCAGTTTTTCAATCAATTGGCCCTCGATAAAACAACGGTCGCCTGCTACTGTCTGGAAGTAGTACTACTTCTGTCATTAAGTTTCTCTATATAGCTTAGCTCTTTCATTGCATGTATTTATAATCATCCTCACTATATTATGCAGATTGAAGATCATCGAATTGAAGAAAAGACAAGTCGGTGATATTGGGTTCATTAACACATATCTCATAGATGCAACTCAGGTTAAATTTCATGCCGCAGAAACCGAGGCCAGCATGCTACAATCATTGATAATAAATCAAAACAAAGATATAATACTCTTTCCTTACAACTTCAAGTGAGTGTTACTGTCTTGTGCGTATTCGGTTTCCCTTATATATTAGTCAAGGTTATAGTAATGTAATTGATGAGTTATGCATGCGTGTGCCGTTTCCACTATATTCTCCTACATATTAAGCTTGAGCAGGGACTAGTAACCGTCTTAGACTCAAGACGAAAAGATCCCAAGGACTATGCAGACATGACTCAAATACTCGAGAAGTAAGTTAAATCGATCATTATCCACCATATCAGCAACTTTGTTCATTTCCTGATATATCAAGTAATTATTTTCTTTGTTCGGCAGGATTTGGAGAAAATTCACCAGAAAAGCTCCGGGACTGCCGAAGGAGCTGCAATTTAGACACCCGAAAGTAAGTACTAGCTATAGTAGCATTTTAAGCGCATCTACTAGTCATTCAAGTGCTAGTTTCATCAATACCATTTGGCATTCTTGCTTATCAGTTTGATTAACCTCTATTTCTTGTAAAGTGGTTGTGGCAGGAACAAGGGAATGATTTCTGTGGATACTATGTTTGCGAGTCCATCCGCCACACGACCTGTGAGCGGGGCTACACTGACGAACAATATGAAGTACGTAAATAACAACATTCACAATTTTATTTTATTACCATCATTTGTGTTGAGTTTCATTCATTCATATATATATGTATTGACCCCCTTCTTTAAATTAGATGTTTCGGAAGCGGGATGAACTCCTAGCACCAGCTCGCATGCGAGGAATTCAAGAGGAATTGGCGGCATTCTTTCTTGACCACGTCATCCCTGAAGACGGAGAATTCTATGTTAAACCTGAGTCCGTATGATTATATTTGTAAGAGATAATTACTGTATATATGTAGCCGGTAGTGTCAGATAGATATACGAGAACTTGTTGTTCGACCAATCTCTCGGAGTAGGAGAGGTGGTCGATATCACTTCTCTCTGTATGCATATATGTTCATGACGATCTTCTGTTTCCTTCATTTGCTTACTAGCTAGCCAGCGTGTCTAGCCCTCTCTATACGTATGTATAGTACGTAGCGTCGACCAAGCACGGACATAAGAGAGGACACTTCTCTCTATTAATTATAGCTAGCTCACACAATATATGAAACACCTAAATTAACCCCCGAACCCCCCCCCCTCCCCCACAAAAAAAACTAAAACCCCAGCCATAGAAATGCTGACGCGTGGATGCCTATTAGTCCCGGTTGGTGCCACCAACCGGGACCAAAGGGTCTCCTGCCTGGGCTCTGCGCACTGCCCACGTGGAGGGCCTTTAGTCCCAGTTCTGGATTGAACCGGGACTAAAGGGGGGAGGTATTAGTACCGACACTTTAGTCCCGGTTCAGGAACCGGGACCAAAGGCCCTTACGAACCGGGACTATAGGCCCTTTTTCTACCAGTGATGGTAAGCGTGAGAATTTGTAGCATAACCAACAAATGCCCTCATAAGCTCTAGCCTCAAATTTAGACAACCGAACACCTTTCTTGAGAATGAAACACATACACCCGAACACCTGGAAGTACTTGAGGTTGGGCTTGTTACCGCTGAGAATCTCATATGGAGTCTTGTTCAAGCCTGTGCGGAGATAGAGCCGATTGGATGCATGACATGCGGTGTTGATGGCTTTGGCCGAAAAGTTGTATGGAGACTTGAACTCCGCCATCATGGTCCTTGCCGCATCCATCAACGTCCGGTTCTTCCTATCCGCTACACCATTTTGTTGAGGGGTGTAAGGAGCGGAATATTGATGCTTGATCCCCTCATCACTAAGAAACTCATCCAAGGTGTAGTTCTTGAACTCGATGTCGTTGTCACTTCTTATTGTCAAGATCTTTGCATTGTGTTGACGTTGGGCTTCATTTGCAAAGTCAATGACGGTTTTTTGGGTCTCGCTCTTCCTCTTGAAGAAATATACCCAAGTTTATCTTGAATAATCATCCACAATCACCAAGAAATACTTTCTACCCCCAAGACTATCAAAGGATGGAGGGCCAAAGAGATCCATGTGAAGGAGCTCCGAAGGCCTCTTTGAGTAAATGAGAGTCGTGGGAGGGTGAGCATTTTCATGTAACTTTCCTTTGATACAAGCACTGCAAGCACGATCTTTAACAAAACTAACATTTGTTAGTCCATGGACATGGTCCCCCTTGAGAATACTTTGCAAAGATCTCATATTGACATGGGCTAAACAGCGATGCCAAAGCCATCCCATGTCAACTTTAGCCATTAGGCATGTCGCGGTCTTAGTGGGTCGCTCTAAAAAGTTAATCACATAGAGACCGTTCTCGACGTGCCCAACAAAGGCTACTTTAAGAGTCTTGCTCCACAAGAGGGCCACGGTATAAACATCAAAGAAAGTGGCAAAGCCCATGAGTGCGAGTTGATGAATGGAACGTAAATTGTATGCAAGGGACTCAACAAGCATGACCTTCTCGATCATGAGATCATGAGAAATGACAACCTTGCCAAGTCCGAGTACCTTAGAGGATGAGGCATCACCCCACTCGACATTGCTAGGCATAGATGGAATCTTGTGAACGTCCACCACCAAGTCCTTGCTCCGGTCATAAGATTAGTGGCTCCACTATCGAGCAACCATGATCCCCCACCGGAAGCAAACACCTACAAGAGATCAATGCTTGGTTTTAGGTACCCATTTTGTAATGGGTCCTTTGAGGTTAGTAACAAGGGTCTTAGGAACCCAAATGGACCATTCAATGTACTCATAAGAGGAACCAACAAATTTGGCATAAACATGTCCATCACTAGCACGGCATAACACATAAGAAGGGTTAAAGTCACCGGCTTTGTTGGGAGGGGTAGCATTGCCCTTCTTGGTATCACTACTCGTCACAATGTTCTTCTTCTTCTCCTTGGAAGCACCCTCTCCCTCCTTCACAAAAGTTTTCTTGAGAGGGGGAGGTCGTTTGGCCTTGTCTTCCTTCTTCTTGTTCTTGGACTTGGGTGTGAACCCAATCCCTTCCTTGGCCACAACCTCCTTTTGATTGCTCAAAAGGTCGTTGAGGTTCTTCTCACCTTGTATGCATGACACAAGGCCTTTACCAAGTTGCTTCTTCAACTTTGCATTCTCCTCAACAAGATGCACATTCTCACAACAAGGGTTAGTAGCATTTGCATTATCAATTAAAACCATGTGAGGAAAAGTGGTTTTCTCCTTGGTTAGCTTCACTTGGAGTTGATCATGAGACTCCTTGAAGCTAGCATGAACACCTTTCAAGGCCTTGTTAGCCTTGTCAAGTATATCAAACTCCTCCTTGAGTTTAGCAAGATCAACCCCAATCTTGGCCTTTTCGGAGTTTAGCACATGAGATACAACAAGTGCATGATCAAGATCTTTCTTTAGTTTAGCGTGGTCATCGTTGTATGACTCCTCAAGAGCCAAACGAAAACCTCGCTCTTCCTCAAGAGCATTGGAAAGATCCGAAATCTCATTGGCATAGTCACGACTATGCCCCTCCATCTTAGAGATGGTATCTTCGTGAGCCTCGATCATCTCATTGGCTTCACCAAGTTGTTCCAAGAGAGCAACGAAGTGCTTCTTAGATTTACCCTTGAGTTTACTCATAAAAGACTCAAATTCATTCTCCTCCACGTTATACCCCTCATGTTTATCAATGCAATCCGTCAAAGAAGGATTATTGATGATGGTAGTTTTGATGTTGGGGGTTACCTTGTTGGTGGCTTTAGCCATGAGGCACTTGGCGGTGATGTTCTCATTGGGTGAGTTGAAGAGAGACACCCGTGGAGTTGTTGCAATGGCAACGGAGGCCATGGCAACTGACTCACCGTCATCATCATCATCATCCTCATGGTACTCTTCTTGAGCCACCAACCCTTTGGGAGGAGTCTTCTTGGTGAAGTTGCACTTTTTGGGAAAAGACTTGGCCTTGTCCTTTCAGATGAGCTTGCCACCATTGTCTTCCCTCTTCTCATAAGGACATTCCGCAACAAAATGCCTCACGTTGCCACAATTATAGCAAGTCCTCACTCGTTGCTTGACCCTCGCGCCACTCGAGTTGTTCTTGTTGAAGTTGGGCCTTGTGTTCTTCTTGCTCCAAAATTGCCTTGAAGGAAGAGCCATGTGTTCATGATAAGCATACTTTGTATCTTCGGGGTTGCTCTCCTCTTCTTCCACTTCGTCCTCTTCTTCCACACTAGCCTTGGCCTTCAAGGCATGATTGGGCTTCTTAGATCTTTGAGAACGTAACACCGCATTGTTGGCGGTCTTGTCCAAGATAGTCATAGCCACAAACTCATCCAACACTTCACTTGAGGAAAAGTCTGAAAGTCCGGCCGTTACGAATGACGGAGGACATGGCCTTGTGGTAAGGCATCATGGCCTTGAGGAATTTGCACTTGATCCAATTGTCATCTGTATCCTTGCTCCCATGATCTTGGAGTGAGACCGCGAGAGTTGTTAATCTCCGATAGAGCTCACGAGGTTCTTCATATTATTTTGTTACAAACTCATCGACTTCGTCTTGCACTACTTCATAGTTGGAGCGTTGAATGCTTGTGCTTCCCCTGTAGAGGGAAAAAACATGCCGCCAAGCATCCTTGGCCACGGTGAAGGGTCAGGGATGAGCAAGATCTTCAGGTGGAATGGCATCTTGGATGATGAAGAGAGCATTCTCATTGAATTGATTATCCGCGGCTTCTCTAGGGGTGAAGTTGCTTCGGTCATGCGGATAAAAACCTTCTTCAATGATTCTCCAAAGGTTAGTATTAACATGGTTCGAATGACGCTTAAAGTGATAAACCCAAGAATCAAAGTCCGCATTTTTTAAAATCTTAGGGGGAGGACCGGCATGATTCAAATGAGTGGAAGGAATTGGTCCACCATAAG
The DNA here is from genome assembly GCA_034509565.1 of Triticum monococcum. NCBI lineage: Eukaryota > Viridiplantae > Streptophyta > Magnoliopsida > Poales > Poaceae > Triticum > Triticum monococcum. The sequence goes on from CM067845.1 coordinate 48,074,177, forward strand.
TAAGTGGAGGTTCCACATGAGCAAATATGTCGTTGCCTATTTTACCACTAGAAGAAGGAGCCTTTTCACTAGTAGCTTCCCCCTTGTCGGAGTTAGCATCCGTCACCTTATTAGTGGGATCACCCACTTTCACCGGCATGGTAGATAGTTTAAGCCCTTCTAAGAATTTATTAAACATGCTTTCAACCTCGGTGGTCATGGAGGTTTTCAATGTGTCTAAAGCCACATTGAATTCCTCACATGAGAACGCGGTTCCCCCATCGGCCGTAGACGAGGTCGGATTCGCACCGGAGTGCTCCTCCTCACCGTCTACGGTGTCAACCATACTCTTCGGATGGAAAAGTCCTTAAGAAAGAGGCGAGGCTCTAATACCAATTGAAAGGATCAATATAGTTGACTAGAGGGGGGTGAATAGGAAACTAACAATTTTTAGCTTTTCTTTACCAATTTAAACTTTGCATCAAAGTAGGTTGTCTAGATATGCAACTAGGTGAGCAACCTACATGATGCAACAAGAACAAGAACACAAGCAAGCAAGGGATATAATATAAATAAGCTTGCACAAGTAAAGGCATGAGATAACCAAGAGTGGAGCCTATGAAGACGAGGATGTGTTATCGAAGTTCCTTCCTTTTGAGGCGAAGTACGTCTCCGTTGGAGCGGTGTGGAGGCACAAAGCTCCCCAAGAAGCCACTAGGGCCACCGTATTCTCCTCACGCCCTCACACAATGCGAGATGTCGTGATTTCACTATTGGTGCCCTTGGAGGCGGCGATCGGACCTTTACAAACAAGGTTGGGGCTATCTCCACAACTTAATTGGAGGCTCCCAACGACACCACGAAGCTTCACCACAATGGAATATGGCTCCACGGTGAGCTCAACCGTCTAGGGTGCTCAAACACCCAAGAGTAACAAGATCCGCGAGGGATTAGTGGGGGAATCAAATATCTCTTGGTGGATGTGTAGATCTAGGCCTTCTCAACCAATCCCTAGGAGATCAACAAGTTTGATCGGCTAGGGAGAGAGATCGGGCGAAAATGGAGCTTGGAGCAATAATGGAGCTTAGAGGTGGAAGAGGTGGTCAACTCGGAGAAGAAGACACCCCTTATATAGTGGAAGAATAAATCCAACCATTATCCACCAACTCAGCCTGTGAAGCACGGTACTACTCCACCGGGGACGTGGTACTACCGCAAGGGCACACGGTACTACTGGAAGGCACTGTGGTAGTACCGCCCATGCAGTAGTATCTAGACTAGCCCTGAAGCTGTGAGGCAGAGGACGGTAGAACCGCTGGCACGGTACTACCGCTCCCCCTTGCGGTACTACCGCAAGGCAGAGATAGCCTAGATTTGGGAAGGCACGGTCATATAAAAATACATCCGTGGCAACTTCCGCTGAGTTGGGATCTATGCAAAAGTCAGACATGGTAGTACCATAAGCCAGAAGCAGTACTACTGCATGGGGCGCGGATCTAAAAAATTACATCCGCCCCTACTACCTCGCATGCTGCTGAGCCTGGCCAGAGCGCACAGTACTACCGCGCCCCTGGAGCGGTACTACCACGTAGGGCGCGGATGTAAAAATTACATCCGCCCCTACTACCCCAAAGCTACAGTGTCTGGTCTGAGACCACAGCACTACCGCTCCAAGGAAGCGATACTACTGTGGGCACTTGCGGTACTACCGCGGCAGAGGTCGGTACTACCGCAAGGGCCTGCGGTACTACCGCTCCTAGGAGCAGTACTACTGCATGCCCAAGTTCAGCAAACATGACATTTCGCATAGACAAGAGAAGACGGACGATGCTCCAAAGTGCCAAAGGAAAGGAGGTGCAAACGGAGAAGACGTGTACGTGATGATTCCACCCAAACCTTTTCAAAGCGGACCCCCTCTTAATAGTACGGCTTTCCTACTACTCAAAACCATCGAAAAGAAACGTAGAGAAACCCCGTCTTCAATAGTCTTCGAGGGGTACAAAATCGTCTTATGCATAGTCATGATATATCTAAAATACTCAATGCACATGATTAGTCCACAAAAGCATTGTCGTCAATCACCAAAACAACTAAGGAATGAAGATGCCCTTACAGCTTAGCACTATGATCGTTTAGTTTATTGCTATTACATTCTCCATAACTTATACATGTTCCTATGGCTATGAGATTATGCAACTCCCGAATACTGGAGGAACACTTAGTGTGCTATCAAACATCACAATGTAATTGGGTGATTATAAAGATGTTCTGCAGGTGTCTCCGATGGTGTTTGTTGAGTTGGCATAGATCGAGATTAGGATTTGTCACTCCGATTGTCGGAGAGGTATCTCTGGGCCCTCCCGGTAATGCACATCACTATGAGCCTTGCAAGCAATGTGACTAATGAGTTAGTTGCGGGATGATGCATTACGGAACGAGTAAAGAGACTTGCCGGCAACGAGATTGAACTAGGTATGATGATACCGACGATCGAATCTCGGGCAAGTAACATACCGATGACAAAGGGAACAACGTGTGTTGTTATGCGGTTTGACCGATAAATATCTTCGTAGAATATGTAGGAACCAATCTGAGCATCTAGGTTCCGCTATTGATTATTGACTGGAGATGAGTCTCGGTCATGTCTACATAGTTCTTGAACTCATAGGGTCCGCACACTTAACGTTCGATGACGATATGTATTATGGGTTATGTGATTTGATGTACCGAAGGTTGTCCGGAGTCCCGGATGTGATCATGGACATTACAAGGAGTCTCGAAATGGGCAAGACATGAAGATTGATATATTGGAAGGTTATGTTTGGACACCGAAAAGGTTTCGGATAAGTTCCGGCATTTTCCGGAGTACCGGGGGTTACTGGAACCCTCCAGGGGGTTAATGGGCCTTCATGGGCTTTAGTGGAAGAGAGGAGGAGGCGGCCAAGAGGAGGGGCGCGCCCCCCAAGCCCAATCTGAATTGGGGAGGGGGCCGGCCCCCCTTTCCTTCTTCGCCTCCGAGTTGGACTAGGAAAGGGGGAATCCTACTCGCGCCCCCAAGCCCAATCCAAATTGGGGAGGGGGCCGGCCCCCCTTTCCTTCTTCCCCTCCGAGTTGGACTAGGAAAGGGGGGAACCTACTCCTAGTAGGAGTAGGATTCCCCCCCCTTGGGCCCGCCCTATGAGGCCGGCCGGCCCCTCCTCCACTGCTTTATATACGGGGGAGGGGGGCACCCCATAGACACACAAGTTGATCTCTTAGCCATGTGCGATGCCCGCCTCCACAGATTTCCAACTCGGTCATATTGTCGTAGTTCTTAGGCGAAGCCCTGCATCGGTAACTTCATCATCACCGCCAACACGCCGTCGTGCTGACGAAACTCTCCCTCGGCCTCAGCTGGATCTAGAGTTTGAGGGACGTCACCGAGCTGAACGTGTGCAGATCGCGGAGGTGCTGTGTGTTCAGTACTTGACCGGTTGGATCGTGAAGACGTTCGACTACATCAACCGCGTTACTCAATGCTTCCGCTTTCGGTCTATGAGTGTACGTGGACACACTCTCCTCGCTCGTTGCTATGCTTCTCCTAGATAGATCTTGCATGATCGTAGGCAAAATTTTGAACTACTACGTTCCCCAACAGTGCACGCTTATTGCGCGTCCGCTGGAGCCCCTATATCGATTATGCGCGCGCTAAAACGGACAAATTGCGGCGGGACACTTATTTAGTGCGGCTGTTGGAGATCCTCTAACCCCTTGACATCGTTGGCGAAGCTGAGATCGACCTCCAGTAACACCCTACCGTTCCTCCTATCATGGTCGATGTGCTCTTGCAGCGAAGCGGGCAGAGCCAGCCAGCCCGACGAGGCAGTCGCCTTCATCACGATCAAGCCTTTGGGCTCCACACAGAAGGGCAGCACGTGCCCCACGAGTTGGTGATGCCCGAGTACAACGCCTGCATGGCCCCGCCTCCATCGTCTTAAATGATGGGAAGTGCAATATTTCTATAATTGAACTTCTAATAATTTTCCTGCCCTTTTGGGTCCACTGAGTTTATATGGTCGTTTCATATTGCTCTGTGTGTTGGTAATCAAGCTAAAGTTGATTTTGTGGTGATTTGGTTCGGTTGTGATGCAAGATTAACTCTATTGTTGTGATGGAAATTTGAACTCTGGTAGAAGATTTGCATGGGCCAGTAACCAAAAAGTACCTGTGATGGCTGATATAGATAGGATATTTGTTTCCACTTGTTGATATGCACATTTTCCCACTACTACTCTTCTGCCTGCTTTAGCAAAGGCACACGATGAACACACTCCTCTTATGTTACAGTGTGGGGCTTTAACCCCTAATAATAGATCTTTTTGTTTGGCTCAAAATTGATTATTACCATCAGGTAGTTGAGCATTCATGGACTATAAACTTTTCCATAGTAAGGATCCCACTTAGATCTGGCAGGATCAGATATGATGCATTACTAACAAAATACATATAATCTCTAAAAAGACGAACATTGCCAATTCGTTCAAGGTATTTTTGGCGTCATTTTTCAGATCATGCTCCTTAACTTATTAAGCCTGATGTAGCCACTGAGTAGCACGGAGGTAGAGGTTTTCTTGTAGTTTTTTCTTAGTGAAAGATCCAATCTAGTGTCAATAACAGAAATGAGTGTGCTGTTAGGCTCAGAGTTTTGTTGTAAAAATGGCACTAATTTGCTTTTATTGCCCTCAGATTGGACACCACAAATATGTTATCAGGCATTGTTTAATTTCTCTCTATGGCTCTCTGCATTCTATGCCGATCACCTTGTAAAGACCCCATTTGAAGAATTTTTATGTTTACCTTGTATGAAGTGTGATTTATCGTTGAGCAATCTGCTACTAGTTTTAGCAAAGATGCATATATTTGCAATATGGCAATGGTTTATAGGACTTTTTTACTTACCAGCAGATTGACAATGTTCAACTGAAGGTTGGTTTATTTACATTTTGTTTAAGGCTTTGGTTATTTGCAACTCATGAGTTCTTGTTAGACTGCTATACAACTAGAAGAGGTTTGGACTTCTTTTCACTTACTCACCACATTTGTTTTGTGTCGTCTTTAATTTGAGAGACCTAACTCGCTTCTTTGAATATACTAGGGGTGCATTTGCTCGAATCAGGACAACATCACGGCTATTTTTTACCTCCGCTTTTGATAGAACACATCAGTGTCAATTATTTTGACATCATGCAAATGCTACAGTTCACCATAGTGTCTGAACTTATTGAACATATCTGAATGTTGTTGGAAACACGTCGATCCGCCAAAGACAACTTATCACACAAGCACAAGAAACATCACCAAGATTTGTTAACGAGATTCACTGTCATGGCTTATCCCCGAGGTATTGATTACAAACGTTTCTTCCATGTACTAAATCGACATAGTATAATTGACTATAAGCCCACTGAGGCCATCAGATAGGTTTTCAACCACTGCGCCATGGCCGGTCTGGCCACCCCTACCATGAGTACCCTGACAGTTTCTCTCGTGATATTTGCCCAACCCACCAGTTTATCTCTAGTCTATTTGGCTACCTGTGGTGCCCTTATATAATAAGCCCGGGTTATACATGTTCTACTTTAACAGTTAACCCTCCGCTTATTACAAGTCCAACTGTAGTAGAACTTGTACACATAATATTCTACACATATCTGAACACATGTTATACAACAAGCAACAAGCAGAACAACTCTTACACATGTAAACTCTAAGAACGACTATCGAGGGTAGCTCGCGGACAACACAAACTCTTCTTCTTGACTAGATTGCCTACTCATGTTCTCCAAGCTTGTCCTTCTTATAAGCGATGTATGTCTTGTTTCCAAATAACTCATCTCATTTGTTTCTGCTTGCAATTTGTCCCTAAGCAGATCATGCTCCTCGGGTCCTTGAAGGGATTCTAGTGTCATCTCCACTGACCTCATGGTTGGTCGTGCCTCTACTCTTAGCTTTCTACATGACACAGCTAGAGCGGCTACTTCTACTTGGCTACCTCCCTCCTCCCTGACCTGTGAATCCACTATTTCTACCAATTTATCTTTTGCAGGTAGTTCAATGAATTGTGCAGCAAGCCCATCACCTTTAGATGATCTATACATAATTGGCATCTGCCTTGTAAGCAACTCAATAAGAATTACTCCAAAACTATAAAAAAACACTTTTCTGTTAGACGACCATGATAAAACTATGTGGGGTCTAAATATCCTAAAGTGCCTTGAACCATAGTTGTTATCCCTGCCTGGTCCTTGGGAATGTACCTTGAAGCTCCAAAGTCAGACACCTTTGTTGTCAACGCATCATCAAGAAGTATATTGCTAGACTTGATATCTCTATGTATTACAGGGACAAAAATACCGGAGTGAAGGTAAGCAAGAGCTTTGGCAATTTCTGTTGCAATCCTTAATATGTCTTGCCAACATACTGATCTTAGTGGTTTCTTGTGAAGATAATCACATAGGATTCCATTGGAAATGAACTCATAAGCCAACAAAGGAACTTCTGTCTCAAGGCAACATCCAAAAAGCTTTACCATGTTCCTATGATTGATCTATGAGAGTATGGCAACTTCATTTATAAACTCGTTAATCTCTCTCTTGACCACAATATTTTGACTTTTTGATGGCAACAACATGCAAATCTGACAAAATTCCTTTGTACACAGTACCATGACCTCCACCACCAAGCTTACGAGGAATGATCATTCTCTCTGCAATGTCTGACATATGTGATACCAGTTGTTGCAACAATTGTCCATGATTTTGATTGAAGAACTTTTGTCTCACCTTTTTTCGCTTTGATGCTTAAACTTGCGGATTATTATCAATGAGCCGAGAAATAAAAGTAGAATAGTTGGGCCACTAGAAACTGATAGACCAATGATTAAACCTGCAAAAAAAGAATGGTGGAGCGTAAGTATAGGGTTTGGGATGTCATAACTCAAATAGGCGAGGGAAGAGATACGAGGCTGGTTTTAGGGGTTGAGTCTTGGAAATGAGAGAGATACCAACTATGGGACTGGTAGACCTATAATCAATTGTTTATACTAGGTTCATATTTCTAAAAGTTCAAAGTACTCAGAAAAATTGATCGCATATCCAAGTAACCCAACTATAAAGAGGGACAGTAACTAACTTTGGTAAGTACGATAACCCGCTAGGTACCAAATCCCATGTAGATCACAGGGAAAATGATGCAAAAACAGTGTGCAACCAGAGAGAGTGTTGATTTTTTTTTTACAATTTTGGACTAGAATTGTCTATTAGTGCGAGTGTTAAATTATATAATGTCATGGAATGGGTTTTTTGCGGGAAACACTTCGGGTGTTCTTTGTACTACCTTGATTGTTATTGTCATGGAATGTTTAACCGTACATATATTCTGGATGGCCTTATTAGTTTTTCTATGGATCTAAAAATGTGCATGTTGTTGTGGAATTTTTTCTTATATTTTTGTATGAATGATGACCCCATTCCACTCTTATACAATTGTGTGATTCCGTTCTTATGCGGTTGTGTGATACAATTGCTTTATTCAAGGTTGTCGGCACTTGCCATAATGTATTTTTACAATCTAAATTTGTTAGCAGAAATGTGAATTGCATCTGCATTGCATAGTTGATAATAGCTTCTTATTCATGTATCCTACCCTGTTTTGCATGGCTTAGGACCCAATACACAGAGCTAACTCACATGAAAATACTGGTCGAATTTAAGACAATAAAAGGGAGTTTGTAAATATAATCGAGAAGGAATGATATTGTTGCACTTGCTCCCTAATTTCCAAAATGTTAGTCATTGTAAGGTTATTTAAAATCATACCTTTTAAAGTTTGACCAAACAAATATAAAAATATATCCACGCATCTTTGACACTGAATAAACATCATGACAACATGTTTAATAATTGGTTGATGAAGCTAGGTTTTTGTTATAGATATTGGCAATATTATGATGGACTTGGTAAAAATTAAGAGCATTTACTTTGAGTAAACCTAAAAAGACTAACATTTGGGTGCTCAGGCACTGCCATGCCGGATTTCTGCCGCTCTGATGAGGCGATCCAAGCGCAGCCTCAGTAGAAAGCTAACAAGCAGATTAGCTAAAGAAAGCCCCCCGCGTCGCCCCTACTCGGGCGACTCGGGCGGCGCCCAAACCCTAGCCATCGGGGCCGCGATCTCCCTCTTCCCCTCCCTCCGCCGCTGTTGGAGGATGCCACCGGGCTAAACCCAGAGGCCGACGACGGTGGCGGGGGACCCCCTGTCCCCCACGTCTTAGGGGTGGTGCGGTGCCCTTAAACGCGTGGTGGCGTAGGCGATCCAATCTATGTGTCGCGGCGGCGATGGTTGCGGCAGGCGGCGGCGTGGTGGTTGGCCCTGCCTTGGGTGATGGCAGCTGCATGTGCGGCGCATCACTGTACCGCGAATGGCGGTGGCTGCGGGCGGCAGCGGCGGCGCGCCATCGGGCGGCGGATCGGCGGTGGCAGTGTGGAGGGCCTGGTGGACTATTCGGCGGCGCCTCTGGCCAGATCTGATTTGGCCGGTGCAACCGGCGGTGGTGGCCATCTCCTCCATCAGAGGTGGTCGGCTTTAGGCTGGATAACCAGATCTCGAGATCCGTCATCTAGTCCCGGGTACGAATCAGGAACACAGAGTTGCCGGTGAAAACCAAGCCGAGGGCAAGCGATGGCAGCATTCTGCGCCATTACCTTGATGAAGGCATCGTCGTGTAACTTTTGTCGACCCACTCATGCTACTCTAGGGAAAAACCGTAGGATCTGGTCTTCCAAATCAGACGATGGCGGTACTATGTGTCGTTTCTTTCTTGAGAGCATCGTTGGTGGAGCAGTGCTGGAAGACAGAGGCATGAGGTGGAGCGTCTTCGTCTTGCATGGAGCTTTGGTGGAGATGTCAAGTCATGCCTAGTCGGCAGGTGCTACGCTGTGTCATGTCTGGTCGGCAGGTGCTGCGCGTGACAGATCCTCCAGAATCTTCGCGTCTGGATGGACGAGTGCAGGGTAGTGGCGTCATTGGGCGCCGTGGTGGCATCGATGGATGGACGAATTGGCAAGGATGATGCAGATCTCTCTCCTGAAGATGGGTTAGCGGTCCGATGATGATAGCAGCTTCTAAAACGTGTTCATGTGGTGTACGCTTTAGGTCTGCTGCACTGGCTATTCGTTCTGATACATTATGTGGATGGATCGGCGATGACACTAGTTTTAGATATGGGGAGTGAGAGTACTCCACATTATCGAGTTTTGTAGGTGTGAGTAGTGGCTTTGGGTGGCTTGATTTATGTTCTTGTTAGATCTCTGTTGAATAATAAATAAAGATGGCCGTATGCATCGATTGATGGAGAGGCCGAGGTTTTAACCTCCTTTTCGAAAAGAAAAAAAAGACTAACATTTGAGAATGGAGTGCACTTGTCTTAAAACTATATATATGTGATCCTAAGGAAGGTAAAAAAACTAAGTACAATGGTCCTCACCTGTGTTCATAGACTTTGACACATCCATTACGTTGGGTGGCGTTGCCTTGGAATCCTCATGGGAACATGCAATCGAAAGGCCCGTCGATGTTGGTACACTTGGGGCGTGTTTGGTTGCTCGCATCGAGCCCAACCAGGCCCGCATGGGAAGGAAGAGGCCTATTTGGTTGCCTGGATTCACTATTGGGCCTGCATCGCACGCTTCTCAAAGCAGCCTAGAGCCTGGCTCGCTGGAAATGCTCGGATCGGCAGTTTCTTGCGAGCCAGGCTGAGTGCGGTGCGAGGTCGCACGGGCGGGTGCGACACGAGGGATAGGGGGATGGCGGGAGATGGAAATCTAGCGATGTCCCGGCGCCAAATCTAGGCTCACCCCCTTTCACTCGCTCACCCATAGCCACTACCCCCCTTTCTTCCCTACTGCCTCACCACCGGCGACGGCTACGATTTCAGATCTGCGCTAGAGGCGGCGGGGGCGGCTGCAGGAGCGGCAGAAGAGGCGGCAGCGTTTGCGGCGGATCTGGTGCTCCCCTTGCTGTTGGCCATCGTCTGGTCGACCTTGTATGTGATATGGCTCCCCCTATGCTGCCCTCATCTCCAATCCCGGTAAGCAGCACCCCTCCCCTTTGTTAGCTCGGTGGTTAGGCCATTAGGCTAGGTGTAGGATCCATTTCCCACTGAACGAACCATCAATGTCGACTAGGTTATGGACGCACGGATGAGGCTGATAATTCAGGCAATAACCCTGATTAGTGTGATTCAGGCATGGGTCATGTTCATGCACCGGAGAGTTGTTCGTCGTGCTGGGAGACCTTTGATCCGCTATGGTCCATTCTTTGTCCGGGAACAGGAGAGGATCCAAAATCTGAACTGCATCTAGAACTGCAATGACGTCGAGGCTTTGTGGATGCTTCGAATGAAAAGAGCACCATTTGCCAGGCTTGTCAAGACCTTCGGGAGTAGGGGGCTGCTACAAGATAACATCAACACATGTGTCGAAGAGCAAGTGGCCATGTTCCTCCATGTTGTTGGCCATAACCAGAGGTTCAAGGTCATTCACAACACGTTGAGGAGATCAATGGAGACCATCTCTAGGTACTTCAAGAAGGTGCTTTTTGCTATTGGGGAGCTTAGAGGAGAGATGATCAGGAAACCATCTGGCCAGATTCCACCCAAGATTCATGGAAGCCTAAGATGGTATCCATACTTCAAGGTGACCATTGAAAATATACATGTTTCATGGCTTGATATGCTTGTATTGTTCAAGTTGAGCACTAACACAGGCTTGTGATGCCATTTTCAGGATTGCATTGGGGCAATAGATGGTAATCATGTCACTGCCAGAGTTCCTAGGTCACAGTCTACAGCATACAGGGGGAGGAAGTAGTACACAAGTCAGAATGTGCTTGCTACTGTTGACTTTGATCTAAAGTTCACATATGTGCAGGCTGGCTGAGAGGGGTCAACGCATGATGCTAACATTCTCAGTGACAGCATGAGTCGACCCGATGGGATCAACATCCCCGATGGCAAGTTCTGCCTTAGAGATGCTGGCTATGCATGTCGGCCGGGTATTCTTCCACCCTTCAGGAAAACCAGGTACCATCTCAACGAGTTCTCTGGTAGGAACTATCCTAGAACTACATAGGAGCTGTTTAATCTCAGACACTCCAGCCTTAGAGTAACTGTTAAGAGGGCATTTGGAGCTTGGAAGAATAGGTTTAAGATCCTGGATCAGAAGCAATTCCACCCATACTCCACTTAGGTTAAGCTTGTTCTTGCTTGTTGCATTCTGCATAACTAGATCCTCCAGTGGGTCTTTGATGAACACGTGCCTAAGGAGGAAGAAGTCGAGCCTGACGATGTTGTTAGCTCCTGCCATGGTGTGGAGGCATTTGACAATGACGCTTGTAAGAACAAAATGTTGGAGTGGGCAGAGGCAATGTGGCTTAATAGAGGTTAGTGCAGGATTTGAAGAAGATGAAAGAAGAAGAAGAAGAAGCATCACTAGCAGAAGCAGCAGCAGCAGAAGAAGAGGATGAAGATCTGGTAACAGTAACACCGATGAACTATCCCCTATTTAGCTAATGACTCTTAATAATTTGAACTGTCATTTGATAGTAGTTAGGATGAACTGTCATTTGTTTAACTAGCTAGCACTACATGTTCAGATTGTGTGTGGTAAGCTCACCACTAGTTAGAAATGGTGACAACACCTTATGCAGGCTGCAACCAAACACCATGTCATATGTGCATCTAATGCAATGCGGGCAACCAAACGGCGGGTCAAACATGATTGTCTTATGCAAGTAGGTACATGCAGACAACCAAACTATGTGCATCTGGGTTTTTTTGCCCGCATCCCCTCAAACCGGCTCACTAGAGCCAGGTTCGCCGGGCCAGGCTGGATTGACAATGTAAGCAAACACACCCTTGCCGAAGCATGAATGTAATTGTGCCTGCTTGCACTCATCAATATCTACATAAAACATCTACATAAACATGAACCTCATCCAGGTGTTGGTGAGCGCCGACGGGATATTGATGCGGCAGCAGCCGACGCTGTTGCACCGGCCGCCCCGCGTGCTGTGGCAGTAGGCCACACACAAGTACATGTAGGACGTCTTGTTCCGCGCCCGGGGCCCCCTCCTCCACTGGCATAATTTTAAAGTTGACAAATATTTCTATTAACTCATGACATTTTTTAATCTATTAAAGTTTTACAAATTTTTCGACTAGTTTTTAAAAGCATGATCATTTCAAAATTCATAAATATTTTTTCATGATTTACCCGTAATATATATTTAATAAATTCAGACTAAAAATTTCTTATTAAACAAAAATATTTTCGTGAAATAAAAAAGATGATAGAAAAACCAATGAAAATTCGGACATGAATCTATTGTTTTTTGAGGTGACATGGTGCGCACCGCCGGAAAACCGGACATGGAGGAATTCACGCACGAAGCAAAAATCGGCCGGCCCATAATCGCGTGGAACCTGTCCATCCCTGCCGCTAGCCCGCTACTCGCCCCCGAGGACCTCTTGCTCGCCGCCACTGAATCCCTAGCAGCAACTGCCATGGCTCCGCCTCCGCGGGGCAACTTCGTCGACCTCAAGGGTGAAAAGAAGGGCAAGAAATCAAACTCCAAGAATGAGAAAAGGCACAGGAAGGAGAAGCACGAGCGTCCTACCGCCGACGAAGCGTCTCTCCGCAACGAGGCCAAAAGGAAGCACAAGGAGCACAGGCTTGCTGTTGTTAATATGGACTGGGATAATATTAAGGTGTGTAACAATTCATTAAGTTTCTATCATCTTGAGAAGTAATCCTTTATTCCTAAACAATTTCAGCCATGTTCAAAAGGAAATTTTATTATTTCAGTTGCTTGAGAATCACTTGAAAGAATGTGTTTGAGGCCAACATGTTTCTTTCCTGTAAGGTTAACATGCATTGCAACACTGTTAACGCATTTGAATATCTATTACAAACTTATAAAACTTCTAGGTTCTGTTTAGATCACAATTTTTTAATAGATTCTGGTAAAATAGTAGGAGTTTTGAAAGAAAAAGAAATATATGCTGTTTTCTAGGTTTTTACGTTCATGATCCATGGATTCATGTTATTTAGCTTAAGGATATTTTCATTTCTATTATTTTTGTTTTGTTGAGAACAGGTGAAATTTCTAGCAGTAAAATTCACATGTTTTTAGTTGAGAGATAACCGCGCCAAATATAGAATTCAGGATTAAGAACAAAATCTGAAGTGGTGTCAAATTACTGGGTTCTTTGGTCCAGATATCCCCACATAATGATGACCTGTATATACATAGTTAAACTGGACCATATCTATCTAATACTCAAAACACTGTAACTACTAACTACCATCATTTCTTTGCGTCTTAGGTGCTAATTGTCAAGTATCCAGCCGATAGGAGGTGCTTCCCTGTTACAGTAGTGGAACACAACAGCTTCAACGCATCTGGCATCTGCAAAAACGAAGTGGCCTGCACTCATAATGCTCTTGTCAGCAGAGCTGTGTGCACTAAAGCAATGGTCGTGGCATAAGCCGAATTAGCAGGGAATGTCCATCAGAGTAACAGATGACTGATTGGGTATTTGGGTTTGATTTGGGGTTGACTTTGAGTTGGTAGCCACTAGCCAGCCATTGAGCCCTAAAACTTAATATATAACCTCACAACATCAGTTAAAACTTATCCCTGACGACCTGTTTGGGTAGGGAATCTGAATTCGAGCCCTTAGGATGGAACTAAATTCCAAGACTTTGAAGGTAATCCCCTCACACAAATACACATGTAATACTTGTTTTTGCATTTAAATATGTGCATTTTTGTTTGGTTAAGTATTAAAGCACTTCCTGTGATTTTTATAGCAACCGAAAAATATATTTTGATACTTAATAGTCCAAATTTAACTTATGATACCCTGTTTTTTTGTTGTTGCTAAACTAAAGATCCAAACAACCCCTTCTCCTCCCTGGGTTCAATGATATTTATTCCTTTTTTTGTTCCCTTCAACAGGCAGTGGACTTGTATATGGTGATGACATCTTGCGTTGCGAAAGGTGGGCGAGTTCTATCAGTCTCCATATATCCATCAGAATTTGGACTGAAGTGCATGAATATTGAGACAACACAAGTCCCATCTACTCTTCTTGGTGCCGATGAGGACGAGGATGATGGTGGTGATTATGGGGAAGACGATAACGACGAGGATAAAGACGATGATAACGATGATGTTGATGGCAAAGATGATAGTGAACATGACCCCGAGACCAAGAACAACAGTCTGCGTACTTATGAGCTAAACAGACTGAGGTTAGCAACACAGCAGAGATTTTGCCGATTATTATCTCGTTTATTTATATGTTTTTCCAGGACTTACTGAGCAGACTTTGCATGAAATTTTAACCATAGTCCATAATCTTCGCGTTGTTAACTGATACGTCTCCAACGTATCTATAATTTTTTATTGCTCTATGCTATATTATCTACCGTTTTGGATGTTTATGGCCTTTATTATACACTTTTATATCATTTTTGGGACTAACCTATTAACCCAGAGCCCAGTGTCAGTTTCTGTTTTTTACCTTATTTTAGGGTTTCAAAGAGAAGGAAAAACAAATAGAGTCCAATTGACCTGAATCTTCGCGGAACCTATTTTGGAAGGAAAGAAGCCCAGAAGACTTGAAGTGCACGTAAGGGAAGCTTCGAGGAGGCCACGAGGTAGGGGGCGCGCCCACCCCCTGGGCACGCCCTTCATTCTCGTGGGCCCCTCGTGGCCCCCCTGACGTATTTCTTCCGCCTATATATCTCCATATACCCTAAAAACATCGGGGAGCAGAATAGATCGGGAGTTCCGCCGCCAGAAGCCTCCGTAGCCACCGAAAGCCAATCTAGACCCGTTCCGGCACCCTGCCGGAGGGGGCAATCCCTCTCCGGTGGCCATCTTCATCATCCCTGTGCTCTCCATGACGAGGAGGGAGTAGTTCTCCCTTGAGGCTGAGGGTATGTACCAATAGCTATGTGTTTGATCCCTCTCTCTCTCTCTCTCTCTCTCTCTCTCTTGTTCTTGAGGTGATACGATCTTGATGTATCGTGAGCTTTGCTATTATATTTGGATCCTATGATGTTTTTTCCCCCCTCTACTCTCTTGTAATGGATTGAGTTTCCCCTTTGAAGTTATCTTATCGGATTGAGTCTTTAAAGATTTGAGAACACTTGATGTATGTCTTACCGTGCGTATGTGTGGTGACAATGGGATACCACGTGATTCACTTGATGTATGTTTTGGTGATCAACTTGCGGGTTCCGCCCATGAACCTATGCATAGGGGTTGGCACATGTTTTCGTCATGATTCTCCGGTAGAAACTTTGGGGCACTCTTTGAGGTTCTATGTGTTGGTTGAATAGATGAATCTGAGATTGTGTGATGCATATCGTATAATCATGCCCACGGATACTTGAGGTGACATTGGAGTATCTAGGTGACATTAGGGTTTTGGTTGATTTGTATCTTAAGGTGTTATTCTAGTACGAACTCTAGGGCTGTTTGTGACACTTATAGGAATAGCCCAACGGATTGATTGGGAAGAATAACTTTGAGGTGGTTTCGTACCCTACCATAATCTCTTCGTTCGTTCTCCTCTATTAGTGACTTTGCAGTGACTCTTTGTTGCATGTAGAGGGATAGTTATATGATCCAATTATGTTATCATTGTTGAGGGAACTTACAGTAGCGAAAGTATGAACCCTAGGCCTTGTTTACTATCATTGCAATACCGTTTGTGCTCACTTTTATCATTAGTTATCTTGCTGTTTTTATATTTTTCAGATTACAAAAATCTTTATCTTACTATCCATATACCACTTGTATCACCATCTTTTCGCCGAACTAGTGCACCTATACAATTTACCATTGTATTGGGTGTGTTGGGGACACAAGAGACTCTTTGTTATTTGGTTACAGGGTTGTTTGAGAGAGACCATCTTTATCCTACGCCTCCTACGGATTGATAAACCTTAGGTCATCCACTTGAGGGAAATTTGCTACTGTCCTACAAACCTCTGCACTTGGAGGCCCAACAACGTCTACAAGAAGAAGGTTGTGCAGTAGACATCATTAACTTAAGCTATTAAAATGGTCAAATCCTATATGTAAATGCAACTACGGTGGCTTCTGCTTCACATGTTTGGGATTGCATGCATATATGTCCAAGTAGCCTTGTCCATCCTTCTTTCATATGAACCACATGAAAATGTTACTGTTTGCCAAGGGTTGCCTAATTATCTCTCTGATGATTGTGTTGATCTTGCTGCAGGTACTACTATGCAGTTGTTGTATGTGATTCCAGTGCAACTACGAATCACCTATACACGACTCTTGATGGTACTGAGTTCTTGAAAACGACAAACGTGTTTGATTTGCAGTTTATTCGTGACTCTATGGAGTTCAAGCGCGCTGCTCGTGATGTAGCTATAGAGGTACCTTACTTTGATAGATTGTACCTGCATCCATATTTGTTGGTGGGCATATTAAACTATTTGAATTTGCCAGCATCAAAGTTTCTCTTTTTCAGTAGCTGATGATTCTATTATGTTTCTTTCCATATCGCTTTTCAAAGTTATGATGCTATTTGGGCACAAATTACCTTTCACTTGTGCTAAAAGAGATATTTTCAGTTTGGTACTTGCTTGACTTCATGCAGGCACCTCCGAGTTACAAGGAGCCTTATTTTGAAACGCCCTCTTTGCAACCTAGCAAAGTTAAGCTCACCTGGGATGATGATGAACCAGATCGTAAGATCTTCAAGTGCAAGTTCAAACAGGATCAGGTCAGCTCATTTTGTTTGCTGACTTAAAACTGAAAATCACATTGGGTCCGATGGAAGGAACCACATTTTTGTGGGGGTCCGATGGAATCCACACCCCCTACAAGGCGCTTCATCGTGGGTCCTGGGCGCCGATTGTTTCTGCTCACGTTGGATTGGTAAACCCAACCGATGTGTTGCCGCAGTCCACTCTAGCAACTCTCAGGCCGAGCTGCTGATTCATGTTGGGAGCTTTCTGGAGAGGGCGGAGGCGGCCCTGGACAACCTCTCTCTTGCGTCGGTTGTGTTGCAGTCCACTCCTACGTCACGTCCTTCTAGGTAGGTTGATGTTGTTGGTGGCTTGGTGGCTCAGTGGAGAACAGGGGTGAAGAGCTCTATGCTTGTTGCTCCCCTCGAGTTGCGGACAACTCGTCATCGATGTCTGCCGTCGTAAGCGAGGCCATTGACATGGTCATCGCCCTGTGTTGCAGATCATGCCCGAGCTTCAACAACTATGTGCGAGACCTGCTTCGCCTCAGTCTATGGATCATGTGGAGGTTGGCTCATCGGAGACCCCGGTAGAGGGACATGATTCGCCTCTGTCATGTGACCAATTGGAGGCACCTAAGTCCATCGTGTCAGTGTTATTTGTGGCTGATGATGTTGAGGCGGTTAGTAAATTGGTGCCTAATACTTTGGAGCCCAACCAACCGCTCACCTTTGTGGAGCGTGAAGGTTCCGATGTTGCGGTCACCCACTCGCACTAGACCACTGGGCAGGTTTCTGTGCGCGACAAGGTCAATGAGATTCTCTTCCAGATGGAGATTCACATCTTGTTCAAACATTTGGAGGCAAATAGCCCTAGATCTGGTAAGGTGATTGTGGAGGAGGCTCTCAAGAGCAAAAGAAAAAAGAGTGGTGCCACAGGAAAGGCGCCTGTAGCTGCTTGATGGTTGGTCATCAGTCTCTTGGGTTGTCCTTATGGTTTGGCTTGTCTTCGTGGATTTGGTGGTGCCCGTGGCCTTCGACCAACTTACTCTTGTTGGGGGCTTCTTTGCAATGTAGCAGTGTGCGGGTTGGTGGTCCTTACGTGTTGGCTATGGTTGTCGGGTTGATCATGCGCTTATGCATGCTCTGTGAATAATCATGTGGTTGGTTTGTATCGGTTTTCGCCCGGTTTTTTTATTAACTAGGCAATTCTCTTCTGCTTAATTAATCGATGAGGCAAATCTTTTGCCTCCAAAACAAAACAACAACAACAACAAAGCCTTTAGTCCCAAACAAGTTCGGGGGGGGGGGGGGGTAGGCTAGAGGTGAAACCCATAAGATCTCGCGACAAACAACGCAAATCTTTTGCCTCCATTTTGAAAAAAAATCAGTTACTTGTTGACTTTATAGATATTAAGGTAGGTAAACCCAGTGTCATGATAAGCACTAGTGAAGCTATGAGAGTAGACCATAGCCTAACATTGCAAAATCTCTTCTTACATACGTATATGTATATTCTTGGAAAAGCTGGAGTTGTACAGTGCACACTTGCTGTTATTACAAAATCACATAACTATGGGTTTGCTATTGTTACAAAACCTGTCAGGACAGGCAGTCAGCACTAGTTAATAATAGAGAAAATACATTATCATTGTTGACTCTTGTATTGTTATAGAATCTTCTTTGAACAGCTGTGCCAAATTACTGTTTTTTTTCATTGTAGACTCTTTGTACACTTGTTGTTCTTACAAATTGACATAACTTGATAATGATGCCATGAATTTTCCTACCCTTTTGTCTCGTGAAAATTTTCAATCTTTTGGTCATCGTTTCTTGTCCTAGATTTTTCCATCTTTGACGGCTTCAATTTTTTCTGTTGCAGTTAGATGACCCTAAAATGTTTTTACCAAGTGATGACAGTGCATCAGATGATGATGTACACGATTCTGGCGATGAGTCTCTGCCAAATGGTATAGCAAAAAGAAAGTTAGTAAACAAGGAAAGGTTGGCTCTTTTACTACAAGGAGATAAATCTGATAAGGAACAAACTGATGACCAGGACATGGAGATAACATTCAACATGGAGTTTGAGGACCTCAGCAAACGTATCCTTGAGAGAAAGAGCACCGAGACGAAGACTGTCTGGCAGATGCACGAAGGAAAAATGCAGGAGAAACCAAAAGCTAGGAAGGGGTTGTCAAAGGATGATGATGACTATTGTGACGAGAATAGAGCTGATGAAAATAATGATTTCTTTGAGGATGAAAAGGTGGGTGAAGAAGTTAAGCCAATCAAGAAACAAAAGGTGAAGGTCAAAGGGAAATTAAAGGATAATAAGCTTCCAGAGGAACATTTTGAGCCAGAAGCCACTAAAGAAGAGTTGGAGCTCTTGGCTGCTGCTGACCAGGATGCAGTCAATGGTGCAAAGGGCAAGAGTAAGAAGGGCAGAAAGGGCAAGGATTGTGTCGAGGACAAACTTCCTGTGGATATATCAACACAGACGGCCCGAGGTTCTCAGCCATGTTGGAGAATCATCTATTTGCATTGGATCCTACTGAGGTACCACCAGATTCCATAATCATCATATTTCTACCCTGCTAGTGTATAATCTGCATGATCTCCATAGTGTTAATTTATGCTTACCGTGAATGATTTTGTGCAGGAGTGCCACCTTCATGCGAAAACAAGCCAGGAAGAAGGGTGCGCATGCAGATGTAGGCACATTGGATAGTGAACCGCCTGTGGAGGAATCACCTCCGGGGAATCCAGATGATGCATCTTCTGAGTGGACGAATCGGAAACATGATGGGGAGAAACTGAAGATGCTATCTGATGTCAATTCTCTCAAAAGGAACCTTACCGCGTTCAAGAGAGCAAGCATGAGTGACTGATAGAGAAAATGTTTGTTTTGCTCTGTTGCATCTTTTTCCTTTTGGTGGAAATGCATCTAAAGTGAGCCGATGGATTTGCCTTACAATAGCTTGAAGGTTTGCTGTTTATGTGCATGTTGCTGATATGCCATTTTTGTGTTATGACAGCACAATGATCCAGTTGGAAAAGTTTTGTGCTGTTAGGTTTGGTAGATAACGTTTTCCGATTTGTTCTTGTACAACAAACAGGTTACTCTAGCGTTACTGCAAGGGTTTCATTTACTGGCTAAATGCTTTTTGCTGAAAAATTGCGTATCTTCTCGCACTCGCATGTGTTACAGCTTAATCATTCACTGCGGCGGGAATCATCCTTGTGATCCATACCATTTTTCATTTCCCCTTAAATATATATTCAGCCTACAAAGCCCCAGATCAAACAACGCTGGATCTATGCTTCCCGTAACACACAGTTCAAACCATTGATGCTTACAGGCTGTTCTTTTCTTTAAAAGCGTAGTATACATATTTCCATTTTCTCAGAGCTACTCCTAGTATTATCTGGGTTCCCTTTTGATTTACTGATTACATCTTCATTTGATTCTTTCCAAACATCCCATTGGAAGTTGGCCTATAGCCATGGACGTACATTCCACGCTTTGCACCTAACTTTTTTCTTTTAGCAAGTAAGGTTTATTTTAAACCTTGAACTTGTAGAGGTTAGCCAAATCAAAACTTAACATTTGATTTCCTAAAATTAGCATTCTGAACCATCAAATCCTAGTCTAATTTCATCTAAAAAATCCTAGTCTAGTTTGGGCCTTGCGGCTGTTTGAGGCCAAAAATGCAGACATGCATCTTCTGGGTTGCTGCTTTTTTCTCCTCGTCTGTTCTGATTGATTTCTGTTGAGACAAATGAACATACCGGTGGGTGTGGGTATGTTGACTGACATGATTTGGCGTTGACTATGTTTCTTGTTTATGTTTCTTAGTGATCTATTTGGCGGTTTATGCAATGAAGTTTAGGGGCTGCGTTCTGACGAAAATGTGACTCGCTCTCAAGAACAGACATGAAGAGAAGAGCTTGTTGTTGCTCTGCAAGATCAACGTAAAGAGAAGAATGAAGAGATTGCTGTTATTGGGCCAGATATGAGAGAAGAGAGATGATAATGTTGTACATATAGCAAAAATATTTCTGGCATTTTCATGGCAATGTAACCGCAAATATTCCTGGCATTTCCATAGATGTGTGACAACATTTGCAACATAAAACAGGACAATTTCATCTTACACAACAAGAACAACATGTGAAACAGGAATATGTTGGCACTGAAGATGCATCACTTCCCCTTTTTGCCCCTCTTCATCTCTCTCTGACAGCAGATGTTGATTTGGTACTGAAGATGGTACATCATCGACAGTTGCAAATCTTCTTTAGGAGGTTTAAACTTGTTAGCTTGTGCAGGCAGGCACTGAAGATGAAGCAGTTTGAGATGTGTTGTTGCTGCTGGAGGAGTCTGAGAGGGTGTTGTTGTTGCTGGGGCAGAGTAAGTGCACTAGTTTGTGATTGCTTGAACATATATGTAATGAATGAAAAGCTATATATAAATTCAGCATTAATGTGATTCAATAAGTTAAATTCAGGGAAATGCTCTAAAATTGAGACACAATGCTCTAATTTGTGTGAAATGATCATATATTCAGTTAACTGCTCTAAGATCTCTAGAATTCATGAAAAACCTTTAAACTTTATAAAAATATGTAAATTAAGGAAAATGCTCCAACATGGCAATTTTTCTGTTGATTTTTTATGCCACATGACAATTTTCACCTTAGAATATGGCAAATCCTTATACACAAGCATGGCAATTTTATTTGTTTTCACATGGTAAAAATCCGATGTCAGACTTTTAACATTTCCGAAGATTTGTGAGTGGTGAAGAAACTGAGAAAAGCACATGTTACAACAGAGAGACAAAAACATACAAATGTTAAGTCTGCAGTAGACTGCATCTAGCAGATTACAAGGTTAAGACAGTCTGATTGTCCTTTCTAATTGTCCTTCTCGTACTAGTCAGAAATATGTACTGGTTCTATATTAGAACTATCAAAATCCTACAGGGAACAACATACCTGATGTATGCATGTATGTATCACGATGCAAGTCGCCTGAACAAAATTCCAGTAAATACCAGAGCTCCAAACCACTTATTTGAGATAAACCAGCAGAGAAGGGATTAGACATATTGAGTCTAAGCACTTAGTAATGGTACGTCTAACAAACCAATGAACACACCATTTGTTCTAAATCTCCATGGTTTCAATCTGAAGAAACTTACTTCCTGCCTGTTGCAATCTGCGTGATCAGATAAGTCTACCAACTGCCCAGCTGCAGTTGGTAGACTATGTCCTATTCCACATGATTAAAGTATGTAGTCAATGTTATGTCAAAAACATTTAATTCTTCATAGAACACTCCGCCATCTGATAAGGAGCACCAACCAAGATCAACATTATGGCCACTGAGCGCCAAGCTGCCAATTGATGCAGCACCAAAGGCACCAATCCATTGCTTGGCCGAATCTCCAAACCTTAATGCCGTTTTTGCTCAATTTACATATGAAAGAACACCACTAGGAAAATACCTGATATGCATATACCAGCAGTATACAGTGGAAGGATGACTGCAGGATCTAGGCTGCCTTCGATAGCAGCCCATCCTAACAAAGCTCCCCACCCAGTTGAAGGTCAAGCCAAGATATGCCAGAGGCTATTAAAATTTGCATCGGAAGTAATTCAAGTGATCACTCTCTGTAATTAATACCATGGTTGCAAAACCTTCTACATGTGGATTACATACCTAAAATGTGAACCTCTTCATCAGGGGATAAGAAAGCACCCTAGAAGTACCGGAGAAATAACAACAACACTTCCGCTCTCTTATAGGCACATGCAAGCTAGACACTTTGGTTGTGGAAGGAGTTTACATGCTAAAGTGAGCATAGATCCAGAAAATACACATGGTTACTTAATTCTAGACAATGTTGCTATGAATATTACAAAGCCCACCAAATAAAACGGAAGCTTGGTACACAAAAGGAGCACAAAAGTATCCGACCAACTGCAAGAAATTAGTAATAAATAAACATCCCTACATGGCACAACTTGAATGATATATTTCAGAAATAGAATTACGCCTACAATATGAGATGTTCATTGCTTCTGCCTACAACAACAAAGAAAATAAATAATTCATAACTTAGCTTCAAAATAGAAACACCCTCACATGCATCAGACACTTACCATAATAATGATGTCAATTCCTCTGCCTAAAACAAAAAAAGTACCAAGCATATATGCACAAACAGCATGTCGAACAATGAGAGTACATTCCTTCCAGAATTTAACATTCTTGGCATCTCCAAAATAACTTGTTTAAGTCCCAATGAAAACAAGGTTTTTAATACCATTTCATCACCAAACAAGACGAAATTAACATGCCAAGACAATTAAAAATATCATTATTCAGTAACTACAAGCAAGTTCATAGCATTCTTCTTCATACATCATTTCATCCGTAGGAGAACTGGCTGAGTTGATCAATCCATCATTCGTGCTCTGGAGAAGAAATTAAGTCATTGACTACTTCATCCTTTTTGTGAAATATCAAAGAATTGGGACCGACATTCCCCTATCATCTACCCGAGCACATTCTTCACCGTGGAAGCATATGTGGTGTTAGATCAACCATCAACCTTTTGATTCTTTATTGGGGATTCTTCGGTAGGCGTGCCACTAACCTCGTCTGCAGGTTTTTCATAACACGCAAGACGCGCGGGTGGGGGGGGGGGGGGGGGGGGGGCATAGGTAAATGTTAGTATGTTTCTACGACATTTGACAAGGGCGCAAATGTTATTTACTTAACTTCCTTTCAGAAGCGAAAAGTAAGGATAGATCAGCTCGACCAAGGTCTGTGCTGGACGAAATGAAGGATTAAATTACAGACAATTATTTTCTTATATAGTCAAAAAAGAAGTATACACTATTTCAGTGTGTTTTCTTGCAATTATTGTAATTAGAGATTTTCTTATTGTCTTGCTATTATTTTATAGTTTTTGGTGATGAAAAGTATAACTTTTTTCTCTTTTGGCTCGGATTTAGAAGTTCTTTTGGACATGTCAAGAATGTTAGAGTGGAATGTCATGCACTATATATGGAAATGTTGTGGGGGTGTTTGTGTGCGTGTGCGTGTGCATATATGCTATTTCATAAAAAAGCTTGCCTAAATATACACTCTTCTATTACATTCTTTCCATATAGCCATCACATAAATTAGGTCTAGGTGTAGCTGTGCTTTTCTACTTTTGGCGATGCTGCAATCATCCTCTCCCTATCTTGAACCACCGTTATCTGGTGCTTGCGATGTACACAAATAGATCGCGCCGCCACTAGTTGGATAGAAGGTGAGGAAAATACACCAATGAATAGGCACACATGGATAAGTTCGAAAAAGATATTCTATGAGGTGGATATCTTAGGATATTAATAGGCTAGTATGCGCTTTAAAAATGATGAAAGGAGGCAAGGCGATGGGCCCTAATTGTATCCCCATTTAGGTGTGGAAAGGCCTCAGGGACATAGCAATAGTATGGCTAATCAAGCTTTTCAAGGGCAAACAAGATGCTAGAAGAATGGAGAAGGAGTATATTAGTACCAATCTTGAAGAACATGGGGGGATGTTCAGAGTTATACTAATTACCGTGGAATTAAGCTGATGAGCCATACAATGAAGTTGTGGGAGAGAGTCATTGAGCACCACTTAAGCAGAATGACAAGTGTGACCAAACATCAGTTTGGTTTCATGCCTGGGAGGTCGACCATGGAAGTCATTTTCTTAGTACGACAACTTATGGAGAAATACAAGGAGGAAAAGAAGGACTTGCATATGGTGTTCATAGACTTGGAGAAGTTCAATGATAAGATACCATGGAATGTCATGTGGTGGGCCTTGGAGAAACACAAAGTCCCAGCAAAGTACATTACCCTCATCAAGGACATGTATGATAATGTTGTGACAAGTGTTCGAACAAGTGATGTTGACACTGATGACTTCCCGATTAAGATAGGACTGCATCAGGGGTCAACTTTGAGCCCTTATCTTTTTGCCTTGGTGATGGATGAGGTCACAAGGGATATACATGGAGATATCCCATGGTGTATGCTCTTTGCGGATAATGTGTTCCTAGTTGACGATTCTCGGACGGGGGTAAATAGGAAGTTAGAGTTATGGAGACAAACCTTGGAATCGAAAGGTTTTAGGCTTTTTTTTTGAGAGAAAAGGTTTTAGGCTTAGTAGAACTAAAACCGAGTACATGATGTGCGATTTCAGTACTACTAGATGTGAGGAGGAGGTTAGCCTTGATGGGCAGGTGGTACCTCAGAAGGACACCTTTCGATATTTGGGGTCAATGCTACAGGAGGATGGGGGTATTGATGAAGATGTGAACCATCGAAGCCAAGCCGGATGGATGAAGTGGCGCTAAGCTTCTGGCATTCTCTATGACAAGAGAGTGCCACAAAAGCTAAAAGGCAAGTTCTACAGGACGACTATTCGACCCACAATGTTATATGGCGCTGAGTGTTGGCTGACTAAAAGGCGACATGTTCAACAGTTAGGTGTGGCGGAGATGCGTATGTTGAGATGGATGTGTGGCCACACGATGAAGGATAGGTTCCGGAATGATGATATACGAGATAGAGTTGGGGTAGCACCACTTGAAGAGAAGCTTGTCCAACATCGTCTGAGATAGTTTGGGCATATTTAGCGCAGGCCTCCAGGAGCTCCAGTGCATAGCGGACGGCTAAAGCATGCGGAGAATGTCAAGAGAGGTCGGGGTAGACCAAATTTGACATGGGAGGAGTCCGATAAGAGAGAACTGAAGGATTGGAGCATCACCAAAGAACTAGCTATGGACAGGGGTGCATGGAAGCTTACTATCCATGTGCCAGAGTCATGAGTTGGTCACGAGATCTTATGGGTTTCACCTCTATCCTATACCCCAACTTGTTCGGGACTAAAGGATTTGTTGTTGTTGTTGGATATCTTAGGACTGCAACATGTTTTCAAACATTTTAAGATTTCTTTATCATCCACGTGCGTTCTTTAATTTCCATGCCAAAAACTTGTGAAATTTTCCCTCCACGTGTGTTCTTTAATTTCCGTGCCAAAAACTATACACCCTATATTTAGGGACGGAGGGAGTGTAATTTTGAGTGTTTACCTCCATGGATTAACGTCTACTTTAACGTAATTTCCACATGAGTATAGTTTTCGTTCTTTAATTTTTCTTTAATTTCCCTCCATGCATTAACATCTACCTTGGATTTAAGTAGTTGAAGCAACCTAATGGCCTATTAGGAGAAATTTCCCGACGATTAAAACTCTAGCTAATCATAGAAACTCCATTGTAGACAAAAGAGCAAAGTTTTGCTATGTTTTATGTGAACTTCCAATGAATTTCATGTAAAATTATTGCATTAAATACCAACTCAAGTTGCAAATTCGAGAATTTAATGATGCACTCGAGACATCGCCACAAAAGACACCCACTAAATAAAATTCATCATTTTGCTACACCATAGAAACAATCCATACAGAGACAGAACCATTCACATTTAAGCACAATAAAGTCGATAACCAAGCTTCCTTGGTGCACCTTGCCCATTGACCATTATTCTAACCAGCATCCGCCTTCAACAAGATGTTGAGTGCACCACATGGATTGTCTTTGATGACATGCTTCCGAAGGTTGTTCATGAAGTGCATGAGAGTGGAAAATTCAGTATCCTAGAGGTGAGTGATGCTGCCACAGTGCTCTGCAGCCTCATTCCAATACCCTTCATTGTTCATGATGTCTAGGAGGGTGATGAAGTTCGGTGGTTGGATGTTTACTATGCTGTCGTAAGGGTTGATCTCATTCCATGAGAAGCCAACACCAATGCTTTTATGCATTAAGATAATCACAGAAATCCTGAAGCATCAGGTCAGTGCTATGGAGATTTAGAAATGTAGACTGGAATATAATTTGGGTTCAATAAAAAAATTGTCAGTTGGCTATTCTCAAATGCATTCGAATGCAATCATTTTTTATGGAACCGAAATTATATTCCATAGATCATTTTGAGTATCCATAGCATTGAGCTAATGCTTCACGATTTTTACGATTATCTTAATGCAGACAAGCACTGGTGTATGCTTCTCATGGAATGAGATCAACCCTCATGAGAACATCGTGAATATCCAACCACCTAACTTCCCAATCTCCTAAACATCATGAATGGTGAATGGTACTAGAATGAGGGTGCGGAGGACCATGGCGGCATCTCTCACCTCCAGGATACTGAATTTTCCACTATATCATGCATTTCGTGGACAACCTTGGGAAGCACACTATCAAAGACAATCCCTACAATGCGCTAAACATGTAACTGAAGGCAGATGCTGGTAAGAAGAATTGTCGATAGGAAGGGGCCATTGATGAAGATTTGGTTATGGACTTTCTTGTGTTTCAATGTGAATGATTGCTTTTTTGTCTGGGTTATTTCTACTTTGTAGCAAAACTATGAATTTTGTTTAGTGGGGGTTCTATATGGCTTATATCTCAAGTGCATCAGTAAATTATCAAATTGAAACTTGGGTTATTTTTAATTCAAGGATTTTAGAGGAACTTCATAGGAAGTTGGCATACAACATTGCAAACCTTTGGTCTTTTATCGGAGAATTGAAGTTTCATATGATCTATGTAGAGTCTTAATAATCGTCATAAATTTCCCTGGTAGGCCATTAGGGTGTCGACAGATTGACACCTTAACAATGCTTGTATGGGGAAGGGCTAGGCAATCCAGACATACATTTCAACACCTCGTCTCACTTGTGACATGGAAGTCAACACGTGAATAGACTCAGAGCTATGACTCAAGAGGCCTATACTTGTAGACAAAGGGGGCAACATTTTTTGGGATAAATTGTGAAGCCAGGACTTGAACTCAAGATCTTAGTTTCTAAAACCATGACAAGCTTCATGCACTAGCAAACGCAACCAAAAGTCTGAAGTGATGAAAAGGGCTACCCAATCCACATATACACTTCAACGGTGTCTACTCTCCATTAAATGAAACATCGATTTGTGTTCACATGATTTGACCATTTTGGCTCTCCATCATGTTCTCACTCCATCATGAACTATATATTTGACCATTTTGGCTCTCCTCAAAACAACATAACCTACACTTGTGCAGTCTTCTATCCTTCTGGTGCTTTGGTTATGTGACAACTACCATTGATTTCATGGAAAGAAGCAATCGTGTGCTTCACGAGCTCCAAGAGATTGGATTTGGTTGCTTCATCTATGTCATCGATATAGTACATCAATGGGTGGGTGCCTTGAAGTGTTTTTAGTTAGATTGTGTTAAATTGATCGACCATGAGTTGATAAAATGAACATATTATTTGCTTTGTTGCTTTTGATAATGATAACTTTGGATTTAAGATGTGCCATGTATTAATGTCTACTTTGGATTTAAGCAGCCGAAACACCCTAATGGATTGGACTACCAGGAAAATTTTCCCAAGGATTTAAACTCTAGCTAATCGTAGGAAGTTTCATTATCAAACAATAGAAAAGTTGGGAAATTTTTTATGTGTACTTCCTATGAATTTGATGTAAAATTATTGCATTAAATACTAAATCAAGTAACAAATTCGAGAATTTAATGACACACTTGAGACATCAGCCACAAAAGACACCCACTGAATAAAATTCATCATTTTGGTACACCATAGAAATAAGCCATACAGAAACACAACCATTCACATTCAAGATTAAGAGATCCGATAACCAAAGCTTCATTAGTGTTCCTTGCACGTCAACCATTCTTATGACTAGCATCCACTTTCAACAACATGTGGAGTGCACCGCATGGATTGTCTTTGAAGATGTGCTTCCCAAGGTTGTTCACGAAGTGCATGAGAGTGGAAAATTCAGTATCCTTGAGGTGAGCGATGTTGTCACGGTGCTCTGTAGCCTCATTCCAGTACCCATCATTGTTCATGATAGTTAGGAGGGTGGTGAAGTTTGGTGATTGGAAGTTTACTATGCTATCATATGGGTTGATCTCAGTCCATGCGAAGCCGACACCAATTCTTATCTTTATTAAGATAACCATTTAAATCCTGAAACATTAGGTCGGTGTGGAGATTCAGAAATGAGATCTTAAATATAAATTGGGTTCAATAAAAAACTATCAGTTGGTTATTCTCAATTGCATTCGAATGCACTTGTTTCCTTTACATTGTTTACTTCAAGAGACAGCTGTAGTCGAATGCATTTGAGAACATCCAATTAATTTTTTTATTGAACCCAATTTATACTTTGGACATTATGAATCTCCATAGCACTGAGCTATTGCTACGACATTTTTATGAATATTGTAATACAGATGAGCACTAGTGTTTGCTTCTCACGGAATTAGATCAACCCTTGTGAAACCATTGTGAACATCCAACCACCTAACTTCACAAACCTCCTAACCATCATGAACGGTTAAGGGTACTAGAATGAGGGTGCGGAGTATCATGGCGGCATCTCTCACCTCCAGGATAATGAATTTGCCACTATATCCTGCATATCATGGACAACTTTGGGAAGCATGCCATCAAAGACAATCCCTAGATACCACGCGCTAAACATGTTGTTGAAGGTGATTTTGGTCAGAAGAATTGTTGATAGGAAGGAGCCACCTTTGAAGATTTGATGATGGACTTTCTTGTGCCTCAATGTGAATGATTGTGTTTTTGTCTGGGTTCTTTCTAGTTTGTACCAAAACTATGAATTTTATTTAGTGGGTGTGCTTTATGGCATATCTCTCAAGTGACATATGTCTCAAGTGCATCAGTAAATTATCAGATTGCAACTTGGGTTGTTTTTAATGAAATAATTTTGCATGAACTTCATAGGAAGTTGGCATACAACACTACAAAGCATTACTCTTTTATGGGTGCCGATAGTTAACACGTCACAATGTTTTTGCCTGAAAAGGTTCATGCACTAGCGCTAACGCAACCAAAATTCTGAACTGATGGAAAGAATTAGGCAATCCACATATACAGTAAAACACCCTCTCTCATGCGTGACATGGGAAGTAAACACGTGAATAGAATCAGAGGTAAGTCTCAAGAGGACTATACAGTGACACAGAGGGGAAACAACAATTTTGGGATTAATCACGAAAGCCAGGACTTCACTCAAGACCTTAGGTTTGATACCATGACAACCTTCATGCACTAGCCAACACAACCCAAAGATTGAGCTGATAGAAAGGGCTAGGCAATCCACATATACACTCCAACAGTGTTATCAAAACAACCTAATCTACATTTTTTCATTCTTCCTTCCTTTCGGTGCTTTGATAATGTGACAACTACCACCGATTTCATGGAAAGAAGCAATCGTGTGCTTCATGATCTGCAAGATATTAGAGCCAATTGCTTCATCTATGTCATTGATATATTACATCTATATGTGGGTGCCTTGAAGTGTTTTGAGTTATACTGTGTGAAATTTATCGCCCCTGAGTTAATAAAATGAACATATTATTTGCTTTGTTGCCTTTGATAATTATAACTTTGGATTTAATATGTGCCATGCATTCCTTTGGATTTAAGAAACTGAAACACCATAATGGCTTGCTTGGAAAATTTTCTCGAGTATTAGAACTTTAACCAATCATATAGAAAGTTCCAGTTTTAGAAAAAGAGCAATGTTTTATGTAAACTTCCTATAAATTTGATGTAAATTATTGCATTAAATACCAACTTAAGTTTGAAATTTGAGAATTTAATGATTCACTTGAGAAATCAACCACAGAAGACACCCACTAAGTAAAATTCATCATTTTGGTACACCACAGAAATAATTCATATAGAAACACAACCATTCACATTCAAGCTCAAGAAAGTCGATAACTAAAGCTTCATTGGAGTCCCTTGCCCGTCAACCATTCTTAACACCAGCATCCACCTTCATCAGCATATTGAGTGTGCCACAATGATTGTGTTTGATGACACGCTTCCCAAGGTATTCATAAATTGCATGAGGGTGGAAAATTCAATATCCTGGAAGTGAGCAATGCTGCCACGGTGCTCTAAAGCTTCATTGGAGTCACTTGCCCGTCAACCATTCTTAAGACTAGCATCCACCTTCATCAGCATATTGAGTGTGCCACAATGATTGTGTTTGATGACACACTTCCCAAGGTATTCATAAATTGCATGAGGGTGGAAAAAATTCAATATCCTGGAAGTGAGCAATGCTGCCACGGTGCTCTAAAGCTTCATTCTAGTACCCTTCATTGTTCATGATGGTTAGGAGGGTGGTGAAGTCTAGTGGTTGGATGTTTACTATGTTGCCATAAGGTTTGATGTCATTCCATGAGAAGCCGACACAATTGTTTTTCTGCATTAAGATAATCGTACAAATCCCAAAGCATTATGTCAGTGCTACGAAGATCCAGAAATGAAGACTAAACTATAAATTGGTTCAATAAAAAATTGTCAATTGGCTATTCTGAAATGCATTTGAATGTAGTAGTTTCCTCTACATTATTTACTTCAAGAAACGACTATAGTCAAATGCAATTGAGAATAGCGAATTAACATTTTTGATTGAACCCAATTTATTTTTTCCACATCATTTTTGAATCACCATAGCAATGAGCTAATGCTTAAGGATTTTTACCATTATCCTAATGCAGACAAACACTAATGTCTGCTTCTCATGGAATGAGATCAACCCATATGAAACCATCGTGAACATCCAACCACCTAACTTCACCAACCTCCCAACCATCATGAATGGTTAAGGGTAATAGGATGAGGGTGTCGAGCACCATGGCGGCATCACTCACCTCCAGGATACTGAATTTGGCACTGTCTTGCACTACACAGACAACCTTTTAGAAGCACACCATCAAAGACGATCCATACAACGCGCTAAACATGTTGTGAAGGTGGATGCTGGCTAGAAGAATTTTCAATAGGAAGGGGCCACCGATGAAGATTTGGTTATGGACTTTCTTATGCTTCAATGTGAATGATTTGCATTTTTGTACGGGTAATTTCTATTTTGTACCGAAAATATGAATTTTATTCAGTGGGTGTGCTTTATGGCTTATGTCTCAAGTGCATCAAACTGTTAAATTGTAACTTGGGTTATTTTTATTTAATGCAATAATTTTACACAAATTTCATAGGAATTTGACATACAGAATTACAAAACATTGCTCTTTTATCAGACAGCAGAAGTTTCATCTGATTTATGTAGAGTCTTAATCATCATCAAAGTTATCTTCTAGGCCATTAGGGTGTCGACAAATTGACATCTCCACAATGTTTGTGTCGAATAAGCTTCATGCACTCGCCAACACAGCCAAAATTCTAAACTTATGGAATGGCTAGGCAATCCGCATATACACTTCAACACCCCCTCTCACGTGTGACCCGAAAAGTCAACACATGAATAGACACAGATGTATGGCTCAAGAGGACAATACATGGACACATGGGGGCGGGGGCAATGAGCTAACACATATAATGCGAATGCCAGAACTTGAACTCAAGACCTTAGGATCTAATATTATGACAAACTTCATGCACGAGCCAACGCAACTAAAAGTCCAAACTGATGGAAATGGCTACCCAATCCACACATATACACTTCAAAAGTGTCCTCTCCAATAAATGAAATATTGGTTTGTGTTCACATAATTGCACCTTGTGTTCTCACTCCACGATGCACTATATGTTTGTCCATTTTGACTCTCCTCAAAACAACCTAACCTACACTTGTGCATTCTTCCGTCCTTCCGGTGCTTTGGTTGTGTGACAACTACCACTAATTTCATGGAAAGAAGCAATCATGTGCTTCACGAGTTGCATGAGATTGAAGCCGATTGCTTCATGGGTCAATGATATAGTACATCTATACATGGATGCTTCGAAGTTTTTTTGATTGTGTTAAATTGATTGCCCTTGAGTTAATAAAAGGAACATATTATTTGATTTGTTGTTTTTAATAATGGTAAGTTTTCTTTTATCACACACTAAAGTTTGTGGCCTTTTTTGGGTATAAAATGATTATTTTAGTTGTCGCAAAAAATCTCAATTGCTTGAATTACCATAAATAGCCATGTGACTACCTATTTGATACTTGTTTTGTGCAACTTGAGAATATATATTCCTCTAAGGTTGATAGGAAACACAAATGACATTGCCGCCATCCTGTAAATTGAACTTTCAGCTTCAAATGTCATTCTATTGTTTTGCTTTGTTTGGTACTTCATCAATCAAGTATTAGACAAAGTTCGTACTCCCTTTATCCCGGTTTATAAGTCTCTATGCATTTTAATAAACCACCATTAATTTTGCAAGCAAGAGTTATATGCCATACCACTTTAAACTTCTCTTTAGAGTGGATCTAATGAAATATTCTTTGTTGAACTAATATTATCAGTTGGCATATTCCGAACAAGACGCGAAGGATCTGTGTTATCCTTGCAGAATCATTTCTCTGAATGGAAGGGGTTTCCCCACAACCCCATTTTATTGAAAACGAGGCCACAATCAAAACAGTATACAATGCTCAGGAAAAAGAGGAAAGTAGCTGCACCAGAATTTAAGAAAACCATATAGGATTTCTTACAAGCCACAAGGAAAGGGAAATTGGAGACATCAGGATAGATAACATGCAAACTACATCACCAAATGCATTACTCAGTGACCTCAGACCAGTTGGTTATGGCACATAGGAAGATATGTCACTATTCATCAGTTCCCACCAAAGGTAGGATCCTTCCCATGAGATTCTAAGGAGCTCACCTCTTCAACGATCCAACATGGCAGTTGTGTACTATCGCACATGATCTCCCAATCATGAAGCCACATGCTCATTCTTCCTAGAAATACCTGCCATCTGGCCATATGTTTCCTTGAGAAGATATCTCAATACGTAAGGTCCAAATACTCCACAAGGAAGCAACACCAAACATATTGCAAACATCATTTGTTTTCCAAGGAGTCTAGACATTTGAAATATCACCCATTCACTAAGGCCTATCACACTCAAAACTCTCATAAATGCAAGACCAAAAGAGCATGCAAATAAAAAATGAGGTGTTGTGTAGTTTCATTTCCCCCATGAAAAACACCTCAAATCATAAACTGGTCAATATTTTAGGAGGTTCTATCCACCAAGGACCTGCTAGTTCTTATCACCACCAAGGAAGTATCTCTTAGCCAAGAGGATAAGAAGGCAAAATTAAAGGCTCTCCGATTAGGTACCCCCATCCAACCAAAATCCTAACGATGAGAGATACGTCCCCAAATAGCTACGTGGTATTTATGTGAAACTCCAAATTTACCCCAAAGAAATGAGACATCTCAGAAGTGATAACATTTGTCGCTCATTAGGGGAACTTATTAATTTACATTAAATACATTAGAATGGTAGCAATACTAATTACGAGAAGCACAAGCTTCCCATCATAGTTCAGTGTTTTATATTTCACATAAGGAATATTTGTAATGACCTTGTCTACAATAGGTTGGAGATCTTCCCTCTTAAGTTTGGTAAAATGTAAGGGAAACCCAAGATACTTAAGAGGAAAAGAAATGATCTTGCAGTAGAAAATCTGAGAAAATATCTTAGAATGGTCTTCATCCATATTAATGGTAACTAGGTCACTTTTGTTAAAGTTGATTTTATGCCCGACAACATATCAAAGCAGGAAAACAACTCTTAAGGGTTCTTGCATTATCAATGGAGGGACCAATGAATAGGATGTTTCCATCAGTGTACTAGAGGCTGATGACACGATCAAGATATGATCACACAACCAATGGCTTTTGCATGTATTTTGAAAACACGTCACCTACTAGTTTGAATGAAATGCGCGAGAGAGGATCCTCCTGCTTAAGGCATTTTCCACCCATAAAGTATTGTCCATTTCCCTCATTTAATCTCAGATAAAAAGAACTTCAAGCAATAGTATTCTATATCCAACTAATCCATTTACTTGCAAAGCCTCTGGTGGTTAGCATATTCACAAGGAAGTCCCAGTGGCACTAACATAGGCTTTCTCATAGTATAGTCTTAAAATTATATATACCTTCAGATCCAGGTCTATGAAACTCATGAATCAGTTCATGCGCACTAACAACACTCTCTAAAAATGAATATGCCTGTAAAAACATTCTGATTATGGAATATAGGCTTTCTTCCGCAGGGGAAACCCTTGTTATCATATCTTTGGTAAAAATCTCAATAGAGCAATTGATCAAACTAATGGGCCCGAAGATTCTTAGCATTGGTATCTTTGGGAATCAAGGTGATGAGAGAAAAAGTAAGTCTAGCCATATCGAATTTGCAATTTTCAAAACTTCTAACAAGAGCCATGAAATCATTCTTAATCAAATACTAAATGGTTTGATACAAACATAAGCTAGGTCGTAAGGGCTAGGAGCCACATGTGCATATATGCCAATGATAGCTTTCTTGATTAGTTTCTCAAAGAAGGGTTTTTCCAAAGCTTCATTCTATTCCTTGCTGACAAGCTCATCATGTGACCAGAAAGGGCTACCCAATGAAAGTTAGGTGTTAGTTAGTGGCCACTACCATCATCTCCTCAATGTAATAAACATGTCTATCCTCATCTTCCAAAATAGCTACGTTTGTTTTTACACTAGACATGAAACCATCATAAATGATTTGCCTCTTTGTCTCTCAGAACCTAATAAAATCAGGTTTGTTTTTAGAAATGACATCACAACTTGTTCTTGATGTTCTACCTGTCATGGTTCCTCTTGTTAGTCTTCTACACCAAGACATTACTCCACTTGATTTAATCAACAACACCATGGTCTTGAGATTTAACCATTGTTACATGAGTTTGACTATCAATAGCAGCGCTTAACAAAGGTTTTGATAGATCTCAGGTTAAGACCATCAATAACCTTAGCACTCATTATGTCATATCCTATTTAGACTTGCCATCAATAAAATCATCATAAGAATTAGTCTACTTCAACAAGGCCTCAACATTCTCCTCAGGGAACTCAACAGTGAAGTCATCACCGATTTCCTTCAGCGGGATCGCAGGGTAGTGCGCCACGTGGGAACCTTCTCGAGAAGCCACCCTTTATATCTTCTTCACCTCATCACCTACTTGGGCCCATGGTACATGAGGCTTATGATCGTGTCCACACAATCATGCGTTAATCCACACTCCTAGAGGGCACTGTAAACTACCCGATTCACGTCCTTCAGCTCTTTTACCCGCCTGAGCACCTGCTGGAGGCGATCCAAAAAATCTCTACGAATTTCACTTAGCCCCCCCCCCCAAGAGGGGAGCATAAGGTATCTCAACAATCGCATTCAAGACCTTTATCACGTGGTTGGCCTCTGCAAAGTACAATCACATACCATCAACATCGTTGTTTTAAAAAGTGGGCTATGAAAAATAGCGATGGTCCTCCAAATCAGCTATATAGCCAGCTATATTGTAACTTCACTGGACAATTGTACGTGAAGCCTATAGTCTATTATTTAGCACGCCCTGCTCAGACCGCTATAGTGGGGCGATAGCTAGCTATTCAAAACTTTGATCAACACCCATAGCAACGCGTGGCTAAGCACGACATGAGTATAGGGCTTACCTTTGGCAATCTCTTGCGCTTTGTTTAGTCCACTCACGGTCTCAACCTTATCTTCCTTAAGGATCCTATTGTGCATCCTCATTGACTCGAACTCCTCCTCAAGCTTGTCGTGCGAGACCTATGCCTTCTCAAGCAGCTAGGCCGATGTCTTTGTTGCCTCAAGCTCAACATGGAGTTAGGTGGCAGTGGCCCTATCCTACTCCAACTACAGGTTCCAAGCCTTCACCCACTGGGCCATCTTCTGCGGCCCAAGTGTGAAATATACAAACTGAGAGAGCATACCTCCGTGACATGCTAGAACTTGCTCTTCACCAAGTCGGTGCACTCCTTCACGGTCTCCAACAATCGGGAGTGAGCCGATGGAGTTTTAATTACTTTGCCTCCTCGCTGGCCGCCACCCACATGACTCGGCTCCTATCATATTGATTCATTTCAAGATCCTAAAATGATCACCCCTAGGGAACATGATGGGAGAATCCAGCAAGCTACCGCCAGTATCTTGTGTCCACTCTACTATAGTGGAGGGGGATGCTCCCAACACTTCCATTTGGTGAGCGAGCGATGGGGTCCCACGCGTGCACTTCCATCTTGTGGTACGGTGGCAGAGCCAATGGTGCTTCTTCCTGTTGGACATTAGATGGATGAAAGCCCCACCAACTAGCTGGGCGATGGAGGTGACAATAGTTCATCCCATCAATCCTTGATCGGCTAGGTACCTTACCTCTCCGTCTATTTGAATGGAGGCATGATGTCCAACCCCTTTGCACTGGTGCCCTAATCAGAATTAAGGACACTCTGCTAGCCCTTTGAGCTCGACAAACTATTGTCTAGCTGAGTGGTACATGGTAGAGAAGGAACTCGGGAGGCTCGGGGATGACAATGGCATAACAATTCACTCTGGCATGCCAACATCTTGACTGGACCATTCGTCACTCAATGTGTCCTTACGAGCCCCCCTCTTTGCTAGACTACCGAAATCACAACAAGACCAGTATCATTCCGTGCTGCCAATGGATGATAGAGTACGAGACCCAGGTGTGTACTTGGCAACTTACCTGGTAGACCGCGCCACCTTGGAGGCAACCTTCGTCTTTGGTGATGTTGAGGATTTACCCTTCACCAGAGCTACACCGATCCTACCCAGTGGTGCATTAGTTTTCTATATCTTGGCGATAGTTGGTACAACCCAGGAAAGACAAACAGAGGAGTCGCGCCGTCTTTTTATATGGGAGCCATCTACCTGTTTCTACTTCCCCTTCACCTGAGCCGCGTCGCCTATGTTGGCACCAATGCCGGAGGCACCTACATCTTGCGTTCTTGCACCATTTAAGAACCTTGGCCAGTTCCCTTGTTTTTGGGCAGGGGAGCCATTTAGATGAAGGTCTCAAGAAACTATGAAACCAGAAGGTGCGGGCAAGTGAAGATTTCCACTCAGCAACTAGTTAAATTGTTGATGTCCATATCAAAAGATGAATAATAACTAACTGGAAAGGCCCTGATGGGATGCATTGGTAATGACAATGTCAACTTTCAACAATCTCCTAACTCAGGGTATCAAAGCATCCTTCAAGGATCTGGCTTCTACCTCCCGAGTCATATCATCAAGCCTAGTGACCTCAAACATTAGGTGGATCCTTTGCTTAACGGTCTATATCCACTGATCAATGAAGGTTGAGATCATTCCCACCCTGGTGTTTCCCTACTAAAGCCATGTGAGAGGTGCTCCTGAACAACTTGAAATTCAGCCTCTTCCAAATCCCCCAGAAGTTCATTCCAGCTCGCTCTCCACACAAGAGGGAGGGTGGTAAATTGGAGCAGTAAAGTAACTTTGTGTGCCATCCCTTGTTGAAGATTCAATATGGGTGTGTGGACGATAACCTCATCCATGTCGGGGGTGGGGAAAGCCACCCCAGAGTAGCTCGCCACTGGAGCATGTGCCCTTGGGGAGAAGCACTCATGTTGCCTCCTCTATCATAGTGTATTTCATCGATTCCGCCATCGCCACTACTTGAAGCTCCTCCTTGTTGTCCCAGACTATGGTGCCACAAACTTCTCCTCAAGCACCCCCCCCCTTCATTGAGGAAGGATTGAATTTGATAATGGCGCCCTAGATCTAGAGCCGTGAGTTTTAGATATGGGTGCAATCAATGGAACATTCGTTCAGGAGTAGCCACCCAGGAGTAGCACACCATTGGAGCATGCCCTTGGGGATAAGCCCTCATGTCGCATCCTTTGCCATAGTGGATTTCATCGATGCCACCATCGCCACTTCTTGAAGCTCCTCCTAGGCCAAGACTATGGCGCCACAAACTTCTCCTCAAGCACCTCCTCTTCATTGAGGAAGGATTGAATTCGATAGTGGCGGCCCAGATCTAGGGTCACGTGATTAAGATTTGGAATCAATGGAAGGAACATGAGAGTGGGGCTCTATGGGGCAGGGCGGGCACAAAATTAAAGAAAGAACACTGAGCGTCGGTATGATGGTGGCACAAGCTTGTTGCCTAGATCACAGGCCGAGTGGAAAGCAAGGTGACATGGAGGCGTGAGGAAGAAGAAGCGAAATTGACAACTGGCTAAACTAATTTTTAGTTTTACCCCACCCCTCTACTTTATAGAGGGGGAAACCGAGATGGCGCGCCACTTCGCCACGCACCATGAAAACATGGAAAAGCTGCACGTGGTCCCATGTCACGCCACACCTCATTGCTGAGGGTTGAGGCCCTTTGAAACTGAAAACTAAACATGTAATGTGGCCCCTCCACTATAGATCCCATTGTGATTTTAATGACATGTCATACCACCTTAAT
This sequence comes from Triticum monococcum, assembly GCA_034509565.1. Classification (NCBI taxonomy): domain Eukaryota; kingdom Viridiplantae; phylum Streptophyta; class Magnoliopsida; order Poales; family Poaceae; genus Triticum; species Triticum monococcum. The sequence goes on from CM067845.1 coordinate 48,113,432, forward strand.
GCTTGCTCAATTGAAGACATGGAGATCGTTCAATGACTGCTTCCTCACAACAGTTTGCCCGAAGACTACCTGGACCACATGACCATTCACGCCCTTGTGCTTGTTTGAATTGGGGTTTCAATGATTGACCTTCATGGGTCCCACATTCGCGACGACGCACCAAAATCAATGCAAATACAATACGCCTCCAATAGACAACCATTCGAGATTTGGGCACTCGAGACCCAAGTATTGCCGATTGAGGGTTCCGATGGTTGACGTCAAGGGGTCTAGGACCACTCGAATACATGCAAGTGAAGGGAAGCTACTTTCCGCCTCCAGCAAGACAATAGTCGGATACCGAACAACTCATGACTGAAGCATCACAACCTGTGTTCTGGTCCTGACATGAATCCTAAGGATATTACCCTTGAGGGACACCAGTTTGACCCGACTTGCTCGGAAACTAGGTACCACTCGATAATTATTGGGATTTTGGTATGCCCCATGTCGGGTCACTAGCTAGAGATTCCATCCGCTGGAAATGACTATATACCACCAAGACTTACCAACTATTAGCTCACATGCCATGGTATTCCTATCCTATAGAGCGGGACATCGCAACTCTTGGAGTAGCGCAAGCAACAGTGATTACGCACCAACAAAGTAGGCTATGGGAGCAGTCGGAGGCAAGGGCAGGCCCCATGGAGTTCTCCTGGGTCCACTGAGAGATGTTAAAATTTCAGCCCTATGAGGATTTTCCCCCACACAGATGAACATATGGCCATTCATATCCCATTATGCCATGGACCGACGTAGAAGTGTGGAAGATAAGAGCATCTCCAGCTGTTGGCCCCCCAGGACGCATAAAAATCGCCCCCTGGGGGCGAGCCGACGATACAATCGGCGCCGGGGGCGGTTTTGTGCCCAGTTGTCGCCCCCAGGCGCTGAAATTGGCCCACTTTGCAGCCCCATTTCGGCGAATAAAGGGCCCATATGGGCGAGAATAGGCCCATATTCGGCGTGGTTCGCCGTGTCTTGGCGTTCAATTATCAACACAATTTTTTCTTGCCACATATTTCATCACAGAAAAATCAAATACTTCAACAAAATAGTACAACAACAAATAGTTCAATACAAATTATATAGTTCAACAAATAAAAACTCGTATTTCATCACACGGCGTCCCCCTTGAGCCTCCATAGGTGCTCAATCAGATCTTTCTGCAGTTGATGATGCACCTGTGGGTCTCAGATCTCCTGATGCATACTGAGATAGGCAGTCCAAATTGCCGGTAGCTGGTGATCAACTTCGGCTAGAGGACCCTGCCTGTAGTATGGTTCAGTGTCAAACACTGGGTCTTCTTGCTCGCTCTCGATGATCATGTTGTGCAAGATGACACAACAAGTCATAATCTCCCACATTTGATCTTTGGACCACGTCTGAGCGGGGTACCGGATAACAGCACATTGAGATTGGAGCACACCAAATGCCCGCTCGACATCCTTCCTGCACGCCTCCTGAATCTTCACAAACCAGGCGTTCTTTCCTCCTGGCACATGGTTTGAGATGGTCTTCACAAATGTCGACCATCTCGGATAGATGCCATAAGCTAGATAGTACCCCTTGTTGTAGTGCCGCCCATTGATCTCGAAGTTCATCGGAGGAGAATGACCTTCAACAAGCTTGGCAAAGACAGGAGAGCACTGCAGCACGTTGATGTCATTGTGAGTTCCTCGCATACCAAAGAAGGAGTGCCAAATCCAGAGGTCCTGTGTGGCCACCGCCTCAAGCACCACACTGCAACCGCCTTTGGCGCCTTTGTACATCCCCTACCAAGCAAATGGGCAATTCTTCCATTTCCAATGCATGCAGTCGATGCTTCCAAGCATCCCAGGAAATCCTCTTGGTGCATTTTGTGCTAGGATCCGAGCAGTGTCTTCCGCATTGGGTGTTCTCAAGTATTGTGGTCCAAACACTGCCACCACTGCCCGACAGAACTTGTAGAAACACTCTATGCTGGTGGACTCGGCCATGCGCCCATAGTCGTCGAGTGAATCACCGGGAGCTCCTTATGCAAGCATCCTCATTGCTGCCGTGCACTTCTGGATGGAGGTGAATCCAAGAGCGCCGGTGTAATCCATCTTGCACTTGAACTAGTTATCGAACTCATTCACAATCCTGAGGAAGAGCTTTCGGCTCATCCGATAACGGCGTCGAAATGTTTTCTCGCCGTGAAGTGGAGCATCGGCGAAGTAGTCAGATTAGAGCATGCAGTAGCCTTCGAGACGATGCCGGTTCTTTGCTTTCACCTGCCCAGGCGCTGAGCCACCTCGCCACGGCTTTTCATTGCTCGCCAGCAGCTGGGCGAGGGCGGCGAGCACCATGAGATGCTCTTCTTCCTGGACGTCGGCCTCGGCTTCCTCCTCCAGCAGCGCGGCGAGCGCTTCCTCGTCATCCGAGTCCATCGCCGAACACCTTGCACCCGGTAGGCGTGTACCCACCGTTAAACTGCTCCTCCGCGGCCGGAAACGCCCAGCTGCTGTTGGAAGGGCTGCCGCGGTGAAGCGCTGCTATTTTTCCGGCGGGGAATGACTATCTAGCGGTGAAGGGCGGCGGGCGGCGCCGGGATATAGCTAGTGGTGGCCGAGGGCGCGGGGGGTGGGAGATGAGTCTGGGAAGAAAACCTTGACTTTTCCGCTAACGGCGTGGGCCAGCCACGCTTTTCCCTTGCGCCGGAGCCCCCAACTGCTCCCCAGTGCGCCGGGTTCGGCCTGTGACCGCCGGGCGGAAAAAAAGGCCGAGCCAGCGATTTTCGGCGTCCTGGGGGCGCGACTGGACCATTTTTTTTGCGCCGGCGCCGAAAAAGTGGCCTGTGGGGGCTTGTTTGGGGCGCGGCTGGAGATGCTCTAAGACATGACAAGCTAGGCCCATATGATCGATCAACACTGCCTGTATGTTGATAATTAAGATTAAGCTTCATTGAGTGCCTATGTAAGAGAACATGACAACGCTTGTCTCTCTCCTAAGGGCAACTGCCTTCATCTTGGTCTTGCTAGTACCTAGGCCACCTACCAAGAATATTGCAGAATCATTCCATGTACTATATTATGATATTAGTTATCCTATCCAGACCATGTTAGCTCTTGTCGCCAAGCTTCAAGTACGACTTCACATTCCTCCTATCTTGCTAACAAAAAGAAAAGTTTACTACGGTATGGTGCTGTCATGGACATGGAAACTTGGGTAGAAGTTTCAGTTCAACTTCTACCTGCTAAAAAGCAGCAGTTCTGACTGACCATAGAATGTGCACTAGAACCACAGTTTAAGGCAAACCTCATGGGGCTCCAGAGAAGATCGGCATCCGCGCTGGCCTCAATCTCCCACCGAGATCACCCTAACGTCCCATGGCTGCAGCCTGCCAGTAACAGAAATCATCACGGTCCACAAAGACAGGGAAAAAGAAGAACATCAAAGGTAAACGAACCATCACCACTGTGAAACCCACATCTCCTGCTCCTCCTGCTCGCCGTCTACCCTGTGCCCAATCAATCCGATCAGTCAAAGTTTATACTGCAGCACGGAAAGAAGTGAGGTGGGAAGCTTACAGGTCTATGAAGAAGTGACGTGAAACCGCCTACAGCACGCACCGGCCACCATGCTCCGCGTTGCCGAGCGCGCAGTCCAGCCACCAGCCCCTCGCCGCAACCAATTCGGGAAATTTGGAAACTTGGCGTCCTGGCCTCCGATCCCATGGTATAGACTGGCGAGACGAACTGTAACGCCCGCGTGAACGAGGCTACTGACAGGGTAGGCCGTCAGGTCACCGCTGGAAATTTGAGTAAATTTGGTAAGTAGGTAATAAATTGAATAATAGTGAATAATATTAGAACTGTAACGTCAGTGAATTAATAGGCAAGCAATAATGATGCAGCATGATTTGCATCTGTATATATACTTCTCAAAAAAAGAAAATTGGATCCATATGTTATCTGACCACTCAACTGAAGTGGTAAGCACCTTGAAGTTTCAACTGAAGTGGAAAGAAGAATTACTGATTCCTGAACTTAAACCCTCTGTGATTAGAATCGAACTGATAAGGATCGTTTTTCTTAATTTCTCATACTCTTGATAACTCCCACTTGATAACAAGCAGCCTTAACAACGGTGTTCTTAATTTCTCATACTCTTGTGAAGATACTAATAAGGATCGTTGTTTCCTTACGGAATCACTCCATGTACTAGAATATGTCAGTATTCATCATTCAGGTCATGTTTATCTCTTGTGGCGGCGATTCAAAGTAAAAATCGACATTTCACTGTGACGCGACAATAACCGTGCAAGTTTTTCAGTTACCACCTGCTAAAATCAGAATTAAGAAGTTCTGATCTAGAATATGTACTAGAATCACAGGTTAAGATCGGCAAACCTCTGGGCCAGGATCCTCGATCGCTCTATACAAGATCGTCATCCCCTGGCGTCAATCTTCCTCCGAGATCTTCCATGGCTGCAGCCTGCGAGCAACAGCACCCAATGACTAGGTTCATCCAACAAAACACACAAAATCATGAAGATCCAGATCGAGAAACGGAAGATCGAAGGTAAATAACGGGGAGGTACCAATCGCTCTTTCTGTAGGCTCTTGGCCGCCATGCTCCGCCGCGCCGCAGGATCCAGCGCACAACCTAGCCATCAGGCCCTGGCCCTAGCGGCCGCTGCCACAGGCGGTGCTAGGCTGGAATTCTCGCGTGGATGAACCAAAGAAGATTTGGGATGGGTTGAGGACTAGAGAGAGGGTGGGTAGCTATAGACTGGCGAGACAAACTGTAACGGCCGCGTGCGAGGCTGGCAGGGTGGGCCACCCGGTCAGCGGTGGAAATTTGAATAAATTTGGTAGGTAGGGAGGTGTGTTTTTGCTATGACAATTAATCTCTACTATTAAAGAGAACTAGTAAATGTGTACGTGCAATGCACATTGATATTAGGTAATATATTAATTACACGTAAATATTAGGTAGGATATCATTTGCGTATTAATTATCTGATTAGCATTGGCATTAATATTTGGTGTGATATTAACTGCACACTAAACATGTTGAGCGCTCACTATTGGAGCAGTCTGAGTCGTTGGATTGACCTGATTTGATGGTCGGGATTTGTTGGATCTGCCCCTTTGGGTCTTTTTATATTGGTATAGATATAGATGCGTGTATAGACGTCGTTCTCACGCAGCTATTAATGCGAAAATAATTTTGAAGCCAAACACCGAATCAATTTAAAAATCAAGTCATTAATATAATTAATTAGCCAACAATTAATTACTCATATAATTAATTAGTTTACTTTGAATAAAGATTTTTTTCACACCGAATTGATTTGGAAACCAAGTCATTAATATAATCTATATCTATATATATTATCTAATAATAAAGGGGTTATTGCTTCTCACAGTACATCATGCAAATTACCCCCAAAGTTGTAAAATATCACCCACCAATGCCACCTATAATTCATAAAACACAAGGAATCCTTGCCTGAGTCGGCCTATGTAGTAGGGACCTCCTATACTGCGCTCTCCACGCTGGAAGAAAACACAACGCGCCTGTTCGGGCCGGCCCATGTCTAGACAGCCTGTTTTCAAATTTCGTTTTTGCTTTTTCAACTTTAAATTATTTGGGACTTTAAGAAATTTTCAAAAATTTAAGAAAATCAGAATTTTGAAATAAATATTTAATAAATCATAAAATGCTTGTGGATTCAAAAAATATTCGTGATTTTCTAAACGAATGTTTGCTTATTCAAAAAGTGTTCAAAATTTTGAAAACAAATGTTTAGAAAATCAAAAAGTGTTCTTGAATTTTTTTTAAGTATGTGTATTAAAAAATGTTAAGGCAATTGAACAAAATGTCGGAAATTCAAAAAATGGTCATGAATGGAAAAAAATCCTAAAAGTTTTCAAATGGTTTGTGACTTACGAAATAGTTTATTCATTCATAAGATGTTCGCTGGTTCCAAAAATGATTTTGCATTTCAAAAATTGTTTGTTAAATCAAAAAAAGTTTCGTGAATTTCAAAAATTTTCCCGGCAATTACCAGAAAAATGTTCGTCGATTCTAGAAATGTTCTCTGATTCAATAAAATTGTTCACAATTTTAAAAAAATGTTTGGAATAGTATAAAATGTTCACAAATTCAAAAAAATTATTGGTTCTAGAAAATGTTTGAAAATTCATTAAAGTGTGCATGGATTTAAAAAATGTGCACAAGTTCAGAAAAATGTTCATGATTTCAAAAATTATTCATGATTTCACAAAATTGAGATTGATAATGTATCTCGGTGATGTAGCAAAACGTGGTCATGGCCATTGGAGATTATATTATCTTTTTCTCCTGTTGCAACACACGGGCCCTTTTTCTAGTTAATTAATCAGGCAGACAGTTAATTAGACCTGCAAATAAATTAAAGGTATAGTTTTTTCTTACTTTGTATTTGTCTGTGCTTGCTACAAGGGCAAAATAAATTTTAACACAATAATAGTAGATGAAAACACATTAAAGAGCCTATCGTGGCTGCCATTGCATCGTCGGTGCCAACAACTTGTCTTCTTCGATTAAGTCAGGCAGAGGAGATATATGAACTGCGTTTCTAGAAAAATCCAAAACTTTTCAAAACCCACGCACTCTAAGTGATTTCATGCATATGCATGATCTCCTAATCCTAGTGTGCATGCGAGCCGATTAACAATCCGGTGACAGTTCCAACAAAGGATAGACATTAGGCGCGGTGGTCCTTCGTGAGGGAGCCCCCGATGTTGCCAAGTTATTTTCTTATTTTTTACTAACTCATCATTTTGTTTTGCCTCTGCAGGGTAGGGGACGCCCATTTCCTTATCTTCTTTCGCTCCCATGGAGGAACATAACCTTGCGCGCGGGGGTGCGGGCGGTGTTGGCACCATGCTCCTTGTCATGCTCCACATCCATATCAAGCTTATTTTTAGCTGAAGTTGACTCCTTGTCTCTCTCTCGATTTTCTTTCCCTTCATCTGGTCCCAATAGATTTTCCGCAGTGTCATTTAGATCCTCCTCCTCCTCCATGACAGCATCACTAGTCGTACTCTTTCGTGGGACATAGGCATTGCCACACCGTACCCCAGCATTTCGGCCCACGCTCCTCTCACGGGGGCCCTCCCTGGCTGAGAAGCACTCCTGCGACCAAAGTTTGGGTTCCTCGGCATGCTCCTTCTGACCACAACCATCCACAATCCATACTCGATTTCCTTCGAGTTGTGTACTCTGGCGCCACATTCCTCTTTGATATGACCCAAGACACCACAAACCTTGCAAAAAATTCTATATTTTCATATTTGACAAGCAAGTATATTCTCTCTTTCCCGTTCAAATTTAGATGTGCAAAACGGATTAGGCAAGTGCTATCTTGGCCCTTACTCTCAGATAGTTTCCTTCATACACCCTAGAAGGGTTCATGTCCACACTCTTTACATGCACAATCCTCCTTGGGTTGTGACCGATAAAGATCCGGGAGGTCGTGGATTTGCACCTAGACAAGATTTATGTTAAGGACCATGCCCCCTATGAAGGAAATATGCCCTAGAGGCAATAATAAAGTTGTTATTTATATTTCCTTATATCATGATAAATGTTTATTGTTCATGCTAGAATTGTATTAACCGGAAACTTAGTACATGTGTGAATACATAGACAAACCAAGTGTCCCTAGTATACCTCTACTTGACTAGCTCGTTAATCAAAGATGGTTAAGTTTCCTAGCCATAGACATGTGTTGTCATTTGATGAACGGGATCACATCATTAGAGAATGATGTGATGGACAAGAGCCATCCATTAGCTTAGCACTATGATTGTTTAGTTTATTGCTATTGCTTTCTTCATGACTTATACATTTTCCTCAGACTATGAGATAATGCAACTCCCGAATACCGAGGAACACCTTGTGTGCTATCAAACGCCACAACATAACTGGGTGATTATAAAGATGCTCTGCAGGTGTCTCCGTTGGTGTTTGTTGAGTTAGCATAGATCGAGATTAGGATTTGTCACTCCATGTATCGAAGAGGTGTCTCTGGGCCCTCTTGGTAAGACACATCACTATGAGCCTTGCAAGCAATGTGACTAATGAGTTAGTCAGGAAATGATGCATTACGGAACAAGTAAAGAGACTTGCCGGTAACGAGATTGAACTAGGTATGATGATACCGACAATCGAATCTCGGGCAAGTAACATACCGATGACAAAGGGAACAACGTATGTTGTTATGCGGTTTGACCGATAAAGATCTTCGTAGAATATGTAGGAACCAATATGAGCATCCAGGTTCCGCTATTGGTTATTGACCGGAGATGTGTCTCGGTCATGTCTACATAGTTCTCGAACCCATAGGGTCCGCACGTTTAACGTTCGATGACGATATGTATTATGAGTTAATTGATTTGATGTACCAAAGGTTGTTCGGAGTCCCGAATGAGATCACAGACATGATGAGGAGTCTCGAAATGGTAGAGAAATAAAGATTCATATATTGGAAGGTTACATTCGGACACCAAGCTGAACGTGTGCAGATCGTGGAGGTGTCGTGGGTTCGTTACTTGATCGGTTGGATCGAAGACGTTCGTCTACATCAACCATGTTACTAAACGTTTCCGCTTTTGGTCTACGAGGGTACGTAGATAGTCTCCCCTCTCGTTGCTATGCATCTCCTAGATAGATCTTGGGTGATCGTAGGAATTCTTTTGGAATACTGTGTTCCCCAACAGTGGTACCAGAGCCAGGTCTATGCGTAGATGTTATATGAACGAGTAGAACACAATGAGTTGTGGGCGATAATAGTCATACTACTTACCAGCATGTCATACTTTGATTCGGCGGTATTGTTGGATGAAGCGACTGAGGTAGTCCTGGACTAAGGGGTCCTCGGGTGTCCGATCTATTGGATATGGGTCGGACTGATGGGTTGTAAAGATACAAATACTGAAGACTCTACCCGTGTCCGGATAGAACTCTCCTTGGCGTGGAAGGCAAGCTTGGCGACCAACCATGAAGATTCCTTTCTCTGTAACTGACCTTGTGTAACTCTAGATCCCTCATGTGTCTATATAAACCGGAAGGCTAGGTCCGTAGATAGATCCTCATAATCATAGTCAGGCTAGACTTTTAGGGTTTAGCCATTACGATCTCGTGGTAGATCAACCCTTGTAATACTCATATTCATCAAGATCAATCAAGCAGGAAGTAGGGTATTACCTCCATAGAGAGGGCCCGAACCTGGGTAAACATTGTGTCCCCCGTCTCCTGTTACCATCGATCCTAGACGCACAGTTCGGGACCCCCTACCCGAGATCCGCTGGTTTTGGACTACTAGAGAAAAGGCTGTTAGTGGCGCACCTATTTTGGCTATTAATGGCGCACTATAGGTGCACCACTATTACCACGCCACTAGTAACAAATACTAATGGCGCACCTCTGGTGCGCCATTAGTATTGCAGGTAACAGTGGCGCACCTTGTAGTGCGCCATTACTATTGCTACAGGTGCGCCACTGGTAATTTTTATTCTTTTGAATTTTTTTGATTTTTTCTGAATTTTGAAGGCGGGAAAATAGTAGTGGCGTACCGTCTAACCCCCACCGTGCGCCATTGCTATTTTTGAATTTTGAATTTGGATCTGGATCACGAATTTTTTGCCCTTTTTTTGCTTGTTTTTTTGTTTGGTTTTTTGCATGATATTTTTTCAAATTTTGTTCTCATTTTTGGATCTTGTACGTTCATTTGCCGGAGAGGAGGGCCGAGGAGAGACCGTGAGGAGGAGAGGAGGGAGGAGGAGGAGGTCACCGGAGAGGAGCTCGCCTACATGGTCGGAGAGCAGGAGGAGGAGGTCATCGGAGAGGAGCTTGCCTACATTGTCGGAGAGAGGAGGAGGAGGTCGCCAGCGAGGAGTTCACCGAAGAGGAGGGAGGAGAAACCGTGAGGGGAGGGGAGGAGAGGAGGGATGAGGAGATCACCAGAGAGGAGGGAGGAGGAGATCACCGGAGAGGAGGAAGGAGGAGATCACCGGAGAGGGGGGAGGAGGAGCTCGCCGGAGAGGAGGGAGGAGGAGCTCGCCGGAGAGGAGGGAGGAGAAACCATGAGGGGAGGGGAGGAGAGGAGGGAGGAGGAGGTCGCCGGAGAGGAGGAGGAGGTCACCGGAGAGGAGGAGGGGAGTATGGTGGAGGAGAGGAGGGGAGATGGAGTGGAGGAGAGGAGGAGATGGAGTGGAGGAGAAAAATGAAGATATAAGGAGGAGAGGATCCCGCCCAGCCATATATACGGCATAGTAATGGCGCACCGTGGGCAGGTGCGCCATTACTAACTTTTTTTGATTTATTTTGAATTTTGAAGGCGGGAAGATAGTAATGGCGCACCTTGGGCATGTGCGCCATTACTAACTTTTTTTAATTTTTTTGATATAGTTTGAATTTTGAAGGTGGGAAGATAGTAATGGCGCACCATGAGCAGGTGCGCGATTACTGAGTTTGATTTTTTTTGAATTTTTTTGCCTCTCCAGATCTTGAAAGCCCCGTAACTTTTTTCTGTTAGGTTTTTGAGGATTCTAGAAAATCGCTAATGGGTGTAGCCCGTCAAATTCAGATGTAACTTTTCAAGTAGATGATTTTTTATATAAAGAACTTTTTCATCGGAGGTCGTATGCAAAAGTTACGGCCATTTTACCGAAACATGGTGGCCTTTTGCAAAAAAAATTCAAAATTCATGTTTGTTAATTTTCCTAACAACTAGAACACATAACACATGGGCATCTATTTTTTTGAATCTTTTATCATTTTCTTTTATTTTTTTAAAAACCTAAAAGGCGATCAGGGGGGTGTGTTTGTGTGTGTGAGACATAGCAATGGCGCACCACACCTAGGTGCGCCACTACTGTGTAGCATAGCAGTGGCGCACCTAGGTGTGGTGCGCCATTGCTATGTCTGGTGGGGGGGATGGACCCAAAAAAATAGCGATGGCGCACTACTCATGTGGTGCCGATTAGTAAAAACATAGCAATGGCGCACCTGATTCTAGTAGTGTTGACACCGACAGCGGCCCAGACAGACATTACATGACTGCGTTCATGAGACTGGTTCTACCGACGTGCTTCGCACACAGGTGGCTAGTGGGTGTCTGTTTCTTCAGCTTTAGTTGAATCGAGTGTGACTACGCCCGGTCCTTGTTGAAGGTTAAAATGGCACACTTTATGAAAAATCATTGTGGTTTTGATGCGTAGGTAAGAACGGTTCTTGCTAGAAGCCCGTAGCAGCCACGTAAAACTTGCAACAACAAAATAGAGGACGTCTAACTTGTTTTTGCAGGGCATGTTGTGATGTGATATGGTCAAGACGTGATTATATAAATTGTTGTATGAGATGATCATGTTTTGTAACAGTTATCAGCAACTGGCAGGAGCCATATGGTTTTCACTTTATTGTATGATATCACTAAGCGGTAGCGTTAGTTGTAGAAGTAATAGTTGGCGAGACGACAACGATGCTTCGATGGAGATCAAGGTGTCAAGCCAGTGACAATGGTGATCATGACGGTTCTTTAGAGATGGAGGTCAAAGGCACAAGATGATGATGGTCATATCATATCATTTATTTGATTGCATGTGATGTTTATCTTTTTATGCATCTTATTTTGCTTAGTTCGGCGGTAGCATTATAAGATAATCTCTCACTAAATTTCAAGGTATAAGTGTTCTCCCTGAGTATGCACCGTTGCGACAGTTCGTAGTGCCAAGACACCACGTGATGATCGGGTGTGATAAGTTTTACGTTCACATACAATGGATGCAAGACAGTTTTGCACACGCGGAATACTCGGGTTAAACTTGACGAGCCTAGCATATGCAGATATGGCCTCGGAACAATGAGACTGAAAGGTCGAACGTGAATCATATAGTAGATATGATCAACAAAGTGATGTTCACCATTGAAAACTACTCCATCTCACGTGATGATCAGGCATGGTTTAGTTGATATGGATCACGCGATCATTTAGATGATTAGAGGGATGACTATCTAAGTGAGAGTTCTTAAGTAATATGATTAATTGAACTTTAATTTATCATGAACTTAGTCCAGATAGTATTTGCATATATATATATATATATATATATATATATATATATATGTTGTAGATCAATAGCTCACGTATAGCTTCCCCGTTTTATTTATGATATGTTTCCAGAGAAAACTAAGTTGAAAGATGATAGTAGCAATGATGCGGACTAGGTCCATGATCTGAGGATTATCCTCATTGCTGCACAGAAGAATTATGTCCTTGATGCACTGCTAGGTGACGGACCTATTGCAGGAGCAGATGCAGACATTATAAATGTTTGACAAGCTCGGTATGATGACTACTTGATAGTTCAGTGCATCATGCTTTACGGCTTAGAACCGGCATTTCAAAAAAGTTTTGAACGCCACGGGGCATATGGGATGTTCCAAGAACTGAAATTGGTATTTCAGACTCATGCCCGTGTCAAGAGGTATAAGACCTCTGAGAAAGTACTTTGCCTACAAGATGGAGGAGAATAGCTCAGCTAGTGAGCATGTGCTCAGAAAGTCAGGGTACTACAATCACTTGAATCAAGTGGGAGTTAATCTTCCAGATAAGATAGTGATTGACAGAGTTCTCTAGTCACTATCACCAAGTTACTAGAACTTTGTGATGAACTATAATATGCAAGGGATAATGAAAATGATTCCCGAGCTCTTCACGATGCTGAAATTGGCGAAGGTAGAAATCAAGAAAAGCATCAAGTGTTGATGGTTGACAAGACCACTAGTTTCAAGTAAAAGGGCAAGGGAAAGAATGAGAACGTTAAGAAGAATGGCAAGAAAATTGCCACTCCCATGAAGAAGCCCAAAGTGAGACCCAAGCCTGAAACTAAGTGCTTCTACTGCAAAGGAAATGGTCACTGGAAGCGGAACTGCCCCAAATACTTGGCGGATAAGAAGGATGGCAAAGTAAACAAAAAGTACATATGATATACATGTTATTGATGTGTGATTTTGTAGTGTTCATAGTAGCCCCTGGGTATTTGATACTGATTTAGTTGCTATGATTAGTAACTTGAAACCTGAGTTAAAAATGGACAGAGACTAGTTGAGGGTGAGGCAACGATGTGTGTTGGAAGTGATTCCAAGGTTGATAAGATCACCATCGCATACTCCCTCTACCTTCGGGATTAGTATTGGAACTAAATAAATGTTATTTGGTTTTTGCGTTAAGCATAAATATGATTGGATCATGTTTATTGCGATACGGTTATTCATTTAAGTCAGAGAATAATTGTTGTTCTATTTACATGAATAAAAACCTTCTATGGTCTTACATCCAATGTAAATGGTTTACTGAATCTTGATCACAGTGATACACATAATATTGATGCCAAAAGAAGCAAAGTTAATAATGATAGTGCAACTTATTTGTGGCACTACCGTTTAGGTCATATTGGTGTAAAGCACATGAAGAAACTCCATGCTGATGGGATTTTGGAATCACTTGATGCTTGCGAACCATGCCTCATGGGCAAGATGACTAAATACTCCATTCGCCGAAACAATGGAGCGAGCCACTGACTTAATGGAAATAATACATACCGATGTATGTGGTCCGATGAGTGTTGAGGCTCGTGGCAGGTATCATTATTTTCTTACCTTCACGGATGATTTGAGCAGATATGAGAATGTCTACTTAATGAAACAGAAGTTTGAAACGTTTGAAAAGTTCAAAGAATTTCAGAGTGAAGTGGAGAATCATCGTAACAAGAAAATAAAGTTTCTACGATCTGATCACGGAGACGAAATATTTGAGTTACGAGTTTGGCCTTCAGTTGAAACAATGTCGAATAGTTTCGCAACTCACACCATCTGGAACAGCACAGCATAATGGTGTGTCCAAATGTCATAACCGTACTTTATTAGATATAGTGCGATCTATGATGTCTCTTACCGATTTACCACTAACATTTTAGGGGTTATGCATTAGAGACATCAGCATTCACGTTAAATAGGGAACCATCTAAATCTGTTGAGATGACACCGTATGAACTATGGTTTGGCAAGAAACCAAATCTGTCATTTCTTAAAGTTTGGGGTTGCGATGCTTATGTGAAAAAGTTTCAAACTGATAATCTCGAACCCAAATCGGAGAAATGCGTCTTCATAGGATACCCAAAGGGGACTGTTGGGTACACCTTCTAGCACAAATCCGAAGGCAAGATATTCCTTGCTAAAGAATGGATCCTTTCTAGAGAAGGAGTTTGTCTCGAAAGAAGTGACGGGGAGGAAAGTAGAACTTGGTGAGGTAACTGCACCTTCTCCCTTATTGGAAAGTAGTTCATCACAGGAATCAGTTCCAGCGATTCCTACACCAATTAGTGAGGAAGCTAATGATGATGATCATGAAACTTCTGATCAAGTTACTACCGAACCTCGTAGGTCAACCAGAGCAATATCCGCACCAGAGTGGTATGGTAATCCTGTTCTGAAGCTCATGTTACTTGACCATGACGAACCTACAAACTATGATGAAGCGATGATGAGCTCAGATTCCGCAAAATGGCTCGAGGCCATGAAATCTAAGACGGGGTCCATGTATGAGAATAAAGTGTGGACTTTGGTTGACTTGCCCGATGATCGGCAAGCAATAGAGAATAAATGGATCTTCAAGAAGAAGACTGACGCTGACAGTAATATTACTTTCTACAAAGCTCGACTTGTTGCAAAAGGTTTTCAACAAGTTCAAGGAGTTGACTATGATGAGACCTTCTCACCCGTAGCAATGCTTAAGTCTGTCCGAATCATGTTAGCAATTGTTGCATTTTATGATTATGAAATTTGGCAAATGGATGTCAAAACTACATTCCTTAATGGACTTATTAAAGAAGAGTTGTATATGATGCAACCAAAAGGTTTTATTGATCCTAAAGGTGCTAACAAAGTGTGCAAGCTCCAATGATCCATCTATGGACTGGTGCAAGCATCTCGGAGTTGGAATATACACTTTGATGAGTTGATCAAAGCATATGGTTTTATACAGACTTTTGGAGAAGCCTGTATTTACAAGAAAGTGGGTGGGAGCTCTGTAGCATTTCTGATATTATATGTGGATGACATATTGTTGATCAGAAATGATACTAAATTTCTGGATAGCATAAAAGGATACTTGAATAACAATTTTTCAATGAAAGACCTCGGTGAATCTGCTTACATATTGAGCATCAAGATCTATAGAGATAAATCAAGACACTTGATAAGATTTCTCAACGAGTACATACCTTGATAAGATTTTGAAAGAGTTCAAAAATGGAGCAGTCAAAGAAGGAGTTCTTGCTTGTGTTGCAAGGTGTGAAGTTGAGTAAAAACTCAAAACCCGACCACGGCAGAAAATAGAAAGAGAATGAAAAGTCACTCCCTATGCCTCAGTCATAGGTTCCATAAAGTATGCTATGTTGTGTATCAGACCTATTGTATACCTTAGCATGATTTTGGCAAGGGAGTACAATAGTGATCTAGGAGTAGATCACTGGATAGCAGTCAAAATTATCCTTAGAGGACTAAGGAAATATTTCTCGGTTATGGAGGTGATAAAAGAGTTCGTCGTAAAGAGTTACGTCGATGCAAGCTTTTTACACCGATCTAAATGACTCTAAGTCTCGATCTAGATACATATTGAAAGTGGGAGCAATTAGCTAGAGTAGCTCCGTGCAGAGTATTGTAGACATAGAAATTTGCAAAATACATACGGATTTGAATGTTGCAGACCCGTAGACTAAACTTCTCTCACAAGCAAAACATGATCACTCTTTGGGTGTTAATCACATAGCGATGTGAACTAGATTATTGACTCTAGTAAACCCTTTGGGTATTAGTCACATGAATATGTCAACTAATCACATAAAGATGTGAACTATTGGTGTGAAATCACATGATAATGTGAACTAGTTTATTGACTCTAGTGCAAGTGGGAGACTGAAGGAAATATGCCCTAGAGGCAATAATAAATTTTTTATTTATATTTCCTTATATCACGATAAATGTTTATTGTTCATGCTAGAATTGTATTAACCGAAAACTTAGTACATGTGTGAATACATAGACAAACAGAGTGTCCCTATTATGCCTCTACTTGACTAGCTCATTAATCAAAGATGGTTAAGTTTCCTAGCCATGCACATGTGTTGTCATTTGATGAACGGGATCACATCATTAGAGAATAATGTGATGGACTAGACCCATCCATTAGGTTAGCACTATGATCGTTTCTTTTATTGCTATTGCTTTCTTCATGACTTATCAATGTCCTATGACTATGAGATTATGCAACTCCCGAATACCGGAGGAACACTTAGTATGCAATCAAACGTCACAACGTAATTGGTTGATTATAAAGATGCTCTACAGGTGTCTCCGATGGTGTTTGTTGAGTTGGCATAGATCGAGATTAGGAGTTGTCACTCCGATTGTCGGAGAGGTATCTCTGGGCCCTCTCGGTAAGGCACATCACTATGAGCCTTGCAAGCAATGTGAATAATGAGTTAGTCACGGAATGATGCATTACGGAACGAGTAAAGAGACTTGCCGGTAACGCGATTGAACTAGGTATGATGATACCGACGATTGAATCTCGGGCAAGTAACATATGAATGACAAAGGGAACAACGTATGTTGTTATGCGGTTTGACCGATAAAGATCTTCATAGAATATGTAGGAACCAATATGAGCATCCAGGTTCAGGTATTGGTTATTTACCGGAGATGTGTCTCGGTCATGTCTACATAGTTCTCGAACCCATAGGGTTCGCACGCTTAATGTTCGATGACGATATGTATTATGAGTTATGTGATTTGATGTACCGAAGGTTGTTCGGAGTCCCGGATGAGATCACGGACATGACGAGGAGTCTCGAAATTGTCGAGACATAAAGATTCATATATTGGAAGGTTACATTCGGACCCCGGAATGGTTCGGGTCATTTTGGATAAGTTTCGGAGT
Organism: Triticum monococcum; assembly: GCA_034509565.1. NCBI lineage: Eukaryota > Viridiplantae > Streptophyta > Magnoliopsida > Poales > Poaceae > Triticum > Triticum monococcum. Next base: position 48,130,485 of record CM067845.1, read on the forward strand.
ACTGGGGGTTGCCGGAACCCCCTCCAGGAAGTTATTGGGCCTTATGGGCATAGTGGTGGAAGAGAGGAGGCAGGCCAAGAGGTGGTGCGCACCCCCCTAGCCCAAACCTAATTGGACTAGGGATAGGGGGGCCGCCCCCATCTCCTTCTATTCTTCCTCTCCTTCCTTCTTCTCCTACTTGGACTAGGAAAGGGGGAAACCTACTCCTACTAGGAGTAGGAATCCCCCCTTGAGTGCGCCCCATGAGGCTAGCCCTCCTCCTCCTCCCCTCCTTTATATATGGGGTAGGGGGCACCACATAGACACACAAGTTGATCTTTAGCCGTGTGATGTCTACTACACAACATTCTTGTAGACGTTGTTGGGCCTCCAAGTGCAGAGGTTTGTAGGACAGTAGCAAATTTCCCTCAAGTGGATGACCTAAGGTTTATCAATCCGTAGGAGGCGTAGGATGAAGATGGTCTCTCTCAAGCAACCCTGCAACCAAATAACAAAGAGTCTCTTGTGTCCCCAACACACCCAATACAATGGTAAATTGTATAGGTGCACTAGTTTGGCGAAGAGATGGTGATACAAGTGGTATATGGATAGTAGATATGGGTATTTGTAATCTGAAATTATAAAAACAGCAAGGTAACTAATGATAAAAGTGAGCACAAACGGTATTGCAATGGGTGTAAATAAGGCTTGGGGTTCATACTTTCGCCAGTGCAAGTTCCCTCAACAATACTAACATAATTGGATCACATAACTATCCCTCAACATGCAACAAAGAGTCACTCCAAATTCACTAATAGCGGAGAACAAACGAAGAGATTATGGTAGGGTACGAAACCACCTCAAAGTTATTCTTTCCAATCAATCCGTTGGGCTATTCCTATAAGTGTCACAAACAGCCCTAGAGTTCGTACTAGAATAACACCTTAAGACACACATCAACCAAAACCCTAATGTCACCTAGATACTCCAATGTCACCTCAAGTATCCGCGGGTATGATTATACGATATGCATCACACAATCTCAGATTCATCTATTCAACCAACACATAGGACCTCAAAGAGTGCCCCAAAGTTCTACCAGAGAATCACGACGAAAACATGTGCCAACCTCTATGCATAGGTTCATGGGCGGAACACGCAAGTTGATCACCAAAACATACATCAATTGAATCACGTGGTATCCCACTGTCACCACAGATACACATAGCAAGACATACATCAAGTGTTCTCAAATCTTTGAAGACTCAATCCGATGAGATAACTCCAAAGGGGAAACTCAATTCATTACAAGAGAGAAGAGGGGGAGGAGAAACATAAGATCCAACTATAATAGCAAAGCTCGCGATACATCAAGATCGTGCCAAATCAAGAACACGAGAGAGACAGAGAGAGAGAGAGAGAGAGAGAGAGAGAGAGATCAAACACATAGCTACTGGTACATACCCTCAGCCCTGAGGGAGAACTACTCCCTCCTCGTCATGGAGAGCACCAGGATGATGAAGATGGCCACCGGAGAGGGATTGCCCCCTCCAGCAGGGTGCCGGAACGTGTCTAGATTGGTTTTCGGTGGCTACGGAGGCTTCTAGCGGCGGAACTCCCGATCTATTGTGTTCCCCGATGTTTTTAGCGTATATGGAGATATATAGGCGGAAGAAGTACGTCAGGGGGGCCACGAGGGGCCCACGAGGGTGGAGGGCATGCCCTAGGGGGGTGGGCGCGCCCCCTACCTCGTGGACTCCTCGAAGGTCCCCTGACGTGCACTGCAAGACTTCTGCGCTTCTTTCCTTCCAAAGATGAGTTCCGTGAAGTTTCAGGTCAATTGGACTCCATTTGATTTTCCTTTTCTTAGAAACCCTAAAACAAGGTAAAAACAGAAACAGGCACTAGGCTCTGGGTTAATAGGTTAATCCCAAAAATGATATAAAAGTGTATAATAAAGCCCATAAACATCCAAAATAGTAAATAATATAGTATGGAGCAATCAAAATTTATAGATACGTTGGAGACGTATCAGCATCCCCAAGCTTAATTCCTGCTCGTCCTCGAGTAGGTAAATGATAAAAACATAATTTTTTGATGCGGAGTGCTACTTGGCATAATTTCAATATAATTCTTTTTAATAATGGCATGAATATTCAGATCCGAAAGATTCAAGATAAAAGTTTAATATTGACATAAAAATAATAATACTTCAAGCATACTAACTAAGAAATCATGTCTTCTCAAAATAACATGGCCAAAGAAAGCTATCCCTACAAAATCATATAGTCTAGCTATGCTCTATCTTCACCGCATAAAATATTTAAATCATGCACAACCCCGATGACAAGCCAAGCAATTATTTCATACTTTTGATGTTCTCTAACTTTTTCAATCTTCACGCAATATATGAGTGTGAGCCATGGATATAACACTATAGGTGGAATAGGATGGTAGTTGGGGAGAAGACAAAAAGGAGAAGATAGTCTCACATCAACTAGGCGTATCAACAGGCTATGGAGATGCCCATTAATAGATATCAATGTGAGTGAGTAGGGATTGCCATGCAACGGATGCACTAGAGCTATAAGTGTATGAAAGCTCAAAAAGAAATGAAGTGGGTGTGCATCCAACTTGCTTGCTCACGAAGACCTAGGGCATTTTGAGCAAGCCCATCATTGGAATATACAAGCCAATTTCTATAATGAAAGATTCCCACTAGTATATGAAAGTGACAACATAGGAGACTCTCTATCATGAAGATCATGGTGCTACTTTGAAGCACAAATGTGGTAAAAGGATAGTACCATTGTCCCTTCTCTCTCTTTTTCTCTCATTTTTTTATTTGGGTCTTCTCTTTTTTATGGCCTCTTTTCTCTTATTTTTTTTATTTTGGCTTCTTTGGCCTCTTTTATTTATTTATTTTCGTCCGGAGTCTCATCCCGACTTGTGGGGGAATCATAGTCTCCATCATCCTTTCCTCACTGGGACAATGCTCTAATAATGATGATCATCACACTTTTATTTACTTACAACTCAGGAATTACAACTCGATACTTAGAACAAGATATGACTCTATATGAATGCCTCCGGCGGTGTACCAGGATGAGCAATGACTCATGAGTGACATGTATGAAAGAATTATGAATGGTGGCTTTGCCACAAATACAATGTCAACTACATGATCATGCATAGCAATATGATAATGATGGAGCGTGTCATAATAACGGAACGGTGGAAAGTTGCATGGCAATATATCTCGGAATGGTTATAGAAATGCCATAATAGGTAGGTATGGTGGCTGTTTTGAGGAAGGTATATGGTGGGTTTATGGTACCGGCAAAAGTTGTGCGGTACTAGAGAGGCTAGCAATGGTGGAAGGGTGAGAGTGCGTATAATCCATGGACTCAACATTAGTCATAAAGAACTCACATACTTATTGCAAAAATCTATTAGTTATCGAAACAAAGTACTACGCGCATGCTCCTAGGGGGATATATTGGTAGGAAAAGACCATCGCTCGTCCCCGACCGCCACTCATAAGGAAGACAATCAATGAATAAACCATGCTCCGACTTCATCACATAACAGTTCACCATACGTTTATGCTACGGGAATCACAAACGTCGACACAAGTATTTATCAAATTCACAACTACTCACTAGCATGACTCTAATATTACCATCTCCAAATCTCAAAACAATTATCAAGTATCAAACTTCTCATAGTATTCAACACACTCATAAGAGAATTTTATTATTCTTACCTAGCATATTAGGATTTTAAGCAAACTACCATGCTATTTAAGACTCTCAAAATAATCTAAGTGAAGCATGAGAGTTCATCTATTTCTTCAAAATAAAACTACCACCATGCTCTAAAAGATATAAGTGAAGCACTAGAGCAAATGACAAACTACTCCGAAAGATATAAGTGAAGATCAATGAGTAGTCGAATAATTATGTAACTATGTGAAGACTCTCTAACATTAAAGAATTTCAGATCTTGGTATTTTATTCAAACAGAAATCAAAACAAAAGAAAATAAAATGACGCTCCAAGCAAAACACATATCATGTGGTAAATAAAAATATAGCTCCAAGTAAAGTTACCGATGAAGGAAGATGAAAGAGGGGATGCCTTCCAGGGCATCCCCAAGTTTAGGATTTTGGTTGTCCTTGAATATTACCTCGGGGTGCCTTGGGCATCCCCAAGCTTAGGATCTTTCCACTCATTATTCCATAGTCCATCGAATCTTTACCCAAAACTTGAAATCTTCACAACACAAAACTTAACAGAAAACTCGTAAGCTCCGTTAGTATAAGAAAATAAATCACCACTTATGTACTGTTGTGAACTCATTCTAAATTCATATTGGTATAATATCCAGTGTATTCCAACTTATCTATGGTTCATACTCTCAGATACTACTCATAGATTCATCAAAATAAGCAAACAACACATCGAAAACAGAATCTGTCAAAAACAGAATAGTCTATAGTAATCTGGATCAAACATATACTTCTGGAACACATAAAATTCTCAAATAAATTTCTGGACGTGAGGAATTTATCTATTAATCATCTGCAAAAAATAATTAACTAAATATCACTCTTCAAATAAAAATGGCAGCAATTCTCGTGAGCGCTAAAGTTTCTGGTTTTTACGGCATGATCAACAAGACTTTCCCCAAGTCTTCCCAAAGGTTCTACTTGGCACAAACACTAATTAAAAGCATAAAACCACATCTAAACAGAGGCTAGATGAATTATTTATTAGTAAACAGGAACAAAAAGGAAGGAACAAAAATAAAATTTGGTTGCCTCCCAACAAGCGCTATCGTTTAACGCCCCTAGCTAGGCATGATGATTTCAATGATGCTCACATAAAGGATAAGAATTGAAACATAAAGAGAGTATCATGAATAATATGACTAGCACATTTAAGCCTAACCCACTTACTATGCATTGGGATTTTGTGAGAAAACAACTTGTGGGAACAATAATCAACTAGCATAGGAGGGCAAAACAAGCATAACTTCAAAACTTTAAGCACATAGAGAGGAAACTTGATATTATTGCAATTCCTACAAGCATATATTCCTCCCTCATAATAATTTTCAGTAGCATCATGAATGAATTCAACAATATAATCAGAACCTAAAGCATTATTTTCATGATCTACAAGCATAGAAATTTTATTACTCCACACAAGCAAAATTCTTCTCATTAATAGTAGCAGGAGCAAACTCAACAAAATAACTATCATGGGATTGAAAATTGAAATCAAGATGACAAGTTTCATTGTAATTATTATTCTTTAAAGCATACGTGTCATCACAATAATCATCATAGATAGGAGGCATTCTTTCATCATAATAAATTTGCTCATCAAAACTTGGGGGACAAAAAATATCATCTTCACCAAACATAGCTTCCCCAAGCTTGTGGCTTTGCATATCATTAGCATCATGGATATTCAAGGAATTCATACTAACAACATTGCAATCATGCTCATCATTCAAATATTTAGTGCCAAACATTTTATAGATTTCTTCTTCTAGCACTTGAGCACAATTATCCTTTCCATCATACTCACGAAAGATATTAAAAAGGTGAAGTGTATGAGACAAACTCAATTCCAGTTTTTTATAGTTTTCTTTTATAAACTAAACTAGTGATAAGACAAGAAACTAAAAGACTCGATTGCAAGATCTAAAGATATACCTTCAAGCCCTAACCTCCCCGGCAACGGCGCCAGAAAAGACCTTGATGTCTACTACACAACCTTCTTCTTGTAGACGTTGTTGGGCCTCCAAGTGCAGTGGTTTGTAGGACAGTAGAAAATTTCCCTCAAGTGGATGACCTAAGGTTTATCAATCCGTAGGAGGCATAGGATGAAGATGGTCTCTCTCAAGCTACCCTGCAACCAAATAACAAAGAGTCTCTTGTGTCCCCAACACACCCAATACAATGGTAATTTGTATAGGTGCACTAGTTCGACGAAGAGATGGTGATACAAGTGGTATATGGATAGTAGATATGGGTATTTGTAATCTGAAATTATAAAAACAGCAAGGTAACTAATGATAAAAGTGAGCACAAACGGTATTGCAATGGGTGAAAATAAGGCTTGGGGTTCATACTTTCGCTAGTGCAAGTTCCCTCAACAATACTAACATAATTGGATCACATAAGTATCCCTCAACATGCAACAAAGAGTCACTCCAAAGTCACTAATAGCGGAGAACAAACGAAGAGATTATGGTAGGGTATGAAACCACCTCAAAGTTATTCTTTCCAATCAATCTGTTGGGCTATTGCTATAAGTGTCACAAACAGCCCTAGAGTTCGTACTAGAATAACACCTTAAGACACAATTCAACCAAAACCCTAATGTCACCTAGATACTCCAATGTCACCTCAAGTATCCGCGGGTATGATTATACGATATGCATCACAAATCTTAGATTCATCTATTCAACCAACACATAGGACCTCAAAGAGTGCCCCAAAGTTCTACCGGAGAATCACGACGAAAACGTGTGCCAACCCATATGCATAGGTTCATGGGCGGAACACGCAAGTTGATCAGCAAAACATACATCAAGTGAATCACGTGGTATCCCATTGTCACCACAGATACGCACAGCAAGACATACATCAAGTGTTCTCAAATCTTTAAAGACTCAATCCGATGAGATAACTCCAAAGGGGAAACTCAATTCATTTTAAGAGAGAAGAGGGGGAGGAGAAACATAAGATCCAACTATAATAGCAAAGCTCGCGGTACATCAAGATCGTGCCAAATCAAGAACACGAGAGAGAGAGAGAGAGAGATCAAACACATAGCTACTGGTACATACCCTCAGCCCCGAGGGATAACTAGTCCCTCCTCGTCATGGAGAGCACCGGGATGATGAAGATGGCCACCGGAGAGGGATTGCCCCCTCCGGCAGGGTGCCGAAACGGGTCTAGATTGGTTTTCGGTGGCTACGGAGACTTATGGCGGCGGAACTCCCGATCTATTGTGTTCCCCGATGTTTTTAGGGTATATGGAGATATATAGGCGGAAGAAGTATGTCAGGGGGGCCACGAGGGGCCCACGAGGGTGGAGGGCGTGCCCTAGGGGGGTGGGCGTGGCCCCCTAACTCGTGGCCTCCTCGAAGGTCCCCTGACGTGCACTCCAGGACTTCTGGGCTTCTTTCCTTCCAAAAATGAGTTCCGTGAAGTCTCAGGTCAATTGGACTCCTTTTGATTTTCCTTTTCTTCGAAACCCTAAAACAAGGTAAAAACAAAAACTGGCACTGGGCTCTGGGTTAATAGGTTAGTCCCAAAAATGATATAAAAGTGTATAATAAAGCCCATAAACATCCAAAATAGTAGATAATATAGCATGGAGCAATAAAAAATTATAGATACGTTGGAGACGTATCACCCTGTGCGGTGCTCCCCTCCATAGTTTTCCACCTCGGTCATATTGTCGTAGTACTTAGACGAAGCCCTGCGTCGGTAACTTCATCATCATCGTCACCACGCCGTCGTGTTGACAGTACTCACCCTCAGCCTCAGTTGGATCAAGAGTACGAGGAACGTCACCAAGCTGAACGTGTGCAGATCGCGGAGGTGCCGTGCGTTCGGTACTTGATTGGTTGGATCACGAAGACGTTCGACTACATCAACCGTGTTACTAAACGCTTCCTGTTTCAGTCTACGAACGTATGTAGACACACTCTCCCCTCTCATTGCTATGCTTCTCCTTGATAGATCTTGCATGATCGTACGATTTTTTTGAAATACTGCATTCCTCAACACCCAGGTCTACCCCTTCCGTTTCCCAACCAGATCAAAGGAAGGTCCATGGCCGCTAGTGTGTTACCCGATTCCAGTCACCCAACCAGAATAGCTGGAGAATTAAGAGGTTATCACCCACCTCGTAGAACTCTGTTTCGTTAGCAAGTCGCCATGCATACTTATGGTGTCCTTGAAGGCATCGACATTGAACGTTTCTGAGGTGTTAACCCTAGCAACAACAAAGCCATCTTGCCTCCTTAGAGAGCATCGAGATCTCTTCCTCGCACACAAACATGTCATCAAGCTCGGAGACCTTCAAGTAGAACCAAAGGAAACCAGTTAGTACATGCAGCAGCCACCGCCTCTGGCTCCACTCCTCAAAAAATCTTAGAGTTCCTTCGCCTACTTCCGGCGCCGTCGCCGGTCTGCATCATCTCGGGTGGCCTTAGGTCCATGGCGGCGCGGTGGATCCCGGCCCTTCTCAGCAGGAGGGCTCTATTTATAGATCTTGCTTTGAGTTTTGTTAGAGTTTGTGTCCTGCTCAGGAAGGCGAGACTGCGAAGGCTCTCTGAAGATGGAATAAGGTTCTCCCCGGCTAATCCCCATTCTAGTTGTGCGTCTAGCATCGTTAGTAGGCGTGTGAAGGCGTGTCTCCGGCGGGTCTGCTTAGGTCTAGTCATAGTTCACCTACGTTCGTGTGTCTTCAAATTGGATCCTTTCGATCTACACTAGTCTTCATCAGTGGCGGTTGCTGTTCTGGTGCATTGGTCCTATGAGGCCTTAACATGATGACTTCCCGACTGCCTACTACAACAATATTTGCATGGTTTCGGCGATGGAGGGGCGATGACAACGGTGCGCCTTCGGCTCGCTTCACTTCTTGTAGTCACCGCGAGGTGGTCGACGAATCTAGATGTAATTTTTATTATTTCTCATGTTTGTTGTACTACCATGTTTGAAGATGAATAGGTCAGAAGTTTTCTCGCAAAAGAAAAAACTCAGAGACCTTCAACTTCATCCGCTTCATGGCTTCCTCTAGATCAATTTCATTTCCCCCTTCTTCCTCCCCGCGGATGCGCCTCCAGACGCCTGGGATCCTGACTCTGCTAGATCTAAGCACCCACCAAGAGAAGCCCCCCCCTCAAAAAAACAGCGATGCCAAGGATGGGTAGAAGGACAATGCCGACCCATTACTTTGCTAAGCATGCGCTAGGATGAAGGACAGGACGGTGTGGAGAAGGGCGATGGAGATTATCTACACTCAACGGCGTGTGAGTCACCGGAGTAGGAAAACTCTAGGGGTATAAATATCTAATACGTCTCCAACGTATTTATAATTTTTGATTGTTCCATGCTATATTATATTCTATTTTGGATTTTTAATGGGCTTTATTATACACTTTTATATTATTTTTGGGACTAACCTATTAACCGGAGGCCCAACCCAAATTGCTGTTTTTTTGTCTATTTCAGTGTTTCGCAGAAACGGAATATCAAACGAAGTCCAAACGGAACGAAACCTTTGGGAACGTGATTTTCTCAACAAACGTGATCCAAGAGACTTGGGGTGGGCGTCAAGAAACAATCGAGGAGGCCACGAGGCAGGGGGCGCGCCTACCCCCTGGGTGCGCCCTTCACCCTCGTGGGCCTCTTGTTGCTCCACCGACCTACTTTTTCCTCCTATATAAGTCCAGGTACCCCGCAAACATCCAGGCGCACCACGAAAACCTAATTCCACCGCCGCAACCTTCTGTACCCGAGAGATCCCATCTTGGGGCCTTTTCCTGAGCTCCGCCAGAGGGGGCATTGATCACGGAGGGCCTCTACATCAACTCCAAGGCCTCTCCGGTGATGTGTGACTAGTTTACTTCAGACCTTCGGGTCCATAGTTATAAGCTAGATGGCTTCTTCTCTCTCTTTGAATCTCAATACAAAGTTCTCATCGATCTTCTAGGAGATCTATTCGATGTAATCTTCTTTTGCGGTGTGTTTGTCGAGATCCGATGAATTGTGGGTTTATGATCAAGTTTATCTATGAACAATATTTGAATCTCCTCTGAATTCTTTTATGTATGATTGGTTATCTTTGCAATTCTCTTTGAATTATCAGTTTGGTTTGGCCTACTAGATTGATGTTTCTTGCAATGGGAGAAGTGCTTAGCTTTGGGTTCAATCTTGCGGTGTCCTTTCCCAATGACAGCAGGGGCAGCAAGGCACGTATTGTATTGTTGCCATCGAGGATAAAAAGATGGGGTTTATATCATATTGCATGAGTTTATCCCTCTACATCATGTCATCTTACTTAAAGCACTACTCTGTTCTTATGAACTTAATACTCTAGATGCATGCTGGATAGCGGTCGATGTGTGGAGTAATAGTAGTAGATGCAAAATCGTTTCGGTCTACTTGTCACGGACGTGATGCCTATATGCATGATCATACCTAGATATTCTCATAACTATGCTCAATTCTATCAATTGCTTGACAGTAATTCGTTTACCCACCATAATACTTATGCTCTTGAGAGAAGCCACTAGTGAAACCTATGGCCCCCGGGTCTATCTTCCACCATATTAATCTTCCAACACTTAGCTATTTCTATTGCCGTTTATTTTACTTTGCATATTTATTTCTCTTTATCATAAAAATACCAAAAATATTATCTTATCATATCTATCAGATCTCACTCTCGTAAGTGACCGTGAAGGGATTGACAACCCCTTTATTGCGTTGGTTGTTTGGTTCTTATTTGTTTGTGTAGGTGCGTGGGACTCAAGTGTGATCTCCTACTAGATTGATACCTTGGTTCTCAAAAACTGAGGGAAATACTTATGCTACTTTACTGCATCACCCTTTCCTCTTTAAGGGAAAACCAACGCAGTGCTCAAGAGGTAGCAAGAAGGATTTCTGGCGCCGTTGCCGGGGAGATTCGCGCCAAGTCAAGTCAAGATTTGACTCCCAGCAACAAGCCATTTTTGACGCCATTGCCTGGGAGTCTACACACAAGTCAAGACATACCAAGTACCCATCACAAACTCTTATCACTCGCATTACATTATTTGCCATTTGCCTCTTGTTTTCCTCTTCCCCACTTCACCCTTGCCATTTTATTCGCCCTCTCTTTTCTGTTTGCCTCCCTCTTTCTTTTGCTCCTCGCACTTTCTGCCATTATGTCTGAAATTGGGGAAATTATTGCCGATATGGAGAATAATAAAAACATGGAAAATTCTGATGCTCCTGCTAAAGAACGCCCTAATCACATACAAAAAAATTCCGAATCGGTAGTGGTAATATTTTTGGAAAAGGAGTTATCCAAGATTTCTTTACTTGTGCTAGTGCTTTCCCTTCTATGCGTAGTTCTATTATTCATAGAACTAGTAGTCTTGCGGACGCTACCACCATGCTTATAGTTGAACTTGAAAGGCAATTTATGCACATGCATCCTTGCATACAAAGGATTTTCCTAGAATTTTCTAATATTGAGCATTCTTCTGTTAAGCGTGCCGCTACTATCTTTTTGGCTCATGAGTTCAGATTTATAATAAAAGAGGTCAAAGAAATCTGTGCACACTATAGGGTGGACGCTGGCCGTCCTCCCATAGAGGCAATCCTCTTTGATCAAGAGGAAATAATGCGCTTTCAATCTTTAGACTTTGTTGCTTTTAATGAGAACCTTAGAAAAAAGGTTCCTACCAATGTTCTAGTTGATAGAATTTCTGAACTTAATAATGACTTTGTTTTTCAAGATAATGAGCTAGGATATTCTCTCGAGTATAGGCTCACGAAGTTTTGTCAAAAGAATGCTTATAATGATGAATTGGTTGTGCAATATTAAGGGCCAAAGGAGGAACCTATACCTCCCAAAAATGATCTTGGGGACTTCTGTCCCATTAAATTTAGCCCTTTTGATTACTTTTGCTTGCCTCAAAGAAAACTTGCTGCTGAACATAGAGAATATGAGATGAGTTTTTGTGATCTATCCTATTATTATGGCAATACCTAGATCTATCTTCGCTTTTATGCCTAGCTAGGGGCGTTAAACGATAGCGCTTGTTGGGAGGCAACCCAATTTTATTTTTATTCCTTGCTTTTTGCTCCTATTTAGTAATAAATAATTTATCTAGCCTCTGTTTTGGCTGTGTTTTTGTCTTTAAATAGTGTTTGTGCCAAGTAGAACCGTTGGGAAGACTTGGGGAAAGTCTTGTTGAACTTGCTGTAAAAAACAGAAACTTTAACGCTCACGAGAATTGCTGTCATTTTTATTTGGAAAATGATATTTAGTTAATTCTTTTTGCAGATAATTAATAGATAAATTCCTCACGTCCAGCTATTTATTTTAGAATTTTTGGGGTTCCAGATCTTGCACTAGCTACAGATTACTACAGACTATTCTGTTTTTGACAGATTCTGTTTTTTCTTGTGTTGTTTGCTTATTTTGATGAATATATGGCTAGTAAAATAGTTTATAAACCATAGAGAAGTTGGAATACAGTATGAATAACACCAATATAAATAAAGAATGAGTTCATTACAGTACCTTGAAGTGGTGTTTTGTTTTCTTTCGCTAACGGAGCTCACGAGATTTTCTACTTTAAGTTTTGTGTTCTGAAGTTTTCAAGTTTTGGGTAAAGATTTGATGGATTATGGAACAAGGAGTGGAAGAGCCTAAGCTTGGGGATGCCCATGAAACCCCAAGGTAATATAAGGACACCAAAAAGCCAAAGCTTGGGGATGCCCCGAAAGGCATCCCCTCTTTCGTCTTCGTCCATCGGTAACTTTACTTGGAGCTATATTTTTATTCACCACATGATATGTGTTTTGATTGGAGCATCTTGTATGATTTGAGTCTATGCTTTTTAGTTTACCACAGTCATCCTTGATGTACACCCCTTTTGAGAGACACACACATTATTCAGAATTTATTAGAATACTCTATGTGCTTCACTTATATCTTTTGAGCTATATAATTTTTGCTCTAGTGCTTCACTTATATCTTTTAGAGTACGGTGGTGGATTTGTTTTATAGAAACTATTGTTCTCTCATGCTACACTTATATTATTTTGAGAGTCCTACAAAACAGCATGGTAATATGCTTTAATCATAAAAAGTGACAGGCATCCAAGATTAGTAAAAAAAATCTTATGAGTGTGTTGAATACTATGAGAAGTTTGATGCTTGATAATTGTTTTGAAATATGAACATGGTGATATTAGAGTCATTCTAGTTGAGTGGTTATGAATTTGAGAAATACTTGTGTTAAAGTTTGTGATTCCCGTAGCATGCACGTATGGTGAACCGTTATGTGATGAAGTCGGAGCATGCTTTATTTGTTGATTGTCTTCCTTATGAGTGGCGGTCGGGGACGAGCGATGGTCTTTTCCTACCAATCTATCCCCCTAAGAGCATGCGCATAATACTTTTCTTTGATAACTTGTAGATTTTTGCAACAAGTATATGAGTTCTTTATGACTGATGTTGAGTCCATGGATTATACACACGCTCATCCTTCCACCATTGCTAGCCTCTCTAATACCGCACACTTTTCGCCAGTATCATACACCCACCATATACCTTCCTTAAAACAGCCACCATACCTACCTATCATGGCATTTCCATAGCCATTCCGAGATATATTGCCATGCAACTTACCACAATTTCGTTTATTATGACACGCTTCATCATTGTCATATTGCTTGCATGATCATGTAGTTGACATCGTATTTGTGGCAAAGCCACCGTTCATAATTCTTCATACATGTCACTCATGCATCATTGCACATCCCGGTACACCGCCGGAGGCATTCACAAAGAGTCATATTTTGTTCTAAGTATTGAGTTGTAATTCTTGAGTTATAAGTAAATAAAGTCTGATGATCATCATTATTAGAGCATTGTCCCAAGTGAGGAAAGGATGATGAAGACTATGATTCCCCCACAAGTCGGGATGAGACTCCGAACGAAAAGAAAAAAAAGAAAAAAGGCTATAAAAAGGGAGAAGGCGCCCCAAAAAATGAGAGAAAAAGAGAGAAGGGACAATGCTACTATCCTTTTTCCACATTTGTGCTTCAAAGTAGCACCATGATCTTCATGATAAAGAGTCTCCTAAGATATCACTTTCATATACTAGTGGAAATTTTTCAGTATAGAACTTGGCTTGTATATTCCAATGATGGGCTTCCTCAAAATACCCTAGGTCTTCATAAGCAAGCGAGTTGGATGCACACCCACTTAGTTTCTTGTGTTGAGCTTTCATATACTTATAGCTCTAGTGCATCCGTTGCATGGCAATCCCTACTCACCCACATTGATATCTATTGATGGGCATCTCCATATCCCGTTGATACGCCTGGTTGATGTGAGACTATCTTCTCCTTTTTTGTCTTCTCCACAACCACCATTCTATTTCACATATAGTGCTATGTCCATTGGTCACGCTCATGTATTGCGTGAAGATTGAAAAAGTTTGAGAATATCAAAAGTATGAAACAATTGCTTGGCTTGTCATCGGGGTTGTGCATGATTTAAATATTTTGTGTGATGAAGATAGAGCATAGCCAGACTATATGATTTTGTAGGGATAACTTTCTTTGGCCATGTTATTTTGAGAAGACATAATTGCTTAGTTAGTTTGCTTGAATCATTATTATTTTCATGTCAATATTAAACTTTTGTCTTGAATCTTTCGGATCTGAATATTCATACCACAAATAAGAGAATTACATTGAAAATTATGCTAAGTAGCATTCCACATCAAAAATTCTGTTTTTATCATTTACCTACTCGAGGACAAGCAGGAATTAAGATTGGGGATGCTTGATACGTCTCCAATGTATCTATAATTATTGATTGTTCCATGTTATATTATATTCTGCTTTGGATGTTTAATAGGCTTTAATAGGCTTTATATTATTTGGAGTTAGTGTCCACATCCTTTGATGGTAATCATTATAGCTGCAACAGAAGGCTGTGATGTTGCATCGAATATATTTGGGTGGGATCATGCACATGGAAAATTTTGGTACCATCGACGATGAAGGGCAAAAAAAATGTAGGTTACCTACAAATATATTCAACTTGAAAAATAGCGCTTCCTCTATAAAGAGTTATAAGAGCGTTTAATTCTTTACAGAGTGAGTACGTGTCTAATAATGTATGGTCCGGTAGAAAGCATCTACTTAGATTTTGCGACATCCGTTACTGCGGGTGTTGTGTGTTGTTGCAGTTGATGGTCAGTTGGACAACAGGCAAAGGCATGTACATCAGCAGTACTTCTTCTCCCGGTCTCTCCATGGAGTGCATACATGTATAAATGGTATGGTCAATCACAAGATGGCCAACTCCCCTACACTAATATGTGCATACGATGTGATCATCGAGGGTCCATTATACCATTGATGATTGATTGATGGAAGCAGCGGCTGAAGCGATCCATATAGTGGTACTAATGTACCTGGTCGAAAACATGTTGCATGGCGTCTAGATCGTTGCGTCCGCATTCGAGGGCTGCTGCTGATGGCGATGACGGCTTTGCTGAGGCGAGCCTATTTTTTCAAGAACCGTGTTGGTCCTGATATTTTTATATATGTATATATCTAGAGTTCTATGTCCACGTTCAACAGATTCATATGGAATATCAAAGGGAGATGAGCAAAAGAAACGCGTGTATTGTTTGTGCCTGACTCGGACGAATGTGGTGCAAAAAATTAGGCCGACAAAAGGATTTTTTAGGTATTTATGTATATTTGAAATTTATACACATTTTTCTTAGTTTTTTTTTCAAATATAACATGTTATATTTTGAGTTAGTGTTTGAAAGATAAATATTTCGAAGACCATTTTAATCTGTTAGACGTAAAAAATTAGGCCGACGGAAGGATTTTTTAGGTATATACGTATGTATATTTAAAACTTATACACATTTTCTCAAGGTTTTTTTTCATATATAACATGTTATATTTTGAGTAAGTGTTTTTTTCTCAGGTTTTTTTGTCATGTTATATTTTGAGTTAGTGTTTGAAAGATAAATTTTTTGAAGACCATTTCATATATAACATCTTATATTTTGAGTTAGTGTTTGAAAGATAAATATTTTGAAGACCATTTTAGTATGTCAGGAAAAAGAAACAAAAAAGTTGAAAAAGATGAGAGAGCCGGGGCTCAAACCCACGTCTCACACATAGCAGACCGACAGTCCAGCCAATGCGCTATGGGAGTCCTTATGCTACCTTTTGGACACCGCCTCTAGATAAACCAGAGGCGAATGCCGCGAGAAAAAAATCTGAATCGTTTTTCCTCACTTATTATAGGTGGCATTGGTGGGTAATATTTAGCAACATTAGGGGCAAATTAGATGACGTACCACCAGAAGCAATAGATGCTTTATTTATGTATGATTGGTTATCTTTGGAAGTCTCTTCGAATTATCAGTTTGGTTTGGCCTACTAGATTGATATTTCTTGCAATGGGAAAAGTGCTTAGCTTTGGGTTCAATCTTGCGGTGTCCTTTCCCAGTGACAGCAGGGGCAGCAAGGCATGTATTGTATTGTTGCCATCGAGGATAAAAAGATGGGGTTTCTATCATATTGCATGAGTTTATCCCTCTACATCATGTTATCTTACTTAAAGGATTACTCTGTTCTTATGAACTTAATACTCTAGATGCATGCTGGATAGCGGTCGATGTGTGGAGTAATAGTAGTAGATGCAGAATCGTTTCGGTCTACTTGTCACGGACGTGATGCATATATACATGATCATACCTAGATATTCTCATAAATATGCTCAATTCTATCAATTGCTCGACAGTAATTCGTTTACCCACCGTAATACTTATGCTCTTGAGAGAAGCCACTAGTGAAACCTATGGCCCCCGGGTCTATCTTCCATCATATTAATCTTCCAGCACTTAGCTATTTCTATTGCCATTTATTTTACTTTGCATCTTTATTTCTCTTTATCATAAAAATACCAAAAATATTATCTTATCTTATCTATCAGATCTCACTCTCGTAAGTGACCATGAAGGGATTGACAACCCCTTTATCGCGTTGGTTGCGAGGTTCTTATTTGTTTGTGTAGGTGCGTGGGACTCGAGCGTGATCTCCTACTGGATTGATACCTTGGTTCTCAAAAATTGAGGAAAATACTTACGCTGCTTTTCTGCATCACCCTTTCCTCTTCAAGGGAAAACCAACGCAGTTCTCTAGAGGTAGCAATATCCTCTATAAGTAAGTCTTCAAAGTCTGAAGCTGCTAAAAATGAAAAGGGAACTAATCGTATGGGCCAAGTAAATGCGATTGTACTATTTTGATGTTGAGCTGGTGGTTATACTTTGGGCCCATTTGGCCAGGCAGAGGTAATACCACCGACTTTCCTCAAGCTTAGAGAGAAAGAGAGAGTTCCCTCAAAAAGACTTAGAGAGAGGGGTCGTGAGAGGAGAGGTAAACCTAATCCCCAAATCCTTAAACCATGTACGATATTCTACTTCTGCTTTCGTTTCCATATGAATACAAATAAACCCTAAAAAATAGAATCTGTAACTCCCGAATGACCAATATTTTAGAAGTTGCATGTGAATGTCCTTTGGACCGTAGGATATTAATTACAAATCTTGGAGCAGGGTATGCAGCCACGTCAGCGCACAAAATCGTTTGGGAATCAGTCCATCCGCCCCGAACAGAGCTGGCCAAATGGGCCGGCCCGGCCCGGCACGACGCGACCCGTGCTAATCGTGCCTTGCATGACATGTCCCCACATGGGCAGGATTAGTAAGCAGGTCGTCTCGTGCCGGCCCACATGCTGCGCCTAACAGCCCGGCCACGACTGCTTAGCTAATCGGGCCGGCCTGTCGGCACGCCAGGCATGGTTTGGCCATGTACTTTCGGCCTGCTGGGCGTATTTTGGATGTTTTTTCTGATATGAGCTGTTTTATAGCCTATAAATATTTTACAAATCTGGAAAAATAAATAAGAAAACCTAATTGTGCCATGCTGTGCTGGACCGCATTCGCAGCCTTCAGGCCGAGACATGGCCCCTATCGTGCCGCATGCCGGGCTTGGCCCGTTTCTCATGTCGTGCCGTGCATGGGTGCTAATGGGTCGGCCCATCTGGCACGGCCCATTTGGCCAGCTTTGGTTGCGAACACCACCTCCACTCTCCCCCACTCCTTTGCCCTTTTTTGTCCACTCCTCTGCACAAACTCATTGAAGCGACTGGCAAGTTACTTCACCACGACGCCGCCCCGCGTGGTCAAGGAAGATGAAGAGAAGTCATCGGTGCGAGGTGCTGTTAATGGGGAGCAAAGGCGGCAGGCGCTGGAGGTTCTCTCGGGTGTGACCTCGGGGGAGACGAGCTGCACCTCCCACCTTTTCTGCCCACGTCCTCCATTCCCTTCCTTCCCAGCAAAATTCCCCGGCAATCCCCGGAGACGGTGATGTGGCTGATAGCACATGGATCCAGCGATTTTTTCGACGCAACATGGATTTGGTGGCATGTTCAACACACGGAGGAGGCGGCGGCGGCGTAGAGGAGCCGTGGCGGAGGAGTGCACGTGTTGTTGGGGAATGCAGTAATTTCAAAAAAATTCCTACGCACACGCAAGATCTATCTAGGTGATGCATAGCAACGGGAGGAGAGAGTGTTGTTGATGTACCCTTGTAGACGATAAGCAGAAGCGTTATGACAACGCGGTTGATGTAGTCATACGTCTTCACGATCTAACCAATCCTAGTACCGAAAGTACAGCACCTCCGCGATCTACACACGTTTAGCTCGGTGACGTCCCATGAACTCTTGATCCAGCTGAGTGTGAAGGGAGAGCTTCGTCAGCACGACGACATGATGACGGTGATGATGAAGCTACCGGCGCAGGGCTTCGCCTAAGCACTACGACGATGTAACTAAGGTGGATTATGGTGGAGGGGGGCACCGCACACGGCTAAGACAATGATCAACTTGTGTGTCTATGGGGTGCCCCCTTCCCCCGTATATAAAGGAGTGGAGGAGGGGGGAGAGCTGGCCCTCTATGGCGCGCCCTGGAGGAGTCCTACTCCCACCGGGAGTAGGATGCCCCCCTTCCCTAGTTGGACTAGGAGAGGAGGAAGGGGGGGGGGGGGGGGGGGCGACCCCCCACTCAATTTGGATTGGGCTTGGAGGGGGGCGCCCCCTCCTAGGCTTCCTTCTCCTCTCTATCACTATGGCCCAATAATGCCCATATACCTCCCGGGGGTTTTGGTAACCTCCCAGTACTCCGGTAAATGGACGAACTCACCCGGAACCATTCCGATGTCCAAACATAGTCATCCAATATATCGATCTTTACGTCTTGACCATTTCGAGACTCCTCGTCATGCCCATGATCACATCCGAGACTCCAAACAACCTTCGGCACATCAAAACATATAAACTCATAATACCGATCGTCACCAAACGTTAAGCGTGCGGACCCTACGGGTTCGAGAACTATGTAGACATGACCGAGACTCATCTCCGGTCAATAACCAATAGTGGAACCTAGATGCTCATATTGGTTCCTACATATTCTACGAAGATCTTTATCGGTCAAACCGCATAACAACATACGTTGTTCCCTTTGTCATCGGTATGTTACTTACCCGAGATTCGATCGTCGGTATCACCATACTTAGTTCAATCTTGTCACCGGCAAGTCTCTTTACTCGTTCCGTAATTCATCATTCCGCAACTAACTCATTAGTCACATTGCTTGCAAGGCTTATAGTGATGTGCATTACCGAGAGGCCCCAGAGATACCTCTCCGACAATCGGAGTGACAAATCCCAATCTCGACCTATGCCAACTCAACAAACACCATCGGAGACACCTTTAGAGCATCTTTATAATCACCCAGTTACATTGTGACGTTTGATAGAACACTAAGTGTTCCTCCGGTATTCAGGAGTTGCATAATCTCATAGTCATAGGAGCATGTATAAGTCATGAAGAAAGCAATAGTAATAAACTAAACAATCATAGTGCTAAGCTAACGGATGGGTCTAGTCCATCACATCATTCTCTAATTATGTGATCCCGTTCATCAAATGACAACACATGTCTATGGGTAGGAAACTTAACCATCTTTGATTAACGAGCTAGTCAAGTAGAGGCATACTAGGGACACTCTATTTGTCTATGTATTCACACATGTACTAAGTTTCCGGTTAATACAATTCTAGCATGAATAATAAATATTTATCATGATATAAGGAAAATATAAAAAATAACTTTATTATTGCCTCTAGGGCATATTTCCTTCAGTCTCCCACTTGCACTAGAGTCAATAATCTAGTTCACATTGTCATGTGATTTCACACCAATAGTTCACATCTTTATGTGATTAGTTCACATCTTCATGTGACTAATACCCAAAGGGTTTTCTAGAGTCAATAATCTAGTTCACATCGCTATGTGATGAACACCCAAAGCGTGATCATTTTTTGCTTGTGAGAGAAGTTTAGTTTACGGGTCTGCAACATTCAGATCCATATGTATTTTGCAAATTTCTATGTCTACAATACTCTGCACGGAGCTACTCTAGCTAATTTCTCACACTTCCAATATGTATCTAGATCGAGACTTAGATTCATCTAGATCGGTGTCAAAAGCTTGCATCAACATAACTGTTTACGACAAACTATTTTATCACCTCCATAACCGAGAAATATTTCCTTGGTGCTCTAAGGATAATTTTGACCGCTGTCCAGTGATCTACTCCTAGATCACTATTGTACTCCCTTGCCAAAATCATGCTAAGGTATACAATAGGTCTGTACACAACATAGCATACTTTATAGAACCTATGACTTGAGGCATAGGGAATGACTTTTCATTCTCTTTCTACTTCCTGCCGTGGCCGAATTTTGAGCCTTTACTCAATTTCACACCTTACAACTCAGGCAAGAACTCATTCTTTGACTGGTCCATTTTGAACTCCTTCAGAATCTTATCAAGGTATGTAGTCATTGAAAGTCTTATCAAGCGTCTTGATCTATCTTTATAGATCTTGATGCCCAATATGCTAGTAGCTTTATAGGTAATTCTTTCTTTGAAAAACTCCTACCAAATTCTTCTTTATGCTTTCCAAAAAATTCTACATCATTTCTGATCAACAATATGTCATTCACATATACTTATCAGAAAGGCTATAGTGCTCCCACTCACTTTCTTGTAAATACAGGCTTCACCGCAAGTCTGTATAAAACTATATGCTTTGATTAACTCATCAAAGCGTATATTCCAACTCTGAGATGTTTGCACCAGTCCATAGATGGATCACTGGAGCTTGCACACTTTTTCAGCATCTTTAGGATTGACAAAACCTTTAGTTGTATCATATACAACTCTTCTTTAATAAATCCATTAAGGAATGTAGTTTTGATATCCATTTGCCAGATTTCATAAAATGCGGCAACTGCTAACATGATTCGGACAGACTTTTAAGCATCGATACGAATGAGAAAATCTCATCACAGTCAACACCTTGAACTTGTTGAAAACCTTTTGCGACAATTCGAGCTTTGTAGATAGTAACACTACTATCAGTGCCCGTCTTCCTCTTGAAGATCCATTTATTCTGAATGGCTCACTGATCATCGGGCAAGTCAATCAAAGTCCATACTTTGTTCTCATACATGGATCCCATCTCAGATTTCATGGCCTTCAGCCATTTCGTGGAATCTAGGCTCATCATCACTTCCGCATAGTTCGTAGGTTCGTCATGGTCTAGTAACATGACTACCAGAATAGGATTACCGTACCACTCTGGTGCGGAATGTACTCTGGTTGACCTACGATTTTCGGTAGTAACTTGATCTGAAGTTTCATGATCATCATCATTAACTTCCTCACTAATTGGTGTAGGCATCACTGGAGCTGATTTCTGTGATGAACTACTTTCCAATTCGGGAGAAGGTACAATTACCTCATCAAGTTCTACTTTCCTCCCACTCACTTCTTTCGAGAGAGACTTCTTCCCTAGAAAGGATCCATTCTTAGCAACGAATATCTTGCCTTCGGATCTGTGATAGAAGGTGTACCCAACATTTTTCCATTGGGTATCCTATGAAGACGCATTTCTCCGATTTGGGTTCGAGCTTATCAGGTTGAAACTTTTCCACATAAGCATCATAGCCCCAAACTTTAAGAAACGACATCTTAGGTTTCTTGCTAAACCACAGTTCATATGGTGTCGTCTCAACGGATTTAGATGGTGCCCTATTTAACGTGAATGCAGCTGTCTCTAATGCATAACCCCGAAACAATAGTGGCAAATCGGTAAGAAACATCATAGATCGCACCATATCTAATAAAGTACGGTTATGACGTTCGGACACACCATTACACTTTGGTGTTCCAGGTGGCGTGAGTTGCGAAACTATTCAACATTGTTTCAACCGAAGGCCAAACTCGTAACTCAAATATGTCGTCTCCGTGATCAGATCGTAGAAACTCTATTTTCTTGTTACGATGATTCTCCACTTCACTGTGAAATCCTTTGAACTTCTCAAATGTTTCCGACTTGTGTTTCATTAAGTAGATATACCCATATCTGCTTAAATCATCTGTGAAGGTCAGAAAATAATGATACCCTCTGCGAGCCTCAACACTCATCGGACCGCATATATCGGTATGTATTATTTCCAATAAGTCAGTGGCTTGCTCCATTGTTCTGGAGAACGGAGTCTTAGTCGTCTTTCCCATGAGGCATGGTTCGCAAGCATCAAATTATTCATAATCAAGTGATTCCAAAATTCCATCCGCATGGAGTTTCTTCATGCGCTTTACACCAATATGACCTAAACAACAGTGCCACTTGTATGTTGCACTATCATTATCAACTTTGCACCTTTTGGCATCAATATTATGAATGTGTGTATTACTACGATCGAGATTCAATAAACCATTCACCTTGGGTGTATGACCATAGAAGGTTTTATTCATGTAAACAGAATAACAATTATTCTTTGACTTAAATGAATAACCGTATTGCAATAAACATGATCCAATCATATTAAGCTCAACGCAAACACCAAATAACATTTATTTTAGGTTCGACACTAATCCCGAAGGTAAAGGGAGTGTGCGATGGTGATCTTATCAACCTTTGAATTACTTCCAACACACATCGTCGCCTCACCCTCAACTAGTCTTTGTTCATTTTGTAACTCCTGTTTCAAGTTACTAATCATAGCAACTGAACCAGTATCAAATACCTAGGGGCTACAATGAACACTAGTAAAGTACACATCAATAACATGTATATCATATATACTTTTGTTCACTTTGCCATCCTTCTTATCCCCCAAGTATTTGGAGCAGTTCCGCTTACAGTGACCATTTCCTTTGCAGTAGAAGCACTCAGTTTCAGGCTTGGGTCTAGCTTTGGGCTTCTTCATGGGAGTGGCAACTTGCTTGCCATTCTTTGAAGTTCCCTTTCTTTTCGTTTGTCCCTTTTTATTGAAACTAGTGGTCTTATTAATCATCAACACTTGATGCTCTTTCTTGAATTCTACCTTCGTCAATTTCAGCATCACGAAGAGCGTGGGAATCGTTTTCGTCATCCCTTGCATATTATAGTTCATCACGAAGTTCCAGTAACTTGGTGATAGTGACTAGAGAACTCTGTCAAGCACTATCTTATCTGGAAGATTAAGTCCCACTTGATTCAAGCGATTGTACTACTGAGGCATTCTGAGCACATGCTCACTGGTTGAGCTATTCTCCTCCATCTTTTAGGCAAAGTACTTGTCAGAGGTCTCATACCTCTCGACTCGGGCATGAGTCTGAAATACCAATTTCTGCTCCTGGAACATCTTTTATGCTCCGTGGCCTTTCAAAACGGTTTTTGAAGTCCCGGTTCTAAGCCGTAAAGCATGGTGCACTAAACTATCAAGTAGTCATCATACCGAGCTTGCCAAACATTCATAACGACTACATCTGCTCCTGTAATAGGTCCGTCACCTAGCGGTGTGTTGGAAATATGCCCTAGAGGTAATAATAAAAGCATTATTATTATATTTCCTTGTTCATGATAATTGTCTTTTATTCATGCTATAATTGTGTTATCCGGAAATCGTAATACATGTGTGAATAAATAGACACCAACATGTCCCTAGTAAGCCTCTAGTTGGCTAGCTCATTGATCAACAGATAGTCATGGTTTCCTGACTATGGACATTGGATGTCATTTATAACGAGATCACATCATTAGGAGAATGATGTGATGGACAAGACCCAATCCTAAACACAGCACAAGATCGTATAGTTCGTTTGCTAGAGTTTTCCAATGTCTAGTATCTTTTCCTTAGACCATGAGATCGTGTAACTCCCGGATACTGTAGGAGTGCTTTGGGTATACCAAATGTCACAACGTAACTGGGTGACTATAAAGGTATACTACGGGTATCTCCGAAAGTGTCTGTTGGGTTGACACAGATCCAGACTGGGATTTGTCACTCCGTATGACAGAAAGGTATCACTGGGCCCACTCGGTAATGCATCATCATTATGAGCTCAAAGTGACCAAGTGTCTGGTCACGGGATCATGCATTACGGTACGAGTAAAGTGACTTGCCGGTAACGAGATTGAACGAGGTATTGGGATACCGATGATCGAATCTCGGGCAAGTAACATACCGATTGACAAAGGGAATTGTATACGGGGTTGCTTGAATCCTCGACATCGTGGTTCATCCGATGAGATCATCGAGGAGCATGTGGGAGCCAACATGGGTATCCAAATCCCGCTGTTGGTTGTTGACCGGAGAGCAATCTCGGTCATGTCTACATGTCTCCCGAACCCATAGGGTCTACACACTTAAGGTTCGGTGACGCTAGGGTTGTAGGGATATGTATATGCAGTAACCCGAATGTTGTTCGGAGTCCCAGATGAGATCCCGGACATCACGAGGAGTTCCGGAATGGTCCGAAGGTAAAGAATTATATATAGTAAGTGCTATTTCGGCCATCGGGACAAGTTTCGGGGTCACCGGTATTGCACCGGGACCACCGGAAGGGTCCCGGGGGTCCACCGGGTGGGGCCACCTATCCCGGAGGGCCCCATGGGCTAAAGTGGGAAGGGATCCAGCCCAAAGTGGGCTGGGGCGCCCTCCCCCCTAGGGCCCATGCGCCTAGGGTGGGGAAACCCTAAAGGGGGGGGCGCCCCCTTGCTTAGGGGGCAAGCCCCCCACCCCTTGGCCGCCGCCCCCTAGGAGATTGCATCTCCTAGGGCCGGAGCCCCCTAGGCTCCCTATATATAGTGGGGGGGAGGGAGGGCCTCTCAACTACGCCTTTGGTGCCTCCCTCTCCCTCTCCAACACCTCCTCCTCCTCCATAGAGCTTGGCGAAGCCCTGCCGAAGTACTGCAGCTCCATCACCACCACGCCGTCGTGCTGCTGCTGGAGCCATCTTCCTCAACCTATCCTTCCCTTTACTGGATCAAGAAGGAGGAGACGTCACGCTGACCGTACGTGTGTTGAACGCGGAGGTGGCGTCCGTTCGGCGCTAGGATCTCCGGTGATTCGGATCACGTCGAGTACGACTCCATCATCGTCGTTCTTTGAACGCTTCCGCTCGCGATCTACAAGGTACGTAGATGCATCCGATCACTCGTTGCTAGATGAACTCATAGATGGATCTTGGTGAAACAGTAGGAAATTTTTTGTTTTCTGCAACGTTCCCCAACAGTGGCATCATGAGCTAGGTCTATGCGTAGTTCTCTATGCACGAGTAGAACACAATTTGTTGTGGGCGTTGATGTTGTCAACTTTCTTGCCGCTACTAGTCTTATTTTGCTTCAGCGGTATTGTGGGATGAGGCGGCCCGGACCAACCTTACACGTACGCTTACGTGAGACCGGTTCCACCGACTAACATGCACTAGTTGCATAAGGTGGCTGGCGGGTGTCTGTCTCTCCCACTTTAGTTGGAGCGGATTCGATGAAAAGGGTCCTTATGAAGGGTAAATAGAAGTTGACAAATCATGTTGTGGCTTTCACGTAGGTAAGAAATCGTTCTTGCTAGAACCCTATTGCAGCCACGTAAAACTTGCAACAACAATTAGAGGAAGTCTAACTTGTTTTTGCAGCAAGTGTTTTGTGATGTGATATGGCCAAAGTTGTGATGAATGATATATATGTGATGTATGAGATGTTCATGCTATTGTAATAGGAATCACGACTTGCATGTCGATGAGTATGACAACCGGCAGGAGCCATAGGAGTTGTCTTTATTTTTTGTATGACCTGCGTGTCATTGAGAAACGCCATGTAAATTACTTTACTTTATTGCTAAATGCGTTAGCCATAGTAGTTGAAGTAATAGTTGGCGAGCAACTTCATGGAGACACGATGATGGAGATCATGATGATGGAGATCATGGTGTCATGCCGGTGACAAGATGATCATGGAGCCCCAAGATGGAGATCAAAGGAGCTATGTGATATTGGCCATATCGTCATGTCACTATTATTATTTGATTGCATGTGATGTTTATAATGTTTTTGCATCTTGTTTACTTAGAACGACGGTAGTAAATAAGATGATCCCTCATAATAATTTCAAGAAAATGTTCCACCTAACTGTGCACCGTTGCGACAGTTCGTTGTTTCGAAGCACCACGTGATGATCGGGTGTGATAGATTCCAACGTTCATACAACGGGTGTAAGACAGATTTACACATGCAAACACTTAGGTTGACTTGACGAGCCTAGCATGTACAGACATGGCCTCGAAACATAGAAGACCGAAAGGTCGAGCATCGGAACATAGAAGACCGAAAGGTCGAGCATCAGAACACAGAAGGCCGAAAGGTCGAGCATGAGTCGTATAGAAGATACGATCAACATGAAGATGTTCACCGATGTTGACTAGTCCGTCTCACGTGATGATTGGACACGGCCTAGTTAACTCGGATCATGTTATACTTAGATGACTAGAGGGATGTCTATCTAAGTGGGAGTTCATTGAATAATTTGATTAGATGAACTTAATTATCATGAACTTAGTCTAAAATATTTACAATATGTCTTGTAGATCAAATGGCCAACGTAGTCCTCAACTTCAACGCGTTCCTAGAGAAAACCAAGCTAAAAGACGATGGCAGCAACTACACGGACTGGGTCCGGAACCTGAGGATCATCCTCATAGCTGCCAAGAAAGATTATGTCCTACAAGCACCGCTAGGTGACGCACCTGTTCTCCCTGCAGAACAAGACGTTATGAATGCTTGGCAGGCACGTACCGATGACTACTCCCTCGTTCAGTGCGGCATGCTTTACAGCTTAGAGCCGGGGCTCCCAAAACATTTTGAGAGACACGGAGCATATGAGATGTTCGAAGAGCTGAAAATGGTTTTCCAAGCTCATGCCCGGGTCGAGAGATATCAAGTCTCCGACAAGTTCTTCAGCTGTAAGATGGAGGAAAATAGTTCTGTCAGTAAGCACATACTCACTATGTCTGGGTTGCATAACCACTTGACTCAGCTGGGAGTTAATCTCCCGGATGACGCTGTCATTGACAGAATCCTTCAGTCGCTTCCACCGAGCTACAAGAGCTTTGTAATGAACTTCAATATGCAGGGGATGGAAAAGACCATTCCTAAAGTATTTGCAATGCTAAAATCAGCAGAGGTAGAAGTCAAAAAGGAACATCAAGTGTTGATGGTGAATAAAACCACTAAGTTCAAGAAAGGCAAGGGTAAGAAAACCTTCAAGAAGGACGGCAAGGGAGTTGCCACGCCCGGCAAGCAAGCTGCCGGGAAGAAGCCAAAGAATGGACCCAAGCCCGAGACTGAGTGCTTTTATTGCAAGGGAAGTGGTCACTGGAAGCGGAACTGCCCCAAATACTTAGCGGACAAGAAGGCCGGCATCACGAAAGGTATATGTGATATACATGTAATTGATGTGTACCTTACCAGTACTCGTAGTAGCTCTTGGGTATTTGATACCGGTGCAGTTGCTCACATTTGTAACTCAAAGCAGGAGCTGCAGAATAAGCGGAGAATGGCAAAGGACGAGGTGACGATGCGCGTCGGGAATGGTTCCAAGGTCGATGTGATCGCCGTCGGCACGCTACCTCTACATTTACCTACGGGATTAGTTTTGAACCTCAATAATTGTTATTTCGTAACAAGTTTGAGCATGAACATTGTATCAGGATCTCGTTTAATACGAGATGGCTACTCATTTAAATCCGAGAATAATGGTTGTTCTATTTATATGAGAGATATGTTTTATGGTCATGCTCCGATGGTGAATGGTTTATTCTTAATGAATCTCGAGCGTAATGCTACACATATTCATAGTGTGAATACCAAAAGATGTAAGATTGATAATGATAGTCCCACATACTTGTGGCACTGCCGCCTTGGTCACATAGGTGTCGAACGCATGAGGAAGCTCCATGCAGATGGACTTTTAGAGTCTCTTGATTACGAATCATTTGACATGTGCGAACCATGCCTCATGGGTAAAATGACCAAGACTTCATTCTCAGGAACAATGGAGCGAGCAACCAACTTATTGGAAATCATACATACTGATGTGTGCGGTCCAATGAGTGTTGAGGCTCGCGGTGGCTATCGTTATGTTCTCACCCTCACTGATGACTTGAGTAGATATGGGTATATCTATTTAATGAAACCCAAGTCTGAGACCTTTGAAAAGTTCAAGGAATTTCAGAGTGAGGTTGAGAATCAACATGACAGGAAAATCAAGTTCTTGCGATCAGATCGTGGAGGAGAATACTTGAGTCACGAATTTGGCACACACTTAAGAAAATGTGGAATAGTTTCACAACTGACGCCGCCTGGAACACCTCAGCGTAATGGTGTGTCCGAACGTCGTAATCGCACTCTATTAGATATGGTGCGATCTATGATGTCTCTTACCGATTTACCGCTATCATTTTGGGGCTATGCTTTAGAGACTGCCGCATTCACTTTAAATAGGGCTCCGTCGAAATCCAGTGAGACGACACCGTATGAATTATGGTTTGGGAAGAAACCTAAGCTGTCGTTTCTAAAAGTTTGGGGATGCGATGCTTATGTCAAGAAACTTCAACCTGAAAAGCTTGAACCCAAGTCGGAAAAATGTGTCATCATAGGATACCCTAAAGAAACTATTGGGTATACCTTCTACCTCAGATCCGAAGGCAAGATCTTTGTTGCCAAGAATGGATCCTTTCTAGAGAAGGAGTTTCTCTCGAAAGAAGTAAGTGGGAGGAAAGTAGAACTTGATGAAGTATTACCTCTTGAACCGGAAAATGGCGCAACTCAAGAAAATGTTCCTGAGGTGCCTGCACCGACTAGAGAGGAAATTAATGATGATGATCATGAAACTTCAGATCAAGTTGCTACTGAACTTCGTAGGTCCACAAGGACACGTTCCGCACCAGAGTGGTACGGCGACCCTGTCTTGGAAATCATGTTGTTAGACAACGGTGAACCTTCGAACTATGAAGAAGCGATGGCGGGCCCGGATTCCGACTAATGGCTAGAAGCCATGAAATTCGAGATAGGATCCATGTATGAAAACGAAGTATGGACTTTGACTGACTTGCCCGTTGAGCGGTGAGCCATAGAAAATAAATGGATCTTTAAGAAGAAGACAGACGCGGATGGTAATGTGACCATCTATAAAGCTCGGCTTGTCGCTAAGGGTTATCGACAAGTTCAAGGGGTTGACTATGATGAGACTTTCTCACCGGTAGCGAAGCTAAAGTCCGTCCGAATCATGTTAGCAATTGCCGCATTTTATGATTATGAGATATGGCAAATGGACGTCAAAACGGCATTCCTTAATGGTTTCCTTAAAGAAGAATTGTATATGATGCAGCCGGAAGGTTTTGTCGGTCCTAAGAATGCTGACAAGGTGTGCAAGCTCCAACGCTCGATTTATGGGCTGGTGCAAGCATCTCGGAGTTGGAACATTCGCTTTGATGAGATGATCAAAGCGTTTGGATTTACGCAGACTTATGGAGAAGCCTGCGTTTACAAGAAAGTGAGTGGGAGCTCTGTAGCATTTCTCATATTATATGTAGATGACATACTTTTGATGGGAAATGATATAGAACTCTTGGACAACATTAAGGCCTATTTGAATAAGAGTTTTTCAATGAAGGACCTTGGAGAAGCTGCATATATATTAGGCATCAAGATCTATAGAGATAGATCAAGACGCCTCATAGGTCTTTCACAAAGCACGTACCTTGATAAGATATTGAAGAAGTTCAATATGGATCAGTCTAAGAAGGGGTTCTTGCCTATGATGCAAGGTGTGAAATTGAGCTCAGCTCAATGTCCGACCACGGCAGAAGATATAGAAGAGATGAGTGTCATCCCCTATGCCTCAGCCATAGGTTCTATTATGTATGCCATGCTGTGTACCAGACCTGATGTAAACCTTGCCGTAAGTTTGGTAGGTAGGTACCAAAGTAATCCCGGCAAGGAACACTGGACAGCAGTCAAGAATATCCTGAAGTACCTGAAAAGGACTAAGGAAATGTTTCTCGTTTATGGAGGTGACGAAGAGCTCGTCGTAAAGGGTTACGTCGACGCTAGCTTTGACACAGATCTAGATGACTCTAAGTCACAAACCGGATACGTGTATATTTTGAATGGTGGGGCAGTAAGCTGGTGCAGTTGCAAGCAGAGCATCGTGGTGGGATCTACATGTGAAGCGGAGTACATGGCAGCCTCGGAGGCAGCACATGAAGGAATTTGGGTGAAGGAGTTCATCACCGACCTAGGAGTCATACCCAATGCATCGGGGCCGATCAAACTCTTCTGTGACAACACTGGAGCTATTGCACTTGCCAAGGAGCCCAGGTTTCACAAGAAGACCAGGCACATCAAGCGTCGCTTCAACTCCATTCGTGAAAATGTTCAAGATGGAGACATAGATATTTGTAAAGTACATACGGACCTGAATGTAGCAGATTCGTTGACTAAACCTCTCCCTAGAGCAAAACATGATCAACACCAGAATTCCATGGGTGTTCGATTCATCACAATGTAACTAGATTATTGACTCTAGTGCAAGTGGGAGATTGTTGGAAATATGCCCTAGAGGCAATAATAAAAGCATTATTATTATATTTCCTTGTTCATGATAATTGTCTTTTATTCAGGCTATAATTGTGTTATCCGGAAATCGTAATACATGTGTGAATAAATAGACACCAACATGTCCCTAGTAAGCCTCTAGTTGACTAGCTCGTTGATCAACAGATAGTCATGGTTTCCTGACTATGGACATTGGATGTCATTGATAACGAGATCACATCATTAGGAGAATGATGTGATGGACAAGACCCAATCCTAAACATAGCACAAGATCGTATAGTTCGTTTGCTAGAGTTTTCCAATGTCAAGTATCTTTTCCTTAGACCATGAGATCGTGTAACTCCCGGATACTGTAGGAGTGCTTTGGGTATACCAAACGTCACAACGTAACTGGGTGACTATAAAGGTATACTACGGGTATCTCCGAAAGTGTCTGTTGGGTTGACACGGATCAAGACTGGGATTTGTCACTCCGTATGACGGAGAGGTATCACTGGGCCCACTCGGTAATGCATCATCATTATGAGCTCAAAGTGACCAAGTGTCTGGTCACGGGATCATGCATTATGGTACGAGTAAAGTGACTTGCCGGTAACAAGATTGAACGAGGTATTGGGATACCGACGATCGAATCTCGGGCAAGTAACATACCGATTGACAAAGGGAATTGTATACCGGGTTGCTTGAATCCTCGACATCGTGGTTCATCCGATGAGATCATCGAGGAGCATGTGGGACCCAACATGGGTATCCAGATCCCGCTGTTGGTTATTGACCGTAGAGCAATCTCGGTCATGTCTACATGTCTCCCAAACCCGTAGGGTCTACACACTTAAGGTTCGGTGATGCTAGGGTTGTAGGGATATGTATATGCAGTAACCCGAATGTTGTTCGGAGTCCCGGATGAGATCCCGAACATCACGAGGAGTTCCGGAATGGTCCGGAGGTAAAGAATTATATATAGGAAGTTCTATTTCGGCCATCGGGACAAGTTTCGGGGTCACCGGTATTGTACCGGGACCACCGGAAGGGTCTCGGGGGTCCACCGGGTGGGGCCACCTATCCCGGAGGGCCCCATGGGCTGAAGTGGGAAGGGATCCAGCCCAAAGTGGGCTGGGGCGCCACTTCCCCCTAGGGCCCATGCGCCTAGGGTGGGGAAACCCTAAAGGGGGGCGCCCCCTTGCTTGGGGGGCAAGCCCCCCACCGCTTGGCCGCCCCCCTAGGAGATTGCATCACCTAGGGCCGGCGCCCCCCCCCCCTAGGCTCCCTATATATAGTGGGGGGGGAGGGAGGGCCTCTCAACTACGCCTTTGGTGCCTCCCTCTCCCTCTCCAACACCTCCTCCTCCTCCATAGAGCTTGGCGAAGCCCTGCCGGAGTACTGCAGCTCCATCACCACCACGCCGTCGTGCTGCTGCTGGAGCCATCTTCCTCAACCTCTCCTTCCCTTTGCTGGATCAAGAAGGAGGAGACGTCGCGCTGACCGTACATGTGTTGGACGCGGAGGTGCCGTCCGTTCGGCGCTAGGATCTCCGGTGATTCGGATCACGTCGAGTACGACTCCCTCATCCCCGTTCTTTGAACGCTTCCGCTCGCGATCTACAAGGTACGTAGATGCATCCGATCATCGTTGCTAGATGAACTCATAGATGGATCTTGGTGAAACCGTAGGAAATTTTTTGTTTTCTGCAACGTTCCCCAACACGGTGCATCAAGGACATAATTCTTCTATGCAGCAATGATGATAATCCTTAGATCATGGACCTAGTCCTCATCATTACTACTATCATCTTTCAACTTATTTTTCTCTAGGAACATATCAAAAATAAAACAGGGAGCTATACACGAGCTATTGATCTACAACATAGATATGCAAAAACTACCAGGACTAAGTTCATGATAAGTTAAAGTTCAATTAATCATATTACTTAAGAACTCCCACTTAGATAGATATCCCTCGAATCATCTAAGTGATCACATGATCCATATCAACTAAACCATGTCCGATCATCACGTGAGATGGAGTAGTTTTCAATGGTGAACACCAGTATGTTGATCATATATTCTATATGATTCACATTCGACCTTTCGATCTCAGTGTTCCGAGGCCATATCTGCATATGCTAGGCTCGTCAGGTTTAACCCGAGTATTCCGCATGTGCAAACTGGCAGGCACCATTGTATGTGAACGTAGAGCTTATCTCACCCGATCATCACGTGGTGTCTCGGCATGACGAACTATAGCAACGGTGCATACCCAGGGAGATCACTTACGCCTTGAAATTTAGTGAGAGATCATCTTATAATGCTACCGCTGAACTAAGCAAAATAAGATGCATAAAGGATAAACATCACATGTAATCAATATAAGTGATCACTACTAGGGAAAACCTTATAGACAGAATTTTAGCAGCAGCGTGGTTTAAAAACAAATGCTACTGCTAATTAGCAGTAGCGAGCTTCAGGAAACCGCGCTACTAATATCTTAGTAGCATTAGCGCTCTCGGTGAAACGAGCGCTACTACTATAATTGCCACGGCATTGCCTCCAGGCTAGATATAGTAGTAGCGCCCTTCCCCTGAACGCGCTACTGCTAAAGTACTTAGTAGCAGCGTTTTTCTTCAAAACTTGCTGCTGCTAAGTATCACCGCAACTAATTAAGTTTAGCCCTATACTGCTAAGCGAACAAGGTGTTTACCACCTTAAATATGTTACTTCTAAAACTATCTCGAGCACTTGGTCTTCATTGAACTATATGTGTAGGATTTGTGGCAGTAATATGAATCCTCGCCTGTACCTATATAGGTACAGTGAGGATTCATGTTGACTATTTAGATTCTACACAAAAAGATCAATGATGACCAATGTATATTTCTGATGCTTTTACATTGCTTAGACTTATAGCGTCTTTCCAGGACAAAGCGCTACTGATATTGAGATAAGCAAAAGAAATAACTGCTTCCATTAGCAGTAGCGTTTTTCTCTAAAACGCGCTATAGCTAAGTTAGTTATGGCGCGTTTCCTAGTGATGTAACATCCCAAATTTTCAATTTGGAATGTTATACATTAGATCATCAATGCATAGCATATTTTATTTGCATTTTGGTTGATCCTAGAAATTCTACGCTACTCAATGACCCATGGAGAGAGTTGGGGATTTCATTATTTTCGTATTTGAGTTTTCTCAAATTTTGAGAATAGGATCATTTGATTTTATTTATTTTATCATCAATTATTTCTATTACAAAAATATGAGAGAGGGAATAAAATGACTTTCCAAAAATAAAGAAATATTGAGGATTTAATAATAAAATCAAATAGGATTTTATTCCGGAGTTTTTCGGTATTTTATTTGAATTTAGGAAAAAGTGCGTTTTTCAAAATTTCATTTAGGTCCCAAATAAATGTTCACCTTGTGAGGCTTGATTTTAGAAGCCCGTGAAAATTTATTTCAGAATTTTTGGAGTCCGTTTAGTATTTTTGTTTATTTTTCATCCAAGCGGAATAATTAAAAAAACGAACCGATCTAACGGGCCGTGTCCGACTAGGACTCTGGCCCGACTAGGCAATATAAGCCGGCCCAGCCCCCCCCCAGGCCAAACCCTAGCCGCCCCGCCGCCACGCGCCGCTACCGCCGCCGCCATGCGCCGCCGCCGCCGCCCCGCCCCGCCGCCACCCCGCGCCGCCCCGCCGACGCCGCCGCCGCGCCACCCACCGGACGCCGTCGCCGACGCTGAGGTTCGCCGCCGCCTCGTTTTCCATGCCATCTTAAAAAAATGATCGGTTTTCATCGGTTTTCGCCGGTTTATTAGATTCAGTTTTTTAATAGATCGGTTTTCCGGTTTATTTATTTTAGCGAGCGTTCGTCGTTTTTCTTTTTCTCGGATTAAATCCGCGATTTTTCTGATCGCGATTCTTGATCCGATTTTCGTTTTAGTTTAACTTTTTGCTCATTTATCGGAATCAAGCGATTCAAGCGCCTAGAGTTTCGTCTCGAAACCCTCTATCCGTTTAATCAACTTAAACAAGATTTTGCTACTGTAAAATTTGCCCTAGATCCAGATTGCTAGAACGAAGTTGTTTTCTTCGCCGTTTGTCTTTCGTTGCTTCGTTCGATTTGATTCTTTTTGCCAACCGGAGTTCTTAAGTTGAACCTTCTGGTTAGATCTCTTATTTGAGTTTTACCTGTGCATTAGCTGAGTACTTATTGTATGCTCATTTGTTTGTTTGCGATAGAGTATCCAGAGTGCGCCGCCTGTTACTTCGAATCGCTAGGTTTCCCGGATCATCAGCAAGGCAAGTAACACTTTGATCATTCCTTTTCTACTACCCAGTTTTATTGTATTAGATCAAACCTCACACATTGCATGATTATGATATAATTAAATTGTGGGATGGGAAGTAGATGACGTAATACCTACTACCAGTTTATTCTCAAACCTTTGCGAGTTACTTCTACGTTTGCTTATCATGCCATGCTATGCTAGTAGACGTGGATTGGGTGAGTTATATCCATGACAAATGTGAGATTGTTAATTAATGGTTTATCTAAGGTGGCAACTTAAATACACATCTGGGTGGACTAAGGCACCTGGGTATTCCAGGACTTGCCTGTTTTCTTTTGGACCGCCACCCAGGCTCAAAGGGATCATGAGACTATTCATACTAGAAACTTCCGTGTGCAGCCACAAACTATTATGGGCTCTAGCATAGTTGACTAAGTTGTGCGAACTCTTACAATAGTAGACTAGCAGATGTAGGGGATGTAGGTGGTACGGTCTACCCGATCGTAAGGTGCTAGCGCTTCTGAAAGACTATGTCTCGGTCATCCATCTTCTCAAACACCATGTAGTGCGAGAAACCAAACGGAGGCGATCGAGTCTTGTGGGGAAAAGTGCGCAAAGCTCTGCAAAGTGTAATAAACTAATCATGATTAGCCGTGTCCCTGGTTATGGACATCTTGAGTATCTAGTACCTGGATTTTCATGTGAATCTCAACATGTTACTCTAAATTAATTTTGTTGGATTATGTTTTAATGATGATACTTAATTGGGATTGAGAATGCTGTCAACCATTCTCAATGTTTAACAACCACCATGATAGTTAAATAAAATTATTCCTTTAAAGTAGGGAAAAATTGGCTTTACGCAAAAACTGTAACCATAGAGCTTTCCACCAGCCACATATGCATATAGTATAGCTGTTACATTCCATTACTCTCTATGTGTTACATTGCCAACATATTCCATGTGCTGACCCGTTTCGGGCTGCAACGTTAATGTTGCAGACTTTTCAGACGACGACTAAGGAGTTTTAGGTCATGGTTCTATACTCAGTGATGCCGTTGGAGTTGATGGACTCACTTATCTTCGAAGCCATCCGCTATTATCGTCATTAGATGGCCTTAAGCCATATTTATTGTAATAAGTTCTCTTTTGAGACACCCGATGTAATAAGTGTGTGATTGCTACTCTGCTATAAATCCTCCGAGTACTGTGTGGTGTCAACATTACTGATCCAGGGATGACACCGGAGCACAGAGATCAGACTGTTTGAGGTCTGGTCGCTATAGAGATGGTATCAGAGCACACGCTGACTGTAGGACATGACCACTAAGCTAAAAGACCTAGATCACTATTCACTCTCTTCTTTTCTGACTTCTCATCTTTTCTACTCTTTAGGATGGCGGATGCAAGGAACAAGTTCACACAACCGGATGAAGATACACCCTTTGGACGACACTTGAAGGAAGTCACTAGATACCTGAACATAGTAGTACCAAGCTTCACAGGAACCTACAACGCCACTTTACCTGAAGAACAGCGCTGGATAATTCAAGTTCAAGTTCCAGGAAGGACGTTCATGCCAGTCACTGAGCCCATAGTGTTTTCATTTGATGCACCAACTTGGAGTCTAGGAAAGAGCATGGCAGCTCACATCGCCATGGGACGCATTGGAGAAGTCTACCGCAAGGATCTCAAGGATACTATCTACCAGATTTGTGGGCGCCGAGATGAACACTGGGAGATGATCAGCACCAGGAAGGATAGATCAATTGCAGCTTTTATCCAGGAGTTAAACCAGCACATTCGACGACAGGAGAACCAGATGTGTGCCGACATGATAGATCTGAAGAAGGCTAAGACTAGAATCAAGGAACTGGAGGAAGAACTCAAGGCTACACGTGAAGATTATGAAGAAGAAATTGAATTATTGGTGGAGAAGAATGACGACCTGATCAAGAAGATTGGAATATTTATGGGAGGCCCTACACCAGTAGATGAAGACGAAGAACCCAAAGAGATTAGCCCGGAAGACTACATCATCATCGACGGCACCGACTCGGAACCAGACAGTAGCGATGATGACTATGTTGATGAAGCTGGAGCAGATATCATGGAGTAAACGACCGAAGAATATTTCTAGTAGACCACCTCATCAGTAGTAGTAGTCCACCATGTAAATATAGTAGTCCGAGCACTTTTGCGATAGTTAGATCGATTGTATGCCTTTGCTTGATTGATTGAAGTGAATTGTTTGCTTTTGCCTCATGTGCATATGGGTAGTGTTTTCTTTTTAGACCCCCTCTATTCTTATATCTCATCTTTTCTAAACCCACAGATGCCTCCGAGACGTGACCCCAGATTTGCTTTCCCACCGGAGCTCACCCAGTTGATCCAGCAGCAGAACACATTGATGCAGTTGCTAGTCCAGAATCAGAATCAGGGGAACAACAACAACAACCCACCACCACCACCACCACCACCTGTTGACCACTTAGCCCGTTTTTTTAGGCTGAATCCGCCGGTGTTTTCCAGTAGCATCGAGCCGATAGTAGCAGATGATTGGCTCTGCAAGATAGCTAGGGAGTTGACCACAGCAGGATGCACAGATGCGGAGAAGGTGAAGTTTGCCGCACATCATTTAGAAGGACCCGCACCATCATGGTGGGAGAATTTCACCGCCACTTTCCCAGTCGACACTATCACATGGGACCAGTTTCAGCAGGCTTTCCGTACTGCCCATGTTTCAGCAGGAGCTATGGCCATGAAGAAGCGTGAGTTTCGTAACTTGCGCCAAGGAGGACGGACAGTTGGCCAGTATGTGGAGGAATTTAGTAAGTTAGCACATTATGCCCCAGATGACGTCGCTACGGATGCAGCTAAGCAAGAGAAGTTTCTGGAAGAACTGAATGATGAGTTGAGCATGCAGTTGATGGTAGCCACCTTCAACAACTACCAGGAGTTGGTAGATCATGCTCTTATGATTGAAGGGAAGCAGCAGCAAATTGAAAATCGTAAGAGGAAGTATGGACAGGGAAAGTACAATTCAGGAGCTCAGCAGAAGCCACGTTTTACCCCTAGACTGGGAGGACATTTTCAGCATACCCATGGAGGAGGTAGCTCGCACAATCACAATGGCACCAAAAATGGTAATGGCAATGGAGGAAGCAACGGCCAGAACCGCACCAACCCATCAACCCCAGCCAAGAAGGACCTAAGCCAAGTCACTTGTTTTAAGCGTCAGAAGACCGGACATTATGCCAATGAATGTCCTGAAGGCCAAAATGGCAATGGAAGTTCTGGGAAGAAGCCAAACCCTTTCAACAGGGGACAGGTGAACCACGTTAGCCTGGAGGAGGCTGAAGCTCAGCCCGATGCAGTAATAGGTAAGTTTTTGGTTAAGTCATTTACTGCACTAGTTCTTTTTGATACTGGTGCATCGTATTCATACATTTCAAGGGGATTTGTGGATAAGTATAACCTACCAACCCAAGCCCTTTGGTCACCCATGTTAGTAACCTCGCCCGGAGCAGAGTATGTGGCTAGTCTATGGTGTGATTGGTTACCATTAAGGATTGGTAACTATGTTTTTCCCTCAGACCTAATAGTATTGGAATCCCAAGGATTGGATGTGATATTAGGCATGGATTGGTTATCAAAGTATGAAGGGAATATTGAATGTGCTAGTAAGTCAATTTTTCTTACTACCCCAGAAGGGAGAAGGATCAAGTATGTATCCCGGCATGTGCCAAAGAGGACTCAAGTAAATTGCTTAACAGGAGTTGTGCAGGAGGAAGTACCATTAGTGAAGGATTTCCCTAAAGTGTTTCCAGAGGAGTTGCCAGGCATGCCACCGGATAGAGATATTGAGTTCTTGATTGAGCTATTGCCAGGCACAGGGCCAATATCAAAGAGACCATATAGGATGCCAGCAAAGGATTTGGTGGAAATTAAGAAGCAGATTAAGGAGTTACTGGATAAGGGATATATTCGCCCAAGTTCTTCACCTTGGGGATCGCCAGTACTTCTAGTGGAGAAGAAGGATGGATTGTTAAGGATGGTTGTTGATTATCGAGGATTGAATGAAGTAAAGATCAAGAACAAGTACCCACTACCAATGATCAATGATCTGTTTGATCGATTGCATGGAGCTAAGGTATTTTCCAAGATCGATCTGCGATCAGGATACCACCAGTTGAAGATTCGAGAACAGGATATTCCGAAGACAGCTTTTACTACCAGATATGGGCTGTATGAGTATACTGTTATGTCATTTGGTCTGACTAATGCACCTGCCTATTTTATGAACATGATGAACAAAGTGTTTACGGAGTTTTTGGATAAGTTCGTCATAGTGTTCATTGATGATATCCTGGTTTACTCGAAGAATGAAGAAGAGCATAAGGAGCATTTGCGTTTGGTACTTGGAAAGCTCAGAGAACATCAATTATGCCAAGTTCATCAAATGTGAGTTTTGGTTGAAGGAAGTAGGATTCCTCGGACATGTTATATCTAGTGAAGGTATAGCAGTAGATCCCGCTAAAGTTGAAACCATGACCAAGTGGGAAGCCCCAACAACAGTTGGAGAGATCCGGAGTTTTCTTGGACTCGCAGGATACTACCGGAGATTTATTGAGAATTTCTCAAAGATTGCAAAGCCTATGACAGAGTTATTAAAGAAGGATACCAAGTTCATATGGACAAAGGAGTGTGAGGCTAGTTTCCAGGAGTTGAAGAAACATTTGGTTACCTCACCAGTGTTGATTTTGCCAGACCAGACCAAAGATTATGAGGTGTACTGCGACGCTTCACGTCGAGGACTTGGAGCAGTGCTTATGCAGGAAGGGAGAGTTGTTTCATACGCCTCAAGACAACTGAAGCCTCATGAGTTGAATTATGCTACGCAAGATTTGGAGTTAGCAGCCGTAGTGCATGCTTTGAAAACATGGAGACATTTTCTCATTGGTAATCATTGTGAGGTGTACACGGATCATAAAAGTTTGAAGTACATTTTCACCCAGAAGGAATTGAATCTCAGACAAAGGAGATGGTTGGAGCTTATCAAAGATTATGATACGAAATTGCATTATCACCCCGGAAAGGCTAATGTAGTAGCTGACGCATTAAGCCGTAAGAGCCATGTCAATATATTAATGACGGGAGAAATACCCAAGGAGTTAGCAGAAAATCTTCGTGAACTATGCTTGGAAATAGTT
The DNA here is from genome assembly GCA_034509565.1 of Triticum monococcum. Taxonomy (NCBI): domain Eukaryota; kingdom Viridiplantae; phylum Streptophyta; class Magnoliopsida; order Poales; family Poaceae; genus Triticum; species Triticum monococcum. Next base: position 48,170,832 of record CM067845.1, read on the forward strand.
CCGAGAGTGTATGTAGCAGCATTGGAGATTCAGTCAACTTTGATGGATAGAATCATAGAAGCTCAGAAAACTGACAAAGAGATTGCCGCTATAAAGGAGAAACTGAGCAAAGGAAAAGCTAAAGGACTTCGTGAGGATGAAAACGACACCCTATGGTTTGAAGACCGCGTTTACATGCCCAATGACCCGAAGATCAGGAAGTTGATTTTGCAAGAGGCACACGATTCACCATATTCAATTCATCCAGGAAATACTAAGATGTATCTAGATTCGAAGGATATTTTTTGGTGGACCGGAATGAAGAAGGACATAGCGGAGTATGTAGCCGTTTGTGATGTATGTCAGAGAGTAAAGGCAGAGCATCAGAAGCCAGCAGGATTGTTACAAGCATTGCCGATACCCGAATGGAAGTGGGATAAGCTAGGCATGGATTTTATCACGGGATTGCCCAGGACTCGTTCAGGCTATGACTCAATTTGGGTTGTAGTTGATCGATTGACGAAAGTAGCTCATTTCATCCCAGTAAAGACCACTTACACCAGTGCTAAGTTGGCAAAGATATACATGACCAGGATCGTATGTCTGCATGGAGTTCCAAGGAGTATCATATTAGATAGAGGAACCCAGTTTACCTCAAAGTTCTGGAAGCAGTTGCACGAAACTTTGGGTACCAGGCTAGAACTCAGTACAACTTTTCATCCATAGACAGATGGACAGACCGAGAGGGTAAATCAGATTTTGGAGGATATGCTGAGAGCTTATGCGCTAGATTATGGATCTAGTTGGGATGACAATTTTCCATATGCAGAGTTCTCTTACAACAACAGTTACCAAACCAGTTTAAAGATGGCCCCTTTCGAAGCCTTGTACGGAAGGAGGTGCAAGACAGCGTTGTCATGGGACGAAGTTGGAGACCGTCAGTTGTTTGGTCCTGACTTGATTAAAGAGTCTGAAGAGAAGATGAAGTTGATTCGTGATAGACTCAAGGTAGCCCAGTCTAGACAGAAAAGTTATGCAGATTCTAAACGCAAGGAGACAGTTTACGAAGTTGGAGATAGAGCTTATCTTCGAGTATCTCCACTTCGGGGAACAAAGCGTTTTGGAGTTAAAGGGAAGTTAGCGCCACGATTTGTAGGACCATATCGAGTTTTGGAACGTATGGGGGAAGTGGCCTACAAGCTGGAATTGCCTGAAGGACTGTCAGGAGTTCATGATGTGTTCCACATTTCTCAACTGAAGAAGTGTCACGCGGAGATGGCTGACATACCGTTGAGAGATACGGTGCCTTTGGAAACTATTCAGTTGGATAACGATTTGACCTACGAGGAGAAGCCAGTCAAGATTCTCGAGTTTGCCAACCGAGTTACTCGCAGCAAGGTTATCAAGTTTTGCAAAGTTCAGTGGAGCCACCACTCAGAGGATGAAGCCACCTAGGAGCGAGAGGAAGATTTGTTCAAGGACCACCCTCACCTATTTTCTAGCCAACCCGAATCTCGAGGGCGAGATTCATCTTAAGGGGGGTAGGTTTGTAACATCCCAAAATTTTCAATTTGGAATTTTATACATTAGATCATCAATGCATATCATATTTTATTTGCATTTTGGTTGATCCTAGAAATTCTACGCAACTCAATGACCCACGGAGAGAGTTGGGGATTTCGTTATTTTCAAATTTGAGTTTTCTCAAATTTTGAGAATAGGATCATTTGATTTTATTTATTTTATCAGCAATTATTTCTATTACAAAAATATGAGAGAGGGAATAAAATGACTTTCCCAAAATAAAGAAATATTGAGGATTTAATAATAAAATCAAATAGGATTTTATTCCAGAGTTTTTCGGTGTTTTATTTGAATTTAGGAAAAAAGTGTGTTTTTCAAAATTGCATTTAGGTCCCAAATAAATGTTCACCTTGTGAGGCTTGATTTTACAAGCCCGTGAAAATTTATTTCGGAATTTTTGGAGTCCATTTAGTATTTCTTTTTATTTTTCTTCCGAGCGGAATAATTTAAAAAAAACGAACCGACCTAACGGGCCGTGTCCGACTAGGACTCTGGCCCGACTAGGCAATATAAGCCGGTCCAGCCCCCCCGGGCCAAACCCTAGCCGCCCCGCCGCCACGCCGTCACCCTGCCGCCACCCCGCGCCGCCCCGCCCCACCGCCACCCCGCGCCGTCTCGCCGACGCTGCCGTCGCGCCGCCCGCCGGACGCTGTCGCCGCCGCCGAGGTTCGCCGCCGCCTCGTTTTCCGTGCCGTCTTTAAAAAAACGATCGGTTTTCGTCGGTTTTCACCGGTTTATTAGATTCGGTTTTTTTAATAGATCGGTTTTCCGGTTTATTTATTTTAGCGAGCGTTCGTCGTTTTTCTTTTTCTCGGATTAAATCCGCGATTTTTCTGATCGCGATTCCTGATCCGATTTTCGTTTTAGTTTAACTTTTCGCTCGTTTATCGGAATCAGGCGATTCAAGCGCCTAGAGTTTCGTCTCGAAACCCTCTATCCATTTAATCAACTTAAACAAGATTTTTCTATTGTAAAATTTGCCCTAGATCCAGATTGCTAGAATGAAGTTGTTTTCTTCGCCGTTTGTCTTTCGTTGCTTCGTTCGATTTGATTCTTTTTGCCAGCCGGAGTTCTTAAGTTGAACCTTCTGGTTAGATCTCTTATTTGAGTTTTACCTGTGCATTAGATGAGTACTTATTGTATGCTCGTTTGTTTGTTTGCAATAGAGTATCCGGAGTGCGCCGCCTGTTACTTCGAATCGCTAGGTTTCCTGGATCATCAGCAAGGCAAGTAACACTTTGATCATACATTTTCTACTACCCAGTTTTATTGCATTAGATCAGACCTCACACATTGCATGATTAGGATCTAATTAAATTGTGGGATGGGGAGTAGATGAGGTAATACCTATTACCAGTTTATTCTCAAACCTTTGGTAGCTACTTCTATGTTTGCTTATCATGCCATGCTATGTTAGTAGACGTGGATTGGGTGAGTGATATCCATGACAGATGTGAGATTGTTAATTAATGGTTTATCTAAGGTGGCAACTTAAATACACATCTGGGTGGATTGAGGCACCTGGGTATTCCAGGACTTGCTTGTTTTCTTTTGGACCGCCACCCAGGCTCAAAGGGATCATGAGACTATTCATACTAGAAACTTCCGTGTGCAGCCACAAGCTATTATGGGCTCTAGCATAGTTGACTAAGTTGTGGGAACTCTTACAGTGGTAGACTAGTAGATGTAGGGGATGTAGGTGGTACGGTCTACCCGATCGTAAGGTGCTAGCGCTTCTGAAAGACTATGTCTCGGTCATCCGTCTTCTCAAATACCATGTAGTGCGAGAAACCAAACGGAGGCGATTGAGTCTTGTGGGGAAAAGTGCGCAAACCTCTGTAGAGTGTAATAAACTAATCATGATTAGCCGTGTCCCCGATTATGGACATCTTGAGTATCTAGTACCTGGATTTTCATGTGAATCTCAACATGTTACTCTAATTTAATTTTCTTGGATTATGTTTTAATGATGATACTTAATCGGGATTGAGAATGCTGTCAACCATTCTCAATGTTTAACAACCACCATGATAGTTAAATAAAATTATTCCTTTGAAGTAGGGAAACATTGGCTTTACGCAAAAACTGTAACCATAGAGCTTTCCAGCAGCCACATATGCATTTAGTATAGCTATTACATTCCATTACTCTCTATGTGTTACATTGCCAGCATATTCCATGTGCTGACCCGTTTCGGGCTGCAAAGTTAATGATGCAGACTTTTCAGATGACGATTAAGGACTTCTAGGTCGTGGTTCTATACTCAATGATGCCGTTGGAGTTGATGGACTCACTTATCTTCCAAGCCTTCCGCTGTTATCGTCATTAGATGGCCTTAAGCCATATTTATTGTAATAAGTTCTCTTTTGAGACACTCGATGTAATAAGTGTGTGATTGCTAGTCTGCTATAAATCCTCCGAGTACTGTGTGGTGTCAGCATTACTGATCCAGGGATGACACCGGAGCACAGAGATCAGACTGTTTGAGGTCTGGTCGCTACAAGTGAGCGCTACTGCTAGTTTGACTTAACCACCCGCGCGGGCACAAAATTTTGCTAAGTCCCTCCTTTCTCCCCCTGTTCCCCTACTCCTCTGTCGCCGCCGCCCGAGCCTGCCCTCACCACCGCCGCCCGAGGCCGCCCTCAACCTCACCGCCGCCGCTCTCGATCTCACCGTCGCTGCTCTTGACCTCACCGTCGCCGCCCTCGACCTCACCGCCGCCGCCCGAGCCCGCCCAGGACCGCCGCCTCCCGATCCCGAGCCAGCCCTCGCCGCCCCTACCTCCATCGCCGAGCACCTCCCCACCATCATCTCTCCCATGTCTGTAAGCCCCCCACCCCTCCCCACCCCCCCTCTCTCTGCTTAGTTAATAGATATTTTTAAGTAGTATTAGATGTTAATTTAGGGTTCATAGATAATGATTTTTAGTAGTAGTAGATGTTAATTAGTAGTAGTGATGGTACTAGTTAACTAGGGCATTATGGTTAATAGTAGATGTTATTTACTATTGTATAATTTAGTTTTTTTAACTATTTTTAGTAAGTGTCTAAAATAATTAGTAAGTAAATAATAAACTAGTTGAACTAGTTTAGTTTTAGTTGAACTAGTTTAGTAAGTAAATTAATAAACTAGTTGAATTAATAGAACTAATGTATTTTTAGTAAGGAAATTAGTATAACTAGTTGAACTACTTTATTTTTACAAAGAACAAGTTTTTTTCTATTTATAGTAAGTTTATATTTAGTAAGAACTAGTTGAATTAATAGAACTAGTTGAACATGTCATATTTGTTGTTATTTTTTTAGTGTAAGCAATTATTCGGGATGTACTAGTGATAACTTCTAGGGTTTTTGTTTTTGTAGAAATCAAGGAGCCCCTCCATCATCCCCGCCGTCGTCCCCGTCACCGACCCCCTCCGACCTCGAGGTGAGACTAGCCAAATCTCCATGTCAATATGAGTCCTATAAGATATGATGTAGATAAAAACATGTATATCTTGTGTTGCTCAAATAGGATATGTGGTTGCTCAAGTGGCCGGTCATGTTCAGGTTACACCTCCGAGTGACCTATGTTTTGCTGGAGTGTTGATTAATTTCCATTCTGGCAAATTTCAGGCGCTCGATATGTCCCTTTTTAGCAAAGGTCATGCCGGAATTTTCCATGAATTTTGGCATGACTTGTGCTAGAATATGTAGGAAATATCAAGTGGCCTGGATTTTCTCGAAAAATAATTAAATGACATTTTGGGTTAACTTTAAGTCTGTCGAGGCCGAAGAATCCCGACTGTTGTCGTGGGGGTTGTTTCTCCTTCTTCTCCTTGTGCTAGACCTTTGTTATGTTGAGAGTTTTCAAGAAAAGACTCGACAGACCGATAGTCAACCCATGATGAATAATAATGATATAATTCAGGTTTTTTAGTACATAAATTTAATTGTACAAGTTTAATCTTTGAATTATGAATGTAGCAAATGTCATACTCGGACGACGAAAGTCTCCTGGGGGAGTGCAGATGGTGCCACGACGATCGAGGTCTGTGCGACAGGCCTCACCTGGATGAAGATCGGCGCTTCAACATTAAGCTTGAGGAGACCTTCGATGTTGAAACGGTACGCAACGACGACAAGTGTTTTTTTCGTAATTAAGCACGACTTCAACTATTTCAACGTCTAATTTTCATCTTTTACAATTCGACTAGCTTATCCCATGCCATGCAAGACGCTATGTCTTGGAGAGGATGGGTTTTGAAGACCATGCAAATTTTCAAAACAAAGAAAATACGCCTAAGGACCCATCATGATATGGATTTTGAAGTAAATCTGTACAATTCTCAGAGCGTAACACATTTTGGTTGCCAAAATTGGGAAGCACTTTGCAAGATGTATGGTTTTTATGAGGATATGATTGTCACCATGGACCTTGGTGATCCTGACATTGAGCAAGACAATATGGACATTTGGGTCCTTGTTGATACGCTTCCGATTCTACCGCTATGTGAGTTTCTCAAACATAGTTATTAACTAATTTATATTGTTTATTTCAAAATAGTTGACAGCTTATTTCCATTGACAACTTATTTTGATTCTTCAAACAATGTGTGGAAGATGGTAGACAAAACCCACTACACCGATGGCTCCGAATTAACTTATAAGGAGAAAAATCATCTGATCGCATTTTGTACATAACTTGAGAATTACAATACCTATTATTGAACTCCTCAAAATTATGGTGAATACGTGCCACTAGTGCACGTGTTGAACCACGAAAATTTCTATGGAGATACCCTGGTAAGGTTTTTTACTATTACAACATCAGTGCATCTTTTGCATACTTCTAATACTAGTACATCATTGCTAACTACAAAGTAATTACTTTGTTTTTCAACAGAAAATCCCGATGGATTGTGTGCCTCATCTGATGTATCAGAATGGTCGCCTTGAAGTTCTGAACATACAGCCAGGTCATCCTACGGATCTCACCTGTGCATATCAGATTTCTAAATCCGGTGAACACATGCTAATCAAAGAATGGAAAAAATGTTTGGACATTCATAAGGAGGTTCTTGGAAGTAACATTAAGTGAAAGGCAAGAATTGGAGATAGGATAATCGCCATTCTCCATAATGGAGAGTCAGGGGCTATCTTGTTTTATGCTATTTTACCTTAGAGAATACAGTAGGTCCTAAGAGAATGTAGTAGGTCCGATGAGGTACAATGTGTTAGAGTTTATGATGAGGAGTAGTTGGGATTATGACTAGTGACCAATTTGTTATGTGATGTCTCATTGATGAATACGATGATCATGAGGAGGTGTTATATGACAATGATGTATTATGATGATAAGTTGTTAATGATATGATGATGATGATATTTATTATATCATTGGGTGAAAGAACCGTGGATTAGTTTCAAGTGGATGTCCATCAACTTGAAACTAGTCCACGGTTCTTTCACCCCGTGATGTAATAACTCATTATGATGTAAAAACAATCTCAAAATTCATGTTGTATGAAAACTTGTATAAAGGTGTATGTATACAACATGAAATAAAAAAGAAATAAAATACGAAATAATAGTAGTAGCGTGGGAAGGGAGAAGCGCTACTAGTAATTACCAGTAGCGCTATTTGGAGAGAGCGCTACTACTAAGTCGATATAGCAGCAGCGTGAGTTAACGCACACTACTGCTAACCTTTAGCTGTAGCGCCATGCCAGTAGCGCTCCTGCCCGCGCTACTAATAGGCCTAAAACGCACGCTGCTGCTAGGCTTTTCCCTAGTAGTGGATATGATATGGCCATCATCATCCTGTGCCTTTGATCTCCATCTCCAAAGCACCGTCATGATCACCATCGTCACCGGCTTGACACCTTGATCTCCATCAAAGCATCATTGTCGTCTCGCCAACTATTGCTTCTACGACTATTGCTATTGCTTAGTGATAAAGTAAAGCATTTACATGGCGATTGGATTTCATACAATAGAGCGACAACCATATGGCTCCTGCCAGTTGCGGATAAGTGTGTTACAAAACATGATCATCTCATACAATAAAATTTAGCATCATGTCTTGAACATATCACATCACAACATGCCCTGCAAAAACAAGTTAGACGTCCTCTAGTTTGTTGTTGCAAGTTTTACGTGGCTGCTACGGGCTGAGCAAGAACCGTTCTTACCTATGCATCAAAAACCACAACGTGGTATAGTGATTGCTTTTTGATCTTCAGAAAGAACCCTGTTCATTGAATCCGATTCAACTAAAGCTGGAGAAACAGACACCCACTAGCCACCTGTGTGCGAAGCACGTCGGTAGAACCAGTCTCGCGTAAGCATACACGTAATGTCGGTCTGGGCCGCTTCATCCAACAATAACGCTGAATCAAGAATCAACTAGTGACGGCAAGAAATATGTATATACCCACGCCCACAACTCCTTTATGTGGTGGTTTTGTCACGACAGATGTCCTAGTGAAAGGACTTCGTCGTGGAGCCATCGCGACGGGTTAGCTTAAAGGGGTTAAAGCGGAACAAGGGACACAATGAATTATGCTGGTTCGACCCCTTACGATGAAGGTAAAAGCCTACTCCAGTTGTGATGGAATTGCTAGGGTTTTGATGACCAGGGAGCGAGTCCGCTTTGCCTGGCTCTCGAGTTATTGTTGTCTGTCCCTAAACCGCCACCGGGTCGTCCATTTATATACAAAGGTTGACGCCCGCCGGTTTATAGAATCCTTGCCGGCTCATAAACGTGTCCGGCCTAGTTTCTACCCTTTCCTATCTTACAATACAAGTTACATACTATATGGCAGTTTATGTCTATGGGCCCTAAACTGCCTTGGGCCCTGGGCCTCCGTGCTAGCTCTCCTTCGTAAAGCGCCATACTCCTTGTCTTCATGGGCTTCAGATATAAATAACTGATTACAGGCATAACCCGGCCCCTCCTAGCCGGTTTATACTCAGTAGTAATATTCCCAACATTAGGCCCCAGATTGATTTCAACCTGTTCATGTCAATCTTCAACACTTAGGAAAATTCCCCTTTCAACGCCTTTGCATATCCTTGTAATCCACCGTGACGTCATCCTCCAAGATTGTAATAAACCGCCATGACGTCACCTGTTATTAATAATTGTATGTATCACCTTCATTAATGAGCCTCCAACAGATCCAATTTTGGGCTCCTCGATTTTCGCGCATGTCACTTATCCTTTCGCCTTATAAATAAGACCAGGGGATCCTTTTCATCCCCCCATGCCTCCTCGCGTCCTCTTCTTCCTTGTGCCGACCTGACCCTTGCGTGTGGCCGCCGTCGTCAAGCTCCGTCCTCGACCTCATCTCCAGCCACTGCATCAACCTGAATGTACCAAAGAAACGTGGCATGCCTTCACTGCTCCGTCAACAACAGTAAGTTTTCCCTTTCCCTTGATCTAGATTCGCCATTAGGGTTTCGGTGTTCATCAAAGCTCATGGTTGTTCTTCTCTGTTCATGTCCATAGTGTAAGCAGCGAACTCAGATTCCGACATTTTCTTGCGCAGTCGTAGTTGTAATCCCCTTTTTCATCCTTAGAATATCTTCTTTGCATAGAAGAACTCATCTGGACCTGACGAACTACTTAAACACATATATTTTTAGTCTGAATATGTTTCGATTTACTGATGCGCTGCAGATCTGAAATTACCATATCGATCTGTGAAACTTGTTTTTCCCTTACTTAAATATTTTAGATCTGTGCCTTCCATACTAATGTAGGCGGTTTAATCTTTTTAGGAAATGACAATCCGACATGTACCATTAGTCCCCTTTTAAACCGCCGATTCGTTTATCCTTGCCGGGCTCCGATTTAACAATGTGCATCCGCCTCTGTCTTATCCTTCTGATCTTATGTCGCTTTATGCTTTTCCTTCATAAACCTTAAACTGGTATTAATCTTTTTCCAGCTTTTCATTTGAAATGGCCAAACGATTTTATGCTTGTAACTGGGCCTCTTCCCGGGATACTAAAGAGCAACTAGATGGATGCGTCAGAACTGGCGCTTTATCAAAACGAAGCGAAATCCACTGGCGAGTTCTCGGTCAAGAAAATCCTCCTACCCCCAAGGTTGGCGAGGTAGTGGTATTTGTTGATCATATGAGCTGTGGTTTTAAACCGCCCGGATCCAAGTTTTTTCATGATGTGCTTGCCAGCTTCCAGATCAACCCTCAAGATATTGGACCTAACTCTGTGTCCAATATTTGCAACTTTCAAGTGTTTTGTGAGGCCTATCTGCAAGAAGAGCCGACCGTTGAATTGTTCAGGGATTTTTTCTACTTGAACCGTCGTACTGAATTTGTAGACGGGCCCAACACTGAACTTGGTGGCGTTTCCATTCAGAAAAGGAAGGACGTCAGCTTCCCTCACGCCAAACTTCATAGTCATCCTAAGGATTGGAACCAGATTTGGTTCTACTATAAGGATACTTCCCCTGATGATGAGAACCCTCTGTCGGGTTATCGTGCTCACCGGCTTACCAACACCCATCCATTTCTGCAACGGCTGAATACCAAGGAACGGGCCACATATGCGCCACAACTCACCAAGCTCAGAGCTTTTATGGCTAAAGGTTTGACAGGAGTTGACTTTGTTCGTTGCTGGATATCTTGGAGTATTTTACCATTAAGCCGTCAGCCCGGTTTAATGTGTGAGTACACAGGGGACTCAACAGATCCTCAATGACATATTAACATTAAGCTAACAGAGGCTGAAGTTACTGAGTCTGTTAAGAAAATACTGAATGAATCAGAGGCTGTCTGCAGCAAGACCGGGTTAAGTCCCTTCTATACTTGAATAAACCGCCAGCTGTAAGAATTGCCTCACTCCTGCTTGTTCTTGATATTCTTAACTGTGTAACCTTTTTTTATAACCTTTGTCAATCTTTTAACAGGGTGACGATTCATTTTGGAAGAAGAAACCTCAAGATAAACCGGCCAAGACCCCTCGACCCAGGACGAAGGTTGTTAAGAAACCTGCCAAGAAGAAGGCAGCTGAATCCACTTGGTTGAACCTCGATGATACGTCTCCAATGTATCTACTTTTCCAAACTCTTTTGCCCTTGTTTTGGACTCTAACTTGCATGATTTGAATGGAACTAACCCAGATTGACGCTGTTTTCAGTAGAATTACCATGGTGTTATTTATGTGCAGGAGCAAACGTTCTCGGAATGACCTGAAACTTCACGGAGCCACTTTTCAGAAAATAAGAAAAATACCTGCTAAAGATGAAGGCCAGGGGCCCACCACCTTGCCACGAGGGTGGGGGCGTGCCTGCCCCCCTAGGGCGCGCGCCCCTACCTCGTGGGCCCCCTATTGCCTCTCCGACTCCAACTCCACCTTCATATATTGAGTTTCGGGGAGAAAAAAAATCAAAGAGATGAAATCATCACGTTTTACGATACGGAGCCACCGCCAAGCCCTAAAACCTCTCGGGAGGGCTGATCTGGAGTCCGTTCGGGGCTCCGGAGAGGGGAATCCGTCGCCATCGTCATCATCAACCATCCTCCATCACCAATTTCATGATGCTCACCGCCGTGCGTGAGTAATTCCATCATAGGCTTGCTGGACGGTGATGGGTTGGATGGGATCTATCATGTAATCGAGTTAGTTTTGTTAGGGTTTGATCCCTAGTGCCCACTATGTTCTGAGATTGATGTTGCTATGACTTTGCTATGCTTAATGCTTGTCACTAGGGCCCGAGTGCCATGATTTCAGATCTGAACCTATTATGTTTTCATCAATATATGAGTGTTCTTGATCCTATCTTGCAAGTCTATAGTCACCTATTATGTGTTATGATCCGTTAACCCCGTAGTGACAATAATCGGGATACTTACCGGTGATGACCGTAGTTTGAGGAGTTCATGTATTCACTATGTGTTAATGCTTTGTTTCGGTTCTCTATTAAAAGGAGTCCTTTATACCCCTTAGTTTCCGTAAGGACCCAGCTGCCACGGGAGGGTAGGACAAAAGATGTCATGCAAGTTCTTTTCCATAAGCACGTATGACTATATTCGGAGTACATGCCTACATTATATCAATGAACTGGAGCTATTTCTGTGTAACCCTAGGTTATGACTGTTACATGATGAACTGCATCCAGCATAATTCTCTATCACCGATCTGTTGCCTACGAGATTTCCATATATTGTTCTTCGTTTATCTACTTTCCCGTTGCTATTGCTATCATCACTACAAAATACCAAAAACATTATTTTTACTATTGTTACCTTTTGCTACCGTTATCACTACTATCATATTACTTTGCTACTAAACACTTTGCTGCAGATATTAAGTTTCCAGGTGTGGTTGAATTGACAACTCAGCTGCTAATACTTGAGAATATTCTTTGGCTCCCCTTGTGTCGAATCAATAAATTTGGGTTGAATACTCTACCCTCGAAAACTGTTGCGATTCCCTATACTTGTGGGTTATCAAGACTATTTTCTGGCGCGGTTGCCGGGGAGCATAGCTCTATTCTTTGAGTCACTTGGGATATATATCTGCTTATCATCATGAAGAACTTGAGAGATCCAAAAACCAAGATCTATCCCTCAACTATGAGGGGAGGTAAGGAACTGCCATCTAGCTCTGCACTTGATTCACCTTCTGTTATGAGTAAGTTTGCGACACCTACACCTGCTTCTGCTATTCGTTCTGATATGTCGCATGTTATTGATGATGCCACTTCTGCTATGCATGATACTTATGATGAAAATACCTCTATGCCTGATACTATTATGCCACTTAGTGATTTTCTTTATGAACAACTTGCTAGGGCTAGAGAGATTCAAAATATTGAATCTGATGATACTGATGATGAAGAATCACTTGTTATTCCTAAGGGTTATGTCTTTTATCAAGAAGCTTCCTTAGCTATTTTAGCGTGCCAAAATAGAACTGAACTCAGAAGATTATTAGCTAAATGGAGTAAGAAATCTTTAAATGCTAGAATGAAACCTGACCCTGCTTTTGCTACTTCATCTATCTTTGTTACTGATAAGGATTATGAATTCTCTGTTGATCCTGATATAATTACTTTGGTTGAATCTGATCCTTTTCATGGTTATGAATCTGAAACTGTTGTGGCACATCTTACTAAACTAAATGATATAGCCACCCTGTTCACTAATGATGAGAGAACTCGCTACTTTTATATCCTTAAAATATTTTCATTCTCATTAAAGGGTGATGCTAAGATATGGTTTAATTCTCTTGATCCTGGTTGTGTGCGTAGTCCCCAGGATATGATTTGTTACTTCTCTGCTAAATATTTCCCTGCTCATAAGAAACAAGCTGCTTTAAGGGATATATATAATTTTGTGCAAATTGAAGAAGAGAGTATCCCACAAGCTTGGGGGAGGCTTCTCCAATTACTTAATGCTTTGCCTGATCATCCTCTTAAGAAAAATGAAATACTTGATATCTTTTATAATGGACTAATCGATGCCTCCAGAGATTACCTGGATAGTTGTGTTGGTTCTGTTTTCAGGGAAAGAACACCGGATGAAGCTGAAATTCTATTGAATAATATGTTGACAAATGAAAATAATTGGACACCTCCGGAGCCAAATCCCGAGCCTATTCCTAAACCAACTCCGAAGAAGAGGGGTATAATATTTCTCAGTCCTGAAGATATGCAAGAGGCAAAGAAATCTATTAAAGAGAAAGGTATTAAAGCTGAAGATGTTAAGAATTTACCTCCTATTGAAGAAATACATGGTCTTAATTTACCGCGTGTTGAAGAAACATATAATCTTAATCCTTTACCTATTGTAGAAACTCATGGTCTTGATAACCCGACACAGGTAGTAAAGATAAATTCTCTCTATAGATATGATAAAGCTGTAATCCCATTTACTAAGCTTGCTAGCCCATGCTTAGATGAGTTTGATAAATTTATGGCTAAGCAAGAAGACTTTAAAGCTTATTTTGGTAGAAAATTGAAAAACAATTCAAATATGCTTGAACACTTGGGGCATTATATGGCTAATGTTAAAAGTGAACTTAAACTTATTAGTAAACATGCTTCTATGGTTACTACTCAAGTAGAACAAGTACTTAAAGCTCAAAATGATTTGCTCAATGAATTGAATAGTAAAGATAATGATAATGCTGTTAGAGTGGCTACTAGAACTAGTAGAATGACTCAGGAACCTTTGTATCCTGAAGGCCACCCTACGAGAATTCAGCAAGATTCTCAGAGAAATAATATAGATGCACCTAGTCCTTCTAAAAGGAAGAAAAAGAAAAATGATAAGACTTTGCATGCTTCTAGTGATCCTATTGTTGAACCTGAGAATCCAAATGATATTTCTATTTCTGATGCTGAAACCCAATCTTGTAATGAACCTAAAACTACTGATAATGTTAATGATAATGTTCATGATGATGCTCAACCTAGTAATGATAATGACATAGAAATGGAACCTGCTGTTGATCTTGATAACCCACAATCAAAGAACCAACGTTATGATAAGAAAGACTTTGTTGCTAAGAAACATGGTAAAGAAAGAGAGCCTTGGATTCAGAAACCCATGCCTTTTCCTCCCAAAACATCCAAGAAAAAGGATGATGAGGATTTTGAGCGCTTTGCTGAAATGATTAGACCTATCTTTTCGCGTATGCGATTAACTGATATACTCAAAACCAATCCTTATGCTAAGTACATGAAAGATATTATAACAAATAAAAGAAAGAAACCGGAAGCTGAAATTTCCACCATACTTGCTAATTATACTTTTAAGGGTGGAATACCAAAGAAACTTGGAGATCCAGGAGTACCCACTATACCATGCTCCATTAAAAGAAACTATGTTAAAACTGCTTTATGTGATCTTGGTGCCGGTGTTAGTGTTATGCCTCTCTCTTTATATCGTAGACTTGATTTGAATAAGTTGACACCTACTGAAATATCTTTGCAAATGGCTAATAAATCAACTGCTATACCTGTCGGTATTTGTGAGGATGTGCCTGCTGTAGATGCAAATGTTACTATGTTAACGGACTTTGTTATTCTTGATATTCCTGAGGACGATAGTATGTCTATTATTCTTGGAAGAACCTTTTTGAATACTGTAGGGGCTGTTATTTATTGCACTAAAGGCAATGTTACTTTTCATGTTAATGGTAATGAGCATACGGTACACTTTCCGAGGAAACAACCTCAAGTTCATAGTATCAACTCTATTGGAAAAATTTCATCGATTATATTTGGAGGTTTTGAATTTCCTCTTCCTAATGTCAAGAAGAAATATGATATTATTATTCTTGGGGATGTGCATACCCCCTTTGAGGTAACATAGTGTTATTCGAAATTTCTCCGGTTCCATGTTATTCGGAATGTGTTCGTTAACAAGACTTGATCAACCTTGTTAGTGGATTCCCTTTGATGATCATTAGATGTATGAAACTAGAAGGCACAACCTTCTGTACCCCACTTTTACTTTCTGTTATTTATATTAAATTAAATAAAAATAAATATTTTTCTGTCTGTTATCTGATTATCCATGCAATATAAAAATACCTCAAAAATAAAAGTTCTCCAAATGCCCTGAAATTTAAATATGATTTTTTCTAGAATATTTGAGGATTTATGGAACTGAGAACACACCTGGGGGGCCAACCACCTGCCCACGAGGGTGGAGGGCGCGCCCACCCCTCTAGGGCGCGCCCCTGCCTCGTGGGCCCACGGTGGCCCTCCTCCACTTATTCCTGCAACCACACACTTCATCTTCCTCCCACAAACACGAATAACCAGGTCAAACCCGAGTCCAAGCTTGTTTTGCTGCCATTTTCGATCTCCTTGCTCAAAGCACCTCTCACAAAACTGCTTGGGGAGATTGTTCCTTGGTATGTGACTCCTCCATTGGTCCAATTAGTTTTTGTTCTAGTGTTTTATTCATTGCAAATTTTTGCTGCTTAGGTGACCCTGTTCTTGAGCTTGCATGTCAAATTTATATGGTCAAAAGTAGTTTTGATGCATGATATAGGCCCTAGGCACTTGTAGGAGTAGTTGCTACTGTTGGTGTCAAAACCGGCGGATCTCGGGTAGGGGGTCCCGAACTGTGCGTCTAGGCCGGATGGTAACAGGAGGCAAGGGACACGAAGTTTTAGCCAGGTTCGGGCCCTCTTGATAGAGGTAAAATCCTACGTCCTGCTTGATTAATATTGATGATATGGGTAGTACAAGAGTAGATCTACCACGAGATCGAGGAGGCTAAACCCTAGAAGCTAGCCTATGGTATGATTGTTGATGTGTATGTTGTTCTACGGACTAAAACCCTCCAGTTTATATAGACACTAGAGAGGGTTAGGGTTACACAAAGTCGGTTACAATGGTAGGAGATCTTCATATCCGTATCGCCAAGCTTGCCTTCCACTCCAAGGAAAGTCCCTTTCGGACACGGGACAGAGTCTTTAATCTTGTATCTTCATAGTCCAGGAGTCCGGCTGAAGCTATAGTCCGGCCATCCGGACACCCCCTAATCCAGGACTCCCTCAGTAGCCCCCGAACCAGGCTTCAATGACGATGAGTCCGGCGCGCAGATTGTCTTCGGCATTGCAAGGCGGGTTCTCCTCCAAATTCCGTGTACCTGTTGAATAAAGTCCGGTTTCTTGTAGATGTTTGCGCTCCTTGGCTTCTACGCCCAATAATGGCCGCTTCCCACATGTCAAATGAATATGAAAAGTCTAAGTGTTTTTACATTCACACCCCTAGCCACATAAATGAGCTGCCCTATTTAAGGGGACGAGGATTTAGATCCAATCCACACCTTCTCCCCTCCGGGAGTGTTCATCAGAGCGCATCCGACAAAGGTCCATTCCACCATGGCCAGCCGTTGCAACTCCTCCCCTCGCCCTTCCAGCCCTAATCCTGGATATTGGGAGAGATGTTCCATCCCGCATAGCGAGCTAGTGACGCTCCCGTCCAAGGGATTTCTCCCCCCGGCCTATATGGTCCCGGTTCGAGCCGGTCTTGCCGTCTACAATGGCGGAGAGCAAGCAGAGAATGCCCCTAATCCCTCCAAAGAAGAGCGGGTGTGCCTCGTCCCTTACTTAATAAGGGGCTCGGATTTCCAATCCACCCATTTCTCCGGGGGCTGCTGGAGTTCTACGGCCTCCAGCTACATCATCTCATGCCTGCCTCAGTATTGCATATCGCGTGCTTTGTAGCCCTCTGCGAGCTGTTCTTGGGTGTTGAAGCTCATTTCGGACTGTGGAAGGAGCTATTTTGCCTCGTGCCCTGTTCCAAGAAGGGGTCAATGTATCAAGTGGGCGGAGCCGAAGTGTGGCGTATCGCCGGGACCGGATATCTGTCCGGAACCCCAAAGAAGGCATCCGAAGACTGGCCCTCAGAATGGTTTTATATAGAAGACGTCCCGCTGCGGGATCCTGTCCGGATCGGCCTCCCTGAATTCAACAGTGCTCCCTTAAAGAAGCACCTAAGCTGGCGCCCATGGAGCCCTCGGAGGGAAAGTGACAGGGACATCATTTACCTGATGGGCCGAATAAGATTGTTAGCCCATTCCAGACTAACCATGATCGGGGTTATGGCCGAATGCATTATGCGGGGGGTGCAGCCGCTTCAGTATAGAAGCCACCCCATGTGGGACTTCAACGGGGAGGACGACACCACCCGCTACGGCCATAAGGGGCCAGATTCAGCTGCCGCTCTACTAAAGATCTTGTCCACTTTATATAAGGGAGAAGAGGAGGAATTTCTCCGCGTCAACCCTCAGGGCGGATTCTCCATGCACAATCCCCCAAGCTGGGTAAGCGGCCGTATTTACTTGTCCATCCGTTTTGTATTCCCATTGTTAAATATTCAGTCTGACGACTTCAATGCAGGAACTGCGTCGGGCTGTTAAGGAAATAAGCAGCCCTCCTCCACAACCCGAGGACCCAGGACGGTCCCTCGACCCGGCCTCCCAAGAGGATCCGGACTTATCTGTGTAGCTAATTGATGGAGTGTTCCATCAACTGAGCAAGGACAACGCCTTGGTGGCCATTACGGCCGATTACCCAGGGCTAATCCTGACCCCCAGGTACCTGAGATCAAAGTCCCAGTACCCCAAATAGGTGTCCGCCCACTCGTGTTCAGTTTCCTGATTGCAACCGAACTTTGCAGGGAGGTATTTAAGGCGGAAGGCCGAACCTACGGCGACAAGCCAACGAGGGGCCATAGGGCCCCGCCGGCAGAAAAGAAGTGCAGTCCGGACCGAGGCGTCAGCGCAAAGGTAAGGCGCGCCCCCTTATCCCAGGTGTTATACCTTAGCGCATATTGACACTCGCGCTCTTTTCAGGACAAAGAGACCTCGCCGGACTACATCCGGAGAGGCTGCCAGTCGCGCCTCCACCAGCCAGGCTCCAAAGACTGGTCAGGAGGCGGAGGCGAACACAAGGCGCGCGCCAGACGCTCCTCCGACGGAGGATGTGGACGGGTTGTCTGTCACCAACTCTGAGGTGGAGAGTGCCATGAACCACAGGCGTCGCCGGACAGTTCTTCGCAACGCTTGTTTCTCCCAAGGGGCGTTAGATGCCTTCAACTCGGGAGATGTGTATCTCCGTGCCACTCAAAATGGTCTAGCCAGAGCCACGGAGCAGTATGTAAAAGACATACGGGTAAGAAAATTCTGGTAATTATATGTATATACCAGTAGCCCCCGAGACTTGAAACAGTTAGAATAACTGATTTAAGGATCATTTTTGATGCAGGTTCTTACGGAAAGAATTCCCTACTATCCAAGGAGCTGGAAGAGTGCAAAGCCCAACTTGAGGCCGCACTAGCCGTGGCAGGGGAGCCTAAGGAGACCCCCTCTGGTAATAGACAATTCGAAAGATAAGTATTTTGTGAAGCACGGCTTTGGTGCGAATCTGACAAATGAAATTGCAGATGGTGCTGGATTGAATCCGGAAAGGCAACACCTCCTACGCCAGCTAAAGGCTGGTGAGAGGGTGCTGATAAAGGTGATGGGGGAGAAGAACGATCTCCAAGATGCCAACACCAAGCTGGGCGTCGAGCTGAAAGATGTTCGTGCCCAGCTGTCAGACTCCGTGAAGGAGAATCAGCGGCTTCGGCGCGGCATATTTAGTAAGTTCTTGAACGAACCTTTTGAAAGAAAGTTCGGCGGGGAAGTCGACTAACAGAGCAATGTCTGTAGGTGTGCTAACAGGTCGTCCTGCAGAGGAGATGCCCGGTTCTACGGGTGACCTTCTTCCCGAGCTCTTGCAACTGCTCGATCGAGTTCGGCAGGCGATGCGAGGCCTCGCCCAGGCCCTATGGCCATCCGTCTCCATGCCCGAAGGTCTTGGAGAGCTTGCGGAGAAGCTAAAGGGAGCACGGCGGTGCTTCTGATTGTGGAAGATATCAGCCTGCCATCAAGGCGCCAGGGAGGCCTGGGCCATGGTGAATACGCAGTACGCAAAAGCTGACCCCAACCACATGGCCGAGGTCGGTCCTGTAGGGCCCGATGGGAAGGAGATCCCTGTAAGCTTAGTATACAACCAAGTAGAGTTGGCCGCAAAGTATTCCCAGCAGGACTGGAAATTAGACAGCCTGTTAGATGGTATTGAAGAGGAATACAACCAGTCAAAATGACTATGTAATTTAATTGACATTTATAATGCCTTCTCGCCGGATTGTAGATCATTTGTCATGGCCGACCTTTTCGCTTCAGCCTCGGGACCTGACGGTCCGGAGTGTGTCCAAATTCCCATGCGGTTAGATAGGAACCGGGGAATGCATGGAGACTAGGCGTAGGGGTCATTAGGGCATGAACAGACAAGTGCCCGACTAGGTATGTTATATTACATGGTTAGTAAGAAACATCTTCCAGGGAGAATAGTTCCGTTAGGGGTTCCTTTCCCTAGGAGGCATGCCCTAAGGTGCATGTCCATGCTGCGAAAAGAAACACAGGAAAAACATCTGGGGGCGTATAGATAAAAATGAAAAAAGATCATCTTTAGTTCACCGACCGAATATTCCCTTAAGAACGCTAGCTTTCGGCTTCACCTAGTCTGAGGTACACGTCCGGCTGACCCGACAGTAACAATCGCAGAGGTGCTCCCTTTACCACCTAGCCGAACAATCGGGAACGTAGGGGTAAGCACAGGAGCCAAGCAACCCAGCTTGGCCAAAACTTAAGTCATATCGATGCATATAATGGTGAATAAAAGGTACATGCAGAAGTGTGACACATGTGTTGGGCATGATGCCCGCATGAATAAGCTTCTGTTTAAAGAAGCCCCCAGGTTTAATGAGCGCGGATAGCGCATCACTTTATGAGTCTTTAGAGGCTATAAGAGAGAGAGAGAGAGAGAAGAGAAATGTAAGACAGAAAATATAAAAAATGGATAGAGGAAGGAGACGAACAAAGATTCCGACGCTAGGCATAGAATCTTCGGAGACGGGCTGTGTTCCATGGGTTTGGCTCGAGTCGGTTATCCGATGCATCCCGCAGGTGGTATGCTCCACCAGGCCGGACTTGGTCAATTATGAAGGGACCTTCCCACTTGGGCTTGAGTTTGTCCTTTTTCTTGTCCGGTAGTCGTAGAACTAATTCGCCAACGTTGTAATTTTTGGCATTTACTTCTCTGCTTTGGTATCTTCGAGCCTGCTGTTGATAGAATGCGGAACGGGCTTTTGCCACGTCACGCTCCTCCTCCAATGCGTCCAAGCTGTCCTGCCGATCGAGCTCGGCTTCTCTTTCTTCGTACATGCGCACTCGAGGTGAGTCATGAATTATGTCGCAAGGCAAAATTGCCTCTGCGCCATACACCATAAAGAATGGTGTGTATCCGGTGGTGCGATTCGGCGTGGTCCGCAGCCCCTAGAGTACGGAGTCGAGCTCCTCTACCCAGTGCGTGTTAGATTCCTTGAGGGACCGCACTAATCTGGGTTTGATGCCGCTCATGATAAGACCATTTGCACGTTCGACCTGGCCGTTAGTTTGTGGGTGATAGACGGAAGCATAATCGAGCTTGATGCCCATGTTTTTGCACCAGAGTTTTACCTCGTCGGCCGTGAAGTTTGTGCCGTTATCCGTGATGATGTTGTGGGGGACGCCGTAACGGTGTACAACTGTCACACCCTAGCTAGATTGTGCATTAGAGTGTGCATCATGTTTACCTTCATCAGAAAATTGAAATGGGGAAAGCAGAACCCCCAGCACCCCCCTGAAATCAACTAGGGTTTACTAAAAATAAATTCAATGAACCTGAAATGCCCTTTAAAAATGTTCACCCTCTTTGCCTTGGGTTAGAACCCTTGGGAGAAATGGTGCATATAATTTTAGGTCAACAAAAGGGGCATTGATTTAATTCATAAATATTTGAATTTGGGCATTTAAATGCTATTAAATAATTCAAATGCTCAAATAATGTTGGAACTATTTTTTGGGCCACTGAAATATTTCAGTAAGTGTCCATAAATATTTTCAGGATTTTATAAAATGATTTAGTATTTAAACTAAATCAAAACAGAATAGCAGAAATAGAAAAACACAAAAAAATAAAGAGGGAAAGGCCATGGGCCACTTACCTGGCCCATCTCCAGCTGGCGGCCCAGCCCACCCCGCTGCCTCCTGTCGTCCCCCTCCTCGGACAGAAGGACGCGGGCGTGTGCCCGACGCTCGCCGGCACGCGCGCGCGCCACCTCCTGCTTCCCGGACTCCCTCCCAATGCCACGGAGATGGCCACGCACCCCCTGGCCCTCTCATTCCTCCTCCCCCGTGCTCATCCCCTCCTCTGGCTCTCCCCCTCACTTCCACAGAACGCGGCCGTCGCCGCCGACGAGAACCACCACGGCCACAGCCACCCCCTCGCCCCTCGGTTGTGCCCACGAGCTCCGCAACGTCGTCCTCGACCCCCTCACCGAACCACGCCCCGCCGGAAGCCCTGCAGCGTCGACTTCGAGCTCTTCTTCAACCTCCGGCTGCCGGCGACCTTGTCCTCGATTCGCGCCGTCTAGGTCGTCCCCAGGCCCGCTGAGCTGCGCTTCGACCTCCCCGTGAGCTTCTCCGTCGTTTCCCCCTAACCCCACGGCCTAGCGCTCGTTGTAGCACCACTCCCCATGACGCCCGAAGCACACCGCCGCACGAGCTCGTCGCCGACGAGGCTCCGGTGGCCAATCGGCCCCGTGCATATGTCTGTTAGCTTTGCGGGAGCCTGCAGAACGCGTAGGTGCTACCCGTTGCTCCTCCCGTGCATGGTGGCGCCGTTTCCATCGGCGCCCGAACTCTGGCGACCACCAAAGTCGTCGCCGGCGACGTCTCCGGCCACCCCGAGCTCAACCCTCACCACCAAGAGCTGCGGCTCGTTCCCAGGAGCCCGTAGATGCTCCCCGCTTTCCGTTTGGTGGCCGGAACGTGCAAATGCACTTCCTCCGCCGCGTCTGGCCTCGCCGGCGGCTAGACGCCGGCGAGAGTTGACCTTGACCATTGACTGGGTGGGCCCAGTTGACTCCCCTGAGTCAATGACAAGCGGGCCCCCCTGCTAATTAAACCTGTTTAGTGTTAATCTAAATTAATTAGTTAATTAACTAAATGAGCCACTGACACACGGGTCCCACAGGTCAGGTTTGACCTGTACCAGGCCTGTTGACTTGCTGACGTCATGCTGACGCAAGGCTGACGCAATAACTCTTTTCTGGATTTAATTTTATATAGAAAATTCCAGAAAATTGCCTAAACTTCAAAAATTCATAGAAATTCAACCATAACTCCAAATGAGACAAATTATATATGAAAAATTATCAGAAAAATCCAAGCTATCCATTGGTACTGGTTTCATGCATGTCAGAACAAGTTAAACCTGCTGTTTATGCAATATAAGGTGATGCACTAATATGATCAAGTTAAATGAGCTAACACTTGAACCTTTGGTTCAAACAAGCAACTACCCTTCTGTTTTAGCTTGCATTAGGCCAAGACACATCCATATTGCCATGTCATAGCATGCATCATATTGTTGCATATCGTCATGTGTTGATTGTGCTCGGTTGTGTTCTTCGTGGTAGGTTCTGCCTCCGAGGATATTCACGAGTATCCAACTGAAGGGCAGTATCCCGTTACCACTCCATCAGGCAAGCAACCATTGATCATTCCGATACAAACCCATGTTCTCGCTCCTGCTCTTGTTTACTGCATTAAGACAGCATGATTCAAACTGCTGTGTGCTACGGTAGTTGAACCCTTATCCTCTGCATGACCTGTCATTGCCACAGTAACTAGATGAAACCCACTAGCATGTGTAGGAGTTGATTGAGCCATGTTTTGTGATTCCTACCTTGCTATGCCTGTTATGCTTAGGGTTGTGTCAGGTCTGGTTCATCTGGGTGATGGGCTAGAGTGAAATGCTTGTGTCAGTAATATATGGGATGTGTTGAACATGTTTTGGTAAAGGTATCGATGAGAGGCCATGTAGGAGTACATGGTGGGTTGTTTCATTGAAGCCGTCCCTAAGAACTGAGTTCTGTATGCGTGAATTAAGATTCAGCTACTACCACACATTGGGCCCTGAAATATGACCCCGCTCGACTTACTGACCCCTCTCGCCTCAGTCTAGGAGTTGCAACTAGTTTCTGGTGTTTGTAGGATATGTGTTGGCGGCCGTGCGTAGCGCTGACCCTAGGGGTGGGCTATGTTGCGGTAGATACACCGTGGCACGGTGTACCGAGTCACCCGTTTGGTGTCTCGGGAACCCTGTTCACATCGTTCGGGGCCGTTGAGGACACCCCGGCCGGATTTCCTTGCGGATGGAACCTGAATAGGCGATGACCCTGGACTAGAGACTTGTGAGGTTAGTCAGGTTGTGGTCTACACCCACGTCGGTTTTCGCTTGAAGTCTGCTGAGCACATTTCGTGTGCAGACGCTAAGTGGTGGAAACATGTGTGACGAAGTACACCACTGCAGGGTATAAAACTATTCGAATAGCCGCGTCCGCGGTAAAGGACTACTTGATTGCATATACAGTTCATAGACAAGTTAAAGGATACTACTAAAAGACTCAAGATAAGTGTGAGTACCGAGGATGGCCCTTTCGCAGGATACGAGGGAGGATCCACGGTGGAGTATTGTGATGGTGAGTAGTGGACTCGTGTGCGAAAACTATTTTGCTAAAAGGTTTCGTAGGATAGCTTAGCCAAGAGTCAAAGCTGGCTTGCTGCATAAACCCCACCACCTTCTTGAGAATGAGCATGTATAGTAGGTTCTGATGTAAGACTTGCTGAGTACCTTTGTACTCATGTTTGCTTATTTATTGTTTTCAGACGACAACACTGCCCCCTCCGATGGGTTTTACGTAGACCTTGACGTCGACGAGTGACTAGCCACCTAGGTGGTGATCCAGGCCATGGAGGGCCCTATGTAGATAGACAGGCTTCGAGAAGCCTTCTTTCTTTCTAGAGTCTGTACTCAGACTAGTTGCTTCCGCATGTGCTTGCATGACTGTATGACTTGAGTGTCGGGTCATGTGACCCCTATCTGTATGAATATGTTATGTATGGCTCCCTGGAGCCTTTAAATAAAGTACTTGAGTTGTAGAGTTTTGTTGTGATGCCATGTTGTATGTACTCATATCGGGCATATTGTGTGTATGATTGAAATGCTTGGTATGAGTGGGATCCGACAATCTAGTTGTTTGCCCTTCGCAGCCTTTCTTATGGGGAAATGTAGTCTAGTGCTCCTCGAGCCATAGTAGTCCGCTACAGCCCGGTTCACCGGAGTCCTGCTAGCCCAGCACTACTGTTCAGGACACTTGACTGGCCGGCATGTGTTTCACTTCGTCCCTATGTCTGTCCCTTCGGGGAAATGTCACGCGGTGATCTCTGGAGTCCTGTCTAGCCTGCTACAGCCCGGGATCCCCGGAGTCCTGTTAGCCCTGTGCTACAGCCCGGAGTCACTCGTTGATGACCGACATGTTCGATGTGATTCATGTATGCCTGTCTCCATAGGTCTGTGCCGCTTTGGGTTCACGACTAGCCATGTCGGCCCGGGTTCTCGGTCATATGGATGCTAGCGACATTGTCATATACGCGAGCCAAAAGGCGCAAACGGTCCCGGGCCAGGGTAAGGCGACACCCGTGGGATACCGTGCGTGAGGCCGCAAAGTGATATGAGGTGTTACCGGCTAGATCGATGTGGCTTAGAATCGGGGCCCTGACAGCGTTGGCATCAGAGCCGGACTGCCTGTAGGTTCGTTCAGCCAAACTGGTCGATGTCGAGTCTAGAAATGCTTTAGTTATATGTAAGGGAATTGATTGTGGGAGGGGACGTAAGGTTCTTTTACTCCTTTACCCTATGCTTCTGATCTGAGTCATTCTCTTCTCATTCAACGTGGGTTAAGGACTAGGCTCTCTTCTTCTATCAGGTTCACGTGTTACTAATCCATAGTAGTTTATAGGATTATTGCTACGAGTTCTAGTCGAGTTTCTACTATTTTAGTACGTGGCTATTTGAATTAGAACCTTGATATGATGCTGTTGAGCGGTATTGTGAACTGTTGTGGATGTCTCAAATCTTTTTCTGAGCATTTACAGCCGTTATGCTGTCCAATTTTCCCTAGGAATTCTGATGTCTTTGTCTTGTGGTTGTGCTTTCAGATGGCCAACCATTCTCAAAATCAAGTGGTTCGCCTGACCAGGTGCCTCGACGTGCCCGGTCATACTGCTATGTTGGTCCGGGTCATGATCGAGACAGGATACCGTTGGTATCCCGAATACACTGTTGAAGAGCAGTTCCGCGACTTTAATCAAAGCCAGTATTTCTGCACCGTCAGGATATTTCCTTCCTATCCTGGATCTACCGAGCCCCTTCACTGTTCCTATGGACTCGGAGTTACCGTTGAGATGGCTGTGCAGGATGCTGCCTACTCCATGATGACCATCTTGCGAGTCCGGACTGGCCTGCTTCGGAACACTGACTTCCGTTACATGCCAACTTCACTTCCGAGAGCGCAGGGGTATCTTCAGGCTATCTATGCTGACTCCACTTAGGAGGACTCATTAACTCGTACCACCGCTGAGATGCTCGAAGATAAGGACCGAGAGAATCGGGCCTTGAGGCTGGAGCTTTTTAATACCCGTGCTGATCATTGGGCCACGTTGACTCGGTTTGCACCCGCGGTGCAAGCTGGATGTATGGATACCAGGGATCTATATCCTGTGAGAGCAGCTCTGCCAGACATGGTGGATTGGCGTGATGTGGGAGGCATCACCCCACCCCTTGGTCCCCGCAGGCCACCGTTTGTTGGTCCAAGACCTCATCCTAGCCCCTATGGTCCATAGGCTCCTCAGGACCGTCTGTTTCCGGATGATCACATTGAACTTCCAGGCTATGGAGGTGACTTCTATGAGGACTACTACGGAGCTATCTGAGTTAGTAGTAGTACCACTAGTATTGTAGTAGTTGTATCCCCACTGTCCTGCGTGACTTGTGGAATACGACTTGGTGTGTAATCGATTCCGGAGGTGTAGACAAATAATGTATAGGGACTCGGAATGCCTCCGATGAGATGTAACGTCTACCTTCATAGTTGTACTGTAGCATGGGCTTGTACTACTATGTATGACGAGTATGACCGTTGGTGTATATATGGCAGTTTTATATTACCATGGCATACGAATGAGCATCTCTGCATTCCGTGTTATCCTTACATTCTGCACTTCCTTGTTAAGTTTGAGCCATCCTTGTCTAAACCGTTTTCTTGTTTCCCCCTAGGATGGTCAACACCCGCGGCAACCCTGCTGTCCCGGAGCGGGGGGAAGCCAATGCAGCTAGAGGTGAAAATTTGCCTCACCCGCCTTCCCTGGCCGAAGTAATGCTGGAGGCGGAGAGGAACAAGCGTGAGACCAACCGCCTGCTGGAGCGGATTGAGCAGAACACTGCACGCCACCCACGAAATGACTTGGTGTCAATCAACGACTTTATCAAGCTGCACCCACCAAAGTTTAACCATTCCGTCGAGCCCCTCGACGCGGATGATTGGCTTCGCAGCATCACCCACAAGCTACGTTCTGCCAACGTAGCCGAAGCCGACAAGGTTACCTATGCTGCCTATCATCTCGAGGGCCCCGCTAGCCATTGGTGGGAAAACTACGAAGCTATGCGCCCGGTCGGCCAAATCACTACCTGGGCTGAGTTCAGCGAGGCTTTCCGTGAGCATCACATTCCGGAAGGTCTCATGGATCGCAAGAGGGAGGAGTTCTGCAACTTCACCCAAGGAAGGCTGACTGTGGATGCATATAGCCGCGAATTTGGGAACCTGGCACGCTATGCTCCTAAAGAGGTTTCTACTGACGCCAAGAAGCAGGCAAGGTTCCGCAAGGGACTTAGCCCTGAGCTTCGCCGCGATCTCCGTCTGCACGAGTGCACATCCTTCCAGAAGTTGGTCAATAAAGCTATCAGTGCTGAGACCGGCCAGACTGATTATGACGCTTCACGCAAGCACTCCCGTGATTTTGGGTCTTCATCCGGCTCTGGAGCTCAGAAGCGCCGGGTGTGGATTCCAAGCACCGCACTGCCACCCAGATTCACCCCGAGGCCATCCTTTGAGGCGCCTCGTCCCAACCAGCAATTTGCACCGCCCAAGCCCTATGGTGGCCCTGCTGCTAATGTTGCTCCACGCCCCACTGTGGTAACATGCTTCAAGTGTGGAGAACCGGGTCACTATAGTCGAGAGTGTCCCCAGAACAACCCCAATCAAGCTGGAAAGTCCGTTGGCCGTGGTAAGCCCGCGGGAAAGACTTTCTACGCCAAGCCGGCCACCACTGCACGTGGCCATGTCAACTATGTTTCAGCCGAAGAGGCTCAAGAGGATCCCAACGTCGTCCTTGGTACGCTCCTTGTTAACTGCCATCCGGCATCTGTTCTTTTCGATACTGGAGCATCTCATTCATTCATATCCGAGAATTATGCTCGGTTGCATAACACGACATTCTGTGACATGCCCACTTCCATGGTAATTCAAACTCCTGGTTCCAAATGGCAAACTTCTAGGGTAAGCCATGGGAACGAAATTCTTGTCGTTAGGCTTGTTTTCCTCGCATCTTTAATAGCTCTCAATTCCTCCGACATAAACATCATCTTGGGTATGGACTGGATGTCGGCTCATTATGCCAAGATGGATTGTGCCACTAGAACCGTTCAACTTACTCATCCCTCGGGCAAGACAGTTAATGTCTTAACTCGAGTGGCCAAGCGCCAACTTTACTCTCTCAATGCCAACCCTCTTCCAGACCTTGAGGACGTTCCGGTAGTCCGAGACTTCCCGGATGTGTTTCCGGAAGAACTGCCAGGTGTTCCACCTGACCGGGATGTCGAGTTTGTGATAGACCTTGTTCCAGGAACCGTTCCAATTGCTAGAAGACCCTACAAGATGGCACCCTTAGAACTAGCCGAGCTTAAGAACCAACTCGATGAGTCCTTGAACAAAGGGTTCATCCGTCCTAGCTCCTCTCCTTGGGCTTGCCCCGTCCTCTTCGTCAAGAAGAAGGATGGAACGGATCGAATGGTAGTGG
The DNA here is from genome assembly GCA_034509565.1 of Triticum monococcum. Classification (NCBI taxonomy): domain Eukaryota; kingdom Viridiplantae; phylum Streptophyta; class Magnoliopsida; order Poales; family Poaceae; genus Triticum; species Triticum monococcum. Next base: position 48,198,937 of record CM067845.1, read on the forward strand.
ATTACCGACCTGTCAATCTGGTCACCATCAAGAACAAATACCCGCTTCCCAGGATCAACGACCTGTATGATCAGCTCGCTGGATCCTCAGTCTTCTCCAAGATGGACTTGAGGCTGGGCTACCATTAAATCAAAATCAGAAACGGGGACATTCCCAAAACGGCCTTTGTTACTCGTTATGGCCAATACGAGTACACCGTCATGTCCTTCGCTTTAACCAATGCCCCGGCCACCTTCTCCCGGTTAATGAACTCGGTTTTCATGGAGTACTTGGACAAATTCGTCGTAGTATACCTCGATGACATACTCATCTACTCCAAGAATGAAGAGGAACATGCCGAACATCTAAGGCTGGTATTGATGAAACTTCGAGAGCATCGCCTTTATGCCAAATTCTCCAAGTGTGAATTTTTGTTGTCAGAAGTGACCTATCTAGGCCATGTAATCTCTGGTAAGGGTATTGCTGTCAATCCCGAGCGAGTTCAAGCCGTCCTTGATTGGACTCCACCTGAAACGGTTAAGCAAGTTCGGAGTTTCCTTGGCCAAGCGAGCTATTGCCGCCGCTTCGTCGAGAATTTCTCCAAGGTTGCTAAACCTCTAACTGAACTCCTCAAGAAAGATAAAAAGTTCGAGTGGACTCCATAGTGCGAGTTCAGTTTTCAGGAACTGAAAAGACGCCTGACATCTGCTCCCGTACTGGTACCACCAGATTTCTCCAAGGACTTTATTATCTATTGCGACGCCTTGCGACAAGGACTAGGTTGCATACTCATGCAAGATCGTCAGGTAATTGCCTATGCTTCACGGCAATTACACCCACATGAGGAAAATTATCCCACACATGATCTAGAGCTTGCAGCTATAGTCCATGCACTCAAAACCTGGCGACATTACCTTCTCGGTAATCGTTGCGAGATCTTCACCGATCACCAAAGCTTGAAATATATCTTCACCCAACCAGATTTGAATCTCAGGCAAAGACGTTGGGTCGAGTTGATCTCGGATTACGACTTAGGAATAACTTACACCCCTGGCAAGGCCAATGTCATGGCCGATGCACTAAGTCATAAGTCCTACTGTAACAACCTGATGTTACAACAAAGTCAACCACTTCACCATGAGGAATTTCGCAAGCTTAATCTTCACATTGTTCCTCAAGGATTCCTATCTACTCTGGTGGCGAAACCTACCCTTATGGATCAAATCATAGCTGCCCAAAAACGTGATAAGGGCATATCCCGGATTAAGGAAAACATTGCTAGCGGAGTAGCTAAATGTTTTTCCATGGATGAACAAGGTGCTATCTTCTTCGAGAACCGCCTGGTGGTTCCCAAGAAACAACATCTACGCCAGATGATCCTTAAGGAAGCTCATGAATCCCCTCTCACCATTCATCCCGGTAGTACTAAAATGTATCAAGACCTACGCCAGAGGTTTTGGTGGACTAGGATGAAGAGAGAAATCGCTTAATACATTGCCAATTGCGACGTTTGTCGTCGTGTTAAAGCAGAGCATCAACGGCCTGCTGGCACCCTTCAACCTTTGGCTATTCCTGAATGGAAATGGGACAAAATCAGTATGGATTTCATCACTGGGTTTCCCAGGACCAAGAGAGGAAATAATGCCATCTTCGTCGTGATCGACCGTCTTTCCAAAGTAGCCCATTTCCTACCTGTTCGTGAGAGTATCACCGCTAGCCAGCTAGCTGACTTATACATCTCCCGAATAGTGTCTCTTCATGGTGTCCCATTGGAAATTAACTCAGACCGTGGAAGTCTCTTCACCTGTCGATTTTGGGAAAGTTTCCAAAATGCTATGGGAACTCATCTCTCCTTTAGCACCGCCTTCCATCCTCAATCAAGTGGTCAAGTAGAGCGAGTCAATCAAATTCTGGAAGATATGCTCCGAGCTTCTGTTATCTCGTTCGGAATGAGTTGGGAGAAATGCCTTCCATTCACGGAGTTTGCTTATAACAATAGCTATCAAGCTAGTTTGGGCAAAGCTCCCTTCGAAGTTCTCTATGGACGAAAATGTCGAACGCCTCTTAACTGGTCAGAAACCGGGGAAAGACAACTCTTTGGCCTGGATATGATTCAGGAAGCAGAAAAGCAGGTTCGCGTTATTCGTGAGAAATTGAAAACAGCCCAATCTCGCCAAAAGAGTCAATATGATCGTAAACATAAGCCTATGACATTTGAAATTGACGAGAAGGCTTACCTTCAGGTTACCCCGTTAAAGGGAACCCATCGCTTCGGTATCAAAGGCAAATTGGCTCCTCGTTACATTGGACCCTTTCGCATTCTTGCCAAACGAGGAGAAGTTGCCTATCAATTGGAACTACCTCCGCATCTTTCCAGAGTTCATGATGTCTTCCACGTTTCGCAACTCAGGCGTTGCTTCGCGGATCCTATCCGTGGAGTGGACCACGAAACGCTTGATTTACAAGATAACCTTTCTTATCGGGAATACCCCGTTCGTATCCTTGATCAAGCCGAGCGTACCACTCGACGTCATAATATCAAGTTTCTCAAGGTTCAATGGTCACACCATTCCGAGGAAGAAGCCACTTGGGAAAGGGAGGATCGTCTTCGACTCGAGTACCCCACCTTCTTCCCAGATGATCCTAAATCTCGGGACGAGATTCTATTGAGTGGGGGTGAGTTGTCACACCCTAGCTAGATTGTGCATTAGAGTGTGCATCATGTTTACCTTCATCAGAAAATTGAAATGGGGAAAGCAGAACCCCCAGCACCCCCCCCCTGAAATCATCTAGGGTTTACTAAAAATAAATTCAATGAACCTGAAATGCCCTTCAAAAATGTTCACCCTCTTTGCCTTGGGTTAGAACCCTTGGGGAAAATGGTGCATATAATTTTAGGTCAACAAAAGGGGCATTGATTTAATTCATAAATATTTGAATTTGGGCATTTAAATGCTATTAAATAATTCAAATGCTCAAATAATATTGGAACTATTTTTTGGGCCACTGAAATATTTCAGTAAGTGTCCATAAATATTTTCAGGATTTTATAAAATGATTTAGTATTTAAACTAAATCAAAACAGAATAGCAGAAATAGAAAAACACAAAAAAATAAAGAGGGAAAGGCCATGGGCCACTTACCTGGCCCATCTCCAGCTGGCGGCCCAGCCCACCCCGCTGCCTCCTGTCGTCCCCCTCCTCGGATAGAAGGACGCGGAAGTGTGCCCGACGCTCACCGGCACGCGCGCGCGCCACCTCCCCCCCTGCGCGCCACCTCCTGCTTCCCGGACTCCCTCCCAATGCCACGGAGACGGCCACGCACCCCCTTGCCCTCTCATTCCTCCTCCCCCGTGCTCATCCCCTCCTCTGGCTCTCCCCCTCACTTCCACAGAACGCGGCCGTCGCCGCCGACGAGAACCACCACGGCCACAGCCACCCCCTCGCCCCTCGGTTGTGCCCACGAGCTCCGCAACGTCGTCCTCGACCCCCTCACAGAACCACGCCCCACCGGAAGCCCTGCAGCGTCGACTTTGAGCTCTTCTTCAACCTCCGGCCGCCGGCGACCTCGTCCTTGATTCGCGCCGTCTAGGTCGTCCCCAAGCCCGCTGAGCTGCGCTTTGACCTCCCCGTGAGCTTCTCCGTCGTTTCCCCCTAACCCCACGGCCTAGCGCTCGTTGTAGCACCACTCCCCATGACGCCCGAAGCACACCGCCGCACGAGCTCATCGCCGACGAGGCTCCGGTGGCCAATCGTCCCCGTGCATATGCCTGTTAGCTTTGCGGGAGCCTGCAGAACGCGTAGGTGCTACCCGTTGCTCCTCCCATGCACGGTGGCGCTGTTTCCATCGGCGCCCGAACTCCGGCGACCGCCAAAGTCGTCGCCGGCGACGTCTCCGGCCACCCCGAGCTCAACCCTCACCACCAAGAGCTGCGGCTCGTTCCCAGGAGCCCGTAGATGCTCCCCGCTTTCCGTTTGGTGGCCGGAACGTGCAAATGCACTTCCTCCGCCGCGTCTGGCCTCGCCGGCGGCTAGACGCCGGCGAGAGTTGACCTTGACCATTGACTGGGTGGGCCTAGTTGACTCCCCTGAGTCAATGACAAGCGGGCCCCCCTGCTAATTAAACCTGTTTAGTGTTAATCTAAATTAATTAGTTAATTAACTAAATGAGCCACTGACACACGGGTCCCACAGGTCAGGTTTGACCTGTACCGGGCCTGTTGACTTGCTGACGCAAGGCTGACGCAATAACTCTTTTCTGGATTTAATTTTATATAGAAAATTCCAGAAAATTGCCTAAACTTCAAAAATTCATAGAAATTCAACCATAACTCCAAATGAGACAAATTATATATGAAAAATTATCAGAAAAATCCAAGCTATCCATTGGTACTGGTTTCATGCATGTCAGAACAAGTTAAACGTGCTGTTTATGCAATATAAGGTGATGCACTAATATGATCAAGTTAAATGAGCTAACACTTGAACCTTTGGTTCAAACAAGCAACTACCCTTCTGTTTTAGCTTGCATTAGGCCAAGACACATCCATATTGCCATGTCATAGCATGCATCATATTGTTGCATATCGTCATGTGTTGATTGTGCTCGGTTGTGTTCTTCGTGGTAGGTTCTGCCTCCGAGGATATTCACGAGTATCCAACTGAAGGGCAGTATCCCGTTACCACTCATCAGGCAAGCAACTATTGATCATTCCGATACAAACCCATGTTCTCACTCCTGCTCTTGTTTACTGCATTAAGACAACACGATTCAAACTGCTGTGTGCTACGGTAGTTGAACCCTTATCCTCTGGATGACCTGTCATTGCCACAGTAACTAGATGAAACCCACTAGCATGTGTAGGAGTTGATTGAGCCATGTTTTGTGATTCCTACCTTGCGATGCCTGCTATGCTTAGGGTTGTGTCAGGTCTGGTTCATCTAGGTGATGGGCTAGAGTGAAATGCTTGTGTCAGTAATATATGGGGTGTGTTGAACATGTTTTGGTAAAGGTATCGATGAGAGGCCATGTAGGAGTACATGGTGGGTTGTTTCATTGAAGCCCTCCCTAAGAACTGAGTTCTGTATGCGTGAATTAAGATTCAGCTACTACCACACATTGGGCCCTGAAATATGACCCCGCTCGACTTACTGACCCCTCTCGCCTCAGTCCAGGAGTTGCAACTAGTTTCTGGTGTTTGTAGGATATGTCTTGGCGGCCGTGCGTAGCGCTGACCCTAGGGGTGGGCTATGTTGCGGTAGATACACCGTGGCACGGTGTACCGAGTCACCCGTTTGGTGTCTCGGGAACCTTGTTCACATCGTTCGGGGCCGTTGAGGACACCCCGGCCGGATTTCCTTGCGGATGGAACCTGAATAGGCGATGACCCTGGACTAGAGACTTGTGAGGTTAGTCAGGTCGTGGTCTACACCCACGTCCGTTTTTGCTTGAAGTCTGCCAAGCACATTTCGTGTGCAGACGCTAAGTGGTGGAAACACGTGTGACGAAGTACACCCCTGCAGGGTATAAAACTATTCGAATAGCCGCGTCCGCGGTAAAGGACTACTTGATTGCATATACAGTTCATAGAAAAGTTAAAGGATACTACTAAAAGACTCAAGATAAGTGTGAGTACCGAGGATGGCCCTCTCGCAGGATACGAGGGAGGATCCACGGTGGAGTATTGTGATGGTGAGTAGTGGACTCGTGTGCGAAAACTATTTTGCTAAAAGGTTCCGTAGGATAGCTTAGCCAAGAGTCAAAGCTGGCTTGCTGCATAAACCCCACCACCTTCTTGAGAATGAGCATGTATAGTAGGTTCTGATGTAAGACTTGCTGAGTACCTTTGTACTCATGTTTGCTTATTTATTGTTTTCAGACGACAACACTGCCCCCTCCGATGGGTTTTACGTAGACCTTGACGTCGACGAGTGACTAGCCACCCAGGTGGTGATCCAGGCCATGGAGGGCCCTATGTAGATAGACAGGCTTCGAGAAGCCTTCTTTCTTTCTAGAGTCTGTACTCAGACTAGTTGCTTCCGCATGTGCTTGCATGACTGTATGACTTGAGTGTCAGGTCATGTGACCCCTATCTGTATGAATATGTTATGTATGGCTCCCTGGAGCCTTTAAATAAAGTACTTGAGTTGTAGAGTTTTGTTGTGATGCCATGTTGTATGTACTCATATCGAGCATATTGTGTGTATGATTGAAATGCTTGGTATGAGTGGGATCCGACAATCTAGTTGTTTGCCCTTCGCAGCCTTTCTTATGGGGAAATGTAGTCTAGTGCTCCTCGAGCCATAGTAGTCCGCTACAGCCCGGTTCACCGGAGTCCTGCTAGCCTAGCACTACTGTTCAGGACACTTGACTGGCCGGCATGTGTTTCACTTCGTCCCTATGTCTGTCCCTTCGGGGAAATGTCACGCGGTGATCTCTGGAGTCCTGTCTAGCCTGCTACAGCCCGGGATCCCCAGAGTCCTGTTAGCCCAGTGCTACAGCCCGGAGTCACTCGTTGATGACCGACATGTTCGATGTGATTCATGTATGCCTGTCTCCATAGGTCTGTGCCGCTTTGGGTTCACGACTAGCCATGTCGGCCCGGGTTCTCGGTCATATGGATGCTAGCGACATTGTCATATACGCGAGCCAAAAGGCGCAAACGGTCCCAGGCCAGGGTAAGGCGACACCCGTGGGATACCGTGCGTGAGGCTGCAAAGTGATATGAGGTGTTACCGGCTAGATCGATGTGGCTTAGAATCGGGGTCCTGACAACAACCCCGGATATAAAGTCTATCACCGGTCCGGATTGGGCCGTCTTAACAGGCTTGGCTTCTATCCATTTTGGTGAACTTATCCACCATGACCAGTAAGTATTTTTGCTTGTGGGTTCCGCCTTTAAGGGGTCCAACCATGTCAAGCCCCCAGACCGCAAAGGGCCAAGTAATGGGGATAGTTTGGAGGGCGGTGGGTGGCATATGGCTTTGATTTGCAAAGAGCTGGCAACCGGTGCATCGTTGGACTAAATCCTGAGCGTCTGCCCAGGCCATCGGCCAATAAAAGCCTGTAAGGAAGGCCTTGCTTACAAGGGACCGGGCTGCAGCGTGATGACCACCAAGTCCGGCATGAATTTCAGCCAGGAGGTTCCGCCCCTCCTCTTCGAAGATGCACCATTGAAGGACTCCGGTAGTGCTTTTCTTATAAAGCTCTCCCTCCTGGACTCTGTAGGCTTTGGATCACCGCACTATGCAGCGTGCCTCATTTTGGTCCTCGGGGAGTTCCTGCCTAGTAAGGTAGGCGAGGAATGGTTCTGTCCACGGGGCGATAACGGCCATTATTATGTGGGCTGAAGGTGTTATTTCATTGGCAGAGCCTCCGATTGTGTCAGAATGTTCGGTGTCGGGCAGTGTGGTTGGGTCCGGGCTCTTATTGTTCGGCTCCCCTTCCCATACTACGGATGGCTTGAACAGCCTTTCCAAGAAGATGTTGGGGGGGACTACATCGCGTTTTGCACCGATGCGTGACAGGACATCTGCCGCCTGATTATTTTCCCGGGCTATATGGTGAAATTCAAGCCCCTCGAACCGAGCTGACATTTTTAGGACGGTGTTGCGGTAAGCTGCCATTTTTGGATCCTTGGCATCGAAGTCTCCATTTATTTGGGATATTGCGAGGTTCGAGTCCCCGCGCAACTCTAGGCGTTGGATGCCCATGGATACTGCCATCCGGAGACCATGTAAAAGGTCCTCATATTCGGCTGCATTGTTGGAGTCCGTGTACATAATCTGTAGTACATATTGAACTGTGTCTCCTTTGGGGGACGTCAAAACGATGCCAGCCCCCACTCCGGCCAACATCTTGGAGCCGTCGAAATGCATGATCCAATTTGAATATGTGCCGTACTCTTTAGGGAGTTCGGCCTCCGTCCATTCTGCTACGAAGTCGGCCAAGACTTGTGACTTGATGGCTCGTCGTGGCTTATAAGTTATGTCGAACGGGAGGAGGTCAATGGCCCATTTTGCAATCCGGCCCGTTGCGTCACGGTTGTTTATAATATCGTTAAGTGGTACTTCCAAGGCTACTGTTATTGAACACTCTTGAAAGTAGTGTCGTAGCTTCCGGGATGCCATGAATACTGCGTACGCAATCTTTTGATAACGCGGGTACCGTGATTTGCAGGGAGTGAGGACAGTGGACACATAATAGACCGGCTTTTGAAGGGGGAATTTGTGTCCGTCCGCTTCTCGTTCGACGATGAGCACTGCGCTTACAACCTGATGTGTTGCCGCAATGTATAATAGCATTGGTTCGCCGATGTTTGGCGCGGCCAGGACTGGGTTTGTTGCCAGTATGGCTTTTATTTCGTCGAGTCCGGCCATGGCTCCATCCGTCCATTTAAAGTGTTCGGTGCGCCGAAGGAGGCGGTAAAGGGGTAGGGCCTTTTCTCCCAAGCGGGAGATAAAGCGGCTTAGAGCCGCCACGCATCCGGTTAACTTTTGTATTTGTTTGAGGTCCTTTGGGATATCCAGTTGTGACAGAGCTCGGATCTTGGGTGGATTTGCTTCAATTCCTCTACCGGATACAATGAAGCCCAAGAGCTTTCCGGCTGGGACGCCGAAAACGCATTTTTCTAGGTTGAGCTTGATGTCGTATGTTTGGAGGTTATCAAATGTGAGCCTCAAGTCGTCTACTAGAGATTCAACATGTCTTGTTTTGACGACCATATCATCTACATATGCCTCCACTGTTTTGCCAATCTGGCTTGCCAGACATGTCTGAATCATGCGCTGATATGTTGCGCCGGCGTTTTTGAGCCCGAAGGGCATCGTGTTGAAGCAGAATGGCCCGTATGGAGCGATAAATGCCGTTGCGGCTTGGTCTGGTTCTGCCATCTTGATTTGATGGTAGACAGAATATGCGTCGAGGAAACACAACAAATCGTGTCCTGCGGTAGCGTCGATAATTTGATCGATGCGGGGGAGGGGAAGGGATCCTTTGGGCAAGCCTTGTTAAGGTATTTAAAATCGACACACAGGCACCAGGATTTGTCCTTCTTTGGTACCATCACCAGGTTTGCTAGCCAGTCCGGATGTTTTATGTCTCTGATGAATCCGGTCTCCAATAGCTTTGCTAGCTCCTCTCCCATGGCCTGTCTCTTAGGTTCGGAAAAACGCCAAAGAGCCTGTTTGACAGGTTTGAATCCTGTTTGGATATTTAAGCTGTGCTCGGCCAGCCTGCGTGGGAGTCCTGGCATGTCTGAAGGGTGCCAGGAGAAAATGTCCCAGTTCTCTCATAGGAACTCTCGCAATGCGGCGTCGACATCAGGGTTTAACTGTGCCCCGATGGAAGCTGTTTTATTGGGGTCCGTTGGATGGACTTGGAATTTGACTATTTTATCCGCCGGTTTAAAGGAGGTGGACTTGGATCTTTTGTCGAGTACCACATCATCCCTATTCACCGTAGAGCGCAGCGCAGTCAGCTCCTCAGCCGCTAGGGCTTCGGATAGTGCCTCGAGGGCCAGTGCGGTTGTCTTGTTTTCGGTGCGGAGTGCTATGTCCGGATCAGTAGCGAGTGATCCTGTTAGGCCCGGGCATCTTGAGCTTCATGTACCCGTAATGGGGTATTGCTTGGAATATTGTGAACGCTTCCCGCCCTAGCAGAGCCTGATAACCGCTGCTGAATGGAGGCACCTGGAACGTGACCTCTTCGGACCTGTAATTATTCGGCGTGCCGAACACCAGATCTAGTGTGATTTTTCCTGTACAGCGCGCTTCCCAACTAGGGATTATTCCTCTAAAGGTTGTGCTACTTCGCCCAATGCAGTTCCAGTTTATTTCCATTTTTTGAAGGGTCTCCTCAGAAATGAGGTTCAATCCGCTACCGCCGGCCATGAGTACCTTGGTAAGACGAAAGTCGTCAATGTGGCTGGTGCTCGGGCTGTTCGGAATTTAGGTTCATCACTGGCGTTAAAGGTAATAGCCGTGTCACTCCATGGGTTTATTGTTGCTACTTGGTAGACTTCGGCAAGGCTGCGGAGTGTCCTTTTTCGCATATTATTTGATGCGAAAGTCTCGAAGACTGTTAATACCGTATTGGTGTCTCTGGAGTGGCTTTCTGTGGCCTCCGGAATTAGGAGATTTTCGCCATTTTTGGCCACCTGCCGGAGTATCCAACATGCTCTGAGGCTGTGAGTTGGTGTGGCGTCCTCTGTACTGTGAATTTTACAGGGTCCATTAAGCCATCTTTCCAGTACGGTTCCATGCCCTGTATAGGGTTTTTGCTTTTTAGTGCTCGACCTGGGTTACTGGTGATGATGCACCCTTTTATTTCGGACTGGGTTTGTATTCAGGGCCGGATTGTCCCAAAATTTTATTTCAGTTTTCCAGGCGCTTTCCATCGCATAGTACTTTCGTACAATGGACGCCAAGTCAGCGAAGCATGTAATATCATGGAGACTTATGGTGTTGAGTATTCCCTTGTCCGTGCAATTATCATAGAAGATTGAGATTGCGTCTTCCTCACGGCAGTCCCTTAGCTTGTTCTTAACTAAGAGGAATCTGGCCCAGTAATGATGTACTGTTTCATCGGGTTCTTGCCTGATTTTGGATAGATCGCTTATGTTGGGGTGGGTGGGTGGAATTAAATCCAAAGCCTCACCCCATCTAAGGCTCAGAGGCCGAGGAATTTCCAAACTCGAAAATTTGGATTCCTGGATGTTGTCTAATGAATCCAGCCCATCGCCTGACTCTAAGTTCAGGTCTTGAGTGATATCCTCCCCTCCGCGGGTATCCGGCTTGGAGGGATCGGGAATCCGGACGTAGCGAGTCCTTAAGATAGATGAGGGGTCGCTGCACTGTCCCTCTACCACGGCAACATGATGGGTGACTTGGGGAGAGTTAATCTCTCTCAGATCGGTTTTAGGCCCGATCTGGTCGTAATCTGTAGCGACTCCCAGGGCGGCGAAGCGATCCAAGAGCTTGTTTATGGAGGAAAGCTCCATTGGATCTAACTGCTCGGCAAGTTCCAAGCTGACATGAAGATTGTTTTCGATGGCTCAAGAGGTCATCATCGGCGCAGAAGCCGAACAGGCGGTCATAAGAGAACCACCTAGGTGGAGGGTTTGGCCGATAGCCAAAGCTCCCTTAGCAATGGTGCCGTCTTTAAAGACGGGGTGAGGCATCCTTCCTGATGGCGACGACACAGAGGAACTCTCAATGAAATCACCAATGTCGGTGTCAAAACCGTCGGATCTCGGGTAGGGGGTCCCGAACTGTGCGTCTAGGCCGAATGGTAACAGGAGGCAAGGGACACGAAGTTTTACCCAGGTTCGGGCCCTCTCGATGGAGGTAAAACCCTACGTCCTGCTTGATTAATATTGATGATATGGGTAGTACAAGAGTAGATCTACCACGAGATCGAGGAGGCTAAACCATAGGAGCTAGCCTATGGTATGATTGTTGATGTGTATGTTGTTCTACGGACTAAAACCCTCCAGTTTATATAGACACCGGAGAGGGTTAGGGTTACACAAAGTCGGTTACAATGGTAGGAGATCTTCATATCAGTATCGCCAAGCTTGCCTTCCACGCTAAGGAAAGTCCCTTCCAGACACGGGACGGAGTCTTTAATATTGTATCTTCATAGTCCAGGAGTCAGGCGGAAGGTATAGTCCAGCCATCCGGACACCCCCTAATCCAGGACTCCCTCAGCTACCAATATTATTGAGTTTGGTTCACCTTTATTTTGAAGTTACTAAAAAAATTCAGAATTTTTCAGAGGAAGAAATATGCTTAGGAAAATGTTCCAAGGTGGTTCTTCAAGGAAGCAAGGACCCAGGCTTGCAATGCCTGATGCTGATGAAGAGCCACCAAGAGACGCTCCAGTGCGTCCTTGTGAATCGCCTTCTGAGAACTTTATGGATCGAGCGGGAATTAAGGAAGATTTTAACGCATATTTGTGTAACGCTGATCTTGTGAGCTTCGAGGAAGAGAAGTGCAACCAGTATCACTATCTCACCAGTACCTTTGTGAGGAGGTTTGATTTTTCAACTTCACGTAATTCTCCAACTGTCATGTTTGATCTTTATGATAAATCTTACACTATGGACTTAGAGGATTTTACCACTGCATGCAAACTTCCACAATGGGGTAGTATAAGGGATCCTCAGAAATTCGAATTTAGAGATTTTCTTGCTAGCATAACCGTGGGAGAATCTAGAGATATTACACAAGCTACCATAGGGAGCATTCACTTTCCTGCTATACATTATTTTGCTCTCTTCATAGGTAGATGTATCAATGGTAAATATGAGGCATGTCACATGTGTGTCCCTGACCTTAGTATTCTTAGGAGTGCTGTGTTAGGAGACCAATCTTATAATTTTGGAGCCATTGTTGCACGCAGGTTGCATCTTAATAGATTTAATGGAGATTTCTTTGGAGGAATTTATGCAACCCGCATAGCTAATTTTCTTGGTGTAGCCATACCTGAAGATGATATTGAATTACCTCCTGCTTATCTAGATTTTAATGTTATGGTTCATCACCAGTTTGTTGAGAGAAATCAATCACCTCTCCAGTACCGACTAATCTTTGACAGACACCGTGCTGTCCGTATTACTCTCCCTGCTCCTACCTTATTTGATTATCAGGCAAGAGGAGGATATACTATTACCAGAGAAGAGGAATATGAGTACGAGGGGAGAGAGGAGGCCACTCGTCGCCACGTTGTAGCTCACCAGGCGATAGCCGCTGCATCACAGTACGACCCGAGCTACTATTATGGATATCTGCCAGGCCAGCCGTGGCCATAGACCAACTTAGGCCAAAAGCCTAAGCTTGGGGGAGTATATATTTCCCACCGACATTACATTTATGTTCACACACTCGTTGCTAGATGTTGGTGCTCATACTTTTCATTGTATCATCCATGCTAGTTTACTTTCCTTTTTATGCTTTCTTCTTGTGTTTTTAATAAACCTTAAGAAAAAGCAAAAAAATTAGTTGTAGCTTTTAATTAATTTACTTTCCATGCTTGTAGTAGTAATTAAAAAGAAAACCCAAAAATATTTCTTGTTCTTCTTCTGCTTGTTGGGAGCTCTCCCGTGTAAATACTTTTATTTCTTTTCTTTTCTTCGGGGGTCGATAGGAGAAGACAATAATGAAATTGTTGAAGTGGCTCTTATATGCATTATTGTTGATCTCACAAAAGATCCCATATTGCCTTGTCTTCTCCTGTTTATTGAATGCCCGCAGATTCCATCTTAGTCCAATGCACGTGCACTATTATTATTATTCATAATCGTTCAGTCGTGCAAGTGAAAGGCAATTATGATGTTATATGATGGACTGGCTGAGATGAGAAAAGCTGTTATGAACTCGACCTCTTTTGTTTTTGTAAATATGATTAGTTCATCATTCCAGATTCAGCCTATTATGAATAAAACATGTTTGCAATGACAACTAGAGATCATAGTTTCTTGTGCCATGCTTGATTAGCTATGAGTTATAATGGTTTACCTTGCATGCCAACATGCTATTAAAATGGTTATGATGTGGTATGATAGGGTGGTATCCTCCTCTGAATGATTTAAGTGACTTGATTTGGCACATGTTCACGCATGTAGTTGAAACAAAATCAACATAACCTTCACGATATTTATGTTAATGGTGGATTATATCCTACTCATGCTTGCATTCGGTGTTGATTAATTTTAATGCATGTTCATGATTGTTGTCGCTCTCTAGCGGGACACTTCCCAGTCTTTTGCTAGCCTTCACCTGTACTAAGCGGGAATACTGTTTGTGCATCCAAATCCCTTAAACCCCAAAGTTATTCCACATGAGTCCACCATACCTACCTATATACGGTATCTACCTGCCGTTCCAAGTAAATTTGTATGTGCCAAACTCTAAACCTTCAAATAAATATCCTGTTTTGTATGCTCGAATAGCTCATGTATCAACTAGGGTTGTCTATATCTTCCATGTTAGGCGGGTTATTCTCAAGAGGAGTGGACTCCGCTCCTCACTCACGAGATAAATGGCTGGTCACCGGGATGCCCAGTCCCATGCTTTATGCAAACTAAATCAAAATAATTGCAAACAAAACTCCCCCTGGGACTCTTGTTAGTTGGAGGCACTCGTTGTTTCGAGCAAGCCATGGATTGATGCTTGTTGGTGGAAGGGGGAATATAAAATTTACCATTCTGTTTGGGAACCGCCTATAATGTGTGTAGCATGGAAGATATCGCCATCTCTTGGTTGTTATGTTGACAATGGAAGTATATCACTCAAAATATTATTCACCTATATTTCAAAACCGAGCTCTGGGACCTCTACAAATCCCTACTTCCCTCTACGAAGGGCCTATCTATTTACTTTTATGCTGAGTCATCATCCTCTTATTAAAAAGCACCATTCGGAGAGCACCGTTGTCATTTGCATTCATTACTGTTAGTTTACATTGAGTATGACTTGACTGGATCTCTTTTACCATGAATTACAATGTCTAGTCAATGCTTGGTCTTTAAAGGTGATCTGCATTTATGTTTTGCGGTCTCAGAAAGGGCTAGCGAGATACCACCTTGTTATATCATATTATGATTGTTTTGAGAAAGTGTTGTCATCCGAGATTTATTATTATGGCTCGCTAGTTGATTATGCTATTGATATGAGTAAACTTGAGACCTATGTGTTATTGTGAATATGGTTAGTTATAATCTTTGCCAAAACTTGAATGCTGGCTTTACATATTTACAACAACAAGAGCAAACGGAGTTTGTAAAAGTTTTTCTTTATCACTTTTAGTTTATCAACTGAATTGCTTGAGGACAAGCAAAGGTTTATGCTTGGGGGAGTTGATACGTCTCCAACGTATCTACTTTTCCAAACACTTTTTCCCTTGTTATGGACTCTAACTTGCATGATTTGAATGGAACTAACCTGGACTGACGCTGTTTTCAGCAGAATTACCATGGTGTTATTTATGTGCAGGAGCAAACGTTCTCGGAATGACCTGAAACTTCACGGAGCCACTTTTCAGAAAATAAGAAAAATACCTGCAAAAGATGAAGGCCAGGGGGCCCACCACCTTGCCACGAGGGTGGGGGGCGCGCCTGCCCCCTAGGGCGTGCGCCCCTACCTCGTGGGCCCCCTGTTGCCTCTCTGACTCCAACTCCACCTCCATATATTGAGTTTCGGGGAGAAAAAATCAGAGAGAATAAATCATCACGTTTTACGATACGGAGCCGCCGCCAAGCCCTAAAACCTCTCGGGAGGGCTGATCTGGAGTCCGTTCAGGGCTCCGGAGAGGGGAATCCATCGCCATCGTCATCATCAACCATCCTCCATCACCAATTTCATGATGCTCACCGCCGTGCGTGAGTTATTCCATCATAGGTTTGCTGGACGGTGATGGGATGGATAGGATCTATCATGTAATCGAGTTAGTTTTGTTAGGGTTTGATCCCTAGTGTCCACTATGTTCTGAGATTGATGTTGCTATGACTTTGCTATGCTTAATGCTTGTCGCTAGGACCCGAGTGCCATGATTTCAGATCTGAACCTATTATGTTTTCATCAATATATGAGTGTTCTTGATCCTATCTTGCAAGTCTATAGTCACCTATTATGTGTTATGATCCATTAACCCCGAAGTGACACTAATCGGGATACTTACCGATGATAACCGTATTTTGCGGAGTTCATGTATTCACTATGTGTTAATGCTTTGTTCCGGTTCTCTATTAAAAGGATGCCTTAATATCCCTTAGTTTCCGTAAGGACCCCGCTGCCACGGGAGGGTAGGACAAAAGATGCCATGCAAGTTCTTTTCCATAAGCACGTATGACCATATTCGGAGAACATGCCCACATTATATCAATGAACTGGACCTAGTTCTGTGTCACCCTAGGTTATGACTGTTACATGATGAACCGCATCCGACATAATTCTCTATCACCGATCCATTGCCTACGAGCTTTCCATATATTGTTCTTCATTTATTTACTTTCCCGTTGCTATTGCTATCATCACTACAAAATACCAAAAACATTACTTTTACTATTGTTACCTTTTGCTACCGTTATCACTACTATCATATTACTTTGCTACTAAACACTTTGC
Organism: Triticum monococcum; assembly: GCA_034509565.1. Classification (NCBI taxonomy): domain Eukaryota; kingdom Viridiplantae; phylum Streptophyta; class Magnoliopsida; order Poales; family Poaceae; genus Triticum; species Triticum monococcum. Next base: position 48,215,040 of record CM067845.1, read on the forward strand.
TGCAGATATTAAGTTTCCAGGTGTGGTTGAATTGACAACTCAGCTGCTAATACTTGAGAATATTCTTTGGCTCCCCTTGTGTCGAATTAATAAATTTCGGTTGAATACTCTACCCTCGAAAACTGTTGCGATCTCCTATACTTGTGGGTTATCACTCGATGAGGACCTTGATAATCCGGACTCAGCAGTAGAACTTGACTCTCTTGGTTCATTTTTCGTACACCTCATTGACAATGATTATTATCAGGATGACGCTGAAGGCAGCCAAGCTGATGACACGGAGGTAATTATCCTTTCCTCCAGTTCAGACCCTCTGCCAACACAAAAAATCCGTCAAGCAAACCGGAAAGTAAGATTTTCTAACCCACTAGCTCACTTGGACCCACACTTTCTTTTGAAAAAGCAGCAACACGAGGCTTGCCGCACAACCCGGCACATCGACCAAGTAGTCACTTCAGTCGGTTAACCAAACACTCCGGTTCGGAAACGTCAATCTGAGGTCTCACACACTTCCGATACTTCTTATCCCAAGGCAGGTTATTTCCGACAACCTCTTAATCTGTCTGATTCAAATTATCAGGGAACGCCTCATTCATCATCTGGCGAGTCAACGGCCACACATCTCCCTCCTCTTAAGATTGTTCCTGGGTAAACACTTTAAACTTAATCTTTTGACACTTTATACTTGCGTGCTATACTAACCTTTATATCTTTTCCTTTCAGAGCCAAGGCTAGACCCATCAATAAAGCTCGGGTAAATAAACCGTCTGATGACAATGTGGTTACTGAACCGGAGAGAACTCCGGAACCGGAAGGAACAAATGCTGACACCATGCTTGATGATCCGCCACCTCAAGATCATGACTTTTTTGTTGAACAAGTATATGTTGACACAATAGACCATGCTGATAAATCGACTAGCCCGGTCCGAACTGATTATAATCCATCAAGTCCAGCTAAGGCTACTGATAAATCATCAACTCCAGTAAAGGCTACTGATGACAAGGAAAATGACATTATGATTACTGGCATTGGCCACACCACCCTTGGCAATCCTGTTGCATTATCAAAGCATAGTGCCAAGGAAGAGCTTCCTGCTATGGGAAAAGGCAAGTGGAGCACTGTTGGGGAACGTAGCAGAATTTTAAAATTTTCTACGCATCACCAAGATCAATCTATGGAGTCATCTAGCAACGAGGGAGAGGGGAGTGCATCTACATACCCTTGTAGATCGCGGGCGGAAGCGTTCAAGAGAACGGGGTTGATGGAGTCGTACTCGTCGTGATCCAAATAACCGATGACCTAGCGCCGAACGGACGGCACCTCCGTGTTCAACACACGTACGGTTGGGAAGGCGTCTCCTCCAACTTGATCCAGCAAGGGGGAAGGAGATGTTAATGAAGATCCAGCAGCACGATGGCGTGGTGGTGGAAGCAACGGTGATCTCGGCAGGGCTTCGCCAAGCTCAGGGAGAGGGAGGGGTGTCACGGGAGGGAGAGGGAGGCGCCAGTGGCTAGGGTGCGGCTTCCCTCCCCCCTCCCACTATATATAGGACCCCTAGGGGGGCGCCGGCCCTAGGAGATTGAATCTCCAAGGGGGGCGGCGGCCAAGGGGGGTGGAGTGCCCCCCAAGCCAAGTGGGGCGCCCCCCACCCCTAGGGTTTCCAACCCTAGGCAGAGGGGAGGCCCATGGGGGGCGCACCAGCCCACTAGGGGATGGTTCCCCTCCCACTTTAGCCCATGGGGCCCTCCGGGATAGGTGGCCCCACCCGGTGGACCCCTGGGACCCTTCCGGTGGTCCCGGTACAATACTGATTACCCCCGAAACCTTCCCGATGGCCGAAACTCGACTTCCTATATATGAATCTTCACCTCCGGACCATTCCGGACCTCCTCGTAATGTCCGGGATCCCATCCGAGACTGCGCACAACTTTCGGGTTACCGTATACTAATATCTCAACAACCCTAGCGTCACCGAACCTTAAGTGTGTAGACCCTACGGGTTCGGGAGACACGCAGACATGACCGAGACGACTCTCCGATCAATAACCAATAGCGGGATCCTGATATCCATGTTGGCGCCCACATGTTCCTCGATGATCTCATCGGATGAACCACGATGTCGAGGATTCGATCAATCCCGTATGCAATTCCCTTTGTCAATTCGTACGTTACATGCCCGAGACTCGATTGTCGGTATCCCAATACCTCGTTCAATCTCGTTATCGGCAAGTCACTTTACTCATACCGTAATGCATGATCTCGTGATCAACCACTTGGTCACATTGAGCTCATTAAGATGATGCATTACCGAGAGGGCCCAGAGATACCTCTCCGTCATACAGAGTGTCAAATCCTAGTCTTGATTCGTGCCAACCCAACAGACACTTTCGGAGATACCCGTAGTATACCTTTATAGTCACCCAATTATGTTGTGACGTTTGGCACACCCAAAGCACTCATATGGTATCCGGGGGTTGCACAATCTCATGGTCTAAGGAAATGATACTTGACATTCGGAAAAGCTATAGCAAACGAACTACACGATCTTTGAGCTATGCTTAGGATTGGGTCTTGTCCATCACATCATTCTCCTAATGATGTGATCCCGTTATCAATGACATCCAATGCCCATAGTCAGGAAACCATGACTATCTTTTGATCAACGAGCTAGTCAACTAGAGGCTCACTAGGGACGTGTTGTGGTCTATGTATTCACACATGTATTACGATTTCCGGATAACACAATTATAGCATGAACAATAGACAATTATCACGAACAAAGAAATATAATAATAACCATTTTATTATTGCCTCTAGGGCATATTTCCAACAGTCTCCCACTTGCACTAGAGTCAATAGTCTAGTTACATTGTGATCAATCGATGACCCATGAAGTTCTGGTGTTGATCATGTTTTGCTCTAGGGAGAGGTTTAGTCAATGGATCTACCACATTCAGGTCCGTATGTACTTTACAAATATCTATGTCTCCATTTTGAACACTTTCACGAATGGAGTTGAAGTGACGCTTGATATGCCTGGTCTTCCTGTGAAACCTGGGCTCCTTGGCAAGGGCAATAGCTCCAGTGTTGTCACAGAAGAGAGTCATCAGGTCCGACGCACTGGGTATGACTCCTAGGTCGGTAATGAACTCCTTCACCCAGATTGCCTCTTGTGCTGCCTCCGAGGCTGCCATGTACTCCGCTTCACATGTAGATCCCGCCACAACGCTTTGCTTGCAACTGCACCAGCTTACTGCCCCACCATTCAAAATATACACGTATCAGGTTTGTGACTTACAGTCATCCAGATCTGTGTCGAAGCTATCGTCGACGTAACCCTTTACGATGAGCTCTTCGTCACCTCCATAAACGAGAAACATATCCTTAGTCCTCTTCAGGTACTTCAGGATATTCTTGACCGCTGTCCAGTGTTCCATGCCGGGATTACTTTGGTACCTTCCTACCAAACTTATGGCAAGGTTTACGTCAGGTCTGGTACACAGCATAGCATACATGATAGACCCTATGCCCGAGGCATAGGGGACGACACTAATCTTTTCTCTATCTTCTGCCATGGTCGGGCATTGAGCCGTGCTCAATCTTGTACCTTGCAATACAGGCAAGAACCCCTTCTTTGACTGATCCATATTGAACTTCTTCAATATCTTGTCAAGGTACGTACTCTTTGAAAGACCAATGAGGCGTCTTGATCTATCTCTATAGATCTTGATGCCTAATATGTAAGCAGCTTCTCCAAGATCCTTCATTGAAAAACACTTGTTCAAGTAGGCCTTTATGCTTTCCAAGAATTCTATATCATTTCCCATCAACAGTATGTCATCCACATACAATATGAGAAATGCTACAGAGCTCCCACTCACTTTCTTGTAAATGCAGGCTTCTCCATAAGTCTGCGTAAACCCAAACGCTTTGATCATCTCATCAAAACGAATGTTCCAACTCCGAGATGCTTGCACCAGCCCATAAATCGAGCGTTGGAGCTTGCACACCTTGTCAGCATTCTTAGGATCGACAAAACCTTCCGGCTGCATCATATACAATTCTTCCTTAAGGAAACCATTAAGGAATGCCGTTTTGACGTCCATTTTCCATATCTCATAATCATAGAATGCGGCAATTGCTAACATGATTCAGACGGACTTCAGCTTCGCTATGGGTGAGAAAGTCTCATTGTAGTCAACCCCTTGAACTTGTCGATAACCCTTAGCGACAAGCCGAGCTTTATAGATGGTCACATTACCATCCGCGTCTGTCTTCTTCTTAAAGATCCATTTATTTTCTATGGCTCACCGATCATCGGGCAAGTCAGTCAAAGTCCATACTTCGTTTTCATACATGGATCCTATCTCGGATTTCATGGCTTCCAGCCATTTGTCGGAATCTGGGCCCGCCATCGCTTCTTCATAGTTCGAAGGTTCACTGTTGTCTAACAACATGATTTCCAAGATAGGGTTACCGTACCACTCTGGTGCGGAACGTGTCCTCATGGACCTACGAAGTTCAGTAGCAACTTGATCTGAAGTTTCATGATCATCATCATTAACTTCCTCTCTAGTCGGTGCGGGCACCTTAGGAACATTTTCTTGAGCTGCGCCAAACTTCATCAAGTTCTACTTTCCTCCCACTTATTTCTTTCGAGAGAAACTCTTTCTCTAGAAAGGACCCATTCTTGGCAACAAAGATCTTGCCTTCGGATCTGAGGTAGAAGGTATACCCAATAGTTTCTTTAGGGTATCCTATGAAGACGCATTTTTCCGAGTTGGGTTCGAGCTTTTCAGGTTGAAGTTTCTTGACATAAGCATCGCATCCCCAAACTTTTAGAAACGACAGCTTAGGTTTCTTCCCAAACCATAATTCATACGATGTTGTCTCAATGGATTTCGATGGAGCCCTATTTAAAGTGAATGCGGCAGTCTCTAAAGCATAGCCCCAAAATGATAACAGTAGATCAGTAAGAGACATCATAGATTGCACCATATCCAATAGAGTGCGATTACGACGTTCGGACACACCATTACGCTGAGGTGTTCCAGGCGGCGTGAGTTGTGGAACTATTCCACATTTCCTTAAGTGTGTGCGAAATTCGTGACTCAAGTATTCTCCCCCATGATCTAATCGCAAGAACTTGATTTTTCTGTCACGTAGATTCTCGACCTCACTCTGAAATTCCTTGAACTTTTCAAAGGTCTCAGACTTGTGTTTCATTAAGTAGACATATCCATATCTACTCAAGTCATCAGTGAGGGTGAGAACATAACGATAGCCACCGCGAGCCTCAACACTCATTGGACCGCACACATCAGTATGTATGATTTCCAATAAGTTGGTTGCTCGCTCCATTGTTCCTGAGAACGGAGTCTTGGTCATTTTACCCATGAGGCATGGTTCGCACGTGTCAAATGATTCGTAATCAAGAGACTCCAAAAGTCCATCTGCATGGAGCTTCTTCATGCGTTTGACACCTATGTGACCAAGACGGCAGTACCACAAGTATGTGGGACTATCATAATCAACCTTACATCTTTTGGTATTCGCACTATGAATATGTGTAACATTACGCTCGAGATTCATTAAGAATAAACCATTTACCAGCGGAGCATAACCATAAAACATATATCTCATATAAATAGAACAACCATTATTCTCGGATTTAAATGAGTAGCCATCTCGAATTAAACGAGATCCTGATACAATGTTCATGCTCAAAGCTGGCACTAAATAACAATTATTGAGATTTAAAACTAATCCCGTAGGTAAATGTAGAGGTAGCGTGCCGACGGCGATCACATCGACCTTGGAACCATTCCCGACGTGCATCGTCACCTCGTCCTTTGCCAGTCTCCGCTTATTCCGCAGCTCCTGCTTTGAGTTACAAATGTGAGCAACCGCACCGGTATCAAATACCCAGGAGCTACTACGAGTACTGGTAAGGTACACATCAATTACATGTATATCACATATACCTTTAGTGTTGCCGGCCTTCTTGTCCGCTAAGTATTTGGGGCAGTTCCGCTTCCAGTGACCACTTCCCTTGCAATAAAAACACTCAGTCTCGGGCTTGGGTCCATTCTTTGGCTTCTTCCTGGCAGCTTGCTTACCGAGCATGGCAACTCCCTTGTCGTCCTTCTTGAAGTTCATCTTACCCTTGCCTTTCTTGAACTTAGTGGTTTTATTCAACATCAACACTTGATGTTCCTTTTTGATTTCCACCTCTGCTGATTTCAGCATTGAATATACCTCAGGAATGGTCTTTTCCATCCCCTGCATATTGAAGTTCATCACAAAGCTCTTGTAGCTCGGTGGAAGCGACTGAAGGATTCTGTCAATGATCGCGTCATCCGGGAGATTAACTCCCAGCTGAGTCAAGCGGTTATGCAACCCAGACATTTTGAGTATGTGCTCACTGACAGAACAATTTTCCTCCATCTTACAACTGAAGAACTTATCAGATACTTCATATCTCTCAACCCGGGCATGAGCCTGGAAAACCATTTTCAGCTCTTCGAACATCTCATATGCTCTGTGTCGCTCAAAACGCTTTTGGAGCCCCGGTTCTAAGCTGTAAAGCATGCCGCACTGAACGAGGGAGTAATCATCAGCACGTGACGGCCAAGCGTTCATAACGTCTCGGTTCTCTGGAATGGGTGCGTCACCTAGCAGTGCTTCTAGGACATAATCTTTCTTGGCATCTTTGAGGATGATCCTCAGGTTCCGGACCCAGTCCGTATAGTTGCTGCCATCATCTTTCAGCTTGGTTTTCTCTAGGAATGCGTTGAAGTTGAGGGCAACATTAGCATGGGCCATTTGATCTACAAGACATAGTGTAAAGATTTTAGACTAAGTTCATGATAATTAAGTTCATCCAATCAAATTATTCAATGAACTCCCACTCAGATAGACAACCCTCTAGTCATCTAAGTGAAACATGATCCGAGTTAACTAGGCTGTGTCCGATCATCACGTGAGACGGACTAGTCAACATCGATGAACATCTTCATGTTGATCGTATCTTCTATATGACTCATGCTCGACCTTTCGGTCTTCCGTGTTCCGAGGCCATGTATGTACATGCTAGGCTCGTCAAGTCAACCTAAGTGTATTGCGTGTGTAAATCTGGCTTACACCCGTTGTATTCGAACGTTAGAATCTATGACACCCGATCATCACGTGGTGCTTCGAAACAACAAACCTTCGCAACGGTGCACAGTTAGGGAGGACACTTTCTTGAAATTATTACGAGGGGCATCTTATTTAAGCTACCGCTGTTCTAAGCAAATAAGATGCAAAACATGATAAACATCACATGCAATAAAATAGTGACATGATATGGCCAATATCATTTGCTCCTTTTGATCTCCATCTTCGGGGCTTCAAGATCATCGTTGTCACCGGCATGACACCATGATCTCCATCATCATGATCTCCATCATCGTGTCTTCTTGAAGTTGTCTCGTCATCTATTACATCTACTACTATGGCTAACGCTTTAGCAATAAAGTAAAGTAACTACATGACGTTTATGTTGACACGCGGGTCATAAATAAATTAAGACAACTCCTATGGCTCCTGCCGGTTGTCATACTCATCGACATGCAAGTCGTGATTCCTATTACAAGAACATGATCAATCTCATACATCACATATATCATTCATCACATCCTTTTGGCCATATCACATCACACGGCACATGCTGCAAAAACAAGTTAGACGTCCTCTAATTGTCGTTGCAAGTTTTTACGTGGCTGCTATAGGTTTCTAGCAAGAACGTTTCTTACCTACGCCAAAACCACAACGTGATATGCCAATTTCTATTTACCCTACATAAGGACCCTTTTCATCGAATCTGATCCGACTAAAGTGGGAGAGACAGACACCCGCTAGCCACCTCAGCAACTAGTGCATGTCAATCGGTGGAACCAGTCTCACGTAAGCGTACGTGTAAGGTCGGTCCGGGCCGCTTCATCCCACAATGTCGCTGAATCAAGGTAAGACTAGTAACGGCAAGCAAATTGACAATATCCACGCCCACAACTGCTGTGTGTTCTACTCGTGCATAGAAACTACGCATAGACCTAGCTCATGATGCCACTGTTGGGGAATGTAGCAGAATTTTAAAATTTTCTACGCATCACCAAGATCAATCTATGGAGTCATCTAGCAATGAGGGAGAGGGGAGTGCATCTACATACCCTTGTAGATCGCGCGCGGAAGCGTTCAAGAGAACAGGGTTGATGGAGTCGTACTCGTCGTGATCCAAATCACTGATGACCTAGCGCCGAACAGATGGCACCTCCGCGTTCAACACACGTACGGTTGGGAAGACGTCTCCTCCAACTTGATCCAGCAAGGGGGGAAGGAGAGGTTGATGAAGATCCAGTAGCACGATGGCGTGGTGGTGGAAGCAACGGTGATCTCGGCAGGGCTTCGCCAAGCTCAGGGAGAGGGAGGGGTGTCACGGGAGGGAGAGGGAGGCGCCAGGGGCTAGGGTGCGGCTGCCCTCCCTCCCCCCCACTATATATAGGACCCCTAGGGGGGCGCCGGCCCTAGGAGATTGAATCTCCAAGGGGGGCGGTGGCCAAGGGGGGTGGAGTGCCCCCCAAGCCAAGTGGGGCGCCCCTACCCCTAGGGTTTCCAACCCTAGGCGCAGGGGGAGGCACATGGGGGGTGCACCAGCCCACTAGGGGCTGGTTCCCCTCCCACTTTATCCCATGGGGTCCTCCGGGATAGGTGGCCCCACCCGGTGGGCCCTCGGGACCCTTCCGGTGGTCCCGGTACAATACCGATTACCCCCGAAACCTTATCGATGGCCGAAACTCGACTTCCTATATATAAATCTTCACCTCCGGACCATTCCAGAACTCCTTATGACATCCGGGATCCCATCCGGGACTCCGAACAACTTTCGGGTTACCGTATACTAATATCTCAACAACCCTAGCGTCACCGAACCTTAAGTGTGTAGACCCTACGGGTTCGGGAGACACGCAGACATGACCGAGACGACTCTCCGGTCAATAACCAATAGCAGGATCTGGATACCCATGTTGGCTCCCACATGTTCCTCGATGATCTCATCGGATGAACCACGATGTCGAGGATTCGATCAATCCCGTATGCAATTCCCTTTGTCAATCGGTACGTTACTTGCCCGACACTCGATCATCGGTATCCCAAGACCTCATTCAATCTCGTTACCAGCAAGTCACTTTACTCGTACCGTAATGCATGATCCCATGATCAACCATTTGGTCACATTGAGCTCATTATGATGATGCATTACCGAGTGGGCCCAGAGATACCTCTCCATCGTACGAAGTGAAAAATCCCAGTCTCGATTCATGCCAACCCAACAGACACTTTCGGAGATACCCGTAGTATACCTTTATAGTCACACAGTTACGTTCTGACGTTTGGCACACCCAAAGCACTCCTACAGTATCCGGTATTTGCACAATCTCATGGTCTAAGGAAATGATACTTGACATTCAGAAAAGCTATAGCAAACGAACTACACGTTCTTTGAGCTATGCTTAGGATTGGGTCTTGTCCATCACATCATTCTCCTAATGATGTGATCCCGTAGCAATGACATCCAATGCCCATAGTCAGGAACCATGACTATCATTTGACCAACGAGCTAGTCAACTAGAGGCTCACTAGGGACGTGTTGTGGTCTATGTATTCACACATGTATTACGATTTCCGGATAACACAATTATAGCATGAACAATAGACAATTATCACGAACAAAGAAATATAATAATAACCATTTTATTATTGCCTCTAGGGCATATTTCCAACAAGCACAGACTCCTCAAGCTACGCCCACCTCAACGCCCAAGAACTTCATTCTGGTTTTTTAAACCGCCTGTACACAAACCACGACTATGAAGCCGGTTTAGTGAATCTGATGAAGGAGCGATATGAGGTAAGTACATAACTGTTTCTCTCTTATGTCCAATTGCAAATACCAACTCGAGTAGCCCCCAAGGTCCGATTTATGATGCCAATCTAAACCAGGACTTTGTAATATCTCAAATGTGCATGCATACCCTCCAAGGGCCGATTGATCTGTTTAAGATGAACCGGTACTTTAGAATTGTAATCTTTAACTTTTACCAATGTTACTTTGAGAAAATGTACATTGGCCCCCAAGTGCCAAGAATAATACTTGTACTGTGCTTGGGACTTGTAAAAAATTTCTGATAATCAAGCAAATAGGCATTAGCCCCCAAGTGCCAAGTGTATATAACTTGTTATGTGCTTGGTACTTCAAATATTCACTGCCAGCTCATAATATGTATTTCTCGTATAGGCTGAGCTGAGCAAAAAGGAAGCCCGAACTGCTGATCTTCAAGAAAATATCAAATCCCAGCAAGCAGAAACCTCCAAGGCCAAAGAGGAACTAACCAATGCCTTAGTAGCCATGGAGAAGCTGAAGGAAACTTTTAAGAAGGAATGGGCGGATTGGGGCATAGAGAAAACCGCATTGCAAAAGAGAGCTGGAGACGCAGAAGCAACCCTTAAACCGGTGGCCGAAGAGCTGACCGGTTTAAAGTGGTAGATAAATGCCATGACCACTGCTATGTTTGGTAAGTATCCTCACCTAAAGTTTTCAACATACATTATCTCATCAGTTACCGGTTTATTGATGCTCGCAACGACACAGGAACTCGCATTACCCATCTGGGCTTTGACATGCGAATGAAGCTGAAGGCTGCCTATACTCTTATAGAGCAGTTATATTCTGGAGCCCAACGGGCCATTTGCACTGCTTCTCATAACAATCCGCCTCCAACATTGATAAAGGAAACCCTTGAGAAGCTGTAAATGCTGCCTGCCCAGTTGGACGAGTTAAAAAGATCAGCTGCAAGGTTAGGTGCGCTGACTGCGCTAATCCGGGCTAAGGCATGGATACCAGATCTTGACTCGTCGGATATAGGCAGCGGCTATCCTGGCATAAAGGAGGACGGTTCAGAGTTTAACAATGATGATCTTCGAAGGTTGACAAAGAAAATGCGCCCCTTAGCGAGCAAATTGGTTGAAGAAATAGATCTCTCTCACTATCAACTGGTTTATGATTCTGATCATAAAAAACCTCCTGCGCCAACACATGATGTAGAAGATCTTATTCCGCCAATCCGTAAGCACACATATGCCCCTGACGTTGACCCCTCCAACCTTATAAGCGATGAAGCTGTGTTCCAAGACTTAACTGGAATCGATTGGGCAACCATTGACTTCCAGCCACTGGGTACTGTTCCTGCATACAAGAAGTTGAAAGTGTCCTAGCAGTTTACCGCAGGACGGGTCATGATGCCCAAATATATAGTTGGGGTTTATAACCAAGGTTGTACTTTGAAAATAATCAAAGATGAAAGAGATGATACCTGTGATATTGAATCACACTGTTGGTTGACCAACTTTTTGTATAGTAAGAGTGATAACCTCAATCTTGAGTATTGATAACTCTTTCCATGTTTTGTCGGTTTATGATAAAACCGTACCGGGTTATAAGAAACACTGGTTTATCCATATATAATGTTGGTGACTTGTAGTCGAAACCAGACTGGGTCAATAAACGCCGGAGTATAACTTATCATGTACTTGCAACTTATCATTGAAAGCCAACCTGGGTCAATAAACGCCGGTTTATCATAAGATGTTACGAATCTCACCGAAGGAGAAAAAGCTTAGCAAATAGAAACATAAAAAGAATATGCAAGGCTTTTCATGGGCTGCCAGGCCCAAAATCGAGGCTTTTCATGGGCTGCCAGGCTAGTAAGTTAAACCATTTTTTGAAGCCTTTTAAGATGGACCTCACATTAACCAATTGTCGTTTTAACTTTGACAAGTTCAGGGTCTATGAGATTGACTTGTCAAATGTTCAGCGGGTCATACCAGGATTACCTGGACGGAATGGCTTACTTAAAAAGGCAGGATAACCCAGGGTTTTAGGTGAATACACCTGGCTTCCAAGCCTAGCTTGATAGCCTATTACAAGGGTGTAGACTTCTTTGTTCTTTGAGAAGAAAAGAGCCCCCGAGCAATATTTTCAGCTGTGCTCAGTGGGGGACTATGTTTGAGTTGTGCTTTTGCAACGCTCTCTTTGGCGCCACGTGATTTCCTTTTGTCCTTAAGCTGATCAAGAGGTGTAGCTATGGTTTAAATACAACTAAGCCCCCAAGTGATTTTCCTGGTGGCCTTAAGCCAATCAAGAGGTGTAGCTATGGTTCGAATACGACCAAGCCCCCAAGTGACTTTATATATATGGCTTTATAAGCCGGATCAATGGGTAAATAGAACTCCGCCTTATAAATAGAAGCCCCCATGTAACCACACATGATGTAGGAAAAACAACAGAGACCCCCGCTTTAGCTGAGGCTTCGGTTTATTATATTGATCATAATATATACATTGTCATAACTATGTACATAAGAAGAGCCTGTGGCTCAAGTATAGTGCTACCTCTTGAGCACTGCGTTGGTTTTCCCTTGAAGAGGAAAGGGTGATGCAGTAGACAAGCGTAAGTATTTCCCTCTGTTTTTGAGAACCAAGGTATCAATCCAGTAGGAGGCCACACACGAGTCCCTCGCACCTACACAAACAGATAAACTCCTCACAACCAACGCGATAAAGGGGTTGTCAATCCGTTCACAGTCACCTACGGGAGTTAGATCGGATAGATATGATAAGATAATATTTTTGGTATTTTTATGATATAGAGAAATAAAGATGCAAGTAAAATAAATGGCAAAGGAAATAACTAAGTATTAGAAGAGTAATATGATGGAAAATAGACCCGGGGGCCATAGGTTTCACTAGAGGCTTCTCTCGAGATCATAAGTATTACGGTGGGTGAACAAATTACTGTTGAGCAATTGACAGAATTGAGCATAGTTATGAGAATATCTAGGTATGATCATGTATATAGGCATCACGTCCAAGACAAGTAGACCGACTCCTGCCTGCATCTACTACTATTACTCCACACATCGACCGCTATCCAGCATGCATCTAGAGTATTAAGTTCAAGAGAACAGAGTAACGCTTTAAGCAAGATGACATGATGTAGAGGGGTCAACTCATGCAATATGATATAAACCCCATCTTGTTATCCTCGATGGCAACAATACAATACGTGCCTTGCTGCCCTTACTGTCACTGGGAAAGGACACTGCAAGATTGAACCCAAAGCTAAGCACTTCTCCCATTGCAAGAAAGATCAATCTAGTAGGCCAAACCAAACTGATAATTCAAAGAGACTTGTAAAGATAACCAATCATACATAAAAGAATACAGAGAAGATTCAAATATTTTTCTTAGATAAACTTGATCATAAACCCACAATTCATCGATCTCAACAAACACACCACAAGAGAGGGGGAGAACTTTGTATTGAGATCCAAAAAGAGAGAAGAACCCATCTAGCTAATAACTATGGACTCGTAGGTCTGAACTAAACTACTCACACTTCATCGGAGGGGCTATGGTGTTGACGTAGAAGCCCTCCGTGATCGATGCGCCCTCCGACGGAGCTCCAGAAAAGGCCCCAAGATGGGATCTCGTGGATACAGAAAGTTATGGCGGCGGAATTAGGGTTTTGGCTCCGTATCTGGTAGTCTGGGGGTACGTAGGTATATATAGGAGGAAGGAGTACGTCGGTGGAGCAACGTGGGCCCCATGAGGGTGGAGGGCGCGCCTTGGGGGGTGTTGGAAATATGCCCTAGAGGCAATAATAAAATGGTTATTATTGTATTTCCTTATTCATGATAATTGTCTATTGTTCATGCTATAATTGTATTAACCAGAAACCGTAATACATGTGTGAATACATAGACCACAACATGTCCCTAGTAAGCCTCTAGTTGACTAGCTCGTTGATCAATAGATGGTCATGGTTTCCTGACCATGGACATTGGATGCCATTGATAACGGGATCACATCATTAGGAGAATGATGTGATGGACAAGACCCAATCCTAAGCCTAGCACAAGATCGTATAGTTCATCTGCTAAAGCTTTTCTAATGTCAAGTATCATTTCCTTAGACCATGAGATTGTGCAACTCCCGGATACCATAGGAATAGTTTGGGTGTACCAAACGCCACAACGTAACTGGGTGGCTATAAAGGTGCACTACGTGTATCTCCGAAAGTGTCTGTTGGGTTGGCACGAATCAAGACTGGGATTTGTCACTCCCTGTAAACGAAGAGGTATCTCTGGGCCCACTCGGTAGGACATCATCATAATGTGCACAATGTGACCAAGGAGTTGATCATGGGATGATGTGTTACGGAACGAGTAAAGAGACTTCCCGGTAACGAGATTGAACAAGGTATCGGGATACCGACGATCGAATCTCGGGCAAGTACTATACCGGTAGACAAAGGGAATTGTATATGGGATTGACTGAATCCTTGACATCGTGGTTCATCCGATGAGATCATCATGGAACATGTGGGAGCCAACATGGGTATCCAGATCCCGCTGTTGGTTATTGACCAGAGAGATGTCTCGGTCATGTCTGCATTATTCCCGAGCTCGTAGGGTCTACACACTTAAGGTTCGATGATGCTAGGGTTATATGGAAAGTATGTACGCGGTTACTGAATGTTGTTCGGAGTCCCGGATGAGATCCCGTACGTCATGAGGAGTTCCGAAATGGTCCGGAGGTGAAGATTGATATATTGGATGAAGGGTTTTGGAGTCCGGAAGTGTTCCGGAGGTACCGGGTGATGACCAGCATGACCGAAAGGTGTTTCGGGAGCCCCGGCAAGTGTTGGGGGCTTCATGGGACAAGGGAAGGGGACAAACCAGACCACTAAGGGGCTGTGTGCCCCCCTCACCTATTCCCATGTGACCAGGGGGTTTGGAGCACCCCATCTAGGGTTCCCTCCTCCTGGCTTGGGGGCCAAGTCACCCAAGGGGGAGATCCCATCTGCCCTGGCCGCCGCCCCCCTAGGGGAAACACTAGGGCGCCTCCCCTTGCCCTTGCCCCTATATATAGTGGAGGTTTTGGGGCTGCACAACACATGAGTCTCTCTCTCCCAAGGCGCAACCCTACCTCTCTCCCTCCTCATCTCTCGTAGTGCTTGGCGAAGCCCTGCAGGAGTACCGCACTCCTCCACCACCACCACACCGTCGTGCTACTGCTTGACGGAGTCTTCCCCAACATCTCCCTCTCTCCTTGCTGGATCAAGGTGTAGGAGACATCACCGGGCTTTACGTGTATTGAACGCGGAGGCGCCGTTGTTCGGCGCTTAGATCGGAATCGACCGCGATCTGAATCGCTACGTGTACGACTCCACCAACCGCGTTCTTGCAACGCTTCCGCTTAGTGATCTTCAAGGGTATGAAGATGCACTCCCTCTCTCTCGTTGCTACTATCTCCTAGATTGATCTTGGTGACACGTAGGAATTTTTTTGAATTATTGCTACGATCCCCAACAGTGGCATCGTGAGCTAGGTCTATGCGTAGATTCTATGCACAAGTAGAACACAAAGTAGTTGTGGGCGATGATTTGTTCAATTTGCTTGCCGTTACTAGTCTTATCTTGATTCGGCGACATTGTGGGATGAAGCGGCCCGGACCGACCTTACACGTACACTTACGTGAGATAGGTTCCACCGACTGACATGCACTTGATGCATAAGGTGGCTGGCGGGTGTCTGTCTCTCCCACTTTAGTCGGATCGGATTCGATGAAAAGGGTCCTTATGAAGGGTAAATAGCAATTGGCATATCACCGTTGTGGTTTTGCGTAGGTAAGAAACATTCTTGCTAGAAACCCATAGCAGCCACGTAAAACATGCAACAAAAATTAGAGGACGTCTAACTCGTTTTTGCAGGGTATGTTATGTGATGTGATATGGCCAAAAGGATGTGATGAATGATATATGTGATGTATGCGATTGATCGTGTTCTTGTAATAGGAATCACGACTTGCATGACGATGAGTATGACAACCGGCAGGAGCCATAGGAGTTGTCTTAATTTATTTATGACATGCGTGTCAATGAAAACACCATGTAATTACTTTACTTTATTGCTAACCGTTAGCCATAGTAGTAGAAGTAATAGTTGGTGAGGCAACTTCATGAAGACGCGATGATGGAGATCATGGTGTCATGCCGGTGACGATGGTGTTCATGCCGCACCTCGAAGATGGAGATCAAAGGCGCAAGTTGATATTGGCCATATCATGTCACTTTATGATTTGCATGTGATGTTTGTCATGTTTACATCTTATTTGCTTAGAACGACGGTAGCATAAATAAGATGATCCCTCGCAATAATTTCAAGAAAGTGTTCCCCCTAACTGTGCACCGTTGCTAAGGTCCGTTGTTCTGAAGCACCACATGATGATCGGGTGTGATACATTCTAACGTTCGCATACAATGGGTGTAAGCCAGATTTACACATGCAATACACTTAGGTTAACTTGACGAGCCTAGCATGTACAGACATGGCCTTGGAACACGGAAGACCGAAAGGTCGAACATGAGTCGTATAGTGGATACGATCAACATGAAGATGTTCACCGATGATGACTAGTCCGTCTCACGTGATGATCGGACACGGCCTAGTTGACTCGGATCCTGTATCACTTAGATGACTAGAGGGATGTCTATCTAAGTGGGAGTTCATTGAATAATTTGATTAGATGAACTTAATTATCATGAACATATTAAAAAGGTCTTTGCAAATTATGTCGTAGCTCACGCTTTGGTTCTACTGATTTAGATATGTTCCTAGAGAAAATTTAGTTTAGAGTTGACAGTAGCAATTATGCGTACTGGGTCCGTGAACTGAGGATTGTCCTCATTGCTGCACAGAAGGGTTATGTCCTTAATGCACCGCTCAGTGTGTTGAACCTCGAGCATCGTCTGTAGATGTTGGGAAACATCTGACATGCACGTTTTGATGACTACGTGATAGTTCAGTACGTAATACTAACGGTTTAGAATTGTGGCACCAAAGACGTTTTTGAAACGTCGCAGAACATATGAGATGTTCCAAAGACTGAAATTGGAATTTCAGACTAGTGCCCACATCAAGAGGTATGAGACCTCTGACAAGTTTCTTAAGCCTGAAAACTAAGGGAGAAAAACTCAATCATTGAGCATGTGCTCAGATTGTCTGAGTACTGCAATCGCTTGAATCGAGTGGGAGTTAATCTTCCAGATGAGATAGTGATGGTTCTCCATAGTCACTGCCACCAAGCTATTGGAGCTTCGAGATGAACTATAACATATCAGGGATAGACATGATGATCCTTGAGCAACTCGCGATGTTTCACACCGCGAAAGTAGAAATCAAGTAGGAGCATCAATTGTTGATGCTTAAACCACTAGTTTCAAGAAGGGCAAGGGAAAGAAGGGATACTTCATGAGACGGCAAATCAGTTGCTGCTCTAGTGAAGAAACCCAAGGTTGAACCAAACCCAAGACTAAGTGCTTCTATAATGAGGGGAACGGTCACTGAAGCAGAACTACCCTAGATACTTGGTAGATGAGAAGGCTGGCAAGGTCGACAGCAGTATTTTGGATATACGTCATATTATTGTGTACTTTACTAGTACTCCTAGTAGCACCAGGGTAATAAATACCGGTTCGGTTGCTAAGCGTTAGTAACTCGAAATAAAAGGCTGCGGAGACTAGCTAAAGGTGAGATGACAATATGTGTTGGAAGTGTTTCCAAGGTTGATGTGATCAAACATCGCACGCTCCCTCTACCATCGGGATTGGTGTTAAACCGAAATAATTGTTATTTGGTGTTTGCGTTGAGCATAGACATGATTGGATTATGTTTATCACCACACGGTTATTCATTTAAGGAGAATAATTGTTACTCTGTTTATTTGAATAATACCTTCAATGGTCTTGCACCTGAAATGAATGGTTTATTGAATCTTGATCGTAGTGATACACATGTTCATGCCAAAAGATATAAGATAGTAATGATAGTACCACGTACTTGTGGCACTGCCATTTGAGTCATGTTGGTATAAAACGCATGAAGAAGCTCCATGTTGATGGATCTTTGGACTCACTCATTTTTGAAAAGATTGAGACATGCGAACCATGTCTATTGGTAGATATGCATGAAGAAACTCCATGCAGATGGATCGTTTGGACTCACTTGATTTTGAATCACTCAAGACATGCAAATCATACTACATGGGCAAGATGACTGAAAGGCCTCGTTTTCAGTAAGATGGAACAGGAAATCAACTTGTTGGAAGTAATACATTTTGATGTGTGCAGTCCAATGAGTGCTGAGGCACGTAGTGGATATCGTTATGTTCTTACTTCATAGATGATTTGAGTAGATGCTGAGTATATTTACTTGATGAAACACAAGTCTGAATTATTGAAAGGTTTAAGTAATTTCAGAGTGAAGTTGAAGATCGTCGTGACAAGATGATAAAATGTCTATGATATGACCATAGAGATGAATATCTGAGTTACGAGTTTGGCACACAATTAAGACATTGTGGAAATTGTTTCACAACTAATACCGCCTGGACCACCATAGTGTGATAGTGTGTCCGAACATATGGTGCATACCATGATGTCTCTTATCGAATTACCACTATCATTTATGGGTTAGGCATTAGAGACAACCGCACTCACTTTAAATAGGGCACCACACAATTCCGTTGAGACAACACCGTATGAACTATGGTTTAGAGAAACCTAAGCTGTCATTTCTTAAAAGTTTGGGGCCGCGATGCTTATGTGAAAAAGTTTCAGGCTGATAAGCTCGAACCTAAAGTAGATAAATGCATCTTCATAGAATACCCAAAAATAGTTGGGCATACCTCCTATTTAAGATCCGGAAGCAAAAGTGATTGTTTCTAGAAATGGGTCCTTTCTCGAGGAAAAGTTTCTCTCGAAAGAATTGAGTGGGAGGATGGTGGAGACTTGATGAGGTTATTGAACCGTCACTTCAACTAGTGTGTAGCAGGGCACAGGAAGTTGTTCCTATGGCACCTACACCAATTGAAGTGGAAGCTTATGATAGTGATCATGAAACTTCGGATCAAGTCACTACCAAACCTCATAGGTCGACAAGGATGCATACTACTTCAGAGTGGTACGTAATCCTGTCTTGGAAGTCATGTTGCTAGACAACAATGAACCTACGAGCTATGGAGAAGTGATGGTGGGCCCAGATTCCGAAGAATGGCTCAAGGCCATAAAATCCGAGAGAGAGGATCCATGTATAAAAGAAAGTATAGACTTTGAAAGAACCACTTGATGGTCGTAAGGCTGTTGGGTGCAGATGGATTTTAAAAGGAAGAAAGACAATGATGGTAAGTGTCACCATTAAGAAAGCTCGACTTGTCGTTAAGATGTTTCCCGACAAGTTCAAGGAGTTGACTACGATGCGACTTTCTCACTCGTAGCGATGCTAAGAGTCTGTTGGAATTATGTTAGCAGTTACTGCATTATTTATGAAATCTTGCAGATAGGATGTAAAAAAACATTGTTTCCTCGACATTTTTCTTGAGGAAAGGGTGTATGTGATACAACCAGAAGGTTTTGTCAATCCTGAAAGATGCTGACAAGTATGCAAAGCTCCAGCAATCCTTCTAAGGACTGGAGTAAGCATCTCGGAGTTGGAATGTACGCTTTGATGAGATGATCAAAGATTTTGGGTTTATACAAAGTTTATGAGAAACTTGTATTTCCAAATAAGTGAGTGGGAGCACTATAGAATTTTTGATGAGTATATGTTGTTAACATGTTGTTGATCAAAAATGATGTAGAATTTCTAGAAAGCATGCAGGGTTATTTGAAAAGTGTTTTTCAATGGAAAATCTGGATTAAGCTACCTGAACATTGAGCATCAAGATCTATAAGGATAGATCAAAAATGCTTAATAGTACTTTCAAATGAACACATACCGTGACAAGATTATGAAGGAGTTCAAAATAGATCAGCAAAGAAGGAGTTCTTAGCTGTGTTACAAGGTGTGAATATTGAGTAAGACTCAAGACCTGACCACGGCAGAAGAGAGAGAAAGGACGAAGGTCGTCCCCTATGCTTTAGACGTAGGCTCTACAGTATGCTATGTTGTGTACCGCACCTGAAGTGTGCCTTTCCATGAGCCAGTCAAGGGGTACAAGATTGATCTAGGAATGGATCACACGACAGCGGTCGAACTTATCCTTAGTAACTAGTGGACTAAGGAATTTTCTCGATTATGGAGGTGGTAAAAGAGTTCGTCGTAAAGGGTTACGTCGATGCAAACTTTGACACTAATCCGGATGACTCTGAGTAGTAAACCGGATTCGTATAGTAGAACAGTTATTTGGAATAGCTCCAAGTAGTGCGTGGTAGCTGCATCTACAAGATGACATAGAGATTTGTAAAGCACACATGGATCTAAAAGGTTCAGATGCATTGACTAATAAACCTCTCTCATAAGAAAGATATGAACAAACCCCATGGGTGTTGTATTCATTGCAATCACATAGTGATGTGAACTAGATTATTGACTCTAGTGCAAGTAGGAGACTGTTGGAAATATGCCCTAGAGGCAATAATAAAATGGTTATTATTGTATTTCCTTGTTCATGATAATTGTCTATTGTTCATGCTATAATTGTATTAACCGGAAACCGTAATCCATATGTGAATACATAGACCACAACATGTCCCTAGTAAGCCTCTAGTTGACTAGCTCGTTGATCAATAGATGGTCATGGTTTCCTGACCATGGACATTGGATGTCATTGATAATGGGATCACATCATTAGGAGAATGATGTGATGGACAAGACCCAATCCTAAGCCTAGCACAAGATCGTATAGTTCGTCTGCTAAAGCTTTTCTAATGTCAAGTATCATTTCCTTAGACCATGAGATTGTGCAACTCCCGGATACCGTAGGAATACTTTGGGTGTACCAAACGCCACAACGTAACTGGGTGGCTATAAAGGTGCTCTACGGGTATCTCCGAAAGTGTCTGTTGGGTTGGCACGAATCAAGACTGGGATTTGTCACTCCGCGTGAACGGAGAGGTATCTCTGGGGCCACTCGGTAGGACATCATCATAATGTGCACAATGTGACCAAGGAGTTGATCACGGGATGATGTGTTATAGAACGAGTAAAGAGACTTGCCAGTTACGAGATTGAACAAGGTATCAGGATACCGACGATTGAATCTCGGGCAAGTACTATACCGGTAGACAAAGGGAATTGTATACGAGATTGACTGAATCCTTGACATGGTGGTTCATCTGATGAGATCATCGTGGAACATGTGGGAGCCAACATGGGTATCCAGATCCCGCTGTTGGTTATTGACCAGAGAGATGTCTCGGTCATGTATGCATTATTCCCGAGCCCGTAGGGTCTACACACTTAAGGTTCGATGACGCTCGAGTTATAGGGAAAGTATGTACGCGGTTACCGAATCTTGTTCAAAGTCCTGGATGAGATCCCGGATGTCACGACGTGTTCCGAAATGGTTCGGAGGTGAAGATTGATATATTGGACGAAGGGTTTTGGAGTCTGGAAGTGTTCCGGAGGTACCGGGTGATGACCAGCATGACCGAAAGGTGTTTCGGGAGCCCCGGCAAGTGTTGGGGGCTTCATGGGCCAAGGGAAGGGGGCAAACCGGCCCACTAAGGGGCTGTGCGCCCCCCTCACCTATTCCCACATGACCAGGGGGTTTGGGGCGCCCCATCTAGGGTTCCCACCTCCTGGCTTGGGGGCCAAGTCGCCCAAGGGGGAGATCCCATCTGCCCTGGCCGCCGCCCCCCTAGGGGAAACCCTAGGGCGCCTCCCCTTGCCCTTGCCCCTATATATAGTGGAAGTTTTGGGGCTGCACAACACACGAGTCTCTCTCTCCCAATGCGCAGCCCTACCTCTCTCCCTCCTCGTCTCTCGTAGTGCTTGGCGAAGCCCTGCAGGAGTACCGCGCTCCTCCACCACCATCACGCCGTCGTGCTGCTGGACGGAGTCTTCCCCAACCTCTCCCTCTCTCCTTGCTGGATCAAGGCGTGGGAGACGTCACCGGGCTGTACGTGTGTTGAACGCGGAGGCGCCGTTGTTCGGCGCTTAGATCGGAATCGACCGCGATCTGAATCGCTGCGTGTACGACTCCACCAACCGCGTTCTTGCAACGTTTCCGCTTAGAGATCTTCAAGGGTATGAAGATGCACTCCCTCTCTCTTGTTTCTAGTATCTCCTAGATTGATCTTGGTGACACGTATGAAATTTTTTGAATTATTGCTACGATCCCCAACAGGGGTTAGGCGCGCCCCTACCTCGTGCCTTCTTGGTTGATTGCTTGACGTAGGGTCCAAGTCCTCTGGATCATGTTCGTTCCGAAAATCACGTTCCCGAAGGTTTCATTCCGTTTGGACTCCGTTTGATATTCTTTTTCTGTGAAACCCTAAAATAGGCAAAAAAATAACAATTCTGGGCTAGGCCTCCAGTTAATAGGTTAGTCCCAAAAATAATATAAAACTGTATAATAAAGCCCAATAATGTCCAAAACAGGATATAATATAGCATGGAACAATTAAAAATTATAGATACCTTGGAGACGTATCATATAGTAAGGCCGAAGATGAGCTATTTTCCACGGGCGTTGGGTCTCCTCCTTCGATTTACGTGAGTCTTTGTGCTCTCGAACATCGATAAGGTAGTATGATCCATTGTGCAGATTTTTTCTGACCACAAATGGTCCTTCCCAAGATGGGGACAACTTGTGCATATCAGTCTGATCCTGGATGAGCCGGAGCACCAGATCGCCTTCCTAAAAAGTTCTGGTTTTAACCCGGCGGCTGTGATAACGACGCAGGTCTTGCTGGTAAATCGCCGAACAAGCCGCTGCAATATCACGCTCCTCATCTAACAGGTCCAGTGAATCCTGACGTGCTTTGTCATTACCAGCTTCCACATAAGCCGCCACACGGGGCGAGTCATGACGGATGTCACTAGGGAGAACCGCGTCTGCTCCGTAGACCATGAAGAAAGGTGTGTAACCCGTAGATCTGTTCGGTGTGGTATTGATGCTCCATAACACAGAAGGTAACTCCTCCACCGAACAACCCGGCATCCGCTTTAAAGGAACCATAAGCCGGGGCTTGATGCCTCTCAAAATCTCTTGATTGGCTCTCTCTGCTTGACCATTAGATTGGGGGTGAGCTACTAATGACACGTCAAGCCGGATGTGCTGACGTTGACAAAATTCTTCCATAGCACCCTTGGACAGATTAGTACCATTATCCGTTATGATGCTGTGTGGAAAACCAAAATGGAAGATCACCTTTTTGATGAATTGAACCACCGTAGCTGCATCACATGTATTGACTGGCTCTGCCTCCACCCACTTGGTGAACTTATCAACCGCCACCAGAAGGTGGGTCTTCTTGCCTTTGGACTGCTTAAAGGGCCCAACCATATCCAGCCCCCAAGTTGCAAATGGCCAAGTGATTGGAATCATCCTTAATTCTTGAGCCAGAACATGAGCGCGGCGTGCAAACTTCTGACAACCATCACACCTCTTTACCAAATCCTCAGCATCTGCATGAGCTGTCAACCAATAGAAGCCGTGAAGAAAAGCCTTAGCTATCAAGGATTTTGAACCAACGTGGTGACCACAATCTCCTTCGTGGATCTCACGCAAAATCTCACAGCCTTCTTGAGGAGACACACAACGCTGAAACGCTCCTGTTACACCGCAATGATGTAACTCCCCATTGATAATGGTCATTGACTTGGATCGCCGGATTATCTTCCTGGCCAAGGCTTCGTCCTCCGATAACTCGCCCTGGTTCATATACGCCAAGTATGGGACCGTCCAATCCAGGATAACATGAAGAGCTGCCACTAATTGAGCCTCCGGGTCAGGAACAGCCAAATCCTCCTTCGTAGGTAACTTGACCGATGGGTTATGCAAAACATCCAGAAAAACATTGGGTGGAACCGGTTTATGTTGGGAACCCAAACGGCTTAAAGCATCCGCCGCTTCATTCTTTCGCCGGTCCACATGGTCGACTCGATATCCCTTGAAATGACCTGCAACAATATCTACTTCCCGGCGGTATGCTTCCATGAGTGGATCCTTGGAATCCCAGGTGCCAGACACTTGTTGAGCTACCAGGTCCGAGTCACCAAAGCACATAACCCGTCTTAAATTCATCTCCTTAGCCATCTGAAGACCATGGAGCAAGGCCTCATATTCAGTTGCATTGTTAGTGCAAGGGAACATTAAACGGATAACATAAAAAAACTTATCACCTCATGGGGAAGTTAATACGACACCAGCCCCCAAGCCCTCCAATTGTCTGGACCCATCAAAATGGATAGTCCAATAAGTGTTATCTGGCTTTTCCTCCGGTGCCTGCAACTTTGTCCAGTCGTTGATGAAATCCACAAGTGCTTGGGACTTGATTGCTGTGCGAGGCATATATTTTAACCCGTGAGGTCCAAGCTCAGTGGCCCATTTGGCAACCCGGCCAGTTGCTTCCCTGTTATGGATGATATCCCCCAAGGGGGCAGAACTGACCACCGTGATAGGATGACCCTAAAAATACTGCTTGAGCTTCCGGCTTGCCATGAAAACTCCATACACCAGTTTCTGCCAATGTGAGTACCTCTACTTGGACTCAATAAGCACCTCACTGATATAATAAACCGGCCGTTGAACCGGATAATCCTTTCCGGCCTCCTTGTGCTCCACAACAATAGCCACACTAACAGCCCAGGCATTAGTAGCCACATATAACAACAAGGGCTCTTTATCAACAGGAGCAGCAAGGATAGGCGGCTCAGCTAGTTGCTACTTTAAACTCTCAAAGGCTTCATTGGCAGCATCACTCCAGACGAAATGGTATGTCTTCTTCATCATCTGATACAGAGGGATTGCCTTTTCTCCCAAACAGCTGATAAACCAGCTCAATGCTGCAATACGACCCGCCAGACACTGAACATCGTTAATACATGCCCATTTAGCCAGAGACGTAATAGCTTTGATCTTCCCCGAATTAGCTTCAATGCCCCTGTTAGACACCAGAAAACCCAAGAGCTTCCCTGTCGGTACACCCAAGACACATTTGGGCGGATTAAGCATCATCTTATAAACCCGGAGGTTATCATAAGTCTCCTTCAAGTCATCTATCAATGTTTCCTCCTTTCTGGACTTTACCACAATATCATCCACATAAGCATGAACATTGCGCCCAATCTAATTATGAAGACAATTCTGTACAGAGCGCTGATAAGTCGCCTGGGCACTCTTGAGCCCAAAAGGCATAGATACATAGCAGAAGGCTCCAATGGGAGTTATAAAAGATGTCTTCTCCTGGTCCTTAACTGCCATTTTGATCTGATGATAACCAGAATAAGCGTCCAGAAAACACAAACGGTCACAACCCACCGTAGTATCAATGATTTGATCAATATGAGGGAGAGCAAAGGGATCAGCTGGGCATGCCTTGTTCAAATCTGTGTAGTCCACACACATATGCCAAGTGCCATTCTTCTTAAGTACCAGCACCGGATTAGCTAGCCACTCAGGGTGAAGGACCTCCATAATAAACCCTGCTGCCAAAAGCCGGGCTACCTCCTCACCAATAGCCTTGCGCCTTTCTTCATTGAAGCGGAGGAGAAACTGCCTGACCGGTTTAAACTTAGGATCTGTATTAAGAGTGTGCTCAGTGAGTTCCCTTGATACACCTGGCATATCAGAAGGTTTCCATGCAAAGATGTCCCGGTTCTCACGGATGAACTCGATGAGCGCGCTTTCCTATTTCGGATCCAGGTTAGCGCTGATGCTGAATTGCCTGGATGAATCGCCAGGAACAAAGTCGACCAGCTTAGTCTCCTCGGCCGATTTAAACTTCAAAGCCGGATCATGCTTTGTAGTTGGATTTTTCAGAGAAGTCATATCTGCCGGATCAACATTGTCTTTGTAGAACTTCAACTCCTTTGTTGCATAGACCGACTCAGCATAGGCCGCATCACCTTCTTCACATTCCAAAGCACTCTTCTGGCTCCCATGCACTGTGATGGTCCCCTTATGACCCGGCATCTTAATCTACTGATAAATATAACAGAGCCTTGCCATGAACTTAGCATAAGTCGGCCGTCCAAACAGGGCATGATATGGGCTCTTGATTTTCACCACTTGAAAAGTCAATGTTTCTGACCTTGAATCATGATCATCTCCAGAAGCAACCTCTAGAGCTATCTTATCAACTGGGTACGCTGATTTACCAGGCACCACACCATGAAAACGGTGTTCGACGGTTTAAGATGTTTATCTGTCAACCCCATGCTACAGAAGGTTTCATAATAAAGGATATTGATACTGCTCCCTCCATCCATGAGTACCTTGGTGAAATTTTACCCCCAAACCTGAGGTGCCACCACTAATGCCAGGTGACCCGGATTATCAACCCGGGGTGGATGATCCTCTCGACTCCACAAAATGGGTTGTTCAGACCAGCGAGACAACGGGGCACTGCCGGTTCAATGGAGTTTACTGCCCTTTTATGAAGCTTCGGATCGCGCTTACACAAACAGTGGTAAAGACATGGTATTGCCCACTATTCAACTACTTCGGATTACTCTAATAACCCGATTGTTGCTGCTGCTAACTCCCCTGATGATTATAACCTCCCTGGTTGCCCTGACTGCCTTGATTGCCATGTCCAGTTTGGTTGCCTTGGAATCCTGAACCGGAGCTGCCTCCATCATAACCCGGTCCATGAGAACCGCCTCCTGAACCGCCGGGTGGCCCATGGTCGTATTGGAACATATTCGAATTTTTAAACTCCCGCATGATAAAGCAATCCTTCCAAAGGTGCGTAGATGGCCTTTCTCGCGACCCGTGCTTTGGGCAAGGCTGGTTTAACAGGCGCTCAAGATTGGGACCTGATCCTCCACCCCGCTGGGGTGGTTTACCCTTACGGCGCTGACCATTATCCTGGGTGTTGGTGTTAGCCACAAAGTCCAAGCTATTATTAGCCTTGCGCTTACCGTTATTCCCATGACCCGCCGGGTTATGCTGCTGCCCCTTGGCACTGCCATTCTTCTTTCCCTTCCCTGGCTTTTCATCCTCAGACTCGAGGTCCTTGGTACTATCCAAATCGGAATACTTAACCAGAGCTGCCATAAGCATTGCCATATCATTGCAATGACGCTTGAGCCTTCCCAACTTCAGTTTCAAGGGCGTAAATTGGCAATTGCCTTCCAACTTCAAGACTGTTGTATCAGCATTGATGCGGTCTGATGAATGCAAAATAGCTAAGGCTCGCTTTACCCAATGGGTTGTAGACTCCCCCTCCTCTTTAACACAGGCGGCTAAGTCCATGATTGACATGGGCTGCTTGCACGTATCTTTGAAATTCTGGATAAACCGGCTTTTTAACTCAGCCCATGACCCAACGGAGTTAGCTGGTAAACCTTTCAGCTAGGTATGAGTCGTTCCTTCTAGCATCATGGTGAAGTACTTAGCACATGCCACGTCATCCACGTCCAGCATCTCCATCGCCATCTCATAGCTCTTGACCCAGGATTCGGGGGTAAATCGGCAGTGTAATCGGGCACCTTACGAGGACCCTTGAAATCCTTGGGTAGCCGCACATTATGTAAGGCCGGGGTGAGACACGGCACCACCAAAGAACTAAAAGCCACACCTGGTTCCACTGAAGTGGTCGGACAAACCGGAGTAAGCTGATGAGCCGCGTATTGCACTGCTAACTCGGCTTCTCGACGTGCTCGACCGTGATCCACCACATCCTGGGCATTAGCACCGCCACCCGCCGGGTTACGCCCTCACGGCGGGTTACGGTTTTGCGCACTGCTTGATACAGTCGGTTCATCAATATGCCTGTTGTAGCTCCGACTTGGGCGGGGGGTGGAATGAGTCCTCTCGCGACTGTACGAATAAGCCTGTTGTTGGGTCAAAGCTGTCTGAAGGAGATCTCTAGCCCGTCGTGTTTCAACTGCTACTGGAGACTCGCTTTCGATCGGGAGAGCTGCCAATCATGAAGCGGCGCAACGATGTTATCCAACGGGTTAGAGTAATGACCCGGAGGCGTTGAGATGTGTTGTGACAGGATATTGTTCTGACAAGGCAGATCCATCGTGCGTGGTTGAGCCGGCGCCCCCGTTCCAGGTGCCTCCACCCGGTTTACCGCTGGCTGGTTACTGGTTCCTGCCCCTGGTGTATTAAAGAGATTCCTTCCCTCGTAAACCGGACGCAGGTGAGACCGGTACCTTCTTCTCATGACATCGTTTGATGTGCTCTGATCCAGCATAAGCCGATAAGCCTGTGCCTCTAACTCGGCCCGCTCTGCGGCCATCCTGGTGTTCCCTGCCGCCAGATCTATCTTAGCATGAGCTATCTGATCCTTTACCTTTGCAATTTCTGCGTTATGCTGATCCTGATCCATCGGATTAACCTCAGCCACCAGCAACGCTACCAAAGTGTCGAATAAATCAGACAAAACCTGAACCGGCGCTGGCGCGGGGCCTCCTGCCCTAGCGGGTGTTGCAGCTACTGAACCGGAAATAATTGCCGCTGCGGTAGAAGAATGCTGCACTGACTGCGTGCCAGCCATAAAAATCGCAACTCGGCTCGGCGGATCAGAGAGGTCCGGAATACTGTCACCGTCGGAACTACCACTAATCCGGCTATCATGCAGCTGATACAGCGACCCGGTCTCTTCGGTTGAAGACTCGTCATTAGAGTAAACGACGGTTTCGCCACTAGATACTGATCTATCCTCAGATTCCGCTCCGTGGATGACTCCCACGAAGGCACGCTTTACGGCAGGCTGAACTCGGGTAGGTCTTGCATGCTAAGCCGTCTCAACGATGCCGGTGCCAATGTCCGGCTCAGGGCCCGGTTCGCCGATCGTGCCAATGAAGACGTGTATTCCGCCAAAGGGGACCCGGTACCCGTGCTCAATCGAGCCAGCCTCGGGGCCCCAGCCTGCATCGTTGATGTAGAGTTTGCCGCGATGACTCTTGGTCATCCAGCCCACAGTGTATCCCTTCAGTACTTCAAAACTTCCCTTCAAGAACTCGAAACCATTGTGCGATAGCCCCACGGTGGGCGCCAACTGTCGTGGTTTTGCAACCGCAGATGTCCTAGTGAAAGGATTTAGTCGTGGAGCCATCGCGACGGGTTCGCTTAAAGGGGTTAAAGCGGAACAAGGGACGCAAGGAATTATACTGGTTCGGCCCCTTACGATGAAGGTAAAAGCCTACTCCAATTGTGATGGAATTTCTAGGGTTTTGATGACCAGGGAGCGAATCTGCTTTGCATGGCTCTCGAGTTATTGTTGTCTGTCCCTAAACTGCCGCCGGGTCGTCCCTTTATATACACAGGTTGATGCCCGCCGGTTTACAGAATCCTGGCCGGCTCATAAACGTGTCCGGCCTGGTTTCTACCCTTTCCTATCTTACAATACAAGTTACATACTATATGGTGGCTTATGTCTATGGGCCCTAAACCGCCTTTGGGCCCTGGGCCTCCCACTACTAGGAAAAGGGCCATAGATAGGATTGATACTAATGGCGCACTAGGGAAGCAGTGCGCCACTACTATATACTAATGGCGCACCTGTTGGTGATGCGCCATTAGTGTGGAAGACACTAATGGCGCACCATAAACAGGGTGCGCCACTAGTATTAATTTTTTTTTCCATTTTTCCATACATACTAATGGCGCATCAGGTAGACAATGCGCCATTACTAGTTCTAACTAGTAATGGCGCACCTGGCAGAGAGTGCGCCATTACTGTAATTTTTTTGTTATTCTTTTTTTGCAAAACTACTAATGGCGCACCGTTTCACAGTGCGCCATTACTAGTTTAAACTAGTAATGGCGCACTATTAGACTGTGCGCCATTAGTATATATATTTATATTTTTTACTTTTTTGCAAAACTTCTAATGGCGCACCACCTGCAGGTGCGCCATTAGTAACCAGGGTTACTAATGGCGCATTTCCTTGTGGTGCGCCATTAGTAACCTGGGACCCCAACAAGATATTTTGGACAGCCCCACACCTACCCACTCACTTTCCCCACTTCATTCCCTCCACCTCCTTCTCCAAGATTTCGGCTGCCTCCTCCTCCTCACCTCATTTGCACCATAGATTCATCTAAATTAAGTGGTGAAATTACCTTTTTTTTGATAGGTAAGTAAGGGGAAAGCTATCTTCATGATGTAGATCTACTTTTTTTCTCCCTAGCTCGCTCCAACAACATGCACATGCACTTTTTGTGGCCTAGCTAGATCTATGTATGTTTGTGGTGTTGCATGTGTTTGTGGTGTTGCATATATGTTTGTGTTTGAAGGTACCGGTATTTGAAATGCGATAGTTGCCAATATTTTGCCGGAATGTTTTGATTCATTTCCGTTTCGGCGAGAATTTTGGCACTATGCATTCTTTTTGGTCCTATTTTTAGGGAAGGTCATGCCAAATTTTTTCTTGGTTCTAAAATATCGTTTTGCTCTACCCCGCAGGCGACCATGGTCCGCACGATGACTGAAGGCATCGTGAATAGGTTTTTGAGCTCCGGGAAGGCCGATATGCTTCAAAAGAACGAGACGGAGATAAGATGTCCGTGTCGAAGATGCAAGCCGAAGAGCCTTATTGCAGACCCGGATTCCGGGTAGGTGCGGGACCACCTGCTCTTGCGTGGTTTCATGGATGGCTATCGGTGGCAAGGTGATGAAGATGACTATGAAGTCGTCCATGGCCGGGGCCGGGCAAGAAATGAGGAAGGGCAACAAGACAAGTACCACCGCGGCGAGGGCGGGCGAGAAGACGAAGAATCTCCAGGACATGATCACGACGGTGATGCTGTACACAGTCATCATGTAGAAGATGTTGTACATGATGATGAGGAAGATCCAGACGAAGGGCATGATCATGAAGATGAAGATGCCGGAGCAGATGACGATGGAGGCTGGGTGCAGGACCCTCATATTCAAGAGCTGCTTCTCAAGCAGACGGATAACGCAAGAGCTGCCGCCCAAGAGAAAGCCAAGCTGGATCAACTGGAGATAGACGCGGTTACTCCATTGTATGAAGGATGCAGGCCCGAGGATACCCGCCTGAAAGTAACGCTCATGGCTCTGGAGATGAAGGTAAAACACAAAATGACCGATGCATGCTTCGACGAGAACATGTCATTCTAGCACGAACGTCTTCCCAAGGGGAACAAGTGCACGACCAGTTTCGAGGAGGCGAAGAAAATCGTGTGTCCTATGGATTTACCGCACATGAAATACCATGTGTGCATGAACAATTGTATCATTTATCGGGACGAGCACGCGGAGTCTACCATATGTCCGGTGTGCGGCGTCACTCGATACAAGAAGAGGAAGAAAGCTCCTCGAAAATCGGTGTGGTACTTTCCGATCACTCCTCGTCTGCAGTGGTATTTCATGGACCCTAAGGTAGCAAAGCTCCTGCGTTGGCATGCGGATAGGGAGGAGAAGAAGCGGGAAGATGACGGAAATGATCCGGAGATAAATAAAAAAGACAAGATGCTGAGTCACCCTAAGGATGCGAGCCAGTGGCAAGCGTTGAACTTTGAAGACCCAGAATTTGGGAAGGATCCAAGGAACATCGTGCTGGGCGCGAGTAGCGATGGAGTCAATCCATTTGGCAGCCAGAGAAGCACACATAGCACATGGCCTGTGTTTGTGTGGATGTACAACCTTCCCCCCTGGTTGTGCATGAAGAGGAAGTACATTCACATGAGTATGCTAATTGAAGGGCTGAAATAACCAGGGAACGACATCAATCTGTATCTGGGGCTGCTGAAGGAGGAGCTAGACACGCTGTGGAAAACGGCAGCCAATACGTGGGATGTCGTAGAGAAAGAATATTTCCCTATGAGAGCCGCACTGCTCACGACGGTGCACGACTATCTCGGTTACGGATATCTCACGGGGCAGGTAGTCCACGGATTTTTTGGATGCGTAAGGTGCATGGATGACACAACATATCGCCAGCTAGATAGAGATCCCGGGTCTTTGAAAACCGTGTTCATGGGACATCGAAGGTGGCTTCGCGACGATGACCCGTGGAGGAAACGCAAGGATCTGTTCGATGGTGAAATCGAACCCCGAAAACGCCCGTGTACGAGGAGCGGCGAGGAAATAGACGACCTGTTGAAAAATTGGAAAGACTGCCCACTGCCGGGAAAGAAGCAAAAGGCGCCAGAGCCGAGAAAGAAGCGAAAGGCGCCAGAGCCGCTGCTGAAGGTATGGAAAATGAGGTCTGTTTTCTGGGACTTGCCGTACAGGAAGATCCACCGTGTGCCTCACAGCCTTGATGTCATGCATATCACGAAGAACGTGTGCGAGAGTTTGCTTGGTACCCTGCTCAACATGCCAGAGAGGACCAAAGATGGGCCGAAAGCAAGGGCAGACTTGAAATCAATGGGCATCAGGCAGGAGCTTCATGCTGCTGCTGATGATGATGATGATGATGATGATGATGATGATGATGATGATGATGATGATGATGATGAGGCGAAGCAGGACACAGAAAGTCGTCGCAAAGGCAAAAAGGCCAAGAAGACCGGAAATGACTACCCTCCCGCGTGCTTCACTCTAAGTCAGGAGGAGATCGAGCAGTTTTTCACCTGCCTCCTAGGAGTAAAACTTCCTTACGGTTACGCGGGGAAGATAAGCAGATACCTAGACCCAGCGAAGCAGAAGTTCAGCAGAATGAAGTCTCACGACTGTCATGTGCTGATGACGCAGATACTTCCAATTGCAATCCGTGGGATCATGGACGCGCATGTCCGTGAAATGCTATTTGGCCTATGCAACTTTTTTGACGTCATCTCTCGAAAGTCGATTGGCGTGAGGCAACTCAGAAGGCTACAGGAAGAGATCGTGGTGATACTATGCGAGCTTGAGATGTACTTCCCGCCCGCATTCTTCGACATTATGGTGCATCTGCTGGTCCATATCGTGGAGGATATCATCCAACTTGGGCCAACGTTCCTGCACAGCATGATGCCGTTCGAAAGGATGAATGGTGTCATTAAAGGATATATTCGCAACATGTCACATCCAGAGGGAAGTATAGCCAAGGGCTTTCTGACCGAAGAGTGCATCTCCTACTGCATGAATTATCTAAGCATCGAGAACCCCGTTGGTCTACCCGTCAACAGGCACCTCGGCAGGCTCGCTGGATGGGGTCACCGTGAGGGTCGCCGTGAAATGCATGTCGACTTCGAGGGTCGACTCGCCGACTTTGGAAGAGCAAACCTAGTCGTGCTACAACACATAGACGTGGTCGATCCTTGGGTGGTAGAGCACAAAACCTTTATTGAGAAGACGTACAATGACCGAGGCCAACAGAGGACGGACGGAGATATACTCAAAGAGCACAACTCATGTTTCACGCGTTGGTTCAAGCAGAAGCTTCTGTCGTACCCTTTACATGAGGATTCTTCCGTAGAAGAACAACTCATATTCGCCTTGTCACAGGGCGCCGAGCACAACCTGATGACCTATGAGGCGTACGATATCAATGGCTACACATTCTACACCGAGGACAAGGACATGAAGAGCGATGGTTATCAGAACTTCGGGGTAACGATGGAATCCTACACCGGTAACGACAAGGACAGATACTACGGAAGGATCGAGGAGATCTGGGAGCTGAGCTACGCTGGAGAGAAGGTCCCGATGTTTCGTGTCAGATGGGCCAAGAGCGTCCTAAAAGAAGACCGGTATTTCACCATCATGGTTATACCCGAAGCCAAATCCAAGACCGCGGGCGCAAACGTCATCGCGAAAAATGAGCCATGGGTACTGGCTTCACAAGTGGACCAATGCTTCTTCATTACCAATCCGTCAAAGCCCAGTCGTGTTGTCATGAGGAGAGGCAAAAGGAAGATCATCGGAATGGATGGAGTAGCCAATGAGCAAGACTTCGACAAGTACGGCGACCCGAAGATCGAACATGACGACGACGATGAAGTAGCAGCATACACCACAAGAAGAAGTAGGACCACCCTACCTAAAGGACGCCCGGTCCACAGAAGAACTCCATTTGCGAAAAAGAAGGGCAAGACGATTGTGAACAGATAGCTAGCTAAGATCGATTGTATTTAAATTGTAGCCTTCATTTCTCGGGCACTTTTTGATATCATGAATATTTTTGTATTCAATATGAAACAATATTTCTCGGGCCTAAGAAGATCGATTGTATTCAATATGAAAATATATTGAATATTCATGAGGACACTCGATCTCGATCCCCCTCCCTCTCGATAGCTATCCCCCTCGCCAGATCCCCCACGCCGCCGAGCACCCCCCGCACCCCCCCCCCCCCCCGCTCCACCGCCGCCGCCGACCCACGGCACCCTCCCCCGCTCCACCGCCGCCGACGACCCACCGCACCCTCCCCCGCTCCACCACCGCCGCCGACACCCCGCAACTTCCCCTGGCCCGCTCCACCGCCGCCGCCGACACCCGCACCCTCCCCACTTTTTGAAGATATTTTTAAATAACAAATTTGATGATATTTTGAAATAAGAAATTTGATGATATCTTCAAATAACAAATTTGATGATATTTTCAGTTAAAAAGTTACTAATGGCGCACCAGAGGAGGGTGCGCCATTGCTATGAGAAAAAAACTTACTTATGGCGCACCGCTAGGTGGTGTGCCATTGCTATACCTCCCCCGACTAAAATCTCGGCCCCAATCCCCGGCCGATCCCATCTCACATCGTCTCTCAGCCCTTGCGCGCTGCTGCCCCGACGACCCACGACGCCGCCGCCCCTACATGCGCCGCCGCCCCCGCGCCCCCACCACTGCAGCTCCTCCACCGCCCACCGGACAGCAAGCCGTTGCGGGCCCCAACCATCCCGCCGCCGCCGACCGCACGGGGTGCAGGACGACGACCGCCGCCGACCCGCAACCGTCTCGCCGCCGCCCGTAAGCCCCCTCCTCCTCCGCCCGTCCTCCTCCGCCCGTAAGCTCCCTCCCCCTAGACTCCCCTCTTTGCTCCTCCCTCCTTGCCCTCTCCCTCTCTGCTCGATCCCCTCTCTTCTCTGTCTCCACCTTCTGTTCTTGCCTGTGAGGTGTTTGATTGAATGCCAATTCAAACGATTGATGCAGCCGCGTCCACTGGAGCACCACGACCGTGTCTGTGACCTTGTCTCTGCTCCGCCGCCGTCTACGACCTTGTCTGCGACCGCGTCCATCGAGGTGAGTTCTAGTCTGAAACTCTCAATGCTCAAGTCTGGAAGCATCATGGATTCAAGTGTTAGCTAGCTAGATGATAAGAGGGATGCATGAGAAGCTAGCTACACTGCCATGAACTTTGTTTTTCCTTTTGACAAACACTCTTGTTAACATCAGGAATTAAAAATGCAAGATAGAACAAGATATATAGATAGCTGAAACAAAGAGGTGTGCTTTGAAAGAAAAAAATGTGCACCTGCAAGTGAGACTTGACATGTGCCAAGCTAGTAAACAAAATCTGTATATGTACATACTCTCATAAGGTTCTAAGAGATTTTATTATAAGCTTGATGTTCCTTGTCGTTGACTTATCACTGTTAAACAGAGACCTCTGAGCTGATACTCTGCATGTATGCACACAAACAATAATCCTATAGACAAAAAAATGCCATGATCCATACAGTATAAATTCCATGATGTATAGGCTATATTTGCCATGGGAGATGGCAATTTTGTTACATCATGATCCAGAGATTAAAAAAATGCATAGACTATAATTTCCTGGCATGATCAATAGAATAAAAATGTAGAATAAAAAATGCCATGATCCATACACTATAATTTTCATGATGCATAGACTATATTTGCCATGGCCCGGTGCAAAAGAAATTTGCCATGTTGCAAAAAGAAAAGAAAATTTCCATGGTGCATATAGTAAAAACAATGCCATGATCTGTAAAATACATTTGTCATTCTTTTTGTGTTTGTACAGACTTGCTAAACTATTGATGATTTTTTGTTGGGTGACCTATTATATCTGGAATGGAAGCTCACATAAGTTGAGCTGATTTTTGTCCATATGAAAGCAGAGGACCATATGGTCTGTGGCTGGGTTTTGTCTCCGACCGTTGTGTCGTGATGAATTTGCAAGTACCCCGAGAGGCCCTTGAGTTTGTCGGAATGTCGATTAACTTCCGTTCCGGCAAATTCGGGTACTCCATATGTCCTATTTTCAGCAAAGGTCATGCTGAAATTTTCCGTGAATTTTAGCATGACTTTGCTAAAAATAGGACATATGGGGTACTTGCGACTAATGCATGGGCCGGGATATCTTAGTACTTAGTTAAGTAGGATCAACTGCCGCGCCATTCTTGCTGCATTAAACCATAGGTGGCAATAGAGCCAAGTGATTAGTGCCAAGTGATTAGGCCCAACCTAGGGTGCCTCGGCATCGATAAACCCTAAATGATGAAACCTTAACTTGGCTGCCCCGGATGCCTCGGTGTCGATGAGAACCTAAATGATGTACGCTTAGGCTTTTAGGGTGCCTCGGCGTCGACAAACCCTAAATGATGAAAGCTTAGCCTTTTAGGATGCCTCGATGTCGACAAACCCTAAATGATGAGACCATGATCTTGTTCCTTGACAATAACCAACTTTTTGACCAAACTTTTTTCCTATTTAGAGCGAAACATGGCCCACAACGATGGGGCCGGTGGTTCGGGCGGCAAGCAATTCTGCGAGCTGTCCCAGGATATGTCGTCATCATCATCGGACGGCGAAAGTCTCCCGGCGGAGTGCGACTGGTGCCACGACGATCGAGGTCTGTGCAACATGCCTCACCTGGACGATGATCGGCGCTTCAGCATTAAGCTCGAGGAGACCTTCGAAGATGAAACGGTACACAACGACGACAAGTGTTATTTTCATAATTAAGCATGACTTCAACTATTTCAACGTGTAATTTTCATCTTTTACAATTCGAGTATAGCTTATCCCATGCCATGCAAGAGGCTATGTCTTGGAGAGGATGGATTTTGAAGACCATGAAATTTCTGAAACAAAGAAAATTCACCTAAGGACTCATCACGATGTGGACTTTGAAGTAAATCTATATAATTCTGAGAGCGTAACCCATTTTGGTTGCAAAAATTGGGAAGCATTTTGCAAGATGTATGATTTTGATGAGGGTATGCTTATCACCATGGATCTTGGTAATCCTGACATCAACCAAGACAATATGGACATTTGGGTCCTTGTTGATACGCCTCCAGTTCTACCGTTATGTGAGTTTCTCAAACATAGTTATTAGCTAATTTATATTGTTTATTTCAAAATAGTTTACAGCTTATTTCCATTGACAGCTTATTTTTATTGTTCAAAGAATGTGCGGGAGATGGTAGACAAAACCCACTACACTGATGGCTCCGAATTAACAACTTACAAGGAGAAAAATCATTTGGTCGGATTTTGTACTGACATTGAGAATTACAATATCTACAATCAAACTCCTCAACATTATGGTAAATACGTGTCACTAGTGCATGTGTTCAACTACGGTAACTACCATGGAGATACCCTGGTAAGATTTTTACTATTACGACATCCGTGCATCTTTTGCATACTTCTAAAACTAGTACATCATTGCTAACTATGAAGTTATTACTATGTTTTTCAACAGATAATCCCAGAGAATTGTGTGCCTCATATGATGTATCTGAAAGGTAGTGTTAATGTTTTGAACATACAGCCAGGTCATCCTACGAATCTCAACTGTCCATACCAGATTTCTAAAAGAAGTGGAGACATGAAATTTAAAGGATGGGAAAAATGTATGGACAGTCGTAAGGAGCTTCTTGGAAGCAAAAGGAAGCGAAGCGCAAGAATTGGAGACAGGATGTTCTCTATTCTCCATAATGGAGAGTCAGAGTCTATATTGTTTTATGCTATTTTAGCTTAAATAGGGTATTTAGGTCCTGCCTAATACTGATGATCATGTGCTGATGAACAATTAAGTAGGGTTGGTTCGAAGACTATCAAGATGATGATCGTATGACTTGTTATGAATAACGAGTAGAAGTTGTATGATGATGATTAGTAGGACTTGTTAGGATTAGTATTACTTCCGACAAACTCGATACTCGCGGTCTTGAGACTTGTAATATTTTATCTTTGTTCGGTCTTTTGAATTCGGAGACTAATATGATGAATTGTATTCGGAGACTAATCTTCTATTGTATTCGACGAATCTGATGTTTCTGTCTATATTTTGTCTAATAATAAATTTTATATTCTGTCTAATAATATATTTTATAACCTGCGCAAAAATCAGAAAAGGAAAAAAACCAAATATTCATACTAATGGCGCATCACCACCAGGTGCGCCATTAGTATGCCAAAGGATACTAATGGCGCATCAACAGAGAATGCGCCATTAGTATGACAAAGCCATGCTTACGTATGGGCCCCCGGGAGGCACACTAATGGCGCATGATGTTACATACTAATGGCGCACTAGCTGGTGTGCCAACAGTATACCAGATACTAATGGCGCACCAGTGGTGCGCCATTAGTAAAAATTACAAGTGGCGTGCTACTAATGGCGCACCGGTGATGCGTCATTAGTAGGCAAAACCGGTGCGCCATTAGTAGGCCTTTTCCTAGTAGTGTTCGTGCTAACTCTCCTTTGTAAAGCGCCATACTCCTAGTCTTCATGGGCTTCAGATATAAATAACTCATTACAGGCATAACCCGGCCCCTCCTGGCCGGTTTATACTCAGTAGTAATATTCCAAACACTTTGTGTTCTACTCGTACATATAACATCTACGCATAGACCTAGCTCGGATGCCACTATTGGGGAATGCAATAATTTCAAAAAAATTCCTACGGACACGCAAGATCTATCTAGGTGATGCATAGCAACGAGAGGGGAGAGTGTTGTCTATGTACCCTTGTAGACCGTAAGCGGAAGCATTATGACAACGTGGTTGATGTAGTCATACGTCTTCACGATCCGACCGATTCTAGTACCGAAAGTACGGCACCTCCGTGATCTGCACACGTTCAGCTCGGTGACATCCCACGAACTCTTGATCCAGCTGAGTGTCGAGGGAGAGCTTCATCAGCACGACGGCGTGATGACGGTGATGATGACGCTATCGGCGCAGGGCTTCGCCTAAGCACTACGACGATATAATCGAGGTCGATTATGGTGGAGGGGGGCACCGCACACGGCTAAGACAATGATCAAATTGTGTGTCTATGGGGTGCCCCCTTCCCCCGTATATGAAGGAGTGGTGGAGGGGAAGGGCCGGCCCTCTATGGCGCGCCCTGGAGGAGTCCTACTCCCATCGGGAGTAGGATCCCCCCCCCCCCTTCCCTAGTTGGACTAGGAGAGGAAGGAAGGGGGAGGAAGGAAAGGGGGGCCAACCCCCCACCCAATTCGGATTGGGCTTCGGGGGAGGGGTTGCCCCCTCCTAGGCTTCCTTCTCCTCTCTCGCACTATGGCAAAATAAGGCACATATACCTCCCGGGGGGTTTCGGTAACCTCCCGGTACTCCGGTAAATGCCCGAACTCACACGGAACCATTCCGATGTCTAAACATAGTAATCCAATATATTGATCTTTACGTCTCGACCATTTCGAGACTCCTCGTCATGCCCATGAGCACATCCAGGACTCCGAACATCCTTCGGCACATCAAAACATATAAACTCATAATACCGATCGTCACCGAACGTTAAGCGTGCGGGCCCTACGGGTTCGAGAACTATGTAGACATGACGGAAACTCATCTCCAGTCAATAACCAATAGCGGAACCTGGATGCTCATATTGGTTCCTACATATTCTACGAACACCTTTATCGGTCAAACCGCATAACAACATACGCTGTTCCCTTTGTCATCGGTATGTTACTTGCCCGAGATTCAATCGTCGGTATCATCATACCTAGTTCAATATCGTTACCGGCAAGTCTCTTTACTCGTTCCGTAATGCATCATCCCGCAACTAACTCATTAGTCAAATTGCTTGCAAGGCTTATAGTGATGTGCATTACTGAGAGGGTCCAGAGATACCTCTCCGACAATCAGAGTGACAAATCCTAATCTCGATCTATGCCAACTCAACAAACACCATCGGAGACACCTGTAGAGCATCTTTATAATCACCCAGTTACGTTGTGACGTTTGATAGCACACTAAGTGTTCCTCCGGTATCCGGAAGTTGCATAATCTCATAGTCATAGGAACATGTATAAGTCATGAAGAAAGCAATAGCAATAAACTAAACGATCATAGTGCTAAGCTAACGGATGGGTCTAGTCCATCACATCATTCTCTAATGATGTGATCCCGTTCATCAAATGACAACACATGTCTATGGCTAAGAAACTTAACCATCTTTGATTAACGAGCTAGTCAAGTAGAGGCATACTAGAGACACTCTGTTTGTCTATATATTCACATGTGTACTAAGTTTCTGGTTAATACAATTCTAAAATGAATAATAAACATTTATCATGATATAAGAAAATATAAATAACAACTTTATTATTGTCTCTAGAGCATGTTTCCTTCACGTGCTGCCCGCGCGAGCGTGGCGGGGAGGAGCCAAGACGTAGAGGATCTGCTGAAGCGCATTGGCGGAGAGGCTCGAGCTGAAGCGCGCTTGCAGAGACACTTGAGCTGAAGATGCACATCGAGGTCAGGGGGGTCGCCGCGTCGCCACTCCCAGCAGTCACGACCCTCAGAGTAGGAGGCCTTCGTCGACCAGACAATCCACCGGCCCACGCCCGAATGCCTCCAGGTCTCCGCACACAGCCGTATAGCCCCTCCCCCCTCCCTCCCGCTATTTGCTTACTGATGTCCGTGGATCCGGCGTGTGTTTTCGTTGGTACGTCCGTGGATCCGGCGTGTGTTTTCGTTGGTTCAGTTTAGCTAGTTCAGTTTCAGTGCGTACAAGCTACTCTCTCCGTCCGCGAATAAGAGTACTTCTAGCTTTTGTCTTATGTCAAAGTTTTAAAATTTTAACCAACTTTATAGGAAAAACTACTAGCATTGATGACACTAAATTAGTATTATTGGATCTATTTTGTAATGTATTTTTATAATATATCAATTTGATGTCATATATGTTATTACTATTTTGTATATAATTGGTCAAAATTTCAAAACTTTGACTCAAGACAAAAACTAGAAATACGCTTATTCGCAGACGGAGGGGGTACTCCGTAGTTTAGTTTCCTCGATGTTGATGATTCATGCGTGAATGAACAATTCAAATCGACAATCCAATCATTTAGAGCAAGTCCAACGGGACGACCCAAACAGACGCCGCCAGCTCCAGAGGAAGTGCCGCCGCACCACCGCTCGACGACCTAGGCCCCACGCCTGGCCACCCCGGGTCGGGGAAGAGGGGAGGCCCCACCGCTGCCAACATCGGCCGGGCTTCGCCCATCAGCGCGTCGAGGAGGGGGAGGAGGAGGTGGGATGGGTAGGTATTGCCCTCCGGTCACACGCGGGTGCGACGCAGAGGGTAGAGGAGAAGGGGGGGGGGGGGGGGTCTGGACTTGCAATTGTATGCCGAGCTAGCAATAATAATGGTGTTTCTTTTTGGAATTAAGTAAGAATAAGCTTACATCTGAGCCAAGGGAAGGAAAAACCGTAATAGGCCTTTCCAGTTTAGGAGTATGGCGACAACTTAGCTGTCAAGACAGAAATTAACTATTATCCATAGAAAACCAGCCAGTCCTGTAAACTTTTTCAGACAACTTGCAGTAGATTTTTCTTGCTTATGTATTTAAGTTCACTTCCAACTTAAAAAAGGGAACTTCTTCTAATGCAGATTAGAGAACGATTGTATTTAATATGCCATTCCGATAGGTTATTCTGTACTAATAATGATTGATAAAGGACCTCTGGCTGGTGCCTTCATCTTCACAAAAATGGTTAAAGAAAGACCGGCCTTAGTGGTTGCATCCAAGTAGTCCGTGTCATCAAATTGTGCAGAATCAAATTCGAACCGAACCAAAGGATCGGAGTAAAGCTGCTACACACAATGAACGATTCCTAACCAAGTGGACGAATAACAACTTTTGTTGTCTCTATATATTTTGAGGCTG
Organism: Triticum monococcum; assembly: GCA_034509565.1. NCBI lineage: Eukaryota > Viridiplantae > Streptophyta > Magnoliopsida > Poales > Poaceae > Triticum > Triticum monococcum. Next base: position 48,257,176 of record CM067845.1, read on the forward strand.
CAGCTAACTGCACTATATATACACATAGAGGGAGAACTGCTCCATCGTGCTACTTAGTACAACGTACTATACCAATTACCACTAGAGAATACACAGCACGTCAGGTTGACGCCAATGGAGTCGGGGGGAAAAGCACCTTCCGGGCCGCCAAAGGACAAGGAGGCAAAACCGGCGGTGGTGCAGCAGCACCCCAAGCTTCTGATGGCCGCCCGAAAGGGCCACTGGACACCGCTAAATGTTCTTATGGGCGCCACTCCGCCGGTGGTTCATGCTGTCCCGCCCGGAGGCCTCATCAACATCGTCATCGATGACGAGGAGGCCGACGTCGTCGATAATTCTGCAACGACGATCACCTTGGACGTGGAGCTGAACAACGTCCTCCATGTCGTGGCGTCCAGTGGAGACGGTGACGAGTTCCTGGAGAGCGCGAGGGGCATCTACTGCAAGGCCAAGCACCTCCTGGACGCACGCAACAAGAAGGGCGACACGCCCTTCCATTGCGCTGCCAGAGCTGGGATGCTGAAAATGGTCACTCACCTCATCTGTCTGGCGAAAGCTGAGGGCGGCGACGACAGGGTGAAGGCAGCACTGAGGAAGCAGAACGAGCAGGGGGAGACGGCTCTCCATGCGGCCCTCCGCTTGTCGGACAAGGAGACGGTTCGGGCAATGGTCCACGAGTTATGGGTCGCGGATCCAGAACTGACTCGTTTCCCTCTTGCAAGCGGCACATCGCCACTGTACCTGGCCGTCTCGTTAGGGCGTGAGGATATTGCCGAGGGACTGCATGAGCAGGACCCGGGGCTCTCCTACTCTGGACCAAATGGACAAAACGTCTTGCATGTTGCCGTTCTCAGGAGCACAAGTGAGTTATACTATATGCTACTATATCATTCATCATAGCACATCATGCATGGTAAAATCTGGTTTAAACGTGTTAGACTTTTAAACTCGATCGCCAATGTTATGTTTTTCATTGTCTGGTTGTTATTAAGATAATAGATCACCATTGCCTTGGTTATCCTTTAATTAATTTGACATGCATGTGTCCATCAGATATACCATTGAAACAACATATGAAAAGACCACTAAACCTCCCTCAAATTGATCTCTTTCGTGCACGTACTTTTCTTTTTGTCATGACCATGCAATTTTATTTAGTCGCAACTTTCGCCCATTACATAAATTGAATATGCTTGAGATATTTATAGGACGATATGGGTTGATATAATGGTCTTAAAAGAGCCTCAAATTAGTAAATATTAACATATAAATGAATATTTCTACCTTCCCTTATTGTAGGTCGTTATCCATTAGGATGTTGTATTTCCATGCATTTGCTACCTTTTGTTTGAACTTTGGAAACCTCTGGCTAGTTGGTGTTCACCAAACACAAACATATATGTCTTTCTTTCTTTATATATTTGCTACTCCCTCGATTCTAGATGAAATGAAATTCTAGGTTTGTCCTAAGTCAAACTTGTTCAAGTTTAAGCATGTCCATAGGAAAATATGAGATCTACACAACATCAAATATATAGTATAAAGCATTCTTTTTGAAAGAACCTAATCGAACTAATTTTGTGTTCTAGATGTTAGTATATTTTTCAATAGGCTTGATCAAACTTGAGTAGGTTTGATTCCAAAGAAAGCTATAATTAACTTCAATTAATTTAGAGCCGATGGAGAATTTTTGAGTTGACTGCTGATATACCATCAAATACATCCATGGGAAGAATTATATGGCGACTGAAATATAATTGTTTCGTAATGCATTGAGCAATAGCTGGACTTATATATTCTTGCATATTCTTGTATCTTAACTTTCTTCATAAAATAGTTGGTGCTCATGCAGTGGTGGAGGTAGGGGGGCCCGGCAGGAGCTATATATGGCTTCCCCGATGATCCCACGTTGGCACATATATATGCTTAATTTGTACACTTGACGTCTTAGATTTAGGGAAAGTACATGTATTAGTACAATTTGGCCACTGTCATCAAAAGTTTGACTCATTAGGCTCCCTCAATCATTGATTCCTGGCTTCTCCACCGAGCTCACGTGCCACTCTATCTACTTTTATTATAACATTTTGTGGGGTTACTTTATAATAACTGTAGGTATGACAAGAAATCTTCTGAAATGGAACAATCACCTCAGCAAACAAGGGGAACAAACAAATGGGAGCACACCTCTACATTTTGCAGCCTCATGTGGGTTTCTTGAAACAGTAAAGTGTCTACTAGACGCTGAGGAATCTCTTGCATATCAGTGCGACAACAAGGGGTCATTCCCCATACATGAGGCGGTTAAGGAAAAGCAAGTCAGTGTAGTTTGCACCTTGCTCAAAATTTGCCCGGACTGCGCCCAGCTACGTGATGCCGAGGGCAAGACCTTCCTCCATGTAGCTGCCAAACAAGGCTACGCAAAACTATTTCCTCCTGTTTTACAGGTTTTATTACAAGAAAAGCAGATGTTTGCAGCCATCATGAATATGCAGGATGATGATGGCAACACTGGGTTGCACCTTGCTGTCGAGGCCGGAATTTTAGAAACTGTGTGCTTTTTACTGTGGGACAAGGAAGTTATGTTAAATTTATCAAATAACGAGAGGGAAACTGCACTGGATCTTTCACAGCGCATGCGGACCCCAGGTGTCCTTTTTGGTTTGGTATGTGATCTAACTCCCTTAATGATGGGACCTGCATTACTTTATAGTATGCCTATGTTATTTAACTGAAATTTATATCAGAATAATAATATTCATAGCAAATATACTTACACTATTTCAATAAATTTTGTATATAAATAGTCGTTGTTAGAAAAGTTTGAGTGCATGAATCTAAGAACTTATATATATTTCAGAATGGAATCATATAAAAGGCAGTTTATTTTAAGTAGTTAATTTTATCATAGCTTTTTTTTGGCTAAAGATGCCTAATCCTGGACTTTAGTCATAAGTTTCATGTAAACTCCATCTTTAACAAATGAGTCTTACTGATTGCTACCCCACTATAGATCTCACCCCCATTGATAAGAGGCAAATTCAACTGATCTCGACCATCAAACTAAGTCAATCCAACGACCTAGACTGCTCCAATGGCGAGCGTTAAACGTGTTTAACGTGCAATTAATATCATGCCAAATATTACACTAATCATAGGATTAACATATAACTAATAGCATACTGTACCTAATATCCGCGAGCAATTAATATATTGCTTAAATATTAACGTGCATTGCACGTGCGCATTTACTAGTTGGTAGAAATTAAAGGACCACCTGGCAACTTTGGTTGTTGCTACTCGCTCCTTTAGTTTTTTTTGTCTCTAAAAAAACTTGTGGTGCTTTGTGACCACTACTTTCACATAGACCATGGACAAGTCGCCTATTGTTCTTCTCCTAGCTCTTCTAGATGACATTCTCTCTGTAAACTAATATAAGAAGACATTTTAGATCACTTATTGTCTCTAGAAAAAAAACTTGTGGTGCTTTGTGACCACTACATTCACATAAAGGAGACCTTGGACAAGTCGCCTATTGTTCTTCTCCTAGCTCTTCTAGATGATATTCTCTCTGTAAACTAAACGTCGTTCATACTAAACGTCGTTTTTCACCGAAACTTTGTGCACCCACATAGAATGTCCGGATATACCAGCGGGATTTTTGTTCCGAATTTTTCAACTTTTCAAAATGTGTATTTAGACAATGGGTGCATATGCACCTACGAGCCAAAACACCGCGTCCGTGATATAAAATATGTAAACTAATATAAGACATTTTAGATCACTTACTGGAACAATGAACATGTGTTACAACGAGATATAAATATTTGTGTTAGCTTTTGATTTAACTGTTTATAATAATGCGATTGTGTAAATAAATGTTTATCAAATTCTGCTCATAAATTACCTTATATTTTGATCAGAAGTTTGGTAAGTAAATTAAAGTGGAATTGGTTCAGAAGGTAAATAAATTAAGTTGATTCAATATCATAAAGGGAATGTTGGACAAAGGGGTGGTGGAAAGAAAGGTGAAATGGGAACCTTACATTCTTTTTAGTAGTAGTAGAGATTAGTTTACAAAGGAAGTAGTTATGTTGCCAAATCTGGTTGTCAGCACCTTTATGCACATGGAAACAAATTCTCTGCACATATATTAGAAGACTGTTGTTGAATGCTATCACGCTAATTACTATCTTTCTTTCTTTTTGTAGGGCCGACGGGTTTCGATCCACAAACTTTTAGTGCATGCTGATGCTCAGTACGGTGTTCATAGCAAAACCCGCATCCCTGAACTAAATGAGGAGAAGGAAGAGAAAAGGATCTCGGATTCGACACAGACCATTGGCGTTGTGTCAGCGCTACTCGTGACGATTTCCTTTGCGGTAGCTTTCACCATACCCGGAGGCTATCGAACAGATGATGACCCTAAGGTCGATAATATTAAGGGCGGCATGCCGGTGCTTGTCGCAAGCCACTCTCTTCAGGCATTCATTATCGCCAACAACCTGGCGTTGCTCTGCTCCGCCATGGCCACCATCAGCCTCATGTACGCCGGAGTGACCACTGTCGACATCAGCATGCGCATGAAAGCCTTCGTCATGTCCATTTTCTTCCTCAACAGCTCAGCCCGAACGCTGGCCGCGGCGTTTGCGTTGGGCATGTACGCGACGCTGGTTCCCGCCGCTGGCGCAGCAGTTACTCTTACGGTTATAGGCACCACTATTACGCTGCTTGACGTTGCTTGGTTCACGTACATGACGTCCAAGGATCAGCTAGTGCTTCGGAAGAGGATGGGTGTTGGCGTGGCGTTGAAACGGTTTGCGCTTTTGGTCCTACGTGGGGTGTTGGCGTGCCTATGGCCGTACGTCATAATCGCCGGTTTCTTAGCCTATATTACATTATGGAGTAAGTGAAATTAATTCAAGAGGTCACGCTCAACGTGTTACCCTGATTCATATAGTAATGATTTCATGTTTCCTTGTCTACTTAATTCTTACTGATCTATGTTTGCTCCAGCCTTCAGGGATGCACATTGCTTCTTGTATCACGGGAATTTCGTAAATATTACTCCCTCGATTCCTAAATATGTCTTCTTACAACGAGAGAGAGAGAGAGAGAGAGAGAGAGAGAGAAGAGGAAGGAAGAGAGAGAGCTTACATGTGGTCCCCAGATGTAAGTTAACGGTCAAACAACCAGTAAAACAAACTGTTTGTTTAGGAACAAACCCGACCTGTCATAAACCGGATCAATTTTAAACCACATGGTCAGTTAGGTTGTTGAAATCAAAAACCAACTTTGTGGTATGTTTTTGGAAATTTTGAATAAGTGGTAGTTTTCCGGAACCCTAGCCCGAATTGTGGTCGATTTATGGTTTTACTTTGGTACAAGGAACAGTAGAAATAATAAAAATAACATACAGGTCCATAGACCACCTATCATTTTTTTCTGTTGCAGTTAGATGACCCTAGAATATTTTTACCATGTGATGACAGTGCATCACATGATGATGTAGACGATTTTGGTGACGAGTCTCTGCCAAATGGTGTAGGGAAAAGAAAGCTAGCAAACAAGAAAAGATTGGCTCTTTTACTACAAGGAGATAAATCTGATGAGGAACAAAGTGATGACCAGGGCATGGAGATACCATTCAACATGGAACCCGAGGATCTCATCAAGCGTATCCTTGAGAGAAAGAGCACCGAGACGAAGACTGTCTGGGAGACGCACCAAGAAAAAATGAAGGAGAAACGGAAAGCTAGGAAGAGGTCGTCAAAGGATGATGATGACTACAGTGACGAAGATAGCGCTGATGAAAATGATGATTTCTTTGAGGATGGAAAGGCTGTTGAAGAAGTTAGGCCAATCAAGAAACAAAAGGTGAAGACCAAAGGGAAAGCAAAGGACAAGCTTCCAGAAGAACATTTTGAGCCAGAAGCAACTAAAGAAGAGTTGGAGCTCTTGGTTGCTGCTAACCAGGATGCAGCCAATGGTGCAAAGGGTTGTAACATAAAACGCAGGAGTAAGAAGGGCAAGGGTTGTGCCGAGGACAAACTTCCTGAAATCGATATTAGCACAGATGACTCGAGGTTATCAGCCACGTTGATGGATCATCTGTGTGCATTGGACCCTACTGATCCCCAGTACAAGAGGTATCACATAGTGGTCATTTCCCTCTCCTGCTAGTTTATAATCTGCTTGACCTTCATAGTGTTAGTTTATGCGTACTGTGAATGGCTTCGTACAGGAGTGTCACCTTCATGAGAAAAGAAGCTAGGAAGAAGGGTGCGCATGCAGATGCAGGCACATTGGACAGTGAACCACCTGTGAGGAATCCAGATGATGCATCTTCTAAGAAGACGAATCAGAAACATGATGTGGCGCCGTTCACAGAGAAACTGCAGATGCTGTCTGCTGTCAATTCTCTTAAAAGGAACCTTACAGAGTTCAAGAAAGCGAGCAAGAGTGACCTATAGAGAAGATGTTTGTTTGCTCAGATACATCTTTTTTCCTTTTGGTGGAAAAATGCATCTGAAGTCAGCCGATGGATTTGTACTTGAAGGTTTGGTGTTTATGCGCCTGCTGCTGATGTGCCATTTTTTGTGTTATGGCAGCACAATAATCCAGTTGGAAAAAATTTGTACTCTTAAGCTAGGTAGATAATTAATGTATCTTTATTTACAACAAGTTACTGCAAGGGTTTCATTTAATGGCTAAATGTTTTTTGCTGATAAATTGTGTATCTTTTGGCACTTGCACGTGTTACAGCTTAGTCATTCGCTGTGTGCCATTCGCTGCTCCGGGAATCATCCTGATCCATACCATTTTTCATTTTCCCCTTGAATTTATATTCACCCTACAAAGCCCCAGATCAAACAGTTCTGGGCTACAACACACAGTCACACCATTGATGTTTACGGGCTGTTTTTTTTAAAGCAAAGTATACGTATTTCCTTATTTTCTCAGAGTTACTTCTAGTATTATTTGAGGAGCTCTTTTACTGTGATTGGCGAGTTACAAATCGTAATTTCGTGTAACTCCGTCTCTGTTTTTTTCTAACTGTCGGATCTAAGAAATGACTAAAAGGTTTTTTTTTTGTGTGCAAAGGATAGAGTTGTAAATTAGCAGGTCAATCTAATCGCTAGTCATGGCACAGCCCTCGTCGTTGTTAGCTCCTCAATCCCCTCGCACAGGAGCCGCCGCCAACCCTGCCCTCGACCGTGGCGCCGTCGGCGTCCCTCCTATCGCTCGTGCCACCGCCGCCGGCGACCCTCGCACAGCCGCAGCCGCCTGCTCCCCTCTGCTGCCCCAGCGCCCCGAGCATCGCCCTGTCGAATAGGGCCTCCCCACGGCAGCGCCTCCTCCCTGGATCAGCCACTGAAGGCCATCAACGCCGGCGACCCAATCCATAGGAAGGTAACCCCGGGGCTTAATCTTCCGCCGCCGCTGCCGCCGAGGACGGCCCTCTTTTTTCATGTACATCCTCTGACCCCGTTCTCCTGCACAGTCGTCCGCCGCCGCCGAGGACGGAGAAGGTCCGGTGTCTATAACCGTCGATTCCGAAAGCTCAACAGGTCAAGTGACCTTGTAGAAAATTTTGGTATGTAAAAGTTTCACTTATGATCAACATGTTCTTGTGGTTAAAATTTAGAAATAGTATCTTAACCAGAATAATCCGAATGATAGAGGTAGTGTCGTACAGGAAATAATCTTTTTTGCAGTAGAAAACAGTCAGTAGATATCATATCTTGTTTAAGTGTTCAGTTGCCGGTTACGGTTTGAACACTGGAGAGTGTGCCTTTTGTTTTGATACAATTCAGTTAGCATGGATGGTGTTTGTGATTGGGTGATGAATTTCACCGTGGCAACTACGGACAAACGTAATATTGGGAAGACTGTGCAGTGTGCTTTTTGTTCCGATGAATACAGTTCTGTTAGCTTGGAGGTACTTTGTGATTGGGTGATAAATTGTAGGTGTGAAGATAAGAATCTGGTTCTAATGGGGCAGCGACAGTTATTTGTTATTTTTGGAAAAAGAGGACCGATTCTTTGCTTCAGAAATATCTTCCCTATGGATTCTAGCGTTTAGTTGATAAAGTTACAGAGAAAAGACTTGTGTGATGTGCAGGTAGCAGGCTGCACAAAAATGTTGGGTGGGCAAGGAATTGAAGGATGGAAAAACTTTCGAGCTTCGCTGCAAGTTGCGTGATCGATGAGCTTCTTTCAAACCAGTCGCTTGTTTTGTAAGGGTGTTGGAGTGAATTGATCCCTTACAAGGATAGCTTGCTTTGTTTTGGCAGAGAGCCATCGTTGTTGCTCTGCTTTGCATGTTGTTACGTCTTGCTGATGGTTTATGTTTTTTTCTCTGAACTGGACAAACCTAAGCTTGTCTTATCCGTTTCATGCTGAATGACAGTGGCTCACTTGAGCTCCTTAATTTTACGAAAATATTTATCTTTCGCTCAAAATATCTACTCCTATTGATTTTTAATGAGTGGAACTTAATAGAGTTGGACTTCAGGGATTTATAAGGAGGTAAATACATCAGAGGTCTTAAAACTTGCACATAGCGGTCACTTTGGTGCACAAAGTTGCAAAATACGTGTTTGTGGTCACTAAACTTGCGAGGCCGTTCAAATACAGTCACTCTCACCGTATGTATGCGTATTTGTAGTTGCCAGCATGACATGAGCCCGCTGTAAATGTTCTTGTATGATAGATTTTTGTAGAAAAGCCCTCAGCTTTTCTTTTATTTACATAGGAAGCCCCTCAAATAAAAAAACAGTGGAGGGATTTCGATCCCACGATGTATTACTGGGTGGCTCGCTTGGACAACCACCACAACAACAGTACCTAATGATTAATTAGCACGGCAACCTTGTATATCTTATCAACGCAGACTGAAAAAAAATTAATGAAGAAATCTATCTAATAACCTGTGCAACCGGTGGGTTCGAACCTATGACATGGTGATTCACTCGCGCATAAGCTAACCACCAGGCAACTGCGGCATGTGATGTAGTTTGTGGACAAACAATGTATATGTTTTTTATCACTCTTGTTCTATGTAAATACGTGCCATTTTAAAAAACTGTTTAAACATTGTAAAAAAATGTTTGTGTAATTCAAAATATGTTCGTGCATTAAAAAAGCTACGCGAACAGTTTTTTGAACTATGCGAACATAATTGTACATTGTGTAAACTGCATGTAAAAATGTACATTGCATTAAAAAAGAAAAAGAAGCAAGGGTTTTGTGCAATAACGCGTCCATATGTCATTGACAGTGGCCCGTGCCATGCTGGTGTAGATGGATACGCCCGCGTACGGGGAGGGTGACTGTATTTGAACGGTCTCACAAGTTTAGTGACTACAAACACGTATTTTACAACTTTGTGCACCAAAGTGACCATTGCTTGCAAGTTCTATGACCCGTGGTGTATTTACCTCATTTATAAGGTTGCAAGTGTCTTTTTATTCTAGCAAAGTTGCTGCCTCATTTATTGAGGAAAGTGTTACTAATACTTTTGACTAAAAGAAGTAGGACTAATGTTTGCTCACATGGTCTCCTATGAACAGTGATTGTGGGCGTCCACGATGGACGTTGCGGTGCAGGGACTTGTTTTCAGCAGCGGCATTTTCAGGTCATGCATATGAAGATAGGAAATACTGTTGATGAGGTGGAGTTGATCGGAATGGGATGTGTTTGGGATCATATCGGGTTCCCCTGCTGCTATCTCTGCAGAGACGGTTGAGCGAGACCGCAGTTTCTTGTTCTTGCAAATGCATTCTTGGATCATTTCTTCTAACTATAGTGAATGCCTAATCCTACGGTTATATGAGCAGCATTGTTTTGATGAACTAGGCCTTGTGGTTTTCCATCCCTGTAGCTTGATTGCATTCTTCAAATGTGGCAAAGTAACGATCGAGTTGCATTTTTTTATTTGTGGGTTTGTGTGTGTGTATTGGGGGTTGTATTGCTCGCTTTGTGGTTTACAGAAATTTAGACGGGTGCATGATCTTGTTGGGCGTTGTATTGTCGGGGCTCCTGAAGATTGATAGAGTTGGGGCTGCTAGATTGCACGCCCACAAGTATCTTTCTTAGTCGTCTAGTCCCACAAGTACTGATCTTACTCGTTCGGGATAACTAATTTCAGTTGTCCGGGTCCACGCGCACCGATCTTAGTCGTTCGGGCGGCGGTACCGCTCTTAGTCATTCAGAGCCACAAGTATCGATATTAGTCGGCTAGACCCACAAGTACCGGTCTTACTCGTTTGGGCTCACTAGTATCAATGTTAATCATTTAGGCCCACAGGTACTGATCTTAGTTGTTAAGGTAGTTGCGGGTCCAGATGACCGGTAATGCTAGTTGTCAGTCCAGACAACCCATACTAGTAGTTCTGGGTTCGATGACCCATAATGCTAGAAGTGGGATCAGATGACCAATAGTTTAGTTGTGGGACCGGACGACCCATAGTGTTGCTGGTGGACCTAGACGAACCATACTTGAAGTTCTAAGTTCGGACGACCCATAGTGGTGATTGTATACCCGGATGACCCATACTTATAGTTCTGGGTTTAAACAACCCATATCTAGTAGTGGGATCGAACTACCCATAATGTCAGTTGTTTGCCCACAAGTAACACTATGGGTCGGGCCACCAATACCACCTCGTGCCCCTTTACGTCGTCCGGACCACCAATGCCACTACTAGTCACTCTGCATCGCCCGGGCTAATAAATACAACTAAGAATCACTCTGGGTCATAGGGCCCACACATACTGCCGGGAGGATGACCCCTGGGTAGCCCCAAGACTGCGAACCAGACAGGGTGCCTGCCTGCCCGGGCCGTCTGCACCAGGGCGTCTGTCGATAAAAGACCCCACGGGGCTCCTCGCATCGACTTGCTCGTGGACGCTCGTTCCCGCCTCTGTCTTAGACGACGACACGAGAGGCAAGAATGGACAACTAGCTCCTTCCTTCTCCACCAAACAGCCACTAGTAGAAAAAGGGTCAAACGTGAAGCACATTAGTGCCGGTTTGTATTTGAGCTGGTACTAATGGTACCATTAGTGCCGGTTCGAACGGATTTGCATTAATGCCGGTTCGTGTTGAACCTTTAGTACCGGTTCGTGGCACGAACCGGTACTAAAGGGGTGGTGGCAGGCTGGCGTCAGGCCGGGGCCCCACGATCACCTTTAGTACCGGTTCGTGGCACGAACCGGTACTAAAGGGGTCTGACCTATAGTACCGGTTTGTGACACAAACCGGCACTATAGGGCAATTTTCAACACCCCCCCCCCCCCCCCCGTGGATCGCCTTTTCAGTTTTAAAAAAAAATAAACGAAAATGATGGAAATGTCAAAAAAATAAAAGAAAATAAGTTTCCCATGTGATATGTGGTCTAGTTGTTGGGAAAATTTGCAAATGTGAATTTTGACTTTATTTGCAAAATCTCTCTGAAATTTGTAAAAATGGGCATAACTTTTGCATACTAACTCGGATGAAAAAGTTTTTTATATGAAAAATCATCTACTCGAAAAGTTACATCCAAATTTAACCGGGGGAACCCCGTTAAACATTTTTAAAATCCTCAAAAACCTAATAGAAAAAAGTTACGGGGCTTTTAAGATCTAGAGTGGAAAAAATTGAAAAATATTCAAACAGTGGGCAAACTGTGGTCAAACAATGGTCAAACTAATTATTCTAGAATATTAGTGTTACTAAATAATTATTTTAGTTATTTCAATTTTGGTCAAATCTGGTCAAACTTTGGTCAAACTATGATCAAACTGTGGTCAAACAATGGTCAAACTAATTATTCAAAAAATATTAGTGTTACTAAATAATTATCGTTTTTTTAAAACAATAGTTTCAAACTCAAACAGTGAAATGTGTCACTTCATGCTCAAGCAAAATTCCTGAAGGTTAATAGGATTGACATCTTACTATTGTCAGGAAAATAATAAGTGCAGACTTGGAGCGAGGGAGAATAGAACCCGGAAGGTAAGCGTGCTCGGGCTGGAGTAGTGAGAGGGATGGGTGACCGGTCGGGAAGTTAGATGATTTGGAATGAGTGATCCACACTTGAGCAGTTAAGAGAGGTGATTAGAGACTAAATCTTCAAATAATTCAGAAAAATTAAAAATAAAAAAAAATTCCAAAATTTTCAAAAAAAAATTCAAAAAAAAAACCTTTAGTACCGGTTGGTAACACCAACCGGTACTAAAGGTCCCCCGTACCAGGGCGCGAGCTCACGCCACGTGGTGCCCCTTTAACGCCGGTTCGTGCTGAACCGGTACTAAAGGGGGGGGGGGCTTTAGTGCCGAAATAATAGTGCCGGTTCCATAACCGGCACTAAAGGCCCTTACGAACCGGTGCTATTGCCCGGTTTTCTACTAGTGAGCTAGCTCCTTGTGCATATCATACCATTTCAGCAGGACTAGGGGTACCTCCCCCGGAGGGCAACAAACCTAGATATGTCTTGTGTCTCACACCCGCGCGTCCCTACCTTGCTTTCGGAACTCACCGGCGTCCGCCGGGCATATGAGGCGGGTTTGGGGCGCCCGGCTGTAGATGCTCCAACCCTCACAAATACAAGTGCTTCGTTGGTCCATACAAAATGCTTGGGACACACATTGAATTAGATGAGAGGAAATGATTCAGTAGCATCATGCTTCCGGTGCATGCTTTCTTTAGTTTTGGAATAGAAATGAAAGAATATGGAGGAAGCACAAAAAACTGATCAACGAGGGCTAAACCTGGCGTGATTTGTGGGGGTAGTTGTCAGGAAGCAAACTGCATGTAAACTGCCTAGCAGGCCCACGTTTTATTATTCCATCGTATGGAGTCAATTAGCGAACGGAAGGAGCTAATCTCGTGCCGGCCTTAAACATCAGATCCGACGTCCATCTTACTTTCTATCCCACGGCACAGCTTCCCTAAATATTCACTCAAAAGAAAAAAAACTGCCCTAGTGACGGATTTACCCTTTCATAAATTAACTGGTCCCATCTAAATTTTGTAACGGTCCCATCATTATATGTAATTTCACGTAATTTCAATTTTGTAACTCCTCGTAACTCTGCGAATCAACGTGTGGTTGAGTTGGTTAGGTGGACAGTGGTATCCCCAACCCACCAGGATTCAAATCCTGGTGCTCGCATTATTCCTGGATTTATTTCAGGATTTCCGGCGATGCGCTTTCAGTGTGAGGAGACGTTCCCGTCGACGACGAGGCGCCTACGGTGACTTCGTAAATCTCAAGATGATATGCCGGCTCAGTCTCTCGGAGGTGCTCATAGGGGTAGGGTGTGCGTGTGTGCGTTCATAGGGGTGAGTGTATGCGCGTATATATGAGCGCTTGTGTCTGTACTGATGCTCAAAAAAAAAACTCCTCGTAACTCCTATTTTCCCACCGTCAGATAAGGGTGGATGAACGGCTCCTAAAATCGCCAATCACCGTAACAGTTGTATTATTTAAGTCCTCTTTTGATTTACTGATTACTTACTTATTTGATTTACTGTTTACTTATTTGATATTTTGGACCTACATGCCACGTTTCGGCTGGTTTGCACCTTAACTTTTTTCTTTTAGCATGCATAGAGTAAGGTTCATTTTAAGCTTTTAACTTGTAGAGGTTAGGTAATGCGGATCTTAAACCTTGATTCCCTAAAATTAGCACTCTGAACCATCAAATCCTAGTCTAATTTGAACCTTGTGGCCGTTTGAGGCCAAAAATGCTGACGTGGTACAATCTTCTGGGTTGCTGCTTTTTTCTCCTCGTCCGTTCTGATTGATTTCTGTTCAGACAATTGAATATACAGGTGGATGTCGGTATGTTGAATGACATGATTGGCCGCTGATGATGTTTCTTAGTGGATTGGCGATTTTCGCGATGAAGTTTGGGAGCTGTATTCTGAAGAAAATGTGCCTCGCTCTGAAGAACAGACAGGAAAAGAAGACTTCAGACACAATCCTCTAATTTGTGTGAAATGATCATATATTCAGTTAACTGCTCTAAGATCTTTATAATTCATGAAAACCCTTTAAAATTTATAAAAGTTTGTAAATTAAGGAAAATGCTCCAACGTCGCAATTTTTCTGTTGATTTTTTACGCTACATGACAATTTTCACCATAGAACATGGCAATATACACAAGCTTGGCATTTTTATTTGTTTTTGCATGGCAAATCTATTTGTCAGATTTTTAGCAAAAATCCGACGTTAGATTTTTAACATTTCCGAAGATTTATAAGTGGTAAAGAAACTGAGAAAAGCACATCTTACGCACAGAGAGAGAGAGAGAGAAACTTACAGATGTTCAGTCTGCAGTAGACTGCATCTAGCAGATCACAAGGTTAAAACAGTCTGATTGTCCTTTTCGTACTAGTCAGAAATATGTACTGGTTCTATCAGAACTATCAAAATCCTACAGAAAAAATATACCTATGTATGCATATATGTATAACGATGCAAATCGCCCGAACAAAATTCCAGTAGTAAATACCAGAGCTCCAAACCACTTATTTGAGACAAACCAGCAGAGTAGGGATTAGACATATATTGAGTCTAAGCACTTAGTAATGGTACGTCTAACAAACCAATGAACACACCATTTCTTCTAATTCTCCATGGTTTCAATCTGAAGAAACATACTTTCTGTTGCAATCTGCACGGTTAGATAAGTTGACGGTTGAAATCTACCATGCCAACTATGAAGCTGTGGCTATCAGAAGAGGGTAGTAGGGCCATGCTGTCCTATCCCACATGAATAAAGCATGTAGTCAATGTTATGTCAAAAACAGTTTATTCTTCATAGAACACGCCATATGATAAGGAGCACCAGATCAATGTGGAGTGCACTGTCATGTCGTATTGGGACGGGGACGGATGGCGTGCGACGTACGCTGGCACGTCTCCTTCACACCAGATCTCGTCGCGGCTCGCACCGTCACCCTCGCCGACGGGGAGATCTTTCTCCGGCGAGGGGCTCTTCGGCTCGTCCTGACCGACCAGAGGGGAGCCACGGTGGATGGTCGCTATCTCCGCGAGGGGGAACACGTGGATATCGGACAGATCATGGATTTCCCGTGTCACTTCGCCAGAGTTCGGGACCGGATCGCAACGAGCGACCCGGCGGTACACGGGGGCGTGGCACATCCCTATGGAGGCGGGGCGCGTGCGACGAGCCGTCACGATGCGGGGACGAGCTCTCGGGCCCCAGGCATATTGGGCCCGCGCCCAGGCGTGGTGGCGCCGCCCGCTGTGGATGCTGGCCACGTGGATGGAGATCGAGGAATCCATGGCGTGGGCGCTGGTTGCGCGAGGAGTACAAAAGCCCGAGCCCGGGCGGCTCGCCCCATTCTTGACCTAGACGCCGCTCTCTCCCATCTCTGGGCGGCGCCAAAAAACCCTAGATCTGAGATTTCGTCCTCTTTCCGGTGGTGGGAGGGGAAGATTGGCGGCGATCTTCGATCGTTTGCGGAGGTAGTCTCCTCCTCCTTGAGCGAGCCCAAGGCGATGGAGGGGTTCGGCGACCAGAGTTTCCGCGGAGGAAGACGCGAGGGGTTCGGATCTGGCCGGATGGGGCGCGGGGTCGGTCGCTTCGACCGCGGCCGGGGACGCGGGCGCTTCTCCTGGTCCAGGGAAATGGACGGCGACGACATCTCCACCAACAGGAAGACGGCGTCGGCCTCTGACGACACCGAGCGCTGGGATGAGGCAGCGGAGCGCGCCAAGAGGGCGAGACCTGGGAGGGGTGTGGGTGGAGAAGAACCCTAACTCCTCCGGATCTGAAGCTGCGCTCGCGTTCAAGAAGAAGAAGGCACCTGAGAACTCATCTCGAGCGATCCCTACCAAGCAGGTGCACCCTTCCAAGGCTTATGATCCATGTGCTATTTGCAAGGCTACTAGTCATTCTCCTACTAGTTGTCCGCAAGCCTTTTGTGAGAGATGCAATAGATTGGGTCATCTAGCTTCGGTCTGTATCACTTTTTTGCCCTGGGAGTGCATTGCCCCCATGTGTGCTTTTCAAGCTAAAGGGCAGGGGTTCCTATACATCCCTGATTCTTGCACTGCTAAACAGCTCAAGGAGAGATCTACTAGCGTAGTGATTACTGTCGTAGAGGGGAATGCTAGTGTGAAAGAGCTTGAGGAAGCATTTTCTGATTACATAGGGACCAAATGGCATTGCACTGCCCGCACTATTGGCCCTGATACTTATGTGATGAGATTTCCTAACCAAAGAGATGTGAAAAGGCATGTTATAATGATAGAATGATCCTCAAATCTTGTGGTGTGGTAGTTAAGATCGTCCCTTGGTTGGCCAACATTGGGGCCAAAGGGATCATGGAGATGGCATGGGTGAAAGTTGCTAATATCCCTATGGAAAGAAGAAATGAGAGAAATGTTGCGTATGTTTCTTCCCTGGTGGGCGTCCCACTCGAGATCGACATGGCCACCCTACACAAGCCAGAATTTGTCAGGGTCCGACTGGGGTGTCGCAACGTGGATGAACTCCCTGGGGTAGCTGAAGCAGTGTTGGGTACGCACTTCTTTGATTTTTTCTATGAAATCGAGAAGGTGTTGGTTCATGACCCAGAAAGAGAGAAAAAAGAAGTGCAGATGGAGGAGGGTGTTAACAAAACCCCTTTTGTGAGAACATCCACATGGGGCAAGCATGACCCTAAGTCTGGACACAAAGGGAAAAATGATGGATACAGTAAAAGTGCTGGTGATGGGGACGAGAACCCGGTCGATGAGAAAGAAGGAGAAAGCATGGAATCTGAGGAATCAGAAGATAGCACCCTGTTAATTGAAACCATGGCTGTGGAGGCTTATAACAAAGAAAAACGAAGGCCTCTCGGGCAATGCTGGGTGTTGATGACACCAAGCATAATGCTGATGAGATCCAGGTAGAAAAAAATAATGTTGATACATGTTCTCATGTTACTGGTATGCCCCATGATGATATAGCTCATTTAAATGTGGCTATGGATTATGAACAGGTGGTGGAACTTGAGGGAGAGGACCTTTCCAAGTTGGAAAATTCAGATTACCTGGTACAATTCCCTGCCTCCCCTTCTGAAGATGTGGGAGAGGTGATTCTCACCCTTCCCCTTTTATCTGAAGAAGTTCAGAGGTTTAGCTTGAGGAATTTGCAGAATATGGAAGAAAGAATGCAAGAGAGAGCTGTTGCCATTTCCAAGAAGAGAAATTTGGAAGGTAATTCAGCTAACCATAACTCCTTTGATGCTCTTGCTAATCCTGAACTTATGATTCGTGCTGTGAAAATGGGGGTAGCTTTCCCTGACATTAATTTCTCTAATGTGGATATTATTAGAGAACTTGAAATAGTCAGGGGGGAATGTACAAAATGGAGAGGGGTCAAAATGTGAGGGTAGAGGAGGAAGTGATGTATATCACAAATGGAAAAGGAGACCAAACTCCCGTTAGTACTGACTGGGGGGATGGGGAAGAGGACATGGAAGAGCAATTTACCTTGGTCCGGTCTAGGAAAAGGAAAAGCCCTAAAGTGAAAGTGGCTATTTCCAGGCCCATTACTAGAAGTCAAAAAAATCATGTGGGAGGCACACAGGCTGACAACCCTGCCCATAATACCAGGGCCACCAGAGGGGAACGAAAAGGGAAAAGATACAAATGATAGGTCTTTTTTGGAATTGCAGGGGTGCAGGAAAGAAAGGAATGAGAACCTGCCTGTCCCATATGATTAAGGACCATTCCCTTGACTTTCTTTGTCTGCAAGAAACATTGAAGAAGAATTTTTTGGATAGTTATTTTAGAAAGCTCGACCCTCACAACCTGTTTGAGTGGGGCTAGATCCCCTCAATTGGCAGGGCTGGAGGTATCTTATGTGGGGTTTGGAAGGAAAAGTTTGAAGTAGTTGCTTGGAGAAAAGGCAAGTTCATTCTCCAAGTCTCTCTATATGATATTAGTAGGAAAAAATCTGGACTCTCTGTAGCGTCTATGGAGCAGCCCATGAGAGGGATAAAAATGATTTTCTTAGTGAATTGGCTGATTTCTGTTGCCATATTCAGACTCCTTTACTAATTGGGGGAGACTTCAATATCCTCAGACATAGTGGAGAGAAGAATAAAAGATGGCGTCGAACAACACATTCTGACCTGTTCAACTCTATCATTAACACTATGTGTCTGAGGGAGATTTATATGAGCGGAGGGGCGTACACTTGGTCTAATAACCAAGCTCATCCGACCTTGGAGAAGTTGGATCGTGTTCTGATGAATAATGAGTGGGAGGAGATGTTTCCTATGGTTAACATGAAGAAACTCGTTAGGGAGATCTCACATCACAATGCTCTCTTATTGTACTCTGATAACCATGTTGTCAGAGCTCCACAAAAAAGAGAGTTTAGATTTGAAATAAGCTGGCTAAAATCTGAGGAATTTCTTCCTCTAGTTAGCAAAATCTGGAACCAGAATGTGAATGCCACCGATCCTGTTGATATTCTTAATACCAAACTAAAAAGATTTAAGAAGTTTTTCAAAGGCTGGGGATCGAATAAATTCGGTCATGAAAAGAAAAGGAAGCAGGAGATTAGAGAAGAACTTGCTTTCATTGAGAAAATAGAAGAGGAGGGGGAGATAGACCATGAAATGTTCTGTAGGAAGACTGATCTCCTTGTGGAGATGAATGAAATTCTTGTCAATGAGGAGCTTTTTCTGCTGCAGCAATCTAATGAAAGATGGCTGCTGGGGGGGGGGGGGATTGCAACACCGCCTATTATCAAAAAATTGCTAATGGTAATAAGCGTAAAAACACTATACATTCACTTCATGTTGGGAGTACGGTGATTGAGGGGACTGAGAAGCTGCTGGAGCATGCCACTGATTTTTACAAAAAATCTTTTTGGGCCGGCTCAGGGAAACATATTCCACCTTGACCCTGATATTTGGGGGGCTGAAGAAATGCTCGATGAGCTCGACAACGAGATCCTTAATAGGTCTTTCACAGAGGAAGAAGTGAAGAGAGCCTTGTTTTCCATGAAAAGTAACAGGGCCCCTGGTCCGGATAATATCCCCGCTGAATTCTACCAGCATTGCTGGGAGATAGTGAAGAGTGATATCATGAGATTGTTTACTGTATTTCATGCTGGGGAGCTTGATGTCTGTAGATTGAATTATGGCATTATTACTTTACTGCCCAAGATTAATGGAGCCAATAAAATCCAGCAGTTTAGGCCGATTTGCCTGCTAAGATGTCCTTACAAACTGATAACTAAGGTGCTGGATAACAGGGTGGCCCCCTTTGCTGATAAGCTGTTTAGTAGACATCAGAATGCATTTATCAAGCATCGGAATATCATGGATGGAGTATTATATTTGCATGAAATTATGCCTCATACTTACATCAAGAATAAGGTGGGTATTGTCATTAAGCTTGATTTCGAGAAAGCATATGACAAAGTGAATTGGGACTTTCTTTTGGAATGTCTCAAGATGAGAGGGTATGGTCCCACATGGTGTGGGTGGATTAAAAGTGTTCTGGTCCATGGCACAGTTAGCGTGAAGTTGAACAACGTTATGGGCCCATATTTCAAGAGCTTTAAAGGGGTTAGACAAGGGGATCCAGTGCTGCCCTTCCTTTTTAACATTGCTGTTGAATGCCTGTGTAAAATGGTGCTGCAGGCACAGAAGAATGATTTAGTTGTTGGGCTCGCTCCGGACCTTGTTGAAAAGGGAGTGGCCATATTGCAATACGCAGATGATACAGTTTTGTGCATTGACCATGATCTAGAGAAGGCTGTGAAGATGAAGTTGTTGTTATACATTTTTGAGCTCATGTCTGGGCTCAAAATCAATTTCCAGAAAAGTGAGATCCTGTGTGTAGGGGGGATGATGATATCCTTAGAGCATATGATGATATGTTCGATTGTCAAATAGGGCACTTTCCCATGAAGTATCTGGGGGTGCCAGTGACCTTTTCTTCTTTACGAGTAGCTGACTGGGACTTTTTAGAGTCCAGATTCATTAAGAGATGTGATTCTGGCCTGGGGGGCAATGCCTCATCTGGGGGGCGGTTGACATTGCTCAATGCTAATATTTCTAGCATTGCTTTTTATTATATGTCCATGTACCTTCTATCTAAAACTATTCTGGCCAGGATTGATAAATGTAGAAGGAGATTCTTTTGGCATGTGACCCAGAATAAGAAACTGTACTACCTTGTTAAATGGACTAGAATTTGTAGATCCAAGAATAAGGGAGGGCTGGGTGTGAAAGACTTACATAAGCAGAACCTTAGCCTTCTTACCAAATGGTGGTGGAAATTAGAAACTAAATCCGGCCTATGGCAGGATATTTTAAAAGCC
Organism: Triticum monococcum; assembly: GCA_034509565.1. NCBI lineage: Eukaryota > Viridiplantae > Streptophyta > Magnoliopsida > Poales > Poaceae > Triticum > Triticum monococcum. The sequence continues at coordinate 48,277,529 of CM067845.1, forward strand.
AAATACTTCAGTAGGGCTACTGTGGCTTACATTAAAACGAAGTGCAATGATTCACCATGCTGGAAAGCGATCATGAAGGTGAAGAATCTTTATATGGCAGGGAGGAGAGTAATTGTACAATCAGGAAACATTGCTAGGCAATGGATTGACCCCATTGGGGACAATATCCCTCTGGCTGAGCAGTTTCCCCGTCTTTTCTCGATCTGCAATTATCCTGAGTGCACTATTGATAAATGCGCAAATGCTGATCCCTCCTCATTCTTTAGAAGGAGGTTGAATGCTGAGCTCTTAGATCAATGGGCTGTGGTTGGTAATAGGGCCAGGGAAGCATGTGTTTCAGATGCCTCTGATGTGATCAAATGGGGCTTGGGTGGTAAGACCTCTTTTACCACCAAATCGGTGTACTCGTTCATGGAAAAGAATGTCGCTGGGTGTGATTACAGATGGATCTGGAGTGCTAGAATCCCTCTCAAAATTCAAATATTCCTGTGGCAACTTTTTCTGGATGCTGTCCTGACTAGGGATGTGATGAAACATCGCGGTTGGAAAGGAAATTCAAAATGTTCTTTTTGTGAAGGAAGAGAGACCGCACAGCATTTGTTCTTTACTTGCCCTATTGCCAGGATAACCTGGAGAACAGTGGCATGTATGTTTGGCACTGCTTTATGCCCTGATAATATTTGGCAGACCTACTCTTGGTGTTTTACATTCCTACCTGGGGAGGAGTTCTATATAGTAGGGATCGCTGCTGTGTGCTGGGCGATCTGGTCGTGTCGCAACAGGGCCACCTTTGAGTTCAAACCTCTTACGAGCCCGTTTGAATGTATTTTCTCTACCCATGCCTTAATTTGCTATTGGGCAGGAATGATGAAGCAGGATGACGCGACTGCCATGAGGGACGGCGCAAAGATGCTGAAGGAGAATGCGTCGATGATGATGAGGATTTGTGCTGCGAACCGTGAAGAGGCGACCTGCTGATTCTACTGGAGCTGTGTCCCTGTGGTTTAGTTTGATGCTTGAGCTGCTCTCCCCTGCGTGGGTCTGAACTTATGCTGCTCGACTGTTGCAAGCTTGTGTTTTGTGCTCTTTTGGGGCTGTTTGACCCTGGTCCATAGCTACAGAGATTTGGTGTCGTCGGGTTTTCGCCCCACAGGGATTATCTCGATGGCAAGTGCTCACAGTGGGTTTCCCGGCGATGCGTTGAACTCGCTTCCCCTTTTCTCCTCTTTGGACTGCTGTATTTTCGTTATGTCGCAGTAATGGAAAGGGGTAATGCCCGGTTCAAAAAAAAAGATCAGCATTGTGGCCAGCCACTGAGCGCCAAGCTTCTTTGAGGTCATCTTCTTTGTCCTGGCACCGATCCATTACTTGGTCGATTCTCCAAACCTTAATGTTGTGGACTTACACCTACTTTGAGGTCATCTTCTTTGTCCTAGCATGTATTCAGACACCACCATCAGAAACCAAGAGCATCTGATAAGATGTTTTTGATCAATTTACATACGAAAGAACACCACTAGAAAAATACCTGATATGTATATACCAGCAGCATACAGTGCAAGGATGACTGCAGGATCTAGGCTACCTTCGATAGCAGCCCATCCTAACAAAGCTCCCCACCCGGTTGAAGGTCAGGCCAAGATATGCTAGAGGCTATTAAAATTTGCATCAGAAGTAATTCAAGTGATCACTCTCTGTAATCAATACTATGGTTGTAAAACTTTCTACGTGTGTATTACATACCTAAAGAGTTGTTTTACGGTGATTGGGTTAGTACTCGGAGTACTTAGCCGTACTTACATGTCTGATCACGTCTGATTTTTATTAGCCGTCGGATCTTGCGGGGAATTTTAATTGATTAAATTTAATATGTTAATTTTGATAAGGGCATAATGGTCCAGGGGAAATATCTTTTCTTGAACCGATCACCTGAGGACCACATCGATGTCTACTCGATCCAGTTCAGAATCCTCCTCCGATCTATTCGTCGCTGCTCGCCGCTCCTGACTTTCTCCGTCCTCGACCTGCCCGGCGAGAGGAATAAATTCATTGTCCTCGTCCTCCACCCAACCAACCCCAGCCCCCCACGCCGTCACCGAAGAAGAAGGCTGGATCTGCGCCGGCTGAATCGGCGGCGACCGCGGCGGGCGATCCCATCTCTTCATGCGTGCCATCCTTAAGGTATGAATTCGGCTTGGCGTTCTGCTCGTTCTCTTGGCCATTGCGCCCCTCCACCGTGCATGCAGTACAACCTCAACCCCACAAGATCCGGGTACCGACTAGAACAACGAATGGAAAGCTTCATCGTGCCATAGTTTCTCTTGAGCTAATCGCATCATGTTTGTTTAAGTAAGATATTGAGGGCATTGCTTACTTCCTTTGGTACCGCAGAAAAAAAGTGACTTACTTGACGTTTGAGATGAGATATACTAAAGGAAGATGAGATACTGGTTCCATAGTTCACTTAATTTAGTTTATTAAAGTCATCATCACTTTAGGTTTGCATAGTGCATGAAATATAGTTTAAAGGAAGATGAGATACTACTTGTTGGACGTTGATGATTGGTTTCCCTCACATGTCAAACGAGCAAAGTCTTTTCCATGCACTTGTCTTTGCCTATGAGCTATTTTACACCTGCAACATTGATAAACAGAAAGATGTTGATGATTGGTTTCCCTCACATGTCATATGCAGGAAGACATGGCGTATGCAAGTGATGAGAGTATGTTCGAGTATGTAAATGTTGTCAGCAAGATGTTTGATAGTGAGGCTGAAGGCTATGAATTCTACAACAAATATGCTCTTGAAAAAGGTTTTAGTGTGAGGAAAAGCTACGTTTAGTGGGATGGATCCAACAAATACATAATTTTAAGGAAAATTGTGTGTAGTCGTCAAGGGTTTCGCGAAGAGAAGCACATGAAAAGAAAGATGGAAGATAGAAAGAGGAGGCCACAAAGTTTAACTCGTGTTGGGTGTAATGCTAAATTGGTCATTATGAGACAGGAGGAAACAGGTCGGTGGTTTGTCAAGGATTTCATCGATGAGCACAGCCATCCTCCACGGGCACTTTCTTGTCTGCTGCGTTCGCACAAACGAATTAGCGATGAGCAGAAAGCGGACATTGTGGACATGGAAAAATGTGGGATCCGCAAATACCGTATTATGGATATTTTGTGCTTTCAATACGGTGGATTTGATAAGGTTGGATGCATAAAAAGGGACGTTTATAATTTCTGCCATGCTAATAAGCAGGAGACAATCAATGTCGGTGATGCTAATACGGTGATCATGCACATGATGGCGAGGCGAGAGCGAGATGTGGATTTTTTTTTCAAGTACTTGGTAGACGAGCATGGCCATCTGAAGGGACTGTTTTGGGCTGATAGTTAGTCGCGACTTGACTACGAGGCTTTCGGAGATGTCATTGTTTTCGATAGCACATACAAAACCAACAAATACAATCTGCCATTCGTGCCGTTTGTCGGGTTGAATCACCACCGTAGCACTGTTATTTTTGGTTGTGGTATAATTTCTAATGAAACAAGCTAGGCATACGAGTGGATGTTGCGGACCTTTTTCTGATTGCATGGCACAGAAGCATCCGATATCTGTGATCACAGATGGGGACCTTGCAAGGCAGAGAGCAATAAGGGTGGTCTGTCCAGAGTAAAACCATAGACTATGTATATCGCACATTCAGCAGAACATTGTACGCCATCTGCATGATGACGACGTAAAGGAGGAATTCAGATCTTTCATTTATGATACTTCTTCCATTGAAGAGCATGAGATAAAATGGATACAATTCTTATAATGGAATAAAGTAACCAGTGAGGAGTCTTGGCTGCATCAGATGTATCAGATGAGAAAGTTGTGGTGTGCTCCATATCTTGAGGGGCGTTGTTTCCTAGGATTGAGCAGCAATCAGAGGAGTGAGAGCTTGAACTCTGTGCTACATACACATCTTGAGGGTAAGATGTCGTTGTTTGAAATGCTAGAGCACTATGAGCGTTGCCTTGCGTCGCGACGGATTAACGAAGCTCTCCATGACGTCGAAGCCTTGCAGTCCGTTCCATTTATAGAGGAAAATGCTTCGCCGCTTGAGAAACACGCCGCAACAGTTTTCACACCTAGTGTCTTTAAGATGGTCTTATGGAGCATAGATGCTGTCAGCAAATGTCAGATCAGAGAGGTACTAGATGGATTAGAAGATTCCACTTATGTTGTGTCCAAGCAAGAAAGAATGGATAAAAAGTTTGGAGTGCGCATTGAAGAGCAAGGAGGTCTTTTGCACAGGGTGAGTTGTTCTTGCCGTAAGCTGGAATGCGCAGGCACACCATGTTCCCACATTTTTTACATATTGGGGATTTTAAAACAAACAATTCTGCCAGGTTGTTGCGTTCCCACTAGGCGGACTATGGATGCAAAATGTGCATACGTACCTACCAGAAAAAACCATATGTATGACTATTCGGTAAGCCTGCAGAGGTACCGCGAGTTGGGGAATTGTAGTCACGCCGCAAGTTTCAAGGCATGCCACTCTGATGAGGACTATCACCGTCTAAAGATGCTTTTGCAAGCACAACATCATGGCAAGCAATCAAGTTTTGAACAAGCTGACAGCAAGGAGTCAACTAATGCTCAGCATAACAACATTAGGTTTGGACCGTTGATGCCGCACTCGGAGAAAGTTGATAAGGCTCTGGATCCCGTGCATGTGCCAGGACGAGGTGCACCGAAGAAAAGGCTGCAGGCAAAGACAAAGAAGTCAAGATCACATAATATCTGTGGCTATTGCAAGAAACCAGGTCACAATCGACGTAAATGCGCTAAATTGCTAGAGGTACGAAATATGTTCATATTTATTTTTTGCATGTGTTTCACACATAATTGATGTCCATGTGATTTATTGTATTCTTTTGTGTAGGATGTCGAGGCTGAACTGTGATATCTACATACAGCATGAACCGACGATGAGCCAGAGAACGTCGTGTGCCATTCAGCTTTGTGTGACGTGGTCTTTACATTCTATTTCATCGTGACAGTGATTCAGTGAAGTGCGGTTGTACTACCATGTTACTATATTAGTTCGACATCTTTCGTTTCTCTTTTCTGTGTGTATCATTTGATGTCCAACTTTAAGAATGATGATGTATTTCGAACAGGAATAAGGGCTAGCATGGAGCACTTGTTATTGTCGAGTAGAATAATTATTGTGATGTATTTCTGCACGCACACACGGCCGCCATACGGATCTCCCGCGCGATCCCACGGTCTGCATGGCTGGCTCGGTGCGTGTTCATCATTTAGGCGAGATTACCGACACCATGCATGCATGGCAGGCCGTTTTCCTATGTCGACCCAAACACCGGCCCATCTGAGGTTGCAGCTCTGGACGGCCCACATCGCGTACGATCTCGCACGTTGTTCTCGTCTAACTAAAAATAGTCCCACCTCGCCTCTCGAGCAGCTCCTTTACCTGCTTAAATACCATCATCGAGGTGATTTTAGCAAGCGTTGGTCCTCATTGTAGGATGAATATGATTCTTCACCCTTACTATGGTTGTCATGCATATTCTTCATTTACAGAGCAATAATGACTGACGTATTTTTTAAATAAGCAGGGCCCACTGGGGTGTGCTTGGAAATCTTTGAGAAACCTCCATGCACGTTCATCTTCGCTGCATGCAAATCAGGCGGCAGCCGCTGTGCCAGTAGCTGTCAAGGCCTTGATGAATCACTATTCACATGCAGGTCCCCGACTCTTGGATGCAGGTCCCCGACTCTTGCATGTAGGTCCCAAATTATCTTGTACATGGTGACCCACATATGCCAAACATGTCTATGAAAGAAAATTTTGAAAAAAATTATTTTACAATGCCCCCTTGAGGCATAGACCGATGTTTTCAGCAGTCAGTCTAGAGGGCATTATAAATTCAAAAAAATACAAAAACTTGTAAACCTAGTTTTGTTTGTGGAAGAGATCATGTGTGCCAAAATTGAGGTGATTTGGAGGTGATCGAAAAAATGTCGGCATTCCGGAGGGACCATTTTGTCTAACTTAAGCCAGTTTTTGAAAAAAGGTGAACTTTTCCACCACCCCAAAATCACCCAAATTTTCTTGTACATGGTGACCCACATGTGCCAAACATGTCTATGAAAGAAAAATTTTGAAAAAATTTATTTTACAATGCCCCTTGAGGCATAGACCGATGTCTTCAGCAGTCAGTCTAGAGGGCATTATAAATTCAAAAAAATTCAAAAAAATACAAAAACTTAGAAACCTAGTTTTGTTTGTGGAAGAGATCATCTGTGCCAAAATTGAGGTGATTTGGAGGTGGTCGAAAAAATGCCCGCATTCCGGAGGGACCACTTAAGCCAGTTTTTGAAAAAAGGTGAATTTTTCCACCACCTCCAAATCACCCAAATTTTCTTGTACATGGTGACCCACATGTGCCAAACATGTCTATGAAATAAAAATTTTGAAAAAATTTATTTTACAATGCCCCCTTGAGGCATAGACCGATGTTTTCATCAGTCAGTCTAGAGGGCATTATAAAATAAAAAAATACAAAAACTTTGAAACCTAGTTTTGTTTGTGGAAGAGATCATCTGTGCCAAAATTGAGGTGATTTGGAGGTGGTCGAAAAAATGCCCGCATTCTGGAGGGATCATTTGGTCACTTAAGCCAGTTTTTGAAAAAAGGTGAATTTTTCCACCACGTCCAAATCACCCAAATTTTCTTGTACACGGTGACCCACATGTGCCAAACATGTCTATGGAAGAAAATTTTGAAAAAATTAATTTTACAATTCCCCCTTGAGGCATAGACCGATGTTTTCAGCAGTCAGTCTAGAGGGCATTACAAATTCAAAAAAATTCAAAAAAAATTCAAAAAAATACAAAAACTTGGAAACCTAGTTTTGTTTGTGCAAGAGATCATCTGTGCCAAAATTGAGGTGATTTGGAGGTGGTCGAAAAAATGCCCGCATTCCGGAGGGACCATTTGGTCTACTTAAGCCAGTTTTTGAAAAAAGGTGAATTTTTCCACCACCTCCAAATCACCCAAATTTTCTTGTACACGGTGACCCACATGTGCCAAGCATGTCTATGAAAGAAAATTTTGAAAAAATTAATTTTACAATGCCCCCTTGAGGCATAGACCGATGTTTTCAGCAGTCAGTCTAGAGGGCATTATAAATTCAAAAAAATTCAAAAAAATACAAAAACTTGAAAAATGCAGCATTAAATCAGGGTGTGTACAACTCTAGCTTGTTCTTGCCAACACTACTAGGAAAAGGCATGCTAGTGGCGCACCGATTTTGCTTTCTAATGGCGCACTACTGGTGCACCACTGGATGTTGTTTTGGCTGATGTTGTTTTGGTGCTGTTTTGGTGCCATTTTGGATGGCTGCAGTGATTGTTTTGGTGCCATTTTTGATCTCCTAATATGGTTGCAGTGATCATTAATTTTAGAGAAAAATATGGCTGTTATTTTTTGTTTTGTTTCAGAAACAGGAGAAACCAAAGGGCCCACGTCTCCCCTCCAGAGTTTTCGAGGGCCAAAGGGCAGGACGTTTGAGTTTTGGAGGCAACTCCCCACGTCTCCCCTCCACTGGCAACTCCCCATGACCACGACGCAGGTAACTCCCCTCCTATTCCATTGCCGCTCCATCTTCCTCCCTCTGCCTCCCTCTGCCTCCACCATCAAGCAACTCCCCTCTGCCTCCACCATCGCTGGCCAGGAGGGCAATGGCGGAGGAATCATGGAGCAACTCCCCTCCGTCTGCCAAGAGAATGGAGGAGGCATCGTGGAGCAACTCCCCTCCGCCTGGCAAGGAGCCGCTGGTGGTCGATGACGATGTTCCGGTCCCCGGGCAGAAGCAGGACTACACCATGCCGCTCATGGTTGATATCCACCTGAAGGAGAAGCTGGATGTCGTATGCACCAGCAATCCAGACGAAGCCGACAAGAGGATCCGCGACATGAGGAGGAGGCTCGGCGGCATGGTTTCTTGGTCGATCGACGTTGATGTCGAGTATACCAGGGAAGACGAACCTTCGCAAATGGCTACAGTTCTGCAGTTATGCGTGGAGGATCTCGTCCTCGTATACCACATCACCCCGGCAACCAAATGGTAAAAACATCCAGTTTTGAAGTTTTTGAAGTTCTGAAGTTTCTGTCTAATTAGTAGTTTCTGAAGTTTCTGAAGTAGATGCAATAGTTCTGAAGTTCTGAAGTAGATGCAATACTAGTTCTGAAGTTCTGAAGTTTCTGTCTAATTAGTAGTTTCTGAAGTTTCTGAAGTAGATGCAATAGTTCTGAAGTTCTGAAGTAGATGCAATACTAGTTCTGATGTTCTGAAGTTTCTGTCTAATTAGTAGTTTCTGAAGTTTCTGAAGTAGATGCAATAGTTCTGAAGTTCTGAAGTAGATGCAATACTAGTTCTGAAGTTCTGAAGTTTCTGTCTAATTAGTAGTTTCTCAAGTTTCTGAAGTAGATGCAATAGTTCTGAAGTTCTGAAGTAGATGCAATACTAGTTCTGAAGTTCTGAAGTTTCTGTCTAATTAGTAGTTTCTGAAGTTTCTGAAGTAGCTGAAATAGTTCTGAAGTTCTGAAGTACATGCAATACTAGTTCTGAAGTTCTGAAGTAGATGCAATACTAATTCTGAAGTATCTGTCTAATTAGTAGTTTCTGAAGTTTTTAAAGTAGATGAATTTGATGCACCAGATTAATTTGATGCAGGCCCAAGGAACTCCGTCCGCTCCTGCAGGAGAAGAAGCTGTACACCTTTGTTGGCTTCTCCATTGGAGGTGACAAGGAGAAGCTGAAGTTGTCTGGTTTGGAGATCAACCCCGACAAGTACGTTGACATGCAGCGCAAATGGAGAGTTCCAAACAATGGAATGAAGTGACAGTCTTTGGCTGAGTTTGCAGCCAGCCTCATCCACCCATCCTACAAGGAAATGAAGGGGAAGATCAACAAGAAATAGGACCACAAACGATGGGGGGACAGCCCACTGCCAAACAACCTCATCGAGTACGCAGCGAAAGATGTGTACGTCACCTACGAGGCATGGAAGAAAATCGAAACCGTCAAAGAAGGTTTGGAGCAATGGCAAGAGGCGGAGGATCATTGGGATGACCCCTAGTACTGGGGATATTGAGTTGTTTGTTGTATTATGTGTCTCAGTTTGTAGTTATGTGGTTGAACAAGTTTGCTTTTGTTATGTTGAACAACTTTGCTTTTGTAATGATGAACACGTTTGCTTTTGTTAAGTTGAACAAGTTTGCTTTTGTAATGATGAACAAGTTTGCTTTTGTTATGTAGTTATGTGATTTTTATGATGCTGGTGCAGAACACTTATGGTTGTGATGTGATGCTACTGCTATATAGTAGTGGCGCACCACATGACAGGTGCGCCATTAGTGTCCATTCCATCTATAGCCTTTTTCCTAGTAGTGCAAAATGCAGCATGATGGACTAGCTGCAATGGAAATAATGGTGACAAATGCAAAAAAATGAAATATGACAAAAAGCACGCCTACTTGCCGCTTAAAGTTCACAATTCAACGGCCTGCATATGACTAGTAACCCAATCATTTATTGGGCTAGGATGCAGAGGCCCGTCAGATTGTGATAACAGGTAGCAAGTAGGCCCACAGGGCAGGGACGGAGACGGTTAGGCAATGTGCTGCCCGCTTTAGAAAGGAACTTGAGAGGGAAAGCTCAGCCCGCTATATAAACCGGTGCTAGCTCCGCTCGCTCGGCGAGGTGGGACTAAACACCCTGCACCCCTGGGATGTGCCCGGCGCGACGCTCGCTTGGGCCTAATTCGGATGGGCCGTCCCATGCCAGCCTCACCCGCTGGGTCGCTGGATGGACCGTTGGGCCATCTCGTTGTCTGCGCCTGAGGCATGCATGCATGGGAATGGCGGCGACGTGGGTTTGCATGCGCGGGTGGCAGACGTGAACTTTATCTATCCGAACTATGTTATGATTTCTACCCGAAAACAAGCTCGCATGCGGCGCGCTCCCATGCAACGCACGCCTCTCGCGTGATACGCGATTCCGATGCGATTGCATGCCAAGTTTTATAGATGGAAACTTCTTTAGATGCAATGCCATCTCAAAAACAACTCAGAAACAACTGTATGATTGATCATAAAACACATGCATTGTTGTTCAAAGAACTGTCTCATGAATAAATTGTACCATAATTGCGAACATAGTGTGAAACAGGAAAAAAATGTTTGTTTGCAACAAAATAATCCTGGTTTGAAGCTTAAACTGGTTGAAAAACAATTGAGCCTACTCCATATTGTCTTCTGCACTGCCAAAATCCAGTGACCTCTTGCGTTGCGTCGTTCGAGATTGCGTCGGGCTTGGCGATGACCCATGTGCTTCAATCTTTTTCTCTTTAACATCAATGTAACCATACAACTTAAGTTCTTCTTGGTCTTTCTCTGCCAACTCTCTAGCAAGACCCTCCATTTCTTGGATTCTCACTTCCTGTAGAAAACCATAGGAATTGTATTAGGATGAACTTAAAAAAGACGTAGCCATAAACTAGATGCATGTAACATGTAAAATTTGAACCTCTGAATCAATGTCATCCTCGGGAAAACAACCCGTAGTTCTATTGTACACAATATACAGGTGACATGTCTTGCTGTCATTCAGATCAGAAAGCATTTTTTGTACATCATCTGGTCCTACAATCAAGAACATTCCTTCTGGCAGCTTCCACGCAGACCCGGGTAAGAAGTAGTATAGTTCTGCTCCCAGTTTGCAACCAAAAGTATCTCTCATTTCACTCATAATGAGATCGTAGGTCACTTTGGCGGGTTCAAAAATTCTGACTTCTGCCGGGTGTTCATCAAAGTATGCTCTCGGGACATGTGACATCTCATCATCCCTACTAACAAAAAATTCCATGACCAGCACCTAGTATCTCACATCAGAGTTAATACATTCAATGAGTAAAGGGGCAAACATAATTTTTTATGTGAATAGCAACATTGCAGCGTTGTTACCTGCTTTTGTGGAATGTATCCTTCATGTGGAGTGACTGGGGATTGTGCCATCTCAAATCTTCTCACCTTGTTATGTGGAATGTATCCTTCATGTGGTGTGACTGGGGACTCTGCCATCACAGGTTTCTTATCCTGCGTATGAAACGTCGATAGTGGGTTTACACACATGTTTTGAAAGGTCATACCATATCTTGGGTATGCATCGTTGCGAGGTACTTACAAGGGGAGAATTGACGATATGTTGTTGGGGTGGACTGATGTGGCATTGAGCGGGTGACTCTATCGCAATGTCTCGAGTGAATGGCGACTGTGCCGTCTCATGATGCTTAGCCTACATACAATCACCGACATAAGGTTGCCCCAAATTGAAGATGTTTGTATCATAGAATACGTAGGTCCTTAATATATAGAGTTGGTGCGAGATACTTACAGGGGGAGAATAATTGAAGACATGTTGTCAGGGTGGCCGTGAGATCGCACGGTCTTCTAACATATCTCCTTCCAAGCGGACCTTCTCCAGCATGGCCTTATAATCCATGTCTGACCGCTCCTGTAGCAGCTTACTGTCCATATCTTCATGTGCCTGCAACACATACTCATCCATCCTGACTCGCTCTGTCTGTATAATACTGTCCACAAGCTTTCGGTCCTTCTGCAACGTTTGATGCATTTCCTTGTAGCCAAGGACAAACTTTTTTTCCATGTACTCACAGTCCTGCTTATACTTTTCTTCAATCTCAAGACGCATCTTCGCCATCTTACAGGAAAACTCCTCACGCTCCTCCTTTATCATCCTGTCCACGTATGAACGTTCTTTTTTCAGTTTCTTATCTACCTCATCACGATCCTTTTGCACCTTCAAGTCGATCTCCCGGTGCACTTCATGCAAAGACTTGTCGTACTCCACACGGTTGTTATGGGCCTCCGAGACCATGGTCCCTACAGCAACACATATACCCATAGTATGAAAACTGTATCCACAACCTCATCCAACTAATTCGAATCAATACGACCATGAAAAAATATTCAGAACCAGTTCGTACGATCAACTACTACAAACTATCAATCAAAAAGCTCTTGCATGACATCCTGTACTCGAATTACACCAGAACTACTCAACTATGGCAAAACCTGGATTTTCTAATCTCTTCGGAAATGACTTCTTGGTCGAATCAATGGAAAAAATAATCAGCACCGCAATCGAAGATGGGAGGAGCCGTGGAGGAGACCTTTTTAATTCGGCGTCGGCGTGATCGCTTGAGAAGCGATGGCGCGGTCCCGGCGATGGCTATGTGAGGAGAAACAAGGTAGATGGGGGTGGTTAGGATAGGGTAGATATGCGGTATAATGGGAAGGTATATATCCGTGATTGTAGGGTTAATTAGTTATTTTGAAGTAATGAGCTTCGATGCAAGTTTTTTTTAATGAGCGTGATCTTTTCGGGGCTTCCAAAACATGTGCACTGACCGCGGGTCCAATCACATATCACAAAAGCCCGAGCCATCGCCGTGCCCGTGCCAAGCCGCCGCCCACCATTGCCTCCCTTTCCCTTGCCCCAGCAAATTGTTATTCTTCTCCGGCGATGAAGCCTGCCATCGTCGGCGGACGGTGAGAGACGAGAGATGTCCATGTCCAGTTCGGCCTCTCCGTCATCATGGCCGCAGTATGGTTCACTGCCGATGACCAGATGCCCCGACTGCCCACGCATCGCGCCACTGAAGCGTTTGATAACCATATCGGAGAAGAATGGAAACCATGGGCGGGAATTTGTGAAATGCGAGAGCAAACCAGAAGCAGGGAAGGATAAATCTATGTTCTGTTGTGTCTTTTTTGCTATGAACTCTGACCCCAGATTTATATTTATTTCCTCGGAATTGTGATTTAGGGTTTCCCTTCCCTATTTCAGAAGCTAAAAACATGCAAGCATTTTGAGTGGCCGGATGAATACGTTGAGAGGCTTCAAACGGATGGCTTGATTGATTTGCCCATTGATTTGAGGCACGGGGCAACCCTAGAGGCAGATCTGCCATCGACGGTGGATAATAAGGGCTATGCCAATGTTCCTCTGATGGTGGCGGATGCGGAACTCAAGGTGGAATTGAAGAAGATGAACAATAACTTAAGGAAGTTGATTGATCTGAACAAGCACGCAAATCTGATGGCCGCGGGATTTTATTTTTCAATAATTGTTGTGGGATTTGTTTACTTGTTGATCATCACTCATTAGAAGTTGTTAACAAATTATTTTAGTCAGCTTCTGTATAAGCAATGCCATTTGTGCTTAATGCCTTGTATGACCAGACAAGGAAAAGCTCATTTGTAATCTATTGGAAAGGACAAATAAAATTGCAAACTGATTTCTTTTTTCCAAAATAAAATTTTTGCTTAATGCCTTGTATGACCATATTCTGCCATGTCTTGAGGCACAACACGATGAGGCAGTTTCTGTTTGAACAACAAATTTGTCATGTTAGCAAATTTGTAACTTACTCTTCTCTAAAAAAGGAAGAGCAATAAATTCATTCCAAGAATTTGCAGAAATAATTGTCAACCCATTTTCGTTGGTAATTACGAGATATGTTTGGCGCAATTAGTGGCTAACTGGGTTTTTTTGTTGAGGAATAGTGGCTACTTGGTTAGATACATGCCAAATGTTACGTTCAGATTAGTTGCATTATTTCGTTCATTTTTTACCCAAAAAATCTACACAAAGTGTTAATTGGACAATGTGAAAAATGTGGCACGAAGGTTGTCGGATGGTACCGGATGGAATCCATTGTAAACCAACCCTAAACCCTAAACCCAAAAAACCAAAAAACCCTAAACTCTAAACCCTGATAACCCTAACCCCCCCACCCACCCCCCCCCCCCCACACACACACACGAAACCGTAAAAACATTCAAAATTTTGCCCCACGTCGAAACCATTATGCATGAATTCTCTATGGGGTCATGGGATGCCATGAAGAAAGTTAGGGATCATTAGTACATGTACACGCAAGTACGATCTCTGACACGCGCATTTCCGGTCCCTGTACATGTACATGTAAACCAACCCAACATCGATCCGGTTCAGTGGATGGATGCATGCTCTATGTGGCACGAAGTATGTTGGCCGAGCCAGTCGACGGACCAGATCGCTGCTACCGGAGGGATTCCATTGTAGACCAACGCTCGACCTATGTCCGGTGTGTGTGATAGGTACACTGTAAGACAAACATAGTTCCGTCAACCCTAAAACCCTAAACAGTGATAACCCTAACCCCCCCCCCCCACTAAACCGTAAAAACATTCAAAATTTTGCCCCACATGGAAACCATTATGCATGCATTCTCTATGGGGTCATGGGATGCCATGAAGAAAGTTTGGGATTATACACGCAAGTACGATCTCTGACACGCGCATTTCCGGCCTAGCATGTCGACACCCCGAAAGCACTAGCTGGGTTCCTCACCTGTATGAAACCAACCCAACATCGATCCGGTCTAGTGGATGGATGCATGCTCTATGTGGCACGAAGTTTGTCGGCCGAGCCAGTCAACGGACTGGATCGATGCTACCGGAGGGAATCCATTGTAGACCAACGCTCCATCAATGTCCGGTGTGTGTGCTACGTCCACCATAAGACAAACATAGCTCCGTCAACCCTAAAACCCTTAAACCCTAACCCCCCCCCCCACTAAACCGTAAAAACATTCAAAATTTTGCCCAACATGAAAACCCTTATGCATGCATTCTCTATGGGGTCATGGGATGCCATGAAAAAAGTTTGGGATTATACACGCAAGTAAGATCTCTGACACGCGCATTTCCGGCCTAGCATGTCAACACCCCGAAAGCACTAGCTGGGTTCCTCACCTGTATGAAACCAACCCAACATTGATCCGGTCCAGTGGATGGATGCATGCTCTATGTGGCACGAAGTTTGTCGGCCGAGCCATTCAACGGACCGGATCGATGCTACCGGAGGGAATCCAGTGTAGACCAACGCTCCACCAATGTCCGGTGTGTGTGCTACGTCCACCGTAAGACAAACATAGTTCCGTAAACCCTAAAACCCTAAACCCTCATAACCCTAAACCCCCCCACTAAACCGTAAAAACATTCAAAATTTTGCCCCACATGGAAACCATTATGCATGCATTCTCTATGTGGTCATGGGATGCCATTAAGAAAGTTTGGGATCATTAGTACATATACATGCAAGTACGATCTCTGACACGCGCATTTCCGGGCTTGCATGTCAACACTCAACCCTAAACCCTGATAACCCTAACCCCCCCCCCCCACTAAACCCTAAACCCTGATAACCCTAACCCCCCCACTAAACCCTAAACAATGAACCCCTAAACCCCTAAACCCTAATAACCCTAAACCCCTAAACCCTAATAACCCTATACCCCTAAACCCCTAAACGAGTTGACAAGATTTTCTTATTTCTTTATATCATTTATCCAAATCTCACATAACTCACGCGGCCCACCCCTCCCTAAATCCCGCGATTACAGCTCCGCATTCTAACCACCCGGGCCGTCCGCACCTCCCACGACCGCTGCAAGATCAGATCGGAGACGCCGGTCGCCCACGGAATACAGGAGTCGGCGGCCACCACTCACCGCCCACCTCCAACGTGATCTGAGGGCTCGGACGTCAGTGTTCTTCTCGCCGCCTCCTCCTCGCGTGAACGCGTCGTTTTTCCTTTGCGCCGTCGACCGCGCTATACCGGCACTTATAGTTTCCCACGCACTAACCGCCACCATCTACTCGGTGGCACCGTCTCCGAGATAATGTATTACCTGATCGTAACTCTTTATAATCGTTGTCCGCCGCTCCTTTAGTAGTTGAACCCTCATAGGTTTTGCACCCAAATAGGTTCTGTGCTTAAACCCATAAGTGGATCATATGTTAAATGACCCAGTTAATTTTGTGAAAATTAATTCTCTGCTAATTTTGTTATACATTTTCCAATTTTTCTCAGATTAATTGAGCCAGATTTTAGCATTGCATACGAGCCAGCAATGTCAGTTTCAGATACGAACCTTCATAATGGAGAAAAGCCCATCTCCAAAATTACCGATGCGGTAAGAACTGATTGTTTGTGTACAATCGTTTCGTACACATAATTCATGTGTACTCAGTATAATTTAATGGCATGTAACAGGAACTCGCCGAAAAGCACGGTCATATGAAGTTAGTATGCTCACAGACAAGGTTCGGAAAAACCATGAAACTTTTGTCACAAGACCACAAAAAGTACATCATATCAGAAACCAGTCTTGGCGGTCTAACCCAGATGCATGAAGTGACTCTACGGCGCATAATGTTGGTTAGACTAGCCAAGAGCATAGATATGGACACGCAATCCATTAGCATCGGTAAAACGCCAATTCCTATAACAAAAGAGGACGTGCAAGGTATATTTGGCATTCCGATAGAAGGGGAGGATATAGAGCCATATCTGGAAATGCAAACCGACACAGAATTTTTTACCGCCTATGCAAACAATGGGCAAATTTTGATTTCTGACCTTGAAACGGTGATCCGAGCTTCCAAAGCCCCAGACGGCGATTTCCTGAGACGGTTCATTCTGTACACAATTGGTACTGTTCTAGCACCAACAACACAACATTATGTGGACTCAAAATTTCTCAACCTTGTTACAGATCTTGAAAACCTTCGGAAATTTAACTGGGGATGTTTCACACTTAATCACTTCTTCAAGTCTGTTCACAAGTTTAGAAATCGAGATCACGTAAATTTACAAGGAAATCTAATTCTGCTCCAGGTTAGTGATAGATCACTACCTAATGTCCTTTAATTATTGTTCTGTTGCATATCTGTACGGTGATGAACTAATTTATTATGTAGTATTGGTACTGGGAGCATGTGCGTAGTGGCCGATTAATGTATTCTTCTAGACCCCCTCCATTGATCGCACGATGGGACGAAATGATGGCTACTTTAAGAAGCGATGCTTACGAGAAAGGAGGTCCTCATAACGGGCTGGTACCTATCTACAATTGAACTTTCTATATTCGATTTTTTATTTGGTACAAATGGTTCATTATATTTTATAAAAATAGGCTGTCATGGAAATTTGTGCTCCTCAACGACCGTCCAAGAATTCTAATAATTTTCCAAGAAAAAAAGATGAACATGTGCATCAACATGATTCGTATCGAGCACCATCACAAGGAGAGCATTTTAGTAGCCAGCAAGAATGTACTCCAAGGACTATTTGTTTTTGCAATATCACAAATAGGTGTCATGGAACCTCATTCATTTAGCTATTGTTATCAATGGGGTTCTATTTTGTTTACACAGATTGAAATGGTAGTTGAAGTCATGAATGCATGCATTGCTGATCATGAAAAGAAGGTAGGCAGGAAGTTAATGGAAATTAAGCACATATTTGATGTCAAATACCAGACTCTAGGTGAAGACTTGATCGACATGAAGACTAAAACTGGCACTAATCCTAGGTTGTCGAAGGCCGAGGACGAAATTAAAGACTTAAGGAGGAACTCCATGTATGTCATACTGTGCATTTTGTATTTTTTATGAATATGTTCCTTCATGTTCATTATTGTTTGCATTGTTACAGGATTTAAATACGAATTTACAAGCAACCGGCAATCAGTGTCACAGAAAGGAGGCGTGCAGGTGATCAATATGGCCCAACACGTCAATATCTAAAAGTAACAAACTAATGATGAACTACCTTTCTTCATTGTAGGATCAAGTCAATGTGTGCAATTCATCCCTGACAGGAACTCCTACGGCTAGCCAATTCACGACAGGGACTTCGAGTACACCAAGTGCAAGACATGTGACGGAAAACAATGAGGAACCACAATTAACTCCGATGAAGCCTGTCTTTGGCAATAATTACAAGTTCAAGGATGAGGACATAGAGACAGCCGTTTACATCCGCGGAACATACGACCCTGTTGAAATAGCTAGAATCGGAGACATTTCCCTCACAACATTTATGGTGATGTAAGCCCATTATACTCTATTCTACATCATTACTGCAACAACTGTCTTATTATTGTATGATTGAAAATTTGGCAGGTTATTATGGCATATGCTCGCATTAGCCAAATTGAGAATGAAACTACCTCAATCATATCCCCTCAAGAAACCAAAAAGTTGTTACAAATGAAGGGGGTGGTTCCTGTTGGACGTGCAGCCTCATGGTTAGCTCATGTAGTAGGAAAATTTGTAGGGCGCCGAAAGGTACACGTTTTCCACACTTTCATAGTTTACATACACACTGTACACGACAAATTTCGGTTCTCAACCCAACCCAAATTTTGCTGCAGGTGCATGTCCCACTCAATGTACACCAAAACCATTGGATGCTAATAATGTTTAATTTTGACAAAAAAGAAATTCAGACTCTGAACTCCATGAATTATCATTGCGACAAGACCAAGGAAGATTCTCTTGTAAGTGTTCTCTTGCTGCCTCTTTTGATTCGCATGGAACATGAGCTCCCAAAGTACCGTAACCCTCCTAGGTGGACTCAATTCAGTTCTGCATTGACGAAGCTGTCAAGAAAGGGTTGATATCACCAGCTAATAACATCAATTTTGTCGAATGGACCAAAAAACGCTATGAGAACATACCACAACAGACTAATGGGTAAGCATGGCCTCATAAATTATTATTTGCGTACATGAATAAGATTACTGATCTTTAACTAAACATCGCAGGACTTCCTGTGCGGTTTGGACACTGCAGTACATGTTGTCATGGAACGGGGATAAAATGACCGATATTTTGAACCAGGTAATTGAATGCCTAATTTAAATTTGTACTTTGTTTAGCTTGAAAGCTATGCTGACGTCAGTGTCGGTTATCCAATATAGGCAAGGATAGATATTTTCAGGTGGAAAATATGTACAGCCTTACTGCATTCAAATTGCAATGCGCTTCTTCTCGAATCATATAAGTTCCCCATAACGGTTAGCGCTACATGAAGAATATATCATTTATTTCATAAGTCTCATGATTAGAACTAACGCAACACTCTCTCTTATACAGAAGGAGGTGTATGATGCCCAGCAAGCAGTTCTACCTGATGCTTTAGAAGAGGACGTACAATTAGTCAACAATCCTGATGGTTCCAACGAACCTGACATATCCAACTCCCAGAAGGATATCGGTGCACCCAACTCCCCCAAAAATGGTGCACCCAACTCCCCCAAAAGGAAGAGAGCACGTGGACGCCCGAGAAAGCTAGTCGATCCCGAGCAAGCAGCAAAAACAAAGAGTCTTAAAGAACTGAAAACTTAAATTTGACAGCAAGACCATAGCCAACAAAGTGTCTTCGTTACCATCACGGTCACGCAGAGAGCATAAACCAGCACCAGCTTTATTGAGCCCATTCAAACACAAATAGGTAGCATCAATTGATCATCAATTGATACATGCTCATGCTCATTCTCTACTTGTAGCATCATTTGATACATGTTTTGTTCTTATTAGAAAGTGGAAATAGGTACTTTTGGCAATCATGAGCATCCTCTACTTATTGCAATATCTAATGCGTTGATACACTCTCATGCTCATGCTCTACTTTTAGCATCATTTGATACATGTTTAGTTCTTATCAGAAAGTGGAAATAGGTACTTTTGGCAATCATGAGCATCCTCTACTTATTGCAATATCTAATGCATCATCAGTACAAAGCTTGATTTGGCAATAGGTGGAATCGGCAATCATTTGCATGCTTTAATTTTGTCAAAAATTAATGCATAGTTCAGTTGTAACTGCTCATAGATATGGCAGGAACATGCTGAGTTATACACTAAACATAGTCATGCCAAGCTATAACTACCATAGTCGTATTATTAGAGTTCCTAGCATGCATCACCGTACGGCAGAATAACACAGCAACCATAACATAGACCACCGTATGATACTTGAGTTGCTAAGGCCTTGTACAATGCAAGGTGCTTAGGGGAGTTGCTTATAGAAATAAACCAGGCTTTTCTTAAGCACATGTGCTTATTTGTACAGCGTAAACGCATAACTAGGCGTCTCTCCTGTAGAAATAGGCACCGGTGCTTCAGAAATACCCTGTTTATTTTTCTAAGCACCACCCTAAGCATCTAGCATTGTTCAAGGCTTAAACATGCATCACCAAAATAGTATTAACAACTAGGAACACTAAACCGGAGTAGCAGCAAACTCTTAACATAAACGGCAGATCAACCACCGCTCAGCATAGGTTCAGACACACCATAGGACATCAGTTTTAGACTCCAACAACAAACAAACATAGATAACATAACAAGACACGGCGGTCCTGGGGCAGCAGCAGCACTCTAGCAGCACATCACTTCTCTCCCTTCTTCAATGCATGTTGTAGGGATCATTGACTTTGACAATCTCGAGGAAGTGTGTGTAGGCAGCATGTTTAGCCAGAGTACTGGCTTTATGCTTCTTACCATGTCCATTGCCAGTGCTAAAGGCATGCTGGATCATGCCATCTATGCCGACACCGATCACCTTGCAACAGAAAGGGCACCCAATCTTGCCAAAGAAACGGTACTTGATCTTCCCAGGAATCAGATGCCTCAGGGTGTATCGGCTCTTGCTGTGCCTGCTGTCCATGCTGTAGTCCACGTCGTCGTCATCCTCCTATGAATTAGTGAATTAGTACACATAGAAGAACTCAGCTAATCTATTATGGTACATTGACTTTAATTACAATGTTTTGAAAGTACACATGTGTAACATGGCAACTATCTATTTGCTAGAAATAAGGCATATGTGCACATACATAATTGAGCCAAAGAAATTGACATGCATAAATATGGACTGTGGAATAGTTGCATTTATAGATTAGTGCACAAGTAGTACATAATTAACACATGAAAGACTTCATGAAGTGGCTTGGTTTAATGATATTTGATACTTGTTACAGGTGTAATTCTTATTGGAATCAGAAAAATGGCTTCATTATACTCCTCCATGTTTCACACAAGGGGGGTTTGTTCTATCTACTGGAATGAAGAAACCATTATTCTTTCTAACAGCGGCAATACTGCTTCTCCAACATTGTTAGACCGTGATAAGTTTCAGAAGGAAATTGGTAAAGGAGCTATGGGGTGTCTCACTGCTCATATTGATGAGAGATGTGGCTGTGATCATCTAGATAACATACTATGGAAAATTGGCTAGATGAAATGTTTTGATTTTTTGGTATCCAGTGGATATGTACTGTCAGCCCATAATTATTAAGGGAGCGATCACTTCCTTTGCAAAATGGAAATCGGTATAGAATTTGCAAATGGATCATCTATGAACATGTGTGCAAACTAATCATCTATGAACATGTGTGCAAATTAATTCATCTACATAAACTAAAATGAATCAGGAACTGCAGCATTTTGTCACTGTCCTTGGGAAGCCAATGGAGAATCCTGCCATATATCCATTGTTTAACCCACTTTTTTCATTAATGTATCCCTACCATGAACATTTTCTTGTATTTGGGTTCATTACCCCACTTCTTTCATTAATGTATCCCTTGTAAAACTTATGCTCATCTAGTTAACAAGACAAACCCCAATGCCATGAAAAAAAACCAGAGTATCTGCTGGAATCAGAATGTGAATCAGATTTAAAAATCTACATCCAACATGAAGATCTTTGCTAGATCCCTACAATCCTACATACGTAGAACTAGTACGCCCAAGTGAAATTGATGCTCATATAGTTTACAAGAAAAACCCCAATGTCATAAAAAACAGAGTACTACCTCAGATAGCTCGTCAATGGCATCCTTGCCGAAGTCGCTGCCCTTCCTACAATCTACGTCGAACTCCTTTATGGCGTTCTCCTTGAAGAGCTCTTCGATTTCGTCATGCACCTTGCGCTTACGCCTTCTCATCTCCTCCTCCTCCAGATCTTCCCCGGCCTTGTGCTCGCTGACAGGTGCCTTGACGGCTGCTATGGCAGTGGGAGCAGGCACAATGGTCGCTGCACCGGCAGCTTCCGCCACTACGGCGGACTCTATTGCTCCATCTACGGTTGCAACCACGACAGCAGACAGCGCTGCTCCGATGGTTGCCTCCGGCTCGTCCGCCGCATCTTCACATCCGCGCTTCATCGTCGGCCGAAGACAGGAGGAGGGAGGCGTAGGAAGGGAGGAGGGTGGTGAGGAAGGAGGAGAGGGTGGTGGGGTGGTGAGGAAGGAAGAGAGGGTGGGGAGAGGACGAGGGTTTTCTACCCGATTTGGGGAAGAAATGCACTGCTCCTGCCTCTTGGAGTTACCGAGAAGCCGCGGGTGCCGATTTGACTTGACACACCCACCCGGCCTGTTAGGGAACGCAGTAATTTCAAAAAAAATTCCTACGCACACGCAAGATCATGGTGATGCACAGCAACGAGGGGGAGAGTATTGTCTACGTACCAACGCAGACCGACTGCGGAAGCGATCACACAACGTAGAGGAAGTAGTCGTACGTCTTCTTTCCGATCCGACCGATCCAAGCACCGTTACTCCGGCACCTCCGAGTTCTTAGCACACGTTCAGCTCGATGACGTTCCTCAGGCTCCGATCCAGCAAAGCGTCGAGGAAGAGTTCCGTCAGCACGACGGTGTGGTGACGATCTTGATGTACTACCGACACAGGGCTTCGCCTAAGCACTGCAACGGTATGATCGAGGTGGAATTTGGTGGCAGGGGGCACCGCACACGGCTAAGGAACGATCTCAAGGATCAACTTGTGTGTCTTGGGGTGTCCCCTGCCCCCGTATATAAAGGTTGGAGGAGGGGGAGCCGGCCGGCCAGGGAGAGGGAGGCGCAGGGGAGTCCTACTCCCACCGGGAGTAGGACTCCCCCTTCCAATCCTATTCCAATTAGGACTCTCGGGGGGGAAAGGAGAAAGAGGGGGGGCCGGCCCCTTCTTCTAGTCCTACTAGGACTTGGGGAAAGGGGGGGCGCCGGCCAGCTATGGGCTGCCCCTTTTCTCTTTTTCCACTAAGGCCCAATAGGCCCATTAGTCTCCCGGGGGGTTCCGGTAACCCTCCCGGTATTCCGGTAAAATCCCGATTTCACCCGGAACACTTCCTATGTCCAAACATAGGCTTCCAATATATCAATTTTTACGTCTCGACCATTTCGAGACTCCTCGTCATGTCCGTGATCTCATCCGGGACTCCGAACAACCTTCGGTACATCAAAATGCATAAACTCATAATAACTATCATCGTAACGTTAAGCGTGCGGACCCTACGGTTCGAGAACAATGTAGACATGACCGAGACACGTCTCCGGTCAATAACCAATAGCAGGACCTGGATGCCCATATTGGCTCCTACATATTCTACGAAGATCTTTATCGGTCAGACCGCATAACAACATACGTTGTTCCCTTTGTCATCGGTATGTTACTTGCCCGAGATTCGATCGTCGGTATCCAATACCTAGTTCAATCTCGTTACTGGCAAGTCTCTTTACTCGTTCCGTAATACATCATCTCACAACTAACATATTAGTTGCAGTGCTTGCAAGGCTTATGTGATGTGCATTACCGAGAGGGCCCAGAGATACCTCTCCGACAATCGGAGTGACAAACCCTAATCTCGAAATACGCCAACCCAACATCTACCATTGGAGACACCTGTAGTACTCCTTTATAATCACCCAGTTACGTTGTGACGTTTGGTAGTACCCAAAGTGTTCCTCCGGTAAACGGGAGTTGCATAATCTCATAGTTATAGGAACATGTATAAGTCATGAAGAAAGCAATAGCAACATACTAAACGATCGGGTGCTAAGCTAATGGAATGGGTCATGTCAATCAGATCATTCTACTAATGATGTGACCTCGTTAATCAATCAACAACTCTTTGTTCATGGTTAGGAAACATAACCATCTTTGATTAACGAGCTAGTCAAGTAGAGGCATACTAGTGACACTCTGTTGGTCTATGTATTCACACATGTATTATGTTTCCGGTTAATACAATTCTAGCATGAATAATAAACTTTTATCATGATACAAGGAAATAAATAATAACTTTATTATTGCCTCTAGGGCATATTTCCTTCAGTCTCCCACTTGCACTAGAGTCAATAATCTAGATTACACAGTAATGATTCTAACACCCATGGAGCCTTGGTGCTGATCATGTTTTGCTCGTGGAAGAGGCTTAGTCAACGGGTCTGCAACATTCAGATCCGTATGTATCTTGCAAATCTCTATGTCTCCCACCTGGACTAAATCCCGGATGGAGTTGAAGCGTCTCTTGATGTGTTTGGTCCTTTTGTGAAATCTGGATTCCTTTGCTAAAGCAATTGCACCAGTATTGTCACAAAAGATTTTCATTGGACCCGATGAACTAGGTATGACACCTAGATCGGATATGAACTCCTTCATCCAGACTCCTTCGTTCGCTGCTTCCGAAGCAGCTATGTACTCCGCTTCACATGTAGATCCCGCTACGACGCTTTGTTTAGAACTGCACCAACTGACAGCTCCACCGTTTAAAGTGAACATGTATCCGGTTTGCGATTTAGAATCGTCCGGATCAGTGTCAAAGCTTGCATCAACGTAACCTCTTACGGTGAGCTCTTTGTCACCTCCATATATGAGAAACATATCCTTAGTTCTTTTCAGGTATTTCAGGATGTTCTTGACCGCTGTCCAGTGATCCATTCCTGGATTACTTTGGTACCTCCCTGCTAAACTTATTGCAAGGCACACATCAGGTCTGGTACACAGCATTGCATACATGATAGAGCCTATGGCTGAAGCATAGGGAACATCTTTCATTTTCTCTCTATCTTCTGCAGCGGTCGGGCATTGAGTCTGACTCAACTTCACACCTTGTAACACAGGCAAGAACCCTTTCTTTGCTTGATCCATTTTGAACTTCTTCAAAATCTTGTCAAGGTATGTGCTCTGTGAAAGTCCAATTAAGCGTTTTGATCTATCTCTATAGATCTTTATGCCTAATATGTAAGCAGCTTCCCCGAGGTCTTTCATCGAAAAACTTTTATTCAAGTATCCCTTTATGCTATCCAGAAATTCTATATCATTTCCAATCAGCAATATGTCATCCACATATAATATCAGAAATGCTACAGAGCTCCCACTCACTTTCTTGTAAATATAGGCTTCTCCAAAAGTCTGTATAAAGCCAAATGCTTTGATCACACTATCAAAGCGTTTATTCCAACTCCGAGATGCTTGCACCAGTCCATAAATGGATCGCTGGAGTTTGCACACTTTGTTAGCTCCCTTCGGATCGACAAAACCTTCTGGTTGCATCATATACAACTCTTCTTCCAGAAATCCATTCAGGAATGCAGTTTTGACATCCATTTGCCATATTTCATAATCATAAAACGCAGCAATTGCTAACATAATTCTGACGGACTTAAGCATCGCTACGGGTGAGAAGGTCTCATCGTAGTCAACCCCTTGAACTTGTCGAAAACCTTTTGCGACAAGTCGAGCTTTATAGACAGTAACATTACCGTCAGCGTCAGTCTTTTTCTTGAAGATCCATTTATTCTCAATTGCTTGCCGATCATCGGGCAAGTCAACCAAAGTCCATACTTTGTTCTCATACATGGATCCCATCTCAGATTTCATGGCCTCAAGCCACTTTGCGGAATCTGGGCTCACCATCGCTTCTTCATAGTTCGTAGGTTCATCATGATCTAGTAGCATGACTTCCAGAACTGGATTGCCGTACCACTCTGGTGCGGATCTCACTCTGGTTGATCTACGTGGTTCAGTAGCATCTTGCCCTGAAGTTTCATGATCATCATCATTAGCTTCCTCACTAATTGGTATAGGTGTCGCAGAAACAGTTTTCTGTGATGTACTATTTTCCAATAAGGGAGCAGGTACAGTTACCTCGTCAAGTTCTACTTTCCTCCCACTCACTTCTTTCGAGAGAAACTCCTTCTCTAGAAATGATCCATTCTTAGCAACGAATGTCTTGCCTTCGGATCTGTGATAGAAGGTATAACCAACAGTTTCCTTTGGGTATCCTATGAAGACACATTTCTCCGCTTTGGGTTCGAGCTTATCAGGTTGAAGCTTTTTCACATAAGCATCGCAGCCCCAAACTTTAAGAAACGACAACTTTGGTTTCTTGCCAAACCATAGTTCATAAGGCGTCGCCCTATTTAACGTGAATGCGGCCGTCTCTAAAGCATAACCCCAAAACGATGGCGGTAAATCAGTAAGAGACATCATAGATCGCACCATATCTAGTAAAGTACGATTACGACGTTCGGACACACCATTACGCTGTGGTGTTCCGGGTGGCGTGAGTTGCGAAACTATTCCACAATTTTTCAAATGTATACCAAACTCGTAACTCAAATATTCTCCTCCACGATCAGATCGTAGAAACTTTATTTTCTTGTTACGATGATTTTCAACTTCACTCTGAAATTCCTTGAACTTTTCAAATGTTTCAGACTTATGTTTCATTAAGTAGATATACCCATATCTGCTTAAATCATCTGTGAAGGTGAGAAAATAACGATATCCGCCACGAGCCTCAATATTCATCGGACCACATACATCGGTATGTATGATTTCCAATAAGTCTGTTGCTCTCTCCATAGTACCGGAGAACGGTGTTTTAGTCATCTTGCCTATGAGGCACGGTTCGCAAGTACCAAGTGATTCATAATCAAGTGGTTCCAAAAGCCCATCAGTATGGAGTTTCTTCATGCGCTTTACACCGATATGACCTAAACGGCAGTGCCACAAATAAGTTGCACTATCATTATCAACTCTACATCTTTTGGCTTCTACATTATGAATATGTGTATCACTACTATCGAGATTAAATAAGAATAGACCACTCTTCAAGGGTGCATGACCATAAAAGATATTACTCATATAAATAGAACAACCATTATTCTCTGATTTAAATGAATAACCGTCTCGCATCAAACAAGATCCAGATATAATGTTCATGCTCAACGCTGGCACCAAATAACAATTATTTAGGTCTAATATTAATCCCGAAGGTAGATGTAGAGGTAGCGTGCCGACTGCGATCACATCGACTTTGGAACCGTTTCCCACGCGCATCGTCACCTCGTCCTTTGCTAGTGTCCGCTTATTCCGTAGTCCCTGTTTCGAGTTGCAAATATTAGCAACAGAACCAGTATCAAATACCCATGTGCTACTGCGAGCTCTAGTAAGGTACACATCAATAACATGTATATCACATATACCTTTGTTCACCTTGCCATCCTTCTTATCCGCCAAATACTTGGGGCAGTTCCGCTTCCAGTGACCAGTCTGCTTGCAGTAGAAGCACTCAGTTTCAGGCTTAGGTCCAGACTTGGGTTTCTTCTCTTGAGCAGCAACTTGCTTGCTGTTCTTCTTGAAGTTCCCCTTCTTCTTCCCTTTGCCCTTTTTCTTGAAACTAGTGGTTTTGTTAACCATCAACACTTGATGCTCCTTCTTGATTTCTACCTCCGCAGCTTTCAGCATTGCGAAGAGCTCGGGAATAGTCTTGTTCATCCCTTGCATATTATAGTTCATCACGAAGCTCTTGTAGCTTGGTGGCAGTGATTGGAGAATTCTGTCAATGACGCAATCATCTGGAAGATTAACTCCCATCTGAATCAAGTGATTATTATACCCAGACATTTTGAGTATATGCTCACTGACAGAACTGTTCTCCTCCATCTTGCAGCTATAGAACTTATTGGAGACTTCATATCTCTCAATTCGGGCATTTGCTTGAAATATTAACTTCAACAACTGGAACATCTCATATGCTCCATGACGTTCAAAACGTCGTTGAAGTCCCGATTCTAAGCCGTAAAGCATGGCACACTGAACTATCGAGTAGTCATCAGCTTTGCTTTGCCAGACGTTCATAACATCTGGCGTTGCTCCAGCAGCAGGCCTGGCACCCAGCGGTGCTTCCAGGACGTAATTCTTCTGTGCAGCAATGAGGATAATCCTCAGGTTACGGACCCAGTCCGTGTAATTGCTACCATCATCTTTCAACTTTTCTTTCTCAAGGAACGCATTAAAATTCAACGGAACAACAGCACGAGCCATCTATCTACAATCAACATAAACAAGCAAGATACTATCAGGTACTAAGTTCATGATAAGTTTAAGTTCAGTTAATCAAATTACTTAGGAACTCCCACTTAGATAGACATCCCTCTAATCCTCTAAGTGATCACGTGATCCAAATCAACTAAACCATAACCGATCATCACGTGAGATGGAGTAGTTTTCAATGGTGAACATCGTCATGTTGATCATATCTACTATATGATTCACGCTCGACCTTTCGGTCTCTGTGTTCCGAGGCCATATCTGCATATGCTAGGCTCGTCAAGTTTAACCTGAGTATTCTGCGTGTGCAAAACTGGCTTGCACCCGTTGTAGATGGACGTAGAGCTTATCACACCCGATCATCACGTGGTGTCTGGGCACGACGAACTTTGGCAACGGTGCATACTCAGGGAGAACACTTCTTGATAATTTAGTGAGAGATCACCTTATAATGCTACCGTCAATCAAAGCAAGATAAGATGCATAAAAGGATAAACATCACATGCAATCAATATAAGTGATATGATATGGCCATCATCATCCTGTGCTTGTGATCTCCATCTCCGAAGCACCGTCATGATCACCATCGTCACCGGCGTGCCACCTTGATCTCCATCGTAGCATCGTTGTCGTCTCGCCAATCTTATGCTTCCACGACTATCACTACCGCTTAGTAAAGTAAAGCATTACATCGCGATTGCATTGCATACAATAAAGCGACAACCATATGGCTCCTGCCAGTTGCCGATAACTCGGTTACAAAACATGATCATCTCATACAATAAAATCAGCATCATGCCTTGACCATATCACATCACAACATGCCCTGCAAAAACAAGTTAGACGTCCTCTACTTTGTTGTTGCAAGTTTTACGTGGCTGCTACGGGCTTAAGTAAGAACTCATCTCACCTACGCATCAAAACCACAACGATAGTTCGTCAAATAGACTCCGTTTTAACCTTCTCAAGGACCGGGCGTAGTCACACTTGGTTCAACTAAAGTTGGAGAGACAGTCTTCCGCAAGCCATCTATGTGCAAAGCACGTCGAGGGAACCGGTCTCGCGTAAGAGTACGCGTAAGGTTGGTCCGGATCGTCTCAACCAACAATACCGCCGAACCAAAGTATGACATGCTGGTAGGCAGTATGACTTGTATCGCCCACAACTCACTTGTGTTCTACTCGTGCATATAACATCAAACCATAAAAACCTAGGCTCGGATGCCACTGTTAGGGAACGCAGTAATTTCAAAAAATTTCCTACGCACACGCAAGATCATGGTGATACACATCAACGAGGGGGAGAGTATTGTCTACGTACCAACGCAGACCGACTGCGGAAGCGATCACACAATGTAGAGGAAGTAGTCGTACGTCTTCTTTCCGATCCGACCGATCCAAGCACCGTTACTCCGGCACCTCCGAGTTCTTAGCACACGTTCAGCTCGATGACGTTCCTCGGGCTCCGATCCAGCAAAGCGTCGAGGAAGAGTTCCGTCAGCACGACGGCGTGGTGACGATCTTGATGTACTACCGACGCAGGGCTTCGCCTAAGCACTGCAACGGTATGATCGAGGTGGAATTTGGTGGCAGGGGGCACCGCACACGGCTAAGGAACGATCTCAAGGATCAACTTGTGTGTCTTGGGGTGTCCCCTGCCCCCGTATATAAAGGTTGGAGGAGGGGGAGCCGGCCGGCCAGGGAGAGGGAGGCGCAGGGGAGTCCTACTCCCACCGGGAGTAGGACTCCCCCTTCCAATCCTATTCCAATTAGGACTCTCGGGGGGGAAAGGAGAAAGAGGGGGGCTGGCCCCTTCTTCTAGTCCTACTAGGACTTGGGGAAAGGGGGGGCGCCGGCCAGCTATGGGCTGCCCCTTTTCTCTTTTTCCACTAAGGCCCAATAGGCCCATTAGTCTCCCGGGGGGTTCCGGTAACCCTCCCGGTATTCCGGTAAAATCCCGATTTCACCCGGAACACTTCCTATGTCCAAACATAGGCTTCCAATATATCAATTTTTACGTCTCGACCATTTCGAGACTCCTCGTCATGTCCGTGATCTCATCCGGGACTCTGAACAACCTTCGGTACATCAAAATGCATAAACTCATAATAACTGTCATCGTAACGTTAAGTGTGCGGACCCTACGGTTCGAGAACAATGTAGACATGACCGAGACACGTCTCCGGTCAATAACCAATAGCGGGACCTGGATGCCCATATTGGCTCCTACATATTCTACGAAGATCTTTATCGGTCAGACCGCATAACAACATACGTTGTTCCCTTTGTCATCGGTATGTTGCTTGCCCGAGATTCGATCGTCGGTATCCAATACCTAGTTCAATCTCGTTACTGGCAAGTCTCTTTACTCGTTCCGTAATACATCATCTCACAACTAACATATTAGTTGCAGTGCTTGCAAGGCTTATGTGATGTGCATTACCGAGAGGGCCCAGAGATACCTCTCCGACAATCGGAGTGACAAACCCTAATCTCGAAATACGCCAACCCAACATCTACCATTGGAGACACCTGTAGTACTCCTTTATAATCACCCAGTTACGTTGTGACGTTTGGTAGTACCCAAAGTGTTCCTCCGGTAAACGGGAGTTGCATAATCTCATAGTTATAGGAACATGTATAAGTCATGAAGAAAGCAATAGCAACATACTAAACGATCGGGTGCTAAGCTAATGGAATGGGTCATGTCAATCAGATCATTCTACTAATGATGTGACCTCGTTAATCAATCAACAACTCTTTGTTCATGGTTAGAAAACATAACCATCTTTGATTAACGAGCTAGTAAAGTAGAGGCATACTAGTGACACTCTGTTGGTCTATGTATTCACACATGTATTATGTTTCCGGTTAATACAATTCTAGCATGAATAATAAACTTTTATCATGATATAAGGAAATAAATAATAACTTTATTATTGCCTCTAGGGCATATTTCCTTCACGGCCGTCCCCATTCCACGTGGGGACGTGGCGGTCGTGCACCTCCTGCGGTTTGCCATCAATTTCTATCGGTCTCACAAGTGGGTCCCCTTGTCATCCACACAACTGAGCCACCACATGTACCACATTTTTCTTTCTCCCCGTCACGACCACTCCACATCTTTCTTTCTCCCCTTCTCGACCAGCGCCGCCGCCGCCATCTCCCGACGACCCCTCTCTTCGCTGCCGGTGCGTGGCCGCCGCCAACTCCGGCAAGTACGTGAGATCTCCCCTCTTCTTCCCTTCCCCAACCACGTCTCCCTACGGAGGTGGATCTGAGCCGATTGGTTTGGACTGAAACTTAGTTTTTGGATTGGATCTTGATTTGGTTTCTATGGTTCGAGACCAAATCAATCAATTAGTTTGAGCCGCCACTACCACCTACTTATGCTTCAAATCCAAGAGCCGTTGTTGCCGGCTGGAGCTCGTCGGCTCTCTCGAGCTTTGATGCCATGTCTGATCTAGATTCATGACGTGCCCTCGCATATGGCTTTGTCCATAGTTTGAACCTTTGGATTCAATCCAAAAGTTGAAAACGGTTTGGACTGGGTTGGATGACGAGCATGTATAGTTCGGTTTGGTCTAGATTCTAAATGAATATATCTGGATTGGTTTGGTTTTGATGTGTGCCGTGGATTGGACTGGTTTTAGTTTGGATGCCGAACTATTCCCAGGTTTAGATGAGACGGGCATTGCCATTGTCATTGGCATTGCTTTATTACGTAGATGATATAATATAGATTGATTGGCCATTGCCAGTATAGGTTATCACTATGATTTATTATATGTATGATCTTTGTATTGTACTATGTACAATTCAACTTAGAGTTCAACATGTTCTGTGTAGAATGGAGGAAGCACAATGTGGACGCTGCAACTCATGGTGCCGGACCAGCCTTTCTACTGCCACGCTGTTCGGCATCTACTTCCAGCCTTCTTTTGTTTTTGCAGCGGTAACAATTTATATGAACCTTCTGACAGTACATTCTTTTTGTTTTTTTGCTATTTCTACTAATGTATTGTGTCTGTTATTTGTTTTTATCTTACATAGATCGTACCATGCAATGTGAGTTGGCATTCAAGGAGCTCGTCGCAGACACCGTGACCTTCGACGCTCTTGGGGGCCCATACACTATGCAGGTCGAGAAGGGGCGAAAGATAACCCAGATAGGAGGAGATGATTGGGATCGTTTCATCGCCCGCATGCGTCTTAGTGGGGGTGAATTGATCAGCTTCTCCTTCAGAAGAGATAGGCCCAGGATTTATGTTATCTATCTAAATTTGATTCCGGGTAGTGAGGATGAAGTTCATGAGGAGGAAGATGGTGCTGATTCAGATGATGACGATTCAGATGATGATGAGAACCCACTTGTTGAATACCTGTATGCCCAAGGACTCAGACTGGGCGACGAGGAAATCGGCAACCTCTGGGACATGCTTCCGCTACGTGAAGACTACCTAGGGAAGCCATTCGTGACCCGCCTCACAAGGACGAATGTTAAACGGCATATCATGATATGTTACTTAGTGTGGTAATTACATGATATGCATGCATAGTTAGTGTAGTAGTTCATATGATATGCATGTTGTACTACTGTGATGAGAGGCCTAGTTTAGAATTCATTTAGTGAAGAATTTTATGACATGCATGTAGTGTAGTAATATGCGATGATATGCTTAGTGTACGCAGTAATCTAATGATATGCCTAATTACTGTAGTAATTTGATGCTTGGCATATAATGTAGTGATGTGATGATATATATGCTCAGTGTTGAATCCAATGATATATGTGTCTTGAAGTGTATGCTTTGTTGATAATTGCACGTGACATGATCATATATCATGTCAACTGTTTTCAGAAATTACCTAAGAGGTTACTTGATAGCTGTGGCATCGACCCGGATGAAGAAGGCATGGCTGCTGGACTACGCCTTACCAGAACGGGCTCCATCACCAGCTGTGCCTATGCAGTGGACATGGACGGTCGCACTGTCTTGAGCAGGGCAGGGTGGAAGAAGTTCCTTCGTGCCAAGAATCTTCAGGTAGGACAGGCCATCCTACTCACTGTTGCGAACACCCGTCGCCATGACTTGAGGATGATGATCACCATCCACCTCATTTAGAACTGGGGTGGACCATGTATCAATGTGAAATGAACTTGTTATGTTAGCTCTTATTTGCGAGTACTTGTCGTGTATTACCGTACCTATATCTACTCATATCTAGGTACTATTGCTTGTGATAGATTGCAACTATTATTAACTGGTAACTAATGCTCTACTAGCTATGATTATTCCACTGTGTGATGTTTTATAGGCTGTAGTGTGACATGGTAACTGTTATATATGGTAGAGGCTTGTCTCTAAGACCTTGTACAATCCAAGGTGCATAGGGATGTGCTTCCACTGTGTGATGTTTTGTACATGCCAGGTTGTAGTATGAAATGCTAACTGTTCTATATGGTAGTGTTTGGTCTCTAATTGGACCGACATGTTGAACTAGTATCAATGGTAGAGGCGTTTCGTTATGCGTCACATCCAACAGTTCACATAATTAATTATCGAAAGATTAAGGTATGAAACCCTTGGTCATACATAGCAACATTTCGTTCCTAAAAATTAAGGTACTCCCACATTCAAACTAACTAATACTACAAATTCGAAGGAACTACTTAATACATTAACAACACATAGGGAAGTAGCCCTGGTCCAACGGCTTGAGAAATGACGAACAAAAACTAAAAGAAGAAGGATCAGCCAGTAGCAGCACCATCAGCCTCCCAGCCTCACAACTTCAGCCAGCCTGGTGAACTCCAGGTTTTTTCCTGCAAAACACACATGTGATGTTGGAGGCAAGAAAATAAATATGACAGGGGTCTTGTCATGGCATCTAATCGCACGGAATGCTAGTACAAATGATGGAGAACAAAACATCCAACATGAGCAAATTCATAGGAGTTCTAGATCCATGGATACCATCAAGAAAAAATGCTCAGTTTTAATTCAGACACAAGACTTGGTGAAAGCATGCATATTTCATATCAGCAATATTGATATGGCATCTTTGCAAGCTTGGGTCAGTGACTTGTCTTGTGTTTCATGGCATGACAATAATTTTAACAATAAATAGACATGAAATTGACCCAAACTCATGTACAAAGTTAGGCCATATGATGCATGGATTAATTCACACATAAATGACAAAATGCCAACTTTATATAGAATTTGCAGTACTGAAATATTTCAGTGTGTACTGAAACTGCGGTAGTGAAATAATTCAGTGTGCATCGGTGTGTACTGAAATTGTAGTAACGAAATATTTCAGTGCCTACCGGTGTGTACCGAAATATTTCAGTGTCTACCACTACAACATTACAAATTTTGCCTAGGGTAGTACCGAAATATTTCAGTGCATACCGGTGTGTACCGAAATATTTCAGTGTCCACCACTACAACATTACAAATTTTTCCTAGGGCAGTTCCGAAATATTTCAGTGCCTACCGGTGTGTACCGAAATATTTCAGTGTCTACCACTAGAACATTACTAACTTTTCCTAGGGTTCATATGATGCCTAGGGTTCACATACATCATAATCCATCCTCCAAATCCATGTACTCAAATGTTCATGCAATTCATTGAGATTAAAATTCCATCTAGCATTCCCTCTCTGAGCTATTACGATCAGTATCACCACGATGTAAGCAGGAGCAGTAGGAAGATGAGGAGTGGGGAAGCTTACTCTAAACATAGCTACCGCCGCCGTTCAGACGAGGAGAGCGGCGAGGGAAGCGTGGAGAACGGCAGGGAAGCGAGGTCGCGACCACTGTCCTCCTCATCTTGCGCTTCGGAGTCTCCGGTGACTCGGTTGGAGGCTGCACAATCTGCAACGGCACCTCGTGCACGGTGGGTTCCTGATCCAGTGGAAGGTCTACCCTGGATCTGAACGCCCACCACCTCCGCCTGGTACACTTGCTGGATGAATTGGCCTGCTCCATCGCCTAGAGGAGGATCTCGATCTTCTGAATCGGTTGCGCGGGCGGGGGGAAAAGCTTTGCCCTCTCCTTCTTCGTCAAATTCTTGAGAGTGGC
This sequence comes from Triticum monococcum, assembly GCA_034509565.1. Taxonomy (NCBI): domain Eukaryota; kingdom Viridiplantae; phylum Streptophyta; class Magnoliopsida; order Poales; family Poaceae; genus Triticum; species Triticum monococcum. Next base: position 48,312,737 of record CM067845.1, read on the forward strand.
CATTGCCGTCCAGCTCATCTGCCTTGTGTTGTCAAACCAAGAACAGATCTCCCTCAACCTAGCCAACTTGACCTGGTCGCCGCTGGCGATCTGCACGAAGTCGGTGTTCTCGCCGCCGGCCATCAGCTCGATCTGCCGTGGAAGAGGGGGTGGGGGTGGGTGGGGGTGGGGGGGGTGTTGGGGAACGTAGTAATTTCGAAAATTTTCCTACGCACACGCAAGATCATGGTGATGCATAGCAACGAGAGGGGAGAGTGTTGTCTACGTACCAACGCAGACCGACTGCGGAAGCGATCACACAACGTAGAGGAAGTAGTCGTACGTCTTCTTCCCGATCCGACCGATCCAAGCACCGTTACTCCGGCACCTCCGAGTTCTTAGCACACGTTCAGCTCGATGACGTTCCTCGGGCTCCGATCCAGCAAAGCGTCGAGGAAGAGTTCCGTCAGCACAACGGCGTGATAACGATCTTGATGTACTACCGACGCAGGGCTTCGCCTAAGCACTGTAACGGTATGATCGAGGTGGAATTTGGTGGCAGGGGGCACCGCACACGGCTAAGGAACGATCTCAAGGATCAACTTGTGTGTCTTGGGGTGCCCCCTGCCCCCATATATAAAGGTTGGAGGAGGGGGAGCCGGCCGGCCAGGGAGAGGAGGCGCAGGGGAGTCCTACTCCCACCGGGAGTAGGACTCCTCCCTCAATCCTAATCCTATTAGGACTCCCAGGGGGGAAAAGAGAAAGAGGGGGGCCGGCCCCTTTCTCCTAGTCCTACTAGGACTTGGGGAAAGGGGGGGCGCCAGCCAGCTTGGGCTTGTCCCTTTTCTCTTTTTCCACTAAGGCCCAATAGGCCCATTAGTCTCCCGGGGGGTTCCGGTAACCCTCCCGGTATTCCGGTAAAATCCCGATTTCACCCGGAACACTTCCTATGTCCAAACATAGGCTTCCAATATATCAATCTTTACGTCTCGACCATTTCGAGACTCCTCGTCATGTCCGTGATCTCATCCGGGACTCCGAACAACCTTCGGTACATCAAAATGCATAAACTCATAATAACTGTCATCGTAACGTTAAGCGTGCGGACCCTACGGTTCGAGAACAATGTAGACATGACCGAGACACGTCTCCGGTCAATAACCAATAGCGGGACCTGGATGCCCATATTGGCTCCTACATATTCTACGAAGATCTTTATCGGTCAGACCGCATAACAACATACGTTGTTCCCTTTGTCATCGGTATGTTACTTGCCCGAGACTCGATCGTCGGTATCCAATACCTAGTTCAATCTCGTTACCGGCAAGTCTCGTTACTCGTTCCGTAATACATCATCTCACAACTAACATATTAGTTGCAGTGCTTGCAATGCTTATGTGATGTGCATTACCGAGAGGGCCCAGAGATACCTCTCCGACAATCGGAGTGACAAACCCTAATCTCGAAATACGCCAACCCAACATCTACCATTGGAGACACCTGTAGTACTCCTTTATAATCACCTAGTTACGTTGTGACGTTTGGTAGTACCCAAAGTGTTCCTCCGGTAAACGGGAGTTGCATAATCTCATAGTTATAGGAACATGTATAAGTCATGAAGAAAGCAATAGCAACATACTAAACGATCGGGTGCTAAGCTAATGGAATGGGTCATGTCAATCAGATCATTCAACTAATGATGTGACCTTGTTAATCAAATAACAACTCTTTTGTCCATGGTTAGGAAACATAACCATCTTTGATTAACGAGCTAGTCAAGTAGAGGCATACTAGTGACACTCTGTTTGTCTATGTATTCACACATGTATTATGTTTCCGGTTAATACAATTCTAGCATGAATAATAAACATTTATCATGATATAAGGAAATAAATAATAACTTTATTATTGCCTCTAGGGCATATTTCCTTCAGTCTCCCACTTGCACTAGAGTCAATAATCTAGTTCACATCGCCATGTGATTTAACAGCAATAGTTCACATCACCATGTGATTAACACCCATAGTTCACATCGTTATGTGACCAACACTCAAAGGGTTTACTAGAGTCCGTAATCTAGTTCACATATCTATGTGATTAACACCCAAAGAGTACTAAGGTGTGATCATGTTTTGCTTGTGAGATAATTTTAGTCAACGGGTTTGTCACATTCAGATCCGTAAGTATTTTGCAAGTTCTATGTCTACAATGCTCTACACGGAGCTACTCTAGCTAATTGCTCCCACTTTCAATATGTCTCCGGATTGAGACTTTAGATTCATCTGGATCAGTGTCAAAAACTTGCATCGACGTAACCCTTTACGACGAACCTTTTTGTCACGTCCATAATCGAGAAACATATCCTTATTTCACTAAGGATAATTCTGACCGCTGTCCAGTGATCTACTCCTAGATCACTATTGTACTCCCTTGCCAAATCAATGTAGGGTATACAATAGAACTGGTATACAACATGACATACTTTATAGAACCTATGGCCAAGGCATAGGGAATGACTTTCATTCTCTTTCTATCTTCTGCCGTGGTCGGGCTTTGAGTCTTACTCAACTTCACACCTTGTAATACAGGCAAGAACTCTTTCTTTGACTGCTCCATTTTGAACTACTTCAAAATCTTGTCAAGGTATGTACTCATTGAAAAAACTTATCAAGCGTCTTGATCTATCTCTATAGATCTTGAAGCTCAATATGTAAGCAGCTTCACCGAAGTCTTTCTTTGAAAAACTCCTTTCAAACACTCCTTTATGCTTTACAGAATAATTCTACATTATTTCCGATCAACAATATGTCATTCACATATACTTATCAGAAATGCTGTAGCGCTCCCACTCACTTTCTTGTAAATACAGGCTTCACCGCAAGTCTGTATAAAACTATATGCTTTGATCAACTCATCAAAGCGTATATTCCAACTCCGAGATGCTTGCACCAGTCCATAAATGGATCGCTGGAGCTTGCACTCTTTGTTAGCTCCCTTTGGATCGACAAAACCTTCCGGTTGTATCATATACAACTCTTCTTTAATAAATCTATTAAGGAATGCAGTTTTGTTTATCCATTTGCCAGATTTCATAAAATGCGGCAATTACTAACATGATTCGGACAGACTTAAGCATAGATACGAGTGAGAGAATCTCATCGTAGTCAACACCTTGAACTTGTCGAAAACCTTTTGCGACAATTCTAGCTTTGTAGATAATAACATTACTATCAGCGTCCGTCTTCCTTTTGAAGATCCATTTATTCTCAATTGCTTGCCGATCATCGGGCAAGTCAACCAAAGTCCATACTTTGTTTTCATACATGGATCCCATCTCAGATTTCATGGCCTCAAGCCACTTTGCGGAATCTGGCTTCACCATCGCTTCTTCATAGTTCGTAGGTTCATCATGATCTAGTAGCATGACTTCCAGAACTGGATTACCGTACCACTCTGGTGCGGATCTCACTCTGGTTGATCTACGTGGTTCAGTAGTATCTTGTCCTGAAGTTTCATGATCATCATCATTAGCTTCCTCACTGATTGGTATAGGTGTCGCAGAAACAGTTTTCTGTGATGTACTATTTTCCAATAAGGGAGCAGGTACAGTTACCTCGTCAAGTTCTACTTTCCTCCCACTCACTTCTTTCGAGAGAAACTCCTTCTCTAGAAAGTTTCTGAATTTAGCAACAAAAGTCTTGCCTTCGGATCTGTGATAGAAGGTGTATCCAATAGTTTCCTTTGGATATCCTATGAAGACACATTTCTCCGATTTGGGTTCGAGCTTATCAGGTTGAAGCTTTTTCACATAAGCATCGCAGCCCCAAACTTTAAGAAACGACAACTTTGGTTTCTTGCCAAACCATAGTTCATAAGGTGTCGTCTCAACGGATTTTGATGGTGCCCTATTTAACGTGAATGCGGCCTTCTCTAAAGCATAACCCCAAAACGATAGCGGTAAATCAGTAAGAGACATCATAGATCGCACTATATCTAATAAAGTACGGTTATGACGTTCGGACACACCATTACACTATGGTGTTCCTTGTGGCGTGAGTAGTGAAACTATTTCACATTGTTTTAAATGAAGACCAAACTCGTAACTCATATATTTGTCTCCGCGATCAGATCGTAGAAACTTTATTTTCTTGTCACGATGTTTTTCACTTCACTCTGAAATTCTTTGAACTTTTCAAATGTTTCAGACTTATGTTTCATCAAGTAGATATACTCATATCTGCTCAAATCATTTGTGAAGATCAGAAAATAATGATACCTGTCGCGAGCCTCAATATTCATCGGACCACATACATCAGTATGTATGATTTCCAACAAAACTTTTCTCGCTCCACTGTTCCGGAGAACGGCGTTTTAGTCATCTTGCCCAAAAGGCATGGTTCGCAAGCATCAAGTGATTCATAATCAAGTGATTCCGAAAGCCCATCAGCATGGAGTTTCTTCATGCGCTTTATACCAATATGACCTAAACAGCAGTGCCACAAATAAGTTGCACTATCATTATTAACTTTGCATCTTTTGGTTTCAATATTATGAGTATGTGTATTATTAAGATCGAGATCCAATGAACTATTTTCATTGGGTGTGTAACCATATAAGGTTTTATTCATGTAAACAGAACAACAATTTATTCTTTTACTTAAATGGATAACCGTATTACAATAAACATGATCAAATCATATTAATGCTCAACACAAACACCAAATAACACTTATTTAGTTTCAACACTAATCCCGAAAGTATAGGGAGTGTGCGATGATGATCATATCAATCTTGGAACCACTTCCAACACACATCGTCACTTCACCCTTAACTAGTCTCTGTTTATTCTGCAACTCCCATTTCGAGTTACTAATCTTAGCAACTGAACTAGTATCAAATACTGAGGGTTTGCTATAAACACTAGTAAAGTACACATCAATAACATGTATATCAAATATACTTATGTTCACTTTGCCATCCTTCTTATCCGCCAATCACTTGGGGTAGTTCCGCTTCCAGTGACCAGTCCCTTTGCAGTAGAAGCACTTAGTCTCAGGCTTAGGATCAGACTTGGGCTTCTTCACTTGAGCAGCAACTTGCTTGTCGTTCTTCTTGAAGTTCCCCTTCTTCCCTTTGCCCTTTTCTTGAAACTAGTGGTCTTGTCAACCATCAACACTTGATGTTTTTCTTGATTTCTACCTTCGTTGATTTCAGCATCACGAAGAGCTTGGGAGTTGTTTCTGTTATCCCTTGCATATTATAGTTCATCACGAAGTTCTACTAACTTGGTGATGGTGACTAGAGAATTCTGTCAATCACTATCTTATCTGGAAGATTAACTCCCACTTGATTCAAGCGATTGTAGTACCCAGACAATCTGAGCACATGCTCACTAGTTGAGCGATTCTCCTCCATCTTTTAGCTATAGAACTTGTTGGAGACTTCATATCTCTCAACTCGGGTATTTGCTTGAAATATTAACTTCAACTCCTGGAACATCTCATATGGTCCATGACGTTCAAAAACGTCTTTGAAGTCCCGATTCTAAGCCATTAAGCATGGTGCACTAAACTATCAAGTAGTCCTCATATTGAGCTAGCCAAACGTTCATAACGTCTGCATCTGCTCCTGCAATAGGTCTGTCACCTAGCGGTGCATCAAGGACATAATTCTTCTGTGCCGCAATGAGGATAAACCTCAGATCACGGATCCAATCCGCATCATTGCTACTAACATCTTTCAACACAATTTTCTCTAGGAACATATCAAAAATAAACACAGGGAAGCAACAACGCGAGCTATTGATCTACAACATAATTTGCAAAATACTACCAGGACTAAGTTCATGATAAATTTAAGTTCAATTTAATCATATTACTTAAGAACTCCCACTTAGATAGACATCCCTCTAATCCTCTAAGTGATCACGTGATCCAAATCAACTAAACCATAACCGATCATCACGTGAGATGGAGTAGTTTTCAATGGTGAACATCGTCATGTTGATCATATCTACTATATGATTCACGCTCGACCATTCGGTCTCTGTGTTCCGAGGCCATATCTGTATATGCTTGGCTCGTCAAGTATAACCTGAGTATTCTGCGTGTGCAACTGTTTTGCACCCGTTGTATTTGGACGTAGAGCTTATCACACCCGATCATCACGTGGTGTCTGGGCACGACGAACTTTGGCAACGGTGCATACTCAGGGAGAACACTTCTTGATAATTTAGTGAGAGATCATCTTATAATGCTACCGTCAATCAAAGCAAGATAAGATGCATAAAAGGATAAACATCACATGCAATCAATATAAGTGATATGATATGGCCATCATCATCTTGTGCTTGTGATCTCCATCTCCGAAGCACCGTCATGATCACCATCGTCACCGGCACGACACCTTGATCTCCATCGTAGCATCGTTGTCGTCTCGCCAATCTTATGCTTCCACGACTATCACTACCGTTTAGTAATCAAGTAAAGCATTACATCGCGATTGCATTGCATACAATAAAGCGACAACCATATGGCTCCTGCCAGTTGCCGATAACTCGGTTACAAAACATGATCATCTCATACAATAAAATCAGCATCATGCCTTGACCATATCACATCACAACATACCCTGCAAAAACAAGTTAGACGTCCTCTACTTTGTTGTTGCAAGTTTTACGTGGCTGCTACGGGCAAGTAAGAACTCATCTCACCTACGCATCAAAACCACAACGATAGTTCGTCAAATAGACTCCGTTTTAACCTTCTCAAGGACCGGGCGTAGTCACACTTGGTTCAACTAAAGTTGGAGAGACAGTCTTCCGCAAGCCATCTATGTGCAAAGCACGTCGAGGGAACCGGTCTCGCGTAAGAGTACGCGTAAGGTTGGTCCGGATCGTCTCACCCAACAATACCGCCGAACCAAAGTATGACATGCTGGTAGGCAGTATGACTTGTATCGCCCACAACTCACTTGTGTTCTACTCGTGCAAATAACATCAAACCATAAAACCTAGGCTCTGATACCACTGTTGGGGAACGTAGTAATTTCGAAAAATTTCCTACGCACACGCAAGATCATGGTGATGCATAGCAACGAGAGGGGAGAGTGTTGTCTACGTACCAACACAGACCGACTGCGGAAGCGATCACACAACGTAGAGGAAGTAGTCGTACGTCTTCTTCCCGATCCGACCGATCCAAGCACCGTTACTCCGGCACCTCCGAGTTCTTAGCACACGTTCAGCTCGATGACGTTCCTCGGGCTCCGATCCAGCAAAGCGTCGAGGAAGAGTTCCGTCAGCACGACGGCGTGATAATGATCTTGATGTACTACCGACGCAGGGCTTCGCCTAAGCACTGTAACGGTATGATCGAGGTGGAATTTGGTGGCAGGGGGCACCGCACACGGCTAAGGAACGATCTTAAGGATCAACTTGTGTGTCTTGGGGTGCCCCCTGCCCCCGTATATAAAGGTTGGAGGAGGGGGAGCCGGCCGGCCAGGGAGAGGAGGCGCAGGGGAGTCCTACTCCCACCGGGAGTAGGACTCCTCCCTCAATCCTAATCCTATTAGGACTCCCGGGGGGGGGGAAAGAGAAAGAGGGGGGCCGACCCCTTTCTCCTAGTCCTACTAGGACTTGGGGAAAGGGGGGGCGCCGGCCAGCTTGGGCTTGTCCCTTTTCTCTTTTTCCACTAAGGCCCAATAGGCCCATTAGTCTCCCGGGGGGTTCCGGTAACCCTCCCGGTATTCCGGTAAAATCCCGATTTCACCCGGAACACTTCCTATGTCCAAACATAGGCTTCCAATATATCAATCTTTACGTCTCGACCATTTCAAGACTCCTCGTCATGTCCGTGATCTCATCTGGGACTCCGAACAACCTTCGGTACATCAAAATGCATAAACTCATAATAACTGTCATCGTAACGTTAAGCGTGCGGACCCTACGGTTCGAGAACAATGTAGACATGACCGAGACACGTCTCCGGTCAATAACCAATAGCGGGACCTGGATGCCCATATTGGCTCCTACATATTCTACGAAGATCTTTATCGGTCAGACCGCATAACAACATACGTTGTTCCCTTTGTCATCGGTATGTTACTTGCCCGAGACTCGATCGTCGGTATCCAATACCTAGTTCAATCTCGTTACCGGCAAGTCTCTTTACTCGTTCCGTAATACATCATCTCACAACTAACATATTAGTTGCAGTGCTTGCAAGGCTTATGTGATGTGCATTACAGGGCCCAGAGATACCTCTCCGACAATCGGAGTGACAAACCCTAATCTCGAAATACGCCAACCCAACATCTACCATTGGAGACACCTGTAGTACTCCTTTATAATCACCCAGTTACGTTGTGACGTTTGGTAGTACCCAAAGTGTTCCTCCGGTAAACGGGAGTTGCATAATCTCATAGTTATAGGAACATGTATAAGTCATGAAGAAAGCAATAGCAACATACTAAACGATCGGGTGCTAAGCTAATGGAATGGGTCATGTCAATCAGATCATTCTACTAATGATGTGACCTCGTTAATCAAATAACAACTCTTTGTTCATGGTTAGGAAACATAACCATCTTTGATTAACGAGCTAGTCAAGTAGAGGCATACTAGTGACACTCTGTTGGTCGATGTATTCACACATGTATTATGTTTCCGGTTAATACAATTCTAGCATGAATAATAAACATTTATCATGATATAAGGAAATAAATAATAACTTTATTATTGCCTCTAGGGCATATTTCCTTCAGGGGGTTGCCTGAGTGGAGCGAAGTTGCAGCGGCAAGAAGGAGGAGATGACTGCGGTGGACTTGGAGGAGAGGGAGGAGATGGCCGCTGATGAGTAATTGTGGAATGTGTAGCACCATGGCGGCGGTTATGCATTCGACGAGAGGGGCGATGCGTGCAAATTTTCCTAGGACTAAACTGCCCCTAGATTAAAACGCGTCCCCACCTTGTCACGAGTACCGGCCCCACTCATTTTAGTACTTTCGCGTACTTTCATCGGAGTACTATCCAGTACTTCGTATTTGTCTACCGTTAGATCGATATCAACGAACGGTTCTAAAAAAGCCCAACCACTCTAAAACTTGTACATACCTAAAATGTGAACCTCTGCATCAGCGGATAAGAAAGCACCCTAGAAGTACCGGAGAAATAACAACAACACTTTCGCTCTCTTATAGACACATGCAAGCTAGACACCTTGGTTGCGGAAGGAGTTTACAAGCTAAAGTGAGCATAGACCCAGAAAATACACATGGTTACTTAGTTCTAGACAACGTTGCTATAAATATTACAAAGCCCACCAATAAAACGGAAGCACTGGTACACAGAAGGAGCACAAAAGTATCCGACCAACTGCAAGAAACTAGTAATAAATAAACATCCCTACATGGCACAACTTTAAAGAACTATTTCAAAAATAGAATTATGCCTACAATATGAGATGTTCATTGCTTCTGCCTACTACAACAAAGAAAATAAATAATTCGTAACTTAGCTTCAAAATAGAAACACCCTCACATGCATCAGACACTTACCATAATAATGATGTCAATTCCTCTGCCTAAAACAAAAAAAGTACCAAGCATATATGCACAAACAGCATGTCGAACAATGAGAGTACATTCCTTGCAGAATTTAATGTTCTTGACATCTCCAAAATAACTTGTTTAAGTTCCAATGAAAACAAGGTTTTTAATACCATTGCGAACGGAGAGGGTGGCTTGTGGCTTCGCATCATCCAGCAGAAATACCTTCGTGACCAGCCTCTCGCCTTCTGCCAGCGGTCTGGTGGATCCCAGTTCTGGCAATCTATCATACAGCTCCTCACAGTCCTCCGCATTGGGACCTCAATTTCGGTTGGATCTGGCACTGCCACGCTGTTCTAGTTCGATAGATGGGCTGGGGACGCCCCCTTCGCGGCTCACGTTCCTGACCTGTTCACCATCGCGGTAGATCCGCGGATTTCTGTCACGGTCGCCCTTATTGACTTAGGGCAACTCGCGTTCCGGAGATCATTTGGCCCGATGGAGAATGCTAATTGGCAGGACCTGCTAGACTACATCGCTCTGCACGAGCCTGAGCTTGAAATAGGGGATGACCGCACCAGGTGGCGTCTAGAGCCACCTGGGCAATTCTCCTCTAAATCTCTCTACCGGGCTATAACCCCTTCGCCGGGTCCTGAGGCTCTCACCTCCATTTGGGAGATCCGGATCCCCTTGAAGATTAGGATCTTCCTACGGAAATGGTTTCGCGGCCACCTACCGTCCGGTGTGGAGGTCCTGAAGCACAACAGCCCTGGTGATGGGCGTTGCCCGCTCTGCGGGCCTGAAGAGGATTCGAACCATATCTTCTTCACCTGCGTGTCCGCGCAGTTCCTATGGAGCTGTTTTCGCGAAATAATGGGTGAAAGCTCGGACCACAACAACTTCCCCGCTCTCTTCGCCGAACTCCAGGCGCTACCATCCTCGTCTCGCCACATTAGGTGGCTGACCATCAATGTGCTAGCCTGGGCAATGTGGACTGTTAGGAATAAGCTTGTGATTCAGCATATCCCTCTTCGTCGTGCTACCGACACTTTGTTCAGATGCTCTGGTTACTTGCAGCTTTGGCGGCCGCTTAACCGCCCTAGGGAGAGAGACGCCATCACCTCCATCATCACCCAGCTTCACGCGATCGCTCTTCGGATGGCTTCACCGCTTCCCCCACCACCACCAAAGCCGGATTAGTTCTCCTCTACCTCGCCGCCACTGCCGTTTATGTTCGTGTGTGCCTTGTATCTGTGTTAGGCTTGTTGTGCTGTGCCCACAGCTGAACTCGTGTAGTGTTTTGTGCGTCTGTGTTGGACCTTGCCTGCGGTGGCATTGTGTGTGTGTTTTGTTCGGATGATACCATGTTGACTTTGTGCTCGGTGGTTGCTTTATTTATAAAGCGGGGTAAAAGCCTTTTTTGATAATTAACATGCCAAGACAATTAAAAATATCATTATTCGGTAACTACAAGCAAGTTCATAGCATCATTCATGCTCTGGAGAAGAAATTAAGTCGATGACTACTTCATCCTTTTTGTCAATCCAGCATCCAATTTGGTATCATTCATATTTAAGATGGATATGAGGGTTCGCGGACAACCCGAGCATATAGGGATGATATGAGGGGTCCGGTTGGGTCACGTTTTTTCTTCTCTCTCTTGTCCGGTCACTGACCGGGTGCGTCCGCGTGTGTATGAGGGATGGTTTGAGCCGTCCGGCTGTAGATGCTCTTAGTTGTTTATATAGACACTAAATGCACAGATTTTGTCAAAAAAGAAGGTGTACAAATAGATGATTAGAGGGCAGTGAATAAAATATGTGTGCCAAAATTAATAGATTGAACATTGCAATATTGTGATGTCATATATTGTTCTTTCTATAAAATCATGTTTGTCTATATTATATTAACGCTAAACTAAGGATGTGTGTAGAATAGCTTATCACACTCCTAGTAATGCCATATACAAAAATATAGTAACACAACATATAAGATATAGTAATTTTTGTAAAAAATATAGTAAATTACAAACTTTGATAGTAACAAATTTATTTTAGAATTACTATATTTTAGACATTGTTTTACTAGATTTGTATATACTGTTACTAGGGATGTAGAATAAGCTATTCTACACTCACGCCGATGCAGTTTCTGTTCCATGCGAGTAGAATGACTGAATCTTAATGAAATTCATCATGTTTTATTATTTTGATTATGTCCAGCTCTTATTTCACCATTTATATGCCATTTTGTCTATTCCAGCATGAACAACACATATGCATGTTATATGCTGAAATAAGGGTTTTTTGACATAATTGCCAAGCCGAGGGGGCTTTCTGCAAAACTATTTTTTCGGCCTCTCACCAAGCTCACGAATACACAAGGATAATTGAAGCTTATTTTTTTACTGAGAGAGCTCTAGGGTAGCAGAGAAATGCGGCCATTTCGCATGAAAGGGATTTGGAGCCTCCTTACTTGTTGGCTTTCACTTTGCACTTGGTTTATCTCTATCATGGAAGATTCCTCGCCGTCGTCTATAGTTTTTCCTCGCAAGAGGTTTTCACATAAATCCTTGTGTTCCCCCTTCATTTGGTGTTTCTTTTGCCATATTGGTTGCTGCTCAAGTGTTTGCTTGCTATTGGTACCTACTGCTCAAGTTCGGTATGTTTTGGTTGTGTAGACATTAGAGACATGACATACATGTGTTCTTTAATATGTTGATGAATATGTTGCGGTATTAATGTTGTAATGAGCTGCTCTTACAAGTATATTGTTGTAGTGAACATTGGCTAGCTTGGTTCTTGTGGATTTCGTAATATGGTTCAGATTTTCTATATACAGACAAGTTATTTGCTGAAATGCTTGTGAAAAACTAGCTCGTTATTTCTTTCTCGCTTCCTCTTTGTTCTTCCAAAACTTCCAGTGTAGGAGGGTAGACCTTTTGTAAATCTGGCGGAGGTATACCCCTCTATCTGTGTGATAGCTAAACCCCATAGCATCAAGATCTAAGATCTATGCTAGCTTAATATCCTCACTTCACATAAACGTCCCATTTTGCCCCTCCACTACTAGACTTGTCCATTTTGAAACTCCGCAGAGCCCATAATAAACTCGGCGAAATCTTCACAAGTGCCAAACTCGGCGAACAACACTCGGCTGGACGGGCCCCGACAAACATTAAATCTGTCGACTTCTTTCTATCGCAAACTCAACAAATAAACCAACATTGTTTGCCAAGTTCCACCTTCAGGAAAACTCAGCAAAGCACACCGTCAAACGAGACAGGACGTTAACGGAATGTCTGCCAAGTTGCTTATCAATGTCGAGTCCAATTTTGAATCGAACTTGACGGATATAAACTTTGCGAGTTCCCGATAGAATGAACTCGGTAAAGTTTTGAAACTCAGCACAAAACCAGATTCTAGTAGAGGTCTGAAATAAAATAATATATAAAACCGGAACTTTGTAGGTTACAAAATATTAGAAGTACATATTGTGCAGACAACATTTTCTATTTCGGTGTCGGATAAATATTTATATTTTTTTTGAAATAAACTATGTCAACTTCAAGTATTTACGTTGCAAAAAAAATTCTAATTTGAGCTTTAAAATTTGAGTTTTTATATTTTTCTTTTAAGATTTATATAAGAAAAAATTGTACGCATGAACTGGATGGACGTGTAGCTGCACTCCCTGGTTATGTCAGGATACGCACACAAGACCATATGGATATCATCACGGGCGTCTCTCTCATCTAACTTGTCGAATAGCTAGGATAGAGGAGGTTGTGTTGACACCCCCCCCCCCCCCCCCCCCCCTTAGGGATCATCACACAAAGAAGAGTAATGCTAAAAGACAGATAGCTTTTCGTCCTCCTCTCGCAAGGTGATTACAGAAAGCTTTCCTCCCCTCGATCTTCACCAGCGAGCCCGTGGATTCGCCCCCCCCCCCCTCCGTCGCCGCTCCGGCGGCCGGTGGCGGAGAGGGGATTTCTGGTGCCTCAGATCCGGCTAGCAGATAGGTAGGATTTCTGGTGCCTCAGACGGAGTTCTGACGTAGATTCCAGCGAGCTCCTCAGGGCAGCGAGGTTAGGGTTTTTTGTCGTGCGTATGCAACGGCGATATTTGGTGTTAGGTTCTTCAGAGCGATTCAAGAATTCAATGGCGATGACTGTGGTTTTGGGGCGCTGGTCCTTAACGACACGTCCACGAAGACCTCCCAGCTATTATCGACAAGGTTAGGCTGGCTCTGGTATGGGAGCGGCGACAACGGTGCGTCGGCAGCTGGTTCCGGTGACAGCAATGGTTGTTGGGTGGTCCATGGACCTCGACGTAATTTTATTATATTTGAGGTGTTTTGTACTTCCAGTGAATCTTTATAATATAGATCTAATCCTTTTTGCAAAAAAAAAGAGAATAGGATAGAGGAGAACTTACAAAAAGTTGAGCTCCAGGCCTTATCAACAATACATTCCATTAGATCATGGCCCCTTTGGTATCAGGTCACCGCATCGCCATATTGCAATCCAAATATTCGATGCTCCACACTAGGCCCATACGTGTAGCCGCCCAAATTAAAGGAGCTCGGGATTTATCCGAACCCACCCGTATCACCTTTTTCCCGGGTCAAATTGCTCGAAGCTCATCGTGCCCGTGCACATTTCCATGGCTATATATGCAGGGCTCCCCTATGACCAGCTCAAAGCAAGCCAGCACAGCTCAAAGCCTCGTATACAAGAGCTAGCTAGAAGCGATCGTATTATTAATCGAGCTCACTAGCACTAGCACTAGCACGAAACTTGATGGAGCAGGTGACGAAGCTAGCGGGGCAACGGGCGGTGGTGATCTTCGGCACGAGCTCCTGCTGCATGTGCCATACGGTGACGAGCCTCCTCCGAGATCTCGGGGTGAACCCGATGGTGGTGGAACTGGACGAGGACCCTAGGGGCAAGGAGATGGAGAAGGCGCTGGTGCGGCTCCTCGGCCGGAACCCTGCTGTGCCGGCGGTGTTCATCGGCGGCAGGCTCGTCGGATGCACCGACAAGGTCATGTCCCTTCATCTCAGCGGCAAGCTTGTCCCACTGCTTCGTAATGCGGGTGCTGTGTGGGTGTAGTGCATGGGAGGATTTTGTTGTATATATTCGGCCTGATGTATTAGGCATTTAGGCGCCAGACAATAATGTATGTGGACGTGCTCTGTTATCCTTTCCTGTATCAGGTGATGATGGGGACTATTGAAACCATGCAGTTCTTTTTTACTGTACACATGGGAGTACCTATTCCTGTCAAAGTGTTAAGCACTATAATTAGTGGTGTTTTAAAAAAGCATTATTATTAGTGTTGTGTTAATTCAAACTTTGTAATAGTCGACCAAATTTATACTAAATATAAACAGTACCCAATAAATACAAAATGAAAATATATTACATATGGGCCTATAATGATACATATTCGGTATAATGGTGATATTTTTTCTGTAACCTTGCTCAAACTTTGAAAATTTAGACTTAAGACAACACTATTATGTGAAGTTTAAAAAGGAGGTTTTTTTCTGTTGAGAACAAACGGGACGGGGACATGAACTTTAATATTTTAAATTTTGGTGTTTGAAATTTCAAAAAATTAAACATCTGAAAATTTGAACTTATAAAAATACAAAACTTTCAAAATTGTAATGAACTTTGCACAGAAATGAAATAATATAAAAACCCGCATGTGTGGGCTCAACCAGATCCTTGGAAAAGCGTGTGGCAGCCCCACGTGTGGCGCTCCCCCGAGGCCCCGACCAGCACAGAGTAAGCCTTTGCGTGCACGATGACCCCTCACGTACATTGCCAATTATTGACCGGCAAACGCACAGGGGACGATTACCCTTTCATTCTTCTAGTTTCCTAGTCGGTTATCTCAAGAAGAAAAGCTAGCTGTGGGATTTATTTCATATTAAGAATGACCGTGATTTTTTTATATGTTTGGCTATTTTAAAAATGTTCTTAAATTGTAAAATTATTTGTGTATTCCTGAGACAGTTTTAAATTTTGAAAAAGATTATGATTTCTAAAAGAGGTAAAACAAAAATATGAAAAAATAAAAAATTAATTATCAAAAGAAAACCACCTAGAATAGACAGATGAAAAAAAAGAATTACCCTCGAAACCGTGTCTCCAAGCATTAACTGGGCCAACTCATGGATGGTCGTTCTGAGCGTTTGGGTGACATCTTGTCACAGAGACGGACAAATAAGAAAAATCCCCTTAGGCGATCACCTGCATGGTTAGTGCGGAGCTTCCCTATGACCAATTTAGTGAGATGGAAGAGCGGCTCACCTCAAGGAGCTCGTAGTGGGTCGGCCAGTAGAGAGGAGCTGGTTTGCTTCGCTCGTTTCCTTCGTTCTTTTGTTTCCATTCATTTTCATAATTTAATATTTTGAATTATATATTTTTTAAACTTACTTTACTTAATTTTAAAAAGTTCACTGTGATTAAAACTGTTCATGTAATGGAAAAAATGTTTGTGCAATTTGTAAAAGTGTTCATATCATTCAAAGAAATGTTCACACATTTCAAAGATATGTTTGTGAAAGTTTCTTAAAACAATGCACAATCTAAAATTGGTTCCTGTAATTTTAAAAAAAATGTGTTGTAGCGCTCAAAAAAAAAGTTCGTAACATTTTTAAATTGGCCAAGTCCAGGGTCCTCTCACCATTGGCGCCTTCGTGGTTGAGGTACCGTACGTCCATCTTTGTGGACGACGTGGTGACTTTCTTGAGGCAGGTGTTCTTAGCCTTAGAGCTTATTCGGCCAATGTCACAAACTTTTGCATGGCTTCGGGGTTGTGCACCAACTTGAATAAGTGCTCGATACACCCGATTAGGTGCTCTGTGGAGCAAGTTGATCTCGTCATCAGGGAGCTTGGTTTCCCGGTCCTCCCATGGTCGTGCAAGTATCTCGGGCTGCCTCTCGGACTACGGGAACCCTCGGTTACCCAATTGCAATCCATGTTGGACAAGACAGTGGAACGCCTGCTGGGTGGGCAGGTGATGATGATGTTTGGAGGCAGTAGACTACAGGTGCAATGTTGGCCTTTAACATTGAAGGAAATATGCCCTAGAGGCAATAATAAAGTTATTACTTATTTTTTTATATCATGATAAATGTTTATTATTCATGCTAGAATTGTATTAACCGGAAACATAATACATGCGTGAATACATAGACAAACAGTATGTCACTACTATGCCTCTACTTGACTAGCTCGTTGAATCAAAGATGGTTAAGTTTCCTAGCCATAGACATGAGTTGTCATTTGATTAATGGGATCACATCATTAGAGAATGATGTGATTGACTTGACCCATTCCGTTAGCATAGCACTTGATAGTTTAGTTTGTTGCTATTGCTTTCTTCATGACTTATACATGTTCCTATGACTATGAGATTATGCAACTCCCGTTTACCGGAGGAACACTTTGTGTAGGACCAAACGTCACAACGTAACTGGGTGATTATAAAGGTGCTCTACAGGTGTCTACGAAGGTACTTGTTGGGTTGGCGTATTTCGAGATTAGGATTTGTCACTCCGATTGTTGGAGAGGTATCTTTGGGCCCACTCGGTAATGCACATCACAATAAGCCTTGCAAGCATTGCAACTAATGAGTTAGTTGCGGGATGATGTATTACGGAACGAGTAAAGAGACTTGCCGGTAACGAGATTGAACTAGGTATTGAGATACCGACGATCGAATCTCGGGCAAGTAACATACCGATGACAAAGGGAACAACGTATGTTGTTATGCGGTCTGACCGATAAAGATCTTCGTAGAATATGTAGGAGCCAATATGGGCATCCAGGTCCCGCTATTGGTTATTGACCAGAGAGGTGTCTCAGTCATGTCTACATAGTTCTCGAACCCGTAGGGTCCGCACGCTTAACGTTCGTTGACGATATAGTACTATATGAGTTATGTATGTTGATGACCGAATGTTGTTCGGAGTCCGGGATGAGATCACGGACATGACAAGGAACTCCGGAATGGTCCGGAGATAAAGTTTGATATATGGGATAGTAGTGTTTGATCTTCGGAAGGGTTCCGGAATTCACCGGAAGTGGTTCCGGATGTTTCCCGAAATGTTTGGGCACGAGAACACTTTATCTGGGCCAAAGGGGAAAGCCCACGAGGCTTTTGGAAAGTGCAAAACGAAGTTTTGCGGAGACTAGAGGCTAGACGCTAGGAACCCTGGCGTCTAGGGGGTAGATGCCGGGAACCCTGGCGTCTAGCCCTGGAGTCCGAGAAGGACTCTTGCCTTTCGGGTGAAACCGACTTTGAGGAGGCTTTTACTCCAATTTTCGACCCCAGGGCTCAACATATAAATAGAGGGGTAGGGCTAGCACCAAAGACACATCAAGAAACACCAAGCCGTGTGCCGGCAACCCCGTCCCCTCTAGTTTATCCTCCGTCATAGTTTTCGTAGTGCTTAGGCGAAGCCCTGCGGAGATTGTTCTTCACCAACACCGTCACCACGCCGTCGTGCTGCCGGAACTCATCTACTACTTCGCCCCTCTTGCTGGATCGAGAAGGCGAGGACGTCACCGAGCCGAACGTGTGCAGAAATCGAAGGTGCCGTGCTTTCGGTATTTGGATTGGTCGGACGTGAAGACGTACGACTACATCAACCACGTTGATATAACGCTCACGAACGGTCTACGAGGGTACGTAGACAACACTCTCCCCTCTCGTTGCTATGCATCACCATGATCTTGCGTGTGCGTAGGAATTTTTTTGAAATTACTACGTTCCCCAACAGTGGCATCCGAGCCTGGTTTTATGCGTAGATGTCATATGCACGAGTAGAACACAAGTGAGTTGTGGACGATATAAGGCATACTGCTTACCCGCATGTCACACTTTGGTTCGGCGGTATTGTTGGATGAAGCGGCCTGGACTGACATTATGCGTACGCTTACGCGATACTAGTTTTACCGCCGTGCTATGCACACAGGTGACTAGCGGGTGTCAGTTTCTCCAACTTTAGTTGAACCGAGTATGGCTACGCCCGGTCCTTGCGAAGGTTAAAACAGCACCAACTTGACAAACTATCGTTGTGGTTTTGATGCGTAGGTAAGAACGGTTCTTGCTTAAGCCCGTAGCAGCCACGTAAAGCTTGCAACAACAAAGTAGAGGACGTCTAACTTGTTTTTGCAGGGCTTATTGTGATGTGATATGGTTAAGACATGATGCTAAATTTTATTGTATGAGATGATCATGTTTTGTAACCGAGTTATCGGCAACTGGCAGGAGCCATATGGTTGTCGCTTTATTGTATGCAATGCAATAGTGCTGTAATGCTTTACTTTATCACTAAGCGGTAGCGATAGTTGTGGAAGCATAAGATTGGTGAGACAACAACGATGCTACGATGGAGATCAATGTGTCGCGCCGGTGACGATGGTGATCATGACGGTGCTTCGGAGATGGAGATCACAAGCACAAGATGATGATGGCCATATCATATCACTTATATTGATTGCATGTGATGTTTATCTTTTATGCATCTTATCTTGCTTTGATTGACGGTAGCATTATAAGATGATCTCTCAATAAATTTCAAGATAAAAGTGTTCTCCCTGAGTATGCACCATTGCCAAAGTTCGTCTTGCCCAGACACCACGTGATGATCGGGTGTGATAAGCTCTACGTCCATCTACAACGGGTGCAAGCCAGTTTTTGCACACGCTGAATACTTGGGTTAAACTTGGCGAGCCTAGCATATGCAGATATGGCCTCGGAACACTGAGACCGAAAGGTCGAGCGTGAATCATATAGTAGATATGATCAACATAGTGATGTTCACCATTGAAAACTACTCCATTTCACGTGATGATTGGTTATGGTTTAGTTGATTTGGATCACGCGATCACTTAGATGATTAGAGGGATGTCTATCTAAGTGGGAGTTCTTAAGTAATATGATTAATTGAACTTTAATTTATCATGAACTTAGTCCTGGTAATATTAGCATATCTATGATGTAGATCAATAGCTCGCGTTGTTGCTTCCCTATGTTTTACATATGTTTCTAGAGATAACTAAGTTGAAAGATGATAGTAGCAATGATGCGGACTGGGTCCGTGATCTGAGGTTTATCCTCATTGCTGCACAGAAAAATTATGTCCTTGATGCACCGCTAGGTGACAGACCTATTGCAGGAGCAAATGCAGACGTTATGAACGTTTGGCTAGCTCAATATGATGACTACTTGATAGTTTAGTGCACCATGCTTAACGGCTTAGAATCGGGACTTCAAAGACGTTTTGAATGTCATGGACCATATGAGATGTTCCAGGAGTTGAAGTTAATATTTCAAGCAAATACCCGAGTTGAGAGATATGAAGTCTCCAACAAGTTCTATAGCTAAAAGATGGAGGAGAATAGCTCAAGCAGTGAGCATGTGCTCAGATTGTCTGGGTACTACAATCGCTTGAATCATGGGAGTTAATCTTCTAGATAAGATAGTGATTGGCAGAATTCTCTAGTCACCATCATCAAGTTAGTAGAACTTCGTGATGAACTATAATATGCAAGGGATAACAGAAACAATTCCCAAGCTCTTCATGATGCTGAAATCGACGAAGGTAGAAATCAAGAAAAACATCAAGTGTTGATGGTTGACGAGACCACTAGTTTCAAGAAAACGGCAAAGGGAAGAAGGGGAACTTCAAGAAGAACGGCAAGCGAGTTGCTGCTCAAGTGAAGAAGCCCACGTCTGGACCTAAGCCTGAGACTGAGTGCTTCTACTGCAAAGGGACTGGTCATTGGAAGCGGAACTACCCCAAATAATTGGCGGATAAGAAGGATGGCAAAGTGAACATATGTATATTTGATATACATATTATTGATGTGTACTTTACTAGTGTTTATAACAACCCCTCAGTATTTGATACTATTTCAGTTGCTAAGAATAGTAACTCGAAACGGGAGTTGCAGAATGAACAGAGACTAGTTAATGGTAAAGTGACGATGTGTATTTGAAATGGTTCCAGGATTGATATGATCATCATCGCACATTCCCTATACTTTTGGGATTAGTGTTAAACCAAAAATAAATGTTATTCAGTGTTTGCGTTGAGCATAAATATGATCGGATCATGTTTATTGCAATACGGTCATTCATGTAAGTTAGAGAATAATTGTTGTTCTGTTTACATGAATAAAACCTTCTATGGTCATACACCCAATGAAAATGGTTTGTTGGATCCCGATCGTAGTGATACACATTTTCATAATATTGAAGCCAAAAGATGCAAAGTTAATAATGATAGTGCAACTTATTTATGGCACTGCCATTTAGGTCATATTGGTGTAAAGTGCATGAAGAAAATCCATGCTGATGGGCTTTTGGAATCACTTGATTATGAATCAGTTGATGCTTGCGAACCATGCCTCATGGGAAAGATGACTAAGACTCCGTTCTCCGGAACAATGGAGTGAGCAACAGATTTGTTGGAAATCATACATACTGATGTATGTGGTCCGATGAATATTGAGGCTCACGGTAGGTATCATTATTTTCTGATCTTCATAGATGATTTGAGCAGATATGAGTATATCTACTTGATGAAACACAAGTCTGAAACATTTGAAAAGTTCAAAGAATTTCAGAGTGAAGTGGAGAATCATCGTAACAAAAATAAAAGTTT
Source organism: Triticum monococcum (assembly GCA_034509565.1). Lineage (NCBI taxonomy): Eukaryota > Viridiplantae > Streptophyta > Magnoliopsida > Poales > Poaceae > Triticum > Triticum monococcum. The sequence goes on from CM067845.1 coordinate 48,333,954, forward strand.
CTACGATATGATCGCAGAAGTAAAATATTTGAGTTACGAGTTTGGCCTTCAGTTAAAACAATGTGAAATAGTTTCACTACTCACGCCACCTGGAACACCACAGTGTAATGGTGTGTCCGAACGTCGTAACCGTACTTTATTAGATATGGTGCAATCTATGATGTCTCTTACCGATTTACCACTATCGTTTTGGGGTTATGCATTAGAGACAGTTGCATTCACGTTAAATAGGGCACCATCTAAATCCATTGAGACGACACCGTATGACCTATGGTTTGGCAAGAAACCTAGGCTGTCATTTCTTAAAGTTTGAGGTTGCAATGCTTATGTGAAAAAGTTTCAACCTGATAAGCTCAAAACCAAATCGGAGAAGTGCGTCTTCATAGGATACCCAAAAGAAAATATTGGGTACACCTTCTATCACAGATCTGAAGGCAAGATATTCTTTGCTTTGAATGGATCCTTTCTAGAGAAGGAGTTTCTCTCAAAAGAAGTGAGTGGGAGGAAAGTAGAACTTGATGAGGTAACTGTACCTGCTCCCTTATTGGAAAGAAGTTCATCACAGAAATCTGTTCCTGTGACTACTACACCAATTAGTAAGGAAGCTAATGATGATGATCATGTAACTTCAGATCAAGTTACTACCGAACCTCATGGGTAAACCAGAGTGAGATCCGCACCAGAGTGGTATGGTAATCCTGTTCTGGAGGTCATGTTACTTGACCATGACGAACCTACGAACTATGAGGAAGCGATAATGAGCCCAGATTCCGCAAAATGGTTTAAGGCCATGAAATCTGAGATGGGATCCATGTATAAGAACAAAGTATGGACTTTGATTGACTTGCCCGATGATTGGTGAGCCATTGAGATTAAATGGATCTTCAAGAGGAAGACGGACGCTGATAGTAGTGTTACTATCTACAAAGCTAGATTTGTCGCAAAAAGGTATTCGACAAGTTCAAGGTGTTGACTACGACGAGAGTTTCTCACCCGTATCTATGCTTAAGTTTGTCTGGATCATGTTAGCAATTGCCGCATTTTATGAAATCTAGCAAATGGATAAAGAAAACTCCATTCCTTAATGGATTTATTAAAGAAGAGTTGTATATGATGCAACCAGAAGGTTTTTTTCAATCCCAAAAGTACTAACAAAATATGCAAGCTCCAGCGATCCATCTATGGACTGGTGCAAGCATCTCGGAGTTGGAATATACACTTTGATAAGTTGATCAAAGCATATAGTTTTATACAGACTTGCGGTGAAGCCTATATTTACAAGAAAGTGAGTGGGAGCACTACAGCATTTCTGATATGTATATGTGAATGACATATTGTTGATCGGAGATAATGTAGAATTATTCTGCAAAGCATAAAGGAGTGTTTGAAAGGAGTTTTTTCAAAGAAAGACCTCGGTGAAGCTGCTTACATATTGAGCATCAAGATCTATAGAGATAGATCAAGACGCTTGATAAGTTTTTCAATGAGTACATACCTTGACAAGATTTTGAAGTAGTTCCAAATGGAACAGTCAAAGAAGGAGTTCTTGCATGTGTTACAAGGTGTGAAGTTGAGTAAGACTCAAAACCCGACCACGACAGAAGATAGAGAGAGAATGAAAGTCATTCACTATGCCTCAGCCATAGGTTCTATAAAGTATGACATGCTGTGTACTAGACCTATTGTATACCCTGCCCTGAGTTTGGCAAGGGAGTACAATAGTGATCTAGGAGTAGATCACTGGACATTGGTCAAAATTATCCTTAGTGGAATAAGGATATGTTTCTCGATTATGGAGGTGGCAAAAGGTTCGTCGTAAAGGGTTACATCGATGCAAGTTTTGACACTGATCTAGATGACTCAAAGTCTCAATCTGGATACATATTGAAAGTGGGAGCAATTAGCTAGAGTAGCTCCGTGCCACTGTTCAAGATATCTTCCGATATGCCGATAAATCGGCCGATTTATCGCTTACCGCTGTCAGACCGATAAGATAAATCGGCCGATAAATCAGTTGATATGGCGATAAATCGGCCGATATGCCGATAAATTGGCCGATTTACCCCTTATCATGGGTCGACCGAGAAGTTCCCGATAAGAGATATCCCCAACATTGCTCCGTGCAGAGCATAGTTGACATAGAAATTTGCAAAAAAAAATACTTACAGATTTGAATGTGACAGACCCGTTGACTAAACTTCTCTCACAAGCAAAACATGATCACACCTTGTCGCCAAAGATGTCGGGGGACTAATCCACGAACACCTATGGGACCGGCGGACCGAGCCCCTTTCGGTTCGGCAGGGGGCGGAGATCGCACGAAGAGCAGATCGAGGCGAGACACACGAGCAGTTTACCCAGATTCGGGCCACACGGATGCGTAAAATGTTGGGGAACGTTGCAGAAAACAAAATTTTTCCTACGGTTTCACCAAGATCCATCTATGAGTTCATCTAGCAACGAGTGATCGGATGCATCTACATACCTTTGTATATTGCGAGTGGAAGCGCTCAAATAACGGGGATGAGGTAGTCGTACACGACATGATCCAAATCACCGATGACCAAGCGCCGAACGGATGGCACCTCCGCGTTCAACACACGTACGGAGTGGATGACGTCTCCTCCTTCTTGATCCAGCAAGGGGAGAGGAGAGGTTGAGGAAGATGGCTCCAGCAACAGCACGACGGCGTGGTGGTGATGGAGCTGCAGTACTCCGTCAGGGCTTCGCCAAGCACTATGGAGGAGGAGGAGGTGTTGGAGAGGGAGAAGGAGGCAACCAAAGGCGTGGATGAAAAGCCCTCCTTCCCCCACTATATATAGGAGGGCCTAGGAGGGGGGCGGCCCTAGGAGATCCAATCTCCTAGGGGGGCGGTGGCCAAGGGAGGTTTCCCTTCCCCCCAAGGCACCTAGGGGGTGCCTTCCACTTGTGGGACTCTTCCCCTTTTGAAACCCTAGACGCATGGGCCTCTTGGGGCTGGTGCCCTTGGCCCATGTAGGCCAAGGCGCACCCCCTACAGCCCATGTGGCCCCTCGGGGCAGGTGGCCCCACCCGGTGGGCCCCCGGGACCCTTCCGGTGGTCCCGGTACAATACTGGTGACCCCGAAACTTGTCCCGATGGCCGAAATAGCACTTCCTATATATAATTCTTTACCTCCGGACCATTCCGGAACTCCTCGTGACGCCCAGGATCTCATCCAAGACTCCGAACAACATTCGGGTTACTGTATACACATATCCCTACAACCCTAGCGTCACTGAACCTTAAGTGTGTAGACCCTACGGGTTCGGGAGACATGTAGACATGACCGAGACGACTCTCCGGTCAATAACCAACAGCGGGATCTGGATACCCATGTTGGCTCCCACATGCTCCTCGATGATCTCATCGAATGAACCACGATGTCGAGGATTCAAGCAACCCTGTATACAATTCCCTTTGTCAATCGGTATGTTACTTGCCCGAGATTCGATCGTCGGTATCCCAATACCTCGTTCAATCTCGTTACCAGCAAGTCACTTTACTCGTACCGTAATGCATGATTCCGCGACCAGACACTTGGTCACCATTGAGCTTATAATGATGATGCATTACCGAGTGGGCCGAGTGATACCTGTCCGTCATACGGAGTGACAAATCCCAGTCTTGATCCATGTCAACCCAACAGACACTTTCGGAGATACCCGTAGTATACCTTTATAGTCACCCAGTTACATTGTGACGTTTGGTATACCCAAAGCACTCCTACGATATCCGGGAGTTACACGATCTCATGGTCTCAGGAAAAGATACTTGACATTGGAAAAACTCTAGCAAACGAACTATACGATCTTTATGTTATGTTTAGGATTGGGTCTTGTCCATCACATCATTCTCCTAATGATGTGATCCCGTTATCAATGACATCCAATGTCCATAGTCAGGAACCATGACTATCTGTCGATCAACGAGGTAGTCAACTAGAGGCTTACTAGGGACATGTTGGTGTCTGTTATTCACACATGTATTACGATTTCCGGATAACACAATTATAGCATGAATAAAGACAATTATCATGAACAAGGAAATATAATAATAATGCTTTTATTATTGCCTCTAGGGCATATTTCCAACAGTCTCCCACTTGCACTAGAGTCAATAATCTAGTTACATTGTGATGAATCGAACACCCATGGAATTCTGGTGTTGATCATGTTTTGCCCTAGGGAGAGGTTTAGTCAACGGATCTGCTACATTCAGGTCCGTATGTACTTTACAAATATCTATGTCTCCATCTTGAACATTTTCACGAATGGGGTTGAAGCGACGCTTGATGTGCCTTGTCTTCTTGTGAAACCTGGGCTCCTTGGCGAGTGCAATAGCTCCAGTGTTGTCACAGAAGAGCTTGATTGGCCCCGACGCATTGGGTATGACTCCTAGGTCGGTGATGAACTCCTTCACCCAGATTGCTTCATGTGCTGCCTCCGAGGCTGCCATGTACTCCGCTTCACATGTAGATCCCGCCACGACGCTCTGCTTGCAACTGCACCAGCTTACTGCCCCACCATTCAAAATATACACGTATCCGGTTTGTGACTTAGAGTCATCCAGATCTGTGTCGAAGCTAGCATCGACGTAACCCTTTACGACGAGCTCTTCGTCACCTCCATAAACGAGAAACATTTCCTTAGTCCTTTTCAGGTACTTCAGGATATTCTTGACCGCTGTCCAGTGTTCCTTGCCGGGATTACTTTGGTACCTTCCTCCCAAACTTACGGCAAGGTTTACATCAGGTCTGGTACACAGCATAGCATGAAGGAAATATGCCCTAGAGGCAATAATAAAGTTATTATTTATTTCCTTATATCATGATAAATGTTTATTATTCATGCTAGAATTGTATTAACCGGAAACATAATACATGTGTGAATACATAGACAAACAGAGTGTCACTAGTATGCCTCTACTTGACTAGCTCGTTAATCAAAGATGGTTATGTTTCCTAACCATGGACAAAGAGTTGTTATTTGATTAACAAGGTCACATCATTAGTTGAATGATCTGATTGACATGACCCATTCCATTAGCTTAGCACCCGATCGTTTAGTATGTTGCTATTGCTTTCTTCATGACTTATACATGTTCCTATGACTATGAGATTATGCAACTCCCGTTTATCGAAGGAACACTTTGGGTGCTACCAAACGTCACAACGTAACTGGGTGATTATAAAGGAGTACTACAGGTGTATCCAAAGGTAGATGTTGGGTTGGCGTATTTCGAGATTAGGATTTGTCACTCCGATTGTCGGAGAGGTATCTCTGGGCCCTCTCGGTAATGCACATCACATAAGCCTTGCAAGCACTACAACTAATATGTTAGTTGTGATATGATGTATTAAGGAACGAGTAAAGAGACTTGCCGGTAACGAGATTGAACTAGGTATTGGATACCGACGATCGAATCTCGGGCAAGTAACATACCGATGACAAAGGGAACAACGTATGCTGTTATGCGGTCTGACCGATAAAAGATCTTCGTAGAATATGTAGGAGCCAATATGGGAATCCAGGTCCCGCTATTGGTTATTGACCGGAGACGTGTCTCGGTCATGTCTACATTGTTCTCGAACCGTAGGGTCCGCACGCTTAACGTTACGATGACAGTTATTATGAGTTGATGCATTTTGATGTACCGAAGGTTCTTCGGAGTCCCGTATGTGATCACGGACATGACGAGGAGTCTCGAAATGGTCGAGACGTAAAGATTGATATATTGGAAGCGTATGTTTGGACATCGGAAGTGTTCCGGGTGAAATCGGGATTTTACCGGATTACCGGGAGGGTTACCGGAACCCCCCAGGAGCCAAATGGGCCAACATGGGCCTTAGTGGAAAGGTGAAAGGGCTGCCCACATAGGGCTGCGCGCCTCCCCCCTCTCTCTAGTCCTATTAGGACTAGGAGAAGGTGGCCGGCCCCCCTCTCTCCCTTTGCCACTTGGGAATCCTAGTTGGACTAGGATTGGAGGGGGGAGTCCTACTCCCGGTAGGAGTAGGACTCCTCCTGCGCCTCCCTCCTCTTGGCCGGCCAGCCCTCCCCCTCTCATCCTTTATATACGAGGGCAGGGGGCACCTCTAGACACACAAGTTGATCCTTGAGATCGTTCCTTAGCCCTGTGCGGTGCCCCCTGCCACCAAATTCCACCTCGATCATACCGTTGCAGTGCTTAGGTGAAGCCCTGCATCGGTAGTACGTCAAGATCGTCACCACGCCGTCGTGCTGACGGAACTCTTCCTCGACGCTTTGCTGGATCGAAGCCCGAGGATCATCATCGAGCTGAACGTGTGCTAAGAACTCGGAGGTGCCGGAGTAACGGTGCTTGGATCGGTCGGATCGGGAAGAAGACGTACGACTACTTCCTCTACGTTGTGTCAACACTTCCGTTGCAATCTACAAGGGTACGTAGATTAGACTCTCCCTCGTTGCTATGCGTCACCATGATCTTGCGTGTGCATAGGAAAATTTTCGAAATTACAACGTTCCCCAATAGTGGTATCAGAGCCAAGGTTTTATGGTCTGATGTTATTTGCACGAGTAGAACACAAGTGAGTTGTGGGCGATACAAGTCATACTGCCTACCAGCATGTCATACTTTGGTTCGACGGTATTGTTGGACGAGACGACCCGGACCAACCTTACGCGTACGCTTACGCGAGACCGGTTCCCTCGACGTGCTTTGCACATAGATGGCTTGCGGGCGACTGTCTCTCCAACTTTAGTTGAACCGAGTGTGGCTACGCCCGGTCCTTGAGAAGGTTAAAACGGAGTCTATTTGACAAACTATCGTTGTGGTTTTGATGCGTAGGTAAGATGAGTTCTTGCTTAAAGCCCGTAGCAGCTACGTAAAACTTGCAACAACAAAGTAGAGGACGTCTAACTTGTTTTTGCAGGGCATGTTGTGATGTGATATGGTCAAGGCATGATGCTAAATTTTATTGTATGAGATGATCATGTTTTGTAACCGAGTTATCGGCAACTGGCAGGAGCCATATGGTTGTCGCTTTATTGTATGCAATGCAATCGCGATGTAATGCTTTACTTTATTACTAAGCGGTAGTGATAGTCGTGGAAGCATAATATTGGCGAGACGACAACGATGCTACGATGGAGATCAAGGTGTCGCGCCGGTGACAATGGTGATCATGACGGTGCTTCGGAGATGGAGATCACAAGCACAAGATGATGATGGCCATATCATATCACTTATATTGATTGCATGTGATGTTTATCTTTTTATGCATCTTATCTTGCTTTGATTGACGGTAGCATTATAAGATGATCTCTCACTAAATTATCAAGAAGTGTTCTCCCTGAGTATGCACCGTTGCGGAAGTTCTTCGTGCTGAGACACCACGTGATGATCGGGTGTGATAGGCTCTACGTTCAAATACAACGGGTGCAAAACAGTTGCACACGCGGAATACTCAGGTTATACTTGATGAGCCAAGCATATACAGATATGGCCTCGGAACACAGAGACCGAAAGGTCGAGCGTGAATCATATAGTAGATATGATCAACATAACGATGTTCACCATTGAAAACTACTCCATCTCACGTGATGATCGGTTATGGTTTAGTTGATTTGGATCACGTGATCACTTAGAGGATTAGAGGGATATCTATCTAAGTGGGAGTTCTTAAGAAATATGATTAATTGAACTTAAATTTATCATGAACTTAGTCCTAGTAGTATTTTGCAAATTATGTTGTAGATCAATAGCTCGCGTTGTTGCTTCCCTGTGTTTATTTTGATATGTTCCTAGAGAAAATTGTGTTGAAAGATGTTAGTAGCAATGATGCGGATTGGATCCGTGATCTGAGGTTTATCCTCATTGCTGCACAGAAGAATTATGTCCTTGATGCACCGCTAGGTGACAGACCTATTGCACGAGCAGATGCAGACGTTATGAACGTCTGGCTAGCTCAATATGATGACTACTTGATAGTTTAGTGCACCATGCTTAATAGCTTAGAATCGGGACTTCAAAGACGTTTTGAACGTCATGGAACATATGAGATGTTCCAGGAGTTGAAGTTAATATTTCAAGCAAATACCCGAGTTGAGAGATATGAAGTCTCCAACAAGTTCTATAGCTAAAAGATGGAGGAGAATCGCTCAACTAGTGAGCATGTGCCCAGATTGTCTGAGTACTACAATCACTTCAATCAAGTGGGAGTTAATCTTCCAGATAAGATAGTGATTGACAGAATTCTCTAGTCACCATCACCAAGTTAGTAGAACTTTGTGATGAACTATAATATGCAAGGGATGACAAAAGTAATTCCTAAGCTCTTCGTGATGCTGAAATCAACGAAGGTAGAAATCAAGAAAAACATCAAGTGTTGATGGTTGACAAGACCACTAGTTTCAAGAAAAGGGCAAAGGGAAGAAGGGGAACTTCAAGAAGAACGGCAAGCAAGTTGCTGCTCAAGTGAAGAAGCCCAAGTCTGATCCTAAGCCTGAGACTAAGTGCTTATACTGCAAAGGGACTGATCACTGGAAGCGGAACTACCCCAAATGATTGGCGGATAAGAAGGATGGCAAAGTAAACATAAGTATATTTGATATACATGTTATTGATGTGTACTTTACTATTGTTTATAGCAACCCCTTAGTATTTGATGCTAGTTCAGTTGCTAAGAGTAGTAACTCGAAACGGGAGTTGCAGAATAAACAGAGACTAGTTAAGGGTGAAGTGACGATGTGTGTTGGAAGTAGTTCCAAGATTGATATGATCATCATCACACACTCCCCTATACTTTCGGGATTAGTGTTGAACCTAAATAAGTGTTATTTGGTGTTTGTGTTGAGCATGAATATGATTTGATCATGTTTATTGTAATACGGTTATTCATTTAAGTAAAAGAATAAATTGTTGTTCTGTTTACATGAATAAAACCTTATATGGTTACACACCCAATGAAAATAGTTCATTGGATCTCGATCTTAATAATACACATATTCATAATATTGAAACCAAAAGATGCAAAGTTAATAATGATAGTGCAACTTATTTGTGGCACTGCTGTTTAGGTCATATTGGTATAAAGCGCATGAAGAAACTCCATGCCGATGGGCTTTCGGAATCACTTGATTATGAATCACTTGATGCTTGCGAACCATGCCTTTTGGGCAAGATGATTAAAACGCCGTTCTCCGGAACAATGGAGCGAGAAAAGATTTGTTGGAAATCATACATACTGATGTATGTGGTCCGATGAATATTGAGGCTCGCGACAGGTATCATTATTTTCTGATCTTCACAAATGATTTGAGCAGATATGAGTATATCTACTTGATGAAACATAAGTCTGAAACATTTGAAAAGTTCAAAGAATTTTAGAGTGAAGTGAAAAACATCGTGACAAGAAAATAAAGTTTCTACGATCTGATCGCGGAGACAAATATTTGAGTTACGAGTTTGGTCTTCAGTTAAAACAATGTGAAATAGTTTCACTACTCACGCCACCTGGAACACCACATCATAATGGTATGTCCGAATGTCATAACCGTACTTTATTGGATATAGTGCAATCTATGATGTCTCTTACCGATTTACCACTATTGTTTTTGGGGTCACGCATTAGAGACAGCTGCATTCACGTTAAAAAGGGGGCACCATCTATATCCGTCGAGACGACGCCTTATGAACTATGGTTTGGCAAGAAACCAAAGTTGTCGTTTCTTAAAGTTTGGGGTTGCGATGCTTATATGAAAAAGTCTCATCCTGATAAGCTCAAAACTCAAATCGGAGAAGTGCATCTTCATAGGATATCCAAAGGAAACTATTGGATACACCTTCTATCACAGATCCGAAGGCAAGACTTTTGTTGCTAAATTCGGAAACTTTCTGGAGAAGGAGTTTCTCTCGAAAGAAGTGAGTGGGAGGAAAGTAGAACTTGACGAGGTAACTGTACCTGCTCCCTTATTGGAAAGTAGTACATCACAGAAAAATGTTTCTGTGACACCTACACCAGTTAGTGAGGAAGCTAATGATGATGATCATGAAACTTCAGAACAAGACACTACTGAACCTCGTAGATCAACCAAAGTAAGATCCGCGCCAGAGTGGTATGGTAATCCTGTTCTGGAAGTCATGCTACTAGATCATGATGATCCTACGAACTATGAAGAAGCGATGGTGAGCCCAGATTCCGCAAAGTGGCTTGAAGCCATGAAATCTAAGATATGATCCATGTATGAGAACAAAGTATGGACTTTGGTTGACTTGCCCGATGATCGGCAAGCAATTGAGAATAAATGGATCTTCAAGAGGAAGACGGACGCTGATAGTAGTGTTACTATCTACAAAGCTAGAATTATCGCAAAAGGTTTTCGACAAGTTCAAGGTGTTGACTACGATGAGAGCTTCTCACTCGTATCTATGCTTGAGTCTGTCCGAATCATGTTAGTAATTGCCGCATTTTATGAAATCTGGCAAATGGATAAACAAAACTGCATTCCTTAATGGATTTGTTGAAGACAAGTTGTATATGATGCAACAGAAGGTTTTGTCAATCCGAAAGGTGCTAACAAAATGTGCAAGCTCCAGCGATCCATCTGTGGACTGGTCAAGCATCTCGGAGTTGGAATATACGCTTTGATGAGTTGATCAAAGCATATAGTTTTATACAGACTTGCGGTGAAGCCTGTATTTACAAGAAAGTGAGTGGGAGCTCTGTAGCATTTCTGATAAGTATATGTGAATGACATATTGTTGATCGAAAATAATGTAGAATTATTCTGTAAAGCATAAAGGAGTGTTTGAAAGGAGTTTTTCAAAGAAAGACTTCGGTGAAGTTGCTTACATATTGAGCATCAAGATCTATAGAGATAGATCAAGACGCTTGATAAGTTTTTTCAATGAGTACATACCTTGACAAGATTTTGAAGTAGTTCAAAATGAAACAGTCAAAGAAAGAGTTCTTGCCTGTGTCATAAGGTGTGAAGTTGAGTAAGACTCAAAGCCCGACCACGGCAGAAGATAGAAAGAGAATGAAAGTCATTCCCTATGCCTTGGCCATAGGTTCTATAAAGTATGTCATGCTGTATACCAGATCTATTGTATACCCTGCACTGATTTGGCAAGAGAGTACAATAGTGATCTAGGAGTAGATCACTGGACAGCGGTCAGAATTATCCTTAGTGAAATAAGGATATGTTTCTCGATTATGGACGTGACAAAAAGGTTTGTCGTAAAGGGTTACGTCGATGCAAGTTTTTGACACTGATCCAGATGATTCTAAGTCTCAATCTGGATACATATTGAAAGTGGGAGCAATTAGCTAGAGTAGCTCCATGTAGAGCATTGTAGACATAGAACTTGCAAAATACTTACGGATCTGAATGTGACAGACCCGTTGACTAAAATTATCTCACAAGAAAAACATGATCACACCTTAGTACTCTTTGGGTGTTAATCACATAGAGATGTGAACTAGATTACTGACTCTAGTAAACCCTTTGAGTGTTGGTCACATGACGATGTGAACTATGGGTGTTAATCACATGGTGATGTGAACTATTGCTGTTAAATCACATGGCGATGTGAACTAGATTATTGACTCTAGTGCAAGTGGGAGACTGAAGGAAATATGCCCTAGAGGCAATAATAAAGTTATTATTTATTTCCTTATATCATGATAAATGTTTATTATTCATGCTAGAATTGTATTAACCGGAAACATAATACATGTGTGAATACATAGACAAACAGAGTGTCACTAGTATGCCTCTACTTGACTAGCTCGTTAATCAAAGATGGTTATGTTTCCTAACCATGGACAAAGAGTATTTATTTGATTAACGAGGTCACATCATTAGTTGAATGATCTGATTGACATGACCCATTCCATTAGCTTAGCACCCGGTCGTTTAGTATGTTGCTATGGCTTTCTTCATGACTTATACATGTTCCTATGACTATGAGATTATGCAACTCCCGTTTACCGGAGGAACACTTTGGGTGCTACCAAACGTCACAACGTAACTGGGTGATTATAAAGGAGTACTACAGGTGTCTCCAAAGGTAGATGTTGGGTTGGCGTATTTCGAGATTAGGATTTGTCACTCCGATTGTCGGAGAGGTATCTCTGGGCCCTCTCAGTAATGCACATCACATAAGCCTTGCAAGCACTACAACTAATATGTTAGTTGTGAGATGATGTATTACGGAACGAGTAAAGAGACTTGCCGGTAACGAGATTGAACTAGGTATTGGATACCGACGATCGAATCTCGGGCAAGTAACATACCGATGACAAAGGGAACAACGTATGCTGTTATGCGGTCTGACCGATAAAAGATCTTCGTAGAATATGTAGGAGCCAATATGGGCATCCAGGTCCCGCTATTGGTTATTGACCGGAGACGTGTCTCGGTCATGTCTACATTGTTCTCGAACCGTAGGGTCCGCACGCTTAACGTTACGATGACAGTTATTATGAGTTGATGCATTTTGATGTACCGAAGGTTGTTCGGAGTCCCGGATGTGATCATGGACATGACGAGGAGTCTCGAAATGGTCGAGACATAAAGATTGATATATTGGAAGCCTATGTTTGGACATCGGAAGTGTTCCGGGTGAAATCGGGATTTTACCGGATTACCGGGAGGGTTACCGGAACCCCCCGGGAGCCAAATGGGCCAACATGGGCCTTAGTGGAAAGGTGAAAGGGCTGCCCACATAGGGCTGCGTGCCTCCCCCCTCTCTAGTCCTATTAGGACTAGGAGAAGGTGGCCGGCCCCCCTCTCTCCCTTTCCCACTTGGGAATCCTAGTTGGACTAGGATTGGAGGGGGGAGTCCTACTCCCGGTAGGAGTAGGACTCCTCCTGCGCCTCCCTCCTCTTGGCCGGCCAGCCCTCCCCTCTCATCCTTTATATACGGGGGCAGGGGGCACCTCTAGACACACAAGTTGATCCTTGAGATCGTTCCTTAGCCGTGTGCGGTGCCCCCTGCCACCAAATTCCACCTCGATCATACCGTTGCAGTGCTTAGGCGAAGCCCTGCGTCGGTAGTACATCAAGATCATCACCACGCCGTCGTGCTGACGAAACTCTTCCTCAACGCTTTGCTGGATCGGAGCCCGAGGATCATCATCGAGCTGAACGTGTGCTAAGAACTCAGAGGTGCCGGAGTAACGGTGCTTGGATCGGTCGGATCGGGAAGAAGACGTACGACTACTTCCTCTATGTTGTGTCAACGCTTCCGTTGCAATCTACAAGGGTACGTAGATTAGACTCTCCCCTCGTTGCTATGCATCACCATGATCTTGCGTGTGCGTAGGAAAATTTTCGAAATTACTACGTTCCCCAACTGTGGTATCAGAGCCAAGGTTTTATGGTTTGATGTTATTTGCACGAGTAGAACACAAGTGAGTTGTGGGCGATACAAGTCATACTGCCTACCAGCATGTCATACTTTGGTTCGGCGGTATTGTTGGACGAGACGACCCGGACCAACCTTACGCGTACGCTTACGCGAGACCGGTTCCCTCGACGTGCTTTGCACATAGATGGCTTGCGGGCGACTGTCTCTCCAACTTTAGTTGAACCGAGTGTGGCTACGCCCGGTCCTTGAGAAGGTTAAAACGGAGTCTATTTGACAAACTATCGTTGTGGTTTTGATGCGTAGGTAAGATGAGTTCTTGCTTAAAGCCCATAGCAGCCACGTAAAACTTGCAACAACAAAGTAGAGGACGTCTAACTTGTTTTTGCAGGGCATGCTGTGATGTGATATGGTCAAGGCATGATGCTAAATTTTATTGTATGAGATGATCATGTTTTGTAACCGAGTTATCGGCAACTGGCAGGAGCCATATGGTTGTCGCTTTATTGTATGCAATGCAATCGCGATGTAATGCTTTACTTTATTACTAAGCGGTAGTGATAGTCGTGGAAGCATAAGATTGGCGAGACGACAACGATGCTACGATGGAGATCAAGGTGTCGCGCCGGTGATAATGGTGATCATGGCGGTGCTTCGGAGATGGAGATCACAAGCACAAGATGATGATGGCCATATGATATCACTTATATTGATTGCATGTGATGTTTATCTTTTTATGCATCTTATCTCGCTTTGATTGACGGTAGCATTATAAGATGATCTCTCACTAAATTATCAAGAAGTGTTCTCCCTGAGTATGCACCGTTGCGAAAGTTCTTCGTGCTGAGACACCACGTGATGATCGGGTGTGATAGGCTCTACGTTCAAATACAACGGGTGCAAAACAGTTGCACACGTGGAATACTCAGGTTATACTTGACGAGCCAAGCATATACAGATATGGCCTCGGAACACGGAGACTGAAAGGTCGAGCGTGAATCATATAGTAGATATGATCAACATAACGATGTTCACCATTGAAAACTACTCCATCTGACGTGATGATCGGTTATGGTTTAGTTGATTTGGATCACGTGATCACTTAGAGGATTAGAGGGATATCTATCTAAGTGGGAGTTCTTAAGTAATATGATTAATTGAACTTAAATTTATCATGAACTTAGTCCTGGTAGTATTTTGCAAATTATGTTGTAGATCAATAGCTCGCGTTGTTGCTTCCCTGTGTTTATTTTGATATTTTCCTAGAGAAAATTGTGTTGAAAGATGTTAGTAGCAATGATGCGGATTGGATCCGTGATCTGAGGTTTATCCTCATTGCTGCACAGAAGAATTATGTCCTTGATGCACCGCTAGGTGACAGACCTATTGCAGGAGCATATGCAGACGTTATGAACGTTTGGCTAGCTCAATATGATGACTACTTGATAGTTTAGTGCACCGTGCTTAATAGCTTAGAATCGGGACTTCAAAGACGTTTTGAACGTCATGGAACATATGAGATGTTCCAGGAGTTGAAGTTAATATTTCAAGCAAATACCCGAGTTGAGAGATATGAAGTCTCCAACAAGTTCTATAGCTAAAAGATGGAGGAGAATCGCTCAACTAGTGAGCATGTGCCCAGATTGTCTGAGTACTACAATCGCTTCAATCAAGTGGGAGTTAATCTTCCAGATAAGATAGTGATTGACAGAATTCTCTAGTCACCATCACCAAGTTAGTAGAACTTTGTGATGAACTATAATATGCAAGGGATGACAAAAGTAATTCCTAAGCTCTTCGTGATGCTGAAATCAACGAAGGTAGAAATCAAGAAAAACATCAAGTGTTGATGGTTGACAAGACCACTAGTTTCAAGAAAAGGGCAAAGGGAAGAAGGGTAACTTCAAGAAGAACGGCAAGCAAGTTGCTGCTCAAGTGAAGAAGCCCAAGTCTGATCCTAAGCCTGAGACTAAGTGCTTATACTGCAAAGGGACTGATCACTGGAAGCGGAACTACCCCAAATGATTGGCGGATAAGAAGGATGGCAAAGTAAACATAAGTATATTCGATATACATGTTATTGATGTGTACTTTACTAGTGTTTATAGCAACCCCTTAGTATTTGATGCTAGTTCAGTTGCTAAGAGTAGTAACTCGAAACGGGAGTTGCAAAATAAACAGAGACTAGTTAAGGGTGAAGTGACGATGTGTGTTGGAAGTAGTTCCAAGATTGATATGATCATCATCACACACTCCCCTATACTTTCGGGATTAGTGTTGAACCTAAATAAGTGTTATTTGGTGTTTGTGTTGAGCATGAATATGATTTGATCATGTTTATTGTAATACGGTTATTCATTTAAGTAAAAGAATAAATTGTTGTTCTGTTTACATGAATAAAACCTTATATGGTTACACACCCAATGAAAATAGTTCATTGGATCTCGATCTTAATAATACACATATTCATAATATTGAAACCAAAAGATGCAAAGTTAATAATGATAGTGCAACTTATTTGTGGCACTGCTGTTTAGGTCATATTGGTATAAAGCGCATGAAGAAACTCCATGCTGATGGGCTTTCGGAATCACTTGATTATGAATCACTTGATGCTTGCGAACCATGCCTTTTGGGCAAGATGATTAAAACGCCGTTCTCCGGAACAATGGAGCGAGAAAAGATTTGTTGGAAATCATACATACTGATGTATGTGGTCCGATGAATATTGAGGCTCGCGACAGGTATCATTATTTTCTGATCTTCGCAAATGATTTGAGCAGATATGAGTATATCTACTTGATGAAACATAAGTCTGAAACATTTGAAAAGTTCAAAGAATTTCAGAGTGAAGTGAAAAACATCGTGACAAGAAAATAAAGTTTCTACGATCTGATCGCGGAGACAAATATTTGAGTTACGAGTTTGGTCTTCAGTTAAAACAATGTGAAATAGTTTCACTACTCACGCCACCTGGAACACCACATCATAATGGTGTGTCCGAATGTCATAATAGGTTGACTACTCCGAGATGCTTGCACCAGCCCATAAATCGAGCGTTGGAGTTTGCACACCTTGTCAGCATTCTTAGGATCGACAAAACCTTCCGGCTGCATCATATACAATTCTTCCTTAAGGAAACCATTAAGGAATGTCGTTTTGACGTCCATTTGCCATATCTCATAATCGTAGAATGCGACAATTGCTAACATGATTCGGACGGACTTCAGCTTCGCTACCGGTGAGAAAGTCTCATCGTAGTCAACCCCTTGAACTTGTCGATAACCCTTAGCGACAAGCCGAGCTTTATAGATGGTCACATTACCATCCGGGTCTGTCTACTTCTTAAAATCCATTTATTTTCTATGGCTTGCCGTTCAACGTGCAAGTCAGTCAAAGTCCACACTTCGTTTTCATACATGGATCCTATCTCGAATTTCATGGCTTCTAGCCATTTGTCAGAATCCGGGCCCGCCATCGCTTCTTCATAGTTCGAAGGTTCACCGTTGTCTAACAACATGATTTCCAAGACAGGGTTGCCGTACCACTCTGGTGCGGAACGTGTCCTTGTGGACCTTCGAAGTTCAGTAGCAACTTGATCTGAAGTTTCATGATCATCATCATTAACTTCCTCTCTAGTCGGTGCAGGCACCTCAGGAACATTTTCTTGAGTTGCGCCATTTTCCGGTTCAAGAGGTAATACTTCATCAAGTTCTACTTTCCTCCCACTCACTTCTTTCGAGAGAAACTCCTTCTCTAGAAATAATCCATTCTTGGCAACAAAGATCTTGCCCTCGGATCTGAGGTAGAAGGTATACCCAACAGTTTCTTTAGGGTATCCTATGAAGACGCATTTTTCCGACTTGGGTTCGAGCTTTTCAGGTTGAAGTTTCTTGACATAAGCATCGCATCCCCAAACTTTTAGAAACGACAGCTTAGGTTTCTTCCCAAACCACAATTCATACGGTGTCGTCTCAACGGATTTCGATGGAGCCCTATTTAAAGTGAATGCGGCAGTCTCTAAAGCATAGCCCCAAAAAGATAGCGGTAAATCGGTAAGAGACATCATAGACCGCACCATATCTAATAGAGTGCGATTACGACGTTCGGACACACCGTTACGCTGAGGTGTTCCAGGCGGCGTGAGTTGTGAAACTATTCCACATTTTCTTAAGTGTGTGCCAAATTCGTGACTCAAGTATTCTCCTCCACGATCTGATCGTAGAAACTTGATTTTCCTGTCACGTTGATTCTCAACCTCACTCTGAAATTCCTTGAACTTTTCAAAGGTTTCAGACTTGTGTTTCATCAAGTAGACATACCCATATCTACTCAAGTCATCAGTGAGGGTGAGAACATAACGATAGCCACCGCGAGCCTCAGCACTCATTGGACCGCATACATCAGTATGTATGATTTCCAATAAGTTGGTTGCTCGCTCCATTGTTCCTGAGAACGGAGTCTTGGTCATTTTTCCCATGAGGCATGGTTCGCACGTGTCAAATGATTCATAATCAAGAGACTCTAAAAGTCCATCTGCATGGAGCTTCTTCATGCGTTTGACACCTATGTGACCAAGGCGGCAGTGCCACAAGTATGTGGGACTATCATTATCAACCTTGCATCTTTTGGTAATCACACTATGAATATGTGTAGCATTACGCTCGAGATTCATTAAGAATAAACCATTCACCATAGGAGCATGACCATAAAACATATCTCTCATATAAATAGAAGAACCATTATTCTCGGATTTAAATGAGTAGCCATCTCGAATTAAACGAGATCCCGATACAATGTTCATGCTCAAAGCTGGCACTAAATAACAATTATTAAGGTTTAAAACTAATCCCGAAGGTAAATGAAGAGGCAGCGTGCCGACGGCGATCACATCGACCTTGGAACCATTCCCGACGCGCATCGTCACCTCGTCCTTCGCCAGTCTCCGCTTATTCCGAAGCTCCTGCTTTGAGTTACAAATGTGAGCAACTGCACCAGTATCAAATACCCAGGAGCTACTACGAGTACTGGTAAGGTACACATCAATTACATGTATATCACATATACCTTTTGTTTTGCTGGCCTTCTTGTCCGCTAAGTATTTGGGGCAGTTCCACTTCCAGTGACCACTTTCCTTGCAATAAAAGCACTCAATCTCGGGCTTGGGTCCATTCTTTGGCTTCTTCCCGGCAGCTTGCTTGCCGGGCGCGGCAACTCCCTTGCCGTCCTTCTTGAAGTTCTTTTTACCCTTGCCCTTCTTGAACTTAGTGGTTTTATTGACCATCAACACTTGATGTTCCTTCTTGACTTCTACCTCCGCTGATTTCAGCATAGCAAATACTTCAGGAATGGTCTTTTCCATCCCCTGCATATTGAAGTTCATCACAAAGCTCTTGTAGCTCGGTGGAAGCGACTGAAGGATTCTGTCAATGACCGCGTCATCCGGGAGATTAACTCCCAGCTGGGTCAAGCGGTTATGCAACCCAAACATAGTGAGTATGTGCTCACTGACAGAACTGTTTTCCTCCATCTTACAGCTGAAGAATTTGTCGGAGACCTCATATCTCTCGACCCGGGCATGAGCTTGGAAAACCATTTTTAGCTCTTCGAACATCTCATATGCTCTGTGTCTCTCAAAACATTTTTGGAGCCCTGGCTCTAAGCTGTAAAGCATGCCGCACTGAACGAGGGAGTAGTCATCGGTACGTGCCTGCCAAGCATTCATAACGTCTTGTTCAGCAGGGAGAACAGGTGCGTCACCCAGCGGTGCTTGTAGGACATAATCTTTCTTGGCAGCTATGAGGATGATCCTCAGGTTCCGGACCCAGTACGTGTAGTTGCTGCCATCGTCTTTCAGCTTGGTTTTCTCTAGGAACGCGTTGAAGTTGAGGACTACGTTGGCCATTTGATCTACAAGACATATTGTAAATATTTTAGACTAAGTTCATGATAATTAAGTTCATCTAATCAAATTACTTAATGAACTCCCACTTAGATAGACATTCCTCTTCTAGTCATCTAAGTATAACATGATCCGAGTTAACTAGGCCGTGTCCGATCATCACGTGAGACGGACTAGTCAACGTCGGTGAACATCTTCATGTTGATCGTATCTTCTATACGACTCATGCTCGACCTTTCGGTCTTCTGTGTTCCGAGGCCATGTCTGTACATGCTAGGCTCATCAAGTCAACCTAAGTGTTTTGCATGTGTAAATCTGTCTTACACCCGTTGTATGTGAACGTTAGAATCTATCACACCCGATCATCACGTGGTGCTTCGAAACAACGAACTGTCGCAACGGTGCACAGTTAGGGGGAACACTTTCTTGAAATTATTATGAGGGATCATCTTATTTACTACCGTCGTTCTAAGTAAACAAGATGCAAAAACATGATAAACATCACATGCAATCAAATAATAAAAGTGACATGATATGGCCAATATCACATAGCTCCTTTGATCTCCATCTTGGGGCTCCATGATCATCTTGTCACCGGATTGACACCATGATCTCCATCATCATGATCTCCATCATCGTGTCTCTATGAAGTTGCTCGCCAACTATTACTTCTACTACTATGGCTAACGCGTTTAGCAATAAAGTAAAGTAATTTACATGGCGTTTCTCAATGACACGCAGGTCATACAAAAATAAAGACAACTCCTATGGCTCCTGCCGGTTGTCATACTCATCGACATGTAAGTCGTGATTCCTATTACAATAGCATGAACATCTCATACATCACATATATGTCATTCATCATTCATCACAACTTTGGCCATATCATATCACAAAGCACTTGCTGCAAAAACAAGTTAGACGTCCTCTAATTGTTGTTGCAAGTTTTACGTGGCTGAAATAGGGTTCTAGCAAGAACGTTTTCTTACTACGTGAAAGCCACAACGTGATTTGTCAACTTCTATTTACCCTTCATAAGGACCCTTTTCATCGAATCCGCTCCAACTGAAGTAGGAGAGACAGTCACCCGCCAGCCACCTTATGCAACTAGTGCATGTTAGTCGGTGGAACCGGTCTCACGTAAGCGTACGTGTAAGGTTGGTCCGGGCCGCTTCATCCCACAATACTGCTGAAGCAAGATAAGACTAGTAGCGGCAAGAAAGTTGACAACATCTACGCCCACAACAAATTGTGTTCTACTCGCGCAAGAAGAACTACGCATAGACCTAGCTCTGATACCACTGTTGGGGAACGTTGCAGAAAACAAAAATTTTCCTACGGTTTCACCAAGATCCATCTATGAGTTCATCTAGCAACGAGTGATCGGATGCATCTACATACCTTTGTAGATTGCGAGCGGAAGCGTTCAAAGAACGGGGATGAGGTAGTCGTACACGACGTGATCCAAATCACCGATGACCAAGCGCCGAACGGACGGCACCTCCGCGTTCAACACACGTACGGAGCGGATGACGTCTCCTCCTTCTTGATCCAGCAAGGGGAGAGGAGAGGTTGAGGAAGATGGCTCCAGCAACAGCACGACGGCGTGGTGGTGATGGAGCTGCAGTACTCCATCAGGGCTTCGCCAAGCACTATGGAGGAGGAGGAGGTGTTGGAGAGGGAGAAGGAGGCAACCAAAGGCGTGGATGAAAATCCCTCCTTCCCCCACTATATATAGGAGGGCCTAGGGGGGGGCGCCGGCCCTAGGAGATCCAATCTCCTAGGGGGGTGGCCAAGGGAGGTTTCCCTCCCCCCAAGGCACCTAGGGGGTGCCTTCCACTTGTGGAACTCTTCCCCTTTTGAAACCCTAGGCGCATGGGCCTCTTGGGGCTGGTGCCCTTGGCCCATGTAGGCCAAGGCGCACCCCCTACAGCCCATGTGCCCCCCCGGGGCAGGTGGCCCCACCCGGTGGGCCCCCGGGACCCTTCCGGTGGTCCCGGTACAATACCGGTGACCCCGAAACTTGTCCCGATGGCCGAAATAGCACTTGCTATATATAATTCTTTACCTCCGGACCATTCTGGAACTCCTCGTGACATCCGGGATCTCATCCGGGACTCCGAAAAAAATTCGGGTTACTGTATACACATATCCCTACAACCCTAGCGTCACCGAACCTTAAGTGTGTAGACCCTACGGGTTCGGGAGACATGTAGACATGACCGAGACGACTCTCTGGTCAATAACCAACAGCGGGATCTGGATACCCATGTTGGCTCCCACATGCTCCTCGATGATCTCATCGGATGAACCACGATGTCGAGGATTCAAGCAACCCCGTATACAATTCCCTTTGTCAATCGGTATGTTACTTGCCCGAGATTCAATCGTCGGTATCCCAATATCTCGTTCAATCTCGTTACCGGCAAGTCACTTTACTCGTACCGTAATGCATGATCCCGCGACCAGACACTTGGTCACCTTTGAGCTCATAATGATGATGCATTACCGAGTGGGCCCAGTGATACCTCTCCGTCATACGGAGTGACAAATCCCAGTCTTGATCCATGTCAACCCAACAGACACTTTTGGAGATACCCGTAGTATACCTTTATAGTCACCCAGTTACGTTGTGACGTTTGGTATACCCAAAGCACTCCTACGATATCCGGGAGTTACACGATCTCATGGTCTAAGGAAAAGATACTTGACATTGGAAAAACTCTAGCAAACGAACTATACGATCTTTATGCTATGTTTAGGATTGGGTCTTGTCCATCACATCATTCTCCTAATGATGTGATCCCGTTATCAATGACATCCAATGTCCATAGTCAGGAAACCATGACTATCTGTCGATCAACGAGCTAGTCAACTAGAGGCTTACTAGGGACATGTTGGTGTCTGTTATTCACACATGTATTACGATTTCCGGATAACACAATTATAGCATGAATAAAGACAATTATCATGAACAAGGAAATATAATAATAATGCTTTTATTATTGCCTCTAGGGCATATTTCCAACATAAACCCCTACTCCTGCTTTGTGGTTTGTATTGAGTTCTTGCTCGGGAGCGCTGAGTGCTACAGTACACACCAACAGCTAACGAGACCCAGCGTGAGTTGTTCTCTCCCTCCCCCCTCTACGTTGCGCATGGGCCTCCTTTTATATGCTCAAGGGGTCACCGACAGGTGGCAACGTAGACAAGGGTAAAAATGGAAAGATGTTGCGGTTGGTACAGCTACCTGCTACAGTGTATCATACCTAACCCTGATGGCAGGGGACAAGGGCATTAAATGCCCGTCTGCGTCGCCCAAACAGTGCAAAAAGGGACCGTCAGGGACGCCACCGCTCGCCACGATGGCAATCTTGTCAGCGCCGCTTGCCACCGCGCACCGCTGGCTACACAGCCTCCCGCCACGTACGCCTGGAAGGGTCCCAGAGCGACACGTTGGTGGATGTGTTGGAGCGCGGGTACAGAGTGGTGGCTTGCTGCGGCAAGCGCCTTGCCGCGGTCGTTGTCTTGTCGCGTCCGGGAGGTTGTCGCTCACCGGGCCCTGCCGGGACGCGTGGCGCGTCGCGGCAAGTTATTTGAGATGCCTCGGTTGGCCTTCCCGGCAAGCTCCTCTTGCCGGGGTCTTGTCTCCTTGGCTTGGATACTTTGTCTTGAATGGCTCCAAAGGAACCACGGAGGACCTTGGTGGTCACCCGGCAAGCCTTGCCGCGGGACGCTGCGACTGCCCGTGCACAAGTTCGGGATACTAGGGTACCCCTACTCTAGTACACCGACAGGAGCCCCCGGGCCTGGGCCATACACGGTGCCGAGCGCTGTTGGGCCAGGCCCAAAACAAGGTACGGGCACGCGCGGCCTGGGTTACGCCGTATCTGTCCCCGTATCCACCGCGCCCTCCCCGAACGGCACGCGCTGAATGCAGCGTCGTGGGAGAGATCGTGGGTGGTTTCTTTATTCGGAAAGGCGGAACGTCCGCCCCCTCCCTCTTTATAAGCAGGGGAAACAGGGGTGGTTCGCCCATTCGCCGGTTGCTACTCCAATCTCAGAAACTTCCGCCGCTCCCCCTTCTTCCCAAAGCTGAAAGCGAGCAGCGCCCTGCCCCCCATCGCCACCAGCACCACCAACACCGTCGACCTCCTCCACGACTTCCGCCATGGCTCCGAAAGCCGACAAGGGGAAGGTTGTGAAGTCGACCAAGGCGCAGCGGCTTGCGGCTGCGAAAGGAGCGGGCAATCTCCCCCCCCCAAGCTCGCCGCGAGGGAGCTGAGGGAGTATTACTACCTCTTCTGGTCGATGGAGACGCGAGCGCATCCGTGCACGAAGGTACTTCCAGCCGCCGCTTGGAAAATGGCTCCAAATGGATATCCTTTCTTTGTCGTGTTCTTCTACTGCGGGCTCTGCCCGCCTTTCTCTGAGTTCTTCTACGATATCATGAACACCTACGGGTTCCGCCTCCTTGACTTCACCCCCAATGCTGTTCTAACCATGGCAGTTTTCGCACATCTCTGCGAAAACTTTGTCGGAGTCTATCCAAATGTAGCCCTTTTCTGCCACTTCTTTATGCCCCGAGTAGAGAGAGGAGAGCCTTTATCCGGCGGAATCGCCTGGATCTCGAGGGCCGGCAAGAAGGACGCTTATCTAGAGGGAGAGTTCCGCGGCAAGTGGGAGGAATGGAGAGCAGACTGGTGCTGGATTGTCGAGGAGAACCCGCAGCCGTTTACCGCCCGGCGCCAAGCCCCAGCAGCACGCGGCAGCGATTGGAGCAACGTGGCTCCGGAAGACGATAGGCTGAAGATTGCCGTCACCCGGATCCAACGCCTCAGGCTTGCCGGGCTTACTGTAGGCGCTGTTGACGCAGATTTTCTTCGCCGCCGCATCGCCCCCCTTCAGGAACGGAGGAGGCCCGCCTGGGAATTCAAGAATGCGGCGGATATCATGAGGCTGCGTCCGGGCCTCAACTACAACTTCACTATTCTGGAGCTTAACGCGATGCTCCAGGAGCTGTTCAAGTACGACCCTGAGCATCCCAAAGTGTTCAGGTTGCCGAAGGGTGTCGTTCCGCTGTGCAACAATTCCGCGCTCGACCGCATCCGTGCAATGATGCCGCTGTGCGATTCGCATGGAATTGTCCCAACTTGGCAAGAGCCTGCAGACGACGTCGTGCAGGAGTTCTTTGACGGCTTGGTAGAAGTGCTGGTCCGCTCTGATGAAAAGAAAGGCCTCACTCGCGACACCACCGATGCGGAGATGAAACGCATCGCCACCAGGCTGGAAGAGGCGGCGGCAGCCGCAGCTGCGGGCGAGTTTGGATTCACCGTGGAGGAGGCAGAGGCAGCAGAGGCGGCAAGCCGTGCCGAGCGAGAGGAGCTTGCCGGCAAGAAAGAGCTTGCCGGGCGTGACGTCGAGTCGAGCGAGCCCGCCGAGGATACGAGCGGCTCATTGGAGATCAACTCCTCTTCCTCTTCATCATCAGACAGCTCGCCGCAAGCAGAGCCCCCAGATCCACCAAAGATGTCGGGGGACTAATCCACGAACACCTATGGGACCGGCGGACCGAGCCCCTTTCGGTTCGGCGGGGGGGGGGGGGGGGCGGAGATCGCACGAAGAGCAGATCGAGGCGAAGCACGCGAGCAGTTTACCCAGGTTCGGGCCGCACGGATGCGTAAAACCCTACTCCTGCTTTGTGGTTTGTATTGAGTTCTTGCTCGGGAGCGCGGAGTGCTACAGTACACGCCAGCAGCTAACGAGACCGAGCGTGAGTTGTTCTCTCCCTCCCCCTCTACGTTGCGCATGGGCCTCCTTTTATATGTTCAAGGGGTCACCGACAGGTGGCAACGTAGACAAGGGTAAAAATGGAAAGATGTTGCGGTTGGTACAGCTACCTGCTACAGTGTATCATACCTAACCCTGACGGCAGGGGACAAGGGCATTAAATGCCCGTCTGCGTCGCCCAAACAGTGCAAAAAGGGACCGTCAGGGACACCACCGCTCGCCACGATGGCAATCTTGTCAGCGCCGCTTGCCACCGCGCACCGCTAGCTGCACACCCTCCCGCCATGTACGCCTGGAAGGGTCCCAGAGCGACACATTGGTGGATGTGCTGGAGCGCGGGTACAGAGTGGTGGCTTGCTGCGGCAAGCGCCTTGCCGTGGTCGTTGTCTTGTCGCGTCCGGGAGCTTGTGGCTCACCGGGCCCTGCCGGGACGCGTGGCGCGTCGCGGCAAGTTCTTTGAGATGCCTTGGTTGGCCTTCCCGGCAAGCTCCTCTTGCCGGGGTCTTGTCTCCTTGGCTTGGGTACTTTGTTCTTGAATGGCTCCAAAGGAAACGCGGAGGACCTTGGCGGTCACCCGGCAAGCCTTGCCGCGGGGCACTGCGACTGCCCGTGCACAAGTTCGGGATACTAGGGTACCCCTACTCTAGTACACCGACACACCTTAGTACTCTTTGGGTGATAATCACATAGCGATGTGAATTAGATTATTGACTCTAGTAAACCCTTTGGGTGTTGGTCACATGTCGATGTAAACTTTGGGTGTTAATCACATGGTGATGTGAACTATTGCTATTAAATCACATGGCGATGTGAACTAGATTATTGACTCTAGTGCAAGTGGGACACTGAAGGAAATATGCCCTAGAGGCAATAATAAAGTTATTATTTATTTCCTTATATCATGATAAATGTTTATTATTCATGCTAGAATTGTATTAACCGGAAACATAATACATGTGTGAATACATAGACAAACAGTATGTCACTAGTATGCCTCTACTTGACTAGCTCGTTGAATCAAAGATGGTTAAGTTTCCTAGCCATAGACATGAGTTGTCATTTGATTAACGGGATCACATCATTAGAGAATGATGTGATTGACTTGACCCATTCCGTTAGCATAGCACTTGATTGTTTAGTTTGTTGCTATTGCTTTCTTCATGACGTATACATGTTCCTATGACTATGAGATTATGCAACTCCCATTTACCGAAGGAACACTTTGTGTGCTACCAAACGTCACAACGTAACTGGGTGATTATAAAGGTGCTCTACAGGTGTCTCCGAAGGTACTTGTTGGGTTGGTGTATTTCGAGATTAGGATTTTTCACTCCGATTGTTGGAGAGGTATCTCTGGGCCCACTCGGTAATGCACATGACTATAAGCCTTGCAAGCATTGCAACTAATGAGTTAGTTGCGGGAAGATGTATTACCGAACGAGTAAAGAGACTTGCCGGTAACGATATTGAACTAGGTATTGAGATACCGACGATCGAATCTCGGGCAAGTAACATACCGATGACAAAGGGAACAACGTATGTTGTTATGCGGTCTAACCGATAAAGATCTTCGTAGAATATGTATAAGCTAATATGGGCATCCAGGTCCCGCTATTAGTTATTGACCAGAGAGGTGTCTCGGTCATGTCTACATAGTTCTCTAACCCGTAGGGTCCGCATGCTTAACGTTCGTTGACGATATAGTACTATATGAGTTATGTATGTTGATGACCGAATGTTGTTCGGAGTCCGGAATGAGATCAAGGACATGACAAGGAACTCCGGGATGGTCCGGAGATAAAGTTTGATATATGGGATAGTAGTGTTTGATCTCCAGAAGGGGTTCCGGATGTTTCCCGAAATGTTTGGGCACGAGAACACTTTATCTGGGCCAAAGGGTAAAGCCCACGAGGCTTTTGGAAAGTGCAAAAGGAAGTTTTGCGGAGACCAGAGGCTAGACGCCAGGAACCCTCGCGTCTAGGGGGTAGACGTCAGGAACCCTGGCGTCTAGCCCTGGAGTCCAAGAAGGACTCTTGCCTTTCGGGTGAAACTGACTTAGTGGAGGCTTTTACTCCAAGTTTCGACCCCAGGACTCAACATATAAATAGAGGGGTAGGGCTAGCACCAAAGACACATCAAGAAACACCAAGCCGTGTGCCGGCAACCCCGTCCCCTCTAGTTTATCCTCCGTCATAGTTTTCGTAGTGCTTAGGCGAAGCCCTGCGGAGACTGTTCTTCACCAACACCGTCACCACGCCGTTGTGCTGCTGGAACTCATCTACTACTTCGCCCCTCTTGCTGGATCGAGAAGGCGAGGACGTCACCGAGCCGAATGTGTGCAGAACTCGGAGGTGCCGTGCTTTCGGTACTTGGATCGGTCGGACGTGAAGACGTACGACTACATCAACCGCGTTGATATAACGCTTCCGCGAACGGTCTACGAGGGTACGTAGACAACACTCTCCCCTCTCGTTGCTATGCATCACCATGATCTTGCGTGTGCGTAGGAATTTTTTTGAAATTACTACGTTCCCCAACAGACATCCCCACAAAAAAACCTCGGGGCTCTAGTGAAGATTGGTCGCAGTTTTCTCTGGAAGGGAAAATGCGACGTGTAGGGGGACTAGTGCCTGATTGCTTGGAATCATGTCTGCTCCTCTATGGAGTTGGAAGGGTTTGGGGTCCCAAACCTTCACCTCCCCAACTTGGCGCCCAGGTCTAGATGGCCGTGGTTGAAATGCACAGTCCGGAGGAACCATGGAGGAAATTCAACATTCAAGGGCCACAAGAATTAATGGCAGATACAAGGCGACAACTAGATGCAAGTTTCGAAATGGAGCTATTGCGCTCTTCTAGGAAGACTAGTAGAATGCCCGTGCGTTGCTACGGGCTTCTAAAATATTTTGCTAAAGTTATATAAACATGATGCATTTAAAATTTCACATGTAGAGATAGCACAGGCTCAACTTCACTTGCAAAATAAATTGATTAAAAAAAGCAATTTGACAATGTATACATTTAGAGCGATGATCCAACTAAAAATATGTTACAAATTAAGATATACTTGATGCGATTAACAAATTCTTGCACAATATTAGAAATGTTGTTTTTAACTTCATTAGCACGATAATATTTGAGCAAGTAAAGTAAAAACGTATTCCTCAACTCATATCTTTTCTTCAGCAAGCAATATATGTAGTTTGAGGGGCCTATGTGGGTTTCTCCCTCTTGCTTTAGCTAGCCAAATACAAACGTGCTAACAATATGTACCTTTTCACCTACTCTGTCTCGTGGATGGTCATGAGCATGCATACACTATATGTAAGCATTTATCACCTACAATTTCACATATATAATATAGTAATGTCATTATATATTTTGATTTATATTATTAAGTACGACGTTTATGTGATTGATCTTATATCACAATGCAAGAACTTGTCATCTTTTATAAGGCATTCCAACTCGTCGTTTGATATCAAGGCATCTTCAATGTCGTTTGATAACTCATCATTATATCATCATGCAAGAACTCGTCGTTTGATAACAAAAATTCTAGCATGATTGTTTCAATGATGGTAATATCTTTAGTCTTGGTGAATTTTTCTAGCATAGTATAGACGCGACTGCTCATACATACGCACATCCACTCACCCTTATGAACGCACACATGCAAACCCTACCCTTACGAGCACCTCCGAGAGACCAAGCCGACATATCATATTGATATTTATGAAGTCACGGTAGGCGCCCTCGTCATCGACGAAAACGTCTCCTCCCATTGAAAGCGCATCGGTGGAAATCCTGAAATAAATCCAGGAATAATGCCAGCAGTAGTATTGAACCCTGGTGGGATGGGATACCACTGACCCTCTAACCATCAAACCACAGTTTGCTTCGCAACTTGGTGAATTTTTGTTCTCTTCCAATGTCGTCTTATGACCCTTGTTGATTCTTTTAAGGTCGATATAATCCACCTCAATCTTTCTCATATTCTACAAAATTGAACATATATGGAAATACAACGGTCAGTACTATATATCATGTGCAACATACGTACAAATATATTCAAACAAATAATTAAGGTCATCTCTAATGTGAGAACTCATTTCCCCTCATACATCGGGCGTGTTTGGACTTCAAACGGGCGCCCAAGGCTCCCCGAGTCTGAGATCCCCCAGATCTAGGCTATATGTATGATTGTCAAATCTAGGCTATATGTATGATTGTCCGAACTGTTCAACATGTTATCTCCAACATGTGGGCCCAACACAAAAGCCGTCATAGCGGGACATTTCTCGCTAGAGCTCTCTCCTTTAAAACCGGATGGTGTCCATCTCACCTTCGCCATGGCACCCTCTCTCTTTCACACCGTACTTCCCACAGATCACCAAGGAGTCTCCCACCAACCACCCCGCCCTCGTGTTGGTGGCGATCCTCTAGCACCATCAAGGGAGAGGAGGTGTGCGCCGCCCATGACAGCCCCCGAACGAAGTATTTTGAATCAGAATGATCGAATTGATTGATCGATGGTTATAGGCCCCCTTTTATATGTCCCGAAGAGACACGATGATCCCTCGAGGAGGCGTCGGTTCCAGGAGATCGAAGGGAGGCGTCGGTTGCGGGACAAACCGCAACGGCAGTTTGGGCAAGGGGAGATTTTCCCCTAATTACAGAATTATTTTTACACTCCCCCTAATCTACGCTTGACCATGTAGATCATCTTCACGATTGTCCGGGAAGCTCTATCATCTCAAAAGATTCTCCTTCAAAAGTTCTTCATAAAATCTTTGATGAGATCCTGAAACATATACTCACAAAGAAAGATAGCATAATGTGATGTCATTAAAATGAGGATATCTCAAGAAGAGACCCCCCCCCCTGACACCTGCAAGTCCCTAAGTCTTCGCATACCAATTCCATGAACACATTTCTGGAATGTAGAATTTGGTAGAGACTTGGTAAATAAATCAGCAAGGTTGTCGCATGATTTGACTTGTAGAATGCTTATTTCCCCGCTTTTCTGAATATTATGGGGGAAAACCCATTTAGGAGAAATATGCTTAGTGATATTACTCTTGATGTATCATGTTTGCATCTGCACAACACAGGCCGCATTATCTTCATAGATAATGGTAGATGATTTTATCGAACCCATTCCGCATGAATGTTGTATGTGGTTTATCATTCTGCGAAGCCATACACATTCGCATGTTGCTTCAAATAATGAAATTATTTCAGAATGATTGGTAGATATTGCCACCAGAGTCTGTTTCGAAGACTTCCATGATATAGCAGTGGCACCATGTAGGAAAACGAAGCCAGTCTGAGATCTGGCATTATGGGGATCAGACAAATAGCCGGTATCTGCATATCCAATCACATCAGAGTCCTGATTTTTCTGGAACTGGAAAGATAGGCCAAGATCCTTTGTGCCTTGAAGATATCGAAAGATATTGTTCACTCCAGACCAATGACGTTTGGTGGGAGCTGCGTTATGTCTAGCAAGTAGATTCACTGCAAATGCAATATCAGGTCTTGTGCAATTTGCAAGATACATAAGCACTCCAACAGCACTAAGGTATGGAACTTCAGGTCCCAACACCTCTTCTCCATCATCCCTTTGTCTGAACGGATCTTTCTCTACGTCTACAGATCGAACCACCATGGGAGTTTTAGATGGATAGGATTTGTCCATATTGAATTTCTCCAATATTTTCTGGATATATGCAGATTGGTGTACCATGATTCCTGAGGGAAGGTGCTCAAGTTGAATACCTAAGCAAAATATGGTTTTACCCAAATCCTTCATCTCAAATTCCATCTTTAGGTGATTGCGTGCTTCATCAATGTCTGGTGTGATGCTGATGATGTTGAAATCATCAACATACACAAAGATGATGCAAAATCCCGTAGAGGACTTCTTGATAAAAACACATGGGCAATCAGCACTATTGGAGTAACCTTTCTGAAGAAGGAACTCACTGAGTCGGTTGTACCACATCCGTCCCGACTGCCTTAAGCCATATAGTGACTTATTCAGCTTTACACAATACATGTTGCGTTTCACATTTTTATTTGGGACAGAGATTCCATCAGGAACCTTCATATATATGTCCGAATCTAGTGACCCGTAAAGATATGCGGTCACAATGTCCATCAACTGCATAGATAGATGATTTTGCACTGCCAAAGTTATAAGATATCGGAAAGTGGTTGCACTCATTACTGGAGAATATGTTTTAGTGAAATCAATGTCGGGTTTCTGCGTGAAACCTTGTGCTACGAGCCTTGCTTTATATCTCACCACCTCATTGTTCTCATTTCGTTTCCGGAGAAAAACCCATTTGAATCCCACAAGGAAAACACTGGGAGGTGTAGGTATTGCTTCAGTGAATACCTTTTTTTGTTAAGTGAGGCAATTTCTGCTTGGATTGCATCCTTTCATTTAGGACAGTCGGAGTGCTTTTGGCACTCAACGATAGACCTTGGATCATGATCAGTGAGAAGGGTATCTGCAATCTTTTCAGCAAAATATATGTCGACAGTTGTAGTCTTACGGTCAAATGATTCTTCAGAATCAACATAGTTGGTGGAAATTTCCTACACCCCTAGTGAATCTTCATGATTTCCCAATATGATCGAGTCTGGGTGTTCCGATGTCCCAGTCAGTTTGTTCACACTGAAACTGGGTTGTGGAGGTTTCCCTTCCACTGAGTGTATACTACCCATCAAGTGTTTGTCAACGTTGAGTTGACCTGCATTTACTGACTCCGAGGTTTTTCTCCTCGATTTCCTTTGCTGCTTGCTAGAAGCATGCTCCGGGTCAGAGGACGTACTACTCCCCCTCTTTTTAGGAATAGGGAGTTGAGTGGTTTTTATTGGTACCTCCACTCTTTCTGGCGCATTTCTGGCCGAGTTTAAGGATTTTGTAACACCTTTCAAATCAGTAAATGAATCTGGCAGATTATTTGCAAGATGTTGCAAATTAATGATCTTCCAAACTTAAAGTTCGGTCTCATGGGTACGTGGATCAGAGGATGAAATGGAATGAGCATTCCAATCAATTTCCGGGCATTCTTTCTGGTACTTGAAATCTCCCCCTAATGCCGGAAAATGTTCCTCATTAAATATGCAATCAGCGTGACGGGTTGTGAACAGATCCTCAGTCAGGGGTTCCATGTACTTAATAATCGACGGCGATTTGTACCCCACATAGATCTCCAACTTATTGTGTGGGCCCGTATATGTCTGTTGTGGTGGTGAGATCGGGATGTATGCAGCACAACCGAACTTACGTAGATGGGAAATGCTTGGAGGATTTCCACGTACCAATTCCAGAGGGGAAGAACTGTGATATGCAGTTGGCCTCAATTGTATCAAGTCAGCAGCATGTAAAATAGCGTGACCCCAACAAGAGGTTGGTAAGTTGCAAATCGTCAACAAAGGTCTTGCAATGAGTTTGATCCTCTTAATCAATGCTTCAGCCAAACCATTTTGTGTATGGACATATGGAATAGAGTGCTGAACTTCAATCCCCAAAGCCATGCAATAATCATTGAAAGCACGTGAGAAGAATTCTGCAGCATTGTCCATCCGAATTGATTTAATTCGACTTTCAGGATAATGGGCTTGCAACTTAATGACTTGCCTCATTATCTTGGCAAATGCATGGTTTCGTGTGGATAGAAGACACACATGTGACCATCATGTAGATGCGTCAATCAGAACCATGAAATACCGGAAAGGTCCAGATAATGGCTGAATGGGACCACAAATATCTCCTTGAATACGTTCAAAGAACTGAAGTGGTTCATCTTGTATTTTGAGGTGTGAGGGCCTCAAAATTAGCTTTCCCGTGGCACAAGATGTGCACACAAAATCAGAAGATTGAGGAAATTTTGACTCAAGCAAATTATGACCAATGGAATTGCTAGTAATTTTTCTCATCATCCCTATTCCAGGATGGCCTAGGCGATCATGCCAGGTTTGGAATGCGTTAACATTCTGAAAAATTACTTTGTATGCAACATGTTCCACGGGTTTAATGTACGTATAGTACAAACCAGACGATAGACGATAGAGAAGGAATTTTCTCATGTACCTTTTTGCCATATCCGTCATCTTTAGTAAAGATTAAATACTCCTCTTTGTTGCCTTCATGGGTTTCAATATGAAAACCATTTTTACGAATATCTCGATAACTGATCAGGGTACGTGCAGAATCGGGATACAGTAAAGCATCCTCAATTGTCACATATGTACCACTTGGGAGGGTGAATATGGTACGTCCAGTACCAACAATCACAGTATCGCGTCCAGCGATAGTTAGAATATCTCCATTTGTCTTTTTCGGAGTTTGGAAATATTTCATCCCCCTCAGTATGGAGTTTGTGGCATCACTGTCCATAAGGCATAATTCCTCTTCCATCGGTGTCCCCATAGAAAACGGCGGCGAGTGCTTCCTCTCTTCTCCTTTCTCTATTGCCTTTTGCTCTCGCTGGTTGTTCTACGTGCGAGATAATGTGTTTTGAATCAGAATGATCGAATTGATTGATCGATGGTTATAGGCCCCCTTTTATATGTCCCGAAGAGACACGACAATCTCTCGAGGAGGCGTCGGTTCCAGGAGATCGAAGGGAAGTGTCGGTTGCGGGACAAACCGCAACGACAGTTTGGACAAGGGGAGATTTTCCCCTAATTACAGAATTATTTTTAACACGAAGATTGCAGATCTAAGATCTCTTGAGCCATTGCCATGTCGTAACATAGTTGAAGGTCGTGCATTACCACGGAACAAAAATATGATGTCCGTTGTTGGACATGCAACTGATGCACCACCGTACCTGTTATTAAGTGTTAAAGCAACCAACCAATGCATTTATCCTTCTATCCTAATCAAGAAATTGCATGACGACCTTTTTATCCTAACCAAAAAATTGTAGGATCAGAAAATTTCTTGTTTCCCATAT
The DNA here is from genome assembly GCA_034509565.1 of Triticum monococcum. Taxonomy (NCBI): domain Eukaryota; kingdom Viridiplantae; phylum Streptophyta; class Magnoliopsida; order Poales; family Poaceae; genus Triticum; species Triticum monococcum. Next base: position 48,367,987 of record CM067845.1, read on the forward strand.
ACAACAGTGTGGACTAACCCCAGTAAAAGCATCCTTTTGTAGGAAGCTAGTGAACGCATCGAAATAAGTGCAGCATACTTTTACTCAACCACGCATATACATACTGGTTTATGTATTATATATTGATGAACTAACATGCGCCACCTACCTCCTATCCAAATTTTACTGCTCGTCATCTATATCTCTACTACCTAAAATCACTCTAGTAATCTGAAATTAGCTGACCGATTGATTTGCATCTGAATTAGAAACACACAATTGCATTTATCTTCAAAAACATGTATTCTACATGTTGGAACAGGGACCAAGACAATTTCAAAATACAAACGACCATTCGTAAGCATCTAGTGTTAAGAGGTAGAAATACATCAGGTTACTCTCCCATAGTGGTGAAGTGGCATGACTGGAGAGTGGCAACTGCCCGCGGTCGCCTAGGCCCTGAGTCTCAGGTCTCCCCTGGAAGAACATTAAAAGGCAGCAGTTAGGCAATCGGTCAGATATGTCCTGAACGCACACAATTTTTCCATAACCATTTTTTGCATTATCTTGGCTCAGATCAAGCACAAAGATCAAAACAGAGAAGTGCAGAAAAATATGATCTGAAGCAAAAGAGATAAGGTTTATGAGCAGACGGAGAGGTTAAGGACTCACGTTACAATCACACTACTATTTGCATCACCCTCCTTATTTTAGCAAAAAAATAATAGTAAGTTGTTTGGGTCCAACACACCTTAAGATCTATAATTTATAAATCATCGCTACAAATGTTGTGGTGTGCCTCTTTCCATTATACACTTTGAAATGAAAGAATGAAATCTGATTTAGTACATATAAAGTTGAGATGTGTAAGTTCCATGTTGGAAATTTAATCTTTCTAAGGAAAGGATTCAACATGAGGCATAAATCATGTTGGAAACACATCTGTAGCTGGCCCTACTAAGTATGAAAGGATTAACATCATACTACATTTTATATAAATTACGAACTCAGTATAATTTGAAGTGTTATGCTATTGCATACCGGTCCATTTAAGCAAACTTTGTATTTCCCAAATAAAAAATTGCAGTCTAAAAGAGGGAACATAGCAAATTGTAGGGATGGAAAACTATATAGGCATTATGTTATCTTCATTATGTAGCACCCCTACGCCACTTGGAGATTCAGAGATAGACTAACTTGCAAAGTCTGAAGTAGTGTGATGACGCAAATAAAAGCAGCCATCAGTAAGTTTAATCATAAGATAAGATGAATTTGATGCTAGAAAAGTTACTTGAGCATGTTAACAAAAATCCTAATGAACAATTCATAATACCCACAAGAAAAAATGCAATTACTGATGATTCTTATCAGTAGCAAGTTGGCCCAGAGTTGAACAAATATTGTCTTGCACCATAAGACCATGCATAAACTGAAAGAAAACCAAACGATACTTGATGAATGTACCAGAACCAACTTGGTTAAAAGTGGTCAATCATATATTCTCTTAAAAAACAGTGGAAATAGGACCAGATAATATCACACGTGGATTTGTAGGCTGTGCTCGACAAGGTTCCGAAATTGCACAATAGTATGTCCTCCTATACCTATAAAAAGTTGATGTCCTGCTACGCACTTGAGGATTACAAAGATTTGTATCTACATCACATGACCCTTGAATATACACTCCATATTGGTCAAGTATGTACAGTGGAAGATTATGTGTAGAGGTTTCATTCTCAAGTATGTACATGACCCTTGAATATACACCCCATATCACACGTGGAAATAGTACGCGTGCACGTGCAACGCACGTCTCAACAAATATAAATGTTAATATACACTGTATTATTGGATGCTGTACATTTTCACTGGAATTTTAAATATTTTGTTAACTGTAATAACAATCGAGCGCACAATATTGAAGCAGTACTATCTAAAATACATCACACGAACTAAAATATTAGAAATGTTTTTCAACAGAAAAATATTAGTCTTGACACAAATGCTCGAGTACATTCAAGTCCAAAATAAATAGTGATGAACACTAATTTGTCATTGTTCTAATCACAACATCCATTTGAAAGATTTGATGCTTATACACAAAACAAACAAGTATAACATGGTTCTTTATCCGAACCAAACTATTGCTTCCAAAGGTGATGACAATTGTCGCTGATAAATGGGCAGGGGCTACCTACCAAGTACCAAAATTTGGTTGACTACCCGCAAAGCTAAAAGTTAACTCGATTTATAGCAAGGGGACTCTTGCAGCACTATTTGTTCAGACTATCTGCTGGAAGTATGAACATATGAAGCTACAAAGCAAATAAAAATGTCAACAGTAAACCTCTCTTCGAGACACATGATCATAGTCCTCAATGTAGTAGAAAAGCAGTGGAGCAGAATTTCTCGATACCGACTGCATGGCGGGTGTCCTGAATATAGTAGCCGAGGGGAGTGCTACATACATCAGGGAGGAACTACTACTGATAAAAATGCTTACCACCCATGGATTCCATAGCACCTGAAATTTTGGAGTGCAGAAAACAAAAGTATTAGTTAGAAACAATGAAGTACCTAACAAATTGCAAGTTTAAAAATCAAAATATATCTTCCCATCCCCCTTTCACCAGTCAAATAATGTGGAATATAATGAAAAGGGGCCTACTTATTTACCTCTGCTTATTTGTCATTTATGTTCTAAGAGCCGTCCACCTTAGGGTCTTGCTTCTTCATCTTCCTCCACGTATATTTGGTGATAAGCTCCATCTTCTCCAGCTTGTTCTTTTTCAGGACCTTCCCGTTACCCCTTCTTAGAATCATCTCTTGTGGTATCCCTGGCATCAGTATGCATTATGCAACACTGATAAATTTAGGCTAATGAAAAAATATATAGGGTACTTAAGTGCTTGTATAGAAAAAGAATAAGACATAGTTTGTAGAACATGCCATGTATATTTTTATGGTTCAGAAGAAGAAACTCCGCTACCATTATCATTTATCAATGTCTACCTCCTCTTTTCTCTCATAAACCCACAAGAAGGAACGGAAGCAGTGTACCAGACATTTATGTAAGAGTTCTTAGCACAAAAAATCGACTATAAACCGAACCGAGCACAACCTAGTAATTCATAACAGCAGGTGAACATCTTAAATTTTATAAGGCATCTCAATGTAGTAGCCAAGGACAACAGCCTTTTTCGTCTTTAAATTTCCTGAAGCATGTCGAGCTTTCTAACACTAATAATCAATAAATGAAGCCATTTAGATTTGTCACTAAAGAAGTAAATGTGGCATGAGAGAAAAAGTAATTGATTATTTCTTCTGATTTCATACCAGAAAGGATGAAAAGACAAAATATTGGACCAGCAAACCCGGGGCCAATTGTTAATAATCCTATGTTATTTCAACCATAAGTCTCAGTATGGTGTTGTGTACATAATGGTACAGGTTCACATGTATCAATTGAACAAGCTCACCAGATACTAAGCTGGAAATAAGGTCTTCCAGCCCTATCAGTAAGTACAGAATTGTGAGCACCGGATACACAAGGACCATGATCAGCGCAAAGCATCACACATATCTGTCAAAAATACGAAGAAACTTTATTAGGACCAAGTAAACTCTAGATATAGAAGGGGGGGGGGGGGGAGTACAAAATTATGACTTTGATTCCCCAACCTGCAAAAAATATTTAACCCCAAGCCTTGATTCCCACTATCAAAGAGTTGCTGCCAAGGATGTCGTGACTGCTCTTATTGTTGGAGTCACCCTCCATGAGAATGAAACCTCTACACATGTCTCCAGTACCTCCGATGAGCAAGGGAATAGGGTGTAACCTAAAATTCTAAATTCTATTTAAATGAAACTGTTTTAACTATACATGATAATAGCATGACCAAGATTGAACATTATACAACTAATATGTGAAAAGAGCAGCATCAGCTATCATCCTGCTACTCCTTTTCCTTATAACCTTGATAAATATTTTTTGATGATTGATACAAGGGATAGGAGACCCAAACCATCATGAATAGAACGCCACAAACAGCATGGTGAGCGGACATGTAAGGAATAAATGTTGAATGGACTCCTCGTTGCAATAAAAATAGCACATTGTGCAGCCCTGTCAATTATGCTTTTTCAGATTGTGCTTGGTTATGTCTATGAGCCACAAGACAGCGGCATCATGGTCCTCCTCCCCAAGGATCACTCGTCCCAGTGAGTTTAGCTCGGGGACCATTCAGGAAGAGCTGGAAAAGCAAGGTAACCGAGTAGCTTCGCCGTGACATCCATTGTCGAAGACGGGGTAACCTATAAACTGATGAACCAACTAAAGTAGTTATATGAATAAAATCACTATACATGAGAGGGCTTTGCAGGGCATTAAGAAAACTACAAAAAAAAGATGAACAGAACAATAAAATTGAAGCTCTAACAGGTAGACTCAATGGACGGCGGTTCGGTCGGTTAATCACCATCATTTCTATCTACGTGAATATGATTCTGCCCTCTTCAGACAGACTTGCAAAAAATACTGCTACATTGACAAAAGTTGTTGGCATCTCACAAATGCATTTCCTAGTGTGTTTTTGTTGTGGAAAACAAAAGGTCAATTGTTTTCAAGAAAGACAGAGCCATATCTCGCAAAATATAAGTCTCGCTGCAAAGCAGCAGAGAGACTCGAGATTTCCAACATTAAACATGAGAAAACAATCATCGGTATGTACCTTTTTTACCAAGGACTGTGTCTTGCTTGATTTCTTATGCATACAAGCATGGTTTTCTCTCAGGCAGACACGGGAAATTTGACTTGATGCAAAGTATGCAACAAAGAAAAGGAAAATAAATTGCTCTGCATTGTCCAATAGTCTTCATTTTAATACTTTAACTGTACTTAAGGTAATGTGCTAGCATAAAATGAGCTGGTTTTTCTTTTTGTGATGTTTGCTGATGTCAGGCACATTTCATGAGTGAGGAAATGAGTCCAACCATCCATTCATTCTGTGTTCTTTTGGGAATAGCCTAGCATCAAATTCAAGTTTTCTTTAGAAAAGATAAAATCGTTGCATAGTCGACATAGATAACCTCAATACGGTGGAGGATAAAGTACAACTCAGTACCAAGTATTAGCTAGAGAGTGCCCTGGTTATTTTGTTCCAGTTAAACTGAAACTATCGGACAACACGATAGGCGAAAACACCATGTGCTAAACAATCGAACATCAGCCATGACTCATCGCATCTTACCTGCAGAAGTGGCAAGGGCATCGTTGTGTGAACAATCAGACATCAGATCACGTGTATTTCGAGTCTGCGATGAACTAATTGACCAGTAAAACAACAATCTGGTCCCAGCCCATTCGAGCAATCAAGGCTCTGTTGATGCCCTACACCAATTCCGGAAGAAGAAGGATCAGTGCCCACATTAGCCAAGGAAAGAAATCAAGCACCTTTTAGAAAGGTATAATCACAGATTGACAGTCTAGGGGCTGGACGTACATCATTTGGCGGATGATGTAGATTGTAGTCCATGCATTGGGGGTTAACCTGACGGAAACACACATAAGTAATGAGTTCAGTGATCATCGCGAACAAGGCGGATTCTAAGTAATTTTAACAAATGGAACACAACTCAATCTTCTTCACTGTGGAGCATTTTCACAAGAAATCAGGGTATCCATACCTGAATAGTGTGCCTTGAAATGCCATCCACCAAGTTGTGGATCTACCTGCTTGCTGGTGACCATTTTTAGTTGGAAGTAGATTTTTCATATTTTCATGTTTTGCATTCAACAAATGCAATGCCTGCGCGGGTACTTATGTTAGATCTCAATGTTTTCCGTCACAACAATCTGCATAACACACATACATACAAAATGAGAAGCAATAGAAGGGCAACTAAAAATAATATTAGCAGTAGCACGAGCTGGCACACGCTCACATAGCTAGCATCACACCTCTTGTCTCTCTCTCTCTCTCTCTCTCTCTGTGTGTGTGTGTAGGCATTAGCAGCAACAACATTAGGGACGGCTTTTGTGTTGGGCTCTAGCGAGAAAAGACTGCCTGACCATGGCCTGAACAGAGAGAGGGAAGGGAAGGGCCTTCCATAGCGAGCCATGACCTGCACGCCCGCCATGGTGCTCCTCCGTCACACCCGCAGCCTGCAGAAACCAACTGCACGGATCAAATCAAAAAATACAGAAGAAGAAGATGAGGTGAGGGGAGGGGAGGAGGATGGAGGGCGTCAGTACCTTTGATGTCTACGTGCTGCAACCCGTCACCGACGTCGATGTCCACCACATCAGCAACCACCGAGAGAAGGCTGCCGCCGCCGCCGTCGTCGCCCCATCCCCATCCATCCATGGGTGGGTGTTGGGCTAGGGTTTCATCCCCATCCATCCATTGGTCGGGCCGGACCTCCATGGCCAACCTCGCGGGCCAGGTGGACGAGGGCGCGGTGGTGCCGCTGCAGATCTGGGCGCCCCCTCACCTTGTCGCGTGATATGGAGCCTTCTCTCCCATAGCCCCACACCTTGTCACACGGATCCAGGCTGAGAAGGTGAGAGGCTGGAGCGGCGGCGCTAGAGGAGGAGGAGGCCGACGGCGGTGGGATTGAGGCGACGGCGGGGTTGGGGTTGGGGAAGAGGAGAGCGGCGGTGGGCAAGTGCATCGAGGGCACGAGGGAGTGAGCGCCTGGCTTTTTTTTTTATCTCCGTAGGTTAACCTTCGTAGATTTTTTGAGGACGATTTTCTGTCGATGAACCGTAGTGTTTCACAACGGGCATCGTTGTAGCATACTGATTTTTTTTGTCGGTCTCAAGGATGGAAGGGGGGAGTCGCTGGGTTGCGGGAGGTGGGATCGAGGACGAAAATTAACCGTTTCTGATGGGACGAAAATTGACCGGCGAAGACTACCAACTACTTCATTAGGAGTAGAGATTGGTGGTCAAATGAAGTAAGGCTAGAAGATGTGGCGCCCAACCTCTTTGCTCACGTCAACAAGAAGGCCAATCAAGACATGCAATATGAGAGAATATATGGACGGTGGTTGGTGGTCGGGTGTGAACCCGAACATGCATGAGCAAGCTTTGGCGGAGTTCCTTCACCTAGCTAGTTGATCGCTTGACTAAGGTTTAACTCTTAGAGGGAGTTGAGGATGCAATTGTGTGGGCCTGGGAGGGCAATGGGCAATTTTCCTCTAGGATAGCCTACTGGGCATTCTTTCTTGGTTGAGTCAACAACACCGGGGCGATCCATATTCAAGGTTGTGTGCCCCTAAAGGAAATATGCCCTAGAGGCAATAATAAAGTTGTTATTTATATTTCCTTATATCATGATAAATGTTTATTATTCATGCTAGAATTGTATTAACCGGAAACTTAGTACATGTGTGAATACATAGACAAACAGAGTGTCCCTAGTATGCCTCTACTTGACTAGCTCGTTAATGAGAGATGGTTAAGTTTTCTGACCATAGACATGTGTTGTCATTTGATGAACAGGATCACGTCATTAGAGAATGATGTGATTGATAAGACCCATCCATTAGCTTAGCATAATGATCATTTAGTTTTATTATTGTTGCTTTCTTCATGACTTATACATGTTCCTCTGACTATGAGATTATGCAACTCCTGAATACCGAGGAACACCTTGTGTGCTATCAAACGTCACAACGTAACTGGGTGATTATAAAGATGATCTACAGGTGTCTGCGATGGTGTTTGTTGAGTTGGCATAGATCGAGATTAGGATTTTTCACTCCGTGTATCGGAGAGGTATCTCTGGGCCCTCTCGGTAATGCACATCACTATGAGCCTTGCAAGCAATGTGACTAATGAGTTAGTTACAGGATGATGCATTACGGAACGAGTAAAGAGACTTGCCGGTAACGAGATTGAACTAGGTATGATGATACCGACGATCGAATCTCGGGCAAGTAACATACCGATGACAAAGGGAATGACGTATGTTGTTATGCGGTTTGACCGATAAAGATCTTCATAGAATATGTAGGAGCCAATATGAGCATCCAGGTTCTGCTATTGGTTATTATCCGGAGATGTGTCCCGGTCATGTCTACATAGTTCTCGAACCTGTAGAGTCCGCACGCTTAACGTTCGATGATGATTTGTATTATGAGTTATGTGTTTTTGATAACCGAAGTTTGTTCGAAGTCCCGGATAAGATCACAAACATGACGAGGAGTCTCGAAATGGTCGAGACATAAAGATGATATATTGGACGATGTTATTCGGACACCGGATGAGTTCCGAGAGGTACCGGATAACTATCGGAGTGCCGGAGGGTTATCGGACCCCCCCCCCTCGGGGGGGGGGGGGGAACTAATGGGCCTTCATGGGCCTTAATGGAGAGAAAGGAGGGCCACAAGGGGCTGGCCGCGCCCCCCTGGAGTCCGAATTGGATTTGGGGAAGGGGGCGGCGCCCCCCTTTCCCTCTCCCTCTCCCTCTCCCTTCCTTCTTCCCCCTTCCACCAAGTGGAATCCTACTAGGACTTGGAGTCCTAGTAGGACTCCTCTCTCTTGGCGTGCCCTACAGGGGCCAGCCGGCCTCCCCCTCTCCTCCTTTATGTACGGGGGCAGGGGGCACCCTAGAACACACAAGATCAATTATCTTAGCCGTGTGCGGTGCCCCCCTCCACAGTTTACCACCTCTGATCACATCATCAACACCGTCACCACGTCGTCGTGCTGACGGAACTCTCCCTCGTCCTCAACAGGATCAAGAGCTCGAGGGACGTCATCGTGCTGAACGTGTGCTGAACACTGAGGTGCTGTACGTTTGGTACTTGGATCGGTTGGATCGTGAAGACGTTCGACTACATCAACCGTGTTACTAAACGCTTCCGCTTTCGGTCTACGAGGGTACGTGGACACACTCTCCCCTCTCGTTGCTATGCATCTCATAGATAGATCTTGCGTGATCGTACGAATTTTTTGAAATACTGCGTTCCCCAATAGCCCCAACATCGTGCAAGATCTTCGCATGGATGGTGTTGAGAAAGTGGTATTGGACCATAGATAGACTTCTGAAGTGTTGCCTTCCGCACCCAGTGGATTGTCCACTTTGTGACTAGGAGATGGAAAGGATTCAACACGTCCTATTGTGATGTTTGGTTGCGAGACAGGAGTGGGTTGGCATGCTCGGAGGTGGGAAAAACCATAATGGATGTCCAATACAAACAATGAGATAGTGGATCGGTGGACTTCGGTTGACCCTAGACCGGGGCACCCGAGAGATACATGGACAGTACTTGTGCTTGTGGTGTGGGCGATATGCAAACACCTCAATTGTTTTATCTTCAATGGGGCGACACCCTCGGCTGACAAGGTATTCGAGCGGGTGGCTGAGGAAGGCCAAAGGTAGAGGATGGGAAATTTGTTGTGGAGGTATGGTTTTATACCCAGTAGACTAGATAGGTAGAAGTCGACATGAGGATTTTTGGCCTATGGGTTCGTGGTGTTGCTTGTAAAACGATGATGTGGCCATCCTAGCATTGCTCTTCTATGATACTGATACATCTACCGTGTCCTTGAAAAAATAAATTGAGCCCCGGTCTCTTGGTAGCCTCTGGTCCCACTTCTAATATGTTGTCTTGCCATAGTTTTGGAGGGTAGGGACAAGGCATGAAACATGATTTCATTTTCTACCTTCTAACATTTCACATTAGTTTCATTTTCATTGAATTTCTAAGTCCAAGCTTCCTCTTAGTGTTAAAATGATTCTCACAACAAATCCTACGGGCCCACTATATCCTACTAGTATCTTGTAACACATATTGCATCTTATGCTTGCTCTTCTGCATGCCCCAAACCCCTGGTAATTCACTGGACACTTGGTACCTTAAACAATCAATAGGTGTATTGGTGTCTTCATGGTTTTGCGATAATCTTACCATACTTTCATAGTGAAAGTATGTGATGAAAATATGTAGTTCTTATCATAAAAGTGTAGCATGCGTTCTTCCAAATATTTAATTGTAAGATGGTGGACTTCTAAACCCAGGTGTAGGTGTGCACCTCTATGGTTCTATCACGTGATAACTAAACACCGACGCATGCATCACCATCTATGCTAGTCTACTATCATAATTTCAAAGAAAACTTCTCCTCTTAATCTCTCTTACAAATTTATATATAAAATGACACTCTGTAGGTCAACAAAACATTAGAATTACAATGTGCAGGGACATTTTGCAGTTTTTAGTGTTGGTGATGCCAATACCTCCAGGATGTAGCTATGAAGGACAAAGAAGGCTCAGTAAGCAAGGGGTGGACCAAGCCTACTACTCAAAGTCCTTTGGCTATGCAGGGCGCATCACCATCTTTGGCTAGTTATAAACCCACTAGGACTCTACCTTGTAAACCCATCAGGACTCTTTTTACTCTATCTCCCACCCCCTATATAAGAAGAGGTAGGGGTCTCATGATCCGTACGGCCACGATATTCTTAGACAGAACCATCTGGGGTAACGTTGTAACCCCTATATTTACGATATCACGATTGAATCCTTGGTAGGCATAAAGCCTAGTAATCATATGAGGCTAGATCATCAATACAAAAAAAGTAATAAGTAGGGTATTATCTTAATGTGAGGGCATTAACCTATTGGGAAATGTAGTTGAAACAAAAAATACAACCTGCGAACATGATCCCAGGAATGCTATGAAGATGCATACAGGGTTTGATCAGATCATTACTAACTTCGAGTTGCATCAGAAGAAGAGTTGGTGTAGATTGTGAAGGAAATATGCCCTAGAGGCAATAATAAAGTTATTATTTATTTCCTTATATCATGATAAATGTTTATTATTCATGCTAGAATTGTATTATCCGGAAACATAATACTTGTGTGAATACATAGACAAACCAAACGTCACTAGTATGCCTCTACTTGACTAGCTCGTTAATCGAAGATGGTTATGTTTCCTAACCATAGACATGTGATTGACATGACCCATTCCATTAGCTTAGAAACCGATCGTTTAGTATGTTGCTATTGCTTTCTTCATGACTTATACATGTTCCTATGATTATGAGATTATGCAACACCCGTTTACCGGAGGAACACTTTGTGTGCTACCAAACGTCACAACGTAACTGGGTGATTATAAAGGAGCTCTACAGGTGTCTCCAAAGGTACATGTTGGGTTGGCGTATTTCGAGATTAGGATTTGTCACTCCAATTGTCGGAGAGGTATCTCTGGGCCCTCTCGGTAATGCACATCACATAAGCCTTGCAAGCAATGCAACTAATGAGTTATTTGTGAGATGATGTATTACGAAATGAGTAAAGAGAATTGCCGGTAACGAGATTGAACTAGGTATTGAGATACCGACGATCGAATCTCGGGCAAGTAACATACCGATGACAAAGGAACAACGTATGTTGTTATGCGGTCTGACCGATAAAGATCTTCGTAGAATATGTAGGATCCAATATGAGCATCCAGGTTCCGCTATTGGTTATTGACCGAAGACGTGTCGCGGTCATGTCTACATTGTTCTCGAACCCGTAGGGTCCGCACGCTTAAGGTTTCGATGATAGTTATATTATGAGTTTATGCATTCTGATGTACCGAAGTTTGTTCGGAGTCCCGGATGTGATCACGGACATGACGAGGAGTCTCAAAATGGTCGAGACATAAAGATTGATATATTGGAAGCCTATATTTGGATATTGGAAGTGTTTCGGGTGAAATCGGGATTTTACTGGAGTACCGGGAGGTTACCGGAACCCCCCGGGAGGTATATGGGCCTTAGTGGGCTTTAGTGGAAGAGAGGAGAGGTGGCCAGGGCTGGGCCGCGCGCCCCTCCCCCCCTAGTCCGAATAGGACAAGGAGAGGAGGGCGTCGCCCCCCTTCCTTCTCTCTCTCCTCTTTCCCCTTCCCGAATCCTATTCCAACTAGGAAAGGGGGGAATCCTACTCCCGGTGGGAGTAGGACTCCTCCTGGCGCGCCCTCCTCCTGGCCGGCCGCACCCCCCCTTGATCCTTTATATACGGGGGCAGGGGGCACCTCTAGAGACATAAGTTGATCCACGTGATCATATTCTTAGCCGTGTGCGGTGCCCCCTTCCACCATAATCCTCGATAATATTGTAGCGGTGCTTAGGCGAAGTCCTGCGACGGTAGTACATCAAGATCATCACCACGCCGTTGTGCTGACGGAACTCTTCCCCGATACTTTGCTGGATCGGAGTCCAGGGATCGTCATCGAGCTGAACGTGTGCTAGAACTCGGAGGTGCCGTAGTTTCGGTGCTTGATCGGTCGGGCCGTGAAGACGTACGACTACATCAACCGCGTTGTGCTAACGCTTCCGCTGTCGGTTTACAAGGGTACGTAGATCACACTCTCCCCTCTCGTTGCTATGCATCACCATGATCTTGCGTGCGCGTAGGAATTTTTTTTAAATTACTACGTTCCCCAACAGTGGCATCCGAGCCTAGGTTTTATGTGTTGATGTTATATGCACGAGTATAACACAAGTGCGTTGTGGGCGATATAAGTCATACTGCTTACCAGCATGTCATACTTTGGTTTGGCGGTATTGTTGGAAGAAGCGGCCCGGACCAATATTACGCGTATGCTTATGCGAGACCGGTTCTCCCGACGTGCTTTGCACAAAGGTGGCTAGCGGGTGACAGTTTCTCCAACTTTAGTTGAACCGAGTGTGGCTACGCCCGGTCCTTGCAAAGGTTAAAACAGGACCAACTTGACAAACTATCATTGTGGTTTTGATGTGTAGGTAAGATTGGTTCTTGCTTAAGTCCGTAGCAGCCACGTAAAACTTGCAACAACAAAGTAGAGGACGTCTAACTTGTTTTTGCAGGGCATGTTGTGATGTGATATGGTCAAGACATGATGCTAAATTTTATTGTATGAGATGATCATGTTTTGTAACCAAGTTATCGGCAACTGGCAGGAGCCATATGGTTGTCGCTTTATTGTATGCAATGCAATTGCGTTGTAATGCTTTACTTTATCACTAAGCGGTAGCGATAGTCGTGGAAGCATAAGATTGGCGAGACGACAACGATGCTACAATGGTGATCAAGGTGTCGCGCCGGTGACGATGGTAATCACGACGGTGCTTCGAAGATGGAGATCACAAGCACAAGATGATGATGGCCATATCATATCACTTATATTGATTGCTTGTGATGTTTATCTTTTATGCATCTTATCTTGCTTTGATTGACGGTATCATTTTAAGATGATCTCTCACTAATTATCAAGAAGTGTTCTCCCTGAGTATGCACCGTTGCGAAAGTTCTTCGTGCTGAGACACCACGTGATGATCGGGTGTGATAGGCTCTACGTTCAAATACAACGGGTGCAAAACAGTTGCACACGCGGAATACTCAGGTTATACTTGACGAGCCAAGCATATACAGATATGGCCTTGGAACACGGAGACCGAAAGGTCGAGCGTGAATCATATAGTAGATATGATCAACATATTGATGTTCACCAATGAAACTGCTCCATCTCACGTGATGATCGGACATAGTTTAGTTGATTTGGATCACGTGATCACTTATAGGATTAGAGGGATGTCTATCTAAGTGGGAGTTCTTAAGTAATATGATTAATTGAACTTAAATTTATCATGAACTTAGTCCTGGTAGTATTTTACAAATTATGTTGTAGATCAATAGCTCGCGTTGTTGCTTCACTGTGTTTATTTTGATATGTTCCTAGAGAAAATTGTGTTGAAAGATGTTAGTAGCAATGATGCAGATTGGATCCGTTATCTGAGGTTTATCCTCATTGCTGCACAGAAGAATTATGTCCTTGATGCACCGCTAGGTGACAGACCTATTGCAGGAGCAGATGCAGACGTTATGAACGTTTGGCTAGCTCAATATGATGACTACTTGATAGTTTAGTGCACCATGCTTAATGGCTTAGAATCGGGACTTCAAAGACATTTTGAACGTCATGGACCATATGAGATGTTTCAGGAGTTGAAGTTAATATTTCAAGCAAATATCGGAATTGAGAGATATGAAGTCTCCAACAAGTTCTATAGCTAAAAGATGGAGGAGAATCGCTCAACTAGTGAGCATGTGCTCAGATTGTCTGGATACTACAATCGCTTGAATCAAGTGGGAGTTAATCTTCCAGATAAGATAGTGATTGACAGAATTCTCTAGTCACCATCACCAAGTTAGTAGAACTTCGTGATGAACTATAATATGCAAGGGATAACGGAAACAACTCCCAAGCTCTTCGTGATGCTGAAATCAACGAAGGTAGAAATCAAGAAAAAACATCAAGTGTTGATGGTTGACAAGACCACTAGTTTCAAGAAAAGGGCAAAGGTAAGAAGGGGAACTTCAAGAAGAACGGCAAGCAAGTTGCTGCTCAAGTGAAGAAGCCCAAGTCTGATCCTAAGCCTGAGACTAAGTGCTTCTACTGTAAAGGGACTGGTCAATGGAAGTGGAACTGCCCCAAGCATTTGGAGGATAAGAAGGATGGCAAGGTAAACAAAGGTATATTGGATATACGTGTTATTGATGTGTACTTTACTAGTGTTTATAGCAACCCCTCGGCATTCGATACTGGTTCAGTTGCTAAGAGTAGTAACTCAAAACGGGAGTTGCAGAATAAACCGAAACTAGTAAAGGGTGAGGTGACGATGTGTGTTGGAAGTAGTTCCAAGATTGATATGATCATCATCGCACACTCCCTATACTTTCGGGATTAGTGTTGAAACTAAATAAGTGTTATTTGGTATTTGCATTGAGCATGAATATGATTTGATCATGTTTATTGCAATACGGTTATTCATTAAAGTCAGAGAATAATTGTTGTTCTATTTACATGAATAAAACCTTCGATGGTCATACACCCAATGAAAATAGTTCATTGGATCTCGATCGTAGTGTTACACATATTGATAATATTGAAGCCAGAAGATGCAAAGTTAATAATGATTGTGCAACTTATTTGTGGCACTGCCGTTTAGGTCATATCGGTGTAAAGCGCATGAAGAAACTCCATACTGATGGACTTTTGGAACCACTTGATTATGAATCACTTGGTACTTGCGAACCATGCCTCATGGGCAAGATGACTAAGACTCCGTTCTCCGGAACAATGGAGCGAACGAAAAACTTGATTGGAAATAATACATACTGATGTATGCAGTCCAATAAGTGTTGAGGCTCGCGGCGGGTATCGTTATTTTCTGACCTTCACAGATGATTTGAGAAGATATGAGTATATCTACTTGATGAAACATAAGTCTGAAACATTTGAAAAGTTCAAATAATTTCAGGGTGAAGTGGAAAATCATCGTGACAAGAAAATAAGGTTTCTACGATCTGATCGCGGAGAAAAATATTTGAGTTACGAGTTTGGTCTTCAATTAAAACATTGTGGAATAGTTTCACAAACTCATGCCACCTGGAACACCACAGCATAATGGTGTGTCCGATCGTCATAACCGTACTTTATTGGATATAGTGCAATCTATGATGTCTCTTATCGATCTACCACTATCGTTTTGGGGTTATGCATTAGAGACAGTTGCATTCACGTTAAAAGGGCACCATCTAAATCCGTTGAGACGACACAATCTGAATTATGGTTTGGCAAGAAACCAAAGTTGTCGTTTCTTAAAGTTTTGGGTTGTGATGCTTATGTGAAAAAGTTTCATCCTGATAAGCTCAAACCCAAATCGGAGAAATATGTCTTCATAGGATACCCAAATGAGACTATTGGGTACACCTTCTATCACAGATCCTAAGGCAAGACATTCGTTGCTAAGAATGGATCCTTTCTAGAGAAGGAGTTTCTCTCGAAAGAAGTGAGTGGGAGGAAAGTAGAAAACTTGATAAGGTAATTGTACCTTCTCCCTTATTGGAAAGTAGTTCATCACAAAAATCTGTTCTTGTGACTACTACACCAATTAGTGAGAAAGCTAATGATGATGATCATGTAACTTCAGATCAAGTTACTACCGAATCTCGTAGGTAAACAAGAGTGAGATCCGCACCAGAGTGGTACGGTAATCCTGTTCTGGAAGTCATGTTACTAGACCATGACGAACTTGCGAACTATGAGGAAGCGATGATGAGCCCAGATTCCGTGAAATGGTTTGAGGCCATGAAATCTGAGATATGATCCATGTATGAGAACAAAGTATGGACTTTGATGGATTTTCCCGATGATCGGCAAGCCATAGAAAATAAATGGATCTTCAAGAGGAAGATGGACGTTGATAGTAGTGTTACTATCTACAAAGCTAGACTTGTTGAAAAAGGTTTTTGACAAAGTTCAAGGTGTTGACTATGATGAAATTTTCTCACTCGTAGTGATGCTTAAGTCTGTCCAAATCATGTTAGCAATTGCCGCATTTTTATGAAATCTGGCAAATGGATAAATAAAACTACATTCTTTAATGGATTTAAAGAAGAGTTGTATATGATGCAACCAGAAGGTTTTGTCAATCCTAAAGGTGCTAACAAAATATGCAAGCTCCAGCGATCCATCTATGGACCGGTGCAAGCATCTCGGAGTTGGAATATACGCTTTGATAAGTTGATCAAAGCATATAGTTTTATACAGACTTGCGGTGAAGCCTGTATTTACAAGAAAGTGAGTGGGAACACTACACAATTTCTGATAAGTATATGTGTATGATATATTGTTAATCGGAAATAATGTAGAATTATTCTGCAAAGCATAAAGGAGTGTTTGAAAGGATTTTTTCAAAGAAAACCTCGGTGAAGCTGCTTACATATTGAGCATCAAGATCTATAGAGATAGATCAAGACGCTTGATAAGTTTTTTTCAATGAGTACATACCTTGACAAGATTTTGAAGTAGTTCAAAATGGAACAGTCAAAGAAAGAATTCTTGCCTGTGTTACAAGGTGTGAAATTGAGTAAGACTCAAAGCCCGACCACGGCAGAAAATAGAATGAGAATGAAAGTCATTCCCTATGCCTTGGCCATAGGTTCTATAAAGTATGCCATGCTGTGTACCAGATCTATTGTACCCTACACTAATTTTGGCAAGGGAGTACAATAGTGATCTAGGAGTAGATCACTGGACAGCGGTCAAAATTATCCTTAGTGGAATAAGGATATGTTTCTCGATTATGGAGGTGACAAAAGGTTCGTCGTAAAAGGGTTACGTCGATACAAGTTTTGGCACTGATCCGGATGACTCTTAGTCTTCATCTGGATACATATTGAAAGTGGGAGCAATTAGCTAAAGTAGCTCCGTGTAGAGCATTGTAGACATAGAAAATTGCAAAATACTTACGGATCTGAATATGGCAGACCCGTTGACTAAACTTTTCTCACAAGCAAAACATGATTACACCTTAGTACTCTTTGGGTGTTAATCACATAGCAATGTGAACTAGATTACTGACTCTAGTAAACCCTTTGGGTGTTGGTCACATATCGATGTGAACTATGGGTGTTAACCACATAAAGATGTGAACTATTGATGTTAGATCACATGGCGATGTGAACTAGATTCTTGACTATAGTGCAAGTGGGAGACTGAAGGAAATATGCCCTAGAGGCAATAATAAAGTTATTATTTATTTCCTTATATCATGATAAATGTTTATTATTCATGCTAGAATTGTATTATCTGGAAACATAATACTTGTGTGAATACATAGACAAACCAAACGTCACTAGTATGCCTCTACTTGACTAGCTCGTTAATCAAAGATGGTTATGTTTCCTAACCATAGATATGTGTTGTCATTTGATTAATGGGATCACATCATTAGGAGAATGATGTGATTGACATGAACCATTCCATTATCTTAGCACCCGATCGTTTAGTATGTTGCTATTGCTTTCTTCATGACTTATACATGTTCCTATGACTATGAGATTATGCAACTCCCGTTTACCGAAGGAACACTTTATGTGCTACCAAACGTCACAACGTAACTGGGTGATTATAAAGGAGCTCTACAGGTGTCTCCAAAGGTACATGTTGGGTTGGCGTATTTCGAGATTAGGATTTGTCACTCCAATTGTCGGAGAGGTATCTCTAGGCCCTCTCGGTAATGCACATCACATAAGCCTTGCAAGCATTGCAACTAATGAGTTAGTTGTGAGATGATGTATTACGAAATGAGTAAAGAGACTTGCCGGTAACGAGATTCAACTAGGTATTGAGACACCGACGATCGAATCTTGGGCAAGTAACATACCGACGACAAAGGGAACAACGTATGTTGTTATGCGGTCTGACCGATAAAGATCTTTGTAGAATATGTAGGAGCCAATATGAGCATCCAGGTTCCGCTATTGGTTATTGACCGGAGACGTGTCTCGGTCATGTCTACATTGTTCTCAAACCCGTAGGGTCAGCACGCTTAAGGTTTCGATGACAGTTATATTATGAGTTTATGCATTTTGATGTTCCGAAGTTTGTTCGGAGTCCCGGATATGATCACGGACATGACGAGGAGTCTCGAAATGGTCGATACATAAAGATTGATATATTAGAAGCCTATATTTGGATATCGGAAGTGTTCCGGGTGAAATCGGGATTTTACTGGAGTACCGGGAGGTTACCGGAACCCCCCGGGAGGTATATGGGCCTTAGTGGGCTTTAGTGGAAGAGAGGAGAGGTGGCCAGGGCTGGGCCGCGCGCCCCTCCCCCCTAGTCCGAATAGGACAAGGAGAGGAGGGCGCCCCCCCTTCCTTCTCTCTCTCTCCTCTTTCCCCTTCCCGAATCCTATTCCAACTAGGAAAGGGGGGGGGGAATCCTACTCCCGGTGGGAGTAGGACTCCTCCTGGCGTGCCCTCCTCCTGGCCGGCCGCACCCCCCCCCCTTGATCCTTTATATACGGGGGCAGGGGGCACCTCTAGAGACACAAGTTGATCCACGTGATCATATTCTTAGCCGTGTGCGGTGCCCCCTTCCACCATAATCTCGATAATATTGTAGTGGTGCTTAGGCGAAGCCCTGCGACGGTAGTACATCAAGATCGTCACCACGCCGTTGTGCTGACGGAACTCTTCCCCGACACTTTGCTGGATCGGAGTCCGGGGATCGTCATCGAGCTGAACGTGTGCTAGAACTCGGAGGTGCCGTAGTTTCGGTGCTTGATCGGTCGGGCCGTGAAGACGTATGACTACATCAACCGCGTTATGCTAACGCTTCCGCTGTCGGTCTACAAGGGTACGTAGATCACACTCTCCCCTTTCGTTGCTATGGATCACCATGATCTTGCGTGTGCGTAGGAATTTTTTTGAAATTACTACGTTCCCCAACAAATTGTCCTTTTAGTCTCTTAAACCATCCACGACGATCCCTCAAACAAAAGACCGGAAGCACGACTTCTCTACATGTTGCAACCGTACATGCTTCACGATCCGGCAACCCTTCGTCGTCCAGAGCTAATCGCCGCCGAAGAATTAGAGGGAGAAGAAGACAACCGCACAGGGATTCTCTATTATGAGGAGTAGAGAGATATATGTCTAGCTCTAATTAGATCAACTCCAAATTTGAACTAGAACTAAAGAACTAGAGGAGGCTCCAAAACTTGTGTGTCTCCAAGGGCCAAAACCTCTAGTATATATAGGTTGGGGAGAGGGAAGGGGCGCCACAAGGGGAGGAAGGAGTCCTCCCACTTGGCCGGCCAAGAGGAGGGGGAGACCCCCTTCAATTTGGCCTCCCCTTGCCTTTACAAGAAACTAGGGGGACGCCTCCACCTAATGGGCCTCTTTGAACCATTAAATTTTCCCCTATAAGCCTTTTAATATTTTATTTGGACCATTGATATTTAATTAATTCCAAAAGACTCCTGATCCAGATTAGAACCTTTTATTATTAATTCAATATCTCCCGAAACATGTTCCACCTATATATCAATTCCCATTATTACCCCGTAAACCCCAAAACACTTTTGGTAACCCTGGAATACTTCCGGTTTCTCTTGAAACTATTTCTTGTGTTCCCAAAACTATTTCAAGAATATTTTCTCATAACTCTTGCTCCACTAACACTCAACAGACCATGATTCTTTTAAGCCTTGTGACCCTGTAGTTTTGGTAAAACATAGACATGAACAAAACCCCTTTCGTTCACTGACCAATAGCGAAACCGTGGACATTCATATTGATCCCTATGAATACACGAATGAAATTTGAGTGAACCTTTGGTTATCATGTGTCCTTCTGTTTCCTTCGCGATACTTTACAAAACCCGAGGTGTTCTCACGATATCGGTATCCTGTTGAGTCATTCTCATGCTCACTATACCGGTCTCCTCGTTACCAGTTTTGTTCTTCTTTCTCGTTGACATGTTCCGGCATCCCTATGACCTAGTCACCTGTGTCCGGCTAGACAATGATGGATGTCATCAAACTGAGAGTGCCCTAGGAATATCTCTCCATCGTCGGAGGAGCAAATCTCACTCTTGAGCTATCTAGTCCCTTTTAAACTTTCGGATGAACATGTAAGTTGTTCTTATGATCACTGTGTTACGGATGACGTTTGAGCAACCCCAAATTCCATTGTACGGTAAGAAGTGACTATGATACTCTCATGGTCTAAGGAGCTAAAACACACGTTAACTCTATGTGTTATGATGATTGACTTGTAACAATAATATCTCAAAGTATAACAAACAAGTGGAGTCAATTCAATATGATCGTTCTTCCAACGTCATACTCCCAAAGTTGTTTTGGGATTATCCTTACACTTAACAATTTCAAGATCCAGAAAACATGATCACAAATAACACTTGAGCTAGTCCTAGAGGCAAGATTAGGAATCGGGTATTACCGTTTATCATTCCACACGTGCTTATGAGTTTTCCACTGAATCACATATTGCAGGATCATATCAATTATAGCATAGAATATAAACTCTTAATTATAAACGTGAAAATGAATAATACAATATTATTGCCTCTAGGGCATATTTCTAACATAACATGGGTAAAATCTCGTGTGCACCATCAAAATCTCTGACACACGCGATACTCTCAGATGGCTATTGTCGGGAAAATACCACCCCATGTGTAGCATAAATATATAAAAGAATAATTTTTGAATAAACTTCAATATTTATGTTGCACAATTTTTTGTATTTTTACATATTATAGTTCAAATATATTGTTGAGCTGTAAATTTGAGATTGCAGTAAAAATTTGAGAAAATAACGAATGATTTTTTTTTTGTTAATAAACACCCTAAGGACATTTTGTACACTGGAAATGGATGGCGTGTTAGGGCACTCTGGTTTAGCCACATCGTTTCCACTGTAGACTGTTACAAGTATTTCTTCCCGTCTTATATAGTATGATAGAATTTTGTGTATGTAAGACAAGGCGGTGGGAGGTGAACTTCTCGTGCTCGTAGGGTTAGAGTGTGTGCGCGTGCTTTCATATGAGTGGGTGTATCTGAGCATCTACATCTGTACTCTTTTTGGATGAAAAGAAAAAAGTGCAAATGACCATATGGTCTCACCAGCATCTCTGTCCATGTCTCTCTCATCTGACTTGTCGAATAGGGGATAGAAGAGAATTTACTAAAAGTCAGAGCTCCATGCCTTATCCACAATATAATTCATTGTACCCCTTTGGTATATCAGGTCGCCGCATCGCCATTGCCATCCAAAAATTCGATACTCCACAGTCCACACTGAACCCATACATGCATGGTGTCGCACAAATTAAAGGAGCCCGGCATTTATCCGAACCCTCCCGTATCACCTTTTGCTGGTCAAATTGCTCGAAGATCATCCTGTCGGTGCACATTTCCATGGCTATATATGCAAGGCTCCCCTATGCCCAGCTCAAAGCAAGCCAGCACAGCTCAAAGCCTCGTATACAAGAGCTTAGCTAGAAGCGATTGTAGCTACTCATTGAGCTCACTAGCATTAGCACTAAGCTTGATGGAGCAGGTGACGAAGCTAGCGGGGCAGCGGGCGGTGGTGATCTTCGGCATGAGCTCCTGCTGCATGTGCCACACGGTCACGAGCCTCCTCCGCGATCTGGGGGCGAACCCGACGGTGGTGGAACTGGACGAGGACCCTAGGGGAAAGGACATGGAGAAGGCGCTGGTGCGGCTCATCGGCCGGAACCCTGCCGTGCCGGCGGTGTTCATCGGCGGCAGGCTCGTCGGATGCACCGACAAGGTCATGCCCCTTCACCTCAGCGGCAAGCTTGTCCCGCTGCTTCGTAATGCAGGTGCTGTCTGGGTGTAGTGCATGGGAGGGCATTGTAGATATTCGGCTGCATGCAGCTGACACGGGACAATAATAATATATAGACGTAACACGTATGCTACGTGTTCTGTCATCTTGTATCAGGTGATGACGAAGACTAAGGAAAATGCTAATCATTTTCTTTCACTGCATATGGGATGTGTCCGGTCATGGTGTTACAGAATGTAATAACTAGTTTCCGGTCACAAAGACATGTAAAATATCATGCAAAGTTTCGATAATTCAACCCAGAGGCTGGGCTGACATGAGCCCGGTGAACAGTACCACAATTTATAAAGGAAAAGAACTTCAAAAAATTCTATTTTTTTTTGTGGTGCAACATGCTTCTCTGCGTGAACTCCGTGTAAAACTTTGTGAAGTTTGGACATTCGTGGAGTTCGTGGCAAAAAAGACAAAGTCAGACGTGAACAGTGCGATTTTAAAAGTTTCTCAGACATCCGAAGTGTGTCTTTTTTGCCACGAGCTTCTCAAATGTTCAAACTTCACAAAATTTTGCATGGAGTTCACCCACAGAAACATCTTGCACCACAAAAAAATTGTACTTTTTCCCCCTTTCAAATGATAGTACTGTTCATGCCCGGACTCATATGAGCACAAGCACCAAATCGACGCTCTCACAAAGTTTCTGAACTAGCAAGGACACAAGAATAATGAAACATGAGGTTCGGTCACACCTTCTCGTCAGCATTTCGATAGTGCACCAAAAAGTGGAAATTGTTATTTTCAGCAAAAGCATCCTTGATCTCTCGTACGGCCTTTTCCGAGCACTTTGTAGCTTGTTGTACAAAAAGTTCATTGGCATATTTTCATGCTAGTATATAATTAGATTGATATATGCAACATGTGAATTGTAACAATAAATAGATGCTATCTCTCAGTTACAATAGGTACCAACTTGGCAAGTGGTTCATGATGCTTTTGGTTTACGTATCCCAAGGAAAACTTTTATTGGTTGGTACTATGAGAAGAGTGAAGAACTATTTTTTTGTAAGGAGTGCGTATAGACTAATGAAAACTAGAAAACCCCGTTGTGCCCATGATGCAAAAATAAATGATGTCAATAAGTGAGGACAACTATAAAGAACATGTACTCCCTCCGTCCCTTAAAGAGTGTACTTTCAACTTTGTTGGAGAGTCAAACTATTTCAAAGTTTGACCAAGTTTGTGCAAAAATATATCAATGTTTGTGAAATTAAATAGATATATGATGAAAGTATATTTTATCACGAATCTAATGCTACTAATTTGATGGCATAAATGTTGATGTATTATTGTATAAACACGGTCAAACATAAAAAAATTGACTTTCCAAGAAAGTTGGAAGTACACTCTTTAAAGGACGGAGGGAGTAGGCATATAAGAAATTAATGACAACTTCTACGCGCGCGCCAGAGGGGGAGGGGGGTAGCACTCTTGTAAGATAGGTTTTGTGTAACCTAATGTGGTGTGGGATTCCTGGTTTTCCATGCGGAGTCAGTGCTGCACTCCTTGGGCTGGGCCAGTGGGCCAACATAGTCATGATCTGGAGAGGTCACATTCAGTCATTGTCATCAGGGGGGCTCAGTTTTTGACTCGCGTTTTGTTGTAGTTGCATCCTAGCTGTCATGCTATTGCTTTGGCTATTTGTGAGGCAGGGACAACATGGACCTTGCTCTGTCCTTTGTAAAACGTTGTTCAGAGTAAGGATGTCGCTTTGATTTTGAATATCTTGGGTATATCTTTTTCATAGGTTAGGATAACCTATATTATGAATTATAGAGGCAACATATAATTACACATAATTGTGATGCAAGTGCCATTTAATAGGTGTGTAGTTAGGAAGGTTTCATCGAAGGAACCAATAAAGAGAGATAAGAGGAGTACAACGCCCGTGCGCCGCACCAAGCGGTATATGACGACCTGGCACTTTGTAAAGGCCTGCTTGGAAGATAGTGATCATCAGAGGTGGTGGCATAGAAAGAGAGAGTAGATCACAAGCATGAGCCCGGCAGCAAGCGGATGTATATGCTGACCTAGCATAGGCCTTCCCGACACATGTCTCCTGCACATGCCGACCGCACGCCGTGTAACAGTCGGAGATGCTGTTGTGGTTAGCTAGCTGGTGGGGGCCGTCGATCTCGCTTGGTTTCTACCCAAATGTTGAACACCCCTTATAGACCCTCTTGCTTCTACCTGGTTGTTGGATGTTGTCGGGGTTACCCGGCTGGTGGAGACCGTTATTTTGGCACATCATCATGTTGGTGTATTCCGTATTGGTGTATATGTTGGGTCGACGTATGTCTAGTAGACCTTGTGCACCATGTATATGCCGGGAGAGATATGTTGGTCAGGAAAGGGTTTTCCCATATGGACTTTTCCCAACAGACATGATTGGTCGGCAATAGTCTTTCCCGACTGACTGTCTGTTGACGGAAGCTGTTTTCTGGGCCAACTTGGCTGCCGGGAATGTAGTGTTGTGGTGTAGTGTGGTGCGGGTCATGTGTGTGTTTCCAGAGGAGCCGGTACATAAAGAACTTGCCATCGATCAAGCACTCACTTCGCACATTGCACTCATTGCGCATAAACAAACGAAGCCGATAAGCGAGGCTAACTATATGAAAGCAACTGAAAGAACAAATGGGGACTTTTTAGGGAAATGGGGACTTGGTGATGCACATGTTAGTTTACGTCGCTCATAGGAGTTGTGGGGCTGGGCCTCACTGTGTGCTGGCTAGTCATCTTCCGGCCTATTGGCATATCTAGGGTAATGTCCTTGGGAATACAATGTTTACATAATATTGAAGGTAGGCACTATTTATAAGGTAGATATATGCATTGGGTCAGAATAGTAAAAGACCATTGTTAAGAACACTAAAATATACATAAAACATGGTTATATAAATTTCTTGAGTGGCCCTTCTGCTCATGCCTCAATTCCAATATTTCCTCCTCTTCGTACTCCCTCCTTCGCCTTCATTGCACTTGTTTCAAAAGCTCTATCCTCCTTTACACGAAGCATGCCTTTCTTGTAGTTGATGAAGTGCTTCCCTATCTCATAGCACGCATATGTGTCCCGGCTTTATAGTGGATATTCAACCTGGACAGTGGTGAATCTGCCCAGTATTTGTGATTTCGCTTATCGAACTTGCCCTTCATGTAGGCGTAGTACTAATCCATCATTGATGTTGCGATGTATGCTACCGAATCCTTATATGGTATAAGTCGTCTGTGGGATGCCGATTGTACCACTCGGCGTATCCTTTTGCGGTCTCTTTTTGGGCTTTCGCTGAGTATTTCTGGTACTAAGCATGTAACTCTTTTCCTGTAGTGTCGGGCATAATTTTTGAATATTGCATCATCTCCAAATGCTCAAAACTCTACTATAGAGCCATCAATATATGTTCAGAGAGAGAGAGAGAGAGAGAGGCCTTCTCGTATTGTAATTATGGATTTTGCATCAAGAAATGCATGGAAAAACTTATTTTGAAACATGAAAGCAAGTTGAGGGTGGCAGCATCAGCATGCGGGCAATGAACATGGTCAGAGATGATAACACTTGAGGGTGGCAGCAAGATCATGCCGGCAGTGAACATGGCCGAGATGGCAACACTGGGCGGAGCCGGACAGCGTTCAAGCTACTATTGCAGAAGCTAATTTTTTTGATAACACTGGTAGAAAAAAAGGCATGTTGTCCCGGTTCATAAGGGCCTTTTGTCCCGGTTCCTGAACCGGGACTAAAGGGTCGGTACGAATGCCCTGTCCTTTTAGTCCCGATTCAATCCAGAACCGGGACAGATGGGCCTCCACGTGGCCTGTGCGCGGAGCCCAGGCAGGAGACTCTTTGGTCCCGGTTGATGGCATCAATCGGGACCAATAGGCACCCACGCGTCAGCATTTTTGTGGCTGGGGTTTTTGTTTTTTTTTTGAAGGGGGGGGGGGGTTGGGGCTTTTGGGGGTTTAATTTAGGTGTTTCATATATTGTGTTAGCTAGCTATAATTAATAGAGAGAAGTGTCATCTCTTATGTCCGTACTTGGTCGACGCTACGTACTATACATACGTATAGAAAGGACTAGACACGCTAGCTAGCTAGTAAGCAAATGAAGGAAACAAAAGATCGTCATGAACATATATGCATACAGAGAGAAGTGATATCGACCACCTCTCCTTCTCCGAGAGATTGGTCGAACAACAAGTTCTCGTATATCTATCCGACACTACCGACTACATATATACAATAATTATCTCTTACAAATATAATCATACGGACTCATGGTCCACATAGTATTCTCCGTCTTCGGCGATCACGTGGTCAAGAAAGAATGCCGCCAATTCCTCTTGAATTGCTCGCATGCGAACTGGTGCTAGGAGTTCATCCCGCTTCCGAAACATCTAATTTGAAGAAGGGGGTCAATACATATATATATATATGAATGATTGAAACTCAACACAAATGATGGTAATAAAATAAAATTGTGAATGCTGTTATTTACGTACTTCATATTGTTCGTCAGTGTAGCCCCGCTCATAGGTCGTGTGGCGGATGGACTCACAAACGTAGTATCCACAGAAATCATTTTCTTGTTCCTGCCACAACCACTTTACAAGAAATAGAGGTCAATCAAACCGATAAGCAAGAATGTCAAATGGTATTGATGAAACTGGCGCTTAAATCAATAGGAAATGCACGGAACATGCTATTATAGTACTTACTTTCGGGTGTCTAAATTGCAGCTTCTTCGGGAGTCCTGGAGCTCTTTTGGAGAATTTTTTCCAAACCCTGCCAGTCAAAGAAAAAAATTACTTGATATATCAGGAAATGAACAAAGTTGCTGATATGGTGGATAATGATCGATTTAACTTACTTCTAAAGCATTTGAGTCATGTCTGCATAGTCCTGGGGATCTTTTCGTCTTGAGTCTAAGACGTTTACTAGTCCCTGCTCAAGCTTAATCTCTAGGAGAATATAGTGGTAACTGCACACGCATGCATAACTCATTAATTACATTACTATAACCTTGACTAATATATAAGGGAAACCGAATATGCACAAGACAGTAACACTCACTTGAAGTTGTAAGAAAAGAATATTATATCTTTGTTTTCATTTATTACCAACAATCATAGCAAGTTGGCCTCGGTATCTGCGGCATGAAATTTAACCTGAGTTACATCTATGAGATATGTGTCAATGAACCCAATATCACCGACTTGTCTTTTCTTCAATTCGGCGATCTTCAATCTGCATAATATATTGAGGATGATTATAAATACATGCAATGAAAGAGCTGAGCTATATAAAGAGACTTAATGATAGAAGTAGTACTACTTACAGACAGTAGCAGGCGACTGTTGTTTTATCGAGGGCCAATTGATTGAAAAACTGAAAGAACTCCTCAAATGGAACATGCAACAGTTAAATTCCAACGAGGTCATGCTCCTTTTTAACTTTCACATACAAAGTACTCCTCCCCCAGAGTCTCTGCAGATTTTCAAGTATCAATCATGCAATCTTCGCATCATCATTGATAGAGATCTTTCATCTTTGACGAGAGGCTTCCCGTACTCATATCTTTGTATCTGCACCTCCATGAAATCATAATGTACATCGTCGGGCTGGTAATCGCCAAAATTGCTATAACCGGGCATCATCCTCGGATCATTAGCGACGTTGTCGCTAGGCACCTTGAGTGGGGGGGCACGATTGCTTTGCTTGTTCGCCGAGCTGGGCAATTTGTTTCCCAGCTCGCCGTTCTTTCAGCCTTTGATCACTGATAGTACTTCCCGACCGCTCCGCTTCGGCAAATTCCTTTCCAATAATGCGCTCATAGTTTCCTTTCGGTGGAGACTTGGGTGGTTTTGTCAGGGCAGCCAGAGTGCGCTTTGCTTTCACCGGATCTACCTTCTCCTTCGGAGGTGGATGTTTCTTTGCTTTCACCCCTTCAAAGTAGTTCCTCACTTTTTCTCGTGCGATCTCGGCGTTCTCCTCCGGGGTCCTCTCGTATGGTAACTTCTCTGGAGTCTTCAGAGAAGGACCAAATCTGTATTTCCTCCCGCCTCTGGCTGTACTGCTAGACGCCGGCAGAGCAGACGGAGCGGTTGTCTTCTTTACTTTCTTACGAGGCAGAGGAGAAGGACTACGACGCACCGGAGCAGCCGGAGCGGCGGCAGGTCTCTTCCGCCCTTGCTGACGAGGCGGAGAAGGAGGAGGCTGGCTGCTCGAGCGCGTCGGCGCAGGCGGAGAAGGAGGCGGAGTGCCGCCACGCGCTGGAGAAAGAGCCAGTCGAGTGCCCTGATCGTCACTCGCCGGAGGAGGAGGCGGTGGCGGAGGCGGAGTGCCCTAACTCGCCGGAGGAGGAGGCGGTGGAGGAGGCAGAGTGCCCTGACTTGCCGGAGGAGGAGGAGGCGGAGGCGTCCAGTTCGGAAGGTTGATGAGCTCCTTCCGCCATAGGCATGGAGTCTTCAGAGCAGACCCCAGCCTAGTCTCCCCTTCACCGGTAGGGTGGTCAAGCTGGAGGTTCTCAAATCCCTCCGTTATTTCATCCACCATCACCCTAGCATATCCTTCTGAAATCGGCCGGCAGTGAAAAGTTGTGTCGGGTTCAGTAGGATAAACAGAGCCAACAGCCGCCTTGACCTTCAAATTCATCCATTGCGTCATAAGGTGGCAATTTTGAGACTCCGTGATAGCATCCACGGGATAGCTGGCAGGAGCCGTCAAGGCATGCTCCGGCTGAAGCAGCTCGGTGGAAGCCACGCTGCTTCTCCGCTGAGATGGCGGGGTAGCTTCAGGGGAAGCTTCGGCAGTACGTTTGCTGCGATTTGGTTCTCGTTCCTCTATCGCTTGTACCCTTGCTTCCAGCGCCTGCATTTGCTTCGGCAGTACGTTTGTCTGTGCTCATCCCACGTACGTACACCGTTTCCATTTCACAGCTGTAAAAGTTCTTCAACTAATGGCCTTAGGTACACATCAATTTCGTTGCCGGGTTGCTTAGGGCCATGGATGAGAACTGGCATCATAATGAACTTCCGCTTCATGCACATCCAAGGAGGAAGGTTATACATACATAGAGTCACAGGCCAGGTGCTGTGATTGCTGCTCTACTCCCCGAAAGGATTAATGTCATCCGCGCTTAAAGCAAACCATACATTTCTTGGGTCCTTTGCAAACTCATCCCAATACTTTCTCTCGATTTTTCTCCACTACGACCCGTCAGCGGGTGCTCTCAACTTCCCATCTTTCTTTCGGTTCTCACTGTGCCATCACATCAACTTGGCATGCTCTTCGTTTCTGAACAGACGTTTCAACCGTGGTATTATAGGAGCATACCACATCACCTTCGCAGGAACCCTCTTCCCGGGGGGCTCGCCGTGAACATCACCAGGGTCATCTTGTCTGATCTTATACCGCAATGCACCGCATACCGGGCATGCGTTTAGATCCTTGTATGCACCACGGTAGAGGATGCAATCATTAGGGCATGCATGTATCTTCTCCACCTCCAATCCTAGAGGGCATACGACCTTCTTTGCTGCGTATGTACTGTCGGGCAATTCGTTATCCTTTGGAAGCTTCTTCTTCAATATTTTCAGTAGCTTCTCAAATCCTTTGTCAGCCACAACATTCTCTGCCTTCCACTACAGCAATTCAAGTACGGTACCGAGCTTTGTGTTTCCATCTTCACAATTGGGGTATAACCCTTTTTTGTGATCCTCTAACATGGGATCGAACTTCAGCTTCTCCTTTTGACTTTCGCATTGCGTCCTTGCATCGACAATGACCCGGCGGAGATCATCATCATCGGGAACATCGTATGGTTCCTCTTGATCTTCAGCAGCTTCACCCGTCACAGCATCATTGGGCACATCGTCTGGTTCCTCTTGATCTTCACCAGCTCCCCCCGTTGCAGCATCACCGTATTCAGGGGGCACATAGTTGTCATCATACTCTTCTTCTTCGTCGTCTTCCATCATAACCCCTATTTCTCCGTGCCTCGTCCAAACATTATAGTGTGGCATGAAACCCTTGTAAAGTAGGTGGGAGTGAAGGATTTTCTAGTTAGAGTAAGACCTCGTATTCCCACATTCAGTGCATGGACAACACATAAAACCATTCTGCTTGTTTGCCTCAGCCGCATCGAGAAACTCATGCACGCCCTTAATGTACTCACAGGTGTGTCTGTCACCGTACATCCATTGCCGGTTCATCTGCGTGCATTATATATAATTAAGTGTCCAAATTAATAGAAGTTCATCATAACATTAAAACCAAAGTGCATACATAGTTCTCATCTAACAACATATAGCTCTCCAGAGCATCTAATTAATTAAACCATACATTGAAACTATGTAAAACATTTCAATGCGAAAACAAATGCGATCATAATCGCAACCAAGGTAACAATTGATCCAACGGCATAATGATACCAAGCCTCGGTATGAATGGCATATTTTCTAATCTTTCTAATGTTCAAGCGCATTGCATCCATCTTGATCTTGTGATCATCGACGACATCCACAACATGCAACTCCAATATCATCTTCTCCTCCTCAATTTTTTTTATTTTTTCCTTCAACAAATTGTTTTCTTCTTCAACTAAATTTAACCTCTCGACAATAGGGTCGGTTGGCATTTCCGATTCACATACATCCTACATAAATAAAATCTATGTCACGTTGGTCGGCATAATTTTCATAAACAATAAATGAACCAATAGTTATAAAGATAATATATATACCACATCCGAATCATAGACAGGACGAGGGCCGACGGGGGCGGATACCAAAACCATCGCACTATATAAGATGCAATAATAAAAGTAAGAAAATAATACAAGTATCTATGTAAACATACAAGTAAGAATATTTTTCCTTTCAAAAAGAAGATAAGAACAAGAGGCTCACCACGGTGGTGCCGGCGATGAGCTCGGCGCGGGTGATCGACGGCGGTGAAGACGGGGACGGGGCGTGACGGACCGCTAAAACTAAACAAATATTATGGAAAATGAAGTTTGGAGGTCGAGCTTGGAGAGGAGAAAGCTTAAGTAGTGTGGCTCGAGCATTCCATCGAACACCTTGTGTGCATAGGAGGTGAGCTAGAGCACCACCAAGCCCTCTCCCCCTCGGCCAGAGAAAAACAGAGCACTGGGGTGCTCTGCTCGCGAGCGAGGGGTATATATAGGCACCTCATTCGTCCCGGTTGGTGACATGAGCCGGGACTAAAGGGGAGCCTTTGGTCCCGGTTCAAGGCACCAACTGGGACCAATGGTGGTGGGCCAGGAGCGAGGCCCATTGGTCCCGGTTCATCCCACCAATCGGGACCAAAAGGTCCAGATGAACCGGGACCAATGGCCCACGTGACCCGGCCAGCCCCCTGGGCTCACGAACCGGGACCAATGCCCACATTGGTCCCGGTTCTGGACTGAACCGGGACTAATGGGCTGACCTGGCCTGGACCAAAGCCCTGTTTTCTACTAGTGTAAAGAAGCTTTATTACTTAAAGGATTTTGCATTGCATCTGATCTCTACATAATTGAGATGCACACAGCCATAACCAAGTCCAAGTTTCAATTATTTTTTATAAAAAAGGCGGAATACAAGTAGTTATGTGGAGACTGTATAATGCCTAAGACGTAGGAGGGCCAATTCAAAGATCATTGCTGCCATCCATGTCGGATAAAAGATACATCTATGGATAACTTGCAGAAGAGAAATTTTGCAACAAAAAAACTTGCAGAAGAGAAGAAAGCTAAATGACTGATACAGGTCACCGGCTTCACCTGCTGGAACGCACGCAAAAGGCGAGGGGGCAGCTCCCGACGGAGAACCCCTGGTGAACAGTAAATCCACTCTCCGGGAGTAGAAAATACTCTCTCCGCAGAAGAGCGTGGCGCTGCGCAGCATCAACAACGAGGGGAGGGAGGCGTGCGTCGGTATCCCCTGTTAGAGTTGTGTTGAATATTGTGTGCAAGGTAGGTTACAGTTGGACTAGAAGTTGTATTGTGTTTACATAGGATGTGGAGTCGTGTCCTAATAGGACAGTTGTATCCTAGGTCTCTCATATATAGCGGGGGTAGACACACGATGTAACATATGCCAGCATAATAGCACAGGCGTGCAAGGGGGAGCCGGCGGCGTGTGCCGGCGCCCGGGTAGCCGGTGTGCGGTATTGTGACGGTGTCACGGGGAGGAGCGCCCGTAGTCAGGCCCCAGAGATGTAACCATATCGATAAACCTCGTTAACAAATCTCGGTGTCGTGCTCGTGTGATTGCTTGGTCTTCGGATGATCAACAGTATGTCTTGAATTTATTCTAACATCCCCTGCACATGAGCATGCAACACCATGGTGGCCACAAGCAGTGCTGCACTGGCAAATGAAATTGAGTACTTCATCCGTCCGGAAATACTGAGGGAGTAGCAGCGAGGAAGATCGGTGGCGCCAGATCATAGCTCGACCCGTACAACTCATCAAATCTGCCTTCTTTCCTATTCTACATTGTACATATTTTCAAGTTACGAGAAAGAACGGATTTGAATGCAATTCTGGGCTGCATGGCCGCCTCACGAGATAGGTACTCGCTACTGTGTGTGCGAACTGCGACGAGGTGATGATGTAGGCGCTCGCCGAGATGCCGCTAGTGAAGTTGGCCGTGTATACGAGGTGCTGTGGATCGAGCCACCTGTGGCACCGCCAGCAGGTTAAAAACCAGAGTGAATCGAACAAAAAAAATGGCCGGAGTAATTGAAATGTGGGCCTTAGATTTGGATAAAAATTAAGGCCTTTTTTAATTTGTAGGAATTTTGTTGGAATTTCCTAGGATAGAATTTTCAAAGAAAAAATTTCTATAGAGCCGTTTGGTTTATAAGAATGGATTACTTTTATGTGGGATAGGAACCAATCTTTCATATTTAAAAGGAAAAAATATTAGTCTAGACTCAATAAAAAAATTCATATCCTATTCATCAAATGACAGGTCTTTCTTTATAGGAATTTAGATGCATGTCATCCCATATCCTATGATTTTTCTATTCCTATAATATTTCTATCCTATGAACCAGAGGAGGGCCTATGACTTTTGTGGTTTGTAGGAATTTTGTAGAAATTTCATATGATAAGATTTTCAAACAAAAAATTCCTATGGAACCCTTTGGTTTGTAGGAATTGATTCTAATTCCTATGTAGGATAGAAACTAATCCTTCACATTACAAAGGAAAAAAATAGTCTAGATTAATGAAAAAATTCCTATCCTATGCATCAACCGATATGTATTTCTCTATAAGAATTTAGACGCATGTCATCTCACTTTCTACAATTTACCTATTCCTACGATTCCTACTCTATTAACCAGAGGAGGACTAAAAGAAGTAAAAAAATCGATAGTAGTTTGCTTAAATTATGTTAAAAAAATGAAGATTTGTACTAAATGGGTTATTTTTTGTCGCAAGAAGAAGATGACGTCAGACCCCATCATCTCTCCTCGTGTCCAACACTAGCTAGCCTTCCTTGCGCCAAACACGCTACTTTGTCCTTAGGCTGCTGCCAATGCATGGATGCTTAGATGAGGTGCTAAGCACATTAAATAGCTTAGCAACTATAGTCCTTAATGCATAGATACTTAGCTTATGGTTGTTAAGCTTGCTTCATTTAATGATTTAGCAACTAAAGTTATTCATGTATTGGTGGGCTTTCTTCTTTTAAACTGTTTTGCCTAGTTTCACGCGCTTAGCATCGTTTTTTCCTAGGGTCATCACACTCATCTCTCTCTTTTTTAAATAACTCGCCACATCAGATTTTTTACCTACGTGGAAGTTAGCACATGTACAAGATGGAGCATTGGGAGGAGCCTTACATCGTTTTTCAGTTATGGCATATGATTTGACTATACAATTTTTGGAAAAGGGATAAGCCTAGGATCTGTCCGTACATTAGAACTTTCTTCTTGACAATATTGAATCCTCGTATAGCCCCAATAACAGCACACGTAGCTGATATTAAAAAAAAACAGTACACGTAGCTGCATAGAGATATGAAGCATGTCACCGACCGAACTTATAATGATCTCATGTTTGTCACGACCGCTGACTTTTCCATCGTTGAACTGGTCATCATTAATTACCTGCTCTCAAATTCACGTACGATTGCAGTCGTAAGTGCATACTCAACAAAATTGTCTAGTGCAACCTTAATGTTATTGCATACTATCATAATTCATAAAATACTCAGTAATCCCTCTGTTTCTTTTAGTCTGTATATAAAGTTTGGTCAAAATCAAACTTTGTAAAATTTAACTAATTTTATATTAAAAAATATCAACATTCACAATGTAAAATCAATATTATCAAATGCATCATGAAATGTATTTTCATACTATATAGTTTTAGTATTGTAGATATTTATATTTTTTAATATAAATTTGGTCAAACTTTGTGTAGATTGACTTTGACCTAATTTTACGCGTGTGGTAAAAAAGAAACGGAGGGAGTACTGTCCGCAGATCATATGCGGCTGTGACAAACAAAATCGCAATTCTTTATTCCTTTTTGGTGAGGATTTTTTATTGTGGAGAACATGATCCATAATTCCATTGTAACTCTGAAACCAAATACTGACAAAAAGGGTTTATATACATGAGCTAACGTAATACTTGGAGAACGTACCATTTTTACTAGCATGCAATTGCTTTTTATGTTGTTTATTTATAGGAGTAGGTAGTATGACGCATTAGATAAAGATATGATGGTGACTTCTGTTTACATGTCATTGTCGTTATCCACCATTCTTACAAGCATGCAAATGCTAGTCGGTTGAATTGCCCATGCATATCTCCAGTCTCTACGATGAGCATGGGCTAGATAGCACCGCCCGGAGAACCGGGCTAGATAGCACCCCCGGGAGAACGGAAGAAAATCAGCAGGATCGTCGACAACCTTGTGCAAAATATGTAAGCGCATGCACACGTAAGGTTACTTGGCGGAGCAGATACATGCGTACATATATTAAGAAAACATGAGATGTTGAACAACCAATGAGGTTGTAGCACCTAGCGGTGACTATTTCAATCTGGTATATCCTTTCCTCTCGTATTTGACTTGTTCTGTTTGCTCACATGCATGCAGAAGTTCCATCATGTCACCACACTATTTGCTTGCGCCACCTTGAGCCAAAGCCAACTCCGACTATATAAGAACATCTACCCACGCCTCCATGGACAAAGCATCTCACAATGGCCTCCTCTTCCTCTTTGTTTCTCCTTGCCGTGCTTCTTGCGCTGGTCTCATGGCAGGCCACTGCCTATGACCCCAGCCCTCTCCAAGACTTCTGCGTCGCCGACATGAAGTCACCTGGTATGTATATGTATTATGTGTATGTATATGTGCATTAATACCAATGATGCTGTAATGGTCTCGTAGCAGCATATCTGTGGTCACACCTGAGTTATTATGAGTTTTGCACGCTATATGTTGATACCAAAACAAAGTATTATAAATTCCTACTTACTCAAAACGCATGCTACTTTGTAAGCTCAGTGTTACTTTTTTTTTTTGCGGGTAAACTTAGTGTTACTTCCTCCATGCATGCAGTGCGAGTAAATGGATTTCCTTGCAAGGACCCAATGGCCGTCAACCCGGAAGATTTCTTCAATCCAGCCATGCTTGACCAACCTAGGGATACTAAGAACAGCAAGGTTGGGTCCAACGTCACCAACATTAACGTCATCAATTTCCCTGGCCTCAACACTCTCGGTATCTCGCTGGCACGCATTGACTATGGACCATTGGGCGTGAACACACCACATATACATCCCCGTGCCACTGAGCTCCTTACTGTGCTTGAGGGAACTCTCTATCTTGGATTTGTCACATCCAACCCAAATAGGCTCTTCTCCAGGGTGGTCAAGAAGGGTGACGTATTTGTGTTCCCGAAGGCAATGATCCACTTCCAAATGAATCTAGCGCATGACAAGCCAGCAGCTGCGTTGTCATCACTCAGCAGCCAAAACCCAGGAGTTATTTCTATTGCCAATGCAGTCTTTGGATCAAACCCACCCATTTCGGATGATGTTTTGGCCACCGCGTTTCAGGTGGAAAAGAAACTGATTGATTGGCTCCAATCTCAGTTCTGGGAGAATAACCACTACTAATATGTTGTAGTGTTTACACCTATAAATAGTATAAAGAATAAATGCCATGTATGTGTGTGCCTGCGAGCCGCGAGTTTTTCATTTCCTTTTGAATCGTGACAATATATGTTGTTTGTTGGATTGATATAGTAATATGGTGACAGTGTAAGCATTTGGTTGTTTAATAAATGGAATACATTGGTGTCCTCTTCCCTTGTAACCGAAATAAGAGAATCGATGAAGTTCATGAGAAAACCAATGACTGCTTGCATGCTATTTCTGGGCACGATATTTAGAGATATGCTTTAGAGGATTAAGTATCCCAGAGGGGAGAGCTAAGGGATGATTAGCCCAAGTACCTTGCCACCACAGCTTTGCCTTGGAAGTACTCTAAACATAGAGAGTTTTTACGGTGCATCATACTATTGAAACTAAGGTGTAGTATATAATTGATCCAATGCACTAACACTAGAACACTAGTAGAAAACGGAGATTTAGCGCCGGTTCGTAAGAGCCTTTAGTGCCGGTTCCATAACCGGCACTAAAGGGTGGGCACTAAAGCCCCCCCCCCCTTTAGTACCGGTTCGGCACGAACCAGCACTAAAGTGCCACCACGTGGCGTGAGCTCGCGCCCTGGTATAGGAGACCTTTAGTACCGGTTGGTATATTTTTTTAAAAAATTTGGAAAAAAATTTGATTTTTTTTCAATTTTTATTTTTTCTGAATTATTTGATGATTTAGTCTCTAATCACCTCTCTTAACTGCTCAAGTGTGGATCACTCATTCCAAATCGCCTGACTTCCTGGCCGGTCACCCATCCTCTCACTCCCCCAGCCTGAGCACGCTGTCAATCCTATTAACTCTCAGCAGTTTAGCTTGAGCATTAGGTCACACGTTTCACCGTTTGAGTTTGAAACTATTATTCTAAAAAACAGTAATTATTTAGTAACACTAATATTTCTTGAATAAGTTTGACCATAGTTTGACCAGATTTGACCAAAATTTAAAAAATTGAAATAATTATTTAGTAACACCAATATTATTGAATAATTATGTAGTAACATTAATACTTCTTGAATAAGTAGTTTGACCAGATTTAACCAATTTTTTTTAAAAAACTGAAATTTGACCATATCTTTTTTTCGTTTTGGAATTTCAGGATTCTAAAAAATTGCAAACAGGCCGTAGGCGGTCTCCATCGGATGCGGATTTTCGTGCTGAATTTTTTGATATATTATACGTTTTTTTTTCCGACATCGTATGCAAAAGTTATAGCCGTTTTACATTTTCCCTACACTTTTTGCAAAACATGTCCAAATTTAAGTTTTCAAATTTTCCTAACTAGTAGATGTAGTAATATAACTACCTCTCGAAGGATTTTATTTTTTGAAGTTTTTATCATTTTCTTTTGATTTTTTCAGAACTGAAATGGCGACACACGACGGCGGGGGGGGGGGGGGGGGGGGGGGTAGAGTTTGAAAATTGCCCTATACTGCCGGTTTGTGTCACACACCGGTACTATAGGTCAGACCCCTTTAGTACCGGTTCGTGGCACAAACCGGTACTAAAGGTTAGCCCTTTAGTACCGGTTTGTGACATGAACCGGTACTAAAGGTGATCGTGGGGCCCCGGCCTGACGCCAACCTGCCATCACCCCTTTAGTACCGGTTCGTGGCACGAACCGGTACTAAAGGTTCAACACGAACCGGCATTAATGCATAGCCGTTCGAACCGGCACTAATGGTACCATTAGTACCGGGCTAAAATCAAACCGGCACTAATGTGTCTCACATTAGGTCCTTTTTCTACTAGTGGAAGTTTCCTATGGGTTATGGTGTGATGGCACTAACAGAGTATGAAAAAGTAGTTTTAGTTTAGATGATATGTTTGCAATAACTTAGCCATGAACTGCGGACTCCCTCTGAATCCCCTTCCTAGAAGAGGAGGAAGGGAGGAACTTGTGGCCAATTCAGTCACGTGAGTTGAAGTATGTTGTCTACGAGCCCGAAGAGTTTATGTTATGATGAATCTTATTTCCATCTCAGTTAAATCTTAATTAGTTTGACCGTCTGTAATTAAGTTATACAAAAGCAAGATTTAACCAAAAAATGTTTGCAGTACATCTAAGTACCATCACATCTGAGGACATTAGTTTAAGGAGTTAACTTTTCCTAATTGTTTTGGATGGTGTGATATATCTTGCATCAAACTAAAAACTAGAGAAATGATAAAACATCAAGCCCCATAGTAAATCATTAGGCGCGACGACTAATATTTGGTATGTAATGACAAGTAGAGAAGGCAAGACATGGCGAAGCATTATTAGAGGGGACATACTGGTCTAATCTAACATGATGCTATATGCACAAACATCAGGTTTTGTTTGCATGAAAACAGTATGATGTTTCACATCTTGTGCGGTCTTCCTAGAACCACCTTATCGTGCGTGTGTCAGTCCATGCAGAATATGGCACAATTTTAATGGCATATAAGCTTGACTTGCTTTCATATCTTTTAGCTTGAACATCAGAACATGGCAGTAAAGCTCCATGTCAACTACAGAAAATAGTTCAAACCAATAGAGCATATAGGAATTGCCAGCATGAGTGCAGCATTTTGTTTAGTGAATGCAGCGGTAATTCTTTTGCTATTGATACAATTGGACCTCTCGCATTGCTCCTTGATATGAAGGCTGGGGATTCCCTGGACTAAATTGTCGTGATTCATAGGTTTGTATTTTGTTAGTTCTACCAGGGATAGGTATGGAAGACACTATGAGTGCATGTCCATGTATGATTCTTACTTCACCTCACGCCATAAATGAAGAAATCTTTCTCGGTACCAATCCTCTTGCCCATCGTAGTTTGAGAATTAGAAGGAGACTTTTCAGGTTTATATTTCTTCATTTGGAATCGTGGAGGTGAAAAGTGGATTTTAGACCTGAATAACAAACACATTTACATCACATGTTGAATAGTGTATTTGGAAGCCCCGGGGACGTCTCTCAACTTATAAAATCTCAGTAAAATAATTACACACATAAATCATGGTACTCTTTTTGTTTGAATAATTGATATGTGAAGATTGATGAATTGTATTTGGATTTTTTTAAATGCAAACTTTCAGCAATCAATTTAAA
This sequence comes from Triticum monococcum, assembly GCA_034509565.1. Classification (NCBI taxonomy): domain Eukaryota; kingdom Viridiplantae; phylum Streptophyta; class Magnoliopsida; order Poales; family Poaceae; genus Triticum; species Triticum monococcum. Next base: position 48,407,453 of record CM067845.1, read on the forward strand.
AAATATCCGACACTCACATTTCAGTTATTTTATAAATATATAGGTAACTCAGAAACAGTAAATTATTCATACATTTTAAATCAGTTCAAAATACACCAATAAATTTCTTAAGAATATTCTGCACACTTTTCAGAGCAATTTTAATATTTTCAAACAACTTAAGAATCAGTTTGTATAATTTCGGCAAGATTTCACACATTGACTATTTTTATTTACAAATCTCAATAATGTTTGAGTGAGAATTGAAATATGTTTAGAACAATGAAATTCAAAGTAGATTGAAACACCTCCAAGATTGGTCTTGTTCTAGTTAATTTCTTGTCGTCAAGAAATCAAATATATAAAAAGTTCAAAAATGGATTTTTTAAAGATATCAAATCTACTAAATTTTCATATTAAAAGTGAAGACAAATGATGTATGCTGATACATCCTAAATGTATCTATTTTATTTGAGGTTTCGTGTTGTAGTCGTATTAAATATGCAATGCTTTATCATTTATTTGGACTAACATACTAAAAGAGTGCCAAAGTGAGAGTTGATGTTTTATGTGCCTTTGGCTATTGGAAAAGCAGGTACTTTTTGAAAGTCGTAAAAATAAGAAAAAAAATCATGGAGTATTTTTTCATCAAAAGAGGGATCAACGCCAAAAAGTGGAGCCGCAAGGACCATATGGTCCAAGCGCCGATCCCCACGCCCTAGGTTCTATGTGCCGCCTGGGCATGTTGGGCCCCCGGGCACCTCCTTCATTTCTCGCCCCTGGCTCACATATACCCCAAAAACTTGAAAGTGATACTTCTAAACTGTCATTGAAAAGTGAAAAAATGTTACTTGCTTTTTGTCAATTACTTTCAAAAGTTGATGATGTGTTACTGAATTTGGTGTCATATATATGAAAAGAAAGTAAAATTCATGCAACTAAAGTTTTGATTGTCACTAGGACTAGATGATATCATGTGCATTGTTGTGGTAATTTGTTGCATTATAATTTGATGAAAGCTCATTGTCTGAAATTTGAATATGAGAATGTAAAGGGAATATACATATGATTTTTTTTGTATTCGCCTATTATGTAGTTGAATTACTTTAAAGATTTAAGTAGCATTTCTCATGCATGTTTGTGAGAAATACAAATAGTGGATTTGATGAGGTGTCATGTGGAGGGATGTGTGCATGTTAAGAGAAGTAGGGTTATGCATGCTGAGAGAAATAAAGTAGTGGGATTGATGATGTGGCATGTGTGGTGAGATGGCATTTGTGCATGCTAAGAGAAAATAGAAGTAATGGTGATCAACTATTTGGGTATATAGGATTTGTGAATCTTAAGAAATAAATCTCACAATGTGTATATGGTACTGAAATCATGTGCAATGTTTCTAAAATTTTGAAATTATGAAATTAATTAAATTCTCACTTAACAACGGAAATTTATGAAAATGTATTGAAATATGTTTCAATATTTATTTGGTAAATTCTTTTTGAAATTCCAAATGTTGACAAAAATTTGAATGAAATACAAATAAATCATTGAAATATGTTTCAGTATTTCTGAATAATATTTGAAAATCTGAAACTAAGTGTAATCTATTAAAAAAGAGTGAAAGTTATTGACATTTGTGTTAAATGTATGTAAAATTCTTATGAATTATAGTTGGAAAGTTTTTCTGAACTGTAAGCGATATGTTATTGTGATTTGTGAAAGTAAATACAAACTATCGTATAAAAGTTGTATGAAATGTCCGAAACTGTGTGTAATGGCTTTGAAATTATTTATTATGTGAAAGAAAGTGAAATATGTGAAACAAGCTTCTGAAATGTTATTTAGATTATTTGTTTATATTTTATTTATATTTCAATTAACTTCGGAAAACATTTAGTATATGTTTCAATTATTCCACTCGATTTCATTATAATAGTTAACACATATTTCAATAGACTCAATATGGTTGAAACCAATATATGTACTATTTTTAAAATTAACCAAGTGTTTTGATCTGAATGTTTAGGAATTAGAAATTCAAATGTTTATTTAACAAAAATATGCTATTTCCTAAAATATCTAAATTATCAAAAGGAAAATAAAATGCATGGATGGATACTACAAGCAACTTACTACTCTCCTCACACTCCCTTGCTTTCCCTGAAAACATTATATCCTACGAGACCTAGAGGGTCATACAGTAAACGCAAAATACGAGATGGAATCTAAGACACATGAATACCACATGCATGCGTGCTATACCTGATTTTTTTAGTTATATTTCAATTAGTTTTTGATAAAATTTAACACATATTCCTGTTGATTTAATATGATGGAAACTAAGATCTAAAATATTTTCAAATGTAACCAAGAATTGTTTTGTTCTAAATGTGTAGTCTCCAGTTGTTCAAATGTATAATGTGTGATTTTTTTAAAAGGTATGAATTATCTTAATTATCATGCAAGTTACTACCCCGCCTAGAAAATAGAATGGATGGATAGCACATGCAACTCACTACTCTCCTCGCACTTTCTTGCTTTCCTTTGACAGATATCTTATGACACTAGTAGAAAAAGGGTCAAATGTGAAGCACATTAGTGCCGGTTTGAATTTGAGCCGGTACTAATGTGTGCATTAGTGCCGGTTCCAACGGCTAGCCGGCCGCTCTCATTATTACCGGTTCATGACGAACCTTTAGCACCGGTTCGTGCCACGAACCGGTACTAAAGTGAGTGGTGGCAGAATGTTGTCAGTCCGGGGCCCCTCCAGCACCTTTAGTACCGGGTCGTATCACGAACCGGTACTAAAGGTCCTCCTACATAGACCCTTCGTCCACCCGAGCTCGCTTTGTTCTTCCCCTTTCCCTCTCCTCTTTGTTCTTTTCCCTCTTCCTCTCAAGCTCATCACACATTTTGCCCAAAATTTGTCAAGATTTGAAGGCCCTCATCCATTCAAATGATCACAAAGGTTAGCAACTTTGTCCTTTCATCTCTCATTGCTAGATTAGCTCGTGCAATGCTTTATATAGTGATTGATTTTTGAGTTTAGTAATTTGGGAGGAATTATATATATGTGCTAGTATTTGATTTATATGCAATTTGAGGTCAAAAAATAACATTTAGTTTGCATATGTAGGTGCGGTTTACTTAGTACCTTCTAAATCTCCGTCGTAACCACCGTCGATCGCTCGCAACGTCCCGTCGCCGGCACAACCTTGTGGTGAGCCTCTTGTTCATGAAGTTTTATATAAAAAATTGATGTTTGTGTGATTTGTATATATAATTACTCGTATAATTATCTTACCCATACGTTGTTTGTTATACATAGTGCCATGGTTTTGATATCCGTCCCCGTCGGCCCTCGTCCGGGTTATGATTCGGATGTGGTATATTCTCTTTTAAAATTCATTGCATTTCGTGTTTATGACAAATTATGCCCATCAAGTTGACATAGATATTTTTATGTAGGAGGTAGTTGAACCGGAAATTCCAACCGACCCTATTGTCGAGAGGTTAAATTTATTTGAAAGAGAAAACGAGGATTTGAAGGAAAAATTGAAAAGAATTGAGGGGGAGAAGATGGAATTGGAGTTGCATGTTGCCGATGTCGTCGATGATCACAAGATTAAGATGGAGCAAATGCGCTTGAAGATTAGAAAGATTAGAAAATATGCCATTCATAGTGAGGCTTGGTATCATTATGTTGTTGGATCAATTGTTACCTTAGTTGCGATCTTGATCGCATTTGTTGTTGCATTTAAAATCTTTAGCTAGATAGTTATTTGTTTGTTGCATTTAAGTGTTGTATGATCTTTATGTATTGTATTAATTTGGTGTTTTTGGTGCTGTGTATTGAAGATGAGCCGGCAATGGATGTACGATGACCGATGCTCTCCCGAGTTCATTAATGGCGTGAGTACTTTTCTGCTTGCGGCTGAGGCAAACAAGCGGGCGGATGGTTTTATGCCTTGTCCATGTGCTGGCTGTAAGAATGGTCACAATTACTCTACGTCAAGAACCATTCACGTCCACCTGTTTGAGTCTGGTTTCATGCCCCAATATAATGTTTGGACCAAGCATGGAGAAAGAGGGGTTATGATGGAAGACAATGAAGAAGAAGAGGACGACGACAGCTATCCTGGCCATGGGTTCCCTGAATACGATGATACAACAATGAGGGAAGAAGCTGAGCCGGTAATGCGGGAAGAAGCTGAGCCGGCAATGCGGGAAGAAGCTGAAGAAGAGGCATCGAATGAGCCCGTTGATGATCTAGGTCGGGCCATTGTCGATGCAAAGAGAAACTGCGCAAGTGATTTGGAGAAGAAGAAGTTGCAGCGCATGTTAGGGGATCACAAAAAATTGTTGTACCCGAATTGCGTAGGTGACAAGAAAAAGTTGAGCACCACACTAGAATTGCTACAATGGAAGGCAAAGAATGGTGTATTTGACAAGGGATTTGGAAAGTTGCTGGTAATGATAAAGAATATGCTTCCAAAGGACAACGAATTGTCCGAGAGTACGTACGAAGCAAAGAAGGATGTCTGCCCTCTAGGGTTAGAGGTGCAAGATACATGCATGCCCTAATGATTGCATCCTCTACCGCGGTGAGTACGAGGATTTGAACGCTTGCCCAGTATGCGGTGCATTGCGCTATAAGATCAGCCGCGATGACCCTGGTGATGTCGAGGGCGAGCGCCCCAGGAAGAAGATTCCTGCCAAGGTGATGTGGTATGCTCCTATAATACCACGGTTGAAACATTTGTTCCAAAACAAAGAGCATGCCAAGGCGATGCGATGGCACAGAGAATACCGTAAGAAAGACGGAAAGTTGAGAGTACCCGCTGACGGGTCGCAGTGGAGAAAAATCTAAAGAAAGTACTGGAAGGAGTTTGCAGATGACGCAAGGAATGTATGGTTTGGTCTAAGCGCAGATGGCATTAATCCTTTTGGGGAGCAGAGCAGCAACCATAGCACCTGGCCTGTGACTCTATGTTTGTATAACCTTCCTCCTTGGTTGTGCATGAAGCGGAAGTTCATTATGATGTCAGTGCTCATCCAAGGCCCTAAGCAACCCGACAACGACATTGACGTGTACCTAAGGCCATTAGTTGAAGAACTCTTACAACTATGGAATGGAACAGGTGTACGTGCGTGGGATGAGCACATGGGGGAAGAATTTGACCTAAAGGCGTTGCTGTTCGTGACCATCAATGATTGGCCTACTCTCAGTAACCTTTCAGGACAGACAAACAAGGGATACCGCGCATGCACGCACTGTTTGGACGATACCGACAGTATATATTTGGCTAATTATAAGAAGAATGTGTACCTGGGACATCGTCGATTTCTTCCGAGCAGGCATCTCGTAAGAAAGAAAGGCAAGAATTTCAAAGGTGAGGCGGATCACTGGACGAAGCCTCGCCACCGTACTGGTGCTGATGTATATGATATGGTCAAGGATTTGAAGGTGGTCTTTGGAAAGGGTCCTGGTGGACAACCTGTTTCGAATGAGGCTGACGGACGCGCACCCATGTGGAAGAAGAAATCTATATTTTGGGACCTGCCCTATTGGAAAGGCCTAGAGGTCCGCTCCGCAATCGACGTGATGCACGTGACGAAGAATCTTTGTGTGACCCTGCTTGGCTTCTTGGGCGTGTATGGGAAGACAAAAGATACACCTGAGGCACGGGAGGACCAGCAACGTATGCACGGAAAAGACGACATACATCAGGGTCATGCAAGCTACGCTCTTACCAAAGAAGAGAAGGAAATCTTCTTTGAATGCCTGCTCAGTATTAAGGTACCGTCTGGCTTCTCGTCGAATATAAAGGGAATAATAAACATGACAGAGAAAAAGTTTCAGAACCTAAAGTCTCATGACTGCCACGTGATTATGACGCAACTGCTTCCGGTTGCATTGAGGGGGCTTCTATGAGAAAATGTTTGATTAGCCATTGTGAAGCTATGTGCATTCCTCAATGCAATCTCTCAGAAGGTAATCGATCCAGAAATCATACCAAGGTTAGAGAATGATTTGGTGCAATGTCTTGTCAGTTTCGAGTTGGTGTTCCCACCATCCTTCTTCAACATCATGACGCACGTCCGAGTTCACCTATGTGAAGAGATTAACGTTTTGGGTCATGTATTTCTACACAATATGTTCCCCTTTGAGAGGTTCATGGGAGTCTTAAAGAAATATGTTCATAACCGTGCTAGGCCAGAAGGAAGCATCTCCAAGGGCCATGAAAATGAGGAGGTCATTGAGTTTTGTATTGACTTTATTCCTGACCTTAAGCCGATTGGTGTTCCTGAATCGTGGCATAAGGGCAGACTAGATGGAAAAGGCACGCTAGGAGGGGAACAAATAATATGTATGGACGGACATTCTCTCACTGAAGCACACTACACAGTTCTACAGAATTCCGCCTTGGTGGCTCCGTATATGGATGAACACAAGAATTTGCTACGCTCCAAACACCCGGAGCGGTCTGATCACTGGATTGCACGTGAACAAACCAGGAGTTTCGCCAGCTGGTTGCAGACACGTACCATGCATGACGCCTCTATTGAAGATGACCTGTACTTGCTGTCCCTGTTACCATCTTCGAATATAATGGCTTTCAAAGGGTACGAGATAAATGGTAATACATTTTACACGATCGCCCAAGATAAGAAGAGCACTAACCAAAACAGTGGTGTTCGCTTTGATGCAGAAACTAAGACAGGAAAGGAAACATATTATGGTTATATACAGGACATATGGGAACTTGACTATCAACGTGGTTTGAAGGTCCCTTTGTTTCGGTGCAAATGGGTCAATATGACACGAGGCGGGGTAACGGAAGACCCGAAGTACGGAATGACAACAGTGGATCTCAACAATCTTGCGTATGCAGACGAACCATTCGTCCTAGCCAATGATGTGGCACACGTTTTCTATGTGAAGGACATGTCTACCAAGCCGAGAAAAAGAAAAGATAAGGAAGCGAATGCATCGTACGATGAGCCAAAGCGGCACATAGTTCTTTCTGGGAAGAGAAACATCGTGGGAGTGGATGGCAAGACAGACATGTCAGGAGATTATGAAAAGTTTGATGAAATTTCTCCATTCACAGTGAATATTGACCCGAGCATCCAGTTAAATGATGAAGATTTTCCATGGCTACGACGCAAAGGGACACATGCGAAGAAAAAGTTTCACACCAAAAGATCTGGGATGTGATCGACTTCACTATCATCACTTTCGTCTGTCTTTCACATCCAGGAGGGAATCTTTGTAATAGTTAGGGTAGCTAGTTATTTGTTTTGGCATTTCAAACGCGAAGAAATTTTATGTGCAAGCAAATTCTTTCACGCATTTACTGATTTTTTTCAGCTAAATGACCCTGAAATTGAAAAGCATTTCAAATAAACTCAGAAAAGGTTGAAAGTTGGCATGGTATCATAATTTCACCCACATAGCATGTGCAAAAAAGTAGAGAGGGTTACCGCAAAAACTGGATGCACTTCGTATACAAAATGGACAATCTTTTTCGAAGTATCAGGGTTTCGGACGAAAACTCATTCGTTACAAAGGCATTTCATTTTTTTAAATAACCTAAGCATTACCAAATTGAATATAATGATAAAACACACTAATATTAAACATAAGAAAAAAGAATCACTGAAAAATCTATTTTCAAAGTTAAGTTATTCACAAACTAGTGATTCACACAAATTTCAAATAATTCAAAATTTAAACTATTCAAATTTGTAAACTACCGGTACTAACAGAAAGTTTGTAATTTTTTGTACCTAAAGCAAAAATATTCACAAAGAAACTCTAAATACATCAAAAAAACAACTCAAAAATAAATAAAACAAAAATAAATGAAGCAAAAAAATAAGAAAAAAAGCCCACCTACTGCGCCACAGCGGCCTGCATATGACTAGAAACCCAACCTGTTGTTGGGCCAGGATGCAGGCCCGCAAAGGCCCAGTAGGCCTGCTTTGGAGAGGAGCTCGAGGGAGCTACCGCACTTGGGCTTATAAACCAGTGCGGACGCCCCTCGGCTAGCGAGGTGGGGCTAAACATTTTGCACCGCACCTTCGCCAGCGCACCCCCTTTAGTACCAGGTGGTGGCTCAAACCGGTACTAAAGGAGGGGGGGTCTTTAGTACCGGTTGGAGCCACCACCCGGTACTAAAGGGGTGTCGTTCCCGCCGATTGGCCTGGCCAAAACAGACCTTTAGTACCGGTTGGTGGCTCCAACCGGTAGGCTCCAACCGGTACTAAAGGTTGTTCTATATAAGAAAACACTTCAAAAAATTTGTCAGTTTCTCATCTCTCCCTCTGCTCCTTTCTCCTCTGCCCCGTCGCCGCCGTCCCTCGTCGCCGTCCGTCACCGTCGCCGTCCCTGTCCCCGTCCCCGTCGTCCCCGTCGCCGCACCCCGCCCCGTCCTCCCGTCGTCCCCGCCCGGCCCGTCGCCGCCCCGTCCCCGTCGTCGCCGCCCCATCCCCGTCTCCGTCCCCGTCCCCGTCGCCGCCCCCTATTGTCACGCCTCGCCCGTGAGCTCCTGCCCCGGCCGCCATGTACCACACACACACACACACACACACAATCTTTCTGTTTTTAATTATAGAATTATTAGAAATGTTAGTTATATAGAAATGTTTTTTAGTTATAGAAATATTAGAAATGTTAGTTATATAGAAATATTAGAAATGTTAGTTATATTAGAAATGTTAGTTATATAGAAATGTTTTTTAGTTATAGAAATATTAGAAATGTTAGTTTTAGTTCTAGAAATATTAGAAATGTTAGTTTTAGTTATAAAATTTAGAATTTGCATATATGAAATCACAATCCATCATTTAAAAAATGTTACTTTACTTTTGCGGCATATAGTATTTGTTGTCGACGATGCCCGGCCCGCATCCTCGCCGTCGACCCGTTCGCGACGACGTCCTGCTTCAGAGGACCCATGTCCGGGACTGGGCTCCGCCGGGCTGGCACTGGGAGGTGCTACCTTCAGGGGCGCGACGCTTGGTGAGGAACCAGGCCCCGGGTCCCGTCGTCGACCCTCATCTCCTTTGGTGGCGTTCGCGTGGGCCACTTTCGGTGCGGAGGGAGCCGGCCCCGCCGGAGGTGGTACGTCGCCGTGTCAGGGAGGAGGACGAGCACATCCATCACTACTTGGCTGCTATGAACGTCAGGTTCTCCAATACCTGGCAGGTTCTTTGGGGAGATCACCCGAGCTATGATCCAGTGATGGTTCCTTCACTTTGGTTGTCCACCGCCTAGATTACTCTCTAGTATTCGATCTTTATTAGCTAGCTAGCTAGCTAGCTAGTGATGTATTCGATATATAATATTCGAGATGATTTATTCGAGATTATATATATTATTCGAGACGATGTATTCGAGATTATGTCTATTGTTCGAGACGACGTATTCGAGATTATATTCGATGATGCTTATTATGTACTATGATTGATTCAGTTTTTCCTTATTAATTGATTGCATCCATGCATTGTAATTTGAATATATTTATTTTGGATTAGTTAAACAAAACCTATGGCGGACAATACCGGCAGAGAGGGAGAAGAGGCCCTGTTCAATATCATACCAATCCTCGCGGGCCAGATGATGATCAGAATGAAGAAGATTATGACGGCTCTGAATATCTAAAGAACACCGGGGAGGGTGATATGATATTCGATCGCGACGACCAAATTGATGAAGTCATGAACTATGAACATGAGGAAGAAAATGTTGATCTTGAAACAACAAAGACCGGCGAGGTATATATATTTATATAAGCAGGCATCTGGTGATCATCACATGTTTTAAATGACTTGAAGATATATTAACGAATCGATCTTTCTTCTTTCAGCCATCCGGATCGAGCAAATCTTCAGGCAACAGGAAACGGGGCCCGAACAAAAAGTTGAAGGAGGGCGTAAAGTACAATATCGAGGCCATCAAACCTAATGGCGAACCATTAGTGCCTAAGAAGATTGCGGACAAGTTCATTCGTCAGTGCGGAGTTCTTGTGAAGGACCAACTCCCAATCTCCCTTCAAGAATGGAGAGAGCCAGCAAAGCCACGTCCAGGAGTTACTTTTGTCGACGACAGACAAAAACTTCTGCTTTGGGAAACGCTCATGGAATATTTCACCCTACCAGATCATTTCACAGATGCAGATGTGGAGAAAGTCACGGATGCTGCTCTTAGGAAGATGGCGATTGCATTCAACAACCACAAGAATCGTGAATGGGCCAAGTACGTCAAGGAAGGAAGGAAGACTCCAATATTCGAGGGAACACTAGAGAAGCAAAGTGCTCATTGGGACGATTTCGTGAAACTCAAGGATTCAGAATTATCTAAGGAACGGTCGAGAATAAATAAGGCCAATGCCGCAAAAAAGGATAAGTTCCATAAGCTGGGGCCAGGTGGCTATGCGGTGGGAATGCCTAAGTGGGATAAGTCTGAGAAAGAGATGGAGGATGCATGTGTCACTCCAGAAACATTGAGCTGGCCCCCCAGGTGCAGGACTTGGTTCTATGCGCACGGGGGGGGGGGGAGTTGGACCCGAAGACAGGCAAAGTTTCGAAGAAGGCATGTCTGGACGGAGCCGAAGATAAGCTTCTTGTTGCAATAGAATAGGCTCGATCGGGGGTGTTCCAGCCCAACAGAGAGAACGACGAGCTTACGCGTGCCCTAGGAAATCCTAAACACCCGGGAAGAACACGAGGCATGGGCGCTATTCCGTGGTATGAGGGGTTTTCAGACTGGAACGCCGACTACAGAACCTGTGCGAGAAAGAAGATTGCGGAGGAGAAGAAGAGGAAGATGGAGGAGGAGCAGAGGAAGCTAGACTATGAACGCCTTCAAGGCCTAGAATCAGCGCACGCGGACTTGGCAGTCAAATTCCAGCGGCAGCAGGAGCAGATCGACTCACTTAGCCAGCAAAGGGGGTCTTAGCAGCTGCAGCAGCTAGCGGATGATCCAGCATTGGATAGCACGGTCCCATCCATGCCAAGAAGCAGCATGGGTTCCACCCCGGGCGACGCATTGCTGGATAGCTACCCAGTGGATGACATCATGGAGAACACTAACTGCGAGCTACACTTCAAAATGAAGAACATATCCATGAAGGTGGCGGACGCCCTTGCTTTTACAAATCCCCCCGAGGAAACCTTCCATTGCAACCCGATTCCAGCGGGCTATGCTCGTGTCTTGGTTGATGAGGTGGTGGACCAATATCCGGGGCTAGAGCTTGACATTCCTGGAGGTGACGATGAGCACACACTGGGAGAGGCCAACCATCGTATCATGCTATGGAGAAAGGATTGCATCATCTTTCAAAAGCCACCGACACCGTGTCATCCGACTCCTCATCGAAGTCCGCCACCGAGTCAGCAGACTACCGCTCCTCCAAGTCCACCAACGCGTCAGGCCACTCCTCCTCCAAGTCCGGCACAGCTTCAGGCCACTCCTCCTCCTCCAAGTCCGGCAAAGCGTCAGGCCACTCCTCCTCCAAGTCCGGCACAGCTTCAGGCCACTCCTCCTCCAAGTCCGGCACAGTTTCAGGCCACTCCTCCTCCTCCAACTCAGCCACGTCAGCCGTCTTCGTCGCCTCAGCAATCGCGGAAGAGAGCCGCCTCAGCTATGGTGCGTAGCGGTACAAGTTGAGGTAGTACTGGAGGTACAAGCGGAGGCAAGCGATTTCAATATGGTCCAAGCCTCGCGCCTCTTCTGCAGAGGCCTTACGACAAGTCCGAGGAGGAAAACGTAGCCATATCGAAGGCCGAGGTGGAAGCCCATTTTGCACCGAAACCGCCACCGCCGCCAAGGGAGAAAGTGACTGAGGAAAAGATTGATCACTTCATTCGTATGGCTAGAGCACTAGCTCCCAAGCCTGTTGACACAGACTATGAGCGCCACATCAAGAAGTTAAATCGAGCACGTCTACAGAAAGAGGCGAGCTCGAGCTCGAGCAAATCAGCTGGCAAAAGGAGCGATAAAACCGTTCCCCAGCTGGAAGAACAGGCGGCGCAATCAATCCCCCCGCTTGTTGTGCCAACAACACATGAGAGTAGGCGCGCCCAATATTATTGTGGGCAAACCGTTAATGTTCTCGGGCTGGGCGATGTGGTAATAATCGAGGAGCATATTGAGCAGGCTGAAACGCTCATGATCACTGTTGGACAACTCCTCGATATCAAGCCCATGTCTCCGACTAGAGAGGAGGAAATAAAATGGAAATACGTCTGGGGCCAACCTTTGGTCGAGCCAGATGTCGTGGTTCTAAGTATGACAGTGAGGTAGGGGGGGTGTATGAGGAGGCTAGACCTTAGCTATTGGGAAGTTGTAAGCACACGAGGTTTACGAGTTCAGGCCCTTCTCGGAGGAAGTAACAGCCCTACGTCTCGGTGCCCGGAGGCGGTCGACTGTATTATGCGTGTGTAAAATGACAGGGGTGCGAACCCCTGATACTGAGGAGGGGGGTGGCTTATATAGAGTTCGCCAGTCCTCTCCTGCCCTCAGTAATGCGGGGTTTAAGGTACATTAAAGGTGGGCGTTACTGATAATGTCCCTAATAAAGTGTCATAATAATCATAAAGACTACTTAATAGCCGACCGTTTGCCTGCGGAGTGACTTGAGGTCTTCTGGCAGTCGAGTGGTTGGCTTCTTGGTCGAGTGACAGCTTCTTGGCCGAGTGTCTTCAACCCGTCGAGTGGGATATCTTCAAGTTGATTGAAAGGTGACTTCTTCTAGGGATGTCCTATGGTAGGGCTCTTTAGGACGGGTCCGTGTCCCTACCGTAGGTACATGACTTCATCATTAGCCCCCGAACGGATCGAGGCTAGAGTGAGAAAAGGGGTTAGGGACCTTTCCGACTGATTCTTCGGGTTATATGGGTGCTTCGTTCTGGGTCGACTGTCACGGATGACGTCATTAACCTCTTTCAGTCGCCTTGATCCGTTCCAGGCCTTTCGTCGAATGGATTTCTTTACCTGTGAGGCATCGAGCGCCGGTGCACGCGGGATTTCCGTTTTGTCAAGTTGTTCTGCAGCCCGCGGAGATCGTGGGATTCGGATTTTTTGGGAAGCGCGCGGAACGGGGGCGGCCGCAGTAATCGGGAGCGACAGTGCGAAGGCTCCTCGATCTCCGCGCCGCCTTTTTCGCCATGTACTGCGCCTGCCTGCCATGGGATTTGACTGGATAGCTCGATCCTACCTGTCAGCCACTCGGAAGCGGCCCCTTATAAGTAGCTGGCTCGGAGTCCTCAACCGTGCGCGTGCTCATCTCTTCCCCTTCTTTCTCTCTTTCTCCGTCGCCTCCCCCGCTTCCTTCGCTCTCACCCAGCCACCGCAAACCAGCTTGAGATCTCGCCGGCGAAGATGGTGAAGGGCAAGATGACCGCTCTGGAGCGTGCAAAGAAGGCGGCGGTGGCGGGGAAGGGGAAGAAGTCCGCGCGCGGCGGATCTTCCTCTCGAACGGCCCTGCCCAATGGTTGGATCCAGGGCGACTGGATGCCATCGGTGCTCCGTCAGGAGGACCTTGACGACCTGGTCAAGGGGGGAGCCATTCCCCACAAGGCTGCGCGTCTCCCGGGGGGAGAAATCGAACCCCAACCTCGCGACGGTGAGTGCGTGCTCCTGGCCACTCATATTGACCGAGGGTTTTCTCCGCCGCCCCATTCTTTCTTCCGCAACTTCTTGAACTTCTTCGGAGCGCAGCTCCATCACTTTACCCCGAACTCCATAGTCTATCTCGCCGCCTTTATTTCTATGTGTGAGGCGTTCCTGGGGTGCCGCCCACACTGGGGGCTTTTCAAGCACATCTTCACCTGTCGCTCTCAGTCGGTTAAGAAGGCCAAGTCGAGTGACGAGAGGACACAAGTGATTCAGCTGTGTGGGGGTTTGGCGATCCAGACGAGGGGGAAGAGCTGTTTCCCCTCTATCACTTTCCCGAAGTCAGTCCGAGGCTGGCAGGCGACTTGGTTCTACTGCCAGGATCAGGTGACTCCAGGGCAGTCGACTGGGCTCCCACCTTTCACCCTCGACTGAGCCAAAAAGCCTGCTTCCCTGAAGGTGACGCCCGAAGAAAAGTTCCAGGTCAAGATACTGGCGGGTCGAGTGGTTGAACTTGTTCGTGAGGGCGTGACGGCGATGGATCTGCTGGAAGTCTTCCTCAAGAGGCGAATCCAACCGCTCCAGGCTCGGGACCACCCGATGTGGCTGTACTCTGGCCTCGGGGACACCACTCGGATCCACCCGGAGGAGGTCACCGACGAGATGTTGGAGGGGTGGCTGTCAAGCATCACGGGGAACAAGGACAACCCCCGAGGAGCTAGGAGGGTCATTCCACTCAACAGCTCGTATGAGGTCGACCAGGTGCGTTTTTATGTTTCCGACTGAAATCTTTGTTTTCTACATTGGTCTTCTCTTGAGCAGGTCGACTGACTTTTCATTTTGTCTGTTGTCTTTCAGGCGACCGCTGAGATGTACTCGACGCCCAATGGGGCGCAGGGGTCGACTGAGGAAGGAGAAGGGAGCGGAGGCGAGAGCGGGGATGACCAGGGCGAGTGGGAGTCAGACGGTGAAGGAGAGGGAGGCGATGACGTCTTCTCCAGCGAAGAGGAGGAGGAGGAGGAGACCGAACCTCCCCGCCCGGAAAGGCGATCCAAGCTCGCACACGACCCGGCGCAGGGACGTGGCCAGGCGACTGCCTCCGTTGGGCCATCGTCGAAACGCCCTCGGACTTCTTCTCCAACACCGACTGGGAAGGTCCCCAAGCAACCACGCACGACGCTATCCAAGCCGCCCAAGACTCTGCCCAAGATGAAGATAACTGTCCCTGTTATTTCTGGGTAACAAAGCTTGTCTTCCTTCGTCGATGGAGGACGGATCCTCGGTCGACTCGTTACGCTTAACTGGCTGATTCTTCGAAATTTGCAGTGCTGCTACCTCCGAGATCTCTGCCAAAGACGACGACCAAGAGATGGGGGACGCTGCTACCTCCAACCCTGGTACGATTATTGACGTTCTGTTTTTTGAGTTGACTTGGTCGTTTCTTGCAATTCTAGTCGATTGAAAGTTCTTCCTGCAGCCCCTCCTCATGTTATCGACCTCCCGGATGATGACGACAACGAACCGCTGAGGATAGGGAGGACCAAGAGGCCATCGGCTGACAGGACTCCCCAGCCTGCTCCGGCGCCTGAGACCGTGGCTCGGGATGGCGGTGATGCCCCTCGGGCTTCTGTGACCTTCGCCAATCCCCTGTCGAGTGCGCAGCCCTCGGCGTCGACTGCCAGTCCGACTTCGCTCTTTGTCGCGTACCCTGTCCCTGAAGATGAAGTGGCCGCTGCAAAGGAGGCTATACGCCAGGCGGGGGTCATGATGGAACAGGTGAAGAAGGCTCGGGAGGCCAGCCAGGCAGCTTACGACGCAAGTTCGGCGCTTCAGAGCAATGTCCAGGTCAGTCGACTTGATACTTGATTATTTGAAGAGTCTTTCTCCCTCTCTCTTTCTTTTTTGAAGATCTTTGTATCTGTACACCCACTGGGTGTGTTTTCTCTTTCTTGGACCGGTGGGGGCACGCTAAGTGCACCCACTGGGTGTAGTCCCCGAGACTACTGTCGAATGTTTTCGATTCAGCTGTAGTCTTAGAAACGTCACCTTTTTCCCTTAGTTACTCAAAAGCAACTTATCTTGTATGTCTGTCGACTGAATTTCCCTTTTGCAGAAATCTTGTGAACTTGCGTCTCGCTATGCTGAGTTGGAGAAGCAGCGGATTCAACTGTCTCTCGATCTGGAACTGGCCAGAACAGAGTTGCAGAAGGTCAGAGATGGCGTTGCTGGTAAGATGACCTTGTCGACTGGTTTTGTTTTAGGCTTGGGTATCCTTTTGCTGTTTCTGAACCAATCATCGTTTCTTTTGCAGGAGAACTGAGCGAGGCCCTGGCGAAGAAGGATCGGGACTTGGCTGCTGCCCACAAGGAGGCTGATGACAAGATCGCACTGGCTGAACAGAAGCTGGCTTCGGTCAGCCAGAAGAAGATGAGAACACCAAGCTGAAGGCCGCTCTGAATGAAGCCAATAGGGAGTGCTCGCATTGGAAGAAGAAGCACCTCACTCTGGGCGAGTAGATGGAAGGCGTCGCTCGCAAGAGGGACGACCTGGAGAGCTACCTGAGGAGTCTCGCCAAGACGCTGTACATCAAGCTCGAAGGTGCGCGTTCAATTCCGACTGGTTTTCTTTTGTGTCGACTCAGTTTGCGGTCGTTGGCTTATCTTTGGGTCTTGTATGCAGAATTTTGTCAGAACTTCGAAGAGGAGACCGGGCGGATTGAAACGGGTTTGGACCCAATCAATTCTCCGGTGAAAGATGATACTGCCATGAACCTGCTCCGACTGGAATCTCTAATCGACGACGCCGTGGATTACTTGGCTCGGCTGAAGGTTGCCATGTCGCGGATTGACTCGACACTTTGGCCAGAGTCTACGCTCCAGAATGATCTCGAGTCTCTTATGGCTCGACTTGACAAAATCCCCGATCGAGTGCAGGAGTGGAAGAAGTCTTCTGCCCGGTGCGGCGCCGATGTGGCTCTATCTTTAGTTCGCGTCCATTGCAAGGAGGCGCGAGAAGAAAAGTTGGCCGCCATCCAAGTCGCCAATACCAAGAGGCACAGCTTTCAAGACTTCATGGAGACCTTCATTGCTGCTGCCACTCGTATTGCGGACGGAATCGACCTGGATGAGTTCGTCGCCCCTGCCAGTCCTCCTCCTGAGGAATGAAAAAAAACTTTTATGCCTTTCCTTAAATTTGCCTCGGAATGCCGAGTGGATTTGTAATCGTTTAAACTCTGTCGAGCTGAGGGCTCGAGTACTTTGATTCGGGGCCTGGGGCCTTTTAAGCTTTATCCGAACTTAATTTCTTGCTGAATGTCTTCGTGGTTTTGAACTGTCGTGTGGGACTTTGGTCTTGTATTCAGACAAGTGCTGGACTGCAGCTAAGTCCCCGAGTGTGAGGTTGGCTCTTCACTCGGTAGGGTTTTTCTTCAAACTTAGGCGAGTGCTTGACTGCAGCTAAGTTTCCGAGTGGGAGAACTTAGGCGAGTACCAGACTGCAACTAAGCCTCCGAGTGGGAGGATTGCTCTCCACCCGGTAGGAATTTTCAAACTTAGGCGAGTGCTTGACTACAGCTAAGTTTCCGAGTGGGAGAACTTAGGCGAGTACTGGACTGCAGCTAAGCCCCCGAGTGGGAGGATTGCTCTCCACTCGGTAGGATTTTTTCAAACTTAGGCGAGTGCTTGACTGCAGCTAAGTTTCTGAGTGGGAGAACTTAGGCGAGTACTGGACTGCAGCTAAGCCCCCGAGTAGGAGGATTGCTCTCCACTCGGTAGGGTTTTTTCAAACTTAGGCAAGTGCTTGACTGCAGCTAAGTTTCCGAGTGGGACAACTTAGGCGAGTACTGGACTGCAGCTAAGCCCCCGAGTGGGAGGATTGCTCTCCACTCGGTAGGGTTTTTTAAAACTTAGGCGAGCGCTTGACTGCAGCTAAGTTTTCGAGTGGGAGAACTTAGGCGAGTACTGGACTGCAGCTAAGCCCCCGAGTGGGAGGATTGCTCTCCACTCAGTAGGATTTTTTTAAACTTAGGCGAGCGCTTGACTGCAGCTAAGTTTCCGAGTGGGAGAACTTAGGCGAGTACTGGACTGCAGCTAAGCCCCCAAGTGGGAGGATTGCTCTCCACTCGGTAGGATTTTTTTTTAAACTTAGGCGAAACGGATTCGCAGCTAAGTCACCCGCTGGGGGTTTTGTATGCAAACAAGGTGACAGCTATTATTGGAACACTCTTGTCTTTGATAAAAATGAACTGTAGAAATTATTCTTCTTATTACAAGGGGAACTCAGGTGTAAAAGGGGCGGAGAAGTTCCGCGTTCCAAGCTCGTGGCTCGTCGATCTGGCGATCGACGTTGTAGAGGTGGTATGCTCCATTGTGGAGGACTCTGGTGACTATGAAGGGGCCTTCCCAAGTAGGAGCAAGTTTGTGTGGCTTCTGTTGATCCACTCGGAGGACCAGATCTCCTTCTTGGAAGGCTCGACTTTTCACATTTCGGGCATGAAAACGGCGCAAGTCTTGCTGATAAATGGTCGATCTGATCATGGCCATCTCCCTTTCTTCTTCCAAGAGGTCGACTGCATCTTGCCGGGCCTGCTCTGCTTCATCTTCGGTGTAAAGTTCGACTCGGGGTGCATTATGAAGAAGATCACTCGGCAGGACAGCTTTGGCTCCATAAACCGGGAAGAATGGAGTCCTTCCAGTCGACCGGTTAGGGGTGGTCCTTAGTCCCCACAGAACTGACGGAAGCTCGTCGACCCAAGCGCCTGCCGCGTGCTTGAGATCGCGCATCAGCCGAGGTTTTAGTCCTTTGAGAATCAGACCATTTGCTCTCTCAGCCTGTCCATTCGACTGGGGATGGGCGACTGAAGCGTAGTCGACTCGTGTGCCTTGAGAAGCGCAAAATACTTTGAACTCGTCCGAATCAAATTTTGACCCGTTATCAGTGATGATGCGATGCGGGACTCCATATCTGAATGTTAACCCTCTGATGAAACTGATAGCGATGCCAGCATCGAGGTTCTTGATGGGCTTAGCTTCGATCCATTTGGTAAATTTGTCGACTGCCACAATTACATGGGTGAATCCACTCCTGCCCGTTCTCAGGGGGCCAACCATGTCCAATCCCCAGACGGCAAAGGGCCAGACGAGCGGAATGGTTTTCAGGGCTGATGCGGGCTTGTGCGACATGTTGGAGTAGAACTGGCACCCTTCACACTTGTCGGCTATCTCTTTTGCCATCTCATTTGCTCTTGGCCAGTAAAATCCAGCTCGGTATGCTTTAGCCACAATAGTCCGAGAGGACGCATGGTGACCGCAGGTCCCCGAGTGGATATCATTAAGGATTATCTGACCTTCTTCTGGCGTTATGCATTTCTGGCCGACTCCGGTCGCACTCTCTCTGTACAGCTGTCCCCTTATGACTGTGAAGGCCTTAGATCGGCGGACGATCTGTCGAGCCTCCTCCTCGTCCTCCGGAAGTTCTTTCCTTAGGATATATGCGATGTACGGTATTGTCCAATCACGGGTGATTGCCAATACTTCCATGATTAGGTCGACCACTGCAGGCACTTCAACTTCAGTCGGATCTGTGGCACTTTTCGGCTGCGGAGCATCTTCTGTGAAAGGATCCTCTTGGACTGACGGTGAGTGAATGTGTTCCAAGAACACGTTGCTTGGAATGGCTTCTCTCTTGGAGCCTATCTTTGCCAAGTCGTCAGCTGCCTGATTTTTCAGTCGGGGGATGTGGTGGAGCTCTAACCCCTCGAACTTCTTCTCTAGCTTTCGCACTGCATTGCAATATCCAGTCATTGCCGGACTCCTGACGTCCCACTCCTTCATCACTTGATTAACCACCAGATCTGAGTCGTCATAGACCATGAGGCGACGGACGCCGAGTGAAATGGCCATGCGCAACCCATACAAAAGTGCTTCATACTCTGCTTCGTTATTGGAGGAATCGAAGTGAATCTGGAGAACATATCTGAGCTTATCTCCTCGGGGGGGGGGGGAGACCAAAACTACCCCCGCGCCCGAACCATTCAGCATCTTGGATCCATCGAAGAACATAGTCCAGTGTTCCGAGTGAACTTGAGTCAGAAGTTGCTGTTCAATCCACTCGGCGATGAAATCCGCGATTGCTTGGGACTTGATGGCTTTCTTTGCTTCAAACTTGATATCTAAAGGAAGGAGTTCAATCGCCCACTTGGCCACTCGACCAGTTGCGTCTCTGTTATGCAGGATCTCTAATAACGGGGCGTCGCTGACGACTGTAATGGAGTGGTCAGAGAAGTAATGTGCAACTTTCTTCGTGGTCATATAAATCCCATATACAAGCTTCTGGTAGTGGGGGTATCTTTGTTTTGAAGGGGTCAAAACTTTAGACACATAATATACAGGGCGTTGAACTTTGAAGGCCTTCCCTTCCTCTTCCCGCTCGACCGTAAGTACTGTACTGACAACTTGTCCTGTGGCTGCAATGTAAAGCAATAGAGGCTCTTTGCTGATTGGGGCAGCTAGCACCGGCTGGGTGGAGAGTAGAGCTTTGAGCTCTGCAAACGCTGCATCAGCTTCTGGAGTCCACTCGAACTTGTCAGACTTCTTCATCAGTCGGTAAAGAGGCAACGCTTTTTCACCGAGTCGAGAAATGAATCGACTTAAGGCGGCCAAGCAGCCTGTAAGCTTTTGGACATCATGCACACGTACAGGACGCTTCATCCGGAGTATGGTGCCAATTTTTTCAGGATTGGCGTCGATTCCCCGTTCGGAAACGAGAAAACCGAGTAACTTTCCACCTGGAACTCCGAAAGTGCACTTTGACGGATTGAGGTTGATATCGTACCTCCTGAGGTTGGCAAAGGTTTCAGCAAGGTCAGCCCGCAGGTCGGAACCTTTCCGGGACTTGACCACGATATCATCCATGTAAGCCTCCACATTCCGACTGATTTGAGTGAGTAAACACTTCTGGATCATTCTCATGAATGTGGCTCCGGCGTTCTTGAGGCCGAATGGCATGGTGACGTAACAGAAGCATCCAAATGGAGTGATGAAAGCTGTTTTTATTTCGTCGGGCCCATACAGATGGATCTGATGGTACCCAGAGTAGGCATCTAGAAAAGACAATCTCTCGCATCCCGCAGTTGAGTCGACAATTTGGTCGATGCGAGGGAGGGGAAAATGATCTTTCGGGCAGGCCCGATTGATATGTTTGAAATCAATGCACATACGGAGTGACTTGTCCTTCTTAGGGACCATGACGACATTGGCGAGCCACTCGGACTGGTAAATCTCTCGGATGAACTCAGCTGCTAAGAGCCGAGCCACTTCCTCGCCAATGGCTTGTTTCTTCTGGACGGCGGACCGTCGAAGATGTTCCTTCACGGGCTTGAACTTTGGGTCGACTCGCAGACGGTGCTCAGCCAGCCCCCTGGGAACTCCAGGCATGTCAGAGGGTTTCCATGCGAAGATGTCCCAGTTCTCACGGAGGAGCTGGATGAGCGCTTCTTCCTATTTGGAGTCGAGCGTCGTCGAGATGTGAGTCGGAGCAGCGTCAGGATCGGTCGGGTGAATGTGGACTGTCTTTGTTTCGCCAGCCGACTGAAAAGCTGACTCGGAGGCAGGCTTCTTAGCCCGCAGCAATTCACTCGGGTCGGCAGCCTTTTGGTACTCTTTCAGTTCGACCACTGCCATCTGAGCGTCGGCGATCTTTGATCCCTTCTGAAAACATTCTTCTGCTTTCTTCCGGTTGCCCGTAACAGTGATCACACCTTTGGGGCCAGGCATCTTTAATTTAAGATACACGTAACATGGTCGAGCCATGAAGCGTGCGTAAGCTGGCCTGCCCAAAATGGCGTGATAAGCACTCTGGAAGTCCACAACTTCAAATGTCAACTTTTCCTTACGTTAATTCTTTTAATCACCAAAAACCACATCAAGAGCAATCTGGCCGAGCGACTCGGCTTTCTTCCCAGGAATGACTCCGTGGAAGCTCATGTTACTGGTACTGAGTCTGGACATCGGAATGCCCATTCCTTTCAAAGTTTCAGCGTACAGTATGTTCAGGCCACTGCCGCCATCCATCAGGACTTTGGTCAGTCGAGTGCCTTCGACAACTGGGTCGACCACCAAAGCTTGCCTCCCAGGGGTGGCAATGTGCGTCGGGTGATCAGACTGGTCGAATGTGATGGCAGTCTGAGACCACTTCAGGTAACTGGGTGTTGCCGGAGCAACCATGTTCACCTCACGGTTAATAACTTTCAGTCGACTTTTTCTTTCGACATCAGCAAAAATCATCAAGGTGGAATTGACTTGGGGGTACCCATCGTCACTATCCTCCTTGTCCTCAACTCTGTCTGGTTCTTTTTCTTTATCCTTGGGCTGCTTGCCCTGGAACTGCTGAATCAGAAGCCGACACTGTCGAGTGGTATGCTTCGGGAAAATAAAATTTCCCTCTTCATCTTTCTTGGTGTGGATGTGACATGGCAGGTCCAAAACATCATTCCCATCCTGATCCTTAACCTTCTTGGGCTTCCATGTGCCCTTGGGTTTTCCCTTGAAGTTTCCCTGGGCCACAGCCAGGGCCTCCCCAGGGGCGGCTGGCTCGGCCTTCCGCTTCTGCTTCCGACTGGAGTTTCCTCCGGTTTCTTGGGCGACTGATTTGAGTTTGCCACTTCGGAGTCGGTCCTCGTCTTCTCCATTAGCGTACTTGGTGGCAATCTCTATCATCCGATTCAGGGACATCTCTCCAGTTTGGCCAAACTTCAGATTCAACTCCCTGTATTTGACGCCTTCCTTGAAAGCGCAAACTGCTTGATGGTCTGGCACGTTCTCGACCGAGTGGTGCAGTGTGATCCACCTCTGGATGTATTCTCTCAGCATTTCATTTGGCTTCTGCACGCAAGACCGCAGCTCCGTAAGGCCTGCGGGGCGCTTGCATGTCCCTTCGAAGGTTGTGATAAACACTCGAGAGAAATCCTCCCAAGTGTAAATGCTGCTGGGCGCCAACTAATTCAGCCACGCCCTAGCTGAGCCTTCCAACATGAGGGGTAAATGCTTCATGGCCACCTCATCATTGCCGCCGCCAATCTGCACAGCCACTCGGTAGTCTTCGAGCCACGTGTCGGGCTTGGATTCACCAGTGAACTTGCTGACTCCAGTCGCCAGCCTGAAATTGGGAGGGATCACCATGGCTCTGATGGCTCGACTGAAACATTCAGGCCCCGAGGCATGTGCTCTGCTGCCGGTGGGCGTATCTCCGTTGTGGCCCTCTCGATGAGCCCTGTTCCTGTCCACCAGACCTTGAACGAGGATGGATCTCGCGTCAAAGCCTGGGTCTCTGGGGTCGACTGGGATCCTCTGCCCAACGTTATGGGGGCGCCTGTCATCTCGATGTCGAGGTGCATACGATCCACTCCTCGGGGGAGGGGACGGCACTCGACGTCTATCATCACGGTCGGGTCGGTGATCATATTGTTCATTCCTCCTGTACTGATCGTGCCGGTCTCCACGTCCCTCACGCCTCGGGGGCGATCTCGGGCTGTGAGCCGACTGGACGGTTTCCGTTGCAACGGATCGACTGTGGATCCTTTCCCGCGACTGAGAGACGGCGGAATTCTGATTTCCCGCCGCTCGGAGCAATGCTCTGATCTGCAACAATCCTCTGCCAGCCTCTGACTGAGAGGGCTGGATTGACTCTGCTATGTGGGCCGCGGCAGCCAGGTTCTGAACCGGAGTTCGGTATACCTGCGGTGGTGGGAAGAGCTGACGTCGACTGGATTCGGGAGCTTGCTGGCGTCAACTGGACTCGGGAGCCCGCTGACGCGCTCGCTCGTCGAGAGCTCGTTGTAGATTCTCCAGTCAAGTGCGCTCGGCTAGATTAGCCAAGCGCGCGTCCTCCAAGGCCTGGGCCTCGGGGGTCTCTCCAACAATAGGAGTGTAGAGCGCGTCCATGTTCCGGCGACGAAGCTCCTCCCGCTGTAATGACGTAAGAGGTTCGGGGAGGTATTCGTCGTGAGGATGCGACGGATCGCCTCTATCTGCACCACTATCAGCGTGATGGAATCCAGGAGGACTGCGTGTCCCTTCGACCGCCAGAACCTCCGCCAAAGGGTCGCTGCTAGCGCACTCGGATGCGGTCTCCGCGGAGCCAGTCGACAGATCGACCAGGCCGCAGAGGGATTCGTCGGGCTCGATTGCCGCGACTTGTGGGGCCGCCGACTGGCGGGCCGCGGCGTGCTTCATCCACCGCTGGAGTCTCGACCGACCCGAGCGCTTGCGCTGGCGGGAGACAGGACGGGGAGATGACACAGGAGTCGACCGATATGGGGTCGACGGCTGCCGCAGGAGGACGCCACGGACACACGCGTGGAAGTGCGTCGCACCGCGGAAGGGGAGCGCGTCAACGTCAAGCGGCGCCTCCTGGAGCCAGGCGGAGTCGTCGGCGATGAAAGTGAGTCCGCCGAGACGGATCTCGCGGCCCTCCGCCAAAGCTCCGCAGGAAAACATGATCAAGTGGATCGGAAAAATCGCAACTTCTCCAATTAGGCGCTAAGACTAATGCCCCAAGGTGGGCGCCAACTGTCGTGGTTCTAAGTCTGACAGTGAGGTAGGGGGGGTGTATGAGGAGGCTAGACCTTAGCTATTCGGAAGTTGTAAGCACACGAGGTTTACGAGTTCAGGCCCTTCTCGGAGGAAGTAACAGCCCTACGTCTCGGTGCCCGGAGGCGGTCGACTGTATTATGCGTGTGTAAAATGACAGGGGTCCGAACCCCTGATACTGAGGAGGGGGATGGCTTATATAGAGTTCGCCAATCCTCTCCTGCCCTCAGTAATGCGGGGTTTAAGGTACATTAAAGGTGGGCGTTACTGATAACGTCCCTAATAAAGTGTCATAATAATCATAAAGACTACTTAATAGCCGACCGTTTGCCTGCGGAGTGACTTGAGGTCTTCTGGCAGTCGAGTGGTTGGCTTCTTGGTCGAGTGACACCTTCTTGGTCGAGTGTCTTCAACCCGTCGAGTGGGATATCTTCAAGTTGATTGAAAGGTGACTTCTTCTAGGGATGTCCTATGGTAGGGCTCTTTAGGACGGGTCCGTGTCCCTACCGTAGGTACATGACTTCATCACCAGACGAGGTCAAAAAGCTCCCAACGAGAATGTATGAATTGCATCAATGGTACATGGACATTACCAAGATTTCCAATCGAGAGTCCCTCATGGTGAATGTCAAGAAGGATCATTACTACCATGAGAAAGTTGTGTCCATTGAGTATTCAGAACTATTTCAGCTATACAATCAAGACGCACTCGACAAATCTATCGTCAGTTGCTATTGTCTGTAAGTGATTTCTTTCTGTAATTTAAGTCTCAAGCTAGCTATAGTGATCATTTTGGTCAATCATTACCTGTAATTATCCTCACTATATTCTTTTCTGTGGTTTTATGCGGGATGAAGATTTTATGAAATGAAAAAAGATGGACGCTATGGCATTGGGTTCGTTGACCCAAATACCATTAATGAATACATATGGAAATTAGATCCATATTATGAAAAAAGTGTAGAGGAAAGCATGCTAGAGTTCTTCAAGTGCCTCAAATACAATGAAGATATACTACTTCCTTACAACTTCGAGTGAGTCACACTGTCCTGTACTACAAATTCTATTTTTGCCTACTAGCTAGCTATATGTTTTTGCTTATATATGCCCGCTTAATTAAGACATGCAAACGTGTGTGCATGCCGATTTTACTGGATCTTGTTAATCATTAAAGTTGATGAAGGAACAGTTGAAGTACTAGACTCACTACTTAAGAAACCAACTGACTACACCATCGTGAAGGGGATAGTCAACAGGTAATTTCAATCATTATTAACTATATCTCGGCCTATTTAATTAGTTCGTCATTTCCTGATAACAACTATTTAATAACCCATTTATTCATTTTCTTTGTCGGCAGGCAGGGCTTGGGCAAAGTTCATCAGGGCCACTCCAGGCCCATGGAAACAAAATCTAAAATGGTATCGACCCTAGGTAAGTAATTAAGTAGTACTGGCTAGTTGCCATCTCTTTAATTATCATGCTTGATTAATTATTATTTGATCAAATTACATTCTCGTAAAGGCCCTGAAGCAGGCGCCGGGGAATAATCTGTGTGCATACTACGTTTGCGAGAACATTCGCATGATGGCGTCTGAAAGGAGCAGATCTCAAAGACAGGAGTGGGTACGTTTGTCAGAATACTATTCACAATTTTTACACCATTATTGATATCTAGTCACACAACTAATACACATGCATATTTATCTCCTTCTTAACAGTTCAAAGAGGTGCGGGAGAAGCTCCTACGTCCTACCAGAGGACCGCATAGAAGCAATTCAAGAGGAAATAGCGGGATTTTTGCTCGACCAGGTCATAGATCACAAAGGAGAATACTATTACCCGCTACCGCCCCCATGAACCACTTCCAATTGTTATCGTGCTCCGAAGGCACCAAATAAGCTAATGCCACTGGCTCCGAAGGCACCAATTAGGAGAAATTGTAGATAGCTAGATAATTATATATATATATATATATATATATATATATATGTGTGTGTGTGTGTGTGTGTGTGTGTGTGAATTAATTAATGGTGGTTGTGAGACATTCGATGATATATATATATATATATATATATATATATATATATATATATATTATGATCGGTTCTACTAGAAATTCTATTTATATATATGCATAACGTATACAATATGTAGTATCGTAAAATACCAGCAAACGAAAAAGAATTAAATGAAAAACACAAAATTAAATGAAAAAGAAATCATAAACCCAACCCCCCCCCCCCAACCTTTTAATACCGGTTGGTGTCACCAACCGGTACTAAAGGGCTCCCTGCCTCCGAAGCTGGCTCGTGCCACGTGGTTGCCCTTTAGCACCGGTTCGTGCTGAACCGGTACTAAAGGGGGGGGGGGCCTTTAGTGCCCACACTTTAGTGCCGGTTACCGAACCGGCACTAAAAGGCCTTACGAACCGGTGCTATTGCCCGGTTCTGCACTAGTGTGAGGCCCAACTGTTGGAGGCTACAGATATCATGCACAAACACAATGTCGCCATAATGTGGCCTTAATAATTTTTCATGTTTTCTTCTTTCTACATTAGTACAATCATTTAGATGAAACGATTCCATAACTTCAAAAATATTGTTAGAAAACTAAAAAGATAATCCAATCAAGTAAACTATTCACCTAAATAAAATTAATTGTAAAGAATTTTAAATAGACTATCTCCTAGCTAGCAGCTGTCAATGATGCTCAATGAGATCGTCCTTCAGCTGATCATGGGAGGCCTCGTCTTCAACCTTTCGGTGCGCCTCAAAAAATGCTTGAATGTTGCATGTGTGCCTACGAGGCTCAACGATTGTGCAAATATCTTCATAGTCAATGGGGCTTGGCATATTCCTCTCATCCTCTATGACCATGTTGTGTAGATCACACACCATGTCATGATATTTGCCAAGACTCCTTACTCCAGAAATGAGCAGGTCCCCTGGACAATTGCAAAACTTGCTTGTAGCACTCCAAAGTGCCCTATCGATGTGTTCCTCTGACCTTCTTGCGACTCGGAGAAATGCTTATGTTTCCTGCTCTCGGGATTAGAAATTGTCTTCACAAATGTTGGCCATGATGGATAGATGTTATCACCTAGATAGTAGCCTTGGTCCTGGTAATGGCCATTCACCGTGAATTTGCATGGTGGAGAAATACCACTAGCTAGCCTTGCAAACATCTGAGATCTCTGCAATACATTGATGTCTTTGTGAGATCCAGGCAACCCAAAGTAGCAATGATAGATCCACGGATCTTCGAAGGCAACAACTTTCAAAATTATGGTTGGATCTATGCAATGAATGGTGAACTAGCCGTGCCAAGCTATAGGTAAAATCCTCCACTTCTAGTGCATGGGATCAATACTCCATAGCATCCGAGACCAACCATTTTATTCATGCATCACTAGAAGCCTAGCCGTGTCCTCGACATTGGGTGCTCATAGATACTGCTCTCCATAAACAAGCACCACAGTTTCACCATACACTTTCATGAACTTGATGATTGTATATTCAGCCATCAGAGAGTGTCACCCCATGAATCTGCAGGAGAGCCAGATGCAATCATTTAAAGTGCTGTGGTCACCTTTGGAAAGGGGGGAACCCAGAGAATGGCATTTCTCTGTTGTTGGAAGAAAGATTCATTGGCTTCAAAGTCATCCGAAATTTGACGGAACAACCATTTGATCATGTGGAAGCGTCACCAAAACATGTAAGGCGGGAAGGTACGACCCGACATGGAATTGTCGAGCATGAGTCCCTCGCGGCCTTGGATTATGTTCTGGCAAAATGTTGCACGACCAACCTCGGATACCAGACGCTTCCTCTTCATTGTGGTTGACGATGTCCATTAAACAACCATTAATATTATCTCATCTTCTTCGACATCATGATTTCACTGTCAGACTCATAGCTTAAATTCGATGATGAATCATCAAAACATTGGCTCCACCATCAGATCCATCTACACCTAACGTGAATCCTTTGTCATATGCACTAATCTATGAGCCGCCAAACTTACTCTTCAAGAAAAGGTTGCGAAAATTTTACCTCCGCTCAAGTCGTTGAATAACTTGAGGTCACGCGGAGAAAGGGGTGGCGCGGAAGAATGGCGGGAAGAAGTTGCGGAGCTGTGGTGAAGCGTAAGAGGTATGAAAACAGTCCTTCTGACATAGGAAGGTTATTGCCTAAGTCCCTTCCATTTATTGGTTATTGCCTAACACGCTGCGTTTTATACACACCCCGGTAAGCGGTCCAAATCACACTAGTCTGGGCTTTGGGCGTGGCACCAAATGAAGGTGACACGGGGATGTGGGCAACGGTGAAAGGGAGTGCACGTCTCAAAATGTCTGTGGCGCCAATATTTGAGTGGATGCAGTGCGCACTATATCGCCTCAACCAACCTCAAACATGAAGGCTCGGACTATGGCGATCAAGAGCAGGATGGCAACTCTACTAGAGTGGTCTTTCAGCTAAAATCACTATAACAACAATTACTATGAAGATTAGGGCAATATGACGAGTCTGCGAGAGTTGCTCTAAGAGGGTGGAATTTCTAAACCGGATGCAGGTACAGCCCTCTGTTATGTGTGATAGCTAAACCCGGGAGCAGCAAAATCTAAGATCTACGCTAGCTTACTATTCTCATTTCACATAAACTTCTATTTTTGTCATTCACTAATAAAATAATATATAAATCTGAAACTTTGCACGTCAATGAAACATTAGAAGTGCAAGGTGGAGAAAACTTTTTTTGGTGGCATAAATATAAATAATGATGTTTTTCGAGTATTTATATAAATTGATCGGTGAATTGGCTGTGCCAAACTATATCACTTCGAGTATTTATGTTGCAAAAAATCATTTTTTTACATATTACAGTCCAAATATATTATTGAACTGCAAAAATAGAGATTCATATAATTTGATTTTTTAGATTCGTATAAGAAAACAATTGTGCACAAAATGGATGGACATGTAGCTCCACCCTGGTTAGTTATGCCAGAATACACAAGAACATATGGATATCATCACCGGCATCTCTCTCATCTGACTTGTCCAATAGGATAGAAGAGAACTTACAAAAAGTCAGAGCTCTAGGCCTTATCAGCAATACATTCCCCCTTTGGTATCAGGTCGCCGCACCGCCATATTGCAATCCAAATATTCGATGCTCCACACTAGCCCCATGCCATACGTGGAGCCGCACAAATTAAAGGAGGTAAAGGATTTATCCGAACCCTCCCGTATCACCTTTTTTCCGGTCAAATTGCTCGAAGCTCATCCTGCCGGTGCACATTTCCATGGCTATATATGCAAGGCTCCCCTATGTCCAGCTCTAAGCAAGCCAGCATAGCTCAAGCGATCGTACTACTAATTGAGCTCACTAGCACTAGCACTAGAACTAAGCTTGATGGAGCAGGTGACGAAGCTAGCGGGGCAGCGGGCGGTGGTGATCTTCGGCATGAGCTCCTGCTGCATGTGCCACACCGTGACGAGCCTCCTCCGGGATCTCGGCGTGAACCCGATGGTGGTGGAGCTAGACGAGGACCCTAGGGGGAAGGAGATGGAGAAGGCGCTGGTGCGGCTCCTCGGCCGCAGCCCTGCTGTGCCGGCGGTGTTCATCGGCGGCAGGCTCACCGGATGCACCGACAAGGTCATGTCCCTTCACCTCAGCGGCAAGCTTGTCCCACTGCTTCGTAATGCAGGTGCAGTCTGGGTGTAGGGAGGGCTTTGTAGATATTCGGCCGCATGCTGCTGACACGGGAGAATATATAATATACACGCAACACGTATGTTTCGTGTTTCTGTTATCTTGTATCACGTGATGACGAAGACTAAGGCAAACCATGCAAGTCGACGTGTCCAGTCAAGGTGTTACACAATGTAATAACTAGTTTCCGGTCTTGCAGACAACAACGACATGTAAAATAGTACTCTCTTTGTTCCTAAATATAAGTCTTTTTAGACATTCTAACAAGACACTACATACGAAGCAAAATGAGTGAATCTATGCTCTAAAATATGTCTACATACATCCATATGTTATAGTCCATTTCAAATGCCTAAAAAAACTTATATTTAGAAACGGAGCGAGTATCATGCAAAGTTTTTGAAATAGTATGGGCGCAAGAATAATTAAACTTAGGTCCTGTCGTACCTTCTCGTCAACATTTGGATAGTGCACCAAAAAGTGGAACTTGTTGTTTTCAACAAAAGCATCATTGATCTCTTGAACGGCCTTTTCCAAACACTTTGTAGCTTGTTCTACAAAAAGTTTGTTGGCATATTCTCATACAATTATATAATTAGATTGATATATGCAACATGCTAGTTGTAATAACAATAAAATAGACGCTATCTCTCTATCACAAATTCACAATAGGTACCAACTTGGTATGTGGTTCGTATTGCTTGCCACTATGAGAAGGTAACCTGTCAGTAAGGAGTGCGTACAGACTAGCTTCTAATGAGGACTAGATAATCCGTTGCGCCCAAGACACAATAAGCAAATGCGGCCAAGAAATGAGGGCAACTATAAGAAACATGTAGGTATATAAGATAGGTTTTGATGTAGCTAATCTGGCTGGGATTCTTAGTTCTCTACGTGGAATCAATGGTGCACTCTTGAGCTGGCCCAGTGGGCCAACGCAGTCATGGTCGGGCTTTTGAAGCAATGCGTCGGGAGCCGGAGAGGTGCGTCCTGGCCGTCGTGTTGTTGCTTTGGCTATTTGTGGCGCTGTGGCAGCATGGACCCGGCTATGTCCTTTGTAAAGCGTTGTCCAGAGTAACGATGTCGCTTTGATTCTGCATATATTAGGTATATCTTTTTCATATAGGCTAGCATAATCTATATCATGAATTATACATGCAACATATAACTACAAATAATTATGATGTGAGAGTTGTTTAATAGGTGGGTAGTTAGGAAGGCGTCATGGGAGGAACCATCACAAAGAGATAAGGGTACACGACTTCCCGCACGCCGCAACTAGCGAGCATGTACTACAACCGAACACTTTGTAAAAGCTGGCTAGGAAGATACTTACTCCGTTCGTGAATAACTGTACATCTAGTTTTTGTTTTAAGTTAAAGTTTTAAAACTTTGATCATCTTTTTAGGAATAAGTAAAAGCATTTATGGCACCAAATTAGTATTACTAGATTCGTCTTGAAATGTACTTTAATAATATATCAATTTTATGTTATATATGTTAATACTATTTTCTATAAAATTGGTCAAAATTTTAAAATTTTGACTTAAAACAAAAGCTAGATGTACATTTATTCGCGGACGGAGGAAGTACTGGGCATCGGAAGTGCTGGCATGCATAGAAAGAAAGAGAGAGTAGACAAGCACAAGACCGACAGCAAGCGAGCGTATGTGCTCACCTAGCATATAACTTCCCAACACATGTTGTTCCACACATGTTGACGGCACGTTGTGTAACAGCCGGGTAGACGCTGTTGTGGTTAGCTCGCTGGTGGGGGGGTGTCGATCTCTCTTGCTATGCCGGCTGTTTAGGTGCTCCCTTGCTTTGAGCTCTTTTACTATACCCTGTCATCGATATGGGCCGTCTATTCTTGGAATTCAAGGGCGGTGATCAATCTATACTATTCAATTGGGCCAGTCCCGTCGCCAACAGTATCAATGGCACTGGCCGCTTCGAGCGCCGCAGTATACGTGCTATGAGGGTAATTTAGGGAGAGGAAAAAGATTAGCCCGTCTCGCCAACAAGCCAACCCGTCTTCTACACTTTTTCAGCACGGCCGCATGAACACGCCCATCAGCTTGGATTCAAGCGGCCACCTCGTCGCCTCCCCGATTGTCGGCCGTACTCGTAGATCAACGTTGTTACGCCGCTAGGCACCAGCCAAGCTCATGGTGTCCCGCACGCCGGCAAAGTCTTCCTCGACGAGGCCTCCTCCGGTCCTCCCCTTCCTCTTGCGGCGGCCACCGCTGCATCTATTCTTCGTCACATGATTGTGTACCGGCCGCTCGACAGTATACACAGTTATCCGATCCCGACGAGCTCCCCTTCTTTGGCAGCCGCCGGCTACCAGGGAAATTAGATGTAGTGCCTATTTCAGAAGCTACCAATGGACGGACTCTATAGATCAACCAGAAGTCCAGAACACGACGTCTGCACCGACCAAGAGTTAAGTGATGAACCACCATTGTACCAATTACCAAAGACATAGAAGTTGTGAAAGTTAACGATTTGCACTCTAGTTTTTGGTGGGATGCGGCCTGTACTGACGGACGTGGACGTGCGTGAGAGGGCCATGCGAGCCCCGGCGGGAGGCACGGCTGGAGGTACGACCGTACGAGGACGGCGAAGTGGACGAGCGCCCGGCAGTCGAGGTCAAGTGCACCGGCGGAGGGTGGTGGCAGGAGTGCGTCGGGATAGAGGGACGCGACGGCGAGTTCAACTACGGCTCGGGTAGTTGAACGAACAGAGCGACCGATTGCTGTTGGGCTGACATTACAATGGAAAACAGAAAAATATGACTAGATTACCCTCACGAAATCAACGGCGGGATGATTGTATACTGCTCTCCCCCCTCTATAGCAGTAGAGGGTACCGTAAAAATGCTCCTTGCTTTCTACCTGGATATTGAATCCCGCCTAGCCGGATTTCTTGTTCTCTACCTGGCTGTTGGACATTGTCGGGGTTACCCGGGTGGTGGAGACTATTGGTTCAACACATCATCATATTGCCATATTACGGTCGTGTGTATGTGTATATGCTAGGCCGGTGTATGTCTGATAGGTCCCGTGCGCCGTGCGTCTTGGTGGAGGGTTATGGTGGGTGGTGTGCATGTTTCCTGAGGAGCCAGTACGAAAAGAACTCGTTGTCGACTAAGCACTCACTTTACACATCAAGCCCATTGCGCAAAATAAAACAAATGAAGTCGGTGAGTGAGGGTAACCATATGAAAGTGCAACTGAAAGAACAAATAGGGAATTTTTTTGTACGGGAGATAGGGACTTGGTGATGCACATGTTGATCTATGTTGGTCTACGTCGCTCGTTGGGGTTGTGGCCTCATTGTGGGCCGGCTAGACATCTTCTGGCCTATTGGCATGTATAGGGTTATGTCCCTGGGAATAAGTTGTTTACATATTATTGAAGATAGGCACTATTTAGAAGACAGATATATGCATTGGGTTCGAATAATACAACACCTTTGTTTAGATTTGTAAAAGACAATTTTTCATAACACTGAAACATACATGAAACATAACTATATAATTTCTTCAATGACCCTTCTACTCGTGCCTCGGTTCCAATATTTCTTCCACTTCATGCTCCTCTTTCAACTTCGCTGCACTTGTTCCATCTGCTCTACTTTGTCCTCCTCTGCTCAAAGTTGGGCTTTCTTGAAGTTGATGACGCTGAAAGTGCATCTAACCCCCAAGGTGGATTTTGGTAATTCATGTCCACATATCTTAAAGAACTAATTGTACTTCTAGTATATTTCAAGAAAGTTCTTTTAGGTTCAACATAGAAATGGAAGGTGACACCTGAAAATGCTCAAAGACAAGTTTTGGTTAAGCCAAATGATTCTTTATTTTCATTTTCGTGATCGAAGATCACATTGAGTCCATGGGCATGCCGATGCTATCAAAAGTGGATGAAGATGTGACAATGAGCCTTTTCCTCCATGTGCTTAAAAATCAAACTCCAAAACTCCTGAAATTCCTTCAAGTTTTTCCACTATATCTTCCCAGCAAATTTTATTTGGTGCTACCGAACCATTTCAACTTGGAGCCACTAGTACATCAAATCATTCAGAGTCACCGAATAGACTCGGCAAACCTTAAGTTCTCATGTCAGAACTTCTGAGCAAAACCAGTCAGAAATTTCGAAGCATCAACAGAGATTTTTCCAGTGCCAAGGAACTCACCTCAGAGCCACTAATCGGATTCATTTGGACCAACTAATTTATCTAAAAACGGGCATTTTTGTTCATCGAAGCCACCGAGCAAAACTACCAGGAGCCTTCGAGTTGTGCATAAAGTGTGTAACGTTTAGATTTTAGGTCCCGCCTATATATACCCCGACCTATCCCACTTGTTCAACTCGAAGCAAACTCCACTTCCATCATTTGTTCTAAGAGAGAACTCCACCTCCTTGTGTTGATTTCAAAGGACAATCCACTCCAACCATCCAATCACTCCCTTTGAGATCTAATCCCCTCTATTTTTCCACTCCAACCTTCTCCAAATCCATAGTCAAATCTTAAGAGAGTATGAGTGTTGAGGATATTATCTTTTAAAGTAGAAGAGCAAGGAATTCATTGTCAAGCAACCTTATCTTGTTACTTTTGAAGGGTGTGCGGCTCATAGATCGGTTAGGTGTACTGCTTGGAAGTCTTCAAGTTTGTGAAGAAGCCAAGAAATTTGTACGGGCCCGGAGATCGCCACTTTGTGAAGATCTACCCTAGTGAGGCTATTCCTTTGTGGCCCTAAGACATGGTGGAATAGGTTTCTCCTAAGTGGACCCTTTATGGGTGAGTGTCCTCGTGGACCATTCGTTCGTGGAATATCGCTGCTGGAATCCTTTGTGATTCTAGATGTTCCATGGATTGAAGCCTCCATCAATGTGGAAGTAAGATAGAGCCAACTATCTGAACCACGGGAAATATCTTCAATGAGCTTATTGTATTTGCGATTCTCTCACTCTGCGCCTTTACATTTGCATTTACATGTCTTTATATGTTGTTGCCCATTACTCTTGCATGTGTGGGGGTACTCTATAAATTGCCTAAAAAACTTAAAATCTGCCCAAAATTTAAAACTTGGGACGAGGTGTGTAAATTGTGAGGGCTGGGGGTGAAGAATCTATAGACGCAATCGATCGTGTTGTGAGTTCAATGGGAATGGCTCAGAAGAAGCCAGCCTGATAAGTCTTGGCAGGGGTCTACATTTGGGAATAGATGATACGGCCTCTGTATTCTTTCATAGTCTGGTCCAAATCCAAGTTGACTTGGGCAAAATGGTTTGGTTTTTAAGAGACTGATGGATTGAAGGGTGCTTGGTGGAAGAGTTAGCGTCGCTGGTTCTAGGCAAGGTGAAGAAGATCTTTCTTGATTTGCACAAGGTTTAATGAACTTCAAGTGGGTGGTGGATATTGCGCCCCTCATTTTGCCACCGGAAAGGGACTGGTTCAACAAACTCTCACATGTTATTCACAATATGCACCGAGACCCTATGATGCGAGGCATTTTCACTCGACATGGACGTCGACGGGAAAGTACTCCACACAATAATTGTTGCTAAGTCAGGGAAGGGAGCATTTCACGCTGGCTGACTGCATTTGGAGATGTCGGGCCCCTCTAAAATGCAAGATCTATGTGTTGGGAAACATAGTAATTTCAAAATTTTCTTACACACATGCAGGATCATGGTGATGCATAGTAACGAGAGGGGAGAGTGTCGTCCACGTACCCTTGTAGACCGTTAAGCGGAAGCGTTATGACAACGCGGTTGATGTAGTCGTACGTCTTCACGATCGACCGATCCTTAGTACCGAACGTACGGCACCTCCGCGTTCAGCACACGTTCAGCTCGGTGACGTCGCGCGAACTCACGATCCAGTGGAGCTCAAGGAAGAGTTTCGTCAGGATGACGGCGTGGTGACGATGTTGATGAAGCTACCGCAGTAGGGCTTCGTCTAAACACCGCTACAGTATGACCGAGATGGATTATGGTGGAGGGGGCACCCCACACGGCTGGGAGAGATCTTTGTGATCAACTTATGTGTCTAGACGTGCCCCCCTGCCCCTATATATAAAGGAGCAAGGGGGAGGCCCGCCGGCCCTTGTTGGCGCGCCTAGGAGGAGGAATCCTCCTCCTAGTAGGAGTATGATTCCTCCCTTTCCTACTCCTACTAGGAGGGGAAAGGCAGGGAGCGAAAGAGAAGGAAAGGGGGGCGCCGCCCCCCTTTCTTCTAGTCCAATTCGGACAGGGGAAGGGGGCGCGCTGCCTGCCCTAGGCCGTCCCCTCTCTCTCTCCCTTATGGCCCAACAAGGCCCATTAGCCCCCAGGGGGTTCCGGTAACCCCTCCGGTACTCCGGTAAAATCTCGATTTCACCCGGAACTATTCCGATGTCCAAATGTAGGCTTCCAATATATCAATCTTTATGTCTCGACCATTTCGAGACTCCTCGTCATGTCCATGATCACATCTGGGACTCCGAACTACCTTCAGTACATCAAAACATATAAACTCATAAAACCGATCGTCACAGAACTTTAAGCATGCGGACCCTACGGGTTCGAGAACTATGCAGACATGACCGAGAAACGTCTCCGGTCAATAAACAATAGCGGAACCTGGATGCTCATATTGGTTCCTACATATTCTACGAAGATCTTTATCGGTCAAACTGCACAACACTATACATTGTTCTCTTTGTCATCAGTATGTTACTTGTCCGAGATTCGATCGTCGGTATCTCAATACCTAGTTCAATCTCGTTACCGGCAAGTCTTTTTACTCGTTCCGTAATACATCATCTCGTAACTAACTCATTAGTTATCATGCTTGCAAGGCTTATAGTGATGTGTATTACCGAGAGGGCCCAGAGATACCTCTCCGACAATCGGAGTGACAAATCATAATCTTGATCTATGCCAACTCAACAAGTACCATTGGAGACACCTGTAGAGCACCTTTATAATCACCCAGTTACTTTGTGATGTTTGGTAGCACACAGAGTGTTCCTCCAGTATTCGGGAGTTGCATAATCTCATAGTCATAAGAACATGTCTAAGTCATGAAGAAAGCAATAGAAGTAAACAAATGATCAAGTGCTAAACTAACGGAATGGGTCAAGCCAATCACATCATTCTCCTAATGATTTGATCCCATTGATCAAATAACAACTCATGTCTATGGTTAGGAAACTTAACCATCTTTGATCAATGAGCTAGTCAAGTAGAGGCATACTAGTGACACTATGGTTGTCTATGTATTCACACATGTATATGTTTTCGGTTAATACAATTCTAGCATGAATAATAAAAATTTATAATGAAATAAGGAAATAAATAATAACTTTATTATTGCCTCTAGGGCATATTTCCTTCAGTCTCCC
The DNA here is from genome assembly GCA_034509565.1 of Triticum monococcum. Taxonomy (NCBI): domain Eukaryota; kingdom Viridiplantae; phylum Streptophyta; class Magnoliopsida; order Poales; family Poaceae; genus Triticum; species Triticum monococcum. The sequence goes on from CM067845.1 coordinate 48,444,752, forward strand.
ACTTGCACTAGAGTCAATAATCTAGATTACACAGTAGTGATTTTAACACCCATGGAGCCTTGGTGCTGATCACGTTTTGCTCGTGGAAGAGGCTTAGTCAACGGGTCTGCAACATTCATATCCGTATGTATATTGCAAATCCCTATGTCTCCCACCTGGACTTGATCCCGGATGGAGTTGAAGCGTCTCTTGATGTGCTTGGTTCTCTTGTGAAATCTGGATTCCTTTGCCAAGGCAATGGCACCAGTATTGTCACAAAATATTTTCATTGGACCCGATGCACTAGGTATGACACCTGGATCGGATGTGAACTGCTTCATCCAGACTCCTTCATTTGCTACTTCGGAAGCAGCAATGTATTTCGCTTCACATGTAGATCCTGCCACGATGCTCTGTTTAGAACTGCTCCAACTGACAGTTCCACCGTTTAATATAAACACGTATCCGGTTTGCGATTTAGAATCGTCCGAATAAGTGTCAAAGCTTGCACCAACGTAACCATTTACGATGAGCTCTTTTTCACCTCCATAAACGAGAAACATATCCTTGGTCCTTTTCAGGTACTTCAGGATGTTCTTGACCGCTGTCCAGTGATCCACTCCTGAATTACTTTGGTACCTCCCTGCTAGGCTAATAGCAAGACACACATCAGGTCTGGTACACAGCATTGCATACATGATAGAGCCTATGGCTGAAGTATAGGGAACACTTTTCATTTTCTCTCTATCTTCTGCAGTGGTCGGGCATTGAGTCTTACTCAACTTCACACCTTGTAACACAGGCAAGAACCCTTTCTTAGCTTGATCCATTTTGAACTTCTTCAAAACATTATCAAGGTATGTGCTTTGTGAAAGTCCAATTAAGCGCCTTGATCTATCTCTATAGATCTTGATGCCCAATATATAAGCAGCTTCACCGAGGTCTTTCATTGAAAAACTCTTATTCAAGTATCCTTTTATGCTATCCAGAAATTCTATATCATTTCCAATCAACAATATGTCATCCACATATACTATTAGAAATGTTACAGAGCTCCCACTCACTTTCTTGTAAATACAGGCTTCTCCAAAAGTCTGTATAAAACCATATGCTTTGATCACACTATCAAAACGTTTATTCCAACTCCGAGAGGCTTGCACCAGTCCATAAATGGATCGCTAGAGCTTGCACACTTTGTTAGCTCCCTTTGGATCGATAAAACCTTCAGGTTGCATCATATACAACTCTTCTTTCAGAAATCCATTCAGGAATGCGGTCTTTACATCCATTTGCCAAATTTCATAATCATAAAATGCGGCAATTGCTAACATGATTCGGACGGACTTAAGCATCGCTACATGTGAGAAGGTCTCATTGTAGTCAACTCCTTGAACTTGTCAAAAACCTTTTGCACCAAGTCGAGCTTTGTAGACAGTAACATTACCGTCAGCGTATGTCTTCTTCTTGAAGATCCATTTGTTCTCGATGGCTTGTCGATCATCGGGCAAGTCAACCAAAGTCCACACTTTGTTCTCATACATGGATCCCATCTCAGATTTCATGGCCTCAAGCCATTTTGTGGAATCTGGGCTCATCATCGCTTCCTCATAGTTCGTAGGTTCGTCATGGTCAAGTAACATGACCTCCAGAACTGTATTACCGTACCACTCTGGTGTGGATCTTGCTCTGGTTGACCTACGAGGTTCGGTAGTAACTTGATCTGAAGTTTCATGATCATCATCATTAGCTTCCTCACTAATTGGTGTAGATGCCACAAGAACCGGTTTCTGTGATGAACTACTTTCCAATAAGGGAGCAGGTATAGTTACCTCATCAAGTTCTACTTTCCTCCTACTCACCTCTTTCGAGAGAAACTCCTTCTCTAGAAAGGATCCATTCTTAGCAACGAATATCTTGCCTTCGGATCTGTGATAGAAGGTGTACCCAATAGTTTCCTTTGGGTATCCTATGAAGACACATTTCTCCGATTTGGGTTCGAGCTTACCAGGTTGAAGCTTTTTCACATAAGCATCGCAGCCCCAAACTTTAAGAAACGACAACTTTGGTTTCTTGCCAAACCATAGTTCATAAGGCGTCGTCTCAACGGATTTTGATGGTGCCCTATTTAACGTAAATGCAGCTGTCTCTAAAGCATAACCCCAAAATGATAGCGGTAAATCAGTAAGAGACATCATAGATCACACCATATCTAGTAAAGTATGATTACGACGTTCGGACACACCATTACACTGTGGTGTTCCGGGTGGCGTGAGTTGCAAAACTATTCTGCATTGTTTCAAATGTAGGCCAAACTCGTAACTCAAATATTCTCCTCCATGATCAGATCGTAGAAACTTTATTTTCTTGTTACGATGATTTTCCACTTCACTCTGAAATTCTTTGAACTTTTCAAATGTTTCAGACTTATGTTTCATTAAGCAGATATACCCATGTCTGCTCAAATCATCTGTGAAGGTGAGAAAATAAAGATACCCGTCGTGAGCCTCAATATTCATCGGACCACATACATCAGTATGTATGATTTCCAACAAATCTGTTGCTCGCTCCATAGTTCCAGAGAACGGCATTTTAGTCATCTTGCCCATAAGGCATGGTTCGCAAGTACCAAGTGATTCATAATCAAGTGATTCCAAAAGTCCATCAGTATGGAGTTTCTTCATGCGCTTTATACCAATATGACCCAAACGGCAGTGCCACAAATAAGTTGCACTATCATTATCAACTTTGCATCTTTTGGCTTCAACATTATGAATATGAGTATCACTACTATCGAGATTCAACAAGAATAGACCATTCTTTAAGGGTGCATGACCATAAAAGATATTACTCATATAAATAGAACAACCATTATTCTCATATTTAAATGAATAACCGTCTCGCATCAAACAAGATCCATATATAATGTTCATGCTTAACGCTGGCACCAAATAACAATTATTTAGGTCAAAACTAATCCCGAAGGTAGATGTAGAGGTAGCATGCCGACGGCAATCACATCGACTTTGGAACCATTTCCCACGCGCATCGTCACCTCGTCCTTAGCCAGTCTCCGTTTAAACCGTAGTTCCTGTTTCGAGTTGCAAATATTAGCAACAAAACCAGTATCAAATACCCAGGTACTACAGCAAACTCTGGTAAGGTACACATCAATAACATGTATATCACATATACCTTTGTTCACCTTGCCATCCTTCTTATCCGCCAAATACTTGGGGCAGTTCCGCTTCCAGTGACCAGTTTGTTTGTAGTAGAAGCACTCAGTCTCAGGCTTAGGTCCAGACTTGGGTTTCTTCTCCTGAGCAGCAACTTGTTTGTTGTTCTTCTTGAAGTTCCCCTTCTTCTTCCCTTTGCCCTTTTTCTTGAAACTGGTGGTTTTATTGACCATCAACACTTGATGCTCCTTCTTGATTTCTACCTCTGAAAGTGCTAGTGATCGACTAGAGGGGGGTGAATAGGCGATTTTTATGAAAGTCTTCAAAACAGGGAAGTTTTGAAGACAAATGATAGAAGTAAACCTATTACCACGCAGCGGAAGGTAGACTACACTAGGCAAACCTTAGTCAGGTAATCAACGAAGTGAAAGCACAATGACTAATAGCAGCTAGGCAGTAAGGATCAGGTAGGAAGATATTGTGAAGCCAATCAGAACAAGCAGTCACTCAGTGAAGACAAAAGATAATGCAATCATGCAATGACTTCACAAGGACCAACAGTAAGTAAAGGGAAGGGAAGGATGAAACCAGTGACTCGTTGAAGACAATGATTTGTTGGACCAGTTCCAGTTGCTGTGACAACTGTGCGTCTGGTTAGGGCGGCTAGGTATTTAAACCTGAGGACACATAGTCCCGGACACCCAGTCCTGAACACGCAGCTCAGAACCCTTAGTCCTCACTGTATTCCCGTTGAGCTAAGGTCACGCAGACCTCGCCCAATCACTCTAGTAAGTCTTCAAGATAGACTCCCAAACCTTCACAGACTTCGTTCACCGGCGATCCACAATGACTCTTGGATGCTCAGAACGCGACGCCTAACCGGCTGGAGGATTCATAGTCCTCAAGTGTAATAAGTCTTCAGATCACACAGAGATGACGACTTAAGTGATGCCTAACACTCTTTGGCTCTAGGTGGTTAGGACTTTATCCTCGCAAGGAATTCTCTCTCAAAGGCTTCGAGGTGGGTTGCTCTCAAACGACAACAGCCGTACTTTAACTCTGAGCAGCCAACCGTTTATGGTTGTAGGGGGTGGGCTATTTATAGCCACTAGGCAACCCGACCTGATTTGTCCGAAATGACCCTGGGTCACTAAGGAACTGACACGTGTTCCAACGGTCAGATTTCAAACACAGACGGCAACTTTACTTGGGCTACAAGCAAGGCTGACTTGTCCAACTCTGGACAAGATTCGCTATCATAGTCTTCACTCGAAGACATAGGATTTTGGTTAACCATCACTTTAGTCATTCTAACTGGTTCTCTTGGACCCCACTTAACAGTACGGTGGTTCCTATGACTCAACAAAGAAGAAAAAGAACTACGAAAGATCTAAGTCTTCACGCTCCATAGTCTTCATGCGATGTATTCTCTTGTCATAGTCTTCAAGGTGAATGTCTTCACTTACACCTTTGACTTCAATGTCTTCATACATTTTTAGGGGTCATCTCTGGTAGGAAAACCGAATCAATGAGGGACTTCTACCTATGTCATCCTGCAATTCTCACAAACACATTAGTCCCTCAACTAGGTTTGTCGTCAATACTCCAAAACCAACTAGGGGTGGCACTACATGCACTTACAATCTCCCCCTTTTTGGTGATTGATGACAAACTAGTTGAAGTTTTCAACAGGGAATATAATATGTGAAATTGTAAAGGATAAGGAATTGTCTTCATAAGTTGCAAGGGCTCCCCCTGAAGATGTGCATATAAGTAATTTGCTTTTGGAATGCAAATGCACATGGCAGGTTGTACTTGTGGAGATCCTCTTCAACTTATGATGACAATTCATCATGCATGAAAGGTATGTGAAGATAATGACATGCATAATGAAAAATGGACGTCTGCAAAATGATCTAAGTGCGGAATTTATCTTCGCACATGCGGAATTTATCATCGCATCACAAAATAGCAAATAAGTAGAAGACGACCATCGAGTTTAAGTGTTACAACTCAAAGAACCAAATGTATCAAAATGAGAGTTGTAAACACTAGGAAAAACATAAAGTAACCGCCCATATGGACCCACTTGAAGACTATCAAACTCATATGCTTCTCCCCCTTTTGTCAGTAAGGACCAAAAAGGTTTGAAGACATAGAGCATCTACTCGTTCCCATGAGGAGTAGGTGAAGTAGCAAGGTCGTCGGTGTTGTTAGGCGGTGCAGACGAGCTCGGGGCAGTGTCGACGCGTGCTGAAGAAGGGGGCAGTGAAGTAGCATCGTCTTCGTCCTCGATCACTCTGGCATTCACAGTTGCCGCAGAGGAAGAGAACTCAAAGTCTTCAAGATAGGGAGTTTGTCGCAGCACAGCCCTTCGGGGAGGTGTGGAGTCAAACTTGAAACATTCAGAGAAGCCATCCTCTTGAAGATCACCCTCAGAGCACATAAGCGTCAGCCCTTTCCATGTACGCCGACAAGTTTCATGGGAACAAAAGCATTCTTGTTGGCAAGGTTGCGAATGCGGTTGACATCCACCAAGAGGCTGTGCATTTGGCGCTTCAGCCAGTCATGATGCCTATCCTGTTTCTGATGAAGAGCAACCAGAAGCTCTCAGTCATTGAGAACACGAGATCGCTTCTTGGGCCGTTGGGCAATAGTGCTTTCAGTGGCTTCAGTGAGGGCACGATGAGGTGCGCGTGTAGTGCCAGCCAGAGGATAAACACGAGTGACTGCTTCAACTCCTTCAATGTTTTGAGAGAAACTTTAATGCTCCGCATTCTGAAGACTAAGAGGCTCCTTGGCAGGCTCTGGATAGAGGGCTTCAACGGTCATATCCACGTCAGGCATAAAGATCCGATGATTGCGAGCAGATGGCTGATATGAGATAGCTGAGTGGAGTTTAATCAGACGCATTATCCATGGAGCATAGAACTTCAAGCCAAAAAGATCAGATCCTGATGCAGCAAGTTGGCGGATGAAGAAGTCTTGTGCATTGAAGCATTTGCCATGAAGAATATGGAAGACTAAAGTCTTCATTGCACCTTGCAGCTTTGCATGTGGAGAATGTCCTTTGATGGGCCAGAGAGTTCGCCTTATAATGTGATAGATAGTCCTTGGCAGATACTCAAGGTCTTCAACAAAGAACTCCTTAGGATATGCAGCATCTTGTGGCAAAGGCTTCATCATACTGAGCATCTGACTCATGTTCGGTTCAGGCCTCTGAAAGATGCTTTCCATAGCTTCACTGTGAAGTTGACATCCAGGTTCATAGAGATCTCCAGGAGTGGGCAGACTAGTGAGTTCAATGATATCAAAGGCTTTGGCTTCGTGATGAACATTTCCTGTCATCCACTCCAGGACCCAAGTCTTCGGATCTTTGTTGTAACCATGTATGTGAAGTGTGGCATAAAATTGGAGCAGCAACTCTTCATTCCAGTGCTCTTGGTCGGTGATGAAGGGCAACAATCCAACCTCTTTGAAGCAATCCAGAGCTTCTTCCAGACAGGGCAGACCAGCTATTACTTCAGTGTCAAGACGCATATGTGGGAAGATGCGACCTTGATTATATAGAATGCAGGAGTAATAGCTTCACTGCGGATAGCTCCAGAACCGATCAGAAGATATTCGTTCCCTTGAGTAGGGGTTCTTGGAGCTATTGGAGAAGGTGTTGTCTGCTTTGAAGTCGTTGACATTGAAGGATCCAGGTGCTGTTGCAAGACCTGGAAACCTGGGAAACCTTGGCATTGGCTTCTGTACCTAAGGCCTATGCTCAATATGATAGTCAAACTGAGGACCAGCAGCAGGCGCAGGAATAGAAGCAGTAGTGTCATTGGCTTCGCTGACTTCTGGTTCTTGGGTTGGTGCAGGCTCCACATTTGCTTCAGCCATGACAACGTCAGTGGCTTCATTTGAGTTGGTGGTGGCAGCCTCAAGATTTTCTACCTCCACTTGATGAGCTGGAGAGTCGGGCACAAACACGTTCTCCTCGAGAACAGCTTCTTCAGTAGTTGGGGGAGTAGGAACACGTTCTTCTTCTTGGGTGTCATCGGCTGATGCAGCCGGGATGTCTTCAGCAGTTTTAGCTTCAGACTCAAAGACTTGAGACCTTGGTCCTTTGCGAAGCCTGCGTAACGCAGGCGACGCCTTTGGAGATGGAGTTGGCTAGGCCTCAAAGTCATCTTCTTCTTCTTGCCGGGGTGGTGTGACTTGTTGTTGTTGTGGGTGATCAACCCATGTTGCATCCTGAGCAATTGGCGTCAGAGGACGACCAATGCTGATGAGTTCGTTGTGCATAAGCACAGGCGATGATACCTGTTGGTGCTCGATCTGAGGAAGAACTACATCATCTTCAACATGGTCATGATGACCAATGTCTTCAACAGCGGTGGAATCAGCTGTTGGTATGTCTTCAGCTTCATGGGCCTCTGTGAAAGCAGGCTCATGGACAGTCAGTTGGCGCTCTTGATGTTCAACGGCAGGGCGAACCATGGAGATAGGTTCAACAATTAAGGGCTCTGTGGGAGCAGCCCATTCCTTCTTGGTCTTGCGCTTCTTTTTGGAGGGAGCAGCAGCAGAGGCTTCAGGATGTTTCCTCTTTCTGGCTTCAGCCTCAGCTGTCCTCATCTTCTTCAGGTCTGAAGCGGTAGACCTGGCCTTTGGCTTCGAGCCAGTCATGCTGGTTGGGAAGACAATGGGATGTGCTTCCTGCCTTGGTGCGTCGGGTTCGGCCATAGCGGGCTTCTTCTTCTGCTTTGCAGCCATCCTGGGGTCAATGCCAGGACACCCAAGAGCCTTGCGCTTCTCAGCCTCATTGTAGGCTTGCACACACTTGTCAGCCAGGCTCTTTATGCGCTCACGAGAACCTTGAGCTTCTTCACGCTTCTTGAGAAAGGCTTCTTTGAGCTTGTGTAGCATGATCTTGAAGTTCTTGACCTCTTGCACACTGAGCTTGGCCATATGCTTCTTGAATTGAGCTTTTTCAAAGTCAATCTTCTGCTTCAGTTCAACGATGCGCTGGGCTATAGCTAACTCTGAAGCAATGGCGCCATGGAAAGCGACACTGAGGCCAATGGGAAGTTGCAGATCTTCAAAGCTAAGGTTGGGCCTGTCAAACCACTCATCGATGAAGTCGTGGATGATTGCCACGTCAAAGAGAGGCAAATTGTTGAAGATTTCTACTTCTTCTTTGCTCTTGATCAGTTGCTCAAGAGCGTCATCTGCAAGATCTTCATCACTGGATAGATCAATGGTATCGTTGCGTAGAATAGCAGCAGCAGTCAGTTCTTGGCTGGTATGTGGTAGAGGCATCTTGACTCTCGGGGACTTGGAGATGCGTGACAGATCTTCAGACTGCACACTATCTTCAGGAGGTGCAGTAGCCAGTGGCTTCGCCCGTGAGATTTTTGGTGCTGAGGCAGGCTTTGAAGCTTTAGGCAGCTCTGGCTTCTGCGGCTTTGGAGTAGGAGTTGGGGCTTCATCATTGTCAACATCATCATCAGAATGATCCACTTTGGCACCTTGAACAGAGATGTGAGTGATGAGGCCATCCAGGTTGTAGAACGGACAGACGATATTGGGTTCGGCATCACGGGTGCCATCTACACGGGGAGCAGAGGGACCAAGGTTGAAGTCTAGTCCCAATGACTTCTTGTTCTGCTTCGCCGAATTCTGGGCAAACTGGAAGTTGCGCTTGAACAGATTGTCATCACGACACCAGAGCAGTGACGATGGGTCAGCATCCGTAGGCTGTGGTCCACGGACCATGCAGGGATAGAAGCCTTGTTCAATGGCTTCATCTCTGGACCTGGGTTGAAGATTTTTGTATAGGATGTCTCCCCATGGTCACTTGATGGCATTCTTTTCAGCATATTCCTTTGTCACAAATCTGTACTTGAGCCACAGTTCTGCCCAATATCGTCGAATCCATTGGATTCGTGGCTTGCGTTGATTGTAATCCTCTTCTGGATCTATCTTGTACAGTTCTGAGAGGTCATTGGGCAGATCTCTTGATGTCTCACCTCGACGCTTTCTGCCACCCTTCCTTGCTGATTTTTCTGCAGCCATGAACTTTAAACTGAATGGCTTCAATACGTTCAAAGGCTTCAAGGGCTTTCGCTTGCTGGACAAACAGAAACTGGCTTCGGGAGAATTTATGTGATGCTGTAAGAATTCTGCAAATGAATGCAGACTATGAGAATCAAGGGATTCTCCCACGGACATGTACCTGTGACAGCATTAAGATGCGAGGGAAGGGGAAGTGGTCATATGCATTCTCAAAAGATTTTGAAGATAAATTAGTTTAGAAGACATTGACCTCATCGTGCGAAGAAATTCACTCATAGATAAAGAGTTAGTTCCAGATTTGTACGAATCCACAGATCAGTACAAGTGAGGAATCTAACTACTTTGTGAAGCATAAGTGAACTATAACGCCCCAGATATAACTTTCCCAATTTGTACTCCAACTCTTGCCGTTTCCGGCATTAAGTTATATTTATTCCCGGGTTCGGGTCTTTGTCTCCGTGTGTTGTTTTCTTTTTCATGCATCTCATATCATGTCATCACGTGCATTGCATTTGCATACATGTTCATCTCATGCATTCGAGCATTTTCCCCGTTGTCCGTTTTGCATTCCGGCACTTCGTTCTCCTCCGGTGGTCATTTCTAGCTTTCTTTCATGTGTGGGGATTAAACATTTCCGTATTGGACCGAGACTTGCCATGCGGCCTTGGTTTACTACCGGTAGACCGCCTGTCAAGTTTCGTACCATTTGGACTTCGTTTAATACTCCAACGGTTAACCGAGGGACCGAAAAGGCCTCGTGTGTGTTGCAGCCCAACACCCCTCTAATTTGGCCCAAAACCCACCAAACTCTGGTCCATTTCCTAGAGCGTTCGATCACGATCACGTGGCCGAAAACCGCACCTCATTTGGACTCTCCTAGCTCCCTCTATGCCTATATATACCCCCTCCCGTTTTCGGATCTCCCCTCTCCTCCAAAACCCTAAAAAAACATCATCCCCGCCAGATCGCCGCCGACGGACGTGTCCGGGCGGAGCCGGACAACGTCCGCCGCCACCGCCGCCATCCAGGACGCGCCATGTGGCGCCCGGCGCCCGCCGCCGCCGCGGCCCGCAGGGGCCCGAGGCGGGCCCTCCCCCGCGCCTCGCCGGGCCCGAGGAGCGTCGCCCCGCGCAGCCCGTCTTCCCCGGCCCCAGCCGTCGAGCGCCGCCGCACCTCCACTCCGGCCGTCGCGCCGCCTCGCCGGCCGGCGCGCCGCCTCGCCGGCCGGCGCGCCGCAAGCCTCCTCCGACTGGAGCCCCAAGTCCGGCGTCCCGCGCCGCTGCATGCCCGAGGAGCTTCGGCCTCCCTCCGCCCTCCTTCCTCCCACGGATCCTCCGGACGCCGTCGCCTTCGTCAACTCCGGCGAGCTCCGATTCCGGCGAACATCGTGAAGCATGCAGATCTGAGATCCAATCTCGCCTCGGTTGACTTTTCATTCCCGAAACCCTAATTTCCGAGCAATCTTTGACTGGTCATATCTTTGCATCCGTAGCTCCGTTTTGGACATATGATATATCAAAATCTTAGCCTCGACATGTACATCATTTCATTCCATTGCATCATTTGCATTTGAATTCATATTGTTGCCCAAAATGCTGCTAGAAGGAGGCTTCGTGAGTTAAATTGCAGATCCGTTAGTTCATCATAGACTTTTGTCATTTTTGCCATGATTATTGTGTGCATGATATGCGTGTGAGTCTTTGGGATGAATTGTTAAGCATTTTGCCTTCTTTCCAGAGGTGCCACCCATGCATTTTTAGGATGTGTGTGGTGACTTGTGCAAGCTTGCAAAGAGAGGCACCTGAGAATTCTGTTTTCAGGGACTTAGTGGATTTCACTAAGTCTGGGATATTTTAGTTCATAATGCCATGTGTTCAGCTTGTTTCCTAGTGATTCGTGCCTCTTTTGAGGATGATCAGTAAGGGAGTTTTGATATTCATGTTATGCTCTATCCATCCATGTCTCTGTTTGCATATGTGGAGTGCTCTAGCTTGAGTCAATCGAGCTCTACTTTTGCTTCGTGGTAAATCTGGGCAGATCGTCAACTTGTTTGTGATTTTGCCGATGCTATTGTTAGTGATCCATGCATGCTATGCCATTGTTCTTGCCATGTCTAGCTAGAATTTTGTGCCTTATTTATGTATATATGCTTGCCTTGCCATGACTTGCACCATGGTGAGTGCATCGATCTCGTTTACATGCCTTCATAAGTTAAATTTCAGCATGTCTTAGTTTTCACTAAGTCTGAAAATTGATTGTGCGTGAGCTATGTTCGTGTGCTCGTTAGAGTATTTTGTGAACCCTTTTGGCCCCAAGTCACTTTGGGTGTTTTGTTAAGCTTGTTGAGTAGCTCCATGCCATGTTCTTACTTGTCATAATCAGGTTGTGTATCATGTTGTTTTGCTGCTCCGAAGAGGGCATCGTGGTCTGAAATTTCAGACTAGTGTTAATTTCACTAAGTCTGAAATCTGTTTTGCATTTGTGTTTTTGCCATGCTTGTTTGAACCTCATAATGGATGAATTTGGCCGTGGCTCAGTGCTAGTGTTTTGATAAGCATCTTGTGTACATCCTTGCCATGTATTTTGTTGTCATGTTTTGTGGATGTAGCATGTTCATTTCGATGCATTTAGGAGCCTACTTGATGTAAATCGCAGACCGGTTCATTTCGTAAAACGCTTGCCATTTCCAAACCGTAGCTCTGATTCCAATGATCTTTATATCGTATTCAAGTGATTTCATCCCCTCTATCCAGTGGCACACTTGGTTTTCCAAGTTGAGGCAAGGTTCATGCATTTCCTGTCACGTCTTGCATTTTGCATCCCGCATCGCATCCCGCATAGCATACCATCATTGCATCTTATTGTTGGAGTTTGCACGTGGTTGATTGTGTCCTTGTTGCTTGTTTGTGTTGTTGGGTAGAGCCGGGAGATGAGTTCGCTAACGAGGAGCCCGTTCAGTTTGCTTTTGAGGATCCAGTCAACTCTAACAACTGTGCAGGCAAGATGATCATACCCTCGAAATCACTACTATCTTTGCTATGCTAGTTTGCTCGCTCTTTTGCTATGGCATTCCTACGATGCCTACCACTTGCTTGTCAGCCTCCCAATTGCCATGTTGAACCTCTAACCCACCATTGTCCTAGCAAACCGTTGATTGGCTATGTTACCGCTTTGCTCAGCCCCTTCTTATAGTGTTGCTAGTTGCAGGGAAGATTGGAGCTGTTCCTTGTTGGAACATTTACTTACTTGTTGGGATATCATTATATTGCCTTGTTATCTTAATGCATCTATATATTTGGTAAAGGTTGGAAGGCTCGGCCTCTCGCCTAGTGTTTTGTTCCACTCTTGCCGCCCTAGTTTCCGTCATATCGGTGTTATGTTCCCGGATTTTGCGTCCCTTACGCGGTTGGGCTATAATGGGAACCCCTTGATAGTTCGCCTTGATTAAAGCTTTTCCAGCAATGCCCAACATTGGTTTTACCATTTGCCACCTACCCCCTTTTTCCCTTGGGTTACCGGAGCCCGAGGGTCATCTTTATTTTAGCCCCCCACGGGCCAGTGCTCCTCTGAGTGTTGGTCCGAACTAGAGCCCTGTGCAGCGCCACCTCGGGGAAACTCGAGGGCTGGTTTTAGTTGTACGGATTGCTCATCTGAGTGTGCCCTGAGAACGAGATATGTGCAGCTCCTATCGGGATTTGTCGGCACATTCGGGCGGTGTTGCTGGACTTGTTTTGACCTGTCGAATCATCTTGTTGTACCGAGATACCGAGTCTGATCGGTGTGTCTTGGGTGGAGGTCTATTCCTTTGTTGACCGTGAGAGCTTGTTATGGGCTAAGTTGGGACCCCCCTGCAAGGATTGATCTTTCGAAAGCCGTGCCCGCGGTTATGGGTAGATGGGAATTTGTTAATGTCCGGTTGTAGATAACTTGAACCTTAATTAATTAAAATGAATCAATCGAGTGTGTTGCCCTGATGGCCTCTTCTCGGCGGAGTCCGGGAAGCGGACACGGTGTTGGAGTTATGGTTGCGCAGGTTGCTCTCTAGTTCCTCGCTCGCGCCTTGCTCTCTCTTCTCGCTCTCTTTTGCGAATAAGTTAGCCACCATATATGCTAGTCGCTTGCTGCAGCTCCACTTACATTTACCCCCATCCTACCTATTAAGCTTAAATAGTCTTGATCCCGAGGGTGCGAGATTGCTGAGTCCATGTGGCTCACAGATTACTATTACACCAGATGCAGGGACAGATGATACAACTCCAGATGGCGCGCTTGAGCTCAAGTGGGAGTACGACGAGGACTCTCAGCGTTACTATGTGTCTTTTCCTGATGATCAGTAGTGGTGCCCAGTTGGGGTGATCGGGACCTATGTCTCTTGTTGGGTTGTCTTTTATTTTAGCGCCGTAGTCGGGCCATGAGTGTTTGGATGATGTATGTTATTTATGTACTTTGATGTGACGTGGCGAGTGTAAGCCAACTATGTACCTCCCCTTTATATTATTTATGTACATGGGATGTGTGATGATTTCCTAACTTGCGACATTGCTTTCAATGCGGTTATGCCTCTAAGTCGTGCCTCGACACGTGGGAGATATAGCCGCATCGAGGGCGTTACAAGTTGGTAATCAGAGCCTTCCCCGACCTTAGGAGCCCCCATTGCTTGATCGTTTTTAGCAGCCGAGTTGTGTCTAGAAAAAAATGTTTTGAGTCATTTAGGAATTATATATCGGAGGGCTTAGGAATTCTTTTTACTTCCCAGTCTCCTCATCGCTCTGGTAAGGCATCCTGATGTAGAGTTTTGACTCTTCTCTTCTCAAATTTCACAACAAAAAATTTAGGATCACGCGAGTATCTTGGATTTGTTCCGATGACTTATGAAGAGAATACTGTCTTGGTGCCTCCTGTCAGGGGTTTAGTGGAAGTGTCCCGGGGAGTTGAGCTCTGAGGTGTTGTCATCATAATTTTATCGTTGCAATTCTGGTAATACTTGAGATATGTTCGCGACATCGAAAATCTCCTTTATGCAGTTCGTCGGTGAGATAACCTCGACGCCACCCAGTTCTGGGGCGGGAGTTCGGGAGTATCGCCATAACTTGTATAACGGATGCTTTTCGAAGGTTGAGGTAGATGGTTTCCGAAGGTTTCTTGGTTATGTGTTGAAGGATGGATACAACTGGATGTAGGATTTGCTAGTTTGGGTGAGATATTATGCTTCCCCTGTATCCCCAACACCTGATTGCATAACCGGAAAGTTTCGGGAGTTTCATAGGTGGGAATTCAAGTAGCTCTTAGGATATCCTTCCGACAGATGTATGATATCAAATTGGGGTTCGACGTCTAGTGGTTCGCCTATTCACGGTCGATTTTACAGTGGTCTCGTTGTGTCCTAAAGAGTCCTTGGCTATGCTGACTCGGGGACGCTTCGTATGTCATGTGCACTGCCTTGTACATGATGGTGCTGTACGATCGAGCCCGTGTAGGTCCCACCACGAAAACTTCGGACGAAATATCTATCATATGTTTGTTCCGGCTTATTTCCAAGCCAATCCTTGGTTTTATTTTGAGTTGTGGTATTCGAGTTGCTTCGAAGGCATATGTTGATTCCATCCCTCGTTGATTACCTCTTCTACCTAATTCTACGTGGCTTCGCAATTTAGGAATATGTGATCACTTCAAGAGAAGTGCATTCGTTCATTTTGTTCGGATGTGAAGACTTTATGTTGCAATTTTCATTCCGTTGGATTCACCTTCAATATTTGTCTATCTATGTGCTAATGGTGGTCAACCTCTTCAGGATGGCTCCTCGAACGCGCACGACTCCGAATCCTGATCCGCCACCACCTCCACCTCCTCCGGAGGCTTGGCAAGCTGTGATGGCCGCAACCAATGCAAATACACAGTTGGTCATGCAAATTCTCCAAGAGCGCAATCAAGGCAGTCAAGGGAATCAAGGCAACAATCAGAACCATTTTGCTACTCTGAACCAGTTCCTCGCTAATGGTCCAAAGATGTTCAACAATTGTGTTGAGGCTACCGATGCTAACGATTGGCTAGTGGATCTGGGCAAGCATTTTGAATGCAGCAACGTCGGGCCTGAAGATTTCGTCAAGTTCGCTTCTTTCCAGCTCAAAGATCAGGCTGCAGAGTGGTTCCAGCAGTACAAGGATTCCAGAGGTGGACGTTTGATCACTTGGGATGATTTCCGTCGAGATTTCCGAGCTCATCACATCCCCCAGAGTGTGACTGAAAGCAAACGTGAGGAATTCCGCAATCTGAAGCAAGGCTCTTTGTCTGTCTATGACTACAACAAGCTGTTCCAGAAGCTCAACCGTTTTGCCAACCAGGATGTTCCTGATGAGAAGAGCATGATCTACCAGTTCAAGGGTGGTCTCCGTGAAGAAATTCAGCTCGCTCTTCTCCTTTTTGAGCCATTGAGGTACGATGAGTTCTACAACATTGCACTAAAGCAAGAGGCTGCTCAGTTGAGGTGTGATGCTTCCAGGAAACGAGTCAGAGACACTACGCCTTCTTCCTCTACTCAAGTGGCCAAGCAGCAGAAGTATTGGCTTCCTCCTCCTCCGTTCCGTCAGCCGTATCAGCAGAAGAACAAAGGTGGCAGTGGTTCTTCCCACCCGCCCAACCCTGGCTTTCAGAACAAGACTTCGTCTCAAGCTCCAAGATCAAGTGCTCCATACCACCGTCCTCTTTCAGAGGTCACGTGCAACAAGTGCCAACAGAAGGGTCACTACGCCAACAAGTGTTTCAACCAGAGGCGTCTTCCTCCTCCTCCTCCTGTCAGATCGGCAAGTACAGCAGTGGTCAAGCATAACCCCAAGCACGCCAAGGTCAATATGGTGAATGCAGCTCAGGCAGAGGATTCGTCAGATGTCATCATGGGTAACCTTCCTGTTAACGATATTCCTGCAAAAGTTCTTTTTGACACGGGTGCATCGCATTGTTTCATCTCGAGACCTTTTGCTTCCAAGCATGATTTTGTTACTCAAATGTTGCCGAGTCCATTGTCTATTGACTCTCCGGCTAGTCTGTTGACATCTCGAGTTTGCGTTCCGGAGGTTACAATCACGTTGGGCGATTACAAGTTTCTCTCTTCTCCGGTGGTTCTTGGTAATTCGGATATTGATCTTATTCTTGGGATGGACTGGCTCTCTAAGCATAAAGCTCAGCTTGATTGTGCAGCCAGGCAGATTCAACTGACTCATTCGTCTGAGGATGTCATTGTTTTTGCCGCTCGTGATGATACAATCCGGTTGTTTTCTCTCAATGAGAAGGGTGAATTGGATGCTATTTCGTAGATTCCAGTCGTTTGTGAGTATCAAGACGTCTTCCCAGAAGAACTCCCAGGAATGCCTCCGCACCGGCCCGTTGAATTTGTTATTGAACTTGAGCCCGGTACGGAACCTGTGTGCAAACGTCCTTACAAGCTCGGCCCCGAAGAGTTGAAGGAGTTGAAGAAACAACTCGATGTTCAAGAAAGAATGGGTCTTATTCGGCCTAGTTCTTCTCCGTGGGGTTGTGGTGTTCTTTTTGTGAAGAAGAAGGATGGAACGGACCGACTTTGTGTTGATTATCGTCCATTGAACAAGAAGACCATCAAGAACAAATACCCACTTCCCAACATCAATGAGCTGTTCGAACAACTCAAGGGTGCCCAAGTATTCTCCAAGCTTGATCTTCGTATGGGTTATCATCAGATTCGCATTCGTGAGCAAGATATTCCCAAGAAGGCTTTCAGGACAAGCTATGGGTCATATGAATACACTGTCATGTCTTTTGGCCTCGCTAACGCTCCTCCGACGTTCTCTCGCATGATGAACTTCATCTTCAGCCCCTACACCAATGACTTCGTTTTGGTCTATCTCGACGACATTCTGATTTTCTCCAAGAACAAGGAAGATCATGCCAAGCACTTGCGTTTGGTTCTTGACAAGCTCAGGGAACATCAGTTCTACACCAAGTTCTCCAAGTGTGAATTTTGGCTCGATGAGGTGCTTTATCTTGGCCATATCATCTCTGCCAAGGGCATTGCCGTGAATCCTGAGAAGGTGTCTGCAATTGTTAACTGGGAACCTCCTCAGAACGTGAAGCAACTCCGTAGCTTCCTCGGTCTCGCAAGCTACTGCCGAAGATTCGTTGAAAACTTTTTCAAGATCGCGAAGCCTCTCTCGAATCTTCTTCAGAAGCACATCAAGTACGTTTGGTCTCCGGAGTGTGATATTGCTTTCAACACTTTGAAAGAGAAGTTGATCACTGCTCCAGTTCTGACTCCGCCTGATGAAACCAAGCCATACGAGTTCTTTTGTGATGCCTCTCTCCAAGGTCTCGGTGCTGTACTGATGCAAGAGAAGAAAGTTGTTGATTATACCTCTCGCCAGTTGGAGCCTAATGAGAAGAACTACCCCACTCATGATCTCGAGTTGGCGGCAGTTGTGCATGCTTTGTTGACTTGGAGACATCTTCTATTGGGAAGGAAAGTGGATATTTTCACTGATCACAAGAGTCTCAAGTACATCTTCACTCAGCCTAATCTCAACCTCAGGCAAACTCGATGGGTCGAAATGATTCAAGAGTACAATCCGAGTACCGAGTATACTCCAGGCAAGGCCAATGTGATTGCTGACGCTTTGAGCAGAAAAGCATATTGCAACAGTCTAATTCTGAAGCCTTATCAACCTGAGCTTTGTGAAGCTTTCCGCAAACTTAATCTGCAAATTGTTCCTCAAGGTTTCCTCGCCAACCTTCAAGTCTCTCCTACCTTGGAAGACTAGATTCGCCAAGCCCAGCTTCTTGATGCTATGGTGAAAAAGGTGAAGATTGGTATCGCAAAGAGTCAGTCCAAGTACAAGTGCTACCAACTTGATGACAAGGACACTCTCTTCTTCGAGGATCGAATTGTGGTACCCAAAGGTGAACTTCGTAAAGTGATCACAAACGAGGCTCACAACTCTCTCCTCTCCATCCACCCTGGGAGCACGAAGATGTATCAGGATCTGAAGCAAACTTATTGGTGGACTCGAATGAAGCGCGAGATCGCTCAATTCGTGAATGAATGTGATGTCTGCAGAAGAGTGAAGGTAGAACACCAAAGGCCAGCAGGTCTCCTCCAACCTCTTGCCATTCCAGAATGGAAGTTTGACCACATTGAAATGGACTTCATGACTGGGTTTCCAAAGTCCAAGCGTGGCAATGATGCTATATTCGTTGTCATCGACAAGCTCACCAAAGTGGCTCACTTTCTGCCTATCAAAGAGTCAATCACTGCAGCTCAATTGGTGGAACTCTATACCTCTCGAATTGTCTCTCTGCACGGTATTCCTCAAGTGATATCTTCAGACCGTGGCAGCATCTTTACCTCCAAGTTTTGGGATTCTTTTCAGAAGGCCATGGGCACCAACATCTGATTCAGCACTGCTTTCCATCCTCAAAGAAGCGGTCAAGTCGAGCGTGTCAACCAGATTCTTGAAGATATGCTCAGGGCTTGTGTTATCTCCTTCAGCATGAAGTGGGAGGATTGTCTTCCTTATGCTGAATTCTCATACAACAACAGTTTTCAAGCAAGTTCGGGCAAGGCCCCATTTGAAATTCTGTATGGTAGGAAATGCCGTACCCCTCTCAACTGGTCTGAAACCGGTGAACGTCAGCTGCTGGGTAATGACTTAATCACAGAGGCAGAAGAAATGTGCAAGGTCATTCGTGATAACCTCAAAGCAGCCCAATCCCGCCAGAAGAGCTACTATGATAGTAAGCACCGTGATTTGGCTTTTGAGATCGGAGATCATGTTTACCTCCGCGTCTCTCCTATGAAAGGGACTCGTCGCTTCGGTATCAAAGGGAAGCTTGCCCCTAGATACGTCGGACCTTTCAAGATTGTCAGCAAGAGAGGCGACCTCGCTTATCAACTCGAGCTTCCTTCAAACTTTGCAAATGTTCATGATGTGTTCCATGTCTCTCAACTCCGAAAGTGCTTCAAGACGCCTGAACGCACCGTCAACTTCGAGGACATTGAGCTCCAAGAAGATCTCTCCTATCGTGAGCACCCAGTTGCAATCCTTGAAGAGACTGAACGCAGGACTCACAACAGGTCAATCAAATTTCTCAAAGTCAAGTGGTCACACCATTCCGACCGTGAAGCTACCTGGGAACGCGAGGATCACCTCCGTTCTGAGTACCCGGAGTTCTTTCAGTCCTAGATCTCGGGACGAGATCTTTTCGTAGTGGTGGAGTGTTGTAACGCCCCAGATATAACTTTCCCAATTTGTACTCCAACTCTTGCCGTTTCCGGCATTAAGTTATATTTATTCCCGGGTTCGGGTCTTTGTCTCCGTGTGTTGTTTTCTTTTTCATGCATCTCATATCATGTCATCATGTGCATTGCATTTGCATACATGTTCATCTCATGCATTCGAGCATTTTCCCCGTTGTCCGTTTTGCATTCCGGCACTTCGTTCTCCTCCGGTGGTCATTTCTAGCTTTCTTTCGTGTGTGGGGATTAAACATTTCCGGATTGGACCGAGACTTGCCATGCGGCCTTGTTTTACTACCGGTAGACCGCCTGTCAAGTTTCGTACCATTTGGACTTCGTTTGATACTCCAACGGTTAACCGAGGGACCGAAAAGGCCTCGTGTGTGTTGCAGCACAACACCCCTCCAATTTGGCCCAAAACCCACCAAACTCTCCTCCATGTCCTAGAGCGTTCGATCACGATCGCGTGGCCGAAAACCGCACCTCATTTGGACTCTCCTAGCTCCCTCTATGCCTATATATACCCCCTCCCGTTTTCGGATCTCCCCTCTCCTCCAAAACCCTAAAAAAACATCATCCCCGCCAGATCCGCCGCCGACGAACGTGTCCGGGCGGAGCCGGACAACGTCCGCCTCCACCGCCGCCAGCCAGGACGCGCCACGTGGCGCCCGGCGCCCGCCGCCGCCGCGGCCCACAGGGGCCCGAGGCGGGCCCTCCCCCGCGCCTCGCCGGGCCCGAGGAGCGTCGCCCCGCGTCGCCCGTCTTCCCCGGCCCCGGCCGCCGAGCGCCGCCGCACCTCCACTCCGGCCGGCGCGCCGCAAGCCTCCTCCGACCGGAGCCCCAAGTCCGGCGTCCCGCGCCGCCGCACGCCCGAGGAGCTTCGGCCTCCCTCCGCCCTCCTTCCTCCCACGGATCCGCCGGCCGCCGTCGCCTTCATCAACTCCGGCGAGCTCCCATTCCGATGAACATCGTGAAGCGTGCAGATCTGAGATCCAATCTCGCCTCGGTTGACTTTTCATTCCTGAAACCCTAATTTCTGAGCAATCTTTGACTGATCATATCTTTGCATCCGTAGCTCCGTTTTGGACATATAATATATCAAAATCTTCGCCTTGACATGTACATCATTTCATTCCATTGCATCATTTGCATTTGAGTTCATCTTGTTTCCCAAAATGCTGCTAGAAGGAGGCTTCGTGAGTTAAATTGCAGATCCGTTAGTTCATCATAGACTTTTGTCATTTTTGCCATGATTATTGTGTGCATGATATGCCTGTAAGTCTTTGGGATGAATTGTTAAGCGTTTTGCCTTCTTTCCATAGCTGCCAGCCATGCATTTTTAGGATGTGTGTGGTGACTTGTGCAAGCTTGCAAAGAGAGGCACCTGAGAATTCTGTTTTCAGGGACTTAGTGGATTTCACTAAGTTTGGGATATTTTAGTTCATGATGCCATGTGTTCAGCTTGTTTCCTAGTGATTCGTGCCTCTTTTGAGGATGATCAGTAAGGGAGTTTTGATATTCATGTTATGCTCTATCCATCCATGTCTTTGTTTGCATATGTGGAGTGCTCTAGCTTGAGTCAATCAAGCTCTACTTTTGCTTTGTGGTAAATCTGGGCAGATCATCAACTTGTTTGCGATTTTGCCGATGCTATTGTTAGTGATCCATGCATGCTATGCCATTGTTCTTGCCATGTCTAGCTAGCATTTTGTGCCTTATTTATGGATATATGCTTGCCTTGCCATGACTTGCACTAAGTCTGAAAACTGATTGTGCGTGAGCTATGTTCGTGTGCTCGTTAGAGTATTTTGTGAACCCTTTTGGCCCCAGGTCACTTTGGGTGTTTTGTTAAGCTTGTTGAGTAGCTCCATGCCATGTTCTTACTTGTCATAATAAGTTGTGTATCATGTTGTTTTGCTGCTCCGAAGAGGGCATCGTGGTCTGAAATTTCAGACTAGTGTTAATTTCACTAAGTCTGAAATCTGTTTTGCATTTGCGTTTTTGCCATGCTTGTTTGAACCTCATAATGGATGAATTTGGCCATGGCTCAGTGCTATTGTTTTGATAAGCATCTTGTGTACATTCCTGCCATATATTTTGTTGTCATGTTTGGTGGCTGTAGCATGTTCATTTCGATGCATTTAGGAGCCTACTTGCTGTAAATCGCAGACCGGTTCATTTCGTAAAACGCTTGCCATTTCCAAACCGTAGCTCCGATTCCAATGATCTTTATATCGTTTTCAAGTGATTTCATCCCCTCTATCCAGTGGCACACTTGGTTTTCCAAGTTGAGGCCAGGTTCATGCATTTCCTGTCTCGTCTTGCATTTTGCATCCCGCATCGCATCCCGCATAGCATACCATCATTGCATCTTATTGTTGGAGTTTGCACGTGGTTGATTGTGTCCTTGTTGCTTGTTTGTGTTGTTGGGTAGAGCCGGGAGACGAGTTCGCTAACGAGGAGCCCGTTGAGTTTGCTTTTGAGGATCCAGTCAACTCTAACAACTGTGCAGGCAAGATGATCATACCCTCCAAATCACTACTATCTTTGCTATGCTAGTTTGCTCGCTCTTTTGCTATGGCATTGCTACGATGCCTACCACTTGCTTGTCAGCCTCCCAATTGCCATGTTGAACCTCTAACCCACCATTTTCCTAGCAAACCGTTGATTGGCTATGTTACCGCTTTGCTCAGCCCCTTCTTATAGCGTTGCTAGTTGCAGGGAAGATTGGAGTTGTTCCTTGTTGGAACATTTACTTACTTGTTGGGATATCATTATATTGCCTTGTTATCTTAATGCATCTATATACTTGGTAAAGGGTGGAAGGCTCGGCCTCGCGCCTAGTGTTTTGTTCCACTCTTGCCGCCCTAGTTTCCATCATATCGGTGTTATGTTCCCGGATTTTGCGTCCCTTACGCGGTTGGGCTATAATGGGAACCCCTTGATAGTTCGCCTTGATTAAAGCTTTTCCAGCAACGCCCAACATTGGTTTTACCATTTGCCACCTACCCCCTTTTTCCCTTGGGTTACCGGAGCCCGAGGGTCATCTTTATTTTAGCCCCCCACGGGCCAGTGCTCCTCTGAGTGTTGGTCCAAACTAGAGCCCTATGCAGCGCCACCTCGGGGAAACTCGAGGGCTGGTTTTAGTTGTACGGATTGCTCATCTGAGTGTGCCCTGAGAACGAGATATGTGCAGCTCCTATCGGGATTTGTCGGCACATTCGGGCGGTGTTGCTGGACTTGTTTTGACCTGTCGAATCATCTTGTTGTACCGAGATACCGAGTCTGATCGGTGTGTCTTGGGTGGAGGTCTATTCCTTCGTTGACCGTGAGAGCTTGTTATGGGCTAAGTTGGGACCCCCTACAGGGATTGATCTTTCGAAAGCCGTGCCCGCGGTTATGGGCAGATGGGAATTTGTTAATGTCCGGTTGTAGATAACTTGAACCTTAATTAATTAAAATGAATCAACCGAGTGTGTTGCCGTGATGGCCTCTTCTCGGCGGAGTCCGGGAAGCGGACACGGTGTTGGAGTTATGGTTGCGCAGGTTGCTCTCTAGTTCCTCCCTCGCGCCTTGCTCTCTCTTCTCGCACTCTTTTGCGAATAAGTTAGCCACCATATATGCTAGTCGCTTGCTGCAGCTCCACTTACATTTACCCCCATCCTACCTATTAAGCTTAAATAGTCTTGATCGCGAGGGTGCGAGATTGCTGAGTCCCTGTGGCTCACAGATTACTATTACACCAGATGCAGGGACAGATGATACAGCTCCAGATGGCGCGCTTGAGCTCAAGTGGGAGTACGACGAGGACTCTCAACGTTACTATGTGTCTTTTCCTGATGATCAGTAGTGGTGCCCAGTTGGGGTGATCGGGACCTATGTCGCTTGTTGGGTTGTCTTTTATTTTGACGCCGTAGTCGGGCCATGAGTGTTTGGATGATGTATGTTATTTATGTACTTTGATGTGACGTGGCGAGTGTAAGCCAACTATGTACCTACCCTTTATATTATTTATGTACATGGGATGTGTGATGATTTCCTAACTTGCGACATTGCTTTCAATGCGGTTATGCCTCTAAGTCGTGCCTCGACACGTGAGAGATATAGCCGCATCAAGGGCGTTACATGAACATACTAGGCATAATATGAGATGCAGTATGAAGTGGATCCAACTTGTGTGAACAGAAACTGCTTGTGGTAGAAAGTGACGAATCTATAGGATCAAAGAGGCCGTAAAAAGGAAGTTTTATTTACCACACAAGAAACTGCTAGACGGAGTGGAAGAGGAGGCCGAGCAGTTCGATCGTCCGTGCCCTCACTTGGTGACGGAGGACACCTATGGCGACGGCGGAGAAGAGGATGTCCGCCGCCGGCGTGAAGACGGCGTCGGAGAGGTCGCGACAGCTAAGCGCTTCGTCGCCGGCGTCGTCGAGGGCTAGCGGTGGCGCTAGGGTTCGTGCGAGAGTGGAAGAAGGATAACGACTGTGGTGAGGCGTGTATTTATAGGGACAGGGACGGCACAGCGTTATTACATAGGTGCCCCTGGCGATTCACATCTGAAGAACACGTGGCCATAATGCAACCTATCGGAGGTTGTTCCACATTCCCACGCACGCCTGGATTGTCGGGTGGTCGTTCCCTCTTCTCCAGGTTTCAGGTGAAGGAATTGGCATTGAAAACGGACTTAATGTTTGTCTCTGTATCTTCTGCTGACAAGGACGGAGAGAAGACATTCGACAGTTTCAATAGAATGCATATGATTTGGAGAGATAGAGTTTGAGATAGAAAGCATAGAGAGGTTAGGGTCCGATCACATTCACTTAGTTCAAAAGATTCAACAAGAAGAGATAGCTATAAGTGAATGATGTAGAGGACAAAACACTATGTATATATTTATGTATGTGTGTGTGTGAAAAAGACAATCAAATCAACATAGTGAAGATAATCATGAGGACAAGTTGAGAATGAAGACAAACAAAATGTGAGGACATAGCAATTGTAACGCCATGGGTAAAACACTTCAAACAGAAGAATTTGGTGGTGGCGTTACCCACCGTATAGGAAGTATTAGACCCAGACACGGCGCACAATTATCATGGCGCTCCGAAGTCAAATTTTACATTAATGTATTCACACTTAGAATGTATGTCTTCATTGATTGAAGATATACTTTACTTCGTGTGTTGCACATCTAAGTCATCAATATGCATAAGTGTTAGGATGTGTGCCTGATCACAGAACATTTGAGGATTCCAAGATATTTAGCTCACACCGTAACTTGCAAAATCTCTTCTCATCCAAGGGCTTGGTGAAGATATCTGCCAATTGCTCTTCAGTGTTGACGTGTATGATATCAATATCTTCCTTCACAACATGATCTCTAAGAAAGTGATGACGAATTTCGGTGTGCTTTGTCTTCGAGTGCTGAACTGGGTTGTTGGCAATCTTGATGGCGCTTTCGTTGTCGCAGTAGAGTGGCACTTGCTTCAGATGAATGCCATAGTCTTTGAGTGTTTGCTTCATCCACAGAAGCTGAGCGCAGCAAGATCCAACAGCAATGTATTCAGATTCAGTAGTAGAGAGAGATACACAGTTCTGCTTCTTTGAAGACCAACAGACAAGTGATCGTCCCAGAAAATGACATGTGCCTGATATAGACTTGCGATCCACCTTATCACCGGCATAATCAGCATCCGAGAAACCAACCAGATCAAACTCTGAGCCCTTTGGATACCATAATCCCAGAGTTGGGGTGTAAGCCAGATATCGAAGAATTCGCTTCATAGCTAAGTGATGCGATTCCTTTGGTGCCGCTTGGAATCGAGCACACATGCAAACACTAAGCATAATATCTGGCCTAGATGCACATAGATAAAGTAAGTAACCAATCATGGAGCGGTATACCTTTTGATCGAACTCTTTACCATTGTCGTCGGGACCCAGATGATGTTTGGCTGGCATTGGCGTCGTGAAACCTTTGCAGTCTTGCATACCAAACTTCTTCAGGCAATCTTTGAGATACTTCTCTTGAGATATAAAGATGCCGTTGCGTTGCTGACGTATTTGAAGACCAAGGAAGAACTTCAGCTCACCCATCATGGACATCTGATATTGGTCTTGCATCATATATCCAAACTCTTCACTATATTTCTGATTGGTGTAGCCGAAGATAATGTCATCCAAATATATTTGGCACACAAACAGTTCACCATCATATGTCTTCGTGAAGAGAGTGGGGTCGAGGGAACCAAATTTGAAGCCTTTGCTCTTCAGGAAGTCTTTGAGTGTGTCATACCAAGCCCGAGGGGCTTGTTTGAGGCCATACAGTGCCTTGTTGAGCTTGTATATCATGTCAGGATGTTTTGGATCTTCAAAGCCAGGTGGTTGTGCGACATACACTTCTTCTTCAATCTTGCCATTGAGAAAAGCGCTCTTCACATCCATTTGATACAGAAGTATGTTATGATGATTTGCATAGGCCAACAGTATGCGTATGGCTTCAAGTCTAGCCACAGGAGCAAATGTTTCATCGAAGTCAATCCCTTCAACTTGAGTGTATCCTTGAGCAACGAGACGAGCATTGTTTCTGACAACTTGACCATGCTCATCTTGCTTGTTGCGATATATCCATTTGGTGCCTATTATATTGTGCTTCCGAGGATCAGGACGCTTAACCAGTTCCCATACATTATTCAGCTCAAACTGTTGAAGCTCTTCTTGGATAGATTGAATCCATTCAGGTTCCATGATGGCTTCTTCAATGTTCTTGGGTTCTGTTATTGAGACGAATGCGAAGTGCCCACAGAAATTTGCTAGCTGAGTTGCCCTTGAACGAGTGAGTGGACCTGGTGCATTGATGCTATCGATTATTCTCTCAATCTGCACTTCATTTGCAACACGAGGATGTACAGGACGAAGATTTTGCTCTTGCTGATCATTGTCATTGTTAGAGGGATTGTCTTCAGGCTGAGCATTATCTTCAGGTTGATCAGGTGCGGAGATGATGAGTTCTTCTTCGGGTTGAGCTTCAGAAGGTATGATTTCTCCAGTTCCCATAAGTTTAATTGATTCACTGGATGGAACTTCATCTAGCACATTTGGCAGCTGCTCTCTTTGTGAGCCATTAGTTTCATCGAACCGCACATCCACTGTTTCAACCGTTGGGGAACATAGCAGAAATTCAAAATTTTCCTACGTGTCACCAAGATCTATCTATGGAGAGACTAGCAACGAGGGGAAGGAGAGTGCATCTACATACCCTTGTAGATCGCTAAGCGGAAGCGTTCAAGTGAACGGGGTTGATGGAGTCGTACTCGTCGTGATCCAAATCACCGATGATCCTAGTGCCGAACGGACGACACCTCCGCGTTCAACACACGTACAGCCCGATGATGTCTCCCATGCCTTGATCCAGCAAGGAGAGAGGGAGAGGTTGAGGAAGACTCCATCCAGCAGCAGCACAATGGCGTGGTGGTGGTGGAGGAGCATGGCAATGCTGCAGGACTTCGCCAAGCACCATGGGAGAGGAGGAGATGTTGGAGAGGGAGAAGGAGGCAACCCAAAAGCATATCTCAAGATCCCTCCTTCCCCCACTATATATAGGAGGGCCAAGGGAGGGGGGCGCCGGCCTAGGAGATCCAATCTCCTAGGGGCGGCGGCCAAGGGAGGTTTCCCTCCCCCCCCCCAAGGCACCTAGGGGTGCTTTCCACCAGTAGGACTCTTCCTTTAGGGTTTCCCTAGGCGCATGGGCCTCTTGGGGCTGGTGCCCTTGGCCCATGTAGGCCAAGGCGCACACCCCTACAGCCCATGTGGCCCCCAGGGCTGGTGGCCCCACTTGGTGGACCCCCGGGACCCTCCCGGTGGTCCCGATACGTTACCGATAAACCCCGAAACTTTTCCGGTGACCAAAATAGGACTTCCCATATATAAATCTTTACCTCCGGACCATTCCGGAACTCCTCGTGACGTCCGGGATCTCATCCGGGACTCCAAACAACATTCGTTAACCACATACAAACTTCCTTTATAACCCTAGCATCATCGAACCTTAAGTGTGTAGACCCTACGGGTTCGGGAACCATGCAGACATGACCGAGACGCTCTCCGGTCAATAACCAACAGCGGGATCTGGATACCCATGTTGGCTCCCACATGTTCCACGATGATCTCATCGGATGAACCACGATGTCAAGGACTTAATCAATCCCGTATACAATTCCCTTTGTCTATCGGTATGATACTTGCCTGAGATTCGATCGTCGGTATCCCGATACCTTGTTCAATCTCGTTACCGGCAAGTCTCTTTACTCGTTCCGTAACACATCATCCCGTGATCAACTCCTTGATCACATTGTGCACATTATGATGATGTCCTACCGAGTGGGCCCAGAGATACCTCTCCGTCACACGGAGTGACAAATCCCAGTCTCGATTCGTGCCAACCCAACAGACACTTTCGGAGATACCTGTAGTGTACCTTTATAGCCACCCAGTTACGTTGTGATATTTGGCACACCCAAAGCACTCCTACGGTATCCGGGAGTTGCACAATCTCATGGTCTAAGGAAATGATACTTGACATTAGAAAAGCTTTAGCATACGAACTACACGATCTAGTGCTATGCTTAGGATTGGGTCTTGTCCATCACATCATTCTCCTAATGATGTGATCCCGTTATCAACGACATCCAATGTCCATGGTTAGGAAACCATAACCATCTATGGATCAACGAGCTAGTCAACTAGAGGCTTACTAGGGACATGGTGTTGTCTATATATCCACACATGTATCTAAGTTTCCTATCAATACAATTCTAGCATGGATAATAAAAGATTATCATGAACAAGGAAATATAATAATAACTTATTTATTATTGCCTCTAGGGCATATTTCCAACAGTCTCCCACTTGCACTAGAGTCAATAATCTAGTTCACATCGCCATGTGATTAACACTCACAGGTCACATCGCCATGTGACTAACACCCAAGAGTTTATTAGAGTCAGTAATCTAGTTCACATCACTATGTGATTAACACTCAATGAGTTCTAGGTTTGATCATGTTGCTTGTGAGAGAGGTTTTAGTCAACGAGTCTGCAGCATTCAGATCCGTATGTACTTCGCAAATTTCTATGTCATCTTGTAGATGCAACTACTACGCTATATTTGGAGCTATTCCAAATAACTGTTCTACTATACGAATCGAGTTACTACTCAGAATAATCTGGATTAGTGTCAAATTTTGCATCGGCGTAACCCTTTACGACGAACTCTTTTACCACCTCCATAATCAAGAAAATTCCTTAGTCCACTAGTTACTAAGGACAACTTTGACCGCTGTCCTGTGATCCATTCTTGGATCACTCTTGTACCCCTTGACTGACTCATGGCCAGGCACACTTCAGGTGCGGTACACAGCATAGCATACTGTAGAGCCTACGTCTTAAGCATAGGGGACGACCTTCGTCCTTTCTCTCTCTTCTGTCGTGGTCGAGCTTTAACTTCATACCTTACAACTCAGGCAAGAACTCCTTCGTTGACTGGTCCATCTTGAACACCTTCAAGATCATGTCAAGGTATGCGCTCATTTGAAAGTACCATTAAGCGTTTTTTGATCTATCTTTATAGATCTTGATGCTCAATGCTCAAGTAGCTTAATCCAGGTTTTCCATTGAAAAACACTTTCCAAATAACCCTATATGCTTTCCAGAAATTCTACGTCACTTCTGATCAACAATATGTCAACAACATATACTTATCAGAAATTCTATAGTGCTCCCACTCACTTCTTTGGAAATACAAGTTTCTCATAAACTTTGTATACACCAAAATCTTTGATCATCTCATCAAAGCATACATTCCAACTCCGAGATGCTTACTCCAGTCCTTAGAAGGATAGCTAGAGCTTTACACACTTGTTAGCATCTTTCAGGATTGACAAAACCTTCCGATTGTATCACATACAACCTTTCCTCAAGAAAATCGTCGAGGAAACAATGTTTTTGACATCCTATCTGCAAGATTTCATAAATAATGCAGTAATTGCTAATATAATTCCAACAGACTCTTAGCATCGCTACGAGTGAGAAAGTCTCATCGTAGTCAACTCCTTGAACTTGTCGGAAAACATCTTAACGACAAGCCGAGCTTTCTTAATGGTGATACTTACCATCATTGTCCGTCTTCCTTTTAAAACCCATATGTACTCAACAGCCTTATGACTATCGAGCTATTCTGCCAAAGTCTACACTTTGTTTTCATATATGGATCCTCTCTCGGATTATATGGCCTCGAGCCATTTATCGGAATCCGGGTCCACCATCGCTTCTCCGTAGCTAGTAGGTTCATTGTTGTCTAGCAACATGACTTCCAAGACAGGATTACGTACCACTCTGAAGTAGTACGCATCCTTGTCATCCCACGAGGTTTGGTAGTGACTTGATCTGAAGTTTCATGATCACTATCATAAGCTTCCACTTCAATTGGTGTAGGTGCCACAGGAACAACTTCCTATGCCCTGCCACACACTAGTTGAAGAGACGGTTCAATAACCTCATCAAGTCTCCACCATCCTCCCACTCAATTCTTTCGAGAGAGACTTTTCCTCGAGAAAGGACCCGATTCTAGAAACAATCCCTTATTGCTTTCGAATCAGAGATAGGAGGTATACCCAACTGTTTTGGGTGTCCTATGAAGATGCATTTATCCGCTTTGGGTTCGAGCTTATCAGCCTGAAACTTTTTCACATAAGCGTCGCAGCCCCAAACTTTTAAGAAATGACAGCTTAGGTTTCTCTAAACCATAGTTCATACGGTGTCATATCATCGGAATTACGTGGTGCTCTATTTAAAGTGAATGTGGTTGTCTCTAATGCCTAACCCATAAACTATCGTGGTAATTTGATAAGAGACATCATGGTATGCATCATATCCAATAGGGTGCAGTTATGATGTTCGGACACACCATCACACTATGGTGTTCCAGGCTGTATTAGTTGTGAAACAATTTCCACAATGTCTCAATTCTGTGCCAAACTCGTAATTCAGATATTCATCTTTATGATCATATCATAGATATTTTATCCTCTTGTCACGACGATCTTTCAACTTCACCCTCAAATTACTTGAACCCTTCAATAATTTAGACTTATGTTTCATCAAGTAAATATACTCAGTATCTACTCAAATCATCTGTGAAGTAAGAACATAATTATATCCACTACACGCCTCAGCACTCATTGGACTGCACACATCAAAATGTATTACTTCCAACAAGTTGCTTTCTAGTTCCATTTTACTGAAAACGAGGCTTTCAGTCATCTTGCCCATGTGGTATGATTTGCATGTCTCAAGTGATTCAAAATCAAGTGAGTCCAAATGGTCCATTTGCATGGAGTTTCTTCATGCATATACACCAATAGACATGGTTCGCATGTCTCAAACTTTTCGAAAATGAATGAGTCCAAAGATCCATCAACATGGAGCTTCTTCATGTGTTTTATACCAATATGACTTAAGTGGCAGTGCCACAAGTAGGTGGTACTATCATTACTATCTTATATATTTTGGCATGAACATGTGTATCACTACGATCGAGATTTAATAAACCATTTATTTTAGGTGCAAGACCATTGAAGGTATTATTCAAATAAACAGAGTAACTATTATTCTCTTTAAATGAATAATCGTATTGTGATAGTCATAATCCAATCATGTCTATGCTCAACGCAAACACCAAATAACAATTATTTAGGTTTAACACCAATCTCGATGGTAGAGGGAGCGTGCGATGCTTGATCATATCAACATTGGAAACACTTCCAACACATATCGTCAGCTCACCTTTAGCTAGTCTCCGTTTATTCCGTAGCTTTTATTTCGAGTTACTAACACTTAGCAACTGAACCGGTATTTAATACCATGGTGCTACTAGGAGTACTAGTAAAGTACACATTAACACAATGTATATCCAATA
The DNA here is from genome assembly GCA_034509565.1 of Triticum monococcum. Lineage (NCBI taxonomy): Eukaryota > Viridiplantae > Streptophyta > Magnoliopsida > Poales > Poaceae > Triticum > Triticum monococcum. Next base: position 48,476,198 of record CM067845.1, read on the forward strand.
TACTTCTATCGACCTTGCCAGCCTTCTCATCTACCAAGTATCTAGGGTAATTCTGCTCCACTGGCTGTTCCCCTTATTACAGAAGCACTTAGTCTCGGGTTTGGGTTCAACCTTGGGTTTCTTCACTAGAGCAGCAGCTGATTTTCCATTTCATGAAGTATCCCTTCTTGCCCCTGCCCTTCTTGAAACTAGTGGTTTCACCAACCATCAACAATTGATGCTCCTTCTTGATTTCTACTTTTGTGGTGTCAAACATCGCGAATATCTCAAGGACCATCATATATGTCCCTGATATATTATAGTTCATCATGAAGCTCTAGCAGCTTGGTGGTAATGACTTCGGAGAAACATCACTGTCTCATCTGGAAGATCAACTCCCACTCGATTCAAGCGATTGTTGTACTCAGACAATCTGAGCACAAGCTCAACAATTGAGCTTTTCTCCCTTAGTTTGCAGGCTAAGAAAATCATCGGAGGTCTTATACCTCTTGACGTGTGCACGAGCCTGAAATCCCAATTTCAGCCCTCAAAACATCTCATATGTTTTGTGACGTTTCAAAACGTCTTCTAAACCGTTTAACTGAACTATCACGTAGTTATCAAAATGTGTATGTCAGATGTTCGCAACATCCACAGACAACGTTCGAGGTTCAGCACACTGAGTGGTGCATTAAGGACATAAGCCTTCTATGAAGCAATGAGGACAATCCTCAGTTTACGGACCTAGTCCGCATAATTGCTACTATCAACTTTCAACTAATTTTTTTCTAGGAACATATCTAAACAGTAGAACTGAAGCGCGAGCTACGACATAATTTGCGAAGACCTTTTGACTATGTTCAGGATAATTAAGTTCATCTTATGAACTCCCACTCAGATAGACATCCCTCTAGTCATCTAAGTGATTACATGATCCGAGTCAACTAGGCCGTGTCCGATCATCACGTGAGATGGACTAGTCAACATCGGTGAACATCTTCATGTTGATCGTATCTTCTATACGACTCATGCTCGACCTTTCGGTCTCTTGTGTTCCGAGGCCATGTCTGTACATGCTAGGCTCGTCAAGTCAACCTAAGTGTTTCGCATGTGTAAATCTGGCTTACACCCATTGTATGCGAACGTAAGAATCTATCACACCCGATCATCACGTGGTGCTTCAAAATGACGAACTTTCACAACGGTGCACAGTTAGGGGGAACACTTTCTTGAAATTTTAATGAGGGATCATCTTATTTACTACCGTCGTTCTAAGAAAATAAGATGTATAAACATGATAAACATCACATGCAATCAAATAGTGACATGATATGGCCAATATCATATTGCTCCTTTTGATCTCCATCTTCGGGGCTCCATGATCATCATCGTCACCGGCATGACACCATGATCTCCATCATCATGATCTCCATCATCGTGTCTTCATGAAGTTGTCTCACCAACTATTACTTCTACTACTACAGCTAACGGTTAGCAATAAAGTAAAGTAATTACATTGCGTTTATGTTGACACGCAGGTCATAAATTAAGACAACTCCTATGGCTCCTGCCGGTTGTCATACTCATCGACATGCAAGTCGTGATTCCTATTACAAGAACATGATCAATCTCATACATCACATATATCATTCATCACATCCTTTTGGCCATATCACATCACATGGCATACCCTGCAAAAACAAGTTAGACGTCCTCTAATTGTTGTTTGCATGTTTTACGCGGCTGCTATGGGTTTCTAGCAAGAACGTTTCTTACCTATGCAAAAACCACAACGTGATATGCCAATTGCTATTTACCCTTCATAAGGACCCTTTTCATCGAATCTGATCCGACTAAAGTGGGAGAGACAGACACCCGCCAGCCACCTTATGCAACTAGTGCATGTTTGTCGGTGGAACCGGTCTCACGTAAGCGTACGTGTAAGGTTGGTCCGGGCCGCTTCATCCCACAATGCCGCCGAATCAAGATTGGACTAGTAACGGTAAGCATATTGAACAAAATCAACGCCCACAACTACTTTGTGTTCTACTCGTGCATAGTAACTACGCATAGACCTAGCTCATGATGCCATTGTTGGGGAACGTAGCAGAAATTCAAAATTTTCCTACGTGTCACCAAGATCTATCTATGGAGAGACTAGCAATGAGGGGAAGGAGAGTGCATCTACATACCCTTGTAGATCGCTAAGCGGAAGCGTTCAAGTGAACGGGGTTGATGAGTCGTACTCGTCGTGATCCAAATCACCGATGATCCTAGTGCCGAACGGACGGCACCTCCGCGTTCAACACACGTACATCCCGATGATGTCTCCCATGCCTTGATCCAGCAAGGAGAGAGGGAGAGGTTGAGGAAGACTCCATCCAACAGCAGCACAACGGCGTGGTGGTGGTGGAGGAGCATGGCAATCCTGCAGGGCTTCGCCAAGCACCACGAGAGAGGAGGAGATGTTGGAGAGGGAGAAGGAGGCAACCCAAAAGCATATCTCAAGAGCCCTCCTTCCCCCACTATATATAGGAGGGCCAAGGGAGGGGGGGCGCCGGCCTAGGAGATCCAATCTCCTAGGGGCGGCGGCCAAGGGAGGTTTCCCTCCCCCCCCCCCCAAGGCATCTAGGGGTGCCTTCCACCAGTAGGACTCTTCCTTTAGGGTTTCCCTAGGCGCATGGGCCTCTTGGGGCTGGTGCCCTTGGCCCATGTAGGCCAAGGCGCACACCCCTACAGCCCATGTGGCTCCCGGGGCTGGTGGCCCCACTTGGTGGACCCCCGGGACCCTCTTGGTGGTCCCGGTACGTTACCGATAAACCCCGAAACTTTTCCGGTGACCAAAACAGGACTTACCATATATAAATCTTTACCTCCGGACCATTCCGGAACTCCTCGTGATGTCCGGGATCTCATCCGGGACTCCGAACAACATTCAGTAACCACATACAAACTTCCTTTATAACCCTAGCGTCATTGAACCTTAAGTGTGTAGACCCTATGTAACGCCCCGGACACACCCGCCGGTGGTCGTTACTCCTGGCGGGATCTAGACTGGCCCCACAGATCAATACTAGTCTTTTCTGCACACTTTGTCCTCACTCGTGCGCACCCGGGGGCAACTTCCCGGTCGGTCACCCATCCTGACACTACTCCAAGCTGAGCACGAATGGGCTCCCAGAAAAGAAGGAATTCCTTAATGATATGAGTAGTCTATCATCCCTAATAAGCCAGGCTATCACATACACCCCCACTCAGAGGAACCGACGTCCTCGTCGGGCCACAGGAACGTTCCCTCTTGGCACAAACGTCTGTGCTTCCAGTCCGGTACATGTGCCATGCCGGGAGCCACGACGGGTCACAAACGTCATGAACAACATGACCACGCACCTGTCCGCAACCATCCGTTTAACCGCGAGGGTCGGCTCTGATTACCAACTTGTAACGCCCCGGACACACCCGCCGGTGGTCGTTACTCCTGGCGGGATCTAGACTGGCCCCACAGATCAATACTAGTCTTTTCTGCACACTTTGTCCTCACTCGTGCGCACCCGGGGGCAACTTCCCGGTCGGTCACCCATCCTGACACTACTCCAAGCTGAGCACGCTTAACTTTGGAGTTCTGTCCGAATGGGCTCCCAGAAAAGAAGGAATTCCTTAATGATATGAGTAGTCTATCATCCCTAATAAGCCAGGCTATCACACCATATGGGTTCGGGAACCATGCAGACATGACCGAGACGCTCTCCGGTCAATAACCAACAGCGGGATCTGGATACCCATGTTGGCTCCCACATGTTCCACGATGATCTCATCGGATGAACCACGATGTCAAGGACTTAATCAATCCCGTATACAATTCCCTTTGTCTATCGGTACGATACTTGCCCGAGATTCGATCGTCGGTATCCCGATACCTTGTTCAATCTCGTTACCGGCAAGTCTCTTTACTCGTTCCATAACACATCATCCTGTGATCAACTCCTTGATCACATTGTGCACATTATGATGATGTCCTACCGAGTGGGCCCAGAGATACCTCTCCGTCACACAGAGTGACAAATCCCAGTCTCGATTCGTGCCAACCCAACAGACACTTTCGGAGATACCTGTAGTGTACCTTTATATCCACCCAGTTACGTTGTGACGTTTGGCACACCCAAAGCACTCCTACGGTATCCGGGAGTTGCACAATCTCATGGTCTAAGGAAATGATACTTGACATTAGAAAAGCTTTAGCATACGAACTACACGATCTAGTGCTATGCTTAGGATTGGGTCTTGTCCATCACATCATTCTCCTAATGATGTGATCCCGTTATCAACGACATCCAATGTCCATGGTTAGGAAACCATAACCATCTATTGATCAACGAGCTAGTCAACTAGAGGCTTACTAGGGACATGGTGTTGTCTATATATCCACACATGTATCTGAGTTTCCTATCAATACAATTCTAGCATGGATAATAAACGATTATCATGAACAAGGAAATATAATAATAACTTATTTATTATTGCTTCTAGGGCATATTTCCAACATCAACCACTTTGTAATGAAAGAGATTGAAGACTCTGTAGGAGTGAGAATCCTTTCCATATCCAAGCATAAAACCCTCATGTGCTTTTGGTGCAAATTTTGAAGTGTGATGTGGATCCTTGATCCAGCACTTGGAGCCAAATACTCTGAAGTAACTGACATTTGGCTTCTTGCCAGTAAGGAGTTCATAGGATGTCTTGTTCAGAAGCTTGTGAAGATAAACACGGTTGATGATGTGGCATGCAGTGTCAATGGCTTCAGGCCAGAATTTTCTTGGAGTCTTGTATTCATCAAGATTCGTCCGAGCCATCTCAATAAGTGTTCTGTTCTTGCGTTTGACGATGCCATTCTGCTGTGGCGTGTATGGAGCTGAGAATTCATGTGTGATGCCCAAAGTATCAAGATGTGTATCAAGGCCAGTGTTCTTGAATTCAGTGCCATTGTCACTTCTGATGTGCTTTATCTTGGCGCCATAGTTGTTCATTGCTCAATTGGCGAAGCGTCTGAAGACATCCGGCACTTCAGTCTTGTAAAGGATTATATGCACCCAAGTATATCTTGAATAATCATCAACAATGACAAAGCCATAGAGACAAGCAGTAGTAGTAAGAGTTGAGTAATGAGTGGGACCGAAAAGATCCATGTGTAGCAATTCGAAGGGTTGAGTCGTTGTCATGATTGTCTTCGAGGGATGCTTGGCCCTCGTCATCTTTCCTACTTCACAGGCACCGCATAAGTGATCCTTCTTGAACTTGACGCCCTCGATGCCTATGACATGATTCTTCCTTGCAAGGGTGTGGAGGTTCCTCATGCCAGCATGCCCTAGCCTTCGATGCCAGAGCCAGCATTCAGAAGCTTTTGCTAGAAGACATACTACAAGTTGTGGTCCTGCTGAGAAATCTACCACATACAAATCATCTTTTCGATACCCTTCAAACACTAGAGACTTGTCAGATTCCATTAGTACAAGGCAACGATATTTTCCAAACATCATAATCATGTTTAAATCGCAAAGCATTGAGACAGACATTAAGTTGAAACCAAGAGATTCAACAAGCATGACTTTATCCATGTGTTGATCCTTTGAGATTGCAACTCTACCTAGACCCAATACCTTGCTTTTACCGGTGTCAGCAAATGTGATGTGACTTTTGTCTGATGGACGTAAAGTTGAGTCCATGAGAAGGCTTCGCTTGCCAGTCATGTGATTTGTACACCCACTATCAATAATCCATTCTGAAGCAGCTGGTGTCGTACCCTAAAGTGCAGTTAGGGGGATAGGCTTCACGAAGAGAATTGTGAAGCAAAAACATTTGACGAACCAGTGGATTATTAAAGCTTAGGTCGAGATTAGGACTGATAGGGCAAGTTGCAAGCGATTTAGAAACAAAGTACATAGTAAGACGATTTTGGCATTTGATATTGCACCCTACAAGATGTTTAAGGTCCCCAGCAATAGTGTCAGACGATTTTGGTTTTCGGCTGGAGACCTTTCCCTGCAAAAGAGAGTTAAGCTTTCTTAGCCACCCACATCTTCAGGGGTGGCTTCGAAGCAATGAGTCTAAGTGCAGCATCTGAGAACTTTGGCTTTGGAGCCCTAGCAAAAAGTCTTGCAGGTGGACAGTAGTACTCATAAGAATAAGCAGAATAGTTCTTGGTCTTATGAACATGGCGGTTTGATGAACCGCGCTCATATTCATAGGCCTGAGTATGGCTTCCCTGCAAAACATTTGCGTTAGTGCGACTCCGGTGAGTCCTCTGTCTGTATGAAGCCTTTGGACTGTATGAAGTCTGTGGTCTGGGGTTTGTCTTCTTCACCTGTGGTGTCATGATAACACTCACAGGAAGATTCTCCAAACACCTTTTCGGCACCCATATCTTCTTCATAGGCGGTCCATTCCTGCAGTTAGTACCAATATACCTAGCAAACACTTCACCATTCTGATTCTTAAACAGTTTGTGGTTTGCATCAAAGGATTCATCAATAATAATGGGATTAGCACAAGTGAAGCCAGATAGGGTGGATGGATCCGCTGAAGGTTCATTTGCAGCAACCCACGTGGTTTTGGGGTACTGCTCAGGTTTCCAGTAAGAGCCATCGGCATTCATTTTCCTTTCGAACCCAACACCCTCTTTCCTATGGTTTCGGTTCAGAATCTGCCTTTTGAGGACATCACATAGTGTCTGATGCCCTTTGAGACTTTTGTACATCCCTGTTTCAAGCAGTGTCTTCAACCTAGCATTCTCATTAGCAATGGCAGTGGTATCCTCAGCAGAGGGGTTAGTTACCACATCAACAGGTGAAGATATTGCAACAGTAGCAGTAGTAGAACATTCAGCAACAGAAGTAGCATTATCACGCTCAATGCATTTAAGACATGGTGGTTGAAATCCTTCCTGAGCTAAACTGATCTGTTTGGCGCGAAGTGACTCGTTTTTCTTTTGAAGATCTTCATGAGCCGCTCTCAATTTCTCAAGGTCTTGCTTCCTTTGAAGATAATCGTAGGACAGCCTTTCATGAGTTGTTGAGAGCATTTCATGACGACTTTCAAGTTCCTCATACTTAACGTGAAGATTTTTTATGTCTTCAACTAAGGACTGAGATCGAGTCATTTCAGTGTCTAACAGATCATCGCTTTTGTCTAACAGTTTTTGAATGTGTTCCATAGCTTTCTGTTGTTCAGTTGCAATTTTAGCAAGTGTTTTGTAGCTAGGTTTGGAATCACAATCAGATTCATCGTCACTGGATGTTTGATAGTGAGTAGTGTGTGTGTTTACCTTGGCACCACGTGCCATGAAGCAGTAGGAAGGAGAAGAGTAGTCCTTGTCATTTGCATCGGTGTCGGTGATGAAGTCATTGTCTTCAGTGTTGAAGATGGACTTGGCAACGTATGCTGTAGCCAGAATCGCAACGCCAGAATCAGACTCCTCCTCAGACTCCACCTCCGCCTCCTCAGAAGCAGACTCCTCCTTAGAATCCATTTCCTTGCCAACAAACACACGTGCCTTGCCAGATGAGCTCTTCTTGTGTGATGAAGACTTTGAGGAAGACTTGGAAGAAGACTTTGAGTATTTCTTCTTCTTCTTGTCGTCAGAGTCATACTTCTTGCTCTTCTTCTTGTTGTTGTTCTCATTGTCCCACTGTGGACACTCAGAGATGTAGTGGCCAGGTTTCTTGCACTTGTGACATGTTCTCTTCTTGTAGTCATGAGTAGAAGCTTCATCATTCCTTGAGCTTGATCGTGAAGACTTTCTGAACCCTTTCTTCTTGGTGAATTTTTGGAACTTCTTCACAAGCATAGCAAGCTCCTTTCCAATGTCTTCAGGATCATCAGAACTGCTGTCAGATTCTTCTTCGGATGAGGAGATAGCTTTTGCCTTCAAGGCACGAGTTCGCCCATAGTTGGGACCGTAGATGTCTCTTTTCTCAGAAAGCTGAAACTCGTGTGTGTTGAGCCTCTCAAGTATGTTAGACGGATCGAGTGTCTTGAAATCAGGGCGTTCTTGAATCATCAGGGCTAGGGTGTCAAACGAGCTGTCAAGTGATCTCAGGAGTGTCTTGATGACTTCATGCTTGGTGATCTCAGTGGCGCCGAGGGCTTGAAGCTCATTTGTGATGCCAGTGAGTCGATCAAACGTGAGTTGGACATTCTCATTGTTATTTCTCTTGAAGCGGTTGAAGAGGTTGCGAAGGACACTGATTCTCTGATCTCTCTGGGTGGAGACGCCTTCATTGACCTTGGAGAGCCAGTCCCAGACTAGCTTGGAAGTCTCCAACGCACTCACACGGCCATACTGTCCTTTGGTCAGATGACCACAGATGATATTCTTGGCAGTAGAGTCCAGTTGAACGAACGTATTGACATCAACAGCAGTGACACCTTCTCCGGCCTTGGAAACGCCGTTCTTGACGACATACCATAGGTCGACATCAATGGCTTCAAGATGCATGCGCATCTTATTCTTCCAGTAGGGATATTCAGTTCCATCGAAGACGGGGCACGCAGCAGAGACTTTAATTATCCTTGCAGTCGACATAGCTAAAACTCCAGGTGGTTAAACCGAATCACACAGAACAAGGGAGTACCTTGCTCTGATACCAATTGAAAGTGCTAGTGATCAACTAGAGGGGGGTGAATATGCGATTTTTATGAAAGTCTTCAAAACAGGGAAGTTTTGAAGACAAACGATAGAAGTAAACCTATTACCACGCAGCGGAAGGTAGACAACACTAGGCAAACCTTAGTCAGGTAATCAACAAAGTGAAAGCACAATGACTAATAGCAGCTAGACAGTAAGGATCAGGTAGGAAGATATTGTGAAGCAACAAGCTGTCACTTAGTGAAGACAAAAGATAATGCAATGACTTCACAAGGACCAACAGTAAGTAAAGGGAAGGGAAGGATGAAACCAGTGACTCATTGAAGACAATGATTTGTTGGACCAGTTCTAGTTGTTGTGACAACTGTACATCTGGTTAGGGCGGCTAGGTATTTAAACCTGAGGACACACAGTCCCGGACACCCAGTCCTGAACACGCAGCTCAGAACCCTTAGTCCTCACCATATTCCCCTTGAGCTAAGGTCACGTAGACCTCGCCCAATCACTCTGGTAAGTCTTCAAGGTAGACTCCCAAACCTTCACAGACTTCGTTCACCGGCGATCCACAATGACTCTTGGATGCTCAGAACGCGACGCCTAACCGGCTGGAGGATTCACAGTCCTCAAGTGTAATAAGTCTTCAGATCACACAGACAGGGCGACTTAAGTGATGCCTAATTAACACTCTTTGGCTCTGGGTGGTTAGGACTTTATCCTCATAAGGAATTCTCTCTCAAAGGCTTCGAGGTGGGTTGCTCTCAAACGACAATAGCCATACTTTACCTCTGAGCAGCCAACCGTTTATGGTTGTAGGGGGTGGGCTATTTATAGCCACTAGGCAACCCGGCCTGATTTGTCCGAAATGACCCTGGGTCACTAAGGAACTGACACGTGTTCCAACGGTCAGATTTCAAACACACACAGCAACTTTACTTGGGCTACAAGCAAGGCTGACTTGTCCAACTCTGGACAAGATTCGCTCTCATAGTCTTCACTCGAAGACATAGGATTTTCGTTAAGCATCACTTCAGTCATTTTGACTGGTTCTCTTGGACCCCACTTAACAGTATGGTGGTTCCTATGAATCAACAAAGAAGAAAAAGAACTACGAAAGATCTAAGTCTCCGCGCTCCATAGTCTTCATGTGATGTCTTCTCTTATCATAGTCTTCAAGGTGAATGTCTTCACTTACCACCTTTGACTTCAATGTCTTCATACATTTTTAGGGGTCATCTCTGGTAGGAAAACCGAATCAATGAGGGACTTCTACCTGTGTCATCCTGCAATTCTCACAAACACATTAGTCCCTCAACTAGGTTTGTTGTCAATACTCCAAAACCAACTAGGGGTGGCACTAGATGCACTTACAACCTCCGCGGCCTTGAGCATCGCGAAGAGCTCGGGAATTGTCTTATTCATCCCTTGCATATTATAGTTCATCACGAAGCTTTTGTAGCTTGGTGGCAGTGACTGGAGAACTCTGTCAATGACACTATCAACAAGAAGATTAACTCCCAGTTGAGTCAAGTGATTATGATACCCAGACATTTTGAGTATATGCTCACTGACAGAACTATTCTCCTCCATCTTGCAGCTATAGAACTTATTGGAGACTTCATATCTCTTAATCTGCGCATTTGCTTGAAATATTAACTTCAACTCCTGGAACATCTCATATGCTCCATGACATTAAAAACATCGTTGAAGTCCCGGTTCTAAGCCGTAAAGCATGGCACACTAAACGAGTAGTCATCAGCTTTACTCTGCCAAACGTTCTTAACGTTGTCAGCAGCATCTGCAGCAGGCCTGGCACTCAGCGGTGCTTCCAGGACGTAATTCTTCTGTGTAGCAATGAGGATAATCCTCAAGTTACGGACCCAGTCCGTGTAATTTCTACCATCATCTTTCAACTTTGCTTTCTCAAGGAACGCATTAAACTTCAACAGAACAACAGCACGGGCCATCTATCTACAACAACATAGATAAGCAAAATACTATCAGGTACTAAGCTCATGATAAATTTAAGTTCAATTAATCATATTACTTAAGAACTCCCACTTAGATAGACATCCCTCTAATCATCTAAGTGATCACATGCCATATCAACTAAACCATAACCGATCATCACGTGAAATGGAGTAGTTTTCAATGGTGAACATCACTATGTTGATCATATCTACTATATGATTCACGCTCGACCTTTTGGTCTCAGTGTTTCGAGGCCATATCTGCATATGCTAGGCTCGTCAAGTTTAACCCGAGTATTCTGCAAGTGCAAAACTGGCTTGCACCCATTGTAGATGGACGTAGATCTTATCACACCCGATCATCACGTGGTGTCTCGGCACGACGAACTTTGGCAACGGTGCATACTCAGGGAGAACACTTTTATCTTGATATGTAGTGAGAGATCATCTTATAATGCTACCGTCAAACAAAGCAGAATAAGATGCATAAAGGATAAACATCACATGCAATCAATATAAGTGATATGATATGGCCATCATCATCTTATGCTTGTGATCTCCATCTCCGAAGCACCGTCATGATCACCATTGTCACCGGCGCGACACATTGATCTCCATCGTAGCATCGTTGTCGTCTCGCCAACTATTGCTTCTACGACCATCGCTACCGCTTAGCGATAAAGTAAAGCAATTACTGGGCGATTGCATTGCATATAATAAAGCGACAACCATATGGGTCCTGTCAGTTGCCGATAACTCCGTTACAAAACATGATCATCTCATACAATAAATATAACATCATGTCTTGACCATATCACATCACAACATGCCCTGCAAAAACAAGTTAGACGTCCTCTACTTTGTTGTTGCAAGTTTTTACGTGGCTGCTACGGGCTGAGCAAGAACCGTTCTTACCTATGCATCAAAACTACAAAGTTAGTGTTGTTTTAACCTTCTCAAGGACTGGGCATAGCCACACTCGGTTCAACTGAAGTTGGAGAAACTGACACCCTTCAGCCACCTGTGTGCAAAGCACGCCGGTAGAACCAGTCTCGCGTAAGCGTACGCGTAATGTCGGTCCGGGCCGCTTCATTCAACAGTACTGCCAAACCAAAGTATGACATGCTGGTAAGCAGTATGACTTGTATCGCCCACAATTCACTTGTGTTCTACTCGTGGATATAATATCTATGCATAAAACCTGGCTCTGATACCACTATTGGGGAACGTAGTAATTTCAAAATTTTCCTACGCACATGCAGGATCATGGTGATGCATAGCAACGAGAGGGCAGAGTGTCATCCACGTACCCTCATATACCGTTAAGTGGAAGCGTTATGACAACGCGGTTGATGTAGTCGTACGTCTTCACGATCGACCGATCCTTAGTATCGAACGTACGGCACCTCCGCGTTCAGCACACGTTCAGCTCGATGACATCCCGCGAACTCACGATCCAGTAGAGCTCGGGGAAGAGTTTCGTCAGCACGACGGCATGGTGACGATGTTGATGAAGCAACCGCAGCAGGGCTTCGCCTACACACTGCTACAGTATGACCGAGGTAGATTATGGTGGAGGGGGGACCGCACACGGCTGGGAGAGATCTTTGTGATCAACTTGTGTGTCTAGAGGTGCCCCCTGCTCCTGTATATAAAGGAGCAAGGGGGAGGCCGTCCGGCCCTTGTTGGCGCGCCTAGGTGGAGGAATCCTCCTCCTAGTAGGAGTAGGATTCCTCCCTTTCCTACTCCTACTAGGAGGAGGAAAGGCGGGGAGAGAAAGAGAAGGAAAGGGGGACGCCGCCCCCCTTTCTCCTAGTCCAATTCGGACAGGGAGAAGGGGCGCGCTTCCTGCCCTAGGCCGGCCCCTCTCTCTTTCCCTTATGTCCCAACAAGGCCCATTAGCCCCCGGGGGGTTCCAGTAACCCCTCCGGTACTCCGGTAAAATCCCGATTTCACCCGGAATTATTCTGATGTTGAAATGTAGGCTTCCAATATATCAATCTTTATGTCTCGACCATTTCGAGACTCCTTGTCATGTCCGTGATCACATCCGGGACTCTGAAATACCTTCGGTACATCAAAACATATAAACTCATAAAACTGATCATCACAGAACTTTAAGCATGCGGACCCTACGGGTTCGAGAACTATGTAGACATGACCGAGACACGTCTCCGGTCAATTACCAATAGCGGAACCTGGATGCTCATATTGGTTCCTACATATTCTACGAAGATCTTTATCGGTCAAACCGCACAACACTATACGTTGTTCTCTTTGTCATCGGTATGTTACTTGTTCGAGATTCGATCGTCGGTATCTCAGTACCTAGTTCAATCTCGTTACCGGAAAGTCTCTTTACTCGTTCCGTAATACATCATCTCGTAACTAAATCATTAGTTATCATGCTTGCAGAGGCTTATAGTGATGTGTATTACCGAGAGGGCCCAGAGATACCTCTCCGGCAATCGGAGTGACAAACCCTAATCTTGATCTATGCCAACTCAACAAGTACCATTGGAGACACCTGTAGAGCGCCTTTATAATCACCCAGTTACGTTGTGACGTTTTGTAGCACACAAAATGTTCCTCCGGTATTCGGGAGTTGCATAATCTCATAGTCATAAGAACATGTATAAGTCATGAAGAAAGCAATAGCAGTAAACAAACGATCAAGTACTAAGCTAACGGAATGGGTCAAGTCAATCACATCATTCTCCTAATGATGTGATCCCATTGATCAAATAACAACTCATGTCTATGGTTAGAAAACTTAACCATCTTTGATCAATGAGCTAGTCAAGTAGAGGCATACTAGTGACACTAAGTTTGTCTATGTATTCACACATGTATTATGTTTCCGGTTAATATAATTCTAGCATGAATAATAAACATTTATCATGAAATAAGGAAATAAATAATAACTTTATTATTGCCTCTAGGGCATATTTCCTTCACTATGTGTGACTCGCTGCCCAGCATCAACTATGGACATATGACCGTAGAGAGCGGCATCGACTGCAGGACGAGACCTCTCCCTGCTTTCTTTGCCTCTAAGAAGAAGAGAACATCAAGCGCATTATTCTGCAATATGTGGTGGCTAGATAGATGTGGCATAGATGCTTCTTTGATCTCCAAATCAATGCCACTTGTCCATCTGCTTCAGGCACTCTACAGGATTGGTGGCCCAACTCCAGAAGCAGGTTTGCCAGGAAGCAGAAGAAGGGGTTTGACTCCCTGGTGATCCTCATCAGTTGGCATCTTTGGAAGCAACAAAATGCGTGAGTCTTTGCTAATATTCCCTCTGTCCAGAAATACTTGTCCGAGTAATGGATGTGTCTAGATGTATTTTAGTTCTAGATACATCAATCTGTATCCATTTTTACGACAAGTATTTACAAACGGAGGGAGTACAAGACAACAACGTTCAGCCATGGTGCTAGCAAATATCATTTTTCTCGAATGAGAGGAGTGGAACAGCGCGGGAGCAGAGGAACCGAAAGCTTTGTGGGAGGGGGGGGGGGTCAACCTGAGAAATAGATTGTGTTGGAGGGTGTTGTAACTTACATTGGATGTACGCACCTCATGTGAGAATCTTGTAAATTTTCTCCACCTTCTATAAAAATAGGGGCATTTACATTTGTACCCCTAACTCAAACCCATTGCCCAGATTTACGCCTATTTTTGAAGCATGCTCAAGTTTACCTCTCTGCCATTAAGTGACCCTGCAGAAATGCACTTCCATTTCGTTTCCGTCCAGTCAAAGGAGTTTGACCGTCTACCGAATGTTTCCTGCACATTTTTCCCCTGCATCCATTTGTCACTTACATGTGGGACCCACTCAGAAAAAATAAAAATAAAAAACTCTTTCTCTCGTCCCCCGTCTCTCACACTTAGAGCATCTCCAGCCGCGCCCCCAACAGGCCCCCCAAGGCCGTTTTTAGCGCTGGCCCCGAAAAATCGGCCCAGTCGCGTCCCCGCGAGCCTGTTTTTCGCCGGATTGGGCCGAAATTGGTGCCGGCGCACCCAACCCGAACCCGGCGCGCTGGGGGGCGCCTGCTCGAACGTTTTGGCGCGAAAGAGTGGCGGGACCGGTGCGTCAGCGAGACGAAGGCTGGCCGTCCTCATCGTCTCGGTTTTCCTGCTGGGAATCAATGCCAGCATGCCATTGATTCACGGGCGGCGAAGTGCGGCGACGCCGCCCCGCCTTCCGCCACGCGTGTCGCACGCGGCCGCCCCCGAGCCGCTATATAAGACGCCCCTGGCCGCGCCGGTGAGGCACCCATCCATCGGCAGTCCTCTCCTTCTTGTCGCCGTAGTTCCTCCCCTCTCTTCGCCGTTCGAGCCCCTCTCTCTCTCCCCCGGCAACCATGAGCGCGAGGTACCCCGGCGACATGGCGGCGGCCAAGGGTTTCGGCCGCCTCTCGCTGAATGAGTGGGAGGCAAACCTCCTCCACGAGTCCAAATGCCCCGCGCCGCCCGACGTACACATTCCGTCGCGGTGGAGGCTCAGCGCCGGTGGGGTCCCTGTCCCCCCTATGCCCGTCCCCGAGACGCCCTATTTCCACGCCAAGATCGAGCGTACGCGAGCATCCCTGACGGCCGCGGAGCGGGCGCTCCCGGAGTACGTCGCCGCCAACCACGCGGCTTGGGCGGCGTACTTCGAATGCCGGCGGGAGGAGCGGCTCGTCTCCACGAACAACGCGCCGATGCCGCGCGGCCGCAACAACAGCGAGGGCCGCCGCCTGTGGTGGGGCGTCCCTGGCCGCACGCTCATCGGCGTCCTCGCGCACGTCGAGGGCGGCAACGACCCGCCGCTCGAGTGAAGCAGCGCGCCGGGGCGAGGGGTCAAGCAGCGGCCATGTCAAGGAGGAGAAGCATCGGCCGTAGTTTAGGTTTTTTTGTCCCTTTTATTCGTGTAAAAAACGGCTAAATTTCGCCGAAATTTGGACGTGTTTGTTCAAATTTGGCCGTGGTTGTTAAAATTTGGACGAACTGTGGGGGCGTCTGGGGGCGACCTAGGGCGGCGGCTGGGAACGTGCTCGGCCCCACGCCGAAAAAAACGTCGGCTCGCCCCCAAGCGGCGCTTTTTCGTGCCTTTGGGGGGCCGAACGGCTGGAGATGCTCTTACATGTGACCAGTCAAACTAGATATAGGGCCACATGTCATTGTTCTATTATTTTCTGAAATATTATTTACTGACTTATTTGAGGGGTGGACCCACTGGCCAGCTTCTATAAAACAAGTGTTAATTAAGAACTAATGAGGGTTTAGGATAATCTGGGATTAGACTAATTAAAAAAACGCCGGCGCCCGCGCACGACGACACGATGGCGATGCACGGGAGGATGCCGGAGCAGTCGAGTGGCTGCAAGAGCGGGCTTGCAAGGATGCGGGAGAGAAGCTTCAGTGGCCGGAGGTGCCGGAAAACGTTGGGTGCCCGGTAGGACGGGCAGGAGCGAGCTCAAGCAGCAGTGACGGGCGGCGCTCGCCGGTAGATGTGCTAGGGGAGGCGAGGATAATGAGGAGCTTGCCGAGCATGTTCAGGAGGTGATTTCGAAGCTCAAGAATCGGAGGCAAGCCGGCAGTGCTCATGTGTGGAGGAGATCGGGCAACAGCGGCGTGACACCGGAGCTGGGGAAGACGGGGAAGGATCCGTCACTATGGGGTGCTTCAATCCAATTAATCGCATGGGAAGACGAATCGAAGAGCGATAGGGATTTCAGACATGTTATTGGGGATATGAGCTGTCGTTGGCCATGCGTGCGAGAGTCAACAGTAACGATGGTTGCTTTGTCGTTCCCTGCCGGCGCAGTGAGCTGGCGGCGGAGCACGACGAGCCGGCGGAGGAGCGTGGTGAGCTAGCGCCAGCGACGGCGTGAGGACCGGGCCGCTGCATATCGTTCGCCGGAGATGGGAGAGAGAGATATATTTTTTCCTTTTGTTTATTTTTTGTTAGGCCCCACGTGTAAGTTAGAGAGAGGTGGAACAGAGTTTTTTCATTTTCTTGTTTTGGGCCCACATGTAAGTGATACAGAAGAGAGGTGAGAGAGTTTTATTTTTACTCATAGGGCCCAGCCGTATGGAGGGGCCAAAATGTCCAAAAAACGTCCGATAGATGGTCAAAGGCCTTTGACCAGACGGTGACAGTAAGAAAGAACATTTTTATAAGATCACCTAATGGTAAAGGAGCAAATTTGAGCATGCTTCTAAACTAGGGGTAAATCTGAGTTGGGTTCGAGTTGGAGACACAAATGTAAATGTCCCATAAAAATATGGCACACTATTGACGTGCTCTCCGGGAAAAAAAAGATGCCCTTATAAAATGATGTGCTAAACAAATGGTGTGCTAAATATTTTCTATGCTTACAAGAGATGATATATATTTCGATCATATGCATGTTTACTTTAACATGCTTGCTGTATGCAGCAAAGACCAACATATGTATAAACTCCAGAATTGCTCATTTGCCACTTGAGATTTTGTATTCTTAGTTTACAACTAGCCATCTGTGACTGGTTCAACGTTTTTATACCCGAAACATGTCAAATGCAATCAAAATTGATGATCAGGTTTAAAATCAATGGGACGTGCACTGACCAAGTTATGGGGCATGCCCCCCCCCCCCCCCCCCCCCCTCGACCGGGACAAGTCGGCGGTGCTTTTCAGCAAGAACACATCGAGTGTAAAGAAGAATGTCTTGCTCGCTGCCCTTGGTCTAAGGTCTGAAAGCCTGCGTGGCAAATATTTGGGCCTGCCCAGTTACGTAGGTCGATCCCGCCAAAGATGCTTTGAATACTTACGTAGGTCGATCCCGCAAATATTTGAGCCGGCAGTGCTCATGTGTGGAGGAGATCGGGCAACAGCGGCGTGACACCGGAGCTGGGGAAGACGGGGAAGGATCCGTCACTATGGGGTGCTTCAATCCAATTAATCGCATGGGAAGACGAATCGAAGAGCGATAGGGATTTCAGACATGTTATTGGGGATATGAGCTGTCGTTGGCCATGCGTGCGAGAGTCAACAGTAACGATGGTTGCTTTGTCGTTCCCTGCCGGCGCAGTGAGCTGGCGGCGGAGCACGACGAGCCGGCGGAGGAGCGTGGTGAGCTAGCGCCAGCGACGGCGTGAGGACCGGGCCGCTGCATATCGTTCGCCGGAGATGGGAGAGAGAGATATATTTTTTCCTTTTGTTTATTTTTTGTTAGGCCCCACGTGTAAGTTAGAGAGAGGTGGAACAGAGTTTTTTCATTTTCTTGTTTTGGGCCCACATGTAAGTGATACAGAAGAGAGGTGAGAGAGTTTTATTTTTACTCATAGGGCCCAGCCGTATGGAGGGGCCAAAATGTCCAAAAAACGTCCGATAGATGGTCAAAGGCCTTTGACCAGACGGTGACAGTAAGAAAGAACATTTTTATAAGATCACCTAATGGTAAAGGAGCAAATTTGAGCATGCTTCTAAACTAGGGGTAAATCTGAGTTGGGTTCGAGTTGGAGACACAAATGTAAATGTCCCATAAAAATATGGCACACTATTGACGTGCTCTCCGGGAAAAAAAAGATGCCCTTATAAAATGATGTGCTAAACAAATGGTGTGCTAAATATTTTCTATGCTTACAAGAGATGATATATATTTCGATCATATGCATGTTTACTTTAACATGCTTGCTGTATGCAGCAAAGACCAACATATGTATAAACTCCAGAATTGCTCATTTGCCACTTGAGATTTTGTATTCTTAGTTTACAACTAGCCATCTGTGACTGGTTCAACGTTTTTATACCCGAAACATGTCAAATGCAATCAAAATTGATGATCAGGTTTAAAATCAATGGGACGTGCACTGACCAAGTTATGGGGCATGCCCCCCCCCCCCCCCCCCCCTCGACCGGGACAAGTCGGCGGTGCTTTTCAGCAAGAACACATCGAGTGTAAAGAAGAATGTCTTGCTCGCTGCCCTTGGTCTAAGGTCTGAAAGCCTGCGTGGCAAATATTTGGGCCTGCCCAGTTACGTAGGTCGATCCCGCCAAAGATGCTTTGAATACTTACGTAGGTCGATCCCGCAAATATTTGAGCCGGCAGTGCTCATGTGTGGAGGAGATCGGGCAACAGCGGCGTGACACCGGAGCTGGGGAAGACGGGGAAGGATCCGTCACTATGGGGTGCTTCAATCCAATTAATCGCATGGGAAGACGAATCGAAGAGCGATAGGGATTTCAGACATGTTATTGGGGATATGAGCTGTCGTTGGCCATGCGTGCGAGAGTCAACAGTAACGATGGTTGCTTTGTCGTTCCCTGCCGGCGCAGTGAGCTGGCGGCGGAGCACGACGAGCCGGCGGAGGAGCGTGGTGAGCTAGCGCCAGCGACGGCGTGAGGACCGGGCCGCTGCATATCGTTCGCCGGAGATGGGAGAGAGAGATATATTTTTTCCTTTTGTTTATTTTTTGTTAGGCCCCACATGTAAGTTAGAGAGAGGTGGAACAGAGTTTTTTCATTTTCTTGTTTTGGGCCCACATGTAAGTGATACAGAAGAGAGGTGAGAGAGTTTTATTTTTACTCATAGGGCCCAGCCGTATGGAGGGGCCAAAATGTCCAAGAAACGTCCGATAGATGGTCAAAGGCCTTTGACCAGACGGTGACAGCAAGAAAGAACATTTTTATAAGATCACCTAATGGTAAAGGAGCAAATTTGAGCATGCTTCTAAACTAGGGGTAAATCTGAGTTGGGTTCGAGTTGGAGACACAAATGTAAATGTCCCATAAAAATATGGCACACTATTGACGTGCTCTCCGGGAAAAAAAAGATGCCCTTATAAAATGATGTGCTAAACAAATGGTGTGCTAAATATTTTCTATGCTTACAAGAGATGATATATATTTCGATCATATGCATGTTTACTTTAACATGCTTGCTGTATGCAGCAAAGACCAACATATGTATAAACTCCAGAATTGCTCATTTGCCACTTGAGATTTTGTATTCTTAGTTTACAACTAGCCATCTGTGACTGGTTCAACGTTTTTATACCCGAAACATGTCAAATGCAATCAAAATTGATGATCAGGTTTAAAATCAATGGGACGTGCACTGACCAAGTTATGGGGCATGCCCCCCCCCCCCCCCCCCCCCCCTCGACCGGGACAAGTCGGCGGTGCTTTTCAGCAAGAACACATCGAGTGTAAAGAAGAATGTCTTGCTCGCTGCCCTTGGTCTAAGGTCTGAAAGCCTGCGTGGCAAATATTTGGGCCTGCCCAGTTACGTAGGTCGATCCCGCCAAAGATGCTTTGAATACTTACAGGACAAAATCTGGGAAATTTTGAAGGGCTGCAAAATTAAGCTGCTGTCAAAAGCTGCAAAGGAGATCCTCGTCAAAACTGTCATCCAAGCGATACCTACATACGCTATGGCGTGCTTCGATCTTACAAAAGAGCTTTGCGCGAGCATCAGCGCCATGGTGTGCAAATTTTGGTGGGCTAACCAGGACGATGACCACAAGCATCACTGGATCAGCTGGGAGAGGATGTGTCTACCAAAGGAACAAGGTGGCCTCGGTTTTCAGGACCTGCATACTTTCAACGTAGCCATGCTTGCCCGTCAGGTGTGGCGACTCCTACAGTCTC
Organism: Triticum monococcum; assembly: GCA_034509565.1. Taxonomy (NCBI): domain Eukaryota; kingdom Viridiplantae; phylum Streptophyta; class Magnoliopsida; order Poales; family Poaceae; genus Triticum; species Triticum monococcum. The sequence continues at coordinate 48,496,410 of CM067845.1, forward strand.
CCGACTCTCTGTGTGCACAAGTTTTGAAAGCGAAGTACTTCCCTGACTGCGATCTGCTGGAAGCAACAACGAAACCAGGGATGAGCTACGTGTGGCGAAGCATCCTGCAAGGGCTAGATGTTGTTAAAGCTGGGATGATATGGAGGGTTGGATCAGGTGAAAACATTCGGATTTGGTATGACCCATGGTTGCCGTCAAATGACACTAGGAGGCCGAGTACTTTGCAAGGGGGACACCTACTAACAATGGTAGCGGAGCTCATGCTCATTGATCCCGCCACTGGGCAGTGGGATAACCAACTGGTGTCACAAACGTTTACACCACAGGATGCAGCTACAATCATGGCTATTCCCATTTGCGACCAGTATGACGATTTCGTGGCCTGGCACTTTGATAAACGAGAACTTTTCTCGGTACGATCGGCCTATCGAGTATACAACGAACTGCAGCTACGGCAAAGCACGAAGCAAGTTGGTGAGAGTATTGCTGGCAACCAGCAGAGGACTTGGTTCTGGAGAAAGCTTTGGCAGCTCCGCTGCCCGGCGCGGGTGCATCACTTCCTGTGGCGTCTGGCTCATAACAGCCACCCCCTCCTTCGGAACGTTGAGCGAATTGGGGTTGAGCTGGATACGGCTTGTCTTCTCTGCTGGCGTCAGTCGGAGGATGGAGGGCATCTTTTTCTGCGTTGCAAGGAAGTCAAGAAAGCTTGGGGGAGTGTGGGCTGGAGCGTGTGAGAACCGCACTCCTGTCCACACAGTCCCCTATTGCCATGCTTGAAGCCATCTTCAAACTCCCGGATGAGACGGCCCTAAAAATTGCTAGCCTCCTGTTGTCTTGGTGGTCGGAACGGAACAAACTAAACCATCAACGGCAGCGGCTCGAACCTGAAGCGTTTGGCGCAAAGGTGAGGCATGATCTTGCAGAATGGACTGAATTCCTCGGGAAGAAGAACAAGGCTTCGACGACACCGCTAGCTCGCTGGGAGCCGCCCCCTCCGGATCACATTAAGATCAACTTTGATGCGTCTTATGACAAGGTGACAGGAGCAGGGAGCTGGGGTGCCCTAGCCAGGGACGCTGAGGGCGACATGGTCTTGGCAGCGGCAGGGGGGATGCAAAACTTGCAAGATGCAATGCATGCGGAGGCGGCTGCAAGGCCATCCAGATCGCAGAACAGTTTGGGATGGGCCGGGTGATCTTCCAGACGGACTGCCTAGCGCTGCAGCAAGCAACGATCTTGTCGTCGTCAGACCGCAACCCTCTGGGAGTTTTATTTAGGGAAGCAAATTTTCTAATGCAGATCTCCTTCCTCCATGCTACTGTAGTTTTCCAGCCCAGGAACTGTAACAACCCAGCGCATGTGCTGGCTGCCTCTCATGGTAGAAACCTCCCAAATGGCCAACGTGCTTGGCTTGAGGAGTTCCCTGATGATGTAACCCATGCTGTGGCCGCCAATATGGTCGGTCCACCGTAATTTTAGAATGCAAGGTATTCCAGCTCAAAAAAAATGATGATCAGGTGCAATAAGCCTTCTATGCCATTTGAAAAAAAATTGATTCAAATCATAGAACAAAATGATTGGTGTGCTATTGTTCACTACTTTTGTCCATTTTAGCCAACTTTGCCGCATATATCTCCTATGGCAAGGAGCTTAATGCGCCATCATCTGTTGCAAACTCGCAACCAAGGCGGTGATTTGTGAGAGTTATAGATGAAAAGGAAGTGTGTAATCTGCTACGTACGTGTATGTGTTCCATCAGCCATATACACAGTCTGGATTATTATGCACAGAGCACATGCCCTCATAGCACAGAGACACCAGACACATTATTAAGGAGTACCATAAAAATTCCTCAATAATTTATCGCAGATTTGTGTGTGATCCAAGAAATGAAAAGATTCCTGGCACACATGTGGGTATTTATCAAAGCAGCTCTAAACAGATCCATTGTTGGAAAAAACAAATAATCAGTTCAATTGCTAAATTCGACCATGAAGATTGATTGCATGTTAAACATGATCCACCCATGAAGAAATAGCATTGTAAGTTGTAACCCTGCTGTAGTACTGTCGAATGTTGCTGAAATGCTGCCCATTGAGAGATGCCCTTACTGACCCCTGCACAAAGCGAACGCTCTTCAATAAACAGATAGAAAAAATGCAATTCATACAACCATAGTTAACACGCCTGAAGGTTTTCACGGAGCATAATGCCACAATGTTTGTTTTTCGACAAAATGTAAATATATACTAATATTGAATTAGGCCCCATGACTATGTACTTTCCCTCCGTCCGTCCGTCCGTCCGAAAATACTTGTCATCAAAATGGATAAAAAGGGATGTATCTAGAACTAAAATATGTCTAGATACATCCCCTTTTATTCATCTTGATGACAAGTATTTCCGAACGGAGGGAGTACATTATAAACCTACATAATTGACTTCCACCATGCAAACGTTTTCACCTTCAAGCACTTGTTGCGTGAAGTGCAAACAATATCACAAAAACAGTACACCTTAAGTACCTCCTACTAAAATGGAATTCTATTTGTTTTTTTGTTTCTTTCTATACAGACAGATAAATCGATTAAATAAAATGACTTCTCACTCTGATGTGGTGTGATAATCACATAAATGGTATGCCTTGTAAGATTTACAGTCTGCTCAGCATAATCAACTTCCCATATCAGTAAATGCTAGCAGTTTGCCCATTACTCATCATGCCCAATCCAATGCAGTAGCATGTATCTGGAAGCAATACTAAGTTACATAGATAGGGACTAGGGAGCTACAGCACGGTGCCCCAATATGGACTAGTATGAACCTAACTACATATATATACAACATTGGAGTACAACGATTGCACTTGTGTGGTCATATTCTCATCAATGAGTCTGTAAATGAATTATTTGCCTGCATTATCAGATTATCTCAAACGTGTGATCAGTGCAGTAACATGTGCCATAAAATTTTCCATGATGATGAATCAGATATAAATATTCAATAACCACAATAACGTGAATACAGATGCGGGTACTCCATAAACTATGCAATGACCCAATCGTAAGCGAACAGATAATGTTATTGTATCATACCTATTCGCTGTATTACTATCAGTATGACCTAGATTTGAATCTTTACTGTTTCCATTTGCAACTCTCCACTGATTTGGTTCATCTAAATATATGCTACACTAGCTATATCCACTAAATGATTTACTACCTCAAGGCAATCCTGGGAGTAGCAATTCAAATTGTACCATCCATGACCCAACTGCTTGATCACGAAGGAATGTTGTCGCATCAGACAAAGGTAGTGATCAGGCTGCAGCTAAGCAGAAAGTTGGCACTCAATTCTGCTGGTCTTTTCAATTAGTGCAATTAATTGCAGGAATTGGTTCTAACAAGTACTTTCTAACACTCCTCATCAACTTAAATTAACCTCCTCAGTGACAATATAGGACACGATTAGATTGTCTTTTTCATTTTTACCAGGATATTAGCTTTACTTTGTTTAGCATGCATTTTTTTTAAATGATAGTAAATGAGAAATGGCAGCCCAGCAAAATTTGGCTTATACATGTCTCATACAACTCGTAAGTACATGTTGTCACTATGAGATTCAGTATGCCCATGTCATCAGGAAATGGGACAATTCACACCAGTTCAGAAGTGCATACTTGACACTTGATTTTTGTCCTAAGTCAGTCTTCTCTACATTTGACCATGTCTACAGGAAAATGTGATAATATATACAACATCATATATATAGTACAAAAAAATATTTTATGATGAATCTAACAAAACTAATTTGGTGTTGTAGATGTTGATATATTTATGAATAGACCAAGTCAAACTTGTCAAACTTAAAGAAGTTTGACTCAGGGCAAAATAGAACTTCAAATAATTTAGAACGGAGCGCGGATCACATTCTACATTTGCATTACACCTCATGACCAGATGACTTGTATAGAGTTAATCTAGCGATTTCAGTTAAATATCATAGGGTTATGCCATATGCTCGACACTGATGCAAACGGACAGAAAGTGGACTTCTCGTGGAATAACTTTGCCAACTAACAGTCTAACACAACATGTATGGAGCTATTTTCAGATCAAGTAATGGTGAACTGATAAATTAAGCCTACAATCAAGGGTTTAAACAATCTTTTGTAGATCGTTAAAGTGACCAAAATGTCATTCCCTTTACTAGATTATTATAAGTTTGTGGACCATAGGCTTGCAATTTTATCTATTCCTTCCTAATACGCATCACATTTAAAGAACATCGGTGATAGGATTGCCAATGTGACTGTCTGTGGATCTCTAATCCGAGGCCAACCTAATTCACCCTACCAATTAGTAAAATCTGCGTCATGTTCAACGGCCCAGAGTACTAAAGTACTAGTAAGCACATATTTGCCACCCCTACCGACGCTGTCATGATCCTGTAATTAATCTCAACTCGAGCATTTCATCAAACATCTGCTACGCAAAACCTAACCCACATCCTTGTTGGCAAAACGCGCCTACTTCCACACGGCCCTACAGCTAAAGCCGCAACCAGCATTTCGTCGAGCACTTGGAGAGCAGTGGCAGTGGCAGTGGCAGTGGCACTGACCTGATCTTCTTGATGAGGATATCGCGGAGATTCTTGCCGAGCTCCTGGGAGCGGACGCGCGCCATAAGAGCCTTGCGCGCGAGCACGCGCTTCTCGGAGTTCTTGACGTGGTGCTCCGTCCGGCGCTTGATGAGCCGCTCGATGCCGCTGGACCGCATCTTCCGCTCCATCACCTGGAGCGCGCGCTCCAGGTTGCCGTCCCTCACCTGCACCACGATCCCCCGGGACGGCTGCACCTGCCCGCGGCTCCCCCTCCCCGCGGCCGCGGCCGCCGCCGGCCAGAGCCCCCGCGCTGCTCGTGCTAGTGCCTGCATCGCTCGCTCGCTCGCTCCTGAATGAGTGCCTGCCGGGGATACCGTGGCGTCGAGATTCGGGACGTCTCGCTCTCGGGTCTTGGGCTCTTGGGCTCTTGGCCGTCTGTTTTTCCCGATGTTTTCACTCAGACCACTACGCTTATCTGGAATTGCATTTTGGCTTTTTTTTTTTTGAAATCTCGCCAATTTATTGATTCATAACAATGTTCATATGTAAACGGTTTGGGTTATGAGGAGTTCCCAACCAAACATGTCTCCCGGGACCTAAGTTACAAGCAAACTTGACAAGATTATGAGCCTCAAAATTAAAGTTCCGACGCTCATGAATAAAAGTACAAGTAGAGAAACTAGTACTACTACGGTGCTTTATTTCATGTATAATCGCAGCAGGAGGACCTCCCGTCCCTTCGTTTATGTCGTTCACCACACCGTGACAATCAGAGACCACCACCATATGCGTGACGGAGAGATCCTCGGCAAGGGCTAGAGCTTCTCTGCACGCGTATGTCTCCAAGATCACGGAATCGTTGGTCCCTTGAAAGACCACCGCCGAAAAGCCCAGATAGTTTCCATTAGCATCTCAGCAAAGTGCAGCAACAGCCCCTCCATATATGCTTTTGGCCACTACTCCATCCGCATTTATCTTCATAGCACCAACTATCGGGGGTAGCCAGTGTTGAGCTTATACTACTGAAGCCGGTGGCATACTGGACCTGACTACCTTCCTCGGTAATTGCTCAAGCTCCGCAATAAAATTGTTCACAAACATGGTGGTCTGCTGTGGCGACTGAAATATTGCCTTCCGTCTGGCATATCAGACCGACCATAGGGTCACCACCATTTGTGTGAAACTAGTGTGATCAAGTGTATCATAAAGATCGAACAACCAGTTTTTAGCATTAGGCTCCATGTTTTCTGCCATCTTTGAGACGAGGGTCTCATCCGAAAGAGCTCAAATGCACCTGGACATGGTGCAAGATAAAATGTGTGTCGCCATGAATCGACTACCCCGCAGAGGGGGCACGCCCTTTGGTTTGCCATATTTCGATGATGCAACACATTTATAGTATGCAAGGAGTAGCGAGCTAGTCTCCATAGGAACACTTCGAAGGGACCTTGAACTTCCATAGGGCTATCCAAGATTTCTCCTCTCTGTCATTTGTTGAAGATCCGACTCTGCCTTCCAACCAATCTTCACTTTGGATTTTGGTTTTCACCAAAAATTTGTACGTCGAGCTGACTGAGAATCTCCCTTTGTTGTTCGGGTACCAGGCCCAAAAGTCCTTTGTATTTCGAGTGCATACATGTATCTTTAAGATTGCATCAACGTCGGAGAAACACCAATCGAACCAGTCTAGCGTCCCATGTAGCAGCCATGGGTATAAGTAGCTCAGAGACTCTCCTTGGCAGATCCATCACCAATGAAGTAATCGGTCTCGAAGTTGTCTCTTTCGGTATCCAGTTATCTGCCCAGTAATCGGTCTCGGAATTGCATTTTGGCTTGTATGGCAAAACGAGGCAAAGCAGGCCAAACGGGTCGGGCCTACTAGGCTGGCCCGCGAGCATGCCGGCACGGCCTGCCAGTGCCAGGGTCAGGCACGGCACGACACTGGCTAAAGGGTTGGGAATTCCCTATTTGACGCGCGCTGCGTCAAGCTGTCGGCGCTTCGCACACGCGAAGCGACCAAGCGACGCGATGGTCCGACCCATTATACGTACGCACTTCCTGTACTATATCATCCGGTTTTGGGAACTTTCCAGAAGGTTCCCTTAACCGGTTTTTCTTTTTCCCTTTTTCTTTTTGTCATTTTCTGTTTTTCTCTTCTTTCTATTTCCTTTTTTTCTGTTTGTTTTTTGTTTCTCTTTTCTTTTTCGAGTTTATTTTTTCTTTCTTCAACTTTTTCACATTTTTAAAAAATGTTCCCAAAACTTAAAGATGTTCAAATTTTAAAATTTGTTTGTGAGTTCAAATTTTGGTCATAAATTCAGAAAATGTTCTATTTTTAAAATATTGTTCTAGTTTCCCAATTAAAAATGTTCATAAATTCAAAAAAATGTGCATGTTTTCATTTTTTCAGGAGTTTTGAAATTGTTCAGTTTCAAATTTTGGTTCACAAATTTCAAAAAATGTTCGGGCGTTTCGAAACATGTTCCCATTTTAAATAAATTGTTCACAAATTTCAAAGAAATGTGCACGTTTTCATTTTTAAGTTTAAAAACTGTTCAGTTTCAAATTTTTGTTCACAAATTTCAAAAAATGTTCGGGCGGTACAAAACATGTTCCCGTTTTCAAAAATTGTTCGCAAATTTAAAAAATGTGCATGTTTCCATTTTTTCAGGAGTTTCGAAATTGTTCAGTTTCAATTTTTTGTTCACAAATTTCAAAAAAATGTTCGGGCAGTTGAAAACATTTTCCCGTTTTAAAAAATTGTTCGCAGATTTAAAAATGTGCATGTTTTCATTGTTTCAGGAGTTTCGAAATTGTTTGGTTTCAAATTTTTGTTCACCAATTTCAAAAAATGTTCTTGTTTTCACATTTTCCAAAATATGTTCGTGTTTTCAAATTTTGTCTTGAAATATAAAAAATGTTCCAGATTTTTGAAAAAAAATCAGTTTAGTTTTTTATTCGCAAATTAGCAATTTGTTTGTGTTTCACAAATGCCTTCGTTTTTTCTGTAAGTTGTGAAGAAATATTAGTTCAAAAATTCAAAAATAATCACGGTTTATAAATTTGTTCGGAATTTTGTAATTTGTTCACAACTTCAAAGAATGGTTCACGTTTTTCAAAAACATTTCCTGCAGTTTCAAATTTTTGTTCGCATATGCAAAAAAATGTTCCTGTCTGCAAAGATGTTCTTTTTTTTGCGGGTGTACGAAAATATGTTCAGAAGTTCAAAAAATGTTCGCACTTCTTTAAAATATACACTTACAGAGGAAATGTACAGTAACTAATTCATGTTCGACGCAATAGACAGGCCAGGTTTTTATGGTTGCGCTGAGTTATTTGTGATGCGCGCTGTCGTATTGCTAGCAAAGCTCGTTAGGTCGAGTGGCTGGGACAACACAGTCGTAAGCTGTTGGTCGCTGGTTCGATACCTGACGACGCGATTGCCTCTCCAAGTTTGACGCAAAGAGCCTCCAATAGGAGCTTCCAAAGGGTTGTGCCCGGCACGTGGCACGCCTAGGGGCCGGCATGACATTGGCACGGCCCATTCCATTTGTTTATTCTTTCCCAGAATTATATATATAACCTAAAATACGGTCAATAGACCTAAAAAGCCCCAATATGTTGAAAACCATGCGGCCCAACGTGATAAACTTGGCATGGGCTGGCCCATTTTTAATAACTAGATCGTGTTTGGGCCGAGAAGAGAGGCACATGGGCCGGCACGGCACAACTCGGCTATTAAACGTGCCATGGCAGGACGTGCCGTGCCAGGCACGATTAGCACGGGTCAGGTGGGGCCGGCTCGTTTGGCCAGCTTTGAAACGAGGGGAGCACCAACGTCATTCTTTATCCCGCGTCCACGGTAAGATTCTCTATGAGTAAGAGTATCGAATCCAACGAGGAGCTAAAGGTAGAACAAATATTCCCTCAAGTTTTATCGACCACATATATAACTCCACGCATGCTTGATGTTCGCTTTACCTAGAACAAGTATGAAACTAGAAGTATTTTGTAGGTGTTTTTGGATAGGTTTGCAAGATAATAAAGATTACGTAAATAAAAAGTAGGGGCTGTTTAGATAAATAAACAATAAAGTAAATATAGCGAGTGTGGAAAAGTGGTGGTAGGAGTTGTGAAATTGCCCCTAAGCAATTGACTACTTTACTAGACCGATAGCAAGTATTATGTGGGAGAGGCCACTACTAGCATGCCATCCCTGACTTGGAATTCTATGCACTTATGATTGGAACTATTAGTAAGCATCCACAACTACTAATGTTCATTAAGGTAAAACCCAACCATAGCATTAAGGTATATTGGTCCCCCTGCAATCCCGTATGCATCAATTTCTATGCTAGGTTGAAACTTATGTCACTCTTGCCCTCCAATACATAGTCCTATCAACATACAACTAACCCTATGGTGTGATCCACGCGCGCGCTCATATGATGGGCACCAAAGGACATCAACATAACCACAAGCAAATTAAATCAATCATAGCAATTCATCAACCACCGATAGGACAACGAAAATCTACTCAGACATCATAGGATGACAACACATCATTGGATAATAATATGAAGCATAAAGCACCATATTCAAGTAGAGGGTACAGCGGGTTGCGGGAGAGTGGACCGCTGTAGATAGAGGGGGGAAGGTGATGGAGATGTTGGTGAAGATGGCGGAGGTGTTGGTATGGATCACGGTGATGATGATGATGGCCACGACAGCGTTCCGGTGCCACTGGAAGAGAAGGGGAGAGGGGGGCCCTTCGTATTCTTCTTCCTTGACCTCCTCCCTAGATGGGAGAAGGGTTTCCCCTATGGTCCTTGGCCTCCATGGCATGGGAGGGGCGAGAGCCCCTCCGAGATTGGATCTGTCTCTCTCTGTTTCTGCGTTCTCAGATTCTTCCTTTTCACCGTTTCTTATATTCAGGAGATCCGTAACTCCGATTGGGCTGAAATTTTAACACGATCTCTATCCGGATATTAGCTTTCTTATGGCGAAAGAAGGGCATCAACCGCCTTACGGGTGGCCCACGAGAGTCAGGGGCGCGCCCAGGGGGGCAGGCGCGCCCCCTGCCTCATGGCCACCTCAGGCACCGTATCGCGTGGATTTTTCTTCCAAAAAATCATATATATTCCAAAAAAAATCTCCGTCAGTTTTTATTCTGTTCGGATTCCGTTTGATATGGATATTCTGCGAAACATAAAACATGCAACAGACAGGAACTGGCACTGGGCACTAGATCAATATGTTAGTCCCAAAAATAGTATAAAAAGTTGCCAAAAGTATATGAAAGTTGTAGAATATTGGCATGGAACAATCAAAAATTATAGATACGACAGAGACGTATCAGCATCCCCAAGCTTAATTCCTGCTCGTCCTCGAGTAGGTAAATGATAAAAAAGATAATTTTTGATGTGGAATGCTACCTAGCATAATCTTGATCATATATCTAATCATGGCATGAATATTAAGATACGAGTGATTCAAAGAAATAGTCTATCATTTGACATAAAAACTATAATACTTCAAGCCTACTAATAATGCAATCATGTCTTTTCAAAATAACATGGCCAAAGAAAGTTATCCCTACAAAATCATATAGTCTGGCTATGCTCCATCTTCACCACACAAAATATTCACATCATGCACAACCCCGATGACAAGCCAAGCAATAGTTTCATACTTTTGACGTTCTCAAACCTTTTCAACTTTCACGCAATACATGAGCGTGAGCCATAGACATAGCACTATAGGCGGAATAGAATATGATGGTGGAGAAGACAAAAAGGAGAAGATAGTCTCACATCAACTAGGCGTATCAACGGGCTATGGAGATGCCCATCAATAGATATCAATGTGAGTGAGTAGGGATTGCCATGCAACGGATGCACTAGAGCTATAAGTGTATGAAAGCTCCAACTGAAACTAAGTGGGTGTGCATCCAACTTGCTTGCTCATGAAGACCTCGGGCATTTAAGGAAGCCCATCATCGGAATATGCAAGCCAAGTTCTATAATGAAAATTACCACTAGTATATGAAAGTGATAACTCAAGAGACTCTCTATATGAAAAATATGGTGCTACTTTGAAGCACAAGTATGGAAAAAGGATAGTAGCACTGCCTGTCGTGGATCTAAGACTGACAGTAGAATGGGGGGTAGGTATGAGGAGGCAAGATCCTAGCTATGGAGTAGTTGTACACACGAGTTTTACGAGTTCAGGCCCTTTTCCGAGGAAGTAACAGCCCTACGTCTCGGTGCCCTGAGGCGGTCGACTGGATTATACGTGTGTGTGTGTGCTTGCAAAAGTGCGAACCCCTGTCCCAGAGGAGGGGGGTGGCTTATACAGAGTGCGCCAGGTGAAGGAAATATGCCCTAGAGGCAATAATAAAGTTATTATTTCTTTCCTTATTTCATGATAAATGTTTATTATTCATGCTAGAATTGTATTAACCAGAAATATAATACATGTGTGAATACATAGACAAACAGAGTGTCACTAGTATGCCTCTACTTGACTAGCTTGTTAATCAAAGATGGTTATGTTTCCTAACCATGGACAAAGAGTTGTTATTTGATTAACGGGATCACATCATTAGATAAATGATCTGATTGACATGACCCATTCCATTATCTTAGCACCCGATCGTTTAGTATGTTGCTATTGCTTTCTTCATGACTTATACATGTTCCTATGACTATGAGATTATGCAACTCCCGTTTGCCGGAGGAACACTTTGTGTGCTACCAAACGTCACAACGTAACTGGTTGATTATAAAGGAGCTCTACAGGTGTCTCCAAAGGTACATGTTGGGTTGGCGTATTTCGAGATTAGAATTTGTCACTCCGATTGTCGGAGAGGTATCTCTGGGCCCTCTCGGTAATGCACATCACTTAAAGCCTTGCAAGCAATGCAAGTAATGAGTTAGTTGTGAGATGATGTATTACAGAACGAGTAAAGAGACTTGCCGGTAACGAGATTGAACTAGGTATTGGATACCGACGATCGAATCTCGGGCAAGTAACATACCGATGATAAAGGGAACAACGTATGTTGTTATGCGGTCTGACCGATAAAGATCTTCGTAGAATATGTAGGAGCCAATACGGGCATCCAGGTCCCGCTATTGGTTATTGACCGGAGACATGTCTCGGTCATGTCTACATTGTTCTCGAACCCGTAGGGTCCGCACGCTTAAGGTTTCGATGACAGTTATATTATGAGTTTATGAGTTTTGATGTACCGAAGGAGTTCGGAGTCCCGGATGAGATCGGGGACATGACAAGGAGTCTCGAAATGGTCAAGACGTAAAGATCGATATATTGGACGACTATATTCGGACGTCGGAAAGGTTCCGAGTGATTCGGGTATTTTTCGGAGTACCGGGTAGTTACGGGAGAAGCAATGGGCCTTGATGGGCCTTAGTGGAAAGAGGAGAAAAGGGCCAAGGGGCTGCTGCGCCCCCCCTCCCCTCTAGTCCGAATTGGACTAGGGAAAAGGGGGCCGGCCACCTTTCCTTCTCTTCCACTTCCTTCTCCCTTCCTCCCCTCTTGGTGGACTCCTACTAGGACTTGGAATCCTAGTAGGACTCCACATCCTGGCCGCACCAAGCCTTGGCCGGCCTCCTCCTCCTCCATCCTTTATATACTGAGGCAAGGGGCACCCCTAGACACACAAGTTGATCCACGTGATCATATTCTTAGCCGTGTGCGGCGCCCCCTGCCACCATAATCCTCGAGAATATTGTAGCGGTGCTTAGGCGAAGCCCTGCGACAGTAGTACATCAAGATCGTCACCACGCCATCGTGCTGACGGAATTCTTCCCTGACACTTTGCTGGATCGGAGTCAGGGGATCATCATCGAGCTAAACGTGTGCTAAAACTCGGAGGTGCCGTAGTTTCGGTGCTTGATCGGTCGGGCCGTGAAGACGTACGATTACATCAACCGCGTTGTCATAACGCTTCCTCTATCGATCTACAAGGGTACGTAGATCACACTCTCCCCTCTTGTTGCTATGCATCACCATGATCTTGCGTGTGCGTAGGAAAATTTTGAAATTACTACGTTCCCCAACAGTGGCATCAGAGCCTAGGTTTTATGGTTTGATGTTATATGCACGAGTAGAACACAAGTGAGTTGTGGGCGATATAAGTCATACTGCCTGCCAGCATGTCATACTTTGGTTCGGCGGTATTGTTGGATGAAGCGGCCCGGACCGATATTACGCGTACGCTTACGCGAGACCGGTTCTCCCGACGTGCTTTGCACAAAGGTGGCTTGCGGGTGACTGTTTCTCCAACTTTAGTTGAACTGAGTGTGGCTACGCCCGGTCCTTGCGAAGGTTAAAACGACATCAACTTGACAAACTATCATTGTGGTTTTGATGCGTAGGTAAGATTGGTTCTTGCTTAAGCCCGTAGCAGCCACGTAAAACTTGCAACAAACAAAGTAGAGGACGTCTAACTTGTTTTTGCAGGGCATGTTGTGATGTGATATGGTCAAGACATGATGCTAATTTTATTGTATGAGATGATCATGTTTTATAACCGAGTTATCGGCAACTGGCAGGAGCCATATGGTTGTCGCTTTATTGTATGCAACGCAATCGCGCTGTAATGCTTTACTTTATCACTAAGCGGTAGTGATAGTCGTGGAAGCATAAGATTGGCAAGACGACAACTATGCTACGATGGAGATCAAGGTGTCGCGCCGGTGACGATGGTGATCATGACGGTGCTTCGGAGATGGAGATCACAGGCACAAGATGATGATGGCCATATCATATCACTTATATTGATTGCATGTGATGTTTATCTTTTATGCATCTTATCTTGCTTTGATTGATGGTAGCATTATAAGATGATCTCTCACTAAATTATCAAGAAGTGTTCTCCCTGAGTATGCACCGTTGCGAAAGTTCTTCGTGCTGAGACACCACGTGATGATCGGGTGTGATAGGCTCTACGTTCAAATACAACGGGTGCAAAGCAGTTTCACACGCGGAATACTCAGGTTATACTTGACGAGCCAAGCATATACAGATATGGTCTCGGAACACGGAGACCGAAAGGTCGAGCGTGAATCATATAGTAGATATGATCAACATAGTGATGTTCACCAATGAAACTACTCCATCTCACGTGATGATCGGACATGGTTTAGTTGATTTGGATCACGTGATCACTTAGAGGATTAGAGGGATGTCTATCTAAGTGGGAGTTCGTAAGTAATATGATTAAATTGAACTTAAATTTATCATGAACTTAGTCCTAGTAGTATTTTGCAAATTATGTTGTAGATCAATAACTCACGTTGTTGCTTCCCTGTGTTTATTTTGATATGTTCCTAGAGAAAATTGTGTTGAAATATGTTAGTAGCAATGATGCGGATTGGATCCGTGATCTGAGGTTTATCCTCATTGCTGCACAGAAAAATTATGTCCTTGATGCACCGCTAGGTGACAGACCTATTGCAGGAGCAGATGCAGACGTTATGAACGTTTGGCTAGCTCAATATAATGATAGTTTAGTGCACCATGCTTAATAGCTTAGAATCGGGATTTCAAAGACGTTTTAAACGTCATGGACCATATGAGATGTTCCAGGAGTTGAAGTTAATATTTCAAGCAAATACCCGAGTTGAGAGATATGAAGTCTCCAACAAGTTCTATAGCTAAAAGATGGAGGAGAATCACTCAACTAGTGAGCATGTGCACAGATTGTCTGGGTACTACAATCGCTTGAATCAAGTGGGAGTTAATCTTCCAGATAAGATAGTGATTGACAGAATTCTCTAGTCACCATCACCAAGTTAGTAGAACTTCGTGATGAACTATAATATGCAAGGGATAACGGAAACAACTCGCAAGCTCTTCGTGATGCTAAAATCAACAAAGGTAGAAATCAAGAAAAACATCAAGTGTTGATGGTTGACAAGACCACTAGTTTCAAGAAAAGGGCAAAGGGAAGAAGGGGAACTTCAAGAAGAACGGCAAGCAAGTTGCTACTCATGTGAAGAAGCCCAAATCTGATCCTAAGTCTGAGACTAAGTGCTTCTACTGCAAAGGGACTAGTCACTGGAAGCGGAACTACTCCAAGTATTTGGCGGATAAGAAGGATGGCAAAGTGAACATAAGTATATTTGATATACATGTTATTGATGTATGCTTTACTAGTGTTTATAGCAACCCCTCAGTATTTGATACTAGTTCAGTTGCTAAGATTAGTAACTCGAAACGGGAGTTGCAGAATAAACAGAGACTAGTCAAGGGTGAAGTGACGATGTGTGTTGGAAGTGGTTCCAAGATTGATATGATCATCATCGCACACACCCTATACTTTCGGGATTAGTGTTGAACCTAAATAAGTGTTATTTGGTGTTTGCGTTGAGCATGAATATGATTTGATCATGTTTATTGCAATACGGTTATTCATTTAAATTAGAGAACAATTGTTGTTCTGTTTACATGAATAAAACCTTATATGGTTACACACCCAATGAAAATGGTTTGTTGGATCTCAATCATAGTGATACACATGTTCATAATATTGAAACCAAAAAATGCAAAGTTAATAATGATAGTGTAACTTATTTGTGGCACTGCCGTTTAGATCATATTGGTGTAAAGCGCATGAAGAAACTCCATGCTAATGGGATTTTGGAATCACTTGATTACGAATCACTTGATGCTTGCGAACCATGCCTCATGGGCAGGATGACTAAGACTCCGTTCTCCGGAACAATAGAGCAAGCAACTAACTTATTGGAAATAATACATACTGATGTATGCGATCCGATGAGTGTTGAGGCTCGCGGCAAGTATCATTATTTTCTAACCTTCACAGATGATTTGAGCAGATATGGGTATATCTACTTGATGAAACACAAGTCTGAAACATTTGAAAAGTTCAAAGAATTTCAGAGTGAAGTGGAGAATCATCGTAACAAGAAAATAAAAGTTTCTACGATATGATCGCAGAGGTAAAATATTTGAGTTACGAGTTTGGCCTTCAGTTAAAACAATGTGAAATAGTTTCACTACTCACGCCACCTGGAACACCACAGTGTAATGGTGTGTCCGAACATCGTAACCGTACTTTATTAGATATGGTGCGATCTATGATGTCTCTTGCCGATTTACCACTATCGTTTTGGGGTTATGCATTAGAGACAGATGCATTCATGTTAAATAGGGCACCATCTAAATCCGTTGAGACGACACTATATGAACTATGGTTTAGCAAGAAACCAAAGTTGTTGTTTCTTAAAAGTTTGGGGTTGTGATGCTTATGTGAAAAAGTTTCATCCTGATAAGCTCAAACCCAAATCGGAAAAGTGTGTCTTCATAGGATACCCAAAAGTTACTGTTGGGTACACCTTCTATCACAGATCCGAAGGCAAGACTTTTGTTGCTAAATTCGGAAACTTTCTGGAGAAGGAGTTTCTCTCGAAAGAAGTGAGTGGGAGGAAAGTAGAACTTGATGAGGTAACTGTACCTCCTCCCTTATTGGAAAGTAGTACATCACAGAAACCGGTTTCTGTGACACCTACACCAATTAGTGAGGAAGCTAATGATGATGATCATGAAACTTCAGATCAAGTTACTACCGAATCTCGTAGGTAAACTAGAGTGAGATCCGCACCAGAGTGGTACGGTAATCCTGTTCTGGAAGTCATGTTACTAGACCATGACGAACTTGCGAACTATGAGGAAGCGATGATGAGCCCAGATTCCGCAAAATGGTTTGAGGCCATGAAATCTGAGATATGATCCATGTATGAGAACAAAGTATGGACTTTGATGGATTTGCCCGATGATCGGCAAGCCATAGAAAATAAATGGATCTTCAAGAGGAAGACGGACGCTGATAGTAGTGTTGCTATCTACAAAGCTAGAATTGTCGCAAAAGGTTTTCGACAAGTTCAAGGTGTTGACTACGACAAGAGTTTCTCACTCATATCTATGCTTAAGTCTGTTCGAATCATGTTAGCAATTGCCACATTCTATGAAATCTGGCAAATGGATAAACAAAACTGCATTCCTTAATGGATTTATTAAAGAAGAGTTGTATACGATGCAACTAGAAGGTTTTGTCGATCCTAAAGGTGTTAACAAAATATGCAAGCTCCAGCAATCCATCTATGGACTGGTACAAGCATCTCGGAGTTGGAATATACGCTTTGATGAGTTGATCAAAGCATATAGTTTTTTACAGACTAGCGGTGAAGCCTGTATTTACAAGAAAGTGAGTGGGAGCACTACAGCATTTCTGATAAGTATATGTGAATGACATATTGTTGATCGGAAATAATGTAGAATTATTCTGTAAAGTATAAAGGAGTGTTTGAAAGGAGTTTTTTAAAGAAAGACTTCGGTGAAGCCGCTTACATATTGAGCTTCAAGATCTATAGAGATAGATCAAGACGCTTGATAAGTTTTTCAATGAGTACATACCTTAACAAGATTTTGAAGTAGTTCAAAATGGAGCAGTCAAAGAAAGAGTTCTTGCCTGTATTACAAGGTGTGAAGTTGAGTAAGACTCAAAGCCCGACCACGGCAGAAGATAGAAAGAGAATGAAAGTCATTCCCTATGCCTTGGCCATAGGTTATATAAAGTATGTCATGCTGTATACCAGATCTATTGTATACCCTGCACTGATTTGGCAAGGGAGTACAATAGTGATCTAGGAGTAGATCACTAGACAGCAGTCAGAATTATCCTTAGTGAAATAAGGATATATTTCTCGATTATGGACGTGACAAAAAGGTTCGTCGTAAGGGGTTACGTCGATGCAAGTTTTTGACACTGATCCAGATGATTCTAAGTCTCAATCTGGATACCTATTGAAAGTGGGAGCAATTAGCTAGAGTAGCTCCATGCAGAGCATTGTAGACATAGAATTTTGCAAAATACATACGGATCTGAATTTGGTAGGCCCGTTGACTAAATTTCTCTCACAAGCAAAACATGATCACTCTTTGGGTGTTAATCACATAGCGATGTGAACTAGATTATTGAATCTAGTAAACCCTTTGGGTGTTAGTCACATGGAGATGTGAACCAATCACATAAAGATGTGAACTATTGGTGTTAATCACATAGCGATGTGAACTAGATTATTGACTCTAGTGCAAGTGGGAGACTGAAGGAAATATGCCCTAGAGGCAATAATAAAGTTATTATTTATTTCCTTATTTCATGATAAATGTTTATTATTCATGCTAGAATTGTATTAACCGGAAACATAATACATGTGTGAATACATAGATAAACAGAGTGTCACTAGTATGCCTCTACTTGACTAGCTCGTTAATCAAAGATGGTTATGTTTCCTAACCATGGACAAAGAGTTGTTATTTGATTAACGGGATCACATCATTAGATGAATGATCTGATTGACATGACCCATTCCATTATCTTAGCACCCGATCGTTTAGTATGTTGCTATTGCTTTCTTCATGACTTATACATGTTCCTATGACTATGAGATTATGCAACTCCCGTTTGCCGGAGGAACACTTTGTGTGCTACCAAACGTCACAACGTAACTGGTTGATTATAAAGGAGCTCTACAGGTGTCTCCAAAGGTACATGTTGGGTTGGCGTATTTCGAGATTAGAATTTGTCACTCCGATTGTCGGAGAGGTATCTCTGGGCCCTCTCGGTAATGCACATCACTTAAAGCCTTGCAAGCAATGCAAGTAATGAGTTAGTTGTGAGATGATGTATTACAGAACGAGTAAAGAGACTTGCTGGTAACGAGATTGAACTAGGTATTGGATACCGACAATCGAATCTCGGGCAAGTAACATACCGATGACAAAGGGAACAACGTATGTTGTTACGCGGTCTGACCGATAAAGATCTTCGTAGAATATGTAGGAGCCAATATGGGCATCCAGGTCCCGCTATTGGTTATTGACCGGAGACATGTCTCGGTCATGTCTACATTGTTCTCGAACCCGTAGGGTCCGCACGCTTAAGGTTTCGATGACAGTTATATTATGAGTTTATGAGTTTTGATGTACCGAAGGAGTTCGGAGTCCCGGATGAGATCGGGGACATGACGAGGAGTCTCGAAATGGTTGAGACGTAAAGATCGATATATTGGACGACTATATTCGGACATCGGAAAGGTTCCGAGTGATTCGGGTATTTTTCGGAGTACCGGGTAGTTACGGGAGAAGCAATGGGCCTTGATGGGCCTTAGTGGAAAGAGGAGAAAAGGGCCAAGGGGCTGCTGCGCCCCCCTCCCCTCTAGTCCGAATTGGACTAGGGAAAAGGGGGCCGGCCTCCTTTCCTTCTCTTCAACTTCCTTCTCCCTTCCTCCCCTCTTGGTGGACTCCTACTAGGACTTGGAATCCTAGTAGGACTCCACATCCTGGCCGCACCAAGCCTTGGCCGTCCTCCTCCTCCTCCATCCTTTATATACTGAGGCAAGGGGCACCCCTAGACACACAAGTTGATCCACGTGATCATATTCTTAGTCGTGTGCGGCGCCCCCTGCCACCATAATCCTCGAGAATATTGTAGCGGTGCTTAGGCGAAGCCCTGCGACAGTAGTACATCAAGATCGTCACCACGCCGTCGTGCTGACGGAACTCTTCCCCGACACTTTGCTGGATCGGAGTCAGGGGATCATCATCGAGCTGAACGTGTGCTAAAACTCGGAGGTGCCGTAGTTTCGGTGCTTGATCGGTCGGGTCGTGAAGACGTACGACTACATCAACCACGTTGTCATAACGCTTCCGCTATCGATCTACAAGGGTACGTAGATTACATTCTCCCCTCTCGTTGCTATGCATCACCATGATCTTGCGTGTGCATAGGAAAAATTTGAAATTACTACGTCCCCCAACACCAGGACCCCAGCTCCCCTCCGTTACACGGGGTTCAATGTTCGTAAAGGCGGGGCGTTACTGGTAACGTCTACAATAAAGTGTTATAAATGCCCATAATTCTATGATTTAAGTCGCGACCATTGCAGAGTGGAGGGCTTCTCGTCTTCTGGTGGTCGAGTGTCTTCAAGGTGGTCGAGTGTCTTCAAGGAAGTCGAGTGAGAAGATCTTCATGGTCGAGTGGATGATATTTTCTCTTCGGCTGCTTCTGATTCTTTGTAAAGATGTCCGCGGGGAGGATATGCTGGACAGGTCCATGACCCTACCCTAGGTACATAGCTTCATCATTAGCCCCTGAATGGTTCAGGGTTCGAATGAGGAAGGGGTTGAGAACTCTTCCGACCCACTCTTTGTGCTATGAATATGCCTTGTCCTGAAACAATGAGTTGAGGAGACGACGTCGACTCCTTTCTCAGTCGCCTTGGTCCATTCTTGGTTGTTGTCGAGTGAACTTTCATGGTTGAATTCCGAATGATGATGTAGAGGGTGTTTGTCTTCAGTCTGACAGGTTGTTTCGCTCTCCGCGGATCTCGCGGGATTTGAATTTTGGGAAGCGCGCCAGACGGGAGGAAACGAGGTCATCGGGATGGATTAGGTAAGTCTCCTCGATCCCCGTGCCACCTTTTTCGCCATGTACTGCACGCGCGACTGTTGCGGGATTTGTTTAGATCGCTTGGGTCCACTAGTCAGCCACTCGGCGGAAGGTCTTATAAAAGGTCTCGGGCTAGTCCTCTGCTCCGCACGCCACCATTCTCTCTTCTCTTTCTCCTGATCTCTCCGCCACTCTCACTTCCGCCTCGTCGCCGGACCTCCACTCGAGCTCGATCTGCCACCATGGGGAAGGATAAGACGGCGGTGCTGGAACGGGCGAAGAAGGCGACCGTGAAGGCGAAGGGCAAGCGGACCAGCCGGGGCGGATCCTCGTCGAGGTCCGGCCTGCCGGCGGGCTGGATCCAGGGCGACTGGATCCGCTCGGCAATCACGCAGGACGACCTCGACGACCTGGTGGAGGGGGGATTGATCCCCCACAAGTCGGCTCGGCTCCCGGGGGACGAAACTGAGCCGCAGCCTAGAGAGGGTGAGTGTGTCCTCCTAGCAACCCACGTAGATCGCAGATTCTCGCTGCCTTCCCACCCTTTCTTCCAAGGTTTTTTGAACTTCTTTGGGGCTCAGCTCCACCATTTCACTCCGAACACCATAGTCTATCTGGCCGCTTTCGTGTCCATGTGCGAAAACTTCTTGGGCTGTCGACCGCACTGGGGGCTTTTCAAACACATCTTCACTTGCCGTTCCCAGTCGGTCAAAAAGGCCAAGTCGAGTGACGAGAGGACGCGGGTGATCTAGATGTGAGGTGGTCTGGGAATCTAGATGAGGAGCAAGAGTACTTTCCCAGCGATGACCCTTCCTGACTCGGTCCGGGGCTGGCAGTCGACTTGGTTTTACTGTAAGGATCAGCCAACCCCTGGCCAGTCAACTGGACTTCCTCCTTTCTCCTTGGCTCGAGTGGAGAAGCCTGCTCCCCTGAAGGTAGTTCCAGAAGAGAAGGCACAGGTCAAGGAGCTGGTCGAACGGGTCGTCCAGCTTGTCCGGGAAGGAGTGACCGGGATGGATCTGCCGAAGGTCTTTCTCGGTCGACACATCCAACCTCTTCAGGCGCGCGAGCATCCGATGTGGATGTACTCTGGGCTCGAAGATACCACTCGGATCCACTCGGAGGAGGTCAGCGAGGATATCTTGGAGAACTGGTTGAGGGGAATCACTGGAAACAAAGACAACCCTCGGGGATCCAGGAGGGTGATTCCATTCGACAACTCGCGCCAGCCGGAGCAGGTATATTTCTGTTTTATCAAGTATCTTTCCGATTCACCACGTGATGTCCCGTTTGTGGTCGACTGGATGTCTTCTTATTGTTATCCTTTCAGGCCTCATTGAAATGTACTCGATGCCCAACGGAGTGCAGGACCCCGGCGCTGAAGAAGAAGGGAGCGGGGGCAAGAGTGGCGAGGAGCATTCAGAAGCCGAGGAGGACGAGGAGAGCGATGAATCGACCGATGAGGAAGAATTCGACTCGCCTCGTCGCAGGGAGAGGAGGTCCAAGCACACTCATGACCCGACATGCGCTCCGGAGTTGGTGGCTGCGCCGATTGGGCAATCCGCAAAGCGCCCCAGGACGTCTTCCCCGACACCGACTGAGAAGCCTCCAAAGCAATCCAAGGTCGTGCCGCTTCCAGCGCCGAAAGTGCCGAAAGCCATCTCTTCCAAACCGCCCAAAGCTTTGCCTTGGATCAAAGTGACGGTTCCTACTATCTCCGGGTAACCATCTGACTTGTCCTTTATGTGGATTCAATTAACTGGGTGTAACCGATTGAACGCGGGCCTTTGCAGTGCTGCTACGTCAGGGACCTCTTCATACCAGTACCGAGACGAGGAAATGGAGGATGGGGTGACCTCTAACCCAGGTATGAACTCTTGCGATTTCGATTCTTGATCCTTTTAGGGTCGAGTGGTTCACTTGGGGTCGAATGTTCCGTCTTGCAGCTTCACCCAACATCATTGACCTTCCGGACGATGACAAAGATGTGGCTCCTAAGCCTAGGAAGAGCAAGAAGGTGACAGCTGGCAGGGTGGCTCGGTAGGAACCAACTGCAACGCCTCCCGTCTGTCAAGCTGAAGATGCGGGCAGGGCCGCTGTGATGTTCGTTGCACCCTTGGCGAGTGGGCACCCCACACGGTCGACCGCGCCTGTGGTTCCTTCAACTATCCAACTCCACACCACGGAGCCTCAAGCAGCTGCACCTGGGTCGTCTGCACATTTTTTCACCAGCTACCCCGTCCCAGACAACTAGTCGGAAGCGGCTGCGGAAGCCATCCGACAGGCTGATATGATGATGGAGCGGGTGAAGGTAGTGCATGAGAGCAGTCAGGCTGCCTACGACGCTAGTGCCACTCTTCGGGCCAACATCAAGGTGAGTAGACTTTCCGACTGTTTTTGTTCTCGAAAAATCTTCTTCTGCACAATCTCCTGTTGTTCGCGTTGAATTAGAGCACCCACTGGGTGTTGCTGTCGTTTTTGGTAGTTTCGCTCTTCCACTCGGTCTGGGCGAGTGGGATCAGAACCGGTGGGGGCACGCCAAGTGCACCCACTGGGTGTAGTCCCCGAGACCGCGGTCGACTACTGGCAGTCGACTGTGGTCTGAGTTCTTTTCTTGACGGTGCAATTGTTCTTTCTCTTTCTCTTTTTTTACTCCTTGCACTCGACTCCGGCGGGCCGGGCGAGTGGGATCAGAACCGGTGGGGGCACACCAAGTGCACCCACTGGGTGTAGTCCCCGAGACCGCGGTCGACTGCTGGCAGTCGACTAGGGTCCGAACAGCTTGTTGTCCACTTCTTTAGGTTTTATTCATTCGGAAATGAACTGCTTTCGAACCTATCGATTGACCTATCTCTTGCCTCCTGGAGAAGTCTTGTACTCTTATCTCCAAGTTTGCCGAACTCGAAGAGAAGCAGATGCATCTCAACTTAGACTTGGAATTGGCTCAGCAAAATCTGAAAAAAAACTCAAGACGAGGCTGCTGGTATGGAAGGTAACTGATTGCTGACTGAATTTCAACATATCTCTTTGATCTCTTTTTTGATTCAATTATTTCTTTTGCAGAGAAAATGAAGTTGGATCTGGACAAGAAGGACTCGGACCTCGCCGCCGCACAAAAAGCAGCCCAAGACAAAACCGCTCTCGCAAAGAAGAAGCTTGCTTCAGTCGGAATGCTTGAAGGAGAGGTGACTAGACTGACATCTTGTCTTAATGAAGCTAACCGCGAAGTGACCAGCCCGAAGAAGGATAAGGTCGCCTTGAACGAAAAGTTGGAGTCTGCGATCCGCAAGAGGAACGACACAGAAGCTTATCTGAGGACCCTCGCCAAGAAGCTTTATCTCGTGCTGGGAGGTATTTCTTTTAATCCGACTGTGTTGATGTTTGCCATCGGATTTTGCTCGGTTGATTGAACTGACTTTTGGCTGCAGAACTTTGTCAAGACTTTGACGAAGAAACTGGGAGGGTCGAGACGGGTCTGGACCCTATCGCTTCCCTGGTCTGCGATGAAACTGCGATGAACGTACTCCGACTGGAGTCCCGTATCGCCAGCGCCACAAGCTACCTCGCACGCCTGAAGGAGGTTGTCTCTCGAATCGACTCGACGCTTTGGCCGGAGGTGACGCTTCAGAATGATCTGGAATCTCTGATGACTCGACTGAACGAGATTATTGACCGAGTGCAAGAATGGAAGAAATCCTCCGCCCGGTGTGGTGCTGACGTGGCGCTGTCCCTGGTGTGAGTCCATTGCAAGGAGGTTCGTGAAGACAAGATGGCTGCGATCAAAGTCACTAACACCAAAAAGCACGAATTCCAGTCCTTCATGGAGACTTTGATTGCTGCCGCCACTCGGATCGCTGATGGGATCGATCTGGACTCATTCATGGAGCCTGCCAGTCCTCCTCCAGCTGAGTGAACAATCTTATGAAACTTGGATACGCTTTAAATTTGCCTCGGAATGCCGAGTGGTTTCTGTAACCATTAAACTCCTTCGGGCTTGGTGCCCGAGTACTTTTGATTCGCTGCTTGGAACCTTTTAGTATTTATCTGAATTTGGTTTATCTCCGAATGTGCTTGTGTTTGCTTTCGGATGGACTTTGCTTGCTGCACCTCTTCGTCCTTGCGGATAGGGCTGGAGCGGACGTTGTATTTGTGCCACAGCTCCGAAGGAGAAGGTGGCAGTCGACCTGCACGTCGTCGTCCTTGCGGATAGGGATGGAGCGGACGTTGTATTAGTGCCGCAGCTCCGAAGAAGAAGGTTGCAGTCGACCTGCACCTCGCCGTCCTTGTGGATAGGGATGGGTCTCAAACTTAGGCGAGTACTGGACTGCAGCTAAGCCCCCGAGTGGGAGGATTGCTCTCCACTCGGTAGGATTTTCCAAACTTAGGCGAGTGCTAGACTGCCGTTAAGCCTCTTAGTGAGAGAACTTAGGCGAGTGCTCGACTGCAGCTAAGCCCACGAGTGGGAGGACTGCTCTCCGCTCGGTAGGATTTTTTCAAACTTAGGCGAGTGCTGGACTGCCGTTAAGCCTCTTAGTGAGAGAACTTTGGCGAGTGCTCGACTGCAGCTAAGCCCCCGAGTGGGAGGACTGCTCTCCACTCGGTGGGATTTTTCAAACTTAGGCGAGTGCTGGACTGCCGTTAAGCCTCTTAGTGAGAGAACTTAGGCGAGTGCTCGACTGCAGCTAAGCCCCGAGTGGGAGGACTGCTCTCCACTCGATGGGATTTTTTCAAACTTAGGCGAGTGCTGGACTGCCGTTAAGCCTCTTAGTGAGGGAACTTAGGCGAGTGCTCGACTGCAACTAAGCCCCTGAGTGGGAGGACTGCTCTCCACTCGGTGGGATTTTTTCAAACTTAGGCGAGTGCTGGACTACTGTTAAGCCTCTTAGTGAGAGAACTTAGGCGAGTGCTTGACTGCAGCTAAGCCCCCGAGTGGGAGGACTGCTCTCCACTCGGTGGGATTTCTTCAAACTTAGGCGAGTGCTGGACTGCCGTTAAGCCTCTTAGTGAGGGAGCTTAGGCTAAGCCCCCGAGTGGGAGGACTGCTCTCCACTCGGTGGGATTTTTTCAAACTTAGGCGAGTGCTGGACTGCCGTTAAGCCTCTTAGTGAGGGAACTTAGGCGAGTGCTCGACTGCAGCTAAGCCCTTGAGTGGGAGGATTGCTCTCCACTCGGTAGGATTTTTCCAAACTTAGGCGAGTGCTGGACTGCCGTTAAGCCTCTTATTGAGGGAACTTAGGCGAGTGCTCGACTGCAGCTAAGCCCCCGAGTGGGAGGATTGCTCTCCACTTGATAGGATTTTTCCAAACTTAGGCGAGTGTTGGACTGTCGTTAAGCCTCTTAGTGAGAGAACTTAGGCGAGTGCTCGACTGCAGCTAAGCCCCCGAGTGGAAGGATTGCTCTCCACTCGGTAGGATTTTTCCAAACTTAGGCGAGTGCTGGACTGCCGTTAAGCCTCTTAGTGAGAGAACTTAGGCGAGTGCTCCACTGCAGCTAAGCCCCCGAGTGGAAGGATTGCTCTTCACTCGGTAGGATTTTTTTCGAACTTAGGCGGAACGGATTCACGACTAAGCCCATCCACTGGGGGATTTCAGGAGTAAATAAGAACAACACAATCGAATGAGAGAACCGTAAGCTCTTGTCTTTGATAAACGAATTACAAAAGGTGTTGCTTATGACATTTTATTCCAATGAGTGTTTAAGTATAAAAGGGGCGGAGCAGCTCCGCGTTCCAAGCCCGTGGCTCGTCTTTCTGATGCTCGATACTGTAAAGATGGTATGCTTCGTTGTGGAGAACTTTGGTGACGATGAAGGGGCCTTCCCAAGTTGGAGCGAGCTTGTGTGGTTTCTACTGACCCACTCGAAGAACCAAGTCTCATTCTTGAAAGGCCCAACCCCTCACATTCCTGGTGTGGAATTGATGCAAATCTTGCTGATAAATGGTCGAGCGGATCAAGGCCATCTCTCTTTCCTCCTCTAAGAGATTGACTGAATCTTGTCGGGCCTGCTCTGCTTCTGCTTCGGAGAAGAGTTCAACTCGGGGTGCGTTGTGGAGTAAGTCACTTGGCAGAACAGCTTCGGCTCCATAGACTAAGAAGAAAGGAGTTCTTCCAGTCGACCGATTAGGAGTTGTCCTTAAACCCCACAGAACTGACGGAAGTTCATCAACCCAAGCACCTACCGCGTGTTTGAGATCACGCATCAGTAGGGGCCTCAGTCCTTTGAGAATTAGGCCATTGGCTCTTTCTGCTTGTTCGTTCGACTGCGGGTGAGCAACAGAAGCATAGTCGACTCGAGTGCCCTGAGAGGCGCAGAAAATTCTTAACTCATCAGAACGTCAATTCTCTGATAAAACTGACAGCGGTGCCAGCGTCAAGGTTCTTGATGGGTTTGGCTTTGATCCATTTGGTAAACTTGTCGACTGCAATGAGCACGTGAGTGAAGCCGCTTCTGCTGGTCCTCAGCGGTCCAACCATATCCAGTCCCCAAACAGCGAAGGGCCAGACGAGGGGGGTGGTCTTCAGGGCTGAGGCTGGCTTGTGAGACATATCGGAGTAAAATTGACAGCCTTCACATCTACCGACTATATCTTTTGCCATCTCATTTGCTCGTGGCCAATAGAATCCAGCTCGGTATGCTTTAGCCACGATGGCCCGAGAGGATGCATGGTGACCACAGGTCCCCGAGTGGATGTCATTGAGGATCATTCGACCTTCTTCTGGTGTTATGCACTTCTGACCGACTCTAGTCACACTTTCTCTGAACAACTGCCCTCTTATCACAGTAAAAGCTTTAGATCGGCGGACGATCTGTCGAGCTTCTTCTTCATCCTCTGGGAGCTCTTTCCTGGGGATGTACGCAATGTAGGGCACCGTCCAGTCGAGAGTAATGGCCAGAACCTCCATGATTAGGTCGACCACAGCTGGGACCTCGACTTTAGTCGGATCCGTGGCGCTCTTGGGTTGTGGGGGCTCTTCAATGAAAGGGTCTTGCTGAACTGTCGGCGTGTGAATATGCTCCAAGAACACATTGCTGGGAATGGCCTCTCTCTTGGAACCTATCTTTGCCAATTCATCGGCTGCTTGATTTTTTAATCGGGGGATGTGGTGGAGTTCTAACCCCTCGAACTTCTTCTCAAGCTTTCTCACCGCGTTGCAGTAACCAGTCATGGCTGGGCTTCTGATGTCCCACTCCTTCATCACTTGATTAAATACCAAATCTGAGTCGCCATAGACCATGAGGCGACGGATGCCGAGTGAGATGGCCATGCGCAACCCATACAGGAGTGCTTCATACTCTGCTTCATTGTTGGAGGAATGAAAGTGAATCTGGAGGACATATCTGAGCTTGTCTCCTCGGGGGGATACCAGAACTACTCCAGCACCAGAACCATTCAACATCTTGGATCTGTCAAAGAACATGGTCCAGTGCTCCGAGTGAACTTGAGTCGGCAGTTGCTATTCGATCCACTCGGCGAGGAAATCTGCTATTGCTTGGGACTTGATAGCTTTCTTTGCCTCAAACTTGATATCCAAGGGAAGGAGTTCAATCGCCCATTTTGCCACTCGACCAGTTGCATCCCTGTTGTGCAGAATATCTGATAATGGAGCGTCGCTGACGACTGTAACAGAGTGATTTGAGAAGTAGTGTGCAACCTTCTTCGTGGTCATGTAAATTCCATAGACACGCTTCTGATAGTGAGGATATCTCTGCTTTGACGGGGTCAGGACTTCAGAAATATAATAAACTGGGCGTTGAACTTTGTACGCTTTTCCTTCTTCTTCCCGCTCGACCGTAAGTACTGTACTGATGACTTGTCCAGTGGCTTCTATATAAAGCAAAAGAGGCTCTTTGCTGATTGGAGCAACAAGCACCAGCTGGGTGGAAAGCAGGGCTTTTAGCTCTACAAATGCTGTATCAGCTTCTGGAGTCCACTCGAACGCATCTGATTTCTTCATCAGTCGGTAAAGACGCAGGGCCTTTTCTCTGAGGCGAGAAATGAATCGACTTAGGGCGGCCAAGCAACCAGTAAGCTTCTGGACATCATGCACACGCACAGGGCGTTTCATCCGAAGTATAGCGCCTACTTTCTCTGGGTTAGCATCGATCCCTCGTTCGGAAACAAGAAAACCGAGTAACTTTCCGTCTGGAACTCCAAACATGCACTTTGATGGATTGAGCTTGATATCATACCTTCTGAGGTTGGCAAAGGTTTTGGCGAGGTCGGTCAGCAGGTCAGAACCTTTACGTGACTTGACCACAATGTCATCCATGTATGCTTCCACATTCTGACCAATCTGAGTGAGAAGGCACTTCTGAATCATTCGCATAAATGTGGCTCCGGCGTTCTTCAAGCCGAATGGCATTGTGACATAACAGAAGCACCCGAACGGGGTGATAAAAGCTGTCTTTATTTCATCGGGTCCGTACAGACGGATCTGGTGGTACCCGGAGTAGGCATCCAAAAAGGACAAACGCTCGCACCCAGCAGTCGAGTCGACTATCTGATCGATGCGAGGGAGAGGGAAGTGATCTTTCGGGCAGGCCCGATTGATATGCTTGAAATCGATGCACATGCGGAGCGAGTCATCTTTCTTTGGGACCATGACAACATTGGCTAACCACTCAGAGTGGTAAATCTCTCGGATAAACTCAGCTGCCAAAAGCCGAGCCACCTCTTCGCCAATTGCTTTTCTTTTTTGGACGGCGGACCGTCGAAGATGCTCTTTGACTGGTTTCACTTTCGGGTCGACTCACAAATGATGCTCAGCCAGTCCCCTGGGAACACCTGGCATGTTAGAAGGCTTCCATGCAAAGATGTCCCAGTTCTCATGGAGGAACTGGATGAGCGCTTCTTCCTATTTGGAGTCGAGTGTGGTCGAAATGTGGGTCGGAGCTGCATTGGGGTCCGTCGGGTGAATGTGAACAGACTTCGTCTCGCCAGACGACTGGAATGCTGAATCCGTGGCTGGCTTCTTGGCTCGCAACAAGTCATTTGGGTCTGCATTTTTCTGGTATTCTTGCAATTCTGCCACGGCCATCTGGGCATCGGCGATCTTTGAGCCCTTCTGGAAACACTCTTCCGCCTTTTTCCGATTACCAGAGATAGTGATCACTCCTCTGGGACCAGGCACCTTCAGTTTGAGGTAAACGTAACAAGGTCGAGCCATGAATCGTGCATAAGCTGGCCTGCCCAGAATTGCATGATACGCACTCTGAAAATCCACGACTTCAAACGTCAACTTTTCTTTGCGGTAATTTTTGGCATCACCGAAAACCACGACGAGTGCAATCTGACCGAGGGACGCAGCCTTCTTGCCTGGGATGACCCCATGGAAACTCATGTGGCTTTCACTGAGTCTGGACATCGGAATGCCCATTCCTTTTAATGTTTCTGCGTACAGAATGTTCAGGCCACTGCCACCGTCCATCAGGACCTTTGTCAGTCGAGTGTCTTCGACCATCGGGTCGACCACCAGCACTTGCCTCCCAGGGATGGCGATGTGCGCTGGGTGATCAGACTGGTCGAACGTAATGGCAGTCTGTGACCATTTCAAGTAATTGGGTGTCCTCGGAGTGACCATGTTCACTTCTCTATTGATGACTTTCAATCGACTCTTGTTTTCAACATCAGCAAAAATCATCAGAGTGGAATTCACGTGAGGATAACCATCATCATCTTCCCCTTCACTCTCAGCCTTGTCTGCCTCCTTCTCCTTTTCCTTGGGTTGTTTCTCTTGGAACTGCTGGATCAGGAGCCGACACTGTCGAGTGGTATGCTTCGGGTATATGAAATTACCTTCTTCGTCTTTTTTGGTGTGGATATGGCACGGCAGATCCAACACATCATGTCCATCTTGATCTTTTACTTTCTTGGGGTTCCACGGCCCTTTGGGCTTCCCCTTGAACTTTCCTTGAACCACAGCCAAGGCCTCACCCAGAGCAGCTGGTTCGGCCTTGCATTTTTGTTTCCGACTGAAGTTTCCTCCTCCGGCTTCATGGGCGGCTGCTTTGTACTTGCCGCTCCGCAGTCGCTCCTCCTCTTCACCATTGGCATACTTGGTGGCGATTTCCATCATCCGAGTCAAAGTCATGTTTCCTGTCCGACCGAATTTCAGATTCAACTCTCGGTACCTGACGCCTTCCTTGAAAGCACAAATTGCCTGATGATCAGACACATCTTCCACCATGTGGTGCAGGGTGATCCACCTCTGGATATAATCTCTCAAAGTTTCATTCGGTTTCTGGACGCAACACTGTAATTCTGTCAAACCTGCTGGCCGCTTGCAAGTACCCTCAAATGTTTTGACAAACACTCGGGCGAGATCTTCCCAAGTATAGATGCTGCCAGGCGCCAACTGATTCAGCCACGCCCTAGCCGAGCCCTCCAACATCAGAGGAAGGTGTTTCATGGCCACCTCATCATTGCCGCCACCAATCTGGACAGCCACTCGGTAGTCTTCGAGCCAGGTGTCAGGCTTGGACTCTCCGATGAACTTACTGACTCCAGTCGCCAACCTGAAGTTGGGGGGAATCACTGCAGCTCTAATAGCTCTGCTGAAGCACTCTGGGCCAGAGACATGCACCCTGTTGCTCGTTTGCAGGCCTCTGTCATGGCCATCTCGGTGAGCTCTGTTTCTGTCGACCAAGCCTTGTACGAGAATAGATCTCGCATCAAAGCCTAGCTCCCTGGGGTCGACTGGAATACCTCTTCCGACGCTGTTAGGGCGCCTGTCTTCATGTGGCCGCGGCACGTACGACCCACTCCTTGGAGGAGGCGTGGGCACTCGACGGCGGCCATCGTGATCGGCTCGACGATCATACTGCTCCTAGTTTCTGTACTGATCACACCGCTCTCCACGTCCCTCACGCCTCAGGGGCGGTCTCGGGCTATGGGCCGACTGGACCGTATCTGCGACCAGAGATCTACTATGGATCCTATCCCGCGACTGAGACACGGCCGTATTCTGCTCTCCTGCTACCCGGAGCAAGGCCCTGATCTGCGCCAGACCTCGGCCAGCTTCTGACTGGGAAGGTTGAATCGACTCTGCTATCCGGGCCGCAGCTGCTAGGTTTTGGATCGGTGTTTGGTATACCTGAGCCGGAGGTGGAAAAAGTTGGCGTCGGCTGGACTCAGGAGCACGTTGACGAGCGCGATCGTCGAGTGCATGCTGTAGGTTCTCCAGCCGAGTGCACTCAGCCAGATTGGCCAAGCGAGCCTGTTCCAAGGCCTGGGCCTTGGGCGTTTCTCCAACTATAGGAGTATGCAGGGCATCCATGTTTCGGCGACGAAGTTCTTCTCTTTGCTGCGAGGAGAGAGGCTCGGGGCGGTACTCCTCGTGAACGCGCGACGGATCGCCGTTCCCGTCACCTCCGTCTTCACGATCGAAGCCAGGAGGACCGCGTGGTCCATTGACCATCAGGACTTCCGCTGCCGAGTCATTGCTGCCGCACTCGGATGCAGTCTCTACGGAGCCAGTTGACAGATCGAACAGGCCGTAGAGAGACTCGTCGGGCTCGAGCGCCGCGACTTGAGGGGTGGCCGACTGGCGGGCCACCGCATGCTTCACCCACCGTTGAACCCTCAACCGGCCGGTGCGCTTGTTCTGGCGGGTCGCAGGGAGGGGGAAAGCCGTAGGAGTCGACTGGTACTGGGTCGACGGTTGCCGCAGGAGGACGCCGCGGACGCATGCGTGAAAGTGTGTCGCCCCGCGGGCGGGGAGCGCATCGACGTCGAGTGGTGCCTCCTGAAGCCAAGCGGAGTCGTCGGCGACAAACACGAGCGCGCCAAGACGGATCTCGTGGCCCTCAGCCAAACCTCCGCCTGGAACCATGATGATGGGGATCGGAAAAATTGCAACTTCTCCAATAAGTCGCTAAGACACCTGCCCCACGGTGGGCGCCAACTGTCGTGGATCTAAGACTGACAGTAGAATGGGGGGGGGGTAGGTATGAGGAGGCAAGATCCTAGCTATGGAGTAGTTGTACACACGAGTTTTACGAGTTCAGGCCCTTCTCGGAGGAAGTAACAGCCCTACGTCTCGGTGCCCTAAGGCGTTCGACTGGATTATACGTGTGTGTGTGTTTACAAAAGTGCGAACCCCTATCCCAGAGGAGGGGGTGGCTTATATAGAGTGCGCCAGGACCCCAGCTCCCCTCCGTTACACAGGGTTCAATGTTCATAAAGGTGGGGCGTTACTGGTAACGTCTACAATAAAGTGTTATAAATGCCCATAATGCTATGGTTTAAGTCGCGACCATTGCAGAGTGGAGGGCTTCTCGTCTTCTGGTGGTTGAGTGTCTTCAAGGTGGTCGAGTGTCTTCAAGAAAGTCGAGTGAGCACATCTTCATGGTCGAGTGGATGATATTTTCTCTTCGACTGCTTCTGATTCTTTGTAAAGATGTCCTCGGGGAGGGTATGCTGGACAGGTCCATGACCCTACCCTAGGTACATAGCTTCATCACTGCCCCTTCTCTCTTTTTCTCTCATTTTTTTATTTTTTTTGTGGGCTCCTTTGGCCTCTTTTTTTATTTGGGTTTCTTTGGCCTCTTTTATTTTTTTTGTAAAGTCTGGAGTCTCATCCCGACTTATGGGGGAATCATAGTCCCCATCATCCTTTCCTCACTGGGGAAATGCTCTAATAATGATGATCATCACACTTTTATTTACTTACAACTCAATGTCTAGAACAAAGTTATGACTCTATATGAATGCCTCCGGCGGTGTACCGGGATGTGCAATGATCTAGCGTAGCAATGACATAAAAGAACGGACAAGCCATGAAAACATCATGCTAGCTATCTTACGATCATGCAAAGCAATATGAGAATGATGCTCAAGTCATGTATATGATGATGATGGAAGTTGCATGGCAATATATCTCGGAATGGCTATGGAAATGCCATGATAGGTAGGTATGGTGGCTGTTTTGAGGAAGGTATATGGTGGGTTTATGGTACCGGCGAACATTGCATAGTACTAGAGAGGCTAGCAATGGTGGAAGGGTGAGAGTGCGTATAATCCATGGACTCAACTTTAGTCATAAAGAACTCACATACTTATTGCAAAAATCTATTAGTTATTGAAATAAAGTACTACGCGCATGCTCCTAGGGGGATAGATTGGTAGGAATAGACCATCGCTCGTCCCCGACCGCCACTCATAAAGAAGACAATCAATCAATAAATCATGCTCTGACTTCATCACATAACGGTTCACCATACGTGCATGCTACGGGAATCATGAACTTCAACACAAGTATTTCTACAATCCACAACTACCCACTAGCATGACTCTAATATCACCATCTTTATATCACAAAACTATTGCAAGGAATCAAACATATCATATTCAATGATCTACAAGTTTTATGTAGGATTTTATGACTAACCATGTGAATGACCAGTTCCTGTCATCTCTCCAAATAGATATAAGTGAAGCAAGAGAGTTTAATTCTTTCTACAAAAGATATGCCCGTGCTCTAACAAATCTAAGTGAAGCAAAAGAGCATTCTACAAATGGCGGTTTTCTATGTAAAAAGAAACAGGCAATCCAAACTTCAAATGATATAAGTGAAGCACATGAAGCATTCTATGAAGCCATACTTAAAAGATATAAGTGAAGTGCATAGAGCATTCCAGAAATCAACCAAGGACTATCTCATACCAGCATGGTGCATAAAATAAAAATGAAAACTAAATGCAAAATACGCTTCAAGATTGCACATATGGCATCAACGGAACGAATCCGAAAACATACCGATACTTGTTGAAGAAAGAGGGGATGCCTTCCGGGGCATACCCAAGCTTAGATGCTTGAGTCTCCTTGAATATTTACTTGGGGTGCCTCGGGAATCCCCAAGCTTGAGCTCTTGCCTCTCTTCCTTCTTCTCACATCGAGACCTTCTCGATTATCGAACACTTCATCCACACAAAACTTCAACAGAAAACTCGGTAAGATCCGTTAGTATAATGAAGCAAATCACTAATCTAAGTACTGTTGAAAACCAATTCATATTTTGTTTTTGCATTGCGTCTACTGTCATATAACTTTTTCATGGCTTAATCCATTGATATGAATCGATAGTTTCATCAAAACAAGCAAACTATGCATCAAAAAACAGAATCTGTCCAAAACAGAACAGTCTGTAATAATATGAACATTCACCATACTTTTGATACTTAAAAAATTATAACAAAATTAGGAAAAAATAAACAATTGTCATAGGAAGACAGTGCAAAAAGAGTCAGAACCATTTGACATTCCAGCAAAAAATGTAAAATCACGCACTACAGCCAAAGTTTTTGTCCTGCACCGTACAAACCATCAAGCAAATGTAAACATCCTAAAGGCAAACCTTGGCACATTATTTTTATAATACAAGGAATTGTACAAGGGGATAATTAATTTTATTGAAAAGTTTCTGTAATCAAGATTCACAAAGTTTCCGTGAGCATGAACAAAGTTCAAGGCTAGCTCCCACTTCAACAATGCTTGTCTTTCTCACTTTCACTTTTGTTTGAAAAGTTTCGGGTTCCCCTCTTTATTTTTGTTGTTTTTAAACTATATGAAAGCACTCAACAGAAATAAATGACTCTCTAAAACTTCCGGGTTGTCTCCCTGGCAGTGCTTTCTTTAAAGCCATTAAGCTAGGAATACAGTGCTCAAGTAATGAATCCACCCAGATCCCAAGGTATATCAAAGCCAATTTTAATTAACAATGATTTGTAATTTAGTAGTGAGCACAGGGTAACATATATCATGTAACAACGAAGTCTAACTCTCTTCCTATGCATAGGCATGTCATAAAAGAACAATTCATGCACACAAGGTAAAGGCCAATGCATAGTATAAGCAGTTTCTTGCAATTTTATCATATTGGAAACATAGAGAGGTGGAGATATAGTTCCTCTCTCATAATAATTGCAAGTAGGAGAAGCAAGCACATGCATATTATATTCATCAAAATCATCATGTGCAACGGTAAAAGGCAACCCATCAATATAATCCTTAATAAGTGCAAACTTCTTCGATATAGTGTAGTCGGGAGAATTCAAAAAGATAATAGGACTATCGTGTGTGGGTGCAATAGAAACAATTTCATGTTTAACATAAGGAACTATAGCAAGTTCATCTCCATAAGCATAATTCATATTGACATCTTGGCCACAAGCATAGCAAGCATCATCAAAAAGGGATATTTTAAGAGAATTGATGTCTACTACGCAACCTTCTTCTTGTAGACGTTGTTGGGCCTCCAAGTGCAGAGGTTTGTAGGACAGTAGAAAATTTCCCTCAAGTGGATGACCTAAGGTTTATCAATCCGTAGGAGGCGTAGGCTGAAGATGGTCTCTCTCAAGCAACCCTGCAACTAAATAACAAAGAGTCTCTTGTGTCCCCAACACACCCAATACAATGGTAAATTGTATAGGTGCACTTGTTCGGCGAAGAGTGGTGATACAAGTGCAATATGGATAGTAGATAATAGATTTTGTAATCTGAAATTATAAAAACAGCAAGGTAACGAATGATAAAAGTGAGCGTAAACAGTATTGCAATGCTAGAAAACAAGGCCTAGGGTTCATACTTTCGCTAGTGTAAGTTCCCTCAACAATACTAACATAATTGGATCACATAACTATCCCTCAACGTGCAACAAAGAGTCACTCCAAAGTCACTAATAGCGGAGAATGAACGAAGAGATTATGGTAGGGTACGAAACCACCTCAAAATTATTCTTTCCAATCAATCCGTTGGGCTATTCCTATAAGTTTCACAAATAGCCCTAGAGTTCGTACTAGAATAACACCTTAAGACACAAATAAACCAAAACCCTAATGTCACCTAGATACTCCAATGTCACCTCAAGTATCCGTGGGTATGATTATACGATATGCATCACACAATCTCATATTCATCTATTCAACCAACACATAGAACCTCAAAGAGTGCCCCAAAGTTCCTACCAGAGAATCATGACGAAAACGTGTGCCAACCCCTATGCATAGGTTCATGGGCGGAACCCGCGAGTTGATCACCAAAACATACATCAAGTGGATCAATAGAATACCCCATTGTCACCATGGGTATCCCACGCAAGACATACATCAAGTGTTCTCAAATCTTTAAAGACTCAATCTGATAAGATTACTTCAAAGGGGAAACTCAATTCATTACAGGAGAGAAGAGGGGAGGAGAAACATAAGATCCAACTATAATAGCAAAGCTCGCGATACATCAAGATCGTGCCAAATCAAGAACACGAGAGAGAGAGAGAGATCAAACACATAGCTACTAGTACATACCCTCAGCCCCGAGGGAGAACTACTCCCTCCTCGTCATGGAGAGCACTGGGATGATGAAGATGGCCATCGAAGAAGGATTGCCCCCTCCGGCAGGGTGCCGGAACGGGTCTAGATTGGTTTTCGGTGGCTACGGAGGCTTCTGGCGGCGGAACTCCTGATCTAATCTCTGTTCTGGAAGTTTTAGGATACGTGGGTATATATGAAGGAAATATGCCCTAGAGGCAATAATAAAGTTATTATTTATTTCCTTATATCATGATAAATGTTTATTATTCATGCTAGAATTGTATTAACCGGAGACATAATACATGTGTGAATACATAGACAAACAGAGTGTCACTAGTATGCCTCTACTTGACTAGCTCGTTAATCAAAGATGGTTATGTTTCCTAACCATGAACAAAGATTTGTTATTTGATTAACGAGGTCACATCATTAGTTGAATGATCTAATTTACATGACCCATTCCATTAGCTTAGCACCCGATCGTTTAGTATGTTGCTATTGCTTTCTTCATGACTTATACATGTTCCTATGACTATGAGATTATGCAACTCCCGTTTACCAGAGGAACACTTTGGGTGCTACCAAACGTCACAACGTAACTGGGTGATTATAAAGGAGTACTACAGGTGTCTCCAAAGGTAGATGTTGGGTTGGCGTATTTCGAGATTAGGATTTGTCACTCCGATTGTCGGAGAGGTATCTCTGGGCCCTCTCGATAATGCACATCACTTAAGCCTTGCAAGCATTGCAACTAATGAGTTAGTTGTGGGATGATGTATTACGGAACGAGTAAAGAGACTTGCCGGTAACGAAATTGAACTAGGTATTGGATACCGACGATCGAATCTCGGGCAAGTAACATACCGATGACAAAGGGAACAACGTATGTTGTTATGCGGTCTGACCGATAAAGATCTTCGTAGAATATGTAGGAGCCAATATGGGCATCCAGGTCCCGCTATTGGTTATTGACCGGAGACGTGTCTCGGTCATGTCTACATTGTTCTCGAACCGTAGGGTCCGCACGCTTAACGTTACGATGACCGTTATTATGAGTTTATGCATTTTGATGTACCGAAGGTTGTTCAGAGTCCCGGATATGATCACGGACATGACGAGGAGTCTCGAAATGGTCGAGACGTAAAGATTGATATATTGGAAGCCTATGTTTGGACATCGGAAGTGTTCCGGATGAAATCGGGATTTTACCGGATTATCGGGAGGGTTACCGGAACCCCCCGGGAGCCAAATGGGCCAACATGGGCCTTAGTGGAAAGGTGAAAGGGGCTGCCATAGAGGGCTGCGCACCTCCCCCCTCCCCTAGTCCTATTAGGACTAGGAGAGGTGGCCGGCCAACCCCTCTCTCTTTCCCGACTTGAGAAAACCTAGTTGGACTAGGATTGGAGGGGGGAGTCCTACTCCCGGTAGGAGTAGGACTCCTCCTGCGCCTCCCTTGCTTGGCCGGCCAGACCTCCCCCTCTCATACTTTATATACGGAGGTAGGGGGCACCTCTAGACACACAAGTTGATCCTTGAGATCGTTCCTTAGGCGTGTGCGGTGCCCCCTGCCACCAAATTCCACCTCGATCATACCGTTGCAGTGCTTAGGCGAAGCCCTGCGTCGGCAGTACATCAAGATCGTCACCACGCCGTCGTGCTGACGGAACTCTTCCCCGACGCTTTGCTGGATCGGAGCCCGAGGATCGTCATCGAGCTGAACATGTGCTAAGAACTCGGAGGTGCCGTAGTAACGGTGCTTAGATCGGTCGGATCGGGAAGAAGACGTACGACTACTTCCTCTACGTTGTGTGATCGCTTCCGCAGTCGGTCTGCGTTGGTACATGGACAACACTCTCCCCCTCGTTGCTATATATCACCATGATCTTGCGTGTGCGTAGGAATTTTTTTGAAATTACTACGTTCCCCAACAGTGGTATCAGAGCCTAGGTTTTTATGGTTTGATGTTATTTGCATGAGTAGAACACAAGTGAGTTGTGGGCGATACAAGTCATACTGCCTACCAGCATGTCATACTTTGGTTCGGCGGTATTGTTGGACGAGATGACCCGGACCAACCTTACGCGTACGCTTACGCGAGACCGGTTCCCTCGATGTGCTTTGCACATAGATGGCTTGCGGGCGACTGTCTCTCCAACTTTAGTTGAACCAAGTGTGACTACGCCCGGTCCTTGAGAAGGTTAAAACGGAGTCTATTTGACAAACTATCATTGTGGTTTTGATGCATAGGTGAGATGAGTTCTTGCTTAAGCCCATAGCAGCCATGTAAAACTTGCAACAACAAAGTAGAGGATGTCTAACTTGTTTTTGCAGGGCATGTTGTGATGTGATATGGTCAAGGCATGATGCTAAATTTTATTGTATGAGATGATCATGTTTTGTAACCGAGTTATCGGCAACTGGCAGGAGCCATATGGTTGTCGCTTTATTGTATGCAATGCAATCCCGATGTAATGCTTTACTTTATTACTAAGCGGTAGTGATAGTCGTGGAAGCATAAGATTGGCGAGACGACAACGATGCTACGATGGAGATCAAGGTGTCGAGCCGGTGACGATGGTGATCATGACGGTGCTTCGGAGATGGAGATCACAAGCACAAGATGATGATGGCCATATCATATCACTTATATTGATTGCATGTGATGTTTATCCTTTTATGCATCTTATCTTGCTTTGATTGATGGTAGCATTATAAGATGATCTCTCACTAAATTATCAAGAAGTGTTCTCCCTGAGTATGCACCGTTGCCAAAGTTCGTCGTGCCCAGACACCACGTGATGATCGGGTGTGATAAGCTCTACGTCCATCTACAACGGGTGCAAGCCAGTTTTGCACACGCAGAATACTCAGGTTAAACTTGACGAGCCTAGCATATGCAGATATGGCCTCGGAACACAGAGACCGAAAGGTCGAGCGTGAATCATATAGTAGATATGATCAACATAAACGATGTTCACCATTGAAAACTACTCCATCTCACGTGATGATCGGTTACGGTTTAGTTGATTTGGATCACGTGATCACTTAGAGGATTAGAGGGATGTCTATCTAAGTGGGAGTTCTTAAGTAATTTGATTAGCTGAACTTAAAACTTATCATGAACTTAGTACCTGATAGTATCTTGCTTGTTTATGTTGATTGTAGATAGATGGCTCGTGCTGTTGTTCCGTTGAATTTTAATGCGTTCCATGAGAAAGCAAAGTTGAAAGATGATGGTAGCAATTACACAGACTGGGTCCGTAACCTGAGGATTATCCTCATTGCTGCACAGAAGAATTACGTCCTGGAAGCACCGCTGGGTGCCAGGCCTGCTGCTAGAGCAACACCAGAAGTTATGAACGTTTGGCAGAGCAAAGCTAATGACTACTCAATAGTTCAGTGTGCCATGCTTTACGGCTTAGAACTGGGACTTCAACGATGTTT
The DNA here is from genome assembly GCA_034509565.1 of Triticum monococcum. Lineage (NCBI taxonomy): Eukaryota > Viridiplantae > Streptophyta > Magnoliopsida > Poales > Poaceae > Triticum > Triticum monococcum. The sequence continues at coordinate 48,536,266 of CM067845.1, forward strand.
TGAACGTCATGGAGCATATGAGATGTTCCAGGAGTTGAAGTTAATATTTCAAGCAAATGCCCGGATTGAGAGATATGAGGTCTCCAATAAGTTCTATGGCTGCAAGATGGAGGAGAACAGTTCTGTCAGTGAGCATATACTCAAAATGTCTGGGTATAATAATCACTTGATTCAATTGGGAGTTACTCTTCCGGATGATTGCGTCATTGACAGAATTCTCCAATCACTGCCACCAAGCTACAAGAGCTTCGTGATGAACTATAATATGCAAGGGATGAACAAGACTATTCCCGAGCTCTTCGCAATGCTGAAAGCTGCGGAGGTAGAAATCAAGAAGGAGCATCAAGTGTTGATGGTTAACAAAACCACTAGTTTCAAGAAAAAGGGCAAAGGGAAGAAGAAGGGGAACTTCAAGAAGAACGGCAAGCAAGTTGCTGCTCAAGAGAAGAAACCCAAGTCTGGACCTAAGCCTGAAACTGAGTGCTTCTACTGCAAGCAGACTGGTCACTGGAAGCGGAACTGCCCCAAGTATTTGGCGGATAAGAAGGATGGAAAGGTGAACAAAGGTATATGTGATATACATGTTATTGATGTGTACCTTACTAGAGCTCGCAGTAGCACCTGGGTATTTGATACTGGTTCTGTTGCTAATATTTGCAACTCGAAACAGGGACTACGGAATAAGCGGACACTAGCAAAGGACGAGGTGACGATGCACGTGGGAAACGGTTCCAAAGTCGATGTGATCGCGGTCGGCACGCTACCTCTACATCTACCTTCGGGATTAATATTAGACCTAAATAATTGTTATTTGGTGCCAGCGTTGAGCATGAACATTATATCTAGATCTTGTTTAATGCGAGACGGTTATTCATTTAAATCAGAGAATAATGGTTGTTCTATTTATATGAGTAATATCTTTTATGGTCATGCACCTTTAAAAAGTGGTCTATTTTTGATGAATCTCGATAGTAGTGATACACATATTCATAATGTTGAAGCCAAAAGATGCAGAGTTGATAATGATAGTGCAACTTATTTGTGGCACTGTCGTTTAGGTCATATCGGTGTAAAGCGCATGAAGAAATTCCATACTGATGGGCTTTTGGAACCACTTGATTATGAATCACTTGGTACTTGCGAACCATGCCTCATGGGCAAGATGACTAAAACACCGTTCTCCGGTACTATGGAGAGAGCAACAGATTTGTTGGAAATCATACATACCGATGTATGTGGTCCGATGAATATTGAGGCTCGTGGCAGATATCGTTATTTTCTCACTTTCACAGATGATTTAAGCAGATATGGGTATATCTACTTAATGAAACATAAGTCTGAAACATTTGAAAAGTTCAAAGAATTTCAGAGTGAAGTTGAAAATCATCGTAACAAGAAAATAAAGTTTCTATGATCTGATCGTGGAGGAGAATATTTGAGTTACGAGTTTGGTATACATTTGAAAAATTGTGGAATAGTTTCGCAACTCACGTCACCCGGAACACCACAACGTAATGGTGTGTCCGAAGGTCGTAATCGTACTTTACTAGATATGGTGCGATCTATGATGTCTCTTACTGATTTACCGCTATCGTTTTGGGGTTATGCTTTAGAGACGGCCGCATTCACGTTAAATATGGCACCATCAAAATCCGTTGAGACGACGCCTTATGAACTATGGTTTGGCAAGAAACCAAAGTTGTCATTTCTAAAAGTTTGGGGCTGCGAAGCTTATGTGAAAAAGCTTCAACCTGATAAGCTCGAACCCAAATTGGAGAAATGTGTCTTCATAGGATACCCAAAGGAAACTGTTGGGTACACCTTCTATCACAGATCCGAAGGCAAGACATTCGTTGCTAAGAATGGATCCTTTCTAGAGAAGGAGTTTCTCTCGAAAGAAGTGAGTGGGAGGAAAGTAGAACTTGACGAGGTAACTGTACCTACTCCTTTATTGGGAAATAGTACATCACAGAAAACTGTTTCTGTGAGACCTACACCAATAAGAGAGGAAGCCAATGATGATGATCATGAAACTTTAGATCAAGATACTACTGAACCTCGTAGATCAACCAGAGTAAGATCCGCACCAGAGTGGTACGGTAATCCTATTCTGGAGGTCATGCTACTAGATCATGATGAACCTACGAACTATGAAGAAGCGATGGTGAGCCCAGATTCCGCAAAGTGGCTTGTAGCCATGAAATCTGAGATGGGATCCATGTATGAGAACAAAGTATGGACTTTGGTTGACTTGCCCGATGATCGGCAAGCAATTGAGAATAAATGGATCTTTAAGAAGAAGACAGACGCTGATGGTAATGTTACTGTCTACAAAGCTCGACTTGTCACAAAAGGTTTTCGACAAGTTCAAGGAGTTGACTACGATGAGACCTTCTCACCCATAGCGATGCTTAAGTCTGTCAGAATCATGTTAGCAATTGCCGCATTTTATGATTATGAAATATGGCAGATGGATGTCAAAACTGCATTCCTGAATGGATTTCTAGAAGAAGAGTTGTATATGATGCAACCGGAAGGTTTTGTCGATCCAAAGGGAGCTAACAAAGTGTGCAAACTCCAGCGATCCATTTATGGACTGGTGCAAGCATCTCGGAGTTGGAATAAACGCTTTGATAGAGTGATCAAAGCATTTGGTTTTATATAGACTTTTGGAGAAGCCTGTATTTACAAGAAAGTGAGTGGGAGCTCTGTAGCATTTCTGATATTATATGTGGATGACATATTACTGATTGGAAATGATATAGAATTTCTGGATAGCATAAAGGGATACTTGAATAAAAGTTTTTCAATGAAAGACCTCGGTGAAGCTGCTTACATATTAGGCATAAAGATCTATAGAGATAGATCAAGACGCTTAATTGGACTTTCATAAAGCACATACCTTGACAAGATTTTGAAGAAGTTCAAAATGGATCAAGCAAAGAAAGGGTTCTTGCCCGTGTTACAAGGTGTGAAGTTGAGTCAGACTCAATGCCCGACCACTGCAGAAGATAGAGAGAAAATGAAAGATGTTCCCTATGCTTCAGCCATAGGCTCTATCATGTATGCAATGCTGTGTACCAGACCTGATGTGTGCCTTGCTATAAGTATAGCAGGGAGGTACCAAAGTAATCTAGGAGTGGATCACTGGACAGCGGTCAAGAATATCCTGAAATACCTAAAAAGGACTAAGGATATGTTTCTCGTATATGGAGGTGACAAAGAGCTCACCGTAAGAGGTTACGTTGATGCAAGCTTTGACACTGATCCGGACGATTCTAAATCGCAAACCGGATACGTGTTTACTTTAAACGGTGGAGCTGTCAGTTGGTGCAGTTCTAAACAAAGCATCGTAGCGGGATCTACATGTGAAGCGGAATACATAGCTGCTTCGGAAGCAGCGAACGAAGGAGTCTGGATGGAGTTCATATCCGATCTAGGTGTCATACCTACTGCATCGGGTCCAATGAAAATCTTTTGTGACAATACTGGTGCAATTGCTTTGGCAAAGGAATCCAGATTTCACAAAAGGACCAAACACATCAAGAGACGCTTCAATTCCATCCGGGATCTAGTCCAGGTGGGAGACATAGAGATTTGCAAGATACATACGGATCTGAATGTTGCAGACCCGTTGACTAAGCCTCTTCCACGAGCAAAACATGATCAGCACCAAGGCTCCATGGGTGTTAGAATCATTACTGTGTAATCTAGATTATTGACTCTAGTGCAAGTGGGAGACTGAAGGAAATATGCCCTAGAGGCAATAATAAAGTTATTATTTATTTCCTTATATCATGATAAATGTTTATTATTCATGCTAGAATTGTATTAACCGGAGACATAATACATGTGTGAATACATAGACAAACAGAGTGTCACTAGTATGCCTCTACTTGACTAGCTCGTTAATCAAAGATGGTTATGTTTCCTAACCATGAACAAAGAGTTGTTATTTGATTAACGAGGTCACATCATTAGTTGAATGATCTGATTGACATGACCCATTCCATTAGCTTAGCACCCGATCATTTAGTATGTTGCTATTGCTTTCTTCATGACTTATACATGTTCCTATGACTATGAGATTATGCAACTCCCCTTTACCGAAGGAACACTTTGGGTGCTACCAAACGTCACAACGTAACTGGGTGATTATAAAGGAGTACTACAGGTGTCTCCAAAGGTAGATGTTGGGTTGGCGTATTTCGAGATTAGGATTTGTCACTCCGATTGTCGGAGAGGTATCTCTAGGCCCTCTCGGTAATGCACATCACTTAAGCCTTGCAAGCATTGCAACTAATGAGTTAGTTGTGGGATGATGTATTACGGAACGAGTAAAGAGACTTGCCGGTAACGAGATTGAACTAGGTATTGGATACCGACGATCGAATCTCGGGCAAGTAACATACCGATGACAAAGGGAACAACGTATGTTGTTATGCGGTCTGACCGATAAAGATCTTCGTAGAATATGTAGGAGCCAATATGGGCATCCAGGTCCTGCTATTGGTTATTGACCGGAGACGTGTCTCGGTCATGTCTACATTGTTCTCGAACCGTAGGGTCCGCACGCTTAACGTTATGATGACAGTTATTATGAGTTTATGCATTTTGATGTACCGAAGGTTGTTCGGAGTCCCGGATGTGATCACGGACATGACGATGAGTCTCAAAATGGTCGAGACGTAAAGATTGATATATTGGAAGCCTATGTTTGGACATCGGAAGTGTTCCGGATGAAATCGGGATTTTACCGGATTACCGGGAGGGTTACCGGAACCCCCCGGGAGCCAAATGGGCCAACATGGGCCTTAGTGGAAAGGTGAAAGGGGCTGCCATAGAGGGCTGCGCACCTCCCCCCTCCCCTAGTCCTATTAGGACTAGGAGAGGTGGCCGGCCAACCCCTCTCTCTTTCCCCACTTGAGAAAACCTAGTTGGACTAGGATTGGAGGGGGGAGTCCTACTCCCGGTAGGAGTAGGACTCCTCCTGCGCCTCCCTTGCTTGGCCGGCCAGCCCTCCCCCTCTCATCCTTTATATACGGAGGCAGGGGGCACCTCTAGACACACAAGTTGATCCTTGAGATCGTTCCTTAGCCGTGTGCGGTGCCCCCTGCCACCAAATTCCACCTCGATCATACCGTTGCAGTGCTTAGGCGAAGCCCTGCGTCGGCAGTACATCAAGATCGTCACCACGCCGTCGTGCTGACGGAACTCTTCCTCGACGCTTTGCTGGATCGGATCCCGAGGATCGTCATCGAGCTGAACGTGTGCTAAGAACTCGGAGGTGCCGGAGTAACGGTGCTTAGATCGGTCGGATCGGGAAGAAGACGTACGACTACTTCCTCTACGTTGTGTGATCGCTTCCGCAGTCGGTCTGCGTTGGTACGTGGACAACACTCTCCCCCTCGTTGCTATGCATCACCATGATCTTGCGTGTGCGTAGGAATTTTTTTGAAATTACTACGTTCCCCAACAATATATGGGTGAAAGGAGTACGTCGGTGGACCGAAGAGGGGGCCACGAGGCAGGGGACGCGCCCCAGGGGGGTGGGCGCGCCCCTACCCTCGTGAGAACCTCCTTCATCTTCTGACGTAGGGTCCAAGTCTATCCGGTAGGTTTCCTTCCAAAAATAACTTCTCCAGTTGATTTCGTTCCGTTTTGACTCCATTTGACATTCCTTTTCCTCGAAACACTGAAATAGGCATAAAACAGCAAATCTGGGCTGGGCCTCCGGTTAATAGGTTAGTCCCAAAAATAATATAAAAGTGGAAAATAAAGCCCAATATTGCCGAAAACAGTAGATAATATAGCATGGAGCAATCAAAAATTATAGATACGTTGGAGACGTATCGGCATCCCCAAGCTTAATTCCTGCTCGTCCTCGAGTAGGTAAATGATAAAAACAGAATTTTTGATGTGGAATATTAGTTGGCATAATTTCAATGTGATTCTTCTTAATTGTGGTATGAATATTCATATCCATAAGATTCAAGACAAAAGTTTAATATTGACATAAAATAATAATACTTCAAGCATACTAACTAAGCAATTATGTCTTCTCAAAATAACATGGCCAAAGAAAGTTCATCCCTACAAAATCATATAGTCTGGCTATGCTCTATCTTCACCACACAAAATATTTAAATCATGCACAACCCCGATGGCAAGTGAAGCAATTGTTTCATACTTTTGATGTTCTCAAACTTTTTCAATTTTCACGCAATACATGAGCGTGAGCCATGGACATAGCACTATAGGTGGAATAGAATGGTGGTTGTGGAGAAGACAAAAAGGAGAAGATAGTCTCACATCAACTAGGCATATCAATGGACTATGGATATGCCCATCAATAGATATCAATGTGAGTGAGTAGGGATTGCCATGCAACGGATGCACTAGAGCTATAAGTATATGAAAGCTCAACAAAAGGAACTAGTTGGTGTGCATCCAACTCGCTTGTTCACAAAGACCTAGGGCATTTTGAGGAAGCCCATCATTGGAATATACAAGCCAAGTTCTATAATGAAAGATTCCCACTAGTATATGAAAGTGACAACATAGGAGACTCTCTATCATGAAGATCATGGTGCTACTTTGAAGCACAAGTGTGCTAAAAGGATAGTAGCATCGCCCCTTCTCTCTTTTTCTCTTATTTTTTTTATTTTTTTATTTAGGCCTTCTCTTTTTATGGCCTCTTTTCTCTTTTTTTATTTGGGCTTCTTTGGCCTCTTTTATTTATTTATTTTCGTCCGGAGTCTCATCCCGACTTGTGGGGGAATCATAGTCTCCATCATCCTTTCCACGCTGGGACAATGCTCTAATAATGATGATCATCACACTTTTATTTTTCTTACAACTCAACAATTACAACTCGATACTTAGAACAAAATATGACTCTATATGAATGCCTCCGGCGGTGTACCGGGATATGCAATATGACAATGATGGAGTGTGTCATAATAAACGGAACGGTGGAAAGTTGCATGGCAATATATATCGGAATGGCTATGGAAATGCCATAATAGGTAGGTATGGTGGCTGTTTTGAGGAAGGTATATGATGGGTGTATGATACCGGCGAAAGGTGCGCGGTATTAGAGAGGCTAGCAAAGGTGGAAGGGTGAGAGTCGTATAATCCATGGACTCAACATTAGTCATAAAGAACTCACATACTTATTTCAAAAATCTATTAGTTATCGAAACAAAGTACTACGTGCATGCTCCTAGGGGGATAGATTGGTAGGACAAGACCATCGCTCATCCCCGGCCGCCACTCATAAGGAAGGCAATCAATAAACAAATCATGCTCCGACTTCATCACATAACGGTTCACCATACGTGCATGCTACGGGAATCACAAGCTTCAACACAAGTATTTCTCAAATTCACAACTACTCAACTAGCATGACTTTAATATCACCATCTTTATATCTCAAAACAATCATCAAGCATCAAACTTCTCTTAGTATTCAATACTCTATATGAAAGTTTTTACTATTCTTGGATGCCTAGCATATTAGGATTATTTAAGCAAATGACCATGCTATTTAAAACTCTCAAAATGATATAAGTGAAGCATGAGAGTTCATCTATTTCTATAATACCACCATCGTGCTCTAAAAAGATATAAGTGAAGCACTAGAGCAAACGACAAACTACTCCGAAAGATATAAGTGAAGATCAATGAGTAGTCGAATAATTATGCAACTATGTGAAGACTCTCTAACATTTAATAATTCCATATCTTGGTATTCTATTCAAACAGCAAGCAAAGCTAAATAAAATGACATCTAATAATATCAAATATCATGTGAAGAAGCAAAAACTTAGGATCAACTGAAACTAACCGATAATTGTTGAAAAAAAAGGTGGGATGCCAACCGGGGCATCCCCAAGCTTAGATGCTTGAACCTTCTTGAAATATTATCTTGGGATGCCTTGGGCATCCCCAAGATTGAGCTTTTGTGTCTCCTTAATTCCTCTCATATCACGGTCTCCCTAAATCTCAAAAGCTTCATCCACACAAAACTCAACAAGGACTCGTGAGATAAGTTAGCATAAACCATTGCAAAAACCTCATCATACTCTACTGTAGAAAATCACTAAAATTATTATTCGACACTGCATACTAAATTCCTCTGCATATTTAATAGTCCTATCCTCAAATAGAATCATTAGAGAAGCAAACATATGCAAACAATGCAAACAAAACAGCAATCTGCCTAAAGAGGATAGTCTGTAAAGAATGCAACAACATCCATACTTGCCTAGCTCCAAAAATTATGAAAGAAAATTCCCACTGTAGTAAATTTATCAGAGTTTAATATGAAAAAGGTTTCAACATTTTATCACATTCTGACTTTTCTAGGGAATTATTGCAACAGGGGTAAACTTTCTGTTTTCAAACAGCAACATGAAGACTTGTAACATAGGCATAGTAAAGACTATCAATGCCACTTTTATTGAAATAAAAGATGCAAAACATTGTTCTAAATAACAGAAAGAAAATCCTAACAAAATAAATTGACGCTCCAAGAAAAACACATATCATGTGGCGAATAAAAATATAGCTCCAAGTAAAGTTACCGATGAACGAAGACGAAAGAGGGGATGCCTTCCGGAGCATCCCCAAGCTTAGGCTCTTGGCTATCCTTGAATATTACCTTGGGGTGCATTGGGAATCCCCAAGCTTAGGCTCTTGCCACTCCTTATTCCATAGTCCATCGAATCCTTACCCAAAACTTGAAAACTTCACAACACAAAACTTAAAGTAGAAAACTCGTGAGCTCCGTTTGCGAAAGAAAACAAAAGACCACTTCAAGGTACTGTAATGAACTCACTATTTATTTATACGGGTGTTATACCTACTGTATTCCAACTTCTCTATGGTTTATAAACTATTTTACTAGCCATAGATTCATCAAAATAAGCAAACAACACACGAAAAACAGAATCTGTCAAAAACAGAACAGTCTGTAGTAATCTGTAATTAGCGCAAGATCTGGAACCCCAAAAATTCTAAAATAAATTGATGGACGTGAGGAATGTATCTATTAATCATATTCAAAAACAATTAACTAAATATCACTCTCAAAATAAACATGGCAGCAATTCTCGTGAGCGCTAAAGTTTCTGTTTTTTACAGCATGATCAACAAGACTTTCCCCAAGTCTTCCCAACAGTTCTACTTGGCACAAACACTAATTAAAATCATAAAACCACATTTAAACAGAGTCTAGATGAATTATTTATTACTAAATAGGAACAAAAATCAAGTAATAAAAATAAAGTTGGGTTGCCTCCCAACAAGCGCTATCGTTCAACGCCCCTAGCTAGGCATGATGATTTCAATGATGCTCACATAAAGGATAAGAATTGAAACATAAAGAGAGCATCATGAAGAATATGACTAGAACATTTAAGTCTAACCCACTTCCTATGCATAGGGATTTTGTGAGCAGACAACTTGTGGGAACATGGACCAACTTGCATAGGAAGGTAAAACAAGCATAACTTCAAGATTTTAAGCACATAGAGAGGAAACTTGATATTATTGCAATTCCTACAAGCATATATTCCTCCCTCATAATAATTTTTAGTAGCATCATGAATGGATTCAACAATATAACCAGCACTTAAAGCATTCTTTTAATGATCTACAAGCATAGAAAATTTACTACTCTCCACATAAGCAAGATTCTTCTCATGAATAATAGTGGGAGCAAACTCAACAAAATAACTATCATGAGATTGAAAATTAAGATCAAGATGACAAGTTTCATGGTTATCATTATTCTTTAAAGCATACGTGTCATCACAATAATCATCATAGATAGGAGGCATGCTTTCATCATAATAAATTTGCTCATCAAAACTTGGGGGACAAAATATATCATCTTCATCAAACATAGCTTCCCCAAGCTTGTGGCTTTGCATATCATTAGCATCATGGATATTCAAGGAATTCACACTAACAACATTGCAATCATGCTCATCATTCAAATATGTAGTGCCAAACATTTTATAGATTTCTTCTTCTAACACTTGGGCACAATTATCCTTTCCATCATACTCGCGAAAGATATTAAAAAGGTGAAGCGTATGAGACAAACTCAATTCCATTTTTTATAGTTTTCTTTTATAAACTAAACTAGTGATAAAACAAGAAACTAACAGACTCGGTTGCAAGATCTAAAGATATACCTTCAAGCACTAACCTCCCCGGCAACGGCGCCAGAAAAGAGCTTGATGTCTACTACACAACCTTCTTCTTGTAGACGTTGTTGGGCCTCCAAGTGCAGAGGTTTGTAGGACAGTAGCAAATTTCCCTCAAGTGGTTGACCTAAGGTTTATCAATCCGTAGGAGGCATGGGATGAAGATGGTCTCTCTCAAGCAACCCTGCAACCAAATAACAAAGAGTCTCTTGTGTCCCCAACACACCCAATACAATGGTAAATTGTATAGGTGCACTAGTTCGGCGAAGAGATGGTGATACAAGTGCAATATGGATAGTAGATAATAGATTTTGTAATCTGAAATTATAAAAACAGCAAGGTAACGAATGATAAAAGTGAGCGTAAACGGTGTTGCAATGCTAGAAAACAAGGCCTAGGGTTCATTCTTTCGCTATTGTAAGTTCTCTCAACAATACTAACATAATTGGATCACATAACTATCCCTCAACATGCAACAAAGAGTCACTCCAAAGTCACTAATAGCGGAGAACGAACGAAGAGATTATGGTAGGGTACGAAACCACCTCAAAGTTATTCTTTCCAATCAATCCGTTGGGCTATTCCTATAAGTGTCACAGACAGCCCTAGAGTTTGTACTAGAATAACACCTTAACACACAAATCAACCAAAACCCTAATGTCACCTAGATACTCCAATGTCACCTCAAGTATCCGTGGGTATGATTATACGATATGCATCACACAATCTCAGATTCATCTATTCAACCAACACATAGAACCTCAAAGAGTGCCCCAAAGTTCCTACCGGAGAATCACGACGAAAACGTGTGCCAACCCCTATGCATAGGTTCATGGGCGGAACCCGCAAGTTGATCACCAAAACATACATCAAGTGGATCAATAGAATACCCCATTGTCACCACGGGTATCCCACGCAAGACATACATCAAGTGTTCTCAAATCTTTAAAGACTCAATCCGATAAGATTACTTCAAAGGGGAAACTCAATTCATTACAAGAGAGAAGAGGGGGAGGAGAAACATAAGATCCAACTATAATAGCATAGCTCGCGATACATCAAGATTGTGCCAAATCAAGAACACGGGAGAGAGAGATAGAGATCAAACACATAGCTACTGGTACATACCCTCAGCCCCGAGGGAGAACTACTCCCTCCTCGTCATGGAGAGCACCGGGATGATGAAGATGGCCACCGGAGAAAGATTGCCCCCTCCGACAGGGTGCCGGAACGGGTCTAGATTGGTTTTTGGTGGCTACGGTGGCTTCTGGCGGCGGAACTCCCGATCTAATCTCCGTTCTGGAAGTTTTAGGATACGTGGGTATATATGGGTGAAAGGAGTACGTCGGTGGACCAAAGGGGGGGCGACAAGGCAGGGGGGTGCGCCCCCTACCCTCGTGAGCACCTCCTTCATCTTCTGACGTAGGGTCCAAGTCTATCCGGTAGGTTTCCTTCCAAAAATAACTTCTCCAGTTGATTTCGTTCTGTTTTGACTCCGTTTGATATCCTTTTCCTCGAAACACTGAAATAGGCATAAAACAGAAAATCTGGGCTGGGCCTCCGGTTAATAGGTTAGTCCCAAAAATAATATAAAAGTGGAAAATAAAGCCCAATATTGCCCAAAACAGTAAATAATATAGCATGGAGCAATCAAAAATTATAGATACATTGGAGACGTATCAAGAATCAATGGGATCATAACAATCATCATAGCAATCATCCTTCGGTAAGCACGGAGGAAATTAAACAATGTATGAGATGAAGAGTTACTATCATTAGAAGGTGGGCACGGGTAGCTAATCCTCTCTTCCTCCTTTTGTTCTTCGCTCTCCTCCTCATCTTTTTCATCCAATGAGCTCACAGTTTCATCAATTTCTTCTTCCATAGACACCTGCAAAATATTAGTTTCTTCTTGGAAAATGGAGACTTTCTCAATAAGCGCATTAATATAGGAATTATATTCATAATTATCATAGCAATATTTTAAGATAGCTAAATTTTCAGGCCTATAAATATCATCATCATAAGCTTCATGTTTTTCAAACAAAGATTCAATTTCATAAGCACCCTTAAAAGCAACAAATTCTTCTATTTTTCCACATCATAGTAATCATATATACCATTAGCATAAGAAGATAAGGTTTCATTATTATTAAATTCACATGAAAAGGGAAGGTGTGGAGCCTTCACCTTAGAGCAACAAGTATAATCATATCTCAAGGATAGTTGCCTAGCATACCAATTCAATATATGAATTTGATCCCATAATAGTTTCCCTTTTTGTGTCAAGAGGTAATCCCTAAAGTATTCACGTTGATCCAACGTTACTCCCATTACATAATTGAATGGGGTTTTCTCAGGATTATTAAAGCAGCACATAATATTTTTCACATAACCAACATCGAGGGTTTTAGGAGGTTCCCCATCTCCATGAGTAGCAAGTACACCTAATTTTTTGGTATTTCGTGTTCCATATCCATAACTAAAGATATAAAACAACTAAGAACAGCAAATAAAAATTACTTAGTGATAAAGCAAACAAGCACACATGAGAATATTCACCCCACGCTATTGCTCCCCAGCAACGGCCCCAGGAAAAGGTCTTGATAACCCACAAGTATAGGGGATCGCAACAGTTTTCAATAAGTAAGAGTGTTGAACCCAATGAGGAGCTAAAGGTAGAACAAATATTCCCTCAAGTTCTATCGACCGCCGATACAACTCTACGCATGCTTGATGTTCACTTTACCTAGAACAAGTATGAAACTAGAAGTACTTTGTAGGTGTTTTTGGATAGGTTTGCAAGATAATAAAAGATTACGTAAATAAAAAGTAGGGGCTTTTTAGATAAAGAAACAATAAAGTAAATATAGAGAGTGTGGAAAAGTGGTGGTAGGAGTTGTGAAATTGCCCCTAAGCAATTGACTACTTATTTACTAGACCGATAGCAAGTATTATGTGGGAGAGGCCACTACTAGCATGTCATCCCTGACATGGAATTCTATGCACTTACGATTGGAACTATTAGCAAGCATCCGCAACTACTAATGTTCATTAAGGTAAAACCCAACCATAGCATTAAGGTATATTGGTCCCCCTTCAATCCTGTATGCATCAATTTCTATGCTAGGTTGAAGCTTCTGTCACTCTTGCCCTCCAATACATAGTCCTATCAACATACAACTAACCCTATGGTGTGATCCACGCGCGCGCTCATATGATGGGCACCAAAGGATAGCAACATAACCACAAGCAAATTAAATCAATCATAGCAATTCATCAACCACCGATAGGACAACGAAAATCTACTCAGACATCATAGGATGGCAACACATCATTGGATAATAATATGAAGCATAAAGCACCATGTTCAAGTAGGGGGTACAACGGGTTGTGGGAGAGTGGACCACTGTAGATAGAGGGGGGAAGGTGATGGAGATGTTGGTGAAGATGGCGGAGGTGTTGGTGTGGATCGCGGTGATGATGATGATGGCCACGGCAGCGTTCCGGCGCCACCGGAAGAGAAGGGGAGAGGGGGCCCCTTCGTCTTATTCTTCCTTGACTTCATCCCTAGATGGGAGAAGGGTTTCCCTCTGGTCCTTGGCCTCCATGGCATGGGAGGGGTGAGAGCCCCTCCGAGATTGGATCTGTCTCTCTGTCTCTCTCTGTTTCCGCGTTCTCAGATTCTTTCCTCTCACCGTTTCTTATATTCCCGGAGATCCGTAACTCCGATTGGGCTGCAATTTTAACACGATCTCTATCCGGATATAAGCTTTCTTGCAGCGAAAGAAGGGCATCAACCGCCTTACGGGTGGCCCACGAGGGTCTGGGGCGTGCCCCCTGCCTCGTGGCCACCTCAGGCACCGTCTCGCGTGGATGTTTCTTCCAAAAAATCATATATATTCCAAAAAAAAATCTCCGTCGGTTTTTATCCCGTTTGGATTCCGTTTGATATGGATATTCTGCGAAACATAAAACATGCAAAAGACAGGAACTGGCACTAGGCACTGGATCAATATGTTAGTCCCAAAAATAGTATAAAAAGTTGCCAAAAGTATATGAAACTTGTAGAATATTGGCATGGAACAATCAAAACTTATAGATACGACGGAGACGTATCAACATCCCCAAGCTTAATTCCTGCTCGTCCTCGAGTAGGTAAATGATAAAAAAAGATAATTTTTGATGTGGAATGCTACCTAGCATAATCTTGATCACATATCTAATCATGGCAGGAATATTAAGATACGAGTGATTCAAAGCAATAGTCTATCATTTTACATAAAAACAATAATACTTCAAGCCTACTAATAAAGCAATCATGTCTTTTCAAAATAACATGGCCAAAGAAAGTTATCCGTTGATGTCTACTACACAACCTTCTTCTCATAGACGTTGTTGGGCCTCCAAGTGCAGAGGTTTGTAGGACAGTAGCAAATTTCCCTCAAGTGGATGACCTAAGGTTTATCAATCCGTAGGAGGCATAGGATGAAGATGGTCTGTCTCAAGCAACCCTTCAACCAAATAACAAAGAGTCTCTTGTGTCCCCGACACACCCAATACAATGGTAAATTGTATAGGTGCACTAGTTCGGCGAAGAGATGGTGATACAAGTAGTATATGGATAGTAGATAAAGGTTTTTGTAATCTGAAATTATAAAAATAGGAAGGTAACTAATGATAAAAGGGAGCGTAAACAGTATTGCAATGTGTGGAAATAAGGCCTAGGGTTCATACTTTCGCTAGTGTAAGTTGCCTCAACAATGATAACATAATTGGATCACATAACTATCCCTCAACATGCAACAAAGAGTCACTCCAAAGTCACTAATAGAGGAGAACGAACGAAGAGATTATGGTAGGGTACGAAACCACCTCAAAGTTATTCTTTCCAATCAATCCGTTGGGCTATTCCTATAAGTTTCACAAACAGCCCTAGAGTTCGTACTAGAATAACACCTTAAGACACAAATCAACCAAAACCCTAATGTCACCTAGATACTCCAATGTCACCTCAAGTATCCGTGGGTATTATTATACGATATGCATCACCCAATCTCAATTCATCTATTCAACCAACACAAAGGACCTCAAAGAGTGCCCCAAAGTTCTACCGGAGAATCACAATGAAAATGTGTGCCAAACCCTATGCATAGGTTCATCGGCGGAACCCGCAAGTTGATCACCAAAACATACATCAAGTGAATCACGTGATATCCCATTGTCACCACAGATATCCACGGCAAGACATACATCAAGTGTTCTCAAATCTTTAAATACTCAATCCGATAAGATAACTTCAAAGGGGAAACTCAATTCATTACAAGAGAGTAGAGGGGGAGGAGAAACATAAGATCCAACTATAATAGCAAAGCTCGCGATACATCAAGATCGTGCCAAATCAAGAACACAAGAGAGAGAGAGAGAGAGAGATCAAACACATAGCTACTGGTACATACCCTCAGCCCCGAGGGTGACCTACTCCCTCCTCATCATGGAGAGCGTTGGGATGATGAAGATGGCCACCGATGAGGGTTCCCCCCTCCGGCAGGGTGCCGGAACAGGGTCCTGATTGACTTTTGGTGGCTACAGTGGCTTGCGGCGGCGGAACTCCAGATCTATTGTCTGTTCTGGAAATTTTACGATACGTAGGTATATATGGGTACAAGGGGTACGCCGGTGGACCAAGGGGGGGCACGAGGCAGGGGGCGCGCCCCCTACCCTCGTGAGCACCTCCTTCATCTTCTGACGTAGGGTCCAAGTCTATCCGGTAGGTTTCCTTCCAAAAATAACTTCTCCAGTTGATTTCGTTCCGTTTTGACTCCGTTTGATATTCCTTTTCCTCAAAACACTGAAATAGGCATAAAACAGCAAATCTGGGCTGGGCCTCCGGTTAATAGGTTAGTCCCAAAAATAATATAAATGTGGAAAATAAAGCCCAATATTGCCCAAAACAGTAGATAATATAGCATGGAGCAATCAAAAATTATAGATACGTTGGAGACGTATCATCCGTACAAAATCATATAGTCTGGCTATGCTTCATCTTCACCACACAAAATATTCACATCATGCACAACCCCGATGACAAGCCAAGCAATTGTTTCATACTTTTGACGTTCTTAAACCTTTTCAACTTTCACGTAATACATGAGCGTGAGCCATGGACATAGCACTATAGGCGGAATAGAATATGATGGTGGAGAAGACAAAAAGGAGAAGATAGTCTCACATCAACTAGGCGTATCAACGGGCTATGGAGATGCCCATCAATAGATATCAATGTGAGTGAGTAGGGATTGCCATGCAATGGATGCACTAGAGCTATAAGTGTATGAAAGCTCCAACTGAAACTAAGTGGGTGTGCATCCAACTTGCTTGCTCATGAAGACCTCGGGCATTTGAGGAAGCTCATCATCGGAATATACAAGCCAAGTTCTATAATGAAAATTCCCACTAGTATATGATAGTGATAACTCAAGAGACTCTCTATATGAAGAACATGGTGCTACTTTGAAGCACACGTGTGGAAAAAGGATAGTAGCACTGCCCTTCTCTCTTTTTCTCTTTTTTTTTTATTTTTTTATTTTTTTGGTGGGCTTCTTTGGCCTCTTTTTTTATTTGGGCTTCTTTGGCCTCTTTTATTTTTTTTTGTAAAGTCAGGAGTCTCATCCCGACTTATGGGCGAATCATAGTCTCCATCATCCTTTCCTCACTGGGGAAATGCTCTAATAATGATCATCATCACACTTTTATTTACTTACAACTCAATGTTTAGAACAAAGTTATGACTCTATATGAATGCCTCCGGCAGTGTACCAGGATGTGCAATGATCTAGCGTAGCAGTGACATAAAAAAACAGACAAGCCATGAAAACATCATGCTAGCTATCTTACGATCATGCAAAGCAATATGACAATGATGCTCAAGTCATGTATATGATGATGATGGAAGTTCCATGGCAATATATCTCGGAATGGCTATGGAAATGCCATGATAGGTAGGTATGGTGGCTGTTTTGAGCAAGGTATATGGTGGGTTTATGGTACCGGCGAAAGTTGCACGGCACTAGAGAGGCTAGCAATGGTGGAAGGGTGAGAGTGCGTATAATCCATGGACTCAACATTAGTCATAAAGAACTCACATACTTATTGCAAAAATCTATTAGTTATTGAAACAAAGTACTACGCACATGCTCCTAGGGGGGTAGATTGGTAGGAAAAGACCATCGCTCGTCCCTGACCGCCACTCATAAAGAAGACAATCAATAAATAAATCATGCTCCGACTTCATCACATAACGGTTCACCATACGTGCATGCTACGGGAATCACGAACTTCAACACAAGTATTTCTACAATCCACAACTACCCACTAGCATGACTCTAATATCACCATCTTTATATCGCAAAACTATTGCAAGGAATCAAACATATCATATTCAGTGATCTACAAGTTTTATGTAGGATTTTATGACTAACCATGTGAATGACCAGTTCCTGTCATCTCTCCAAATAGATATAAGTGAAGCAAGAGAGTTTAATTATTTATACAAAAGATATGCCCGTGCTCTAACAAATCTAAGTGAAGCAAAAGAGCATTCTACAAATTGCGGTTTTCTATGTAAAGAGAAACAGGCAATCCAAACTTCAAATGATATAAGTGAAGCACATGAAGCATTCTATAAAGCCATACTCAAAAGATATAAGTGAAGTGCATAGAGCATTCTATAAATCAACCAAGGACTATCTCATACCAGCATGGTGCATAAAATAAAAATGAAAACTAAATGCAAAAGACGCTTCAAGATTGCACATATCGCATGAACGAAACGAATCTGAAAACATACCGATACTTGTTGAAGAAAGAGGGTATGCCTTCCGGGGCATCCCCAAGCTTAGACGCTCGAGTCTCCTTGAATATTTACTTGGGGTGCCTCGGGCATCCCCAATCTTGAGCTCTTGCCTCTCTTCCTTCTCACATCGAGACCTTCTCGATTATCGAACACTTCATCCACACAAAACTTCAACAGAAAACTCGGTAAGATCTGTTAGTATAATGAAGCAAATCACTAATCTAAGTACTGTTGCAAACCAATTCATATTTTGTTTTTGCATTGTGTCTACCGTAATATAACTTTTTCATGGCTTAATCCACTGATATGAATTGATAGTTTCATCAAAACAAGCAAACTATGCATCAAAAACAGAATCTGTCCAAAACAGAACAGTCTGTAATAATCTGAACATTCACCATACTTATGTTACTTCACAAATTCTACCAAAATTTGGAAAAATACAAAATTGGTATAGCAAGACATTGCAAAAAGAATCATAACCATTTGTCATTCCAGCAAAAAATGTAAAATCGCGCACTTCAGCCAAAGTTTCTGTCTTGCACCGTACAAATCATCAAGCAAATGTAAACATCCTAAAGGCAAACCTTGGCACATTATTTTTATAATACAAGGAATTGTCCAAGGGGATAATTATTTTTATTGAAAAGTTTCTGTAATCAAGATTCACAAAGTTTCCGTGAGCATGAACAAAGTTCAAGGCTAGCTCCCACTTCAACAATGCTTGTCTTTCTCACTTTCACTTTTTTTTGCAAAAGTTTTGGGTTCCCCTCTTTATCTTTGTTGATTTTAAACTATATGAAAGCACTCAACAGAAATAATTGACTCTCTAAAACTACCGGGTTGTCTCCCTGGCAGCGCTTTCTTTAAAGCCATTAAGCTAGGCATACACTGCTCAAGTAATGAATCCACCCGGATCCCAAGGTATATCAAAGCCAATTTTAATTAACAATGATTTGTAATTTAGTAGTGAGCACAAAGTAACATATATCATGTAACAACGAAGTCTAACTCTCTTCCTATGCATAGGCATATCATAAAAGAACAATTCATGCACACAAGGTAAAGACCAATGCATAGTATAAGCAGTTTCTTGCAATTTTATCATATTGGAAACATAGAGAGGTGGAGATATAGTTCCTCTCTCATAATAATTACAAGTAGGAGCAGCAAGAACATGCATATTATATTCATCAAAATCGTCATGTGCAACGGTAAAAGGCAACCCATCAATATTCAGATTCGAAAGATTCAAGACAAAAGTTCATATTGACATAAAAATAATAATACTTCAAGCATACTAACAAAGCAATCACGTCTTCTCAAAATAACATGGCCAAAGAAAGCAATCCCTACAAAATCATATAGTCTGGCTATGCTCCATCTTCACCACACAAAATATTCAAATCATGCACAACCCCGATGACAAGCCAAGCAATTGTTTCATACTTTTGATGTTCTCAAACTTTTTCAATCTTCACGCAATACATGAGCGTGAGCCATGGATATAGCACTATAGGTGGAATAGAATGGTGGTTGTGGAGAGGACAAAAAGGGAGAAGATAGTCTCACATCGACTAGGCGTATCAACGGGCTATGGAGATGCCCATCAATAGATATCAATGTGAGTGAGTAGGGATTGCCATGCAACGGATGCACTAGAGCTATAAGTATATGAAAGCTCAACAAAAGAAACTAGTGGGCGTGCATCCAACTCGCTTGCTCATGAATACCTAGGGCATTTTGAGGAAGCCCATCATTGGAATATACAAGCCAAGTTCTATAATGAAAGATTCCCACTAGTATATGAAAGTGACAACATAGGAGACTCTCTATCATGAAGATCATGGTGCTACTTTGAAGCACAAGTGTGGTAAAAGGATAGTAGCATTGTCCCTTTTATTTTTTATATTTTTTATCTGGCCTTTCTTTTTTTATTTGGCCTTTCTCTTTTTTTGCCTTTTTTTATTTGGCCTTTTTTTATTTGGGCTTCTTTGGCCTCTTTTATTTATTTTTCGTCCGGAGTCTCATCCCGACTTATGGGGGAATCATAGTCTCCATCATCCTTTCCTCACTGGGACAATGCTCTAATAATGATGATCATCACACTTTTATTTACTTACAACTCAAGAATTACAACTCGATACTTAGAATAAGATATGACTCTATATGAATGCCTCCGGCGGTGTACTGGGATGTGCAATGATGCATGAGTGACATGTATGAAAGAATTATGAATGGTGGCTTTGCAACAAATACAATGTCAACTACATGATCATGCTAAGCAATATGACAATGATGAAGTGTGTCATAATAAACGGAATGGTGGAAAGTTGCATGGCAATATATCTCGGAATGGCTATGAAAATGCCATAATAGGTAGGTATGGTGGCTGTTTTGAGTAAGGTATATGGTGGGTGTATGGTACCGGCGAAAGTTGCGCGGTACTAGAGAGGCTAGCAATGGTGGAAGGGTGAGAGTGCGTATAATCCATGGACTCAACATTAGTCATAAAGAACTCACATACTTATTGCAAAAATCTATTAGTTATCGAAACAAAGTACTACGCGCATGCTCCTAGGGGGATAGATTGGTAGGAAAAGACCATCGCTCGTCCCCGACCGCCACTCATAAGGAAGGCAATCAATAAATAAATCATGCTCCGACTTCATCACATAACGGTTCACCATACGTGCATGCTACGGGAATCACAAACTTGAACACAAGTATTTCTCAAATTCACAACTACTCAACTAGCATGACTCTATTATTACCATCCTCATATCTCAAAACAATCATCAAGTATCAAACTTCTCTTAGTATTCAACACACTCATAAGAGAATTTTATTATTAATCTTGTATACCTAGAGTATTAGGATTTTAAGCAAATTACCATGTTATTTAAGACTCTCAAAATAATCTAAGCAAAGCATGATAGTTCATCTATTTTTTCAAAATAAAACTACGACCATGCTCTAAAAGATATAAGTGAAGCACTAGAGCAAATGACAAACTACTCCGAAAGATATAAGTGAAGATCAATGAGTAGTCGAATAATTATGCAACTATGTGAAGACTCTCTAACATTTAATAATTTCAGATCTTGGTACTCTATTCAAACAGCAAGCAAAGCAAAATAAAATGAAATCTAAGAATAGCAAACATCATGTGAAGAAGCAAATACTTAGGATCAACCGATACTAACCGATAATTGTTGAAGAAGAAAGGTGGGATGCCAACCGGGGCATCCCCAAGCTTAGATGCTTGAGACTTCTTGAAATATTATCTTGGGATGCCTTGGGCATCCCCAAGCTTGAGCTTTTGTGTCTCCTTAATTCCTCTCATATCACGGTCTCCCTAAATCTCAAAAGCTTCATCCATACAAAACTCAACAAGGACTCCTGATATAAGTTAGTATAAACCATTGCAAAAACCTTATCATACTCTACTGTAGCAAATCCCTAAAATTATTATTCAACATTGCATACTAAATGCCTCTTCATATTTAATAGTCCTATCCTCAAATAGAATCATTAAAGAAGCAAACATATGCAAACATTGCAAACATAACAGCAATCTGCCTAAACAGGACAGTCTGTAAAGAATGCAGCAACATCCATACTTCCCTAGCTCCAAAAATTATGAAAGAAAATTCCCACTGTAGTAAATTTACCAGAGCTTAATATGCAAAAGGTTTAGTCATTTTATCACATTCTTACTTTTCTATGGAATTATTGCAACAGCGGTAAACTTTCTGTTTTCAAACAGCAACATGTATACTTGTAACATAGGCATAGTAAAGGCTATAAATGCCACTTTTATTGAAATAAAAGATGCAAAACATTGTTATAAATAACAGCAAGCAAATCCTAACAAAATAAATTGACGCTCCAAGCAAAACACATATCATGTGGTAAATAAAAATATAGCTCCAAGTAAAGTTACCGATGAACGAAGACGAAATAGGGGATGCCTTCCGGGGCATCCCCAAGCTTAGGCTCTTGGCTATACTTGAATATTACCTTGGGGTGCCTTGGGAATCCCCAAGCTTAGGCTCTTGCCACTCCTTATTCCATAGTCCATCGAATCCTTACCCAAAACTTGAAAACTTCACAACACAAAACTTAACAGAAAACTCGTAAGCTCCGTTCGTATAAGAAAGTAAATCACCACTTCAAGGTACTGTAATGAACTCATTCTTTATTTATATTGGTGTTAAACCTACTGTATTCCAACTTCTCTATGGTTTATAAACTATTTTACTAGCCATAGATTCATTAGAATAAGTAAACAACACATGAAAAATAGAATCTGTCAAAAACAGAACAGTCTGTAGTAATATGGACAAAACGTATACTTATGGAACTCATAAAATTCTCAAATAAATTTATGGACCTGAGTAATTTGTCTATTAATCATCTGCAAAAAGAATTAACTAAATATAAGTCACCAATAAAAAATGGCAGCAATTCTCGTGAGCGCTAAAGTTTCTGTTTTCTACAGCATGATCATAGAGACTTCACCCAAGTCTTCCCAAAGGTTCTACTTGGCACAAACACTAATTAAAATCATAAAACCACATCTAAACAGAGGCTAGATTAATTATTTATTACTAAACAGGAAAAAAATCAAGGAACTAAAATAAAATTGGGTTGCCTCCCAACAAGCGCTATCGTTTAAAGCCCCTAGCTAGGCATGATGATTTCAATGATGCTCACATAAAAGATAAGAATTGAAACATAAAGAGAGCATCATGAAGAATATGAATAGCAAATTTAAGTCTAACATAATTCCTATGCATAGGGATTTTGTGAGAAAACAACTTATGGGAACAATAATCAACTAGCATAGGAAGACAAAACAAGCATAGCTTCAAAATTTTAAGCACATAGAGAGGAAACTTGATATTATTGCAATTCCTACAAGCATATATTCCTCCCTCATAATAATTTTCAGTAGCATCATGAATGAATTAACAATATAACCAGCACCTAAAGCATTCTTTTCATGATGCATAAGCATAGAATTTATATTACTCTCCACACAAGCAAAAAATTTCTCATGAATAATAGTGGGAGTATCATAAGAGACTTGGATACTATAAATTGTTTCCACATTAAAAGAGTAATGTTCAGAAAATGGGTAACCATAATCATCACAAGTTTTATAATCACTACTTTTTATAGCATAAGTATCATCACAATAATCATCATAGGTAGGAGGCATGCTATCATCATTATAAATTTGCATATCAAAACTTGGGAGACTAAAAATATCATCTTCATTAAGCATAGCTTCCCCAAGCTTGGGACAAACATTAATTGTTGGAAATATGCCCTAGAGGAAATAATAAATTGGTTATTATTATATTTCCTTGTTCATGATAATCGTTTATTATCCATGCTAGAATTGTATTGATAGGAAACTCAGATACATGTGTGGATACATAGACAACACCATGTCCCTAGTAAGCCTCCAGTTGACTAGCTCGTTGATCAATAGATGGTTACGGTTTCCTGACCATCGACATTGGATGTCTTGATAACGGGATCACATCATTAGGAGAATGATGTGATGGACAAGACCCAATCCTAAGCCTAGCACAAGATCATGTAGTTCGTATGCTAAAGCTTTTCTAATGTCAAGTATCATTTCCTTAAACCATGAGATTGTGCAACTCCCGGATACCGTAGGAGTGCTTTGGGTGTGCCAAACGTCACAACATAACTGGGTGGCTATAAAGGTACACTACGGGTATCTCCAAAAGTGTCTGTTGGGTTGGCACGAATCGAGACTGGGATTTGTCACTCCATGTAACGGAGAGGTATCTCTGGGCCCACTCGGTAGGACATCATCATAATGTGCACAATGTGACCAAGGAGTTGATCACAGGATGATGTGTTACGGAACGAGTAAAGAGATTTGCTGGTAACGAGATTGAACAAGTTATCGGGATATCGATGATCGAATCTCGGGCAAGTATCGTACCGATAGACAAAGGGAATTGTATACGGGATTGATTGAATCCTTGACATCGTGGTTCATCCGATGAGATCATCGTGGAGCATGTGGGAACCAACATGGGTATCCAAATCCTGCTGTTGGTTATTGACCGGAGAGTTGTCTCAGCCATGTCTGCATGACTCCCGAACCCGTAGGGTCTACACACTTAAGGTTCGATGACGCTAGGGTTATAGGGAAAGTATGTACGCGGTTACCGAATGTTGTTCGGATTCCCGGATGAAATCCCGGACGTCACGAGGAGTTCCGGAATGGTCCGGAGGTAAAGATTGATATATAGGAAGTATGGTTTTGGCCACCGGAAGTGTTCCGGGCATCACCGGTAGTGTACCGGGACCACCGGAGGGGTCCGGGGGTCCACCAGGTGGGGCCACCAGCCCTGGAGGCCTACATGGACCAATAGTGGGAAGGGACCAGCCCCTAGGTGGGCTGGGGCGCCTCCCATCAAGGCCCAAGGCGCCTCCAAGAGGGGAGGGGGGCAAACCCTAGGGCAGATGGGCCCTAAGGCCCACCCCAGGTGCACCTCCCCCTCTCCCCCTTGTGGCCGCCACCCTAGATGGGATCTAGGGCTGCCGCACCCCTTGGGGTGGAAACCCTAGGTGGGGGCGCAACCCTCCCTCTCCCCCTATATATAGTGGAGGCAAAGGGGCAGCCCAACACACGAAGTTCTTCCCCTGTTGGCGCAGCCCTACCCCTCTCCCTCCTCGTCTCTCGTAGTGCTTGGCGAAGCCCTGCTGGAGTCCCGTGCTCCTCCACCACCACCACACCGTCGTGCTGCTGCTGGACAGAGTCTTCCCCAATCTCTCCTTCTCCCCTTGCTGGATCAAGGCGTAGGAGACGTCACCGGGCTGCACGTGTGTTGAACGCGGAGGCGCCGTTGTTCGGCGCTTAGATCGGAATCAACCGCGATCTGAATCGCTACGAGTACGACTCCTTCATCTACGTTCTTGCAACGCTTCCGCTTAGCGATCTACAAGGGTATGTAGATGCACTCCCCTTCCCTTTGTTGCTAGATTACTCCATAGATTGATCTTGGTGATGTGTAGAAAATTTTAAATTTCTGCTACGATCCCCAACAGTGGCATCATGAGCTAGGTCTATGTGTAGTTTCTATGCACGAGTAGAACACAAGTTGTTGTGGGTGTCGATTTTGTCAATTTACTTGCCGTTACTAGTATTATCTTGATTCGGCGGCATCGTGGGATGAAGCGGCCCGGACCGACCTTACACGTACTCTTATGTGAGACTGGTTCCACCGACTGACATGCACTAGTTGCATAAGGTGGCTAGCGGGTGTCTGTCTCTCCCACTTTACTTGGATCGGATTCGATGAAAAGGGTCCTTATGAAGGGTTAATAGAAATTGGCATATCATGTTGTGGTTTTGGCGTAGGTAAGAAACGTTCTTGCTAGAAACCTATAGCAGCCACGTAAAAAACTTGCAACAACAATTAGAGGACGTCTAACTTGTTTTTGCAGCATATGCCTTGTGATGTGATATGGCCAAAAGGATGTGATGAATGATATATGTGATGTATGAGATTGATCATGTTCTTGTAATAGGAATCACGACTTGCATGTCGATGAGTATGACAACCGGCAGGAGCC
Source organism: Triticum monococcum (assembly GCA_034509565.1). NCBI lineage: Eukaryota > Viridiplantae > Streptophyta > Magnoliopsida > Poales > Poaceae > Triticum > Triticum monococcum. Next base: position 48,561,967 of record CM067845.1, read on the forward strand.
ATAGAAGTTGTCTTAATTTATTTATGACATGTGTGTCAACATAAACGTCATGTAATTACTTTACTTTATTGCTAAAGCGTTAGCCATAGTAGTAGAAGTAATAGATGACGAGACAACTTCAAGAAGACACGATGATGGAGATCATGATGATGGAGATCATGGTGTCATGCCGGTGACAACGATGATCATGGAGCCCCAAAGATGGAGATCATAAGGAGCAAAATGATATTGGCCATATCATGTCACTATTTGATTGCATGTGATGTTTATCATGTTTTACATCTTATTTTCTTAGAACGGCGGTAGCTTAAATAAGATGATCCCTCACTAAAATTTCAAGAAAAGTATTCCCCCTAACTATGCACTGTTGCGAAGGTTCATTGTTTCGAAGCACCATGTGATGATCGGGTGTGATAGATTCTAACGTTCGAATACAACGGGTGTTGATGAGCCTAGCATGTACAGACATGGCCTCGGAACACATGCAAAACACTTAGGTTGACTTGACGAGCCTAGCATGTACAGACATGGCCTCGGAACACGGAAGACCGAAAGGTCGAGCATGAGTCGTATAGAAGATACGATCAACATGAGATGTTCACCGTTGATGACTTGTCCGTCTCACGTGATGATCGGACACGGCCTAGTCGATTCGGATCATGTTTCACTTAGATGACTAGAGGGATGTCTATCTAAGTGGGAGTTCATTAAATAATTTGATTAGATGAACTTAATTATCAAGAACATAGTCTAAATTGTCTTTGCAAATATGTTGTAGATAAATAGCTCACGTTGTTGCTCCCTATTTCAATACGTTCCTAGAGAAAGACCAAGTTGAAAGATATTGTAAGCAATGATGCGGACTGGGTCCGTAGTCTTGGAGTGTCCTCACTGCTACACAGAAGGCTTACGTCTTTGATGCACCGCTCGATGTGCAAACCCCTACAACATCGTCTGTGGATGTTGTGAACACCTGACAGACACATCCCGATGACTACTTGATAGTTTAGTGCACCATACTTCACGGCTTAGAATCGGGATTCCAATGACGTTTTTGAATGACATAAGACATATGAGATGTTCCCAGAGCTGAAATTGGGATTTTAGGCTCATGCCCGTGTTGAGAGGTATGAGACCTCTGACAAGTTCTTTTGCCAACAAGATGGAGGAGAATAGCTCAGCTAGTGAGCATGTGCTCAGAATGTCTGGGTGCTACAATCACTTAAATCAAGTGGGAGTTAAACTTCCAGATAAGATAGTGATTGATAGAGTTCTCTAGCCACTATCACTAAGCCACTAGATCTTCGTGATGAACTATGACATGCAAGGGATGGAGTTAATCCCGGAGCTGTTCGCGGTGCTTAAGACCGCAAAAGGTAGAAATCAAGAAGGAGCATCAAGTGTTGATGGTTTAACAAGACCACTGGTTTCAAGAAGGGCAAGGGCTAGAAGGGAAACTTCATGGATGGCAAACCAGTTGCCGCTCCAGTGAGGAACCCAAGGTTGAACCCAAACCCGAGACTGAGTGCTTCTATTGTAAGGGGAATGGTCACTGGTAGCGGAATTACCCCAAATGCATGGTAGATAAGAAGGCTGGCAACTTCAACAAAGTATATACGTGTTATTAATGTGTACCTCACTAGTACTCCTGGTAGCACCTTGGTATTGGATACCGGTTCAATTACTATTATTGGTGACTTGAAGCAAAAGCTACGGACTAAACGGAGACTGGCTAAGGGCGAGGTGATGATGTGTGTTGGAAGTGTTTCCAAAGTTGATGAGATCACCATGGCACGCTCCATCTGCCTTCGGGATTAGTATTGAACCTAGATAAATGTTATCAGGTGTCTACGTTGAGCATAAATATGATTAGATCATGTTCATTGCAATATGGTTATTCATTTAAGTTAGAGAATAATGGTTATTCTGTTTACATGAATAATACCTTTCATGGTCATGCACCCTGTGTGAATGGTTCATTGAATCTCGGTCGTGGTAATACACATGTTCACGCCAAAAGATGTAGAGTTAATAATGATAGTACCACTTTCTTGTGGCACTGCCGCTTAGGTCATATTGGCGTAAGATGCATGAAGAAACTCCATGTCGATGGATGTTTGGAGTCACTTGATTTTGAATCAGTTGACACATGCGAGCCATGCCTCATGGGCAGGATGACTAAGACCCCGTTTTTAGGTACAATGAAACGGGCAAGTGACTTGTTGGAAATCATACATGCTGATGCATGTGATCCAATGAGAAATTGAAGCGTGCGATGGATATCACTATTTTCTCATCTTCACTGACAGTTTGAGTAGATATAGGTATATTTACTTAATGAAGCACAAGTCTGAAATGTTTGAAAAGTTCAAGCGATTTTAGAGTGAAGTTAAGAATCATCATAATAAGAAGATCAAATTCCTACGATCTGATCAATGAGAATTTCTGAGTTATGAGTTTGGCAAACACTTAAGACATTGTGAATTGTTTCGCAGTTGAAGCCACCTGGAAAACCACAGCGTAATGGTGTGTCCGAATGTCGTAATCGAACCTTATGAGATATGGTGCGATCTATGATGTCTCTTACCGATCTACCATTTTCATTTTGAGGTTATGCGTTAGAGACAACTACATTCACTTTAGACAGGACACCATCTAAGTCCGTTGAGACGACGTCATATGAACATTGGTTTGGAAAGAAACCAAAGTTGTCATTTCTTAATGTTTGGGGCTGCGATGCTTAAGGCTTCAGCCGGAGAAGCTCGAACCCAAAAGCAGACAAACACATCTTCATAGAATACCCAAAGGTGACGGTTGGGTATACCTTCTATCTTAGATCCGAGGGAAAATTGTTTGTCGCTAAGAACGGGTCCTTTCTCGAGAAGGAGTTTCTCTCGAAAGAATTGAGTGGGAGGAAGATAGAACTTGATGAGGTTGTCGAACCTTTGTTTCAACCAGAGAGTGATGTAACATAGAAAGATGTTTTCTGTGGCGCCAACGTCTGTTGAAGAGGAAGTTAATGATAGTGATCATGAAGCTTCGGATCAAGTTGCTATCGAACCTCATAGGTCGACAAGGATATGTACTACTCCTGAGTGGTACGGTAATCATGTCTTAGATATCATGTTGTTAGACAACAATGAACCTACGAGCCATGGAGAAGCGATGGTGGACCCGTATTCCGACAAATGGTTAGAAGCCATGAAATCCGAGATAGGATCCATGTATCAGAACAAACTATGGACTTTGGTGGACTTGCCCGATGATCGGCAAGCCATTGAGATAAATGGATCTTTAAGAAGAAGACGGACGAGGGCGGTAATGTTACCGTCTATGAAGCTCAACTTGTGGGAATGAGTCTTTTCACAAGTTCAAGGAGTTGACTACAATGAGAATTTCTCACCCGCAGCGATGCTTAAGTCCGTCGGAATCATGTTAGCATTAGCTGTATTTTTCGATTATGAAATCTGACAGATGGATGTCAAAACAAGTTTTCTTACCAGCTTTTGTAAGAAAAGGTTGTATGTGATACAATAAAAGGTTTTTTTGATCCTAAGGATGCTAAAAGGTATGCTGGCTCCAGCAATCCTTCTATAGACTAGAGCAAGCATCTCGGAGTCAGAATATATGCTTTGATGGAGTGATCAAAGCTTTTAGGTTTATACAATGTTTGCTAGAAACTTGTATTTACAAGAAAGTGAGTGGGAGCACTACAACATTTCTGATAAGTATATGTGGATGACATATTGTTGATTCGAAATGATGTAGAATTTCTGGAAAGCATAAACGGTTGTTTGAAGAGTGATTTTCAAAGGAAGACCTGGATAAAGCTACTTACATATTGGGCATCAAGATCTATAGAGATAGATCAAAACGCCTGATGATACTTTCAAAGAACGCACACCTTGACATGTTTTTGAATGAGTTCAAAATAGATCAGTCAAAGAAGGGGTTCTTACCTGAGTTGTAAGGTGTGAAGTTGAGTAATACTCAAAGCTTGACCACGGTAGAAGAAAGAGGAAGGACGAAGGTCGTCCCCTATGCTTTTGTCATAGGCTCTATACGGTATGCCATGCTGAAGTACCGCACCTGATGTGTGCCTTGCCACATGTCTGGCAAGAGGGTACAAAGGTGATCTAGGAGAGGATCACCAGATAGCGGTCGAAATTATCCTTAGAGGAATAAGGAAATGTTTCTCAGTTATGGAGATGATAAAGAGTTCGACGTAAAGAGTTACACTGATGCAAGCTTAACACCTATCCGGATAGCTCTGAGTAGAGATACCGGATACGTATAATGGAGCAACAATTTGGAATAGCTCCAAGTGGAATGTGGTAGCAACATCTACGATGTGACATAAAGTTTTGCAAAATACATAGGGATCTGAATATGGCAAGACCCATTGACTACAACCTCTCTCACAAGCATAACATGATCAAACCCAGAACTCTTTGAGTGTTTATCACGTAGCGATGTGAACTAGATCATTGAGTCTAGTAGACCCTTGGATGTTGGTCACATGGCGATGTGACCTGTGAGTGTTAATCACATGGCGATGTGAACTAGATTATTGACTCTAGTGCAATTGGGAGACTGTTGGAAATATGCCCTAGAGGCAATAATAAATTGGTTATTATTATATTTCCTTATTCGTGATAATCGTTTATTATCCATGCTAGAATTCTATTGATAGGAAACTCAGATACATCCCTAGTAAGCCTCTAGTTGACTAGCTCGTTGATCAATAGATGGTTACGGTTTCCTGACCATGGACACTGGATGTCGTTGATAACGGGATCACATCATTAGGAGAATGATGTGATGGACAAGACCCAATCCTAAGCCTAGCACAAGATCGCGTAGTTCGTATGCTAAAGCTTTTCTAATGTCAAGTATCATTTCCTTAGACCATGAGATTGTGCAACTCCCGGATACTGTAGGAGTGCTTTGGGTGTGCCAAACATCACAACATAACTGGGTGGCTATAAAGGTACACTACGGGTATCTCCGAAAGTGTCTATTGGGTTGGCATGAATCGAGACTGGGATTTGTCACTCTGTGTAACGGAGAGGTGTCTCTGGGCCAATCAGTAGGACATCATCATAATGTGCACAATGTGACCAAGGAGTTGATCACGGGATGATGTGTTACGGAACGAGTAAAGAGATTTGCCGGTAACGAGATTGAACAAGGTATCGGGATACCGACGATCGAATCTCGGGCAAGTATCGTACTGATAGACAAAGGGAATTGTATACGGGATTGATTGAATCCTTGACATTGTGGTTCATCCAATGAGATCATCGTGGAGTGAAAGTACGTTATATCAACTAGAGGGGGGTGAATAGGCGATTTTTATGAAAGTCTTCAAAACATGGAAGTTTCGAAGACAAACGATAGAAATAAACCTATAACCATGCAGCGGAAGGTAGACTACACTAGGTAAACCACAGTCATGTATTCAATGAAGTGAAAGCACAATGACTAATAGCAGCTAGGTAGTAAGGATCAGGTAGGAAGATATTACGAAGCCAAACAGAACACGCAGTCACTCAGTGAAGACAAAAGATAGTGCAATCATACAGTGACTTCACAAGGACCAACAGTAAGTAAAGGGAAGGGAATGATGAAACCAGTGACTCGTTGAAGACAATGATTTGTTGGACCAGTTCCAGTTGCTGTGACAACTATACGTCTGGTTAGGGCGGCTAGGTATTTAAACCTAAGGACACACAGTCCCGGACACCCAATCCTGAACACGCAGCTCAGGACACCCAGTCCTCACCGTATTCCCCTTGAGCTAAGGTCACACAGACCTCGCCCAATCACTCTGGTAAGTATTCAAGGTAGACTCCCAAACCTTCACAGACTTCGCTCATCGGCGATCCACAATGTCTCTTGGACGCTCAGAACGCGACGCCTAACCGGCTGGAGGATTCACAGTCCTCAAGTGTAATAAGTCTTCAGATCACACACACAAGAAGACTTAAGTGATGCCTAATTCTCTTTGGCTCTGGGTGGTTAGGGCTTTATCCTCGCAAGGAATTCTCTCTCAAAGGCTTCGAGGTGGGTTGCTCTCAAACGACAAAAGCCATACTCTAACTATGAGCAGCCAACCGTTTATGGTTGTAGGGGGTGGGCTATTTATAGCCACTAGGCAACCCGACCTGATTTGTTCGAAATGACCCTGGGTCACTAAGGAACTGACACGTGTTCCAACGGTCAGATTTCAAACTCACACAACAACTTTACTTGGGCTACAAGCAAAGTTGACTTGTCCGACTCTGGACAAGATTCGCTCTCATAGTCTTCACTCGAAGACATAGGTTTTGGTTAAGCATCACTTCAGTCATTCTGACTGGTTCTCTTGGACCCCACTTAATAGTATGGTGGTTCCTATGACTCAACAAAGAAGAAAAGGAACTACGAAAGATCTAAGTCTTCGAGCTCCATAGGCTTCATGCGATGTCTTCTCTTGTCATAGTCTTCAATGTGAATATCTTCATATACCACCTTTGACATCAATGTCTTCATACATTTTTAGGGGCCATCTCTGGTAGGAAAACCGAATCAATGAGAGACTTCTTCCTGTGTTATCCTGCACTTCTCACAAACACATTAGTCCCTCAACTAGGTTTGTCGTCAATACTCCAAAACCAACTAGGGGTGGCACTAGATGCACTTACAATCTCCCCCTTTTTGGTGATTGATGACAAACTAGTTGAAGTTTTCAACGGGGAATATAATATGTGAAATTGTAAAGGATAAGGAATTGTCTTCATAAGTTGCAAGGGCTCCCCCTGAAGATGTGCATATAAGTAATTTTCTTTTGGAATGCAAATGCACATGGCAGGTTGTGCTTGTGGAGATCCTCTTCAACTTATGATGACAATCCACTATGCATGTGAAGGTATGTGAAGATAATGACATGCATAATGGAAAATGGACGTTTGCAAAATGATCTAAGTGCGGAATTTATCGTCGCACATGCGGAATTTATCATCGCATCACAAGGTGGCAAATAAGTAGCAGACGACCATCGAGTTTAAGTGTTACAACTCAAAAAACCAAATGTATCAAAACGAGAGTTGTAAACATGAAGCAAAATATAAAGCACCCGCCCATATGGACCCGCTTGAAGACTATCAAACTCATATGCTTCTCCGCTATCGGTGGCTTCAGTAAGGGCAGGATGTGGTGCACGTGTAGTTCCAGCCAAAGGATACACACGAGTGACTGCTTCAAGTCCTTCAATGTTCTGAGAAAAACTTTGATGCTCCGCATTCTAAAGACTTAGAGGTTCCTTGGCAGGCTGAAGATAAATGGCTTCCACGGACATATCCACATCAGGCAGAAAAATCTAATGATTGCGAGCAGACGGCTGATATGAGATAGCAGAGTGGAGTTTGATCAGCCGCATTATCCATGGAGCGTAGAACTTCAAGCCAAAAAGATCAGAGCCTGATGCAGCAAGCTGGCGAATGAAGAAGTCCTGTGCATTGAAGCATTTTCCATGAAGAATATAGAAGACCAAAGTCTTCATTGCACCTTCCAGCTTGGCATGTGGAGAATGTCCTTTGATGGGCCAGAGAGTTCGCCTTATGATGTGATAGATAGTCATTGGCAGATACTCAAGGTCTTCAACAAAGAACTCCGTGGGATATGCATCATTTTGGGGCAATGGCTTCATCATACTGAGCATCTGACTCATGTTAGGTTCAGGCTTCCGAAAGATGCTCTCCACAGCTTCACTGTGAAGCTGACAGACATGTTCGTAGAGATCGCCAGGAGTGGGTAGACCAGTGAGCTCAATGATGTCAAAGGCTTTGGCTTCGTGATGAACATTTCCTGTCATCCACTCCAGGACCCAAGTCTTCGGATCTCTGTTGTACCCACGGATGTGAAGTGTGGCATAGAATTGGAGCAGCAACTCTTCATTCCAATGCTTTTGGTCGGTGACGAACGGCAGCAATCCAACCTCTTTGAAGCAATCCAGAGCTTCTTCCAGACAGGGTAGACCAGCTATTGCTTCAATGTTAAGACGCTTATGTGGGAAGATGCGACCTTGATTGTATAGAATGCAGGAGTAATAGCTTCGCTGCGGATAGCTCCAGAACCGATCAGATGATATTCTTTACCTTGAGTAGGGGTTCCTGGAGCTATTGAAGAAAGTGTTGTCTGCTTTGAAGCCATTGGCATTGCAGGATCCAGGTGCTGATGCAGGACCTGGAAACCTGGGCAATCTTGGGATTGGCTTCTGTACCTGAGGTCTGTGCTCAACATGATAGTCGAATTGAGGACCAGCAGCAGGTGCAGGAACAGAAGCACTGGGATCAGTGGCTTCGCTGACTTCTGGTGCTTGGGTTGGTGAAGGCTCCACATTAGCTTCAGCCATGACAGCGTCAGTGGCTTCATTGGTGTTGGTGGTGGCAGCCTCAGGATTCCCAACCTCCACTTGACGAGCTAGAGGGTCGGTCACAGTCATGTTCTCCTCGAGAATAGCTGCTTGGTGAGACGGGGGTGTAGCAGCACTTGGTGTTTCTTCTTCATCGGCTGATGCAGCCGGAATGTCTTCAGCAGCTTTAGCTTCAGACTCAGAGACTGGAGGCCTTGGTCCTTTGCGAAGCCTGCGTAACGCTGGCGACGCCTGTGGAGTTGGAGTTGGCTGGGCCTCAAAGTCTTCTTCCTCTTGTGCTTGTGGGCGATCAGCCCATGATGCATCTTGAGCAATTGGCGTTAGAGGACGACCAATGCTGATGAGCTCGCTGTGTGTGAGCATAGGCGATGATACCTGTTGGTGCTCGAGCTGAGGAAGAACTGCATCATCTTCAACATGGTCATGTTGACCAATGTCTTTAGCAGAGATGGGATCAGCTGCTGGAATGTCTTCAGCTTCATGAGCCCCTGTGAAAGCAGGCTCATGGACAGTCAGTTGGCGCTCTTGAGGTTCAGCATCAGGGTGAACCATGGAGATGGGTTCAACAATCAAGGGCTCTGTGGGAGCAGCCCGTTCCTTCTTGGTCTTCCGCTTCTTCTTGGAGGGGGCAGTAGTAGAGGCTTCAGGATGTTTCCTCTTCCTTACTTCAGCCTCAGCAGTCCTCGTCTTCTTCAGTTCTAAAGCAGTAGACCTGGCTTTTGGCTTCGAGCCAATCATGCTAGTTGGGAAGACAATGGGATTTGCTTCCTACCTTGGTGCATTTGGTTCGGCCATAGCGGGCTTCTTCTTCTTCTTTGCAGCCATCCTCGGGTCGATGCCAGGACGCCCAAGGGCCTTGCGCTTCTCAACCTCATTGTAGGCTTGCACACACCTGTCAGCCAGGACCTTCATGCGCTCACGAGAACCCTGAGCTTCTGCACGTTTCTTGAGAAAGGCTTCCTTGAGCTCGTGCATCCTAATCTTGAAGTTCTTCACCTCTTGCACGCCGAGCTTGGCCATATGCTTCTTGAACTGAGATTTCTCAAAGTCAATCTTCTGCTTCAGTTCAACAATGCGTTGGGCGATAGCTAACTCTGAAGCAATGGCGCCATGGAAGGCGACACTGAGGCCAATGGGAAGTTGCAGATCTTCGAAGCTGATGTTGGGCGTGTCAAACCATTCATCAATGAAGTTGTGGATGATTGCCACGTCAAAGAGAGGCAGATTATTGAAGATTTCTGCTTCTTCTTTGCTCTTGATTAGTTGCTCAAGAGTGTCATCTGCAAGATCTTCATCACTAGACAGATCAATGGCATCATTACACAGAACAGCAGCAGCTGTCAGTTCTTGGCCCGTGTGTGGTAGAGGCATCTTGACCTTCTGGGGCTTGGAGATGCGTGACAAATCTTCAGACTGCACACTGTCTTCAGGAGGTGCAGTTGCCAGTGGCTTCGCCCGTGAGATTTTTGGAGCAGAGGCAAGCTTTGAAGCTTTAGGTTGCTTCTTTGGCTTCGGCGCTGCAGGCGCTTCATCTGATTCAGCGTCATCTGCAGGCTCATTCACGGCTGTCCCTTGAACCAAGATATGGGTGATGAGACCTTCAAGGTTGTAGAAAGGACCGACAACATTGGGTTCTGCATCTCGTGTGCCGTCAGCCCTTGGTGCACAAGGACCAGGATTGAAGTCTAGTCCCAATGACTTCTTGTTCTGCTTTGCTGAGTTCTGGGCAAACTGGAAGTTGCGCTTGAACAGAATGTCGTCACGACACCATAGTAGTGATGATGAGTGTGCATCTGCAGGCTATGGCCCACGGACCATGCAGGGATAGAAGCCTTGTTCAATGGCTTCATCTCTGGTCCTGGGTTGAAGATTTTTGTAGAGGATATCTCCCCATGGTCGCTTGATGGCACTCTTTTCAGCATATTCCTTTGTCACAAATCTGTACTTGAACCACTGTTCTGCCCAATAGCGTTGAATCCATTGGATTCGTGTCTTGCGCTGATTGTAATCCTCTTCAGGATCTGTCTTGTACAGCTATGAGAGGTCATCGGGCAGATCTCTTGATGTCTCTCCACGACGCTTTCTGACACCCTTCCTTGCTGATTTCTCTGAAGCCATGAACTTTAAACTGAAAGGCTTCAATACATTCAAAGGCTTCAAAGGCTTTCGCTTGCTGGACATACAGGAACTGGCTTTGGGAGAATTTATGTGATACTGTAAGAATTCTGCAAATGAATGCATACTATGAGAACCAAGGGATTCTCCCATGGACATGTACCTATGACAGCATTAAGGTGCGAGGGAAGGGGAAGAGGTCATATGCATTCTCAGAAGATTTTGAACATAAATCAGTTTAGAAGACATTGACCTCATCGTGCGAAGACATTCACTCATAGATAAGGAGTTGGTTCCAGATTTGTACGAATCCACGGATCAGTACAAGTGAGGAATCTAACTACTTTGTGAAGCATAAGTGAATATACTAGGCATGTTATGAGATGCAGTATGAAAGAGATCCAACTTGTGTGAATAGAAACTGCTTGTGGTAGAAAGTGATAAAGCTATAGGATCAAAGGGGCCGTAAAAAGGAAGTTTTATTTACCACACAAAGAACTGCTAGACGGAGTGGAAGAGGAGGCCGAGCAGTTCGATCTTCCATGCCCTAACTTGGCGACGGAGGACACCTACGGCGACGGCGGAGAGGACGATGTCCGTGGTCGGCGTGAAGACGGCGTCGGAGAGGTTGCGGCAGCGAAGCGCTTCGTCGCCGACGTTGTCGAGGGGTAGCGGTGGCGCTAGGGTTCGTGCGACGGTGCAGAAGAACTTGGAGCAGTGTCGAAGCGTGCTGAAGGAGGTGGCGGTGAAGTAGCATCGTCTTCATCCTCGATCACTCTGGCATTCACAGTTGCAGCCGAGGAAGAGAACTCAGAGTCTTCAAGAGATGGAGTTCGTCGCAGGACTGTCCTTTGCGGAGGTGTGGAGTCAAACTTGAAGCGTTCAGATAAGCCATCCTCTTAAAGATCATCTTGAGAGCACATTAGCGTCAGCCCTTTCCAGGTGCGTCGAGAGGTTTCGTGTGCAACAAAGGCATTCTTGGTGGCAAGATTGCGAATGCGATTAACATCCACCAAGAGGCTCTGCATTTGACGCTTCAGCCAATCATGATGCCTATCCTGTTTCTGATGAAGAGCCACCAGAAGCTCTCGGTCATTGAGAACACGAGTGCGCTTCTTAGGTCGTTGGGCAATTGTGCTATCGGTGGCTTCAGTAAGGGCAGGATGTGGTGCATGTGTAGTTCCAGCCAAAGGATACACACGAGTGACTGCTTCAAGTCCTTCAATGTTCTGAGAAAAACTTTGATGCTCCGCATTCTAAAGACTTAGAGGTTCCTTGGCAGGCTGAAGATAAATGGCTTCCACGGACATATCCACATCAGGCAGAAAAATCTAATGATTGCGAGCAGACGGCTGATATGAGATAGCGGAGTGGAGTTTGATCAGCCGCATTATCCATGGAGCATAGAACTTCAAGCCAAAAAGATCAGAGCCTGATGCAGCAAGCTGGCGAATGAAGAAGTCCTGTGCATTGAAGCATTTGCCATGAAGAATATAGAAGACCAAAGTTTTCATTGCACCTTCCAGCTTGGCATGTGGAGAATGTCCTTTGATGGGACAGAGAGTTCGCCTTATGATGTGATAGATAGTCATTGGCAGATACTCAAGGTCTTCAACAAAGAACTCCGTGGGATATGCATCATTTTGGGGCAATGGCTTCATCATACTGAGCATCTGACTCATGTTAGGTTCAGGCTTCTGAAAGATGCTCTCCACAGCTTCACTGTGAAGCTGACAGCCATATTCGTAGAGATCGCCAGGAGTGGGCAGACCAGTGAGCTCAATGATGTCAAAGGCTTTGGCTTCGTGATGAACATTTCCTGTCATCCACTCCAGGACCCAAGTCTTCGGATCTCTGTTGTACCCACGGATGTGAAGTGTGGCATAGAATTGGAGCAGCAACTCTTCATTCCAATGCTCTTGGTCGGTGACGAACGGCAGCAATCCAACCTCTTTGAAGCAATCCAGAGCTTCTTCCAGACAGGGCAGACCAGTTATTGCTTCAATGTCAAGACGCTTATATGGGAAGATGCGACCTTGATTGTATAGAATGCAGGAGTAATAGCTTCGCTGCAGATAGCTCCAGAACCGATCAGATGATATTCTTTACCTTGAGTAGGGGTTCCTGGAGCTATTGAAGAAAGTGTTGTCTGCTTTGAAGCCATTGGCATTGAAGGATCCAGGTGCTGATGCAGGACCTGGAAACCTGGGCAATCTTGGGATTGGCTTCTGTACCTGAGGTCTGTGCTCAACATGATAGTCGAATTGAGGACCAGCAGCAGGTGCAGGAACAGAAGCACTGGGATCAGTGGCTTCGCTGACTTCTGGTGCTTGGGTTGGTGAAGGCTCCACATTAGCTTTAGCCATGACAGCGTCAGTGGCTTCATTGGTGTTGGTGGTGGCAGCCTCAAGATTCTCAGCCTCCACTTGACGAGCTAGAGGGTCGGTCACAGTCATGTTCTCCTCGAGAACAGCTTCTTGGTGAGACGGGGGTGTAGCAGCGCTTGGTGTTTCTTCTTCATCGGCTGATGCAGCCGGAATGTCTTCAGCAGCTTTAGCTTCAGACTCAGAGACTGGAGGCCTTGGTCCTTTGCGAAGCCTGCGTAACGCTGGCGACGCCTGTGGAGTTGGAGTTGGCTGGGCCTCAAAGTCTTCTTCCTCTTGTGCTTGTGGGCGATCAGCCCATGATGCATCCTGAGCAATTGGCGTTAGAGGACAACCAATGCTGATGAGCTCGCTGTGCGTGAGCATAGGCGATGATACCTGTTGGTGCTCGAGCTGAGGAAGAACTGCATCATCTTCAACATGGTCATGATGACCAATGTCTTCAGCAGAGATGGGATCAGTTGCTGGAATGTCTTCAGCTTCATGAGCCCCTATGAAAGCAGGCTCATGGACAGTCAGTTGGCGCTCTTGAGGTTCAGCATCAGGGTGAACCATGGAGATGGGTTCAACAATCAAGGCCTCTGTGGGAGCAGCCCGTTCCTTCTTGGTCTTCCGCTTCTTCTTGGAGGGAGCAGTAGCAGAGGCTTCAGGATGTTTCCTCTTCCTTACTTCAGCCTCAGCAGTCCTCGTCTTCTTCAGTTCTGAAGTAGTAGACCTGGCTTTTGGCTTCGAGCCAATCATGCTAGTTGGGAAGACAATGGGATCTGCTTCCTGCCTTGGTGCATTGGGTTCGGCCATAGCGGGCTTCTTCTTCTTCTTTGCAGCCATCCTGGGGTCGATGCCAGGATGCCTAAGGGCCTTGCGCTTCTCAGCCTCATTGTAGGCTTGCACACACCTGTCAGCCAGGACCTTCATGCGCTCACGAGAACCCTGAGCTTCTGCACGTTTCTTGAGAAAGGCTTCCTTGAGCTCGTGCAGCATAATCTTGGAGTTCTTCACCTCTTGCACGCTGAGCTTGGCCATATGCTTCTTGAACTGAGATTTCTCAAAGTCAATCTTCTGCTTCAGTTCAACAATGCGATGGGCGATAGCTAACTCTGAAGCAATGGCGCCATGGAAGGCGACACTAAGGCCAATGGGAAGTTGCAGATCTTCGAAGCTGATGTTGGGCGTGTCAAACCATTCATCAATGAAGTTGTGGATGATTGCCACGTCAAAGAGAGGCAGATTATTGAAGATTTCTGCTTCTTCTTTGCTCTTGATTAGTTGCTCAAGAGCGTCATCTGCAAGATCTTCATCACTGGACAGATCAATGGCATCATTACGCAGAACAGCAGCAGCTGTCAGTTCTTGGCCAGTGTGTGGCAGAGGCATCTTGACCTTCTGGGGCTTGGAGATGTGTGACAAATCTTCAGACTGCACACTGTCTTCAGGAGGTGCAGTTGCCAGTGGCTTCGCCCGTGAGATTTTTGGAGCAGAGGCAGGCTTTGAAGCTTTAGGTTGCTTCTTTGGCTTCGGCGCTGGAGGCGCTTCATCTGATTCAGCGTCATCTGCAGGCTCATTCACGGCTGTCCCTTGAACCAAGATATGGGTGATGAGACCTTCAAGGTTGTAGAAAGGACCGACAACATTGGGTTCTGCATCTCGTGTGCCGTCAGCCCTTGGTGCACAAGGACCAGGATTGAAGTCTAGTCCCAATGACTTCTTGTTCGGCTTTGTTGAGTTCTGGGCAAACTGGAAGTTGCGCTTGAACAGAATATCGTCACGACACCATAGTAGTGATGATGAGTGTGCATCTGCAGGTTGTGGCCCACGGACCATGCAGGGATAGAAGCCTTGTTCAATGGCTTCATCTCTGGTCCTGGGTTGAAGATTTTTGTAGAGGATATCTCCCCATGGTCGCTTGATGGCACTCTTTTCAGCATATTCCTTTGTCACAAATCTGTACTTGAACCACTGTTCTGCCCAATAGCATCGAATCCATTGGATTCGTGTCTTGCACTGATTGTAATCCTCTTCAGGATCTATCTTGTACAGCTATGAGAGGTCATCGGGCAGATCTCTTGATGTTTCTCCACGACGCTTTCTGACACCCTTCCTTGTTGATTTCTCTGAAGCCATGAACTTTAAACTGAAAGGCTTCAATACGTTCAAAGGCTTCAAAGGCTTTCGCTTGCTGGACATACAGGAACTGGCTTTGGGAGAATTTATGTGATACTGTAAGAATTCTGCAAATGAATGCATACTATGAGAGCCAAGGGATTCTCCCACGGACATGTACCTGTGACAGCATTAAGGTGCGAGGGAAGGGGAAGAGGTCATATGCATTCTCAGAAGATTTTGAACATAAATCAGTTTAGAAGACATTGACCTCATTGTGCGAAGACATTCACTCATAGATGAGGAGTTGGTTCCAGATTTGTACGAATCCACGGATCAGTATAAGTGAGGAATCTAACTACTTTGTGAAGCATAAGTGAATATACTAGGCATGTTATGAGATGAAGTATGAAAGAGATCCAACTTGTGTGAATAGAAACTGCTTGTGGTAGAAAGTGATAAAGCTATAGGATCAAAGGGGCCGTAAAAAGGAAGTTTTATTTACCACACGAAGAACTGCTAGACGGAGTGGAAGAGGAGGCCGAGCAGTTCGATCTTCCATGCCCTAACTTGGCGACGGAGGACACCTACGGCGACGGCGGAGAGGACGATGTCCGTGGTCGGCGTGAAGACGGCGTCGGAGAGGTTGCGGCAGCGAAGCGCTTCGTCGCCAGCGTCGTCGAGGGCTAGCGGTGGCGCTAGGGTTCGTGCGAGAGTGGAAGAAGAGATAATGAATGTGGTGAGGCGTGTATTTATAGGTACAGGTGTGGCACTGTGTTATTACACAGGTGCCCCTGGCGATTCACATCTGAGGGACACGTGGCCGTCATGCAGCATATCGGGGGTTGTTCCACATCCCACGCACGCCTGGATTGTCGGGTGGTCGTTCCCACTTCTCCGGGTTTTAGGTGAAGGAATGAGCATTGAAAACGGACTTAATGTTTGTCTCTGTATCTTCTCCTGACAAGGACGCAGAGAAGGCATTCGACAGTTTCAATAGAATGCATATGATTTGGAGAGATAGAGTTTGAGATAGAAAGCATAGAGAGGTTAGGGTCCGATCACATTCACTTAGTTCAAAAGATTCAACAAGAAGACATAGCTATAAGTGAATGCTGTAGAGGACAGAACACTAGTATATGTATATATATAATCAACATAGTGAAGATAATCATAAAGACATGTTGAGATTGAAGCCAAACCAAATGTGAGGACATAGCAAATGTAACGCCATGAGTGAAACACTTCAAACAGAACATTTGGTGGTGGCATTACCCACCGTATAGGAAGTATTAGACCCAGACACGGCGCACAATTATCGTGGCGCTCCGAAGTCAAATTCCACATTAATGTATTCACACATAGAATGTATGTCTTCATTGATTGAAGATATACTTTACTTCGTGTGTTGCACATCTAAGTCATCAATATGCATAAGTGTTAGGATGTGTGCCTGATCACAGGACATTTGAGGATTCCAAGATATTTAGCTCACACCGTAACTTGTAAAATCTCTTCTCATCCAAGGGCTTGGTGAAGATATCTGCCAATTGCTCTTCAGTGTTGACGTGTATGATATCAATGTCTTCCTTCACAACATGATCTCTGAGAAAGTGATGACGAATTTCAATGTACTTTGTCTTCGAGTGCTGAACTGGGTTGTTGGAAATCTTGATGACGCTTTCCTTGTCGCAGTAGAGTGGCACTTGCTTCAGATGAATGCCATAGTCCTTGAGTGTTTGCTTCATCCACAGAAGTTGAGCGCAGCAAGATCTAGCAGCAATGTATTCAGATTCAGCAGTGGAGAGAGATACACAGTTCTGCTTCTTTGAAGACCAACATACAAGTGATCGTCCCAAAAAATGACATGTGCCGGATGTAGACTTGCGATCCACTTTGTCACCAGCATAATGAGCATCCGAGAATCCAACCAGATCAAACTTTGAGCCCTTTGGATACCATAATCCTAAAGTTGGGGTGTGAGCCAAATATCGAAGAATTCGCTTCACAGCTAAGTGATGCGACTCCTTTGGTGCCGCTTGAAATCGAGCACACATGCAAACACTAAGCATAATATCTGGCCTAGATGCACATAGATAATGCAAAGAACCAATCATGGAGCGGTATACCTTTTGATCGAACTCTTTACCATTGTCGTCAGGACCCAAATGATGCTTGGCTGGCATTGGCGTCGTGAAGCCTTTGCAGTCTTGCATACCGAACTTCTTCAGGCAATCTTTGAGATACTTCTCTTGAGATATGAAGATGCCATTGTGTTGCTTTCGTATTTGAAGACCGAGGAAGAACTTCAGCTCTCACATCATGGACATCTGATATTGCTCTTGCATCATATATCCAAACTCTTCATTGTACTTATGATTGGTGCAGCCGAAGATAATGTCATCCACATATATTTGGCACACAAATAGTTCACCATCATATGTCTTCATGAAGAGAGTGGGGTCGAGGGAACCAGGTATGAAGCCTTTGCTCTTCAGGAAGTATTTGAGTGTGTCATACCAGGCCCGAGGGGCTTGTTTGAGGCCATACAATGCCTTGTTGAGCTTGTATACCATGTCAGGATGTTTTGGATCTTCAAAGCCAGGCGGTTGTGCAACATACACTTCTTCTTCAATCTTGCCATTGAGAAAGGCGCTCTTCACATCCATTTGATATAGAAGTATGTTATGATGATTTGCATAGGCCAGCAGTATGCGTATGGCTTCAATTCTAGCCATAGGAGCAAATGTTTCATCGAAGTCAATGCCTTCCACTTGAGTATATCCTTGAGCAACGAGACGAGCTTTGTTTCTGACAACTTGACCATGCTCATCTTGCTTGTTGCGGTATATCCATTTCGTGCCTATTATGTTGTGCTTCCGAGGATCAGGACGCTTAACCAGTTCCCATACATTATTAAGCTCAAACTGTTGAAGCTCTTCTTGCATAGCTTGAATCCATTCAGGTTCCATGAAGGCTTCTTCAACTTTCTTGGGTTCTGTTATTGAGACGAATGCTAAGTGCCCACAGAAATTTGCTAGCTGAGTTGCCCTTGAACGAGTGAACGGACCGGGTGCATTGATGCTATCAATTATTCTCTCAATCCGCACTTCATTGGCAACACGAGGATGTACAGGGCGAAGATTTTGCTCTTGCTGATCATTGTCGTTGTTAGAGGGATTGTCTTTAGGCTGAGCATTGTCTTCAGGTTGATTAGGTGCGGAGATGATAAGTTCCTCTTCAGGTGGAGCTTCAGAAGGTATGATTTCTCCAGTTCCCATTAGCTTGATTGATTTGCTGGATGGAACTTCATCTAGCACATTTGGCAGGTGTTCTCTTTGTGAACCGTTTGTCTCATCACATCGCACATCCACTGTTTCAACCACTTTATAATGAAAGAGATTGAAGACTCTGTAGGAGTGCGAATCCTTTCCATATCCAAGCATAAAACCCTCATGTGCTTTTGGTGCAAATTTTGAAGTGTGATGTGGATCCTTAATCCAGCACCTGGCGCCAAATACTCTGAAGTAACTGACATTTGGCTTCTTGCCAGTAAGGAGCTCATAAGATGTCTTGTTCAGAAGCTTGTGAAGATAAACACGATTGATTGTATGGCATGCAGTATCAATGGCTTCAGGCCAGAATTTTCTTGGAGTCTGGTATTCATCAAGCATCGTTCGGGCCATCTCAATGAGTGTTCTGTTCTTGCGTTCGACGACGCCATTCTGCTGTGGCGTGTACGGGGCTAAGAATTCATGTGTGACGCCCAAGGTATAAAGATATGTATCAAGGCCAGTGTTCTTGAATTCAGTGCCATTGTCACTTCTGATGTGCTTTATCTTGGCGCCATAGTTGTTCATTGCTCGATTGGCGAAGCGTCTGAAGACATCCTGCACTTCAGTCTTGTAGAGGATTATGTGCACCCAAGTATATCTAGAATAATCATCAACAATGACAAAGCCATAGAGACAAGTAGTAGTAGTAAGAGTTGAGTAATGAGTGGGACCGAAAAGATCCATGTGGAGCAGTTCGAAGGGTCGAGTAGTAGTCATGATTGTCTTCGAGGGATGTTTGGCCCTCGTCATCTTTCCTGCTTCACAGGCACCGCATAAGTGATCTTTCTTGAACTTGACGCCCTCGATGCCTATGACATGCTTCTTCTTCGCAAGGGTGTGGAGGTTCCTCATGCCAGCATGCCCTAGCCTCCGATGCCAGAGCCAGCATTCTGAAGCTTTTGCTAGAAGACATATGGCAAGTTGTGGTCCTACTGAGAAATCTACCACATACAAATCATCTTTCCGATACCCTTCAAACACTAGAGACTTGTCAGATTCCATTAGAACAAGGCAACGATATTTTCCAAATATTATGATGATGTTCAAATCGCAAAGCATTGAGACAGACATTAAGTTGAAGCCAAGGGATTCAACAAGCATGACTTTATCCATGTGTTGATCCTTTGAGATTGCAACTCTACCTAGACCCAATACCTTACTTTTACCAGTGTCAGCAAATGTGATGTGACTCTTGTCGGATGGATGTAAGGTTGAGTCCATAAGAAGGCTTCTTTTGCCAGTCATGTGGTTGGTACACCCACTATCAATAATCCATTCTGAAGACGCTGGTGTCGTACCCTACAGTGTAGTTAGGGGGATAGGCTTCACGAAGAGAATTGTGAAGCAAAAACATTTGACGAACCAGTGGGTTATGAAAGCTTAGATCCAGATTAGGACTGATAGGGAGAGTAGCAAGCGATTCAGGAACGAAGTACATAGTAAGACCATTCGGGCATTTGATCTTGCGCCCTACAAGATGTTTAAGGTCCCCAGCAATAGCGTCAGACGATTTTGGTTTCTGTTGGAGACCTTTCCCTGCAAAAGAGAGTTAAGCTTTCTTAGCCACCCACATCTTCAAGGGTGGCTTAGAAGCGATAAGTCTAAGTGCAGCGTCTGAGAACTTTGGCTTTGGAGCCCTAGCAAAAAGTCTTGCAGGCGGACAATAGTACTCATAAGAATAAGCAGAATAGTTCTTGGTCTTATGAACATGGCGGTTCGATGAACTGCGCTCATATTCATTGGCCTGAGTATGGTTTCCCTTCAAAACATTTGCGTTAGTGTGACTCGAGTGAGTCCTCTGTCTGTATGAAGCCTTTGGACCATATGAAGCATGTGGTCTGGGGTTTATCTTCTTCACCTCTGGTGTCATGATGACATTCACAGGAAGATTTTCCAAACACTTTTTCGGCACCCAGATCTTCTTCATAGGCAGCCCATTCCTGCAGTTAGTACCAATATACCTGGCAAACACTTCACCATTCTGATTCTTAAACAGTTTATAGTTTGCATCAAAGGATTCATCAATGACAATGGGGTTAGCACAAGTGAAGCCAGATAGATTGGATGGATCTGCTGAAGGTTCCTTTGCAGCAACCCATGTGGTTTTGGGGTACTGCTCAGGTTTCCAGTAAGAGCCATCAACATTCATTTTCCTTACAAACCCAACACCCTCTTTCCTCGGGTTTCGGTTCAGAATCTGCCTTTTGAGGACATCACATAGTGTCTGATGCCCTTTAAGACTTTTGTACATTCCTGTTTCAAGCAATGTCTTCAACCTAGCATTCTCATCAGCAATAGCAATGGTATCCTTAGCAGAGGGGTTAGTTACCACATCAACAGTTGAAGATATTGCAACAGTAGCAGCAGTAGAACATTCAGCAACAGAAGTAGCATTATCACGCTCAATGCATTTAAGACATGGTGGTTCAAATCCTTCCTGAGTGGAACTGATCTGTTCAGCGCAAAGTGACTCGTTTTCCTTTTGAAGATCTTCATGAGCCGCTCTCAATTTCTCAAGATCTTGCTTCCTTTGAAGATAATCATAGGAAAGCTTTTCATGAGTTGTTGAGAGCGTTTCATGACGACTTTCAAGTTCCTCATACTTAACGTGAAGATTTTTTATGTCTTCAATTAAGGACTCAGATCGAGTCATTTCAGCGCCTAACAGATCATCGCTTTTGTCTAACAGTTTTTGAATATGTTCCATAGCTTTTTGTTGTTCAGTTGCAATTTTAGCAAGTGTTTTGTAGCTGGGTCTTGAACCACAATCAGAGTCATCTTCACTAGATGTTTGATAGTGAGTAGTGCGCGTGTTTACCTTGGCACCGCGTGCCATGAAGCAGTAGGTAGGAGCGGAGTAGTCCTTATCATTTGCATTGGTGTTGGTGATGAAGTCATTGTCTTCAGTGTTGAAGATGGACTTGGCAACGTATGCTGTAGCCAGACTTGCAACGCCAGAATCGGACTCCTCCTCAGACTCCACCTCCGCCTCCTCAGAAGTGGACTCCTCCTCTGAATCCATTTCCTTGCCAACAAACGCACGTGCCTTGCCAGATGAGCTCTTCTTGTGTGATGAAGACTTTGACGAAGACTTGGAAGAAGACTTTGAGTATTTCTTCTTCTTCTTGTCGTCAGAGTCATATTCCTTGCTCTTCTTCTTCTTCTTGTTCTCATTGTCCCACTGCGGAAACTTAGAGATGAAGTGGCCAGTTTTCTTGCACTTGTGGCATGTTTTCTTCTTGTAGTCATCAGCAGAAGCTTCATCATTCCTTGATCTTGATTGTGAAGACTTCCTGAAGCCTTTCTTCTTGGTGAATTTTTGGAACTTCTTCACAAGCATAGCAAGTTCCTTTCCAATGTCTTCAGGGTCATCAGAACTGCTGTCAGATTCTTCTTCAGATGAGGAGAGAGCTTTTGCCTTCAAGGCACGAGTTCGCCCATAGTTTGGACCGTAGATATCTCTTTTCTCAGACAGCTGAAACTCATGTGTGTTGAGCCTCTCAACTATGTCGGACGGATCGAGTGTCTTGAAATCAGGACGTTCTTGAATCATCAGGGCTAGGGTGTCAAACGAACTATCAAGTGATCTTAGTAGTGTCTTGACGACTTCATGCTTGGTGATCTCAGTAGCGCCGAGGGCTTAAAGCTCATTTGTGATGTCAGTGAGTCGATCAAATGTGAGCTGGACATTCTCATTGTCATTTTGCTTGAAGCGGTTGAAGAGGTTGCGAAGGACACTGATTCTCTGATCTCTCTGGGTTGAGACGCCTTCGTTGACCTTGGAGAGCCAATCCCAGACTAGCTTAGATGTTTCCAAAGCACTTACACGGCCATACTGTCCTTTGGTCAGATGACCACAGATGATATTCTTGGCAGTAGAGTCCAGTTGAACGAACTTCTTGACATCAGCAGCAGTGACACCTTCTCCAGCCTTGGGAACGCCGTTCTTGACGGCATACCATAGGTCGACGTCAATGGCTTCAAGATGCATGCACATCTTATTCTTCCAGTAGGGATATTCAGTTCCATCAAAGACGGGGCACGCAACGGAAACTTTAATTATCCCTGCAGTCGACATAGCTAAAACTCCAGGTGGTTAAACCGAATCACACAGAACAAGGGAGTACCTTGCTCTGATACCAATTGAAAGTGTGTTATATCCACTAGAGGGGGGTGAATAGGCGATTTTTATGAAAGTCTTCAAAACGTGGAAGTTTCGAAGACAAATGATAGAAAAAAACCTATAACCATGCAGCGGAAGGTAGACTACACAAGGTAAACCACAGTCATGTATTCAATGAAGTGAAAGCACAATGACTGATAGCAGCTAGGTAGTAAGGATCAGGTAGGAAGATATTAAGAAGCCAAACAGAACACGCAGTCACTCAGTGAAGACAAAAGATAGTGCAATCATACAATGACTTCACAAGGACCAATAGTAAGAAAAGGGAAGGGAAGGATGAAACCAGTGACTCGTTGGAGATAATAATTTGTTGGACCAGTTCCAGTTGCTGTGACAACTGTACGTCTGGTTAGGGCGGCTAGGTATTTAAACCTGAGGACACACAGTCCCGGACACCCAGTCCTGAACACGCAGCTCAGGACACCTAGTCCTCACCATATTCCCCTTGAGCTAAGGTCACAAAGACCTCGCCCAATCACTCTGGTAAGTCTTCAAGGTAGACTCCCAAACCTTCACAGACTTCGTTCACCGGCGATCCACAATGTCTCTTGGATGCTCAAAACGTGACGCCTAACCGGCTGGAGGATTCACAGTCCTCAAGTGTAATAAGTCTTCAGATCACACACACAAGAAGACTTAAGTGATGCCTAATTCTCTTTGGCTCTGGGTGGTTAGGGCTTTATCCTCACAAGGAATTCTCTCTCAAAGGCTTCGAGGTGGGTTGCTCTCAAACGACAAAAGCTGTACTCTAACTCTGAGCAGCCAACCGTTTATGGTTGTAGGGGGTGGGCTATTTATAGCCACTAGGCAACCCGACCTGATTTGTCCGAAATGACCCTGGGTCACTAAGGAACTGACATGTGTTCCAACGGTCAGATTTCAAACTCACACAACAACTTTACTTGGGCTACAAGCAAAGCTGACTTGTCCGACTCTGGACAAGATTCGCTCTCATAGTCTTCACTCGAAGACATAGGTTTTGGTTAAGCATCACTTCAGTCATTCTGACTGGTTCTCTTGGACCCCACTTAACAGTACGGTGGTTCCTATGACTCAACAAAGAAGAAAAAGAACTATGAAAGATCTAAGTCTCCGAGCTCCATAGGCTTCATGCGATGTCTTCTCTTGTCATAGTCTTCAATGTGAATATCTTCATATACCACCTTTGACATCAATGTATTCATACATTTTTAGGGGCCATCTCTGGTAGGAAAACCGAATCAATGAGGGACTTCTTCCTGTGTTATCCTGCAATTCTCACAAACACATTAGTCCCTCAACTAGGTTTGTCGTCAATACTCCAAAACCAACTAGGGGTGGCACTAGATGCACTTACATGGAGCATGTGGGAACCAACATGGGTATCCAGATCCCGCTATTGGTTATTGACCGGAGAGTTGGCTCGGCCATGTATGCACGACTCCCGAACCCGTAGGGTCTACACACTTAAGGTTCGATGCCGCTAGGGTTATAGGGAAAGTATGTACGCGGTTACCGAATGTTGTTCGGAGTCCCGGATGAGATCCCGGACGTCACGAGGAGTTCTGGAATGGTCCGGAGGTAAAGATTGATATATAGGAAGTATGGTTTTGGCCACCGGAATTGTTCCGGGCATCAGCGGTAGTGTACCGGGACCACCGGAGGGGTCCGGGGGTCCACCAGGTGGGGCCACCAGCCCCGGAGGCCTACATGGGCCAATAGTGGGAAGGGACCAGCCCCTAGGTGGGCTGGGGCTCCTCCCACCAAGGCCCAAGGCGCCTCCAAGAGGGGAGGGGGCAAACCCTAGGGCAGATGGGCCCTAAGGCCCACCTTAGGTGCACCTCCCCCTCTCCCACTTGTGGCCGCCACCCTAGATGGGATCTCGGGCTGCCGCACCCCTTGCGGTGGAAACCCTAGGTGGGGGTGCAGCCCTCCCTCTTCCCCTATATATAGTGGAGGCAAAGGGGCAGCCCAACACATGAAGTTCTTCCCCTGTTGGCGTAGCCCTACCCCTCTCCCTCCTCGTCTCTCGTAGTGCTTGGCGAAGCCCTGCTGGAGTCCCGCGCTCCTCCACCACCACCACGCCGTCGTGCTGCTGCTGGACGGAGTCTTCCCCAACCTCTCCTTCTCCCCTTTCTGGATCAAGGCATAGGAGACGTCACCGGGCTGCACGTGTGTTGAACGCGAAGGCGCCGTTGTTCGGCGCTTAGATCGGAATCAACCGCGATCTGAATCGCTACGAGTACGACTCCTTCATCCGCGTTCTTGCAACGCTTCCGCTTAGCGATCTACAAGGGTATGTAGATGCACTCCCCTTCCCTTCGTTGCTAGATTACTCCATAGATTGATCTTGGTGATGCGTAGAAAATTTTAAATTTCTGCTATGATCCCCAACATTAATTGCAGCAAATATATTCTCAAAAACATCATCTTCATAAAACATAGCGTCCCCAAGCTTGGGCCTTTTCATATCATAAGCATAATCACTCTCATAATTAATAGTATGGATAGCACCAATAATATAGCAATTATCATATTCTTCCTAGCAAGTGCCAAAAAGATTTTCAAGATCATAAGAAGTATCATTATCTTCCACAATTATATTTTCACGAGGCACAATAGTAATAGGAGCAGCACTATTTGAGAGAGATATCTTTTTACCTCTCTTCCTTTTTCTTTTCTTCTTCTTCACCACATCATGTGTGGGTTCAATCCTCTTTTTGGAGCTCCTTATTAATGAGATTGGTTGAATAGGAGGCTCCTCCTCGTTACCTGATTCATCATAAGAAATAATAGGAGGATATTGGGAAGTCTCTTCCCTTTCATTAGTATTTTCTTCATCCTCTATTTGTTTTCTTTTCTTTATGTAATTGGCAACATAAGGATTTTCAATGCAATTCACCGCACAATACATATAAATTTCTTGTAGATCAATATTGAGGAATTTCTCAAGGTTATATTTTGGAATATGCCTAGTTTGATGTTTCATTTCTTCATAACCCAAAAGCAAACTAAGTTCATTATAATGTGCAAGGGAAATCAAGTCATCACAATTTTTGGACACGATTCGATCATGAAACAATTTGCATTTGATATTTAAATGACCATGTTCATTGCAAAGTTCACAAGTACGGTAAAGATATTTTAAATTTTCAGCACTCACATTTAGCCTTTCTTGCAACCATTTAGTTTCTAAGTACTTATGCCTCTTGCAATATCTATCTTCCCTATTTGGTGTGTACTTGCAAACCCAGTCTACTCCACAAAAATTGACATGTTTATAGGAGGCATTTTCATCATAACTAGTGCAATCATCATTAGCATCATGGATATTCAAAGAATTCATACTAACAACATTGCAATCATGCTCATCATTCAAACATTTAGTGCCAAAGATTTTAGAGATCTCTTCTTCTAGCACTTGAGCACAATTATCATTTCCATCGTACTCACGAAAGATATTAAAAAGATGAAGCGTATGAGACAAACTCAATTCCATTTTTTTGTAGTTTTCTTTTATAAACTAAACTAGTGATAAAACAAGAAACTAAAAGACTCGATTGCAAGATCTAAAGATATACCTTCAACCGCTAACCTCCTCGGCAACGGCGCCACAAAAGAGCTTGATGTCTACTACACAACCGTCTTCTTGTAGACGTTGTTGGGCCTCCAAGTGTAGAGGTTTGTAGGACAGTAGCAAATTTCCCTCAAGTGGATGACCTAAGGTTTATCAATCCGTAGGAGGCATAGGATGAAGATGGTCTCTCTCAAGCAACCCTTCAACCAAATAACAAAGAGTCTCTTGTGTCCCCGACACACCCAATACAATGGTAAATTGTATAGGTGCACTAGTTCGGCGAAGAGATGGTGATACAAGTAGTATATGGATAGTAGATAAAGGTTTTTGTAATCTAAAATTATAAAAACAGCAAGGTAACTAATGATAAAAGTGAGCTTAAACGGTATTGCAATGTGTGGAAATAAGGCCTAGGGTTCATACTTTCGCTAGTGTAAGTTATCTCAACAATGATAACATAATTGGATCACATAACTATCCCTCAACATGCAACAAAGAGACACTCCAAAGTAACTAATAGAGGAGAACGAACGAAGAGATTATGGTAGGGTATGAAACCACCTCAAAGTTATTCTTTCCAATCAATCCGTTGGGCTATTCCTATAAGTGTCACAAACAGCCTTAGAGTTCGTACTAGAATAACACCTTAAGACACAAATCAACCAAAACCCTAATGTCACCTAGATACTCCAATGTCACCTCAAGTATCCGTGGGTATGATTATACGATATGCATCACACAATCTCAATTCATATATTCAACCAACACAAAGGACCTCGAAGAGTGCCCCAAAGTTCTACCGGAGAATCACGACGAAAACGTGTGCCAAACCCTATGCATAGGTTCATGGGCCGAACCCGCAAGTTGATCACCAAAACCTACATCAAGTGAATCACGTGATATCCCATTGTCACCACAGATATCCACGGCAAGACATACATCAAGTGTTCTCAAATCTTTAAAGACTCAATCCGATAAGATAACTTCAAAGGGAAAACTCAATTCATTACAAGAGAGTAGAGGGGGAGGAGAAACATAAGATCCAACTATAATAGCAAAGCTCGCGATACATCAAGAACGTGCCAAATCAAGAACACGAGAGAGAGAGAGAGAGAGAGAGAGAGAGAGATCAAACACATAGCTACTGGTACATACCCTCAGCCCCGAGGGTGAACTACTCCCTCCTCGTCATGGAGAGCGCCGAGATGATGAAGATGGCCACCCGTGAGGGTTCCCCCCTCCAGCAGGGTGCCGGAACAGGGTCCCGATTGACTTTTGGTGGCTACAGAGGCTTGCGGCGGCGGAACTCCAGATCTATTGTCTGTTCTGGAAGTTTTACGATACGTAGGTATATATGGGTACAAGGGGTACATCGGTGGACCGAAGGGGGGGGCACGAGGCAGGGGGGCGCGCCCCCTACCCTCGTGAGCACCTCCTTCATCTTCTGACGTAGGGTCCAAGTCTATCCGGTAGGTTTCCTTCCAAAAATAACTTCTCCAGTTGATTTCGTTCCGTTTTGACTCCGTTTTATATTCCTTTTCCTCGAAACACTGAAATAGGCATAAAACAACAAATCTGGGCTGGGCCTCCGGTTAATAGGTTAGTCCCAAAAATAATATAAAAGTGGAAAATAAAGCCCAATATTGCCCAAAATAGTAGATAATATAGCATGGAGCAATCAAAAATTATAGATACGTTGGAGACGTATCATCCGTACAAAATCATATAGTCTGGCTATGCTTCATCTTCACCACACAAAATATTCACATCATGCACAACCCCGATGACAAGCCAAGCAATTGTTTCATACTTTTGACGTTCTCAAACCTTTTCAACTTTCACGTAATACATGAGCGTGAGCCATGGACATAGCACTATAGGCGGAATAGAATATGATGGTGGAGAAGACAAAAAGGAGAAGATAGTCTCACATCAACTAGGCGTATCAACGGGTTATGGAGATGCCCATCAATAGATATCAATGTGAGTGAGTAGGGATTGCCATGCAACGGATGCACTAGAGATATAAGTGTATGAAAGCTCCAACTGAAACTAAGTGGGTGTGCATCCAACTTGCTTGCTCATGAAGACCTCGGGCATTTGAGGAAGCTCATCATCGGAATATACATGCCAAGTTCTATAATGAAAATTCCCACTAGTATATGAAAGTGATAACTCAAGAGACTCTCTATATGAAGAACATGGTGCTACTTTGAAGCACACGTGTGGAAAAAGGATAGTAGCACTGCCCCTTCTCTCTTTTTCTCTCATTTTTTTTATTTTTTGGTGGGCTTCTTTGGCCTCTTTTTTTATTTGGGCTTCTTTGGCCTCTTTTATTTTTTTTGTAAAGTCTGGATTCTCATCCCGACTTATGGGCGAATCATAGTCTCCATCATCCTTTAATAATGATGATCATCACACTTTTATTTACTTACAACTCAATGTTTAGAACAAAGTTATGACTCTATATGAATGCCTCCGGCGGTGTACCGGGATGTGCAATGATCTAGCGTAGCAATGACATAAAAAATGGACAAGCCATGAAAACATCATGCTAGCTATCTTACGATCATGCAAAGCAATATGACAATGATGCTCAAGTCATGTATATGATGATGATGGAAGTTGCATGGCAATATATCTCGGAATGGCTATGGAAATGCCATGATAGGTAGGTATGGTGGCTGTTTTGAGGAAGGTATATGGTGGGTTTATGGTACCGGCGAAAGTTGCGCGGCACTAGAGAGGCTAGCAATGGTGGAAAGGTGAGAGTGCGTATAATCCATGGACTCAACATTAGTCATAAAGAACTCACATACTTATTGCAAAAATCTATTAGTTATTGAAACAAAGTACTACGCGCATGCTCCTAGGGGGGTATATTGGTAGGAAAAGACCATCGCTCGTCCCCGACCGCCACTCATAAGGAAGACAATCAATAAATAAATCATGCTCCGACTTCATCACATAACGATTCACCATACGTGCATGCTACGGGAATCACGAACTTCAACACAAGTATTTCTACAATCCACAACTACCCACTAGCATGAGTCTAATATCACCATATTTATATCGCAAAACTATTGCAAGGAATCAAACATATCATATTCAGTGATCTACAAGTTTTATGTAGGATTTTATGACTAACCATGTGAATGACCAGTTCCTGTCATCTCTCCAAATAGATATAAGTGAAGCAAGAGAGTTTAATTATTTATACAAAAGATATGCCCGTGCTCTAACAAATCTAAGTGAAGCAAAAGAGCATTCTACAAATTGCGGTTTTCTATGTAAAGAGAAACAGGCAATCCAAACTTCAAATGATATAAGTGAAGCACATGAAGCATTCTATAAAGCCATACTCAAAAGATATAAGTGAAGTGCATAGAGCATTCTATAAATCAACCAAGGACTATCTCATACCAGTATGGTGCATAAAATAAAAATGAAAACTAAATGCAAAAGACGCTTCAAGATTGCACATATCGCATGAACGAAACGAATCCGAAAACATACCGATACTTGTTGAAGAAAGAGGGTATGCCTTCCGGGGCATCCCCAAGCTTAGACGCTCGAGTCTCCTTGAATATTTACTTGGGGTGCCTCGGGCATCCCCAATCTTGAGCTCTTGACTCTCTTCCTTCTCACATCGAGACCTTCTCGATTATCGAACACTTCATCCACACAAAACTTCAACAGAAAACTCGGTAAGATCTGTTAGTATAATGAAGCAAATCACTAATCTAAGTACTGTTGCAAACCAATTCATATTTTGTTTTTGCATTGTGTCTACTGTAATATAACTTTTTCATGGCTTAATCCACTGATATGAATCGATAGTTTCATCAAAACAAGCAAACTATGCATCAAAAACAGAATCTGTCCAAAACAGAACAGTCTGTAATAATCTGAACATTCACCATACTTATGTTACTTCAAAAATTCTACCAAAATTTGGAAAAATACAAAATTGGTATAGGAATACATTGCAAAAAGAATCATAACCATTTGTCATTCCAGCAAAAAAATGTAAAATCGCGCACTTCAGCCAAAGTTTCTGTCCTGCACCGTACAAATCATCAAGCAAATGTAAACATCTTAAAGGCAAACCTTGGCACATTATTTTTATAATACAAGGAATTGTACAAGGGGATAATTATTTTTATTGAAAAGTTTATGTAATCAAGATTCACAAAGTTTCCGTGAGCATGAACAAAGTTCAAGGCTAGCTCCCACTTCAACAATGCTTGTCTTTCTCACTTTCACTTTTTTTTGAAAAAGTTTTGGGTTCCCCTCTTTATTTTTGTTGATTTTAAACTATATGAAAGCACTCAACAGAAATAAATGACTCTCTAAAACTTCTGGGTTGTCTCCCTAGCAGCGCTTTCTTTAAAGCCATTAAGCTAGGCATACAGTGCTCAAGTAATGAATCCACCCGGATCCCAAGGTATATCAAAGCAAATTTTAATTAACAATGATTTCTAATTTAGTAGTGAGCACAAAGTAACATATATCATGTAACAACGAAGTCTAACTCTCTTCCTATGCATAGGCATGTCATAAAAGAACAATTCATGCACACAAGGTAAAGGCCAATGCATAGTATAAGCAGTTTCTTGCAATTTTATCATATTGGAAACATAGAGAGGTGGAGATATAGTTCATCTCTCATAATAATTGCAAGTAGGAGCAGCAAGCACATGCATATTATATTCAACAAAATCATCATGTGCAACGGTAAAAGGCAACCCATCAATATAATCCTTAATAAGTGCAAACTTCTTCGATATAGTGTAGTCGGGAGAATTCAAAAAGATAATAGGACTATCGTGTGTGGGTGCAATAGCAACAATTTCATGTTTAACATAAGGAACTATAGCAAGTTCATCTCCATAAGCATAATTCATATTGGCATCATGGCCACAAGCATAGCAAGCATCATCAAAAAGGGATATTTCAAGAGAATCAACGGGATCATAACAATCATCATAGTAATCATCCTTCGGTAAGCACGAAGGGAAAGTAAACAAGGTATGAGTTGAAGAGCTACTATCATTAGAAGTTTGGCACGGGTAGCTAATCCGCTCTTCCTCCTTTTGTTCTTCGCTCTCCTCCTCATCTTTTTCATCCAATGAGCTCACAGTTTCATCAATTTCTTCTTCCATAGACTCCTACAAAATATTAGTTTCTTCTTGGACAGCGGAGACTTTCTCAATAAGCGCATTAATATAGGAATTATATTCATAATTATCATAGCAATATCTTAAGATAGCTAAATTTTCAGGCCTATAAACATCATCATCATAAGCTTCATGCTTTTCAAACAAAGATTCAATTTCATAAGCACCCTCAAAAGCAACAAATTCTTCTATTTGTTCCACATCATAGTAATCATATATACCATTAGCGTAAGAAGCTAAGGTTTCATTATTATTAAACTCACATGAAAAGGGAAGGTGTGGAGCCTTCACCTTAGAGCAACAAGTATAATCATATCTCAAGCATAGTTGCCTAGCATACCAATTTAATATATGAATTTGATCCCATAATAGTTTCCCTTTTTGTATCAAGCGGTAATCCCTAAAGTATTCACGCTGATCCAACATTACTCCCATTACATAATTGAATGGGTTTTCTCAGGATTATTAAAGTAGTACATAATATTTTTCACATAACCAGCATCGAGGGTTTTAGGAGGTTCCCCATCTCCATGAGTAGCAAGTACACCTAAATTTTTTGGTATTTCGTGTTCCATATCCATAACTAAAGATAGAAGACAACTAAGAAAAACAAATAAAAATTACTTAGTGATAAAGCAAACAAGCACAGACGAGAATATTCACCCCATGCTATTGCTCCCCGGCAACGGCACCAGAAAAAGGTCTTGATAACCCACAAGTATAGGGGATCGCAATAGTTTTCGATAAGTAAAAGTGTAGAACCCAACGAGGAGCTAAAGGTAGAACAAATATTCCCTCAAGCTCTATCGACAACCGATACAACTCTACGCACGCTTGATGTTCGCTTTACCTAGAACAAGTATGAAACTAGAAGTACTTTATAGGTGTTTTTGGATAGGTTTGCAAGATAATAAAGATTACGTAAATAAAAAGTAAGGGTTGTTTAGATAAAGAAACAATAAAGTAAATATAGCGAGTGTGGAAAAGTGGTGGTAGGAGTTGTGAAATTGCCCCTAAGCAATTGACTACTTTACTAGACCGATAGCAAGTATTATGTGGGAGAGGCCACTGCTAGCATGTCATCCCTGACTTGGAATTCTATGCACTTATGATTGGAACTATTAGCAAGCATCCGCAACTACTAATGTTCATTAAGGTAAAATCGAACCATAGCATTAAGGTATATTGGTCCCCCTTCAATCCCGTATGCATCAATTTCTGTACTAGGTTGAAGCTTCTGTCAGTCTTGCCCTCCAACACATAGTCCCATCAACATACAGCTAACCCTATGGTGTGATCCACGCGCGCGCTCATATGATGGGCACCAAAGGACAGCAACATAACCACAAGCAAATTAAATCAATCATAGCAATTCATCAACCACCGATAGGACAACGAAAATCTACTCAGACATCATAGGATGGCAACACGTCATTGGATAATAATATGAAGCATAAAACACCATGTTCAAGTAGAGGGTACAGTGGGTTGCAGGAGAGTGGACCGCTGTAGATAGAGGGGGGAAGGTGATGGAGATGTTGGTGAAGATGGCGGAGGTGTTGGTGTGGATCGCGGTGATGATGATGATGGCCACGGCAGCGTTCCGGCGCCACCGGAAGAGAAGGGGAGAGGGAGCCCCTTCGTCTTCTTCTTCCTTGACCTCCTCCCTAGATGGGAGAAGGGTTTCCCCTCTGGTCCTTGGCCTCCATGGCATGGGAGGGGCGAGAGCCCCTCCGAGATTGGATCTGTCTCTCTATCTCTCTCTGTTTCTACGTTCTCAGATTCTTCCCTTTCACCGTTTCTTATATTCCAGAAATCTATAACTCCGATTGGGCTGAAATTTTAACACGACCTCTATCCGGATATTAGCTTTCTTACGGCGAAAGAAGGGCATCAACCGCCTTACGGGTGGCCCACAAGGGACAGGGGCACGCCCCCTGCCTCGTGGCCACCTCAGGCACCGTCTTGTGTGGATTTTTCTTCCAAAAAATCATATATATTCCAAAAAAAGCTCCGTCAGTTTTTATCCCGTTTGGATTCCATTTGATATGGATATTCTGCGAAACATAAAACATGCAACAGACAGGAACTAACACTGGGCACTGGATCAATATGTTAGTCCCAAAAATAGTATAAAAAGTTGCCAAAAGTATATGAAAGTTGTAGAATATTGGCATGGAATAATCAAAAATTATAGATACGATGGAGACGTATCAGTGATCAACACAAATTTCTCTAAAGAACATGTTTGACTAAAATAATTTGGAATGTGTTGAATTTTCCATATGAGTTTTCAAAGATTTGCCATGCCACGTCGCACAAAAATGCAATGTATTTTAGAATAAAGCATAATAATCTTGCCATGGATCATTGCCATTGTTTGGTAGCACTGGAAGCACTAGCTAGAGCATACAAAGACCAATAGCAAAACACCGCCATGCAAAATGAACATGCTCGGCAAAGCAGTAGCTAGAACATTAGCCAGGCAAAACTGAACATAAAAATGCTATACAATCAAACAAGAACTTCGGACATGTATCAAAATGAACATGCCAAAAATTCATGGCTAAAAACTAAATAGGGTGGCAACTACATGAAAACAACACAAGGTAAAACTCAGGCCGTGGCAGTTTTGACATCAATTGCCCATTGCAATTTCTATGTGTTGCTTTCATTCTACACGTCAATTTTTTCGTAGTTCCCTGCTTTTCTATATGCAGTCATGGCAATTCTCCCCTAAAAACCACACACCCTACCACCAGTATAATTACATGAAGAATGAAAAAAATATATCGAAAAACAGAGAACCTAGAGAGAACGGTGTGGGTGCAAGGAGAATAAGATGGGCGGGGCGGGGGGAGAGGGTGGGTCGTCCTTCATGAGCACCAATGGCGTTGGTCTGGTCATTGGCCTCCCTCTCACCTCGATACCGTCGCAAAAATCAAACGACCTCCTCCCAGTACCCTCGCCCCCACCACCACCTTGCTCTAGGCCTCCTTCTCAGCAGAGGCCATCCACAACACTGATTGCAAGCAACGATGCGCACCAGCATCCAGCACTTGGTGATACACATCTCGTGGGGAGGCGTGCGGCTTCAGAGATGGCCTTCCTCGGCGGTAGAGTCACCAACTTGGTCCCGTCCTCTAGGAGGGCTCGTTGTCGTACTCAACTCCCACCATTTGTCGGCTCGCCGTCCGCAGCCGTCACCATCGCTAGGCTCCATCATCACGACCTCACGGAGTTTGAGATGTATCGGTGATAAGCTCCTAGCTAGCGTGGAATCCGACGGATTATGCAATGGTCCCTGTCGAGGACACCGGCGTGAGGTCTTTCCCTCTCTGCGCTCGAAAATGGGGCAAATGGGATGCCAATGGGGGGGGGGCACCAGCTGTTGATTGCATATGTAGCGACCCGACCCGAATGGACCAAGTCTCTGTGCTTAAGTGTCATCCCTGGATCGGTAGGCTGACACACACAGTACTCGAGGATTTATAACAGAGGTAAATCACATGTATAAAGTAACATAAATACTATTACCTCAATCCAAAATAGCGGAAGTAACAAGGTTGTGGATTCCCATCAACACCAACGGCAAAGTTGAGTGTAGTACTCGTAACCCTAACGTATCACTTACTCGTCGTATGATAATCCTGCAACATGAGACGTTGCAGCCACAGGGGGTCAGTACATTGAATGTACTGGCAAATTCACACCATAGAGAATGATGAACAAAGGCTATCACTACATGCATATTTGGCTGGTGGAAAAGCTCTATGGTTATATGTTTTTGCGAAAAGCCAATTTTTCCCTACTGCAAAGGAATACATTTTAATTAACTATCATGGTGGTTGTTGAACATTGAGAATGGTTGACAGCATTCTCAATCCCAATTAAGTAACATCATTAAAACCCAACAATATTCATTTAAAGTAACTAATGAGATCAACAGGATAATCCAAGAACTAGATACTCAAGACGTCCATAACCGGGGACACGGCTAATCATGATTAGTTTATACACTCTGCAGAGGTTTGCGCACTTTTCCCCGCAAGACTCGATCTCCTCCGTTGGATTTCTCGCACTACATGGTGTTTTAGAAACGAATGACCGAGACATAGTCTTTCAGAAGCGTTTGCACCTTACGATGGGTAGACCGTACCACCTATAACCCCTACATCTGCTAGTCTACCACTATAAGAGTTCACACGACTTAATCAACTATGCTAGAGCCCATAATAGCTTGTGGCTGCACACGGAAGTTTCTAGTATGAAAAATCTCATGATCCCTTTGAGCCTGGGTGGCGAACCATAGGAGGATCACACGGTATATCCCCGGGATCTCCTAGGACAACACTGGTATTTCCCCAGGTGTCCGGGCAAGTCCACTGGTATATCCCCAGGGTGCCCCTAGCAATCCACCCAGATGTGTATTAAAGTTGCCACCTTAAGTTGAACCATTAATTAAGAATCTCACCTCTGACATGGATTTCACTCAAACCCAAACCACGTCTACGAGCATAGCATAGCAATATAAGCAACACGTAGAATTAACTCCCAAGGGTTTGATAGTAACAGGGCAATAGGTTCCTACCTCATCAACTACTTCCCAACCCACAAGTTAATGACATCCTAACCATGCAATGTTTGAGGACTGGAACTAATGCATAAAACCTGGGTGATAAAGGGTATGATCAAAATGTGAACTTGCCTGCAATGTTGATGAAGATGATTCGCACTCAAAACTCTTGATAGTTCTACTTGTCACACTCCGGTCAATCTATCGTAATCAAGCAATATTAACCACACATAAGCAATCACTGAAAAGATCAGAAAGAATGAAAAAGATGATTCAGAAAACTTCAAAACCAAGCAAATAACTCTTGCAACATAAAACAATTTCTAACAGTACCAAAATTATGTGAATTTGGCATTATCAGAAAGTTTAGGTCAAGAGCTTCGATTTGCAAAAAGAATCAACTCAAACGGAGTTACGGAACTCAAGTTATGACCAAACGAAGTTTGAATTCAAATCTGATCTAATTCAAATTTTAAACTTTTCCAAAAACATGTTTGAGTTGTTTTAATGGATAGAGGGGATCATAACAAAGACGTGGGCGTTGGTTTCATTGGATTTGGACTAACGAGTAAAAAGTTATAGTCATTTAAAAATCAGGGACTAATCGGTAAATAAAATCTTCACGGATGGGTCCCTGGCCGAAATTAACAGAAAAAACACACAAAAATAACGGACGTTCACTAACTAGTTCTAAACAGAGAACGTTCTCTAAATAGATCTAACTAAAAAAACTAAACCGGTTTTTTAACGAAAACCGAAATAAACCTAAAGGAAAATAAACCAGACCGGGGCGGTTTTATACCAGTTCGGGGCGGTTCTTCGGTGAGGAACCGGCGGCGGATCTCCGGCGAGTCCGGCGTCGGGCGTGGTCGCCGGTGGTGCTCCGGTGGCGTGGGGCGGCGCAGCGTGGGCAGCGGCGTCCGGAGCGGCAAGCGGCGCGGCAGCAGCGAGCGGCGTAGCAGGTGGAGGGCGGCGGCGGCAAGGTGCGGCCAGGGCGGCGGAGATGCGAGCGCTGGCGACGGCGAGATCTGCGGCGGCGGCGCGACTACGAGGAGCGGCGGCGGCGCGTCTACGAGGAGCGGCGGCGGTGGCGAAAACGGGACCCAGGGGTCCCTGGGTGGCCTTTTAAAGGGGCAAGGGAGGGCGGTGGCGTGGGGAAGGGGGCACGGAGGCCGGGGCGGTCACGGCGGCGGCGGCGATGTCGTGGTGGCGGCGGACTCGGGAGAAGTCCCTGTCGGGGGCAGGAGCGAGGCTGGCGCGCTGGGCTGGGCCTTGGACTGGCAGGAGCTGGGCTGGGCCTTGGCCTGGCAGGAGCTGGGCCGGCCTAGTTCGGTGGAGGGAAGTATTAAAAAACATTTTCCAGACAATAGAAATAAAAAAATTAAATGAAAATATTATATAGGCATATAATATATCAAAATTTTCAGAAAAAGATTTCCAACAACATGGTCATTTTTATAATGCCAAATAAAATCCACACAAATTCAGATAATTCAAAGAGTGCTACTGGTCTAATAAAATCCAATAAAAATCATTTTAAAAATACCAAAATGATTTCAATTTAATTTTTCTCCAATTTTCTATTGTAGGGAATCATGTTACCCTAATTTCCATATATTTTATTTTGGGAGAAAAATAATTTGAATAAAACTGAAATAACTCCAAATTGAAAATAAATTCAAAAGAACTTTGAATTTAATTCTTTGAAACTCCCAACTCATATTTCATATATTTTGAAGAAGTCATTTTATCTTCTCTCATGAAAATCATTGAGTTGCATAAAGTTCCAGAATTGGAAATATTTTCAAATGAAATTCAAATATTTTCAACACCCCTTGTCATTTAAATAAATGGAAGAAGTCATGTCATCTTCTCTCCAGGGTTTTGTGTTTGAAAAGAATTTGAATTCATGGAGATCAGAAAGCAAATATGAAAGTTTGGGAAAGTCCTTTTATTCCCTCTCATTTAACTTTCAAAAAGTTTCGAATTCACTCACTTTCAGACAATCAATCAAATCTATTTATTTATTATAACATTCCAAAATTTAGAATTTTGGGATGTTACAAACCTACCACCCTTAAAATGAATCTCGTCCTCGAGATTCGGAGAAGCTAGCAAGAAAAGGTTAGGGTTTGGGGTCTTCTCAAAATCCATCCATCATCACAGGGGGTCTGGGGTGCTACCACCCTTAGAAACATCGTTACAGTCCCATCAATACTCATATACTCCATCCTTATTCTTGACAGGCCGGTATTCTCAGATCTTTTAGGAAAACTCCTTCTCTGGGCTCTTCCGGTAGTGGCATAACCTTTTCCTCAATTCTTCTGTCTTTCATCTTGGTAAGGTTCTTCTGTGACTGGATCTTCTTAGCTGACGGGTCTGGCGCCAAAACTAAACAACTATCGATATCTCATGGTGGTCAACAATTTATGGTTTCTCCTGCAAGAAATGGGTCTGGGTTGAACCTCACCATATAGCCTACGGTTGGCAAAACCTGCCTTGTACAAGGGAAAAAATACCTATACCATTCTAGGGCTTAAACAAGGTTTTGATCGTCATCTCTTTACTATAGGTAAGTCACTCAGATTTACCATCCCATATAGCAAGGCGAACAATAAGAGTAAGTCGGTATGGTGATCAATCCATCCCGCACCCAAATCATTACCATGTATACAGTTTAGCGAATCTCGCATACTAACACTCGGTCATCCTCACAAGCATTGCAGAATTTCTCTTGTCCATGAACTGCGTTCGGAATAATCCATAGATTCTGCAAGCCAAACAACCATCTATCGTTCCTTCACAACTCTCAGGTTTTGTGTTACTCCTATAAGATCGTCTATCGATAAGGGCGCATATCCTCTTCTAGGGTTTTTCCTTCAGCAAGAGTGTGCTTGCTTCTTGGCAGGTCCTGGGGCCTGTGGGTTATGGCCCATCTCATCACTTGTAGTCCTTGAACTTATCATCGGGCAACTGATCATTATTCCAACTTCCAACTTCCTAGTATTCTTAAATCCATCCAATTGTACTGTCTTCCTTCCTTCTATTAGCACCAAACTAGGACATGATTACTCAGACTCATCATGGAGTTTCCATTGATCCATATTTCCAACATCATACCTCCTTTATATCCAATAGTAATTCATCTCTTCATCCTCGTGGGATATCCCTCATACCGAGATAAAAACTTATACTTATGGAGTCCATATTCCACTTCGTGGAACATCCTTATCCTTTCCAGGGTCAAGCGTCCTTACAGGGAAATATTGGCCATCTCTGCATGGCACTTCTTCAACTGGGAAACGTGAAACACATCTTGAACTCCTGACAGTCCTTCGGATGACTCCAACTTGTTGGCCACTTCTCCCATACGCTCCAAAACTCGGTATGGTCCTACAAATCTCAGGGCTAACTGTCCCTTAACTCCAAATCGTTTAACTCCTCGCAGAGGGGTTACACGAAGACATGCTCTGTCTGCAATTTCATAGACTACCTCCTTGAGTTTTTGAGTCTACATAACTCTTCTGCCTGGACTGAGCTACCTTCAGTCTATCTCGAATAAACTTAACATTCTCTTCTGACTCCTTGATCACATTTGGTCCAACTGACGTCTCCAACTTCATCCCACACACTCTTGGGGTATCACACATATCGAGACAAAAATCGTATTCATTTTGTCCGAAATCCACTCAGTGGAGTATCCTTATCTTTTCCAAGGGTCAATGGTTCTTACAGGGTACTACCACCCTTAAAATGCACAAATCTTCCATAGACCATATTTCTCATATCCTCAAAAATGGTCAAAATTCTTCTTCATAGGGTAAGAACTCATAAAATCCATATCAGTTCCAACGATGCTAACTTTATTCATTCTCAATTGAGTACAATCTCTCGCTTTTCCATTACATGTCTCAACTCAACACCTCAATATCAAAGAAGACGTTCTCACTTCTACTACTCCATTTCTTTTATTGCAAACTCAACTATCTAGCACAAGTTTCCTTCTCCTTGGGGCATTCTCTGGCAAAGTGCCCTGCTCTATTACAACTAAAACATATTACTTCTGACAAGTATCAAGGTTTCCTTTTTGGGCAACTATTGAGGTAGTGCCCTGACTCCTTGCACCTGTAACAGGTGATATGACTCAGGTCCTTCCTGGAATCCAATCTGCTTCTCTTCCTGGACTTTTCCATGCCAATCATGGCTTCTATTTCTTGTGGGTCATATTCTACTTCCTCTGTCGGGAATTCTACTAGATCCCCATTCATACAATTCTGGGAGATGTGTCCTTCTTCTCCACATGAATAGCATGACTTGGTGTAGGGTTTAATTGGTTCTTCTTTGGGCGTGTCCTCCATCTCTTCCTTCATCACGGGTTCTTCTAAAATTTCCATAAGGGCTCCTTTCTTTACTTCTTTCTTCAGCTGTACGGTTCATTGTACCATGGGGTAAATGTGACACTAAGCAGGATAGTGGGTAGTCCCTTCACACAAGAAACAAGTAATCTGCCTAGTTGGGCATTCTTCAATTGGATGAGTTCCTTCACAATTAGGGCATTCATCCTTGTGTTCTTTATGGGTGTGTCCGATTTCTCCACAAATCTTGCATGCACAAGGTTTCTTCATATCCTTTCCATAAGGCTTCAACTCCTGGGACACAAACCGAGACTTTGGCAAAGTCAACTTAAATTCTTTCCAAGTGGTTATCCCTTGCCATCCATTGATGGTTTGGTACATCCTCCACCAAGTAGCAGCACCTCTTTCAAAGCACTAAAGAGCATGCTGGGTCATATCCTTTCCGACTACAGGATTATTCTTCATGTGATCCTCCATGTTCTGAATCCATCGGTCTGTCTCCAATAGACTCATCGGTCCAGAAAATATAAGCTCATCTTCATTCATCCTCTATTGGGTCCATGGGTTTGGGGTGAGATAAGAGAGATAGAGAGGGATGCACATAATGCAAACAACAGTTTTGAAAAGACAGACTTTATTTGTGGCCGTCGGGAAAACATCAACAAATGATAGCTCACAAACGTCGCATCTAACGTAGGTAGATAACAGGGGTTGGGTCTTCTAGAGGTTAATAAATCTTCAAGTCATCAAACTCTTCAAGTCTTGTTCATGCCTCCAATGGCTTCTTCCGATCATGCTTGTCTTTCTCAAGTTCTTTTGCCAGATCAGCTCTGTTGACGCGAAGTCTCTCATGACGTCCTTTAATATTCTGGAGTTGCATTCCAAACTTCTGGTTTCAACATCCTTCACATGTACCATGGTCATACTGTCCTTCAGTTCCTGACAAATCTCTGGTATCTCGAGGTTGTAGCTCCTCCAGCTTGGCTAGTTTCAGCTTTTGGTTCCTGAGTTCTTCATGAAATGCTTCCTTGTCTAATACGGCTTCATGGAGCTCCACCTTAAACTTCTTGATGTACTACTCCAGATCCTGGTGATACACCGGCTAAGGTTAAAACTTCATCTTACTAATAGGTGCTCCATCAGCCTTCTTCCATCAATCCATTTTGAAGAAATGCATCCTTAACTCAGCACGGTGACAATAGCATCAGTGGGTGATGACATCACGGATAACCGTGTTTCTGCTCTTGTCATTCCCATGAGCTATCATTCCATAGTTGATATCTCCTGCCTTAGGGTTTTCTTTGACAAAACTTCGAGTTCTCATGCTCCTTGTTTCAGTCTTTCTCCGATACACCTTGATCTCGGGTATTGACAACTTCCATAGTCTGCCAAGTTCCATAAGGGTAGCCTTCCTAGGTCATACAAATCTGGGAATTCTTCAGAGCCTTCAATTCTCCTAGTCTTCGGAGTCTTCAACCGTTGTAGTTTCCATTATTCATAATGTATGGTCAAATCCTCTTCATTCCGAATGATCTCGGTTGTCCGATATCTTGTAATTCTTGAAGTGATCCCATCACCCGAATTTTCGTGTGGTCAAAAGGGAAAAGGGGGTATGGTCTCACTAAAAGGGAATATTTGAATAAGCTGAGAAGAGAAGAGAGGTAAAAGATCTTTTTGAAAGGGAAACTTGTAGAGAAAAATCTTTGCTATGGGCTTGCCAGTTTCTAGGGTCACGTCCTATAGTCAACATGTGCTCTGATACCATCTTGTAGTGACCCGACCCGAATGGATCAAGTCTCTGTGCTTAAGTGTCATCCCTGGATCGGTATGTTGACACACACAGTACTCGAGGATTTATAACAGAGGTAAATCACATGTATAAAGTAACGTAAATACTATTACCTCAATCCAAAATAGCGGAAGTAACAAGGTTGTGGATTCCCATCAACACCAACGGCAAAGTTGAGTGTAGTACTCGTAACCCTAACGTATCACTTACTCGTCGTATGATAATCCTGCAACATGAGACGTTGCAGCCACAGAGGGTCAGTACATTGAATGTACTGGCAAATTCACACCATAGAGAATGATGAACAAAGGCTATCACTACATGCATATTTGGCTGGTGGAAAAGCTCTATGGTTATATGTTTTTGCGAAAAGACAATTTTTCCCTACTGCAAAGGAATACATTTTAATTAACTATCATGGTGGTAGTTGAACATTGAGAATGGTTGACAGCATTCTCAATCCCAATTAAGTAACATCATTAAAACCCAACAATATTCATTTAAAGTAACTAATGAGATCAACAGGATAATCCAAGAACTAGATACTCAAGACGTCCATAACCGGGGACACGGCTAATCATGATTAGTTTATACACTCTGCAGAGGTTTGCGCACTTTTCCCCGCAAGACTCGATCTCCTCCGTTGGATTTCTCGCACTACATGGTGTTTGAGAAACGGATGACCGAGACATAGTCTTTCAGAAGCGTTTGCACCTTACGATGGGTAGACCGTACCACCTACAACCCCTACATCTGCTAGTCTACCACTGTAAGAGTTCACACGACTTAATCAACTATGCTAGAGCCCATAATAGCTTGTGGCTGCACACGGAAGTTTCTAGTATGAAAAATCTCATGATCCCTTTGAGCCTGGGTGGCGAACCATAGGAGGATCACACGGTATATCCCCGGGATCTCCTAGGACAACACTGGTATTTCCCCAGGTGTCCGGGCAAGTCCACTGGTATATCCCCAGGGTGCCCCTAGCAATCCACCCAGATGTGTATTAAAGTTGCCACCTTAAGTTGAACCATTAATTAACAATCTCACCTCTGACATGGATTTCACTCAAACCCAAACCACGTCTACGAGCATAGCATAGCAATATAAGCAACGCGTAGAATTAACTCCCAAGGGTTTGATAGTAACAGGGCAATAGGTTCCTACCTCATCAACTACTTCCCAACCCACAAGTTAATGACATCCTAACCATGCAATGTTTGAGGACTGGAACTAATGCATAAAAACTTGGTGATAAAGGGTATGATCAAAATGTGAACTTGCCTGCAATGTTGATGAAGATGATTCGCACTCAAAACTCTTGATAGTTCTACTCATCACACTCCGGTCAATCTATCGTAATCAAGCAATATTAACCACACATAAGCAATCACTCAAAAGATCAGAAAGAACGAAAAAGACGATTCGGAAAACTTCAAAACCAAGCAAATAACTCTTGCAACATAAAACAATTTCTAACAGTACCAAAATTATGTGAATTTGGCATTATCAGAAAGTTTAGGTCAAGAGCTTCGATTTGCAAAAAGAATCAACTCAAACGGAGTTATGGAACTCGAGTTATGACCAAACAAAGTTTGAATTCAAATCTGATCTAATTCAAATTTTAAACTTTTTCAAAAACATGTTTGAGTTGTTTTAGTGGATAGAGGGGATCATAACAAAGACGTGGGCATTGGTTTCGTTGAATTTGGACTAATGAGTAAAGAGTTATAGTCATTTGAAAATTAGGGACTAATCGGTAAATAAAATCTTCACAGATGGGTCCCTGGCCGAAATTAACAGAAAAAAAACACACTAAATAACGAACGTTCACTAACTAGTTCTAAACAGAGAACATTCTCTAAATAGATCTAACTAAAAAAACTAAACCGGTTTTTTTAATGAAAACCGAAATAAACCTAAAGGAAAATAAACCAGACCGGGGCGGTTTTATACCGGTTCGGGGCGGTTCTTCAGTGAGGAACCGGCGGCGGATCTCCGGCGAGTCCGGCGTCGGGCGTGGTCGCCGGCGGTGCTCCGGTGGCGTGGGGCGGCGCAGCGTGGGCAGCGGCGTCGGGAGCGGCGAGTGGCGCGGTAGCAGCGAGCGGCGCGACAGGTGGAGGGCGGCGGTGGCGAGAAGGTGCGGCCAGGGCGGCGGAGATGCGAGCGCCGGCGACGGCGAGATCTGCGGCGGCGGCGCGACTACGAGGAGCGGCGGCGGCGCGTCTACGAGGAGCGGCGGCGAAAACGGGACCTAGGGGTCCCTGGGTGGCCTTTTAAAGGGGCAAGGGAGGGCAGTGGCGTGGGGAAGGGGGCACGGAGGCCGGGGCGGTCACGGCGGCGGCGGCGATGTCTTGGCAGCGGCGGACTCGGGAGAAGTCCCGGTCGGGGGCGGGAGCGAGGCTGGCGCGCTGGGCTGGGCCTTGGCCTGGCAGGAGCTGGGCCGGCCCAATTCGGCGGAGGGAAGTATTTAAAAAAAACATTTTCCAGACAATAGAAATAAAAAAATTAAATGAAAATATTATATAGGCATATAATATATCAAAATTTTCAGAAAAAGATTTCCAACAACATGGTCATTTTTATAATGCCAAATAAAATCCACACAAATTCAGATAATTCAAAGAGTGCTACTGGTCTAATAAAATCCAATAAAAATTATTTTAAAAATACCAAAATGATTTCAATTTAATTTTTCTCCAATTTTCTATTGTAGGGAATCATGTTACCCTAATTTCCATATATTTTATTTTTGGAGAAAAATAATTTGAACAAAACTCAAATAACTCCAAATTGCAAATAAATTCAAAAGAACTTTGAATTTAATTCTTTGAAACTCCCAACTCATATTTCATATATTTTGAAGAAGTCATTTTATCTTCTCTCATGAAAATCATTGAGTTGCATAAAGTTCCAGAATCGGAAAT
Organism: Triticum monococcum; assembly: GCA_034509565.1. NCBI lineage: Eukaryota > Viridiplantae > Streptophyta > Magnoliopsida > Poales > Poaceae > Triticum > Triticum monococcum. The sequence goes on from CM067845.1 coordinate 48,606,886, forward strand.
ATTTTCAAATGAAATTCAAATATTTTCAACACCCCTTGTCATTTAAATAAATGGAAGAAGTCATGTCATCTTCTCTTCAGGGTTTTGTGTTTGAAAAAAATTTGAATTCATAGAGATCAGAAAGCAAATATGAAAGTTTGGGAAAGTCATTTTATTCCCTTTCATTTAACTTTCAAAAAATTTCGAATTAACTCACTTTCAAACAATCAATCAAACAATCAATTAAATCTATTTATTTATTATAACATTCCAAAATTTAGAATTTTGGGATGTTACAGCATAGGGCGTGGACGTGTCCTCTGCGGTCAGGTTCCAGCGAATGGGTTGGTCCTTCTGACGTGGCATCGTGAGATGCTTGAAGATCCGTGTTTTTCATCCAACGGTTAAAAGGGTGAAAAGTCTTAACATCTGACATCAGCTAGATAAGATTTCCGAAAATCTAACACAGTTTTTTTTAGCTCTTGGGAAAAATATTAACTCTTGCAAACCCTGGTCCACTCGCTGGACAAAATCCACGAAGGAAAGGAGGAAAGAAAACAAAAACCCATCCACACCCCACACTCGCCGGAGCGACGCCAAGCAACACCATCATCGCCTCCGGCAGGCAACCCGAGTCTCCCCATCGTCACCTCCAGCCACTTCACTTCCCCTCCCTCCGCCGCCGGTGCTGCGCCGCGTGCTCGCCGCCCCCTAGAGCGGGCGGGGGACCACCAGGTACACCACTCCGTCCGTGCCCGGTGTTGTCTTCCCTTCGCTCCTCTTCCAGCTCTCCGATTCCACCCGCGCGCCGGAGCTGGGAGGGAGGAAACCAGATGCTGTTCTGTTGCTCTCTCTCGCCCCCAGGAATCCAAACTTATCCGCTCCCACCATTCCAGCAGCAGAGCAGCTCCCCGCGGAAAGTACGCAGCTCCGGCCGGCACAAGAGCAGCAAGGCCGAGCATCAATATTTCAGGGCGCAATCTTTCCGGGCGCGGGCCAGGGACCAACCTTTGCGTGCTCAAGCGCATCCAGATGGTGGCTACGGCCCTCCGGAGCAAGACCCTGAGGCCGAGGGGCACTCGCCAGGCTCCCCGGACGCGGAGACGCTTGCTTCCTGGTTGCGTTCTTGCGGCACCGTGGCCGATGTTCGGCGAGTGCACGGGGTTGCTGTGCGGTCGCCAGATGGTCCGGGGATTTTTCTGGCTAATAATTTGATCACTTCATATGTGAGGTTCCGTGAGATTTCAGACGCGAGGAAGGTGTTTGATGAAATGCCTGACAGGACCGTTGTGTCGTGGACGGCTATGATGAATGGGTATCTGAAGTCAGGGAACTACAGTGAGGTCGTCAGGCTGTTCTTGGACATGATGGCCAGCGGGGAGCGAGGTAACAGCTTGAGTTTCGTTTGCTTGCTGAAGTCTTGTGGTGAGCAATCCAATGCTAAGCTAGGGCAGCAGGTCCATTGTTGTGTTGTGAAAGGAGGGTGGAGCAATGTGATTCTGGATAGTGCCGTTGCACACTTCTATGCTCAGTGTGGTGATGTTGCCAGTGCTTCAATGATGTTCGATAAGATGACCTCTCGTGATGTCATCTCGTGGACAACAATGATCACGGCTTATGTGCAGCATGGGCATGGGGATAAGGCCCTTCAGATGTTTCCGGCGATGATCTCTGAGGGATTTCACCCTAATGAGTTCACCGTGTGCAGCATCCTCAAAGCTTGCGCAGAAGAGAAGGCTCTAAGATGTGGGAAGCAGCTGCATGGTGCTCTTGTGAAGAAGTTGTTCAAAAATGACATCCATGTCGGCAGTGCTCTTGTTACCATGTATGCCAGAAACAGGCAAGTGTCTGATGCTCAGGCAGTGTTTGATATGATGCCTAGAAGAAACACTATTACATGGACTTCTCTGATCTCGGGCTATGCGCAGAGTAGCCAGGCTGAAAAGGCTATCATGTTGTTTCGACAGATGAAGACGCGACGCGTGTCTGTTAACAACCTTACCATTGTTGGTCTTCTTAGTGCCTGTGGCTCCATAAGATCACTCAGTCTTGGTAAGGAACTGCATGCACAGGTAATAAAGAATTCCATTCAAGAGAATCTTCAAATTGGGAGTACGCTTGTTTGGTGCTACTGTAAATGTGGAGAGTATACATATGCTGCACGAATTCTGGAAGAAATGCCAGACCGTGATGCTGTCTCGTGGACAGCTATGATTTCAGGCTACAATAGCGTTGGTCATAGTGCCGAAGCACTTAAGTCATTAGATGATATGTTATGGGATGGTGTGACTCCAAATACCTACACTTATTCCTCAGCTTTGAAAGCCTGTGCGAAACTAGAGGCTCTGCAAGATGGAAGGAGGATTCACGGTGTTGTTAACAAGACTCCTGCCTTCTCAGATGTGTTTGTGGGAAGCTCATTGATCGATATGTACATGAGGTGTGGAAAAGTTGACGAAGCTCGACGAGTCTTCAACGCCATGCCAGAACACAACTTAGTAACATGGAAAGTGATTATTACAGGATTTGCTCAGAATGGCCTCTGTGAAGAGGCTTTTAAGTATATGTACCTAATGCAGCAACAAGGGCATGATGCTGATGACTTTATGCTTTCAAAAGTTCTGACATCATGTGGTGATCTTCAATGGAAGTCAGACTCCATCTCTTTTTCTGGCTCGAATACTGGTTCACTCAGATAGGTAAAGTCTACTGTCTGAGTTAATTTCTGGGGATTAATTTGTACAGAGTTCTTGCAGTTAGCTTAACTATTTATGCTACTAGTAGTTCTCCGCGTACTCTGTATCGGTTATCATGGGATGTGATTGCTTTTGAGATTGAGCAATTACACGAAAAGAAATATTGATTTATTTTATTCTGTTTCCTGCACTAGTGATGCTAGGTAATTGATATTGTTTATTTACTGTTAAGAGTTTTAGTATCTGAATTCCAGAGTTGGTGTATTCTACCAGAAAGCCAAGTTTCAAGCAATAATAACATTGCAACACATTTAAATTATGTAGCACATGTGAGGTTTTCTTTGGGGTAATATGGAGGATGCAACTGTTATATATTGTTGAACCTTGCATTTGATTTTACGCCAATTCTGTTTTTTTTTTGCTGCAATGTTTTCAGAGTTGTCTTGCTTAAACAAATGAAATTTTCTTGCAGCAATTATCTATCTCAGAATTATCACTGAACTACTACTTTTCGAACCCTAATCCCAGATTTGTACTTATTGTGCTAATGTTATCATAAAGCTGCACATTTTACCAGCTGGACAACTATGAACCACATGGCATGCACATGTGGCTCTGCTGACCTCAGAGTGGTTAACCTGTTGGCCTATTGTTGCAGCTCATGCTAAAAAAAGGTGTAGTTTCCTGGTAATATGTGCGGAGAATGCGTAGTTTGTGAATATTTTTTCAAGAAGCATATTTCTTTTGTCTTGGTTGATGCTATATGTCAATTTAACATGTTTTCTAATGTTTTTCTCACTAAATTCTGTTCTTGTTAATTGAAAGAATCTAAAACCCCCAAGATGTTACTTAGATTCAGAAAGTTTCCATCCACTTCATCAGTTTGTTGCTTGAATAGCTGATTCTTGCTCTAATGTTTAGCTTGTCATATAATGTAATCAGATACAAACCCTTCTTATTTCTGAACACTTGGGAAAGGTGATGACAGAGATAATGAAACAAGAGCAAATAATTGATGGAGTAAAGCCGTTGCAATAGTTATTCTAATGAAATGTTATATGTCAAAAGTATTAGTAACAACCAGCCTGTTATTAGTTATCCATATACTCATCCACATCAGATCCCCTGTCTGGCCACATTAGAATACTCATCCACATCGAACAGACAAACAAACTTTAAGAACACCTTTTGTGCTTCATCTTCTAAGACATTGCTTGATATTGTTACATTGTGAAGTAGATTGCTATATGAGTTTCATGATAGATACAATTATTGATGATTTCTGCATTGAAGTCACACACTACAACTAAAAGGAGAATGTTAGTTCCTTTTCCAGTACCGTATGTATTTTTTCATGGAAATGCAAATCTTAGAATGAATACTTAATGCATGCGTAAATAGTGAAAACATTTGTGACAGAAACACTGGATCTCCATATTAATATATCTGACATGAGTACAGTGTGAAATGCCAATTCTGTTTGTTCTTGGCTTCACTTATTCTGGTTTTGTCACTGCCTTGTATTGTTTGTAGAAGTAAAATTGCCCATATCAACATCAAGTGTTTGGTTAATGCTATTGCATGGTGCATGAATACAGAACATGCGCCTGTGTCATTTCTCTCTGTTTATTTTCTGGATGCATGGCAGATAAATTGGCAAAAACAAGCACTTCCATATTTTTTATGGTGGCAGCTGTTTAATATACTAATGGTGTTTAATATACTAATCAGCAAACACTAGGTGTATGCAATTCATGACTAACCTCTTTAAGTTTGTCTGAACTTCATTTGGATCATATAGCCTAAAGAAATTGACACCTTTCACTTTGGGAAACCAAAACAAAACAATTAAAGTGATTTGAAATAGTTGGAATTTGAATGACTGTAAAGTTCAGTTAAATATACAGAAGTGTGATGCAGTTCTTGACTCGTACCTTTGAAGCGCCTAGATCATAAATTCTGACTACAGAACATGTGGAAGCTAACAGATTTTGCTTTAGGATAGACATGATACATCAATCTAATGAATCCGAATATGTATATTGTGCAGTTTATAAAACCAAGTATTGAATTGAATGTGATAACCCTTTTTGCACACTGTTCTATTGCCTTCTATCTCATATTGCATAATTTCAGTTTTCTCCTCCAAACAATTCTTTCAATCATCGCGCTGCTTGCAATTGGTTATATAATTGCTACATTGTATAAACAGAAGATCTATGTTAGCGATATATTGCCTTATACAACAGCATGTATGTCATATATGTGCCCCACGTGAGGTCTTTCAACATGTTTCATCTATCCTCAATGAGTATGGATTTTCCCTACTGGAGATTCCATGGACACTATAAACCTGTACTAGTCTTTGTATTGCTTCACACAATAATTTGCTATGTGAATGAACAGTTATTTGCTGATTATTTTATTTTGTCTTCTACTTCTTGAAGCCGGCCTTAGAAAGTCAGACGGAGAGTCATGCAAAGGTGTGTCCGGCTCAAGTGATTTTTTTTACATTTAGCAAACTGAGTCCTAATCTCCCCCCCTTCTTTTTAAAATGGATAATAGGGCTTACAGATGCAAAAACATGGCAGTTACAGAAACGGCCAATCTGGATGCTGCAGAGGAAAAGGTAAAGATAATTAAATCTGGGTTTGATCTAGTTTTGGATAGACTGATGGTGTTCGGTAATGAGGAATGATACCGTGGCAGCAAAAAGAAAGAATGCTACAAGAATATCTGCCCTTTCCTTGTTCTAATTTCTTTTATTTTACATCAACTTTTTTTTAATATGTAAAGAAGTAAAAAATTCCCAAATTGATAAATCTCATGAATGCTTTCAGATGCATAATATAATCTTTGTTTTGAGGCTCGTTTTCTTGACTGTGCTCATCTTGCCCTAATCTCGAGTCCAGGCCACAACCTGGAAATGACAGCCTTTTCCTTATGGTATGGCAGCACATTACACAAACACAAGTAACCCATTATACCTTAATACTGATTTTGGTGCAGCATCACCAAGCAGCTTTGCCTACACCTTATGGCAGCACAAATGGGTCACTAACTTGAGTACAAAGTGATGGTTCTGATGCTGCAAAGCTGGGCAGCTTTTTAGTAGCATATTCAGCCATATTATAGAGTACAAGTCTTTTTGTTCTAATGGACTTTGGCTACTGAACCTGGACAGGTTCAATCTGCTTCTAGTGCTCATCAAGTGAGCTGCAAAATATCTAAATTATAGCCTACAAAGCGTAGTGTGTGTTCAGGCACACATTTATAGAAGAAACTAGATTTTGCTACTAGAACAGCCAAGCAAAAAATAATAATCAATACTTGTCTTTACGGATGGGAACTCTATTTATTTAGGCAATTCCTCATATCTGATGCACTCGACAGCTACCATGGTTGGTTTGCCTTCTGCTTTGAGTTGCCTGCAAATACATATCACCTGTTGCAATGCCATGACATTCCAATTATGGTTCATCTCTGTCATCCTAATGTGTTTCCCATCAGGGTTTTTTTTACCAAAGAAAAGGGGTAAATACAATAAAAAGCAGGCTTAATTAGCTTAATAACATAGCTGAACTGTGTAGGTTCCAAGTAATGTCAGCGTTGGGACTTCACCAAGGGGGCCTGCGCATTATTGTTATGTCCAACACCTTGGTGTTCTTGAATGATCTGTTGCATCTGAAATTTATTTGGTGCGTGTGAGAAAGATTCTGATAGAAGAAGATGCAGTGTAACATAATCATTATAGGCAATAACAATACAAAAGCATGCTTCAGTTGCGATGTTCGTGCCATGCATTGTGCTGGTTCAACAGCTTTTTATGTTGCTTAAGCATGCTACTTAAGTACTACACTGCAGTAACATCATTCGTATCTAATGAGACACCAGTGTTGTGTATTGATCAACGTAATACATCTCAAGCGAAAGGCGCTGGCTGGAAGTATGGATGTTTCTGTTTTTTTTTATGATGTACCTCTAATGAAATATGTGACAGGCTGCGAGAAAGGAAGTAGGTGGAGGATGGGATCCCACATGTACGAGAGAAGTTTTATCCTATATCGGACATCAGTGTTACAAGCCCGGTTTCCTGTGAAGCCTATGCAAGCTCAGATCTTAGATCTGGGCTTAAATATGGACAACTCCGTGGCTCTCTGAGTAGTAACTTAACTCCGAATCATACACTTGGTCCAGCGCGAAGAATCTCTCCACTTACAAGCAATAATCAGCCCAGAAGGTGCTTTATTGCTGCTGCTATGCTACTTGTGTGTAGAAAATGATTTGATGCATCGATAATTATTGATCGTGCACTATGCACATATATATAGGTATAAGGGGTGCGACCGGTGTCTTGTCTCCAAGATACAAGTACATACAGGGGAAGAGAGACACTACAGGTGCGGCATACAAAATCCAGACCTACGTACATATACACATGTTCAACACCCCCCCCCCCCCCACCCCCCACAGTCGAAGCGTCGCCGGTGACGCAGAGACTGGACCGAAATCCCTCAAACGTCGAGGTGGGTAGTCCCTTTGTCATGACATCGGCGAACTGCTGATCGGTGGGCACATGGAGAACTCGAACACGACCAAGTGCGACGTGCTCCCTGACGAAGTGAATGTCGAGCTCAATATGTTTCGTCCATCGGTGATGGATAGGGTTAGTAGCGAGATACACCGCGGAGATGTTGTCACAGTAAACAAGCGTCGCCTTGGTAACCTCGCATAGCAACTCCTGAAGTAGCCGTCGTAGCCAAGAGCACTCCGCAACGGCGTTGGCCATAGGCATGTACTCAGCCTCGGCGCTCGATCGTGAGACCGTGGGTTGTCGTTTAGACGACCACGAAATCATAGAGGGCCCAAGGTAGACACAGTAGCCGGAAGTGAAGCGGCGAGTGTCGGGACACCCAGCCTAGTCGGCGTCGGAGTAGGCGACAAGGCTGCTGTCAGGTGATGCCGTTAGGGTGAGACCCATAGTTGTGGTGCCACTTATGTACTGAAGAATACGTTTCACCAGAGCCCAATGAGTGTCACGAGGAGCATGCATATGAAGGCACACCTGCTGGACAGCGTACTGAATGTCCGGACGCGTCAGTGTGAGATACTGAAGCGCACCGACGATGGAGTGGTAGAAGGGAGCGTCGGACGCCGGAGAACCCTCAACGGCGGACATCTTAGCCTTCGTGTCGACAGGCGTAGGAGCAGGCTTGCAGTTAAGCATGCCCGCTCTCTCCAGAAGCTCGTAGGCGTACTTTTGCTGGTGCAGGAAGAAGCCAGTGGCCCGGCGCACAACCTCGATGCCGAGGAAGTAGTGAAGAGCTCCCAAGTCCTTGAGGGCGAACTCGGTGCCGAGGCGAGCTGTAATCTGCTGAATGAGCGATGGCGAAGAAGTAGTTGGGATGATGTCGTCGACGTACAGGAGGAGGTACGCGGTGGCGGGACCCCGGTGATAAACAAATAGGGAGGCATCGGACCGTGTGGACCGGAACCCCTGCTGCTGAAGGAATGCCGCTATCCGCTGGTACCATGCCCGAGGCGCCTGCTTCAACCCGTAAAGAGAACGGGAGAGCAAGCACACGTGGTCCGGATAGTCGGTGTCGACGAAACCAGTAGGCTGCTGACATAACACCTGCTCGTCGAGATGGCCATGCAAGAAAGCATTAGACACATCAAGCTGGTGGACCGGCCAGGCGCGAGAAACAGCGAGCTGGAGAACAGCGCGAATCGTGCCCGGTTTGACAACTGGGGCGAAGGTGTCGGTGAAGTCCATGCCGGCACGCTGGCGAAAGCCGCGCACCACCCAACGCGCCTTGTAGCGCTCAAGGGAACCATCGGGGCGAGTCTTGTGGCGGAAGACCCACTTGCCAGTGATGACATTGGCACGGGGAGGCCGCGGAACAAGCTGCCACGTACGGTTGCGCTGCGGGGCGTCAAACTCCCCACGCATCGCAGCTAGCCAGTTCGGATCCCGAAGGGCTGCGCGAGCGGAGGTGGGTAGCAGAGACGGTGTCGAGGTGGATGCAGCACACGCGTACTCGTCCGACGGGTAGCGCGTGCTGGGACAAAGTGTCCCTGATGCGGAGCATCCCACGTTCATCCCCATGTACACTCCAACTACTCTCCAAGCCCTAAGAGAACATAAGACGAGACCTCATCTATACATCACTACTAGGAAAAGGCCTACTAATGGCGCACCTAATTTGGCCATTAATGGCGCATTAGTGGTACGCCATTAGTACCACGCCATTAGTATAGCCCACGGTGCGCCATTAGTATGCCTCCCAGGGGGCCATGTATACCCAGGTGCTTTGGCATACTAATGGCGCACAACAACAGGATGCGCCATTAGTAACTTCGGCATACTAATGACGCACTGTTCAATGATGCGCCATTAGTATCCTTTGGCATACTAATGGCGCACTATGATGTGATGCGCCATTAGTATGAATATTAGGTTTTTTTTATTTTTTATTTTTCTGTTTTTTGCACAGGTTACAAAATGTATAATTGGACAAAATATAGACAGCACACATCAACAACAGATTCATCGAATAAAATAGAAGATTAGTCTCTGAATACAATTCATCATTTTAGTCTCCGAATACAATTCATCATATTAGTCTCCGAATTGAAAAGACCGAACAAAGATAGAACATTATATTACAAGTCTCGAGACCGCGAGTTTGTCTTCACATTACAAGTCGATATCGATCATCTAAACTACCATCACATAGAAGAGAGCTGCGGTCATCACGATGAGCATCATCACGATGAAACTCGTCTTCATCTGGTTCCTCCAACGCTCCCTCCCCTCTCCCGCTAGATAGCGGGCGTATCTAGATTCGGCCTCGGCCCTAGTGGTGTATCCTTTGTAACTGTTACCGCTGAATCGGTGAACCTGTCTCTGACACTCCTCCCAGTCGTTGTAGACTCCGGAAACCTTACCCTTGTACACGACATACCACGGCATCGCTATGCAGTAGCCAAACGAAACGTTAGTACCAATTCACAGACAATACATAAGCAACATATAAGTATGCAACAGAACGATCGGAAGAGAAAAGCAAAACATTAATAGCATCGATTACATCTAAGTTGAACGACTCTTGAAACCAAAGAGACATACTACAAGTTCATTAAAGTTTAATTACAACATGAGCCAATCGATGTTTCAGAACTAGACACAGCATCACTGTTTTCGACTCGACTCAAGGGACCGGAGCGTGGATGAAGCCGCCGTCTGTCGTGGGAGTCATGAAACAACGGGCGTTGTCAGCCTGCATTTGTAGGATTGTGTCGATGTCACTGTTGGACGGTTGATTTCTGAGGTAGAACTGCCCCGAGGTACGAAGGACATCTTGATGGATGATTTCCGCAAATTCTGACTGGATGCGAAAGAATTCTTGTCTGATGTCCGCGTCATGGATTGCCGACACGCTCGTGGCCTAATCTTTGAGTCTACTCGGTAGCAGAAGTTGATGATGGTCCCGTACGATTGCCCGCATGTGATGGATGGCGTAGTAGGCACCCTTCTGACCGCCAGTTGGCTGCTTGATGCAGCAGAACGTCGTATTGTGGGAGAACACGTGCTTGCCGTACTTACGAATAGGCCTGGTGAAGGTGCCTCCAGATTTGACGTAGCCGGGGAGAACATCATCAAGAACCTTCTTGACATTTGTGTAGTCTACGTTCGACTGACGGTCCGGGTCGAAATATGTGGCCATGGAATATTTGGGGCTTAGGAGGATGAGCGTGCAACGTGTGTCACTGCAGAAAAAACGGAATGTTAAAAGAAAAACGATCGAAATCTAAGAATTCATATGTTACGGGGCGGTTGAGGGGAGGACTTACTCGGGAAAGTAAGGCACGAGGAAGTTATCCTTATCTTGGTTTGCCAGAATGACGCCTTCAAGGTAAGAACTCGCGACTTGCCGGTCCCCAGCGCTGCGCAAGATCTTGGCACGCATGTAGAAGGGGTCGACTATCATGATGTCCGGGGTCTTGTCGCGAATGATCCGCATCTCCATACTCAGCGAAAATAGCCGAACGAAGGTGTAGTGCAGCGGATGAAGGTTCAACATAGCGTGGATGTCATCAAACCGCAGGACGATCGTACCCCCGATGGAGTTATCCACAAAGCCCTTGCCCTCTGGCACCTTGGCCGCGAAAACCGGGTATGCCACATCCTTCTCTCCGAGACGCCGCTTCTCCAAAGAAAGAACACTGTCATGCAGACTCCGCATAGCACCGGTTGCAACATCGAGCATATTTCTCGGTAGCATCGGCCTACCCGCCACATGCACCCTGCTCGAGATATCCTCAGGTGCAGGTGGCCCGTCCTGAGCACGGATCGTACTCGGTGCCGGCTGGCCCGCACCCTTGTTAGTCTTTCTTTTGCGTGCCTTCTTCTTCTTCTCCTGTAATGGGGCCGAGTTCTGCTCACAGACCGCCTTCTTGAGTGTGTTGGGGCTAATAATATTTCGCTCCTCGCCTACCTGAGGCTCGGTGAAGTCGGCAGCTGGAGGTGTCTCCTGAGAGCTGAACGCTAGACGACGCCTGTTGCAACTTGGCTTCTCCGCGGTACCAGCTAGATCGCGCACGTCTTTTGTTGGGTTGGGTTCTTGAGAAGGAGGCCCCATGAAGTCGCCACCGTACCCATGATCGGCAAAGTACTGATCGACGTTGGCAAATGTATCATCGTCGTCGTCGTTCTAATCCTGTGCCATATGCATGTTTGGATCCAGTGGCATAGGGATGTCCGGCACCGTTGCGGCGGTCTTGCCATGGGGCTGACTTGGCGCCGGCACGACTGGCGGTGTTTTCTTTGGGGTGGTGTCCCCTGCCCCCAAACGAATCTGGCTCTTCGGCCAAAGCAGGGGCCAGCTCAGGCAGGCGCTGAGGGTCATCACGTCATCATCGTCGGCCCCGATGGGTCGAATCGGAGGCAACAACTCGTCGTAGCCTGGCAGCACCCGAACCAGTTGAACCCTAAACAAGTTGGGTGGCATCTGGGTACCGTGGAACAAGGGGTTGCCCGGTTGAACGATTTTGCCCTTGGCGACATCGACAACTCGTTGTTCACGAAGTGCAGGAGAGTGCACGGAACGTCGGCAGTGCCCTGCGAAAACATGTAGGGCGTCAGGGATGCCCAGTCAAAGGCAAGGAGATGAAGTCCTCGGCCGAGAGAAGCTTAATTAGTTACCGTGATGATGGTGTCGAGCTCGGCTAATGTCGAGGCACCGCTAACGGCGGGCGTGTAGTTGACGGAGGGGCCGCTTGCTGCAGAGGTGCCGGCCGGCGTACACCCGGGTGCATTAAGCTCCCGTGCCGGCGTCGAAGACACCAATGCCGCCTCCGTCGGAGACACCAATGGCCCCGCTATCGCGTTCTGCGAGTTGCTGGACGTGAAGCTAGGAATCGGGGGCGGCCCCTGTTGGCCGCCCGCAATCCACGCACTAATCCCCTGGATCAAGGTAGGCACAATGGCGGTGATCGTCCTTCCGAGTTGTTGTTCCACTTGCTCTTGGACCATCTCCGGAATCCGCGCCACCTGTGCCCTATGTTCTTGAACCTCACGCGCCTGGCTTTCCAAGCTGGTCTTTTTCTCCTTTCGCCCACCAGTGTTATAGTATGACGACCATTTTGTCGACAAGCCTTTGCCGGCCACACGACCAGCTGACGTCGTCTTACTGAGCTTATCCTTGTTCTTCATTACATTCAACGCCCTATTTAGAGTGGTGTCCCAAGGGTTGCTCTTAGTCGACCCCGCGCTACTGCTTTCAGTCGCCTACGGAAGGAATGTGAACCATTTAGAAATTTGGCTTCATTAATTAGAATGCAACCATATGAAGCTAATTACGCGGGGGTGTATTCCTTACCAGAACAAGCTCAAGCTCCCTGGTCTTCGGATCCGTGGTAAGCTCCTTTGTTTTCGGGTCCTTCTTGTACCGGGCCCTGACAAAGTTCCTGGTCTGCTTGTCACCGTATTTATCGAAGAGGGGCGGTAGGCCTTGCTCGGCACGGTCCGCATCCTCCTTGTCCCATATAGGCTCCGCCACTCTGTAACCGCCGGGACCGAGTGTGTGTTCCCCTAAGTTCAGCTCCCGCATTTCTTTCCCCCACTTACTTGAATCGGAGCTTGCGGTGCTCGAGCAATTGATCTTGAAGTCGTTGTAGTCATCTTCGGTGATCGAAGGATTTTTCTCCTTGATCTTCTCATAACTCTCACCTTTCTGGATCATTCTCTTCACATTGCTTTTCCAAGTAGACAGGGCCGTGCTCATCTTTGTGAGGGCAGAATTGTTCACTTTATTCCCTTTGAGGCTTGTGTTTTCAAATTCAGCGGGGAACTTGTATCATTCGTGCAGCTTCGTGAAGAGGAGGTTGCGCAAATTCCCTCGGTCAGGATGCCTGAGGTTCTCGGTGTTGATCGAGACGGTGCTCCGGAGAATGCACCCGAGCTGAAGCGAGTACCCCTTGACTATTCATTCGGGCGCCGTTGGATTCCCGTCGGAGTCCACTTCAGTAACTTCCTCCTTGAGGGTGCGGAGCACGGTCGGGCGCCGGTACTTCCGTTGCCTCTTCGGTTGGCTGCCATCTGTGCGTGCGCCGCCATCATCAGTGGTGGCATCCTCGGCGGCACCATCAGTGGTGGCATCAGTGGGGTCATCCTCGGCGGTACCATCAGTGGTCTCAGGATCGATGGGGAAGGCGGCGGCCTCATACAAGTGAGGTTGTTCCTCCATCTCCTGGGACAGCTCCCAGAATGCCTTGTCGCCCGAACCCCCGGCCTCATCGTTGTTGCCCATGTTTCTCTCTAAATAGGAACAAAGTTTGGTCAAAAAGTTGGTTATTGTCAAGGAACAAGATCATGGTCTCATCATTTAGGGTTTGTTGACACCGAGGAGAATTCTAAGTTGGGCCTAATCACTTGGCTCTATTGCCGCCTATGGTTTAATGCAGCTAGAATAAAGGGGCACTTGATCCTACTTAATTAACTACTAAGATACCCCGGCCCATGCATTAGTCACAAGTACCCCATATGTCCTATTTTAGCAAAGTCATGCTAAAATTCACGGAAAATTTCAGCATGACCTTTGCTGAAAATAGGACATATGGAGTACCCGAATTTGCCGAAACAGAAGTTAATCGACATTCCAGCAAACTCAAGGGCCTCCCGGGATACCTGCAAAATCATCACGACACGATGGTCGGAGACATGACCTTTGCCTAACAGTTCTGAACTCCTGCCAAAACTGAACACAACATATATATACCAAGCATCTTGCCAGCTAGTAGACCAGCTAGTAGACCATCATTTGTCAGGCCAAATTGAGGCCAAACAGAAAACCAATGTGGCCATGGCACAAAGTCCATGACCCAGAAAAGGAGACATACCAAGCACTAAATGAGGACAGAAACAGACATTTAGAACAATTAGTTATTAGCTAAAGTGTCTTGCTTGAATGCATCACAATTTATTCACTACTCCAAGGAGTACTATTTCTCACAATCCCAAGGAGAATAACTGGCAACAGAAAACAAAACACTTATGGTAGTATGTTGATGTTCAGCCAATGCACAGAAGTTAAAGGCACCCATTTAACTACGAAACAACATTTTTTTGGAGCAACACTCTTAACACTGGAGAATGAAAACTGAACTCAGTCATTACTCATTAATACAACTTTTTTGGTAGCAAAGTAGATTGACAGCTCTTGCATAAGAGAACAGGAAAGTAGTGATTGTATAATAAATCATATAACTTACAGGAGGGGTTATCCGATATTCTGGCTTTATAACAACTTGTATGCCCACTGCAGCGAAACAATGAATTACGTTAGTAACCATGAACTGTTCTCAATAACAGTACAGAAGGGCACAATATTGGGAAGTTTGTTAGTCTGGCATGGTAGCAACAGTAAAATATATACAAGTAGGCACTCCCTTCTCTGTATACCAATTCAAAGTCCAACCAATGTCTCACAATATTTTTCAATTTTCAGCATGACCCCCTTCTTCGCGAGGAAGCATGCTCTGACAAGCTAAGTTAAGTTACACATGTAATGGCCAAATTGGGGGAAATTACTAGCTAAACAAGTTTAAGCGCACACACATGCTGGCTACAAGAGAAATGATAGGGTTAAAAGACCAACAAACAAACTCGTGTAAAACTGCCTCAGTTTCAGGTCTAGATTGTTCAATTCCACTTTCCACTCACGGGCTCTTAAATCAGGACTCAACTAAGAGATCCGCTGATCTAACGCGCACGAAACCACTCTCAGTTCGATCGAATGAAAGATCAATAGTGGCCAAAACTGAAGAAAAAACTGAATAAAAGCATGACTTGCATACAGAGCACATACCAAGCAGCAGCCTAAAATAGCAAGCATCAAATTAGTAGCAGTATCAAACTGGAAAAAGTACATCCATCGATTTCTAAGAATCGGTAGCATTACCAAATTATCAACTAGCACTAAGCAGCAAGCAGCAAGCAGCAAAAGGGCACTGATTTAGTACCATTGACAGTTCACAGCAGCAAAAATCTGAGACGTACTAACACGAGCTATCAATCACAGTAGCAAAACAAATCCATTCGTCCATCTATTCAATATGCAACAGCAACATCCACCCATCCGACTAACAAATAGAGGGGTGGGGAATAGGGAGATGAGAGGCACCTGTTCTCGAAGGAGATGTGGGCGGTTGGTTGAAGCAGGGGCGACGGGAGGGCCTGGGGCTTGTCGAAGCAGAGCAGCAACGACGGGGGGGAGGGCCGGCGGGAGGCGGCCAGGCAGGGCCTAGCGCTGGCGATGCTGAGAGGAAGGGGCGGAGTTGGGCATGGCCGGTGCGGCTGAGAGGGAGGAGCGGAGAGGCCGGTGCCGGCGGTTGACCGGGCCGGCGAGGCAGGATCGCCCTGGCGGCGGCGCGGATCCTCCCTCGAAGGCTCGAACCCTAGCCGCTGTGGGAGGGAGGAGCGGGGTGGCAAAGGAGACGACTGTGGGGGCGTGGGGACTGTGGAGCGGGAGGAGGAGCCCGACGAGGTGGACGGGGCGGCGTCCGGGCCGCCGGCGACGAGGGGGAGGAAGGGGAGAGGGAGGCGGCGGGGGCAGCGCGGTGGAGGGAGGGAGAGGGAACTGGCGAGGGGGAGAGGGAAGGGGGGATCGGGCGAAGGGGGAGAGGGAAGGGGGGATCGGGCACAATACTAATGGCGCACCACCCCTCGGTGCGCCATAAGTACATCCATACTAATGGCGCACCTCACCGTGGTGCGCCATTAGTAGTTTTTTTAATTATAGCAACGGCACAATACTAATGGCGCACCACCCCTCGGTGTGCCATAAGTACATCCATACTAATGGCGCACCTCACCGTGGTGCGCCATTAGTACTTTTTTTAACTTATTTAAATCATAACAGTAATATTTTTTTTAAACTTGTTTAAATTATAAGACAGTAATAATTTTTTAAACTTGTTTAAATCATAACAGTAATATTTTTTTATAAGACAGTAACAGTAATATTTTTTTATAAGACAGTCGGCGGCGGCGGTTGAGTAGGGGAGGCGTGCGGGGGGTCGGCGGCGGCGGTTGAGTAGGGGAGGGTGCGCGGGGTCGACGGCGGCGGTTGAGTAGGGGAGGGGTGCAGGGGGTCGGCGGCGGCGGTTGAGTAGGGGAATCGAGGGTGCGGGGGGTCGGCGGCGGCGGCCGGTGGACCGGGGGGTGCTCGGCGGCGAGGGGGACCGGATCTGGCGAGGTGGGATAGCGATCGAGATGGAGGGGGATCGAGATCGAGTGTCCATGAAATTTAAAAATATTCATGATAGTTCAAAAAGCGCCCATGAAATACAATCGAGAAATGAAGGCTACGATTTAAATACAATCGATCTTAGCTAGCTATCTGTTCACAATCTTCTTGCCATTCTTTTTCGCAAATGGAGTTCTTCTGTGGAACGGACGTCCTTTAGGTAGGGTGGTCCCGCTTCTTCTTGTGGTGTATGCTGCTACTTCATCATCGTCGTCATGTTCGATCCTCGGGTCGTCGTACTTGTCGAAGTCTTGCTCATTGGCTACTCCATCCATTTCGATGATCTTCCTTTTGCCTCTCATCACGACAACACGACTGGGCTTTGACGGGTCGGTAATGAAGAAGCATTGGTCCACTTGGGAAGCCAGTACCCATGGCTCATTTTTCGCGGCGACGTTTGCGCCCGCGGTCTTGGATTTGGCTTCGGGTATAACCATGGTGGTGAAATACCGGTCTTCTTTTAGGACGCTCTTGGCCCATCTGACACGGAACATCGGGACCTTCTCTCCAGCGTAGCTCAGCTCCCAGATCTCCTCGATCCTTCCGTAGTATCTGTCCTTGTCGTTACCGGTGTAGGATTCCATCGTTACCCCGGAGTTCTGATAACCATCGCTCTTCATGTCCTTGGCCTCGGTGTAGAATGTGTAGCCGTTGATATCGTACGCCTCATAGGTCATCAGGTTGTGCTCGGCGCCCTGTGACAAGGCGAATATGAGTTGTTCTTCCGTGGAAGAATCCTCATGTAAAGGGTACGACAGAAGCTTCTGCTTGAACCAACGCGTGAAACATGAGTTGTGCTCTTTGAGTATATCTCCGTCCGTCCTCTGTTGGCCTCGGTCATTGTACGTCTTCTTAATAAAGGTTTTGTGCTCTACCACCCAAGGATCGACCACGTCTATGTGTTGTAGCGCGACTAGGTTTGCTCTTTCAAAGTCGGCGAGTCGACCCTCGAAGTCGACATGCATTTCACGACGACCCTCACGGTGACCCCATCCAGCGAGCCTGCCGAGGTGCCTGTTGACGGGCAGACCAACGGGGTTCTTGATGCCTAGATAATTCGTGAAGTAGGAGATGCACTCTTCGGTCAGAAAGCCCCTGGCTATGCTTCCCTCTGGACGTGACATGTTGCGAACGTATCCTTTGATGACACCATTCATCCTTTCGAACGGCATCATGCTGTGCAGGAACGTCGGCCCGAGTTGGATGATATCGTCCACGATATGGACCAGCAGATGCACCATAACGTCGAAGAATGCGGGCGGGAAGTACATCTCAAGCTCGCATAGTATCACCACGATCTCTTCCTGTAGCCTTCTGAGTTGCCTCACGCCAACAGACTTCCGAGAGATGACGTCGAAAAAGTTGCATAGGCCAAATAGGGTTTCACGGACGTGCGCGTCCATGATCCCACGGATTGCAACTGGAAGTATCTGCGTCATCAGCACGTGACAGTCGTGAGACTTCATCCCGCTGAACTTCTGCTTCGCTGGGTCTAGGTATCTGCTTATCTTCCCCGCATAACCGTAAGGAAGTTTTACTCCTAGGAGGCAGGTGAAAAACTGCTCGATCTCCTCCTGACTTAGAGTGAAGCACGCGGGAGGGTAGTCATTTCCGGTCTTGTTGGCCTTTTTGCCTTTGCGACGACTTTCTGTGTCCTGCTTCGCCTCATCATCATCATCATCATCATCATCATCATCATCATCATATATAGCGTGAAGCTCCTGCCTAATGCCCATTGATTTCAAGTCTGCCCTTGCTTTCAGCCCATCTTTGGTCCTCTCTGGCATGTTGAACAGGGTACCAAGCAGACTCTCGCACACGTTCTTCGTGATATGCATGCCATCAAGGCTGTGAGGCACATGGTGGATCTTCTAGTACGGCAAGTCCCAGAAAGCAGACCTCGTTTTCCATACCTTCAGCAGCGGCTCTGGCGCCTTTCGCTTCTTTCCCGGCTCTGGCGCCTTTTGCTTCTTTCCCGGCAGTGGGCAGTCTTTCCAATTTTTCAACAGCTTGTCTATTTCCTCGCCGCTCCTCGTACACGGGCGTTTTCGGGGTTCGGTTTCACCATCGAACAGATCCTTGCGTTTCCTCCACGGGTCATCTTCGCGAAGCCACCTTCGATGTCCCATGAACACGGTTTTCGAAGACCCGGGATCTCTATCTAGCTGGCGATACATTGTGTCATCCATGCACCTTACGCATCCAGAAAATCCGTGGACTACCTGCCTCGCGAGATATCCGTAACCGAGATAGTCGTGCACCGTCGTGAGCAGTGCGGCTCTCATAGGGAAATATTCTTTCTCTGCGGCGTCCCACGTATTGGCTGGCGTTTTCCACAGTGTGTCTAGCTCCTCCTTCAGCAGCCCTAGATACAGATTGATGTCGTTCCCTGGTTGTTTCGGCCCTTCAATTAGCATACTCATGTGAATGTACTTCCTCTTCATGCACAACCAGGGGGGAAGGTTGTACATCCACACAAACACAGGCCAGGTGCTATGTGTGCTTCTCTGGCTGCCAAACGGATTGACTCCATCGGTGCTCGCGCCCAGCACGATGTTCCTTGGATCCTTCCCAAATTCTGGGTATTCGAAGTTCAATGCTTGCCACTGGCTCGCATCCTTAGGGTGACTCAGCATCTTGTCTTTTTTATCTATCTCCGGATCATTTGCGTCATCTTCTCGCTTCTTCTCCTCCCTATCTGCGTGCCAACGCAGGAGCTTTGCTACCTTAGGGTCCGCAAAATACCGATGCAGACGAGGAGTGATCGGAAAGTACCACACCACTTTTCGAGGAGCTTTCTTCCTCTTCTTGTATCGAGTGACGCCACACACCGGACATATGGTAGACTCCGCGTGCTCGTCCCGATAAATGATGCAATTGTTCATGCACACATAGTATTTCACGTGCGGTAAATCCAAAGGACACACGATTTTCTTCGCCTCCTCCAAACTGGTCGGGCACTTGTTCCCCTTGGGAAGACGTTCGTGCCAGAATGACATGTTCTCGTCGAAGCATGCGTCGGTCATTTTGTGTTTTACCTTCATCTCCAGAGCCATGAGCGTTACTTTCAGGCGGGTATCCTCGGGCCTGCATCCTTCATACAATGGAGTGACCGCGTCTAACTCAAGTTGATCCATCTTGGCTTTCTCTCGGGCGGCAGCTCTTGCGTTATCCGTCTGCTTGAGAAGCAGCTCTTGAATATGAGGGTCCTGCACCCAGCCCATCAATGGTCCAGCGTCGTCTGCTCCGGCATCTTCCTCATCATCATGTCCTGCATCTTCTACATGATGACTATGTACAGCATCACCGTCGTGATCATCTCCTGGGGATTCTTCGTCTTCTCGCCCGCCCGAGCCGCGGTGGTTGTCTTGCTGCCCTTCCCCATTTCTTGCCCGGCCCCCACGGACGACTTCGTAGTCATCTTCATCACCTTGCCACCGATAGCCATCCATGAAACCACGCAAGAGCAGGTGGTCCCGCACCTGCCCGGATTCCGGGTCCGCAATAAGGCTCTTCAGCTTGCATCTTCGACACGGACATCTTATCTCCGTCTCGTTCTTTTGAAGCATCTCGGCCTTCGCGGACCTCAAAAACCTATTCACGATGCCTTCGGTCATCATGCGGACCATGGTCGCCTGCGGGGTAGAGCAAAACGATATTTTAGAACCAAGAAAAAATTTGGCATGACTTTCCTTAAAAATAGGACCAAAAAGAATGCTTAATGCCAAAATTCTCGCCAAAACGGAAATGAATCAACATTCCGGCAAAATATTGGCAACTATCGCATTTCAAATACCGGTACACCTCCAAACACAAACACATATGCAACACCACAAACATATGCAACACCACGAACATACATAGATCTAGCTAGGCCATAAAAAGTGCATGTGCACATTGTTGTAGGGAGAAATACATAAATATAGCTTCCCCCATTACTTACCTATCAAAACAAGGTAATTTAACCACTTAAATTGAATGAATCTATGGTGGAAATGAGGTGAAAAAGAGGAGGCACCCGAGACAAGGAGGAGGTGGGGAGAATGAAGTGGGGAGAAAGTGAGTGTGGGTAGGAGAGACTCCCCAAAATATCTTGTTGCTGCCCACTTACTAATGGCGCACCAACTCCAAATGCGCCATTAGTAATCCATGTTACTAATGGCGCACCATCTGGTGGTGCGCCATTAGTAGTTTTGCAAAAAAAAATTACTAATGGCGCACTGTCCCGCAGTGCGCCATTACTAGTTTGAACTAGTAATGGCGCACGGTGGAACGGTGCGCCATTAGTAGTTTTGCAAAAAAGGGAATAAAAAATATAATAAAAAAAACAACATTAGTGACGCACTTTCCGGCAGGTGCGCCATTACTAGTTACAACTAGTAATGGCGCACTTTGTCTGGATGCGCCATCAGTATGTTTGGACAGGCGCACTAGTTCAAAAAAAATATTTGATACTAATGGCGCACCCTGTGCCAGGTGCGCCATTAGTAGTTTCAACTCTAATGGCGTATCAGATGGTGGTGCGCCATTAGTATATACTAATGGCGCACCGCTTGTCAGGTGCGCCATTAGTGTCAATCCCATCTATAGCCCTTTTTCTAGTAGTGCACCATTGGACACAAGGTGAACTCGCTCTTCTTCGAACCATCACTTTCCATACGTGAGACATGGCTACTACCTCAAACATGTGTGCTATGCATGACCAGGAACCAAGAGGGAGACCATGGACAAGAAGGCGAGGACACCAAGCGCGAGGAACGAGAAGAAGAGCTACAGAAGAAGCTCCAGCCACCGGACGACCGGTCGGGACTGGACGTCCGATGCCTAAAGACCCACCTGATGACCGACCCGGACCGGACGACCGGCAATCCCGCACCCGAGCCAAACGAGCGGATGTCCGACAAGTCCCGGACGTTGGACACACTCCAGCGACCGGACGTCCGACCGTCTCCGGAAATCCGGTGCCACGTCAACCGAGCCAAAACGCTGGACGTCCGACAAGTACCGGACGACCGGACCCTCGTGAGCCACCGGACGCCCGGTACCCGTCGGACGTCCGATGTCGGTCTGTGCACAGTGTATCGGGCCGAGCCCATGTATCCCTTCGCCCTCACTTACCCCTTCGTGGCCCTAGACTATATATACTCCTCCACCTCCACCATTTGAGGGTTAGCATTGGTTTAGCTCATACTTAGAGATAGAGCTTCACTCATCCACATTGGATCTACTCCTCGTGAGAGACTGCGGCCTCTTCAGAGAAGATCCCTTTGGATTCAAGACCTCCTTTTGGAGAAGAACATCAAGACCTCCTCACGGAGAAGACCGGCTACCTTTGTATCGTCCGTTGTTGACTTTGGATCTTGTATCTCACCTTTGTGTTCATCGATCTAGCGCATGCGTGATCTATTCTTGTTGGTTGAGTGATTCTCTCGTGTTTCCTCTTGTGTTTCCCTCGTTTTCCCCTCGTGTTCTTCGCGTTCTTGGACGGGATCCGCTCCTTTCGTGAAAGATCGGCCCCTAGGGTTCCTACCCTACATCATCTTGGTATCATCGTTGATCACGATTTCGGAGCCTCCCCCACCGTTTTCTAGCCTTCTTTTGCTTGATTTCGTCCTAAATCTGAAAATCCCCACCAAAAATAGCCCCAATTTTTTTTTGTGATTTGTTGGTTTGATGATGTTTTGTTGATTTTGATCCTTGGATTTGCTTGGTTTCGAGTGGATCTAGCATCTCCCCAAGTTTCCCCATCTTTCATCCACGAAATCTCATCAATTTTGACCCCAAAATCCTCAAATTCCGCCCAAATTCGCGTCCCGAATCTCGGATCTGGAGTTGACCCCGATACACCGGACGACCGTCACCTTACCGGACGTCCGGAGCCGCAGGAACCACCGGACGTCCGACCTTACCGGCCGACCGGAACCCCTTAACCCGAGCAAAATCAGCGGATTTCCGACCCGACCGGACGTCCGGCGACCGGACGACCATTTTTTCCGGACGTCCGCTACCTGTAGATATCACCTTCGGCTATTTTTGTTTCGACCATAACTAATTCATCCGAACTCCGATTTTCGCGTTCTTTAGCTCGTTGAAAAGCTCTTGACACCCCCCCTTCCCACAAAAATACCACCAACATCATTTGACTCCATCAAATTTTCTGAAATTTGGCAAGTTTGCCTAGGCCCTCCACCATATCATCCGCTACACCACCATAGCCTTCCGCAACCTAACCAATTTTGTTCACCATCGCATTAGTGGTTGCTTGAGGAGTGATTTGAGTCTCCTAAGGTGTTTCGGCTACTTAGGGATGGTTGCTTCTTCATCGACCACCACCACCACTTCCGCATAACCTTGCCCACCATACACTTTCGCCACCTCAACTTAACCCAATTTTGTTTGTGTTGTGAGTTGTGTCTCCTAAGGTGTTTAGGCTACTTAGGGACCGTGATTTCAACTCCGACACCGTGTATAGTCCACCACCATAACCTCCACTTCCGCATTGCCTAGTGCAACACCACCGCATTCCGCTACCACCATTTGACTTTTGTCCTTGAGATTTTGAGTTGTGGTTTTTCCGTTTCCTAAGGTGTTTCGGCTACTTAGGGACGAGTCTCCATCATCTTGCTATCTCCATCAAGATCACCGCCACTCATCATCGACACAGACGGTAACCTCCATATCATCTTGGTATCGTGGTATCCCTCCATTGTATATTCCCTTGCCATTGCATTGATAACCCCTAGCCCATTTTGCGTCACTTGCCTATCGAGACTAGCCATTTGAGTATTGCCGGCAACGTTACTTGTGCACATTAGTGATCTACACCATACATTGCATACATACCATATCATATTGGTATCATATCATCTCTTGTGCCTCAAGTTTGTTCCCGCATATATACAATTGCTACCTTGGTTTGTGCATTTTGCAAAGTGGCCATACAAAAAAAGAGAATAAGCTTTTAAGCAAAGAAAAAGAGTGAACAAAAAGCTTCTAAGCAAGTTCCATAGCATCATACCACATTGCATATAAGATCATCTTGGATCACCTTGTGAGAAACACCGGGAACCATACATACATAGCATACTTGGGATAGAAAGTTATCCATTTTGCATCTTATAGATTGTGCACAAGTGTCGTATCCGCCTAGCGAGAAATCGTGCTAGCGTCTCTCTTGAGTTGTGCAACACGAGCGTATTCCGTGGATTCCACATTTTGTGCTCATCCTTGGTTGCACGACCCCATTTATCTATCCGTGTGTGTGTTTCCGTGTGCCACATATTGCTATTGGTCTACTTGTTACACTTCCGAATTTGTGAATCTCTTTCAACATTATTGACTCTTGCTAACATTTTGCATTAAATTTTTGTGCCACTATCCTCACCGAGCTCCACCATAAGCCTTACTTGTGTAGGTGTGAGAAACCGACAAGAATTGGTACCAATTGTGCTATTTCCTTGTCCACATTGGAGTGATCATTGATCCACTTTCAACTTCGGTCAAGGTACATTTGGTATTCGTTCTTCTCTTTCTCCACTCATATTGGCTCGAATCTTGTGATGGATAGGCAAGGCATTTCATCTCCGGTCTTCCACAACAACGACGACGTGAACAACTACATCACCAAAGCGTCAATCTTCGATCGACAACGACAAATACAAGGCACACAATCAAGACTGCGAGAGCGCACCGAGAACCTCTCCATCGACATTCGTCACTCCGAAGCGAGGAAAAGGGACTACATCGACAACAAGCTTTCCGCACAAAAGGAGGAGCAAGATGCAAGGATGGAGGAGATTCGGGCCTTGATCAAGTCTACTTCCCCTTCGTCATCTTCAAGGCGGAAGCAAGCACATCGATCCTCTTCGGAGCGCCCAAGCGACACAAGCGCAAGACGTCCACATCCACATCTCCATGGCGACCACCATCATGTTCGTGATCCACCTCATCATGAAGGGCAAGTCACCTCCAAGCAACATGTGCACGACGACGAGGAACGACATCTACTACGAGCTCAAGTGCGACAACGCCACCATCAACATGAAGATGCTCGAGATGCGCCTTCCTACAAGTCCCAAGAAGCCCTACTTCACGCCAAGTCCAAACTTCATGAGCACAAGAAAAGACCGCAAGACGAGCACCACCAAGACGGAGCTACGACTACACCAACCACTTTGGCATCTTCGCCAAGTGCTATCAAGGCATCTTCGCCTTTGGACCTATGGCATCTTCGCCTACTTCCCGTGAGTTCGCCTACATCGACATCTTCAACTACAAGGCGACCAACTACGCGCGAGGGAGACACTTCCATCTTCGGAAGCCCCTCAAGGAAGATGGCTGAGCATGGGAATTTCCCTTTGTTCATGGAGACGAGCTACGAGGCGCCACATCATTTTGGCCTCCAACAACAAGACGGCGACAAGAAGGTCGAGCAAGGGCCATCCTCTTCGACCACGGCGACGAGCACGAACCTCTTCAACAACATGAAGACGGCGCCAATATTGGACTCATACTCCGAGTCAAGCTACGAGACCGCTCATGAGACCTTATCTTTAGTCTTCGAGGAGAGTGATGATGTGCCATCTTCGGCCTTCATCCACGGCTACGACCACGACATGATTGAGCATGGAGACATTTGCACCAACATCTCTCCGACAACGACATGTGACAAGATGCCCCAATTGCCATGTGAGGAGAGCCACCACCACATGAGTGACTCCACCACACATGACATTGAGAGCATTTCCTATGAGAGGATGAGTGTGACCACCACTAGCCCCACACTTGAGAGCATGCCACACATCCTATGTGAGGTTGAGAGCCATTTGAGTGACTCCACCAACCATATGAGTGAGAGCATCCGAGAGGGAGTGAGTGAGTGTCGGTGTCAAAACCGGCGGATCTCGGGTAGGGGGTCCCGAACTGTGCATCTAGGATCGATGGTAACAGGAGGCAAGGGACACAATGTTTTACCCAGGTTCGGGCCCTCTTGATGGAGGTAAAACCCTACGTCCTGCTTGATTAATATTGATGATATGGGTAGTACAAGAGTTGATTTACCACGAGATCATAGAGGCTAAAACCCTAGAAGCTAGCCTATGGTATGATTGTTGTATATCCTCTATCGACTAGCCTGGCCTCGGTTTATATAATGCACCAGAGGCCTATGATAACAAGAGTCCTAGCCGAATACGCCGGTGGGGAGGAGTCCTTGTCTTGATCACCAAGTCTTGTGGAATCTTCCATGTATGCGACAACTGCCCGAACTGGCCCATGAGTATACGGCCATGGGGGTCCTCGTCCCAATCTAGTAGATCGGGAGATGACGTGGTGAGTACCCCCTAGTCCAGGACACCGTCAGTAGCCCCCTGAACCGGTCTTCAAGTTAGAGACGCTCCTCGATTCTCCTGAACTGTTCTTCATCTTCGGTTGTCGGTCTTGAAAACTGGTTCAACAAATCTTCTCATCTTCGATCTTGAGGATTGCCGAAATGCATTCGACGAGTTTACACGCCGGGTATCCGAGGAGCCCCTTTAAGTTTCCATCCTTTATCAATGCATTGTTATTTTTATGCCACACCTCGGGTTTGAAGTTGTTCCCGGGAGGCAGTGTCCTCTTGCGTCCGAGTTCTAATGCCAGACTGTATTCGAGGTATTTTTTGCAGCCGAGCACCAATGTCGGACTGTTTTCGAGCTCCAACGCCGAAATGTATCCGATCTCCAACACCAAAATATATCCGAGCTCCAACGCCGGACTGTGTCCAAGCTCCAACACCGGACTATATCTGAGGTGTCATATCACCTTGGTTCAAAAAAGTTGAAGGAGTTTAGCCGAGCTTAATGCCAGAAATGCCCTCTATGGAGCTAGCCACTAGCGCCCGAGCTTTATGCCGGACTGCTTCCGAGGTGGTGTACCATCCTGACTGTGGGCCGATTTTTTGTCAATATTTTTTATTGGTGCAATTTATTCTCTGCCGAGATACATAGCCAGTAGCCCTCAAGGTGTGTATCAGTATAAAACCCGAGATGCACCTGAAGGATGACGTAAGGCCGCTGATCCCAGTAGCCGCCGAGACTCAGGTTGATTTGCAAAATCGGCCTGAGGATCAAGTCCTAGCTCGACAGAATACTTCGGGACACAAAAAGCGGCGTGCTCAGTCCTCGAGACTCAGGTTGGGTGCGGCTGACCAACCTGAGGATCAAAATCTCCTCGGCAACTGTATTGCACTTAAAATTTTCTGCATTGAACATGCAATGCAGTAGCCCCCGAGACACTGGTCGGGTGGCAACAGTAGATCAGGGGATCGATGTGCCCCTTTAATATTTTTAAATAATAAGCCCGAAGCCCAGTAGCCCCTGAGCCTTAATGCGGGCACGAGTGGCCAAATTAAGGATCGATATCCATAGTAAAATCACAATTTATGTGTAATGACTCTATGTATCCAAGTACTTTACATCATTAATGCTTGGATCCGCATTGTACAAAACTTTGTTGACCGACCATCGACTTCCACCTCCTCAGCTAGTAGCCGAGGAGTGTTTGTCCTACTTTATAAGGCCTTTATGAGGGCAAAGATTTACGAAAAACAAGGCAATCTGGCCATATGGTTTTATAAACAAAGGTACGCAGAGAGATATGTTATATTACTGTTTAACATAAGAAATGTCTTCCAAAGAAAATAGTCCCGCTATCGGTTCCTTTCTTTGGGTTGTCATGCTAAGCATGACCATGAAACCTCAGCTCTAATGTAAGAGCAAAATATCGAGGATTTATTTTGGGAGGCCAGTTAATAGCCCCCGGTAGTGTTCGGCGACAGTCGAGGTCAAGCCGTAAACACTTCGGCCATTGTTATGAATGGCCCGTCATTTAACACCGTCATCAGATCGCTGACCAGTTTACGCTTATTGTGACAGTCAGTTTTCGGCTTTCTACACTGAGGTGCTTAACCATGTGAGCTGGAAGCACAATCGCAGTGGTTCTCCCTTTGCACACCTAGTCGAACAAAGCGGAACGTAGGAGGCAAGCACAGGAGCCGGGCAACCCAACTATTGACCGAAGACACAATTTGAAACCAATGCATATATAGCAATATCTGAGAATATTTTTGCCGAATTTCTAAAGGTGTCCGGCGTTGCACTGCGAGACTTGTGCTGAAAACACACAAATAGTTTAGAAGTGTCATAAGGTTGGAAAACCAAAAAACGTCAGTAAAAACTTGACGTCCGAACAAGATCAAGTGTTCGGTGCCAATCCGAAAATTGGGCTTAGAAAAAAAGTGCTTCTGTCGTGCTTTAACATGTCACATCCTATCTCAAGACTTCAAGCGGGTCAGCCTATGGCTTCAACCTCCTATCCCGAAGGTGGAGTACTTCTCATTAGGCCAGTTTAGCAAACTAAACTCTAGCGGCTTTGAGAGAGAAATTAGGCTCCCCGGCTAGTGGCCACACACTCGTGTCTAAAAAAGAGTGGTGAATAATAATAGTAATAAAAACTTTGCAACAACTAAGAAGAAGAACACTTATTATAAAATGGATCATATAAATTTAAGAGCCCCCAAGTGACTTGGGTAAAAGAATTTTATGTATAATGATTGTATGTATCGAAGTACTAATATCATATATTTGTTTAACCGAACTTTAAACGCGTCTTAACCGACCGTCGGCTTCTCCCTCTTCGGTCAAGGACCGAAAAGTGTTAGGTACTCCACCTGTCGAGAATATCGACAATGTTTTCGATAACCAGGCAACCGGGCCATAAGGCTGTAACAGACAAAGCGTGCTCAGGGAACTTATGCTATATTACAGACGAAGTGCAAGAAGCATCTTCGAAGAAAATAGTACCCCCACCGATACCTTTCTTCGGTGCTCATTATTGCTATGAGACTTGTGCAATAGATTTTTTGTACTCATGAGTTCCGTTGTGTGCCGACCATGATTGAAAACAATAAGGGCGCTAGCTTTCGGCTTCACCCAGTCTAAGGTCAGAGCTCGGAGGACCCGGTCATGACAATCGCAGAGGTGCTCCCTTTACTCCATAGCCGAACGATCGAGAACGTAGGGGTAAGCACAAGAGCCAGGCAACCTAGCTTGCAAATCTCTTAAGTCAATATGGTGCATATTGTGGCGTAATACACGAACAAGGAATGAAGCCGTACAAGTATAATCATATGCAAGAGGAAAAGCTTCATAGAGAAAGCCCCCAAATAAATGGGGTATTTGAATATGTGGGTCACAAACAAAGTTTGGACAAGGAAATTTTTTACAAGATACTTTTTTTCCAAAAAAGTATAATGCTTGGTCGAACCGAACACAAGTTAAAAATTAAAACTTTGAGCATGAAAGCGACTTAGCTGGTTAATGTGTTCTGCATTGATGATGCGGTCCGAGCTTGATGCGGGACAAGGTTCCATCCCCCAAGCCGGTCCCGAGGTGGCGGAGCGGAGAGCTCGACACGCTGAAGTGGTGACATAGCACGGTCAATGCAGACCGGCAGAGTGATGACGAAGTCCCCAGATCATTTTCCTATGCACAAAAAATAGTGCAAACCGGAGATAATAGTAATAATAATAATTAAAAAAATCGTTGCATAATAAATAATTTATGCAAAGTGAGTAATAAAAGAAATATAGCCTGGCGCCGAAGTCAATGTCGATGCAGGGCGTCAGCGTGATGCGGTAAAGGCGTGGCAAAGCCTGAATTCACAGGTTGGTCCGAGTTCCGGATGTGGCATTCGCCGGACTATGTACGGAAACTAACCGAACACCACGCGACCGTCGTTAATGCGGCCATCACTTGATAGACCTGTGTACAGATGATGGACAAAACAGAGTAATAATTCCTTGGAAAATAAACCCAAACAAGCAAAAAATACTAGGATTAATAGCACCTGGTTTATTTGTTGTAGCAATCCGAAGAAAGGTGATTCCCAAAATTGGGACTCGATCCGCACACCCATTGCCTAATGGGCGATAAAGCGACGGTATGGCGATGCTGGCAAAGGTTGGCTCGCCGAGGCAAAGCCCTTGGTCCAGCTAACGTGACGGAGCTGGTCGGCAAGTGACACCGAAGTCTCCGGAGTAGGTTAATGAAGAGATGGCAAAGCCCCCGGTCCAGCCGAGATGTCGAAGCCTCGATGTCAGCCGATGAGTCGAAGTAGGTCGGCGTGATGAAAACCAGCTTGAAGAAGCAATAGTGCGGCCCTGCCGATGCAGGCCGTAACGT
Organism: Triticum monococcum; assembly: GCA_034509565.1. NCBI lineage: Eukaryota > Viridiplantae > Streptophyta > Magnoliopsida > Poales > Poaceae > Triticum > Triticum monococcum. The sequence continues at coordinate 48,636,592 of CM067845.1, forward strand.
GGTCGATGCCGGCTTGATGAAGTGACCGTGCGGCAATGCCGGTATGCCCGCTCCGTGTAATCCGTGGGGTGGCGATGTTGGTAATGATTTATCCTTCGCGATGCCGAATTCTTGTTCGGCTTGCCGAGATGATGATCCGAAGAAGTTGAGCTCGGCTCAACAAAGTCACGACGTGTCTAGCGCAGGTCAGCAACCTTGGAGCAATATCGCCGGACTGGTTTGACACCAGCATGATGATGAAGGCGACCTTAGGGGAGGCTTAAAAATTTATGGGCACGTGTTTAAAAACAACGCACAATACCCTAGAAGAGAATTCCTCTAAAAAGGTTGTCCAATGTCACGTTTATAAAGAAACATGAATTCGGGTCGGATCAGTATTCGCGCAGAAAACGGAGGGTTCCCGGAGTTTGAATTGTCGGATCGAGCTGAAATTTGGAGGGGTGGTAGATATGGGAATTCCGCAATAGATGAACGGTTGGATCTTCCAAAGGACCTCCGAGATAGGCTCTGGAGACCACGCCCTAAACTCGTCCAGATTCCCGTCCAGATTTGACAGGGCTCCGGTATATCATAGATTGTCGGAGATTCCTCCATCGGAACTCGACGAAAATTTGCATGGCAGTTGTAGACTTAATTCCGCACAATTCCACCAAAGGAATCATCAAAGCAATCCTCTAAGAGGTGGTGGCAGCAGATACAAGTTTGCTGTTCGGAAAAACGGTACGATCGCCCGACGGCAATGTTGACGTTGAGCCCCCGAGCTCCATGGATAATTCCTCCATGATCTTGATAGAGATCGGAGTTGATGTTGATGAAGGCCCTCGTCCGAACATGACGATCAGAGATGGAGCACGGTCCTCGGTCGAGCCAAGGCGACCAGTCGAGCCGGCGACGAAGATGCCGGCATCGCAGTTGACCTGCAGATGAGCCATCGATCCTTTTGCCGATCACGCAGCAGAACTCTCAATGAAAGCACCAATGTCGGTGTCAAAACCGGAGGATCTCGGGTAGGGGGTCCCGAACTTTGCGTCTAGGATCGATGGTAACAGAAGGCAAGGGACACAATGTTTTACCCAGGTTCGGGCCCTCTTGATGGAGGTAAAACCCTACGTCCTTCTTGATTAATATTAATGATATGGGTAGTACAAGAGTTGATCTACCACGAGATCGTAGAGGCTAAAACCCTAGAAGCTAGCCTATGGTATGATTGTTGTATATCCTCTATCGACGAGCTTGGCCTCGGTTTATATAATGCACCAGAGGCCTAGGATAACAAGAGTCCTAGCCAAATACGCCGGTGGGGAGGAGTCCTTGTCTTGATCACCAAGTCTTGTGGAATCTTCCATGTATGCGGCAACTGCCCGAACTGGCCCATGAGTATACGGCCATGGGGGTCCTCGTCCCAATCTAGCAGATCGGGAGATGACGTGGTGAGTACCCCCTAGTCCAGGACACCGTCAGTGAGCCAGAACACTTAGTGAGCGAGGTAGTTGACATGGCATGTGAGGCCACTTTGATTTCTAACGACTTAACCTCTACTCCTAGTGTGTTTTCTTCTTTGGTGCTAGGTCTCCTACATGACGACACGCCTATTCTCGACAAGTCCATACCTCCAATGGAGACAACGATGGCCATGGTGGAAGAAGATGCACCACCCACATGGTTCCATCATGATGAAGATGACCATGACTTGGTCTTAGACACCTCACCTACAACACATGAGCGATTCTCCAAAGGTAACATAGGTGATGGTGCTTCTGTTGTCCCACTAGCGGACTATCTCACCAATGATTGCTTGCATGATGTTGACACACCTATTCCCATGCTTCATGCTAGTGCGACTTCTTCATGTCATGACTCACCTATTTATGATAAATATGATGATGAGCATGTTGATTTGTCTAGTTGTGATGCTATGCTCCATAGGATATCATGTGAAAATTCTATTGGTCACATCATGTTTAACAATCCATTAACCTTGTCATATGCTATGAGTGAGATATCCCATATTGCATCATTTCAATCTCAACATAGTGACTATGCATGCCCCGTTACAATAAATCCCATTTGCACTTATGGCATAGATGACGAGATGATGGTCATTGGCTTTTGTTTTTCTTGTGATGATATTGACATGCTTCCTTTACATGATTTGCGCAATTCATCTACTATGCCATGCCATGATCACATTGTTCAAAATATGCATTATTTTAGATGTTGTCAATATTCTCCGTGTGATGTTTCCACTAATGATCATGAGGAGACCCCCATAGTTTCCTCATGTGTATTAGGAGATTTTGATGCATTCCATACATTGCATGATTCCCATAATTGCTTGCACCATATGCATTCCATGAATAACAATGCTCTACATATTTCTTGTGATGCATTACACAATTTGAGTCTCCATTATGCTATACATAATAACAAACCTCTCATGATGGATGACATGTTTCTATATCACGCATCTCATTTATTTGAGCATTGGCTATTTTGTGCTAACCAACACAAGCACGTGCGCATCATGATGGATGATGTGTACATCTACCACGCACACACAATTTTCCCTTTGTCTTTGTTTTGTGTAGGTACTCACGTATACTCGTCAACCACTCAATCCCAAGAGTTGACAAAACGAGCTCTTGAGAGCATAGATGACTTGGGATCCCGTGAATTACCCTTCCCACCGCTCTCTTCGCGCAACGACTACGCGCATCTCTCTCACTTGGATCTCACATGGCTATGGGCTATATACCGCTTCTCGCTTCTTGCTCATTTTACCGTGTTCACTTTGCATGCTATGCTTGCTTCTATGCCTTTGCCATGCAATTGTGACCCTTGCTTGCATCTACCCATGATTCACCATTATGCTACTTCTATGTGTATTTGCATGCTTGGTGGAGATCCTTGTTGCTATTTCCATGTTTATCATGTGCCTCATGCTATTGATGCTATTTTGCTCATATCTTGCCTTCATGCTTGTGATGTGTCTTGTGCATTATTCATGACCACTATTTGCACACATGACATACTTGACATGATTTCTTCTAGTACGTTGCATCTTCGCACTACTAGCTTGCTTGACTTGATTCACATGATTGCTTGCTTTGTCGCATTACCCATGTTCCATTCTTACTTGCTTTCTTGGGTTGATGACGTATATGTTCATGCCTCTCAAATGATATATTTTGTTCATTGTCGCTTGCCTCCAATTGTTGCATCTATGCTTATTGATCGTGGAGACTTGGACACCTTACTTGTGATGCATGCTTGCTTGATTACACCTATTGTATTTGGTTGTTCTCACATCATATGCCTCCGTACTATGAAATGCTCCCTTGTCCTTTCTTATGATGAGCATGATGCATCCACTTGTTGGGTATTTTACCGCACGAATGATAGGTTTTCCGCTAACCTCATTTGTTTTTCTGAGTGTTTGTCATGTTCTTTCATGTTGAAGGATTCACAAGGCGATACCGTCATGACACAATTTGGTCATGTGAAGGAATACACGATGTGCAACACCAACATTTGCGAGAATCTCCTAAAGGTGAACTCCTTACCTTTGAGCCATCCTCAAATATGCATATTGGATGGGTCAATCTTTCATTGTTGTTTCCTTCTTCTTGTCTACATGTTACATCTATTGGATGGAGGACCGACATTGGAGATGGAACCCATGGACCTTCAAGTTGAGGAGCGTTCGGATTTATTGGATGCACCTTCGAACCTCCACTCATGCCACGACATTGAGCATTGGTATACCAACACCTCCATATTTGTTGATTGTGTTCACACATGTCATGCTCGATGGACATATCATACACATGAAAAATTTGCATCTTATGCATGGATTGACTCACATCATGATTGCCTTGTTACATCTTGTATTCCCATGTCATCCATGATATATGAGCTTGTGCATTTCATTAGCAAATTTGTTGTGATACACCTTGATGGCATATTCATACATCATGATCTTATTGCCTACCATCAATTTCATGATCACATCACATTGAGCATCCATTACCATATTCATGCTATTGATAAACCGTCTCACTATGACATCATTTTGCACCGTGGTTGCATTGATCACATCCACAATACATTTGTGTGCACAATGAATGATTTTGCTCCCATGAATGCTTTACATGTCATTTTACATCATTTGGATAAGCATCTCATGCATTTTCATGAACAATTCCTTTGGACGAACTCATGTTTATTTGATGGACACCTTGTGTGCATTAACCATTGTATTTCCGAGTGTCGTTTGTGTTTGCTCTTCTTGCATGTATACCACTCCGGCGACACCTTGGAGTACTTGGATTGCGCAATGTCTTCAACTCCTTCCAACTACAAGTCCGTCCACGACTACCGTTTCCATGGTGATGAGGATCACGATCCGAGGTCGGATCTTTCCCAAGGGGGGGGGGGGAGATGATGCGGAGCATCCCACGTTCATCCCCATGTACACTCCGACTACTCTCCAAGCCCTAAGAGAACATAAGACGAGACCTCATCTATACACCATTGGACACAAGGTGAACTCGCTCCTCTTCGAACCATCACTTTCCATACGTGAGACATGGCTACTACCTCAAAAATGTGTGCTATGCACAATGTTGGAAAAAGCGGTAGGCGTAAGCGAGGCGGTTGGCCTTCGCCTAGTGCCTAGGCGGTGCCTAAGCGCCCTAGGCGCGGCCTAGGCAGTAATATAGTTTTTACTTGTAGTGTATTTGTGATTATTATATGAGTGTTGATATTAGTTTAGGGCATATAAATAAGTTAATTACTGCCTACTTCCACTAGAATATAACCTGTTTGGCATAGCAGTGCAGTATGTGGCATGATTTCTTGCTTGGGTAGGCAATTCTTTGCTTGCCTTGCCTAGACCTCCATTTATGCCCTAGGCGAGGCGTTTGGCCATTGCCTAGCGCCTAGGCGTGCCTAAGCGCCTCCTAGGCACTGCCTTTTCCAACAGAGGCTATGCATGACCAGGAACGAAGAGGAAGACCATGGACAAGAAGGCGAGGACACCAAGCGCGAGGAACAAGAAGAAGAGCTACGGAAGAAGCTCCAGCCACCGGACGACCGGTCGGGACCGGACGTCCGACGCCTGAAGACCCACCGGACGACCGGCAATCCGCACCCGAGCCAAACGAGCGGACGTCCGACAAGTCCCGGACGTTCGACACACACCAGCGACCGGACGTCCGACCGTCTCCGGAAATCCGGCGCCATGTCAACCGAGCCAAAACGCCGGATGTCCAACAAGTACCGGACGACCGGACCCTCGTGAGCCACCGGACGTCCGGTACCCGTCGGACGTCTGACGCCTGTCTGTGCAAAGTGTATCGGTCCGAGCCCATGTATCCCTTCGCCCTCACTTACCCCTTCGTGGCCCTAGACTATATATACTCCTCCACCTCCACCATTTGAGGGTTAGCGTTGGTTTAGCTCATACTTAGAGATAGAGCTTCGCTCATCCACATCGGATCTACTCCTCGTGAGAGACCGCGACCTCTTCGGAGAAGATCCCTTTGGATTCAAGACCTCCTTTTGGAGAAGAACATCAAGACCTCCTCACGGAGAAGACCGGCTACCTTTGTATCGTCCGTTGTTGACTTTGGATCTTGTATCTCACCTTTGTGTTCATCGATCTAGCGCATGTGTGATCTATTCTTGTTGGTTGAGTGATTCTCTCGTGTTTCCTCTTGTGTTTTCCCTCGTGTTCTCCGCGTTCTTGGACGGGATCCGCTCCTTTCGTGAAAGATCGGCCCCTAGGGTTCCTACCCTACACCATCTTGGTATCATGAGCCACATTGATCACGATTTCGGAGCCTCCCCCACCGCTTTCTAGCCTTCTTTTGCTTGATTTCGTCCTAAATTCGAAAATCCCCACCAAAAATAGCCCCAATTTTTTTATTTGTTGGTTTGATGATGTTTTGTTGATTTTGATCCATGGATTTGCTTGGTTTCGAGTGGATCTAGCATCTCCCCAAGTTTCCCCATCTTTCATCCACGAAATCTCATCAATTTTAACCCCAAAAATCCCCAAATTCCGCCCAAATTCGCGCCCCGAATCTCGGATCTGGAGTTGACCCCGATACACCGGATGACCGTCACCTTACCGGACGTCCGGAGCCGCAGGAACCACCGGACGTCCGACCTTACCGGACGATGATACGTCTCCAACGTATCTATAATTTTTGATTGCTCCATGCTACTTTATCTACTGTTTTGGACAATATTGGGCTTTATTTTCGACTTTTATATTATTTTTGGTACTAACCTATTAACTGGAGGCCCAGCCCAGAATTGCTGTTTTTTTTGCCTATTTTAGTATTTCGAGGAAACAGAATATCAAACGGAGTCCAAACGGAATGAAACCTTCGGGAACGTGGTCTTCTCACCGAATGTGATCCAGGAGACTTGGACCCTACTCCAAGAAGTTTCCGGGGAGGTCACGAGGGTGGAGGGCGCGCCCCCTGCCTCGTGGGCCCCTCGGAGCTCCACCGACGTGCTCCTTTGTCCTATATATACCTACGTACCCCCATTAGACCAAAGACGGAGCCAAAAACCTAATTCCACCGCTGCAACTACCTGTATCCATGAGATCCCATCTTGGGGCCTGTTCCGGAGCTCCGCCGGAGAGGGCATCCATCACGGAGGGCTTCTACATCAACACCATAGCCCTTCCGATGAAGTGTGAGTAGTTTACTTCAGACCTTTGGATCCATAGCTAGTAGCTAGATGGCTTCTTCTCTCTTTTTGGATCTCAATGCAATGTTCTCCCCCCTCTCTCGTGGAGATCTATTCGATGTAATCTTCTTTTTGCAGTGTGTTTGTTGAGACCGATGAATTGTGGGTTTATGATCCAACTTATCTATGAATAATATTTGAATCTTCTCTGAATTCTTTTATGTATGATTGAGTTATCTTTGCAAGTCACTTTGAATTATCCGTTTGGTTTGGCCAACTAGATTGGTAGTTCTTGCAATGGGAGAAGTGCTTAGCTTTGGGTTCAATCTTGCGGTGTCCTTACTCAATGACAGAAAGAGTTGCAAGGCACGTGTATTGTATTGTTGCCATCGAGGATAACAAGATGGGGTATTTATCATATTGCATGAATTTATTCCTCTACATCATGTCATCTTGCTTAAGGCGTTACTCTGTTTTTAACTTAATACTCTAGATGCATGCTGGATAGCGGTCGATGAGTGGAGTAATAGTAGTAGATGCAGGCAGGAGTCGGTCTACTTGTCATGGATGTGATGCCTATATACATGATCATACCTAGATAACTTCATAACTATGCTCAATTCTATTAATTGCTCAACAGTAATTTGTTCACCCACCGTAGATTATCTATGCTCTTGAGAGAAGCCACTAGTGAAACCTATGGCCCCCGGGTCTATTCTCATCATATCAATCTCCATTACTTTATTTTACTTGTTTTGCTTTTACTTTTCACTTTGCATCTTTATACCAAAATTACCAAAAATATTATCTCTATCAGATCTCACTCTCGTAAGTTACCATGAGCCACTAGTGAAACCTATGGCCCCCGGGTCTATTCTCATCATATCAATCTCCATTACTTTATTTTACTTGTTTTGCTTTTACTTTTCACTTTGCATCTTTATACCAAAAATACCAAAAATATTATCTCTATGAGATCTCACTCTCATAAGTTACCGTGAAGGGATTGACAACCCCTAAGCGTTGGTTGCGAGTTGCTACCGTTTTATGCAGGTATGAGGGACTTGCGCGTGACCTCCTACTGGATTGATACCTTGGTTCTCAAAAACTGAGGGAAATACTTACGCTACTGTGCTGCATCACCCCCTCCTCTTCGGGGAAAACCAGCGCTAGCTCGAGACGTAGCAAGAAGGATTTCTGGCGCCGTTGCCGGGGAGGCCTACGCCAAGTCAAGTCAAGATTTACTCTCCCGTCAACGAGCCATTTCTGGCGCCGTTGCCGGGGAGGCCTACGCCAAGTCAAGTCAAGATTTACTCTCCCGTCAACGAGCCATTTCTGGCGCCATTGCTGGGGAAGCCTACGCAAAAGTCAACATACCAAGTACCCATCACAATCTCTATCTCTCGCATTACATTATTTGCCATTTGCCTCTTGTTTTCCTCTCCCCCACTTCATCCTTGCCGTTTTATCCGCCCTCTCTTTCCCTTTGCCTTTTGTTTGCTCGTGTGTTAGTTTGCTTGCTTGTCGTGATGGCCCAAGATGCTACCAAATTGTGTGACTCCACCAATACCAATAACAATGATTTCCTTAGCACTCCGATTGCTCCTCTTGCCAATACCGAATCTTGTGAAATCAATACTGCTTTGTTGAATCTTGTTATGAAAGATCAATTCGCCGGCCTTCCTAGTGAAGATGCCGCTACTCATCTAAATGGCTTTGTTGATTTATGTGATATGCAGAAGAAAAAGGATGTCGATAATGATGTTGTTAAATTGAAGCTATTTCCTTTTTCGCTTAGAGATCATGCTAAAGCGTGGTTTTCATCTTTTCCTAAAAATAGTATTGATTCTTGGAACAAGTGCAAAGATGCTTTTATCTCTAAGTATTTTCCTCCCGCTAAGATTATCTCTCTTAGGAATGATATTATGAATTTTAAGCAACTTGATCATGAACATGTTGCACAAGCTTGGGAGAGAATGAAATTAATGCTACGTAATTGTCCTACTCATGGTTTGAACTTATGGATGATTATACAAATTTTTTATGCTGGATTGAATTTTGCTTCTAGAAATCTTTTAGATTCGGCCGCGGGAGGCACTTTTATGGAAATCACTTTAGGAGATGCTACTAAACTCCTAGATAATATTATGGTCAATTATTCTCAATGGCATACTGAAAGATCTACTAATAAAAAAGTGCATGCTATAGAAGAAATCAATGTTTTGAGTGAAAAGATGGATGAACTTAGGAATTTATTTGTTAAGAGTGTTTCTTCTGATCCCAATAATATGCCTTTATCCACTTTGCTTGAAAATAATAATGAATCTATGGATGTGAATTTTGTTGGTAGGAATAGTTTTGGTAACAACGTGTATAGAGGGAATTTTAATTCTATGCCTTATCCTAGTAATCCTTTTAATAATTATGGAAATTCCTACAACAACTCTTATGGAAATTTTAATAAGATGCCCTCTGAATTTGAGAGTAGTGTTAAAGAATTTACGAATTCGCAAAAGAATTTCAATGCTTTGCTTGAAGAGAAATTGCTTAAAGTTGATGATTTGGCTAGGAACGTTGATAGAATTTCTCTTGAGGTTGATTATTTAAAGCTTAGATCTATTCCTCCTAAGCATGATATCAATGAGTCTCTCAAAGCCATGAGAATTTCCATTTATGAGTGCAAAGAAAGAACCGCTAGGATGCGTGCTTACAAAGATGCCTTTATTAAAGCGTGTTCTTCTAAATCCTATGAAAATCAAGATGAAGATCTAAAAGTTATTGATGTGTTCCCTATTAAATCTTTGTTTTGCAATATGAATCTTGATGAATCTGCTTATGATCTTCCCTTACCTAGAAGGCGTTCTAAGAATTCTGAGTTTTTAGATCCTGATGATGAAATTGATAAAAAAGGGATTGAAAGAAATAAAAATCTAGATATTGCTAAACCCACTATTTTGGATCTCAAGGAATTTAACTATGAAAATTGCTCTTTAATTGATTGTATTTCCTTGTTGCAATCCGTGTTAAATTCTCCTCATGCTTATAGTCGAAATAAGGCCTTTACCGAACACATTGTTGACGCCTTAATGCAATCTTATGAAGAAAAGCTTGAGTTGAAAGTTTCTATCCCTATAAAACTCCATTATGAGTGGGAACCTACAATTAAGATTAAAATTAAAAATTATGAGTTTCATGCTTTGTGTGATTTGGGTGCTAGTGTCTCTACTATCCCCAAAGCTTTGTGTGATTTGCTAGATTTCCGTGACTTTGATGATTGCTCTCTAAACTTGCATCTTGCGGATTCCATTATTAAAAGGCCTATGGGAAGAATTAATGATGTTCTTATTGTTGCAAATATGAATTATGTACCCATAGATTTTATCATTCTTGATATAGATTGCAATCCTTCATGTCCTATTATTCTTGGTAGACCTTTCTTTAAAACGATTGGTGCAATTATTGATATGAAGGAAGGGAATGTTAAATTCCAATTTCCCTTAAAGAAGGGCATGGAACATTTTCCTAGAAAGAAAATAAAATTACCATATGAATCTATCATGAGAGCCACTTATGGATTGCCTACCAAAGATGGCAATACCTAGATCTATCCTTACTTTTATGCCTAGCTAGGGGCGTTAAACGATAGCGCTTGTTGGGAGGCAACCCAATTTTATTTTGTGTTTTTTGTTTTTGGTTCTGTTTAGGAATAAATAATCCATCTAGATTCTGTTTAGATGTGGTTTTATCTTTTAATTAGTGTTTGTGCCAAGTTAAACCTATTAGATCTTCTTGGAAGATAGTTATTCAATCTTGCTGTAATTTCCAGAATCTTTGCGCTCAGTGCCCGAATTTTCAAAAATAACAAGAACGTGATAAAATAGTGATTCCAATTTCTTCTGATCAATAAACAAATTGCCCAGGTCGTCTAATTTTGGTAGAATTTTTTGGGTTCCAGAAGTTTGCGTTAGTAACAGATTGCTACAGACTGTTCTGTTTTTGACAGATTCTGTTTTGCGTGTGTTGTTTGCTTATTTTGATGAATCTATGGCTAGTAAAATAGTTTATAAACCATAGAGAAGTTGGAATACAGTAGGTTTAATACCAATACAAACAAAGAACAAGTTCACTACAGTACCTTAAAGTAGTCTTTTGTTTTCTTTCTCTAACGGAGCTCACGAGATTTCTATTGAGTTTTGTGTCGTGAAGTTTTCAAGTTTTGGGTGAATTTTTTTGATGGATTATGAAACAAGGAGTGGCAAGAGCCTAAGCTTGGGGATTCCCATGGCACCCCCAAGATAATCCAAGGACACCAAAAAGTCAAAGCTTTGGGATGCCCCGGAAGGCATCCCCTCTTTTGTCCACTTCCATCGGTAATTTACTTGGAGCTATATTTTTATTCACCACATGATATGTGTTTTGCTTGGAGCGTCTTGTATTATTTGTGTCTTTGCTTGTTAGTCTACCACAATCATCCTTGCTGTACACACCTTTTGATAGAGCCATGTATAAATTGAAATTTGTTAGAATACTCTATGTGCTTCACTTATATCTTTTGAGCTTGATAGTTTACTCTATGTGCTTCACTTATATCTTTTTGAGCATGATAATTTTTGCTCTAGTGCTTCACTTAGATCTTTTAGAGCACGGTGGTGGTTTGTTTTAAAGAAACTTGATCTCTCATGCTTCACTTAGATTATTTTGAGAGTCGTTAATAGCATGGTAATTTGCTTAATGTTAATATACTTGGTATTCAAGATATGTGAAACTTTCTTTTTAGTGGGTTGAATACTAAGATAAGTTTGATGCTTGATAATTGTTTTGAGATATGGAGGTGATAATATCATAGTCGTGCTAGTTGAGTAGTTGTGAATTTGAGAAATACTTGTGTTGAAGTTAGCAAGTCCCGTAGCATGCACGTATGGTTAAAGTTGTGTAACAAATTTGAAGCATGAAGTGTACTTGGCTTGTGCATCCTTATGAGTGGCGGTCGGGGACGAGCGATGGTATTTTCCTACCAATCTATCCCCCTAGGAGCATGCGCGTAGTACTTGATTTTTGATGACTTCTAAATTTTTGCAATAAGTATATGAGTTCTTTTGACTAATGTTGAGTCCACGGATTATACGCACTTTTACCTTTCCGCCATTTGCTAGCCTCTTCGGTACCGTGCATTGCCCTTTCTCACATTGAGAGTTGGTGCAAACTTCGCCGGTACATCCAAACCCCGTGATATGATACGCTCTTTCACACATAAACCTCTCTATATCTTCCTCAAAACAGCCACCATACCTACCTATCATGATATTTCCATAGCCATTCCGAGATATATTGCCATGCAACTTCCATCATCATCATCATGACATGCTTTACTTTTGTCATATTGCCATTGCATGATCTTGTAGTTGACATCGTATTTGTGGCAAAGCCACCATGCATTATTTTTCATACATGTCACTTTTGATTCATTGCACCATCCCGGTACACCGCCGGAGGCATTCATATAGAGTCATATCTTGTTCTAGTATCGAGTTGTAATCATTATGTTGTAATCAATAGAAGTGTGATGATCATCATTATTAGAGCATTGCCCAATCAAAAAAAAGAGAAAGGCCAAAAAAAGAAAGGCCCAAAAAAAGAGAAAATAAAAAGGGCAATGCTACTATCTCTTTTTCCACACTTGTGCTTCAAAGTAGCACCTTGTTCTTCATGTAGTGAGTCTCATATATTGTGCTTCAAAGTAGCACCATGATTTTCATATAGTGAGTCTCATAAGTTGTCTTGTTCATACTAGTGGGAATTTTTCATTATAGAACTTGGCTTGTATATTCCAACGATGGGCTTCCTCAAAATTCCCTAGGTCTTCATGAGCAAGCAAGTTGGATGCACACCCACTAGTTTTCTTTTGTTGAGCATTCTTAGCTCTAGTGCATCCGTTGCATGGCAATCCCTACTCCTTGCATTAACATCAATTGATGGGCATCTCCATAGCTCATTGATTAGCCTCGTTGATGTGAGACTTTCTCCTTTTTTGTCTTCTCCACACAATCCCCATCATCATATTCTATACCACCCATAGTGCTATGTCCATGGCTCGCGCTCATGTATTGTGTGAAGGTTGAAAAAGTTTGAGATTATTTGAGTATGAAACAATTGCTTGGCTTGTCATCGGGGGTATAGAAATTGGGAACATCTTTGTGTGACGAAAATGAAGCATAGCCTAACTATATGATTTTGTAGGGATGAACTTCCTTTAGCCATGTTATTTTGAGATGACATAATTGTTTAATTAGTATGCTTGAAGTATTATCATTTTTTTTGTCAATATGAACTTTTGTCTTGAACCTTTCGGATATGAATATTCGTACCATGATTAAGAAGATTTACATTGAAATTATGCCAAAGTATCACTCCGTATCAAAAATTCTCTTTTTATCATTTACCTACTCGAGGACGAGCAGGAATTAAGCTTGGGGATGCCTGATACGTCTCCAACGTATCTATAATTTTTGATTGCTCCATGCTACTTTATCTACTGTTTTGGACTATATTGGGCTTTATTTTCCACTTTTATATTATTTTTGGGACTAACCTATTAACCGGAGGCCCAGCCCAGAATTGCTGTTTTTTGCCTATTTCAGTATTTCGAGGAAATAGAATATCAAACGGAGTCCAAACGGAATGAAACCTTCGGGAACGTGATCTTCTCACCGAACATGATCCAGGAGACTTGGACCCTACTCCAAGAAGTTTCCGGGGAGGTCACGAGGGTGGAGGGCGCGCCCCCCTGCCTCGTGGGCCCCTCGGAGCTCCACCGACGTGCTCCTTCCTCCTATATATACCTACGTACCCCCATTAGACCAAAGACGGAGCCAAAAACCTAATTCCACCGCCGCAACTTCCTGTATCCATGAGATCCCATCTTGGGGCCTGTTCCCGAGCTCCGCCGGAGAGGGCATCCATCACGGAGGGCTTCTACATCAACACCATAGCCCTTCCGATGAAGTGTGAGTAGTTTACTTCAGACCTTCGGATCCATAGCTAGTAGCTAGATGGCTTCTTCTCTCTTTTTGGATCTCAATACAATGTTCTCCCCTCTCTCGTGGAGATCTATTCGATGTAATCTTCTTTTTTGCGTTGTGTTTGTTGAGACAATGAATTGTGGGTTTATGATCCAACTTATCTATGAATAATATTTGAATCTTCTCTGAATTCTTTTATGTATGATTGAGTTATCTTTGCAAGTCTCTTCGAATTATCCGTTTGGTTTGGCCAACTAGATTGGTAGTTCTTGCAATGGGAGAAGTGCTTAGCTCTGGGTTCAATCTTGCGGTGTCCTTACTCAGTGACAGAAAGAGTTGCAAGGCACGTATTGTATTGTTGCCATTGAGGATAACAAGATGGGGTATTTATCATATTGCATGAATTTATTCCTCTACATCATGTCATCTTGCTTAAGGCGTTACTCTGTTTTTAACTTAATACTCTAGATGCATGCTGGATAGCGGTCGATGAGTGGAGTAATAGTAGTAGATGCAGGTAGGAGTCGGTCTACTTGTCACGGACGTGATGCCTATATACATGATCATACCTAGATAACCTCATAACTATGCTCAATTCTATTAATTGCTCAACAGTAATTTGTTCACCCACCGTAGATTATCTAAGCTCTTGAGAGAAGCCACTAGTGAAACCTATGGCCCCCGGGTCTATTCTCATCATATCAATCTCCATTACTTTATTTTACTTGTTTTGCTTTTACTTTTCACTTTGCATCTTTATACCAAAAATACCAAAAATATTATCTCTATCAGATCTCACTCTCGTATGTGACCGTGAAGGGATTGACAACCCCTAAGCGTTGGTTGCGAGTTGCTACCATTTTGTGCAGGTACGAGGGACTTGCGCGTGACCTCCTACTGGATTGATACCTTGGTTCTCAAAAACTGAGAGAAATACTTACGCTACTGTGCTGCATCACCCCCTCCTCTTCGGGGAAAACCAACGCTAGCTCGAGACATAGCAGACGACCGAAACCCCCTAACCCGAGTAGAATCAGTGGATTTCCGACCTGACCGGACGTCCGGCGACCGGCCGGCCGTTTTTTCGGGCCTGTGGAGGGGCACCACGTGAGGTGCCGGCGGCGAGGGCGTGATGCTGCACACACTTCTTGACCCCCTTCATCCAGCGCTCCTCCAACCGCAAGTACGCCACAAACTTGGGGAAGGAGGGCTCTGGCATCAAGGTGAGGTTGGAGGCGGCGTTGCCGAAGTCCTCGTTGAGGCCGGCGGTGAGCGTGCTGAGGAGGAGGTCGTCATCCACCTTGGCTCCAATGTCGCGGAGCTCATCCGCCAACGTCTTCAGACGGCGGCAGTACTCATCAATGGGCTGTTCATCCTGGTGACAGTCAAAAAATTCCTGCTGCAAAAAAACGCGGCGCTGATGCTTGTTGTCGGTGAAGAGACCGTTCAGCTTGACCCATAGGGCATGGGCGTCGTCGCCGGCGCTCACGACCGTGTGGAACAAGTCCTTGGAGATGGTGGTGAAGAACCACCGGATGATCGTGGCGTCGATCACGGTCCACTCGGCGTCGTCCATCATGGCGCGTGAGTCCACGGTGCCATCCACATGATCCACGAGGTTGTTCTCGCGGAAGAGCAGCGAGAAGTACGTCTTCCACGCGAAGTACTTGGAGTTGGAGGCGTCGAGGACCACGGGGACGCGTGCATGGACGTTGATGTCGTGGATCTCAGCAGGGTCGGCGACGAAGGGGTTGGAGTAGGTGAAGGCGTTGGACGACATGGCTGCGAGGTCGTGGGGAGGGAGGCGGCTTGGCTTGGGGAGAAGCTGCGCGACGGTGGAGGGCGGGCGGTGCGGCGGGGGGGGGGGGGCACGGCGTGGAGGGGAGGGCGCGCGGGGAGGAGAAGACGCGCGGGGAGGAGGGGCGGTGGCGGCGGCGGTAGATCGCGGCGGCAGCGGCGGCCCGAGGCGGCGGCTAGGGTTAGCGGAAGCGGGAGGATCGACTTGCGATAGATACTATGTAGAGAATGATGTGGTGCATCGATAATTATTGATCGTGTACTAGGCACATATATATAGGTACAAGGGGTGCGACCGGTGTCTTGTCTCCCAAGATACAAGTACATAGAGGGCGAGAGAGACATTACAGGTGCGACATACAAAACCCAGACCTACGTACATGTACACATGTTCAACATTGTGCATTCAGTCTTTTGAAGGTGCTAAAGTAGAGTAGAGAGGTATGCCAGGAGTTTCATCTCTCCGTGCCAAGTTTTCTGAACATTTAAATGCCCCACATAAACACATGGGAAGAAATTATTTTCGTGACACGCCTTTAACTAGGATTATTTGTTGATGGTTCATTAAGGACTGCTGATTTGCTCGATAGGGTTTGGTATTCTATTAGTATGTCTTTTCCCTCGATGTTGTAAGTTTGTACTGTACTCTCCAGGTTCTTCTACTTCAAGGGCTACGCAAGCTTGGTGTATGTATGTTTGCTAGCTTGGCAATGAGCAAATCTGCTGTTATTTATTTTCTCCAACTGGTCCATATGCAGATACTTCAGATGATAGTGACATCTAAATCCTTGTGGCCGTGAAGCAAAGTTTGAGGTTTATATATTGTTGCCATCTTTAATCTGCATCGAAATCTCTAAACTTTTTTAGGAGGTGTACGGAAGCAGAACTAAGTAACTCGTCTAAACTTTTAAGGAGTGTTACCGAAGCAGACTCGTGGGACGGAGGGAGTAGAACCTTACGTAGATTCCATATGATCTCACTAGCTAGAATCTGCATCTCTCTCGATGTCTTTCTCAGCTGACTTGTCGAATAGAGGATAGAAGAGAACTATTAAAAAGTCAGAGCTCCTGAGTCCTGACCTTATCAACAATACCACAATCCATTGTATCATGGCCCAATTGATACCTGCTGGTTGCCGCATCGCCATTGCCGTCGAAATATTCGATGCTCCACAGTAGACCTATACGTGGAGTCGCACAAGTTAAAGGAGCTCGGCATATATTTATCCGAACCTTCTCCCGTATCACCTTTTCTCGGGTCGATCAAATTGCTCCAAGCTCATCCAGCCGGCCGGTGCACACTTCCATGGCTATATAAGCAGGGCCTCCCGTGCCCAGCTCCAAGCAAGCGAGCACAAGTCAAAGACTCGTACACGTAGCACTGAAGACTTGTACATCAACAACATTGTTCTTTTGAGTTCGTGGTGAAAAAGATCAAGGCCGGGTCAGCTTGATGGAGCAGGTGACGAAGCTGGCGGGGCAGCGGGCGGTGGTGATCTTCAGCATGAGCTCCTGCTGCATGTGCCACACGGTGGCGCGCCTCTTCCGGGACCTCGGGGCGAACCCGGCGGAGGTGGATCTGGACGAGGACCCCAGGGGAAAGGAGATGGAGAAGGCGCTGGCGAGGCTCCTCGGCCGGAACCCGGCCGTGCCGGCGGTGTTCATCGGCGGCAGGCTCGTCGGATCCACCGACAAGGTCATGTCCCTTCACCTCAGCGGCAAGCTTGTCCCGCTGCTTCGTAACGCAGGTGCTGTATGGGTGTAGTGCGCGCGGGAGAGTGTTTTGTTGTAGATGCGTATGCAGTGGATGGTAGAAAATGATGTACCCACGTATGCGCAAGTACTCTGTTTTCTCTGTCAGGTGATCATATATCAAGATAAAGGAAAACCATGCAGGTCGTTTTATTTTAGAACTGCAGAGGGGGAGTATGATTCTCTGAATTACTTTGTCGCAGAATGGATAGAACGACGAGTAATTCCGGACAAAGGGAGTATGACTTAAATTGTGACCGGCATGTTAACCAGCTTGACATGGGCCCCACATGTCATTGATCCTAAAGTCCAGTGATTTAAATCAGAGGATCTCAGTCTGCATTGAAGATGCCTTTGTAACCTACATGATTTGCTCCCTCTATTTTAAGGGCCAACTATTTCAACTTTATTAACTCTATTTTTTTTGAGGAACCATTTTTTTTTGAGGAACCATTAACTCTAATTTTTTAGAACCATCATCAAGGCATTTTATTCATCTTGGGGGACAAGTCTGATTGTACCACGCCAATCAGAAACTCGGGAATTACAAAGAAAGAGATATAACTAGTCTATACCAAGCAAGCTTTGGCACATCTATTGGTTACACCATTAGCTTCACCACCAGTACAAAACTCAAATCCCTGAAAAAAGGGAGCTATGTGCGCATCTCCATAAAAGATATTGCCTCCCACTGATCGATTATCATCTCGGTTCCAAGCTTGACATACTGCCAAGTAATCACTTTGCAGCACCACACGCGTAAAACCCTCGTTCCTCGCAAGCAGTACAACATCCCTATACAAGCCATCAGTTCGATGGTGTAGGTCTCCAAGCAAGCATGCTGGATATTTATTACACTGAGCTGTCAGGAATTGACCATCATGGGATCTCACCACTATTCCAACTCCCGAGCAGCGCTGCATAGCATCCGTTAGCAATCGTACAGCTGCAATTCAGCTGTACGAATGTTAATAAATTTCAGTTGAATAATTTTTTAGCGTCTAGCCAAAATTTGCTATTAGTAAGCCACCTGAATTTTTATCGTTTAGCCAGTTTTTCAGTTGTAAGATTGTTACGGAGTTACCCTAAAATGGAAAATCTAGAATTAGTAATGAACCGTTTCTTTTAAAGGTCGTAGCAAATCAGCTTTTTAGGGAGTTATTCGTATACTTGTCCTGATTTATTGGTCCTTTTTATATTTGGTGTTAAAATTTGATCATAGATTTAACTGACAAAATATTAATGCATGTCATAAAAACTTACATGCATTAATATTTTTTTAATTAAATCCACAATTAAAATATGACCTAAAATACTAAAAGGACCAATAAACCAGGACGGAGGTAGTATAGTGTAGGTTCAAAGTCGTCCGCTCGAACATAAGATGCAGGGAGGGGGCAAGCCCCCCCCCCCCCCCCCCCCCCTCTTGTAACTTAACTATTAAATCATAGCTAACAGTGTCAGATATTTGAGAGAATTAAGGCGGAGCAACCATAGTAGTACATTTCAGCATTGCAACCGTTGATGTCCGTCCCATGGCTTCCTGCATACTAGAGACTCTCCAGTTTTACGAAGTCTATTGCCTGAACAGTAACAACAAAAACACATAAGATCAGATCATAAATGTATTAAGCACTCAAATAACAAGGCTGGATAATATGGCAATCCCTTGAGAACGTCTCTCCCAATCAGGATTGAAATGAGCAATCACTGCACAACAAACATTTTAGACCACCCGCGCGAGGGTAATGCCAGAAAGGACAAACTATATTTACTATCCTGGTTTATTGGTTGCCTTCATACTTTGTGCTAAATTTTGATCATAAATTTAACTAACAAAATATTAATACATGTCACCAAAAAATTATACCGTTGAATTCATATTTGAACATAGTTTTCAATGATATTATTTTTCTGTGATTTGAACATACTTTTCTCGGCCCCCGTGTCGTCCGCATCTCGGGCGACTCGGGCGGCAGCACGATCCACTTTTCTCGGCCCCTTCCCCACGCTCCCTCCTCTCGCCGCCGCCGAGCGACGCCGCCGGGCTTGCTCGCGTGGCTGCCGGCGGCGGCGGGGCTCCGTCCCTGTGGTCGAGCACCTAGTCTCGAGCTCCGGGGTGAAAACTCGTATGACCCTACCTGTTGAGGCATTGTTCGGAGGTTGCTCTGACTAAATCTTCAGGGTGAAAACCCATGATCCGGCGGTGGTTGGATCCGGCGATGACGGCGTTTGCACGCCGTTCCCTTCCTAGAGGCATTGCTTTTGAAGAACTTTTCTGATAGTCCTTATGTTGTCAAGGGATTGTTTGTGCTGATGGTCGTCGTTGTATATTGTTGATCGTTGTTTTGATCGCTTTAGGTTTTTTTTTCTTTTTCCCTCCACATGGCATAGCTTTGGTCTTCTATGACTTTGCTTTTTGCCCGTGGAGTTTTTGTTGTGTGTGCGTTGTTGTTGGCTGTGTGCATCCTAGTTATGCAGAGGCCGGATGTGCTTATTATGTTTGTATCCCCTTGATGCTTCATTATGAATCAATAAAAGACACCCTTTATCGAAAAATTAATATTTTGTTGATTAGATCTAAGGTCAAAACTTGATACAAAACAAAAAGAAGGCCCATAAATAAACTCGAACGGAGGTAGTAGCATGGAGTGTGGTGTGGTTGCTTGCATGTTGATGCCATCAACTAGTACCAAGTTTAATCATACAAAGAGTAAAATTTGACCACTTATTTGGCATTTATGTTTGATAATTGGCATATTGGGGCTACAAATTTGAAAATCATCTCCCATAATCTTACTCGGATACGGAATTACGGATATGTCCACTTTCATATCCATATTTGTGTCAGAATCCAACACCATATTTTTTATTTTTTAAATAAATCCGGATATGGATAATTTCCATTTTCATTTTAGTTCGGATGCGGATATTTCAGATACAAATAGGCATTTTCTTGAATACGAATATAAGATATTTCGAAATTTCCCCTATCAGTTTCCACCCCTAGCGACAGGTGCCATGTCATCGTCTCCTTCCGTTTTCCGTTTCTACATTGCTCAAAATCCTGTGAAACAAGGGGTGCCGCCACCCGCTGTAGAGGCAGGTCGTGCCACCTTCGGCTATGGTGGCAGGTGACAGGTGTCGCCTGCCGGACATGCCGTCACGGTAGTTTTGTCAATTGCACTGAGAGGTGGTCTTTTCTGGCACTACACTCGCACATGTTGTCTAAAATGCAAAAAATTGTTTGGCACATCTGATTATTTTATTTACAGGGTAAGAAAGTTAGACATATCAATTAGCATGTCAATATTTGATGCATTTATTAAGTATATACACAAGGCCGACACTTGCATTTTCGAGAACTTATATGGGAATAGGTACATTGGCCCAACGACTATCGATAAAGTAAAAGAAGCGTTCCACATATACACTGCACACTATGAAGGTCATTATAAAAGACATAAACATAAAAAGTGTAATTTTCATAATAAGGTCTTACTACATAATGTATGTGATTGCAGGATATAAATAATACCATAGGCTAACAGATGGTGGATGAAGGTGGGCCAAACCCCCCTATTTCCAACTTAACTAGTCGTATGTAGCTGGTAGAGTCAGGTATCCATCAACATGTCATCTTTCTGGTTCTTATTAGTGTTTGTGTTATGTTGCACAAGCTATATTTTAGTAATGTATTTATTTATGTAGATGTGTTGAACCCTTATTTAAGATGGACCCTAAGCCACCACACTTCTCATCATGGCCTAGGACTGGCCATGTATAGTTGCCCAATATGGACATGAAGTTATGAATGCTCTCGAAGGAGATTCTATGTGTGGTGCGCGAGTACCATCATAGTCCAAGAATAGTTTGATCTCTTGCCATGTGAGCTCGTTGTGATTACATTGATTAAACCAATAGAATGAAGGCAATCCCGAATACATGAAGCATCACAAATTGTTTCCCATAAGTTAATAAACAAATAAGTGAGAAATATCGGTTAAACGATCAACAATAATTTTCATAACATCCAATTTCAAAAATTATACGCTTGTGCCCAAATTGTTAGCACTTCATGATTATCCAAACTTCGACTTGATTTAGTAGATAAACTGCAATAATATTCCCTCTTAAGCATTGTGCTTTGCTCTTGGAGCACCATGGACCTGTTCATCACTTATAGACTCTCAGTTGTTGGTTCATCGCCTACAAAATTTAAATATGTTCATGTCTTATTTCAAATAAGATTTAAGACTATCTTCTTGGACATCTAATAGGCTATAGCATCGAGGTTCTATGTAGTACTAAAGAATCAATCATCAAATGAACAAGAAGATAACTCGTGAGTTGCTGTGGAATTGGATATTTAGTTTCTAAGTATTTTACATAGTTTATATTCCTTATTGAGATTCGAACCATGTGAAAAAACTAAATTGGATAAAAACTAAAAAATGACCATAAAAGATTAAGCATGGCATAATTAAAAGCGATGAGATTTAAAACATGCTCAGAATGCACTAATGCATGTTGCATGGTAGAGAATATCGCCATGATCATATGGTTGTTGATAGATCAAGATAGCAAATCCAATGGTACATCAATTTTGATGATGTCCTCATTGCAAAGAGGGTGGTGGTACCCTAGCCCACTAGGTATCAAATCTCATGTTCGACTTCCTTGTGTCTCTAGACGGCGAAATATTATTTCAATGAGAGGCGACGTTTTCGCGCCCATAGAGGTAGGGGTGTGTGACGTTTATAGAGGCGAGTGCATATGAGCATGTACATCTATATTGTGTTCATAGAGGTGAGTGTATATGAGCATCTATGTCTGTATGTGTGCATTCATAGGAGTACAAAGGACCATATGATCTTACTAGCATATCTCTCCATGTCTCTCTCATCTGACTTGTCAAATATAGGATAGAAGAGAATTTACTAAAAGTCAGAGTTCCATGTCCCTCAAGGCATTTTGTACGCATGAATGGATGGCATGTCAGGGCCGGTACTCTAGTTCAGGCACATCTTTTCTTAACTGTCTAAACTATACAAGACTACACAAGACCAGAACTAACATATGGTTGAATGGTTAGGAGGAGGATGGTACCTCTAGTCCATCACAAATAAACCCCCCCATTTGGCTCTTGTGTGTCTCATAAAAGGCACAAATCTTGAGCTCAGTTATATCCAGATGGGCCTTGGATATCCGATCTGGTCCTTCCCGGCCAGGTACCTCGGCTTGCCACTTTCCCTCTGCAAGCATTCGGCGGCGCAATTTCTGGAATTGAATGATGGAGTGGCACAGAAGATGCCGACTTGGCGCGCAACTGGAATGGACAAGGCGGGGAGATTGATTGTGGTATGTCAATTTTAAGTGACATACCGACACATGTAATGATGGCCCTTGATATACCCCCAAAGGTTCTCGATAGTATTATCCGGATTTGCCGGAGCTTCTTCTGGGCGGGTACTATCAATGCAGGGGGCGGCCGCTGCGCGGTCGTCTGGAACGACGTTTGCACGCCAAAATGGGTGGGAGGCCTTGGGGTGCCAAACTTCAAATGGATGAACGTGGCCCTCAAGGCACGTTGGTTATGGCTGCGGCGCATGGGCTGAGTTTGACATCAAGGTGCCACCCGAGGCAACTCAAATATATCAGGCGGTTGCGTTTGTTCTTGTTAGAGATGATAATCTTGGGGAACATAGCATGAAATTTAAAAAATTTCTTACGATCATGCAAGATCTATTTAGGAGATGCATAGCAAAGAGAGAGGGGGAGTGTGTCCACGTACCCTCGTAGACCGAAAGCGGAAGCGTTAGGTTAATGCGGTTGATGTAGTCGAACATCTTCACGATCCAACCGATCTAGTACCTAACGTACGTCACCTCCGAGTTCAGCACACGTTCAGCTCGATGACGTCCCTCAAACTCTTGATCCAGCAGAGGGTCGAGGGAGAGTTTCGTCAGCACGACGACGTGATGACGGTGATGGTGATGTGATCCGTGCAGGGCTTCACCTAAGCACTACGACGCTATGACCGGAGGAGTAAACTGTGGAGGGGGGCACTGCACACGGCTAAGAGAACAATTGATGTGCCATGAGGTGCCCCCTGCCCCCGTATATAAAGAAGGAGGTGAGGAGACGGCCGGCCTAGAGGGGGCGTGCCAAGGGGGGAGTCCTACTAGGACTCCTAGTCCTAGTAGGATTCCCCCTTCCTTCTCTTGAGTGGAAAAGGAGGAAAGGGAGAGGGAGTAGGAAAGGAAATGGGGGGCGCCACTCCCTCCCCTAGTCCTATTCGGACTCCCATGGGGGGCACCCCTTGTGGGATGTCCCCTCTCTCTCCTGTGGCCCATGAGGCCCATGACTTCCCTCGGGGGTTCTGGTAACCTCCCGGTACTCTGAAAAATACCTGAAACGATCCGAAACCATTCTGATGTCCGAATACTACCTTCCAATATATGAATATTTACCTCTCGACCATTTCGGGACTCCTCGTCATGTACGTGATATCATCCGGGACTCCAAACAAACTTCGGTCACCAAAACACATAACTCATAATACAAATCGTCATCGAACGTTAAGCGTGTGGACCCTACGGGTTCAAGAACTATGTAGACATGACCGAGAAACATCTCCAGTCAATAACCAATAGCGAAACCTGAATGCTCATATTGGTTCTTACATATTCTATAAAGATCTTTATCGGTCAAACCGCAATAACAACATACGTTATTTCCTTTGTCATCGGTATGTTACTTGCCTGAGATTCGATCGTCGGTATCATCATACCTAGTTCAATCTCGTTACTCATTCCATAATACATCATCCCGTAAGTAACTCATTAGTCACATTTCTAGCAAGGCTTATAGTAATGTGCATTACCGAGAGGGCCTAGAGATACCTCTCCGATACTCGGAGTGACAAATCCTAATCTTGATCTATGCCAACCCAACAAACACCTTCGGAGACACCCGTGGAGAATCTTTATAATCACCCAGTTACGTTATGACGTTTGATAGCACACAAGGTGTTCCTCCAGTATTCGGGAGTTGCATAATCTCATAGTCAGAGGAATATGTATAAGTCATGAAGAACGCAATAGCAATAAAACTTAACGATCATTATGCTAAGCTAACGGATGGGTCTTGTCCATCACATCATTCTCTAATGATATAATCAAGTTCATCAAATGACAACACATGTCTATGGTTAGGAAACTTAACCATCTTTGATTAACAAGCTAGTCAAGTAGAGGCATACTGGAACACTCTGTTTTGTCTATGTATTCACACATGTACTAAGTTTTCGGTTAATACAATTCTAGCATGAATAATAAACATTTATCATGATATAAGGAAATATAAATAACAACTTTATTATTGCCTCTAGGGCATATCTCCTTCAGGCAAATCCTCCTACTTCCAGGAGGACAGATGGCTCGACGAGCATCATTTACAGGATATCACACCTACGCTCTATGATCAGATCAGACTACGCATGTGTGCCTCTCGTACGGTGTTCGACATACTCACGGGATGCTACACTACTAGGAAAAGGCCTACTAATGGCGCACCTAATTTGGCCATTAATGGTGCATTAGTGGTGCGCCATTAGTGCCATGCCATTAGTATATTTTACTAATGGCGCACCACTGGTGCGCCATTAGTATCTGGTATACTAATGGCGGACCTCAGATGCACCATTAGTATATACAACAGTGTGCCATTTGATGAAGCTATGTACCTAGGGTAGGGGCACGGACCCGTCCTAAAAAGCCCTACCCGAGGACATCCCCAGAATGAGTCACCTCTCAAACGACTGGAAGGCATCCCACTCGACGGGTTCAAGACACTCGACCAAAGAACGATCACTCGACCATGAAGCCAACCACTCGACTGGCAGAAGACCTAAAGTCACTCCGCGGGCAAACGGTCGGCTATTAAGTAGTCTTTATGGTGATTATAACACTTTATTAGGGACGTTATCAGTAACGCCCAACCTTAAATGTACCTAAAGCCCTGCATTACTGAGGGCAGGAGGGGGCCGGCGAACTCTATATAAGCCACCCCCCCTCCTCAGTATGAAGGGTTCGCACCTCTGTTATCTACACACGCATAATCCAATCGACCGCCTCCGGGCACCGAGACGTAGGGCTGTTACTTCCTCCGAGAAGGGCCTGAACTCGTAAACCTTGCGTGCTTACAACTTCCCAATAGCTAGGATCTAGCCTCTCCATACACCCCCCCCCTACATTACTGTCAGAATTAGAACCACGACAGTTGGCGCCCACCGTGGGGCATTAGTCTTAGCGCCTAATTGGAGAAGTTGCGATTTTTCCGATCCATTTGATCATGGTTCCCTGCGGAGTTCCGGTAGAGGGCCGCGAGATCCGTCTCGGCACGCTCACCTTCATCGCCGACGACTCCGCCTGGCTCCAGGAGGCGCCGCTCGACATCGATGCGCTCCCCGTCCGCGGTGCGACGCACTTCCGCGCGTGCGTTCGTGGCGTTCTCCTGCGGCAGCCGTCGACTCAATATCAGTCAGCCCCCGTGTCGTCTCCCTGTCCTGTCTCCCACCAGCGCAAGCGCTCAGGTCGGTCGAGACTCCAGCAGTGGGTGAGGCACGCCGTGGCCCGCCAGTCGGCGGCCCCACAAGTCGCGGCAATCGAGCCCGACGAATCCCTCTGCGGCCTGTTCGACCTGTCGACTGGCTCCACGGAGACCGCATCCGAGTGCGATAGCAGCGACCCTTTGGCTGAGGTTCTGGCGGTCGAGGGGACACACAGTCCTCCCGGATTCCCTCGCGCTGATGGCGGCGCGGGTAGAGGCGACCCATCGCATCCCCACGACGAGTACCTCCTCGAGCCTCTCACGTCATTGCAGCGAGAGGAGCTTCGCCGCCGGAATATGGACGCGCTCCACACTCCTATTGTTGGAGAAACCCCCGAGGCCCGGGCCTTGAAGGACGCGCGCTTGGCTAACCTGGCCGAGCGCACTCGACTGGAGAATCTACAGCGAATACTCGACGAGCAAGCGCGTCAGCGAGCTCCCGAGTCCAGTCGATGACAGCAAGCTCCCGAATCCAGTCGACGTCAGCTCTTCCCGCCACCGCAGGTATACCAAACTCGAGTTCAGAATTTGGCCGCCGCGGCCCATATAGCGGAGTCAATTCAGCCCTCCCAGTCGGAGGCTGGCAGGGGCTTGTTGCAGATCAGAGCATTGCTCCGAGCGGCAGGAAATCAGAATTCCGCCGTTTCTCAGTCGCGGAACAGGATCCACAGTCGATCCATTGCAACAGAAACAGTCCAGTCGGCTCACAGCCCGAGATCGCCCCCGAGGCGTGAGGGACGTGGGGACCGACATGATCAGTACAGGAGAAATGAGCAGTATGATCACCGACCCGACCGTGATGATCGACGTTGAGTGCCATCCCCTCCCCCGAGGAGTGGGTCATATGCTCCTCGACATCGAGATGACAGGCGCCCCCATAATGTTGGGCAGAGGATTCCAATCGACCCCAGGGACCCATGCTTTGACGCGAGATCCATTCTCGTTCAAGGTTTGGTGGACAGTAACAGAGCTCATCGAGAGGGCCACAACAGAGATGCGCCCGCCGGCAGCAGGGTACATGCTTCGGGGCCAGAATGTTTCAGTTGGGCCATCAGGGCCGCGGTGATTCCTCCCAACTTCAGGTTGGTGACTGGAGTTAGCAAGTTCACCGGTGAATCCAAGCCCGACACATGGCTCGAAGATTACCGAGTGGCTGTGCAGATTGGCGGTGGCAATGATGAGGTAGCCATGAAGCATTTGCCTCTCATGTTAGAAGGCTCAGCCAGAGCGTGGCTGAATCAGTTGGCACCCAGCAGTATTTACACTTGGGAGGACCTCTCCCGGGTGTTTATCACAACCTTTGAAGGAACGTGCAAGCGACCTGCAGGCCTTACAGAGTTGCGGTCTTGCGTACAAAAGCCGAATGAAACACTGAGGGAATACATCCAGAGGTGGATCACACTGCACCACTCGGTTGAGAATGTGCCAGACCATCAAGCAGTTTGCGCTTTCAAGGAAGGCGTCAAATACAGAGAGTTGAATCTGAAGTTCGGTCGAACTGGAGAGATGTCTCTGAATCGGATGATGGAGATTGCCACCAAGTACGCTAATGGTGAAGACGAAGACCGACTCCGAAGTGGCAAACTCAAATCAGTCGCCCAAGAGACCGGAGGAAACTCCAGTCGGAAGCAGAAGCGGAAGGCCGAGCCAGCCGCTCCTGGGGAGGCCCTGGCCGTGGCCCAGTGAAACTTCAAGGGGAAATCCAAGGGCACCTGGAAGCCCAAGAAAATTAAGGATCAGGATGGGAATGACGTTTTGGACCTGCCATGTCACATCCACACCAAGAAAGATGAAGAGGGTAATTTTATTTTCCCAAAACATACCACTCGACAGTGCCGGCTCCTGATCCAGCAGTTTCAGGGCAAGCAGCCCAAAGATAAGGAAAAAGAGCTAGACAGAGTTGAGGACAAGGATGATAGTGATGATGGATACCCCCAAGTCAATTCCACCTTGATGATTTTTGCTGATGTCGAAAGCAAAATTCGACTGAAAGTCATTAACCGTGAGGTGAACATGGTTGCTCCGGCAACACCCAGTTACCTGAAGTGGTCCAGACTGCCATCACATTCGACCAGTCGGATCACCCGACGCACATTGCCACCCCAGGGAGGCAAGCTTTGGTGGTCGACCCAGTAGTCGAAGGCACTCGACTGACCAAAGTCCTGATGGATGGCGGCAGTGGCCTGAACATACTGTATGCTGAAACTTTGAAAGGAATGGGCATTCCGATGTCCACACTCAGTACCAGTAAGATGAGCTTCCACAGAGTCATTCCTGGGAAGAAAGCCGAGTCACTCGGCCAGATTGCTCTTGATGTGGTTT
The DNA here is from genome assembly GCA_034509565.1 of Triticum monococcum. NCBI lineage: Eukaryota > Viridiplantae > Streptophyta > Magnoliopsida > Poales > Poaceae > Triticum > Triticum monococcum. Next base: position 48,664,799 of record CM067845.1, read on the forward strand.
TTGGTGATTCAAAGAATTACCACAAGGAAAAAGTTGACATTTGAGGTTGTGGACTTCCAGAGTGCTTATCACGCCATTTTGGGCAGGCCGGCTTACGCACGCTTCATGGCTCGACCATGCTACGTGTATCTCAAATTGAAGATGCCTGGCCCCAAGGGTGTGATCACTGTTACGGGCAACCGAAAGAAAGCAGAAGAGTGTTTTCAGAAGGGATCAAAGATCGCTGATGCTCAGATGGCAGTGGTCGAGCTAAAAGAGTACCAAAAGACTGCCGATCCGAGTGAATTGCTGCGATCTAAGAAGCCTGCCTCTGAGTCAGCTTTTCAGTCGGCTGGTGAAACAAAGACAGTCCACATTCACCCGACCGACCCCGACGCTGCTCCGACTCACATCTCGACGATGCTCGACTCCAAATAGGAAGAAACGCTCATCCAGCTCCTCCGTGAGAACTGGGACATCTTCGCATGGAAACCCTCCGACATGCCTGGAGTTCCCAGGGGGCCGGCTGAGCACCGTCTACGAGTCGACCCAAAATTCAAGCCTGTGAAGGAACATCTTCGACGGTCCGCCGTCCAGAAGAAGCAAGCCATTGGCGAGGAGGTGGCTCGGCTCTTAGCAGCAGAGTTCATCCGAGAGATTTACCACTCCGAGTGGCTCGCCAATGTCGTCATGGTCCCCAAGAAGGGCAAGTCACTCCGCATGTGCATTGATTTCAAACATATCAATCGGGCCTGCCCGAAAGATCATTTTCCTCTCCCTCGCATCGACCAAATAGTCGACTCAACTACGGGGTGCGAGAGATTGTCTTTTTTAGATGCCTATTCCGGGTACCATCAGATCCGTCTGTATGGGCCCGACGAGATCAAAACAGCTTTCATCACTCCATTCGGATGCTTCTGTTACGTCACCATGCCGTTCGGCCTCAAGAACGCCGGAGCCACATTCATGAGAATGATTCAGAAGTGTTTACTCACTCAAATCAGCCGGAATGTGGAGGCATACATGGATGATATTGTGGTCAAGTCCCGGAAAGGTTCCGACCTACGGGCTGATGTTGCTGAAACCTTTGCCAACCTCAGGAGGTATGATATCAAGCTCAATCCATCAAAGTGCACTTTCGGAGTTCCAGGTGGAAAGTTACTCGGTTTTCTCGTTTCCGAACGGGGGATCGACGCCAATCCTGAAGAAATTGGCACCATACTCCGGATGAAGCGTCCTGTACGCGCGCACGATGTCCAAAAACTTACAGGCTGCTTGGCCGCTTTAAGTCGATTCATTTCTCATCTCGGTGAAAAGGCGTTGCCTCTTTACCGACTGATGAAGAAGTCTGACAAGTTCGAGTGGACTCCAGAAGCTGATGCAGCGTTTGCAGAGCTCAAAGCCCTGCTCTCCACCCAGCCGGTGCTTGCTGCTCCAATCAGCAAAGAGCCTCTACTGCTTTACATTGCAGCCACAGGACAAGTTGTTAGTACAGTGCTCACGGTCGAGCGGGAAGAGGAAGGAAAGGCCTTCAAAGTTCAACGCCCAGTATATTATGTATCTGAAGTTTTGACCCCTTCAAAACAAAGATACCCTCACTACCAGAAGCTTGTATATGGGATTTATGTGACCACAAAGAAAGTTGCACATTACTTCTCTGACCACTCCATTACAGTCGTCAGCGACGCCCCACTATCAGAGATCCTGCATAACAGAGACGCAACTGGTCGAGTGGCCAAGTGGGCGATTGAACTCCTTCCCTTAGATATCAAGTTTGAAGCAAAGAAGGACATCAAGTCCAAAGCAATCGCAGATTTCATCGCCGAGTGGATTGAACAGCAACTTCTGACTCAAGTTCGCTCGGAACACTGGACCATGTTCTTCGATGGATCCAAGATGCTGAATGGTTCTGGAGCGGGGGTAGTCCTAGTCTCCCCCCGAGGAGATAAACTCAGATATGTTCTCCAGATTCACTTCGATTCCTCCAATAACGAAGCAGAGTATGAAGCACTTTTGTATGGGTTGCGCATGGCCATTTCACTCGGCGTCCGTCGCCTCATGGTCTATGGCGACTCAGATTTGGTGGTTAATCAAGTGATGAAGGAGTGGGACGTCAGGAGTCCGGCAATGACTGGGTATTGCAATGCAGTGCGAAAGCTAGAAAAGAAATTCGAGGGGTTAGATCTTCATCACATCCCCCGACTAAAAAATTAGGCAGCTGATGATTTGGCAAAGATAGGCTCCAAGAGAGAAGCCATTCCCAGCAACGTGTTCCTGGAACACATTCACTCGCTGTCAGTCCAAGAGGATCCTTTCTCAGAAGAAGCCCCACAGCCGAAAAGTGCCACAGATCCGATTGAAGTTGAAGTACCTGCAGTGGTCGACCTAATCATGGAAGTCTTGGCAATCACCCCTGACTGGACGATACCGTACATCGCGTTTATCCTAAGGAAAGAACTCCCGGAAGACGAGGAAGAGGCTCGACAGATCGTCCGCCGATCCAAGGCCTTCACAGTCATAAAGGGACAACTGTATAGAGAGAGCGCGACTGGAGTCGGTCAGGAATGCATAACACCAGAAGAGGGTCAGATAATTCTTAATGATATCCACTCGGGGACCTATGGTCACCATGCGTCCTCTCGGACTATTGTGGCTAAAGCATACCGAGCTAGATTTTACTGGCCAAGAGCAAATGAGATGGCAAAAGAGATAGTCGACAAGTGTGGAGGGTGCCAGTTCTACTCCAACATGTCGCACAAGCCTGCATCAGCCCTGAAGACCATTCCACTCGTCTGGCCCTTTGCCGTCTGGGGACTGGACATGGTTGGTCCACTAAGAACGGGCAGGAGTGGATTCACTCATGTGCTTGTGGCAGTCGACAAATTTACCAAATGGATCGAAGCTAAGCCCATCAAGAATCTCGATGCTTGCACTGCTATCAGTTTCGTCAGAGGGTTAACATTCAGATATGGAGTCCCACATAGCATCATCACTGACAACAGGTCAAACTTTGATTCGGACAAGTTCAGAGCTTTTTGCGCCTCTCAAGGCACACGAGTCGACTACGCATCGGTCGCCCATCCCCAGTCAAATGGACAAGCTGAGAGAGCAAATGGTCTGATTCTCGAAGGACCAAAGCCTCGACTGATGCGTGATCTCAAGCACGCGGCAGGCGCTTGGGTTGACGAGCTTCCTTCAGTTCTGTGGGGATTAAGGACCACCCCTAATAGGTCGACTGGAAGAACTCCATTCTTTCTGGTTTATGGAGCCGAAGCAGTCCTGCCGAGTGATCTTCTTCATAATGCACCCCGAGTCGAACTTTACACCGAAGATGAAGCAGAACAAGCCCGGCAAGACGCAGTCGACCTCTTAGAAGAAGAGAGGGAGATGGCCATGATCAGATCGACCATTTATCAGCAAGACTTGCGCCGTTTTCACGCCCGGAATGTGAAAAGTCGAGCCTTCCAAGAAGGAGATCTGGTCCTTCGAGTGGATCAACAAAAACCACAAAAGCTTGCTCCTACTTGGGAAGGCCCCTTCATAGTCACCAGAGTCCTCCACAATGGAGCGTACCACCTCTACAATGTTGATCGCCAGATCGACGAGCCACGAGCTTGGAACGCGGAACTGCTCCGCCCCTTTAACACCTGAGTTCTCCCTTAGACGAGATGTAATAAGAAAAAAATTTCTACACTTCCTTTTTGTCAAAGACAAGAGTGTTCCAATAATTGCTGTCACTTTGTTTGCATACGAAACCCCCCAGTGGGTGACTTGGCTGCGAATCCGTTTCGCCTAAGTTTGAAAAAATCCTACCGAGTGGAGAGCAAACCTCCCACTTGGGGGCTTAGCTGCAGTCCATTACTCGCCTAAGTTCTCCCACTCGGAAACTTAGCTGCAGTCGAGCACTCGCCTAAGTTTGAAAAAATCCTACCGAGTGGAGAGCAAACCTCCCACTCGGGGGCTTAGCTGCAGTCCAAGTACTCGCCTAAGTTCTCCCACTCAGAAACTTAGCTGCAGTCGAGCACTCGCCTAAGTTTGAAAATATCCTACCGAGTGGAGAGCAAACCTCCCACTCGGGGGCTTAGCTGCAGTCCAGTACTCGCCTAAGTTCTCCCACCCGGAAACTTAGCTGCAGTCGAGCACTCGCCTAAGTTTGAAAAAATCCTACCGAGTGGAGAGCAAACCACCCACTCGGGGGCTTAGCTGCACTCCAGTACTCGCCTAAGTTCTCCCACTCAGAAACTTAGCTGCAGTCGAGCACTCGCCTAAGTTTGAAAAAATCCTACCGAGTGGAGAGCAAACCTCCCACTCGGGGGCTTAGCTGCAGTCCAAGTACTCGCCTAAGTTCTCCCACTCGGAAACTTAGCTGCAGTCGAGCACTCACCTAAGTTTGAAAAAATCCTACCGAGTGGAGAGCAAACCTCCCACTCGGGGGCTTAGCTGCAGTCCAGTACTCGCCTAAGTTCTCCCACTCGGAAACTTAGCTGCAGTCGAGCACTCGCCTAAGTTTGAAAAAATCCTACCGAGTGGAGAGCAAACCTCCCACTCGGGGGCTTAGCTGCAGTCCAAGTACTCGCCTAAGTTCTCCCACTCGGAAACTTAGCTGCAGTCGAGCACTCGCCTAAGTTTGAAAAAATCCTACGGAGTGGAGAGCAAACCTCCCACTCGGGGGCTTAGCTGCAGTCCAGTACTCGCCTAAGTTCTCCCACTCGGAAGCTTAGCTGCAGTCGAGCACTCGCCTAAGTTTGAAAAAATCCTACCAAGTGGAGAGCAAACCTTCGACTCGGGGGATTAGCTGCAGTCCAGTACTCGCCTAAGTTCTCCCACTCGGAAGCTTAGCTGCAGTCGAGCACTCGCCTAAGTTTGAAAAAATCCTACCAAGTGGAGAGCAAACCTTCGACTCGGGGGATTAGCTGCAGTCCAGTACTCGCCTAAGTTCTCCCACTCGGAAGCTTAGCTGCAGTCGAGCACTCGCCTAAGTTTGAAAAAATCCTACCGAGTGGAGAGCAAACCTCCCACTCGGGGTCTTAGCTGCAGTCCAGTACTCGCCTAAGTTCTCCTACTCGAAAGCTTAGCTGCAGTCGAGCACTCGCCTAAGTTTGAAAAAATCCCACCGAGTGGAGAGCAAACCTCCCACTCGGGGGCTTAGCTGCAGTCCAGTACTCGCCTAAGTTCTCCTACTCGGAAGCTTAGCTGTAGTCGAGCACTCGCCTAAGTTTGAAAAAATCCCACCGAGTGGAGAGAAAACCTCCCACTCGGGGGCTTAGCTGCAGTACAGTACTCGCCTAAGTTCTCCCACTCGGAAGCTTAGCTGCAATCGAGCACTCGCCTAAGTTTGAAAAAATCCTACCGAGTGGAGAGCAATCCTCCCACTCGGGGGCTTAGCTGCAGTCCAGTACTCGCCTATGTTCTTCCACAAAGAGACTTAGCTGCAGTCAGCACTCGCCTAAGTGTTTAAGAAATCCTACCGAGTGGAGAGCAAACCTCACACTCGGGGACTTAGATGCAGCCCAGCACTCATCTAAATAAAGGACTCGACCCAATCTGCAAGAAGTTATGCCACGAATACAAAAGATATTCAACAAGAAATCAAGTTCGGATAAAACCTAAAAGGTCCCAGACCTCAGATCAAAGTACTCGAGCCCTGGGCTCGACAGAGTTTAAACGGTTACAAATCCACTCGGCATTCCGAGGCAAATATAAGGAGAAGCATAAAAGTTTTTCATTCCTCAGGTGGAGGACTGGCAGGGGCGACGAACTCATCCAAGTCGATCCCGTCTGCAATACGGGTGGCAGCAGCAATAAAAGTCTCCATGAAGTCTTGAAAGCTGTGCCTCTTGGTATTGGCGACTTGGATGGCGGCCAGCTTCTCTTCTCGCGCCTCCTTACAATGGACGCGGACCAGAGACAGAGCCACATCAGCGCCGCACCGAGCAGAAGACTTCTTCCACTCCTGCACTCGGTCAGGGATTCCGTCAAGTCGAGTCATCAGAGACTCAAGATCGTTCTGGAGCGTAGACTCTGGCCAAAGTGTCGGGTCGATCCGCGACATGGCAACCTTCAGCCGAGCCAAGTAATCCACGACGCTGTCAATACGAGATTCCAGTCGGAGCAGATTCATGGCAGCGTCGTCATTCACCGGAGAGTTGATTGGATCCAAACCTGTTTCAATCCGCCCAGTCTCCTCCTCAAAGTTCTGGCAAAACTCTGCATACACGATCCAAGGATAAGTCAATTTTCATAGACCGAGTCGACACAAAAAGAAAACCAGTCGGAATTGAATGTGCACCTTCAAGCTTGATGCACAACTTCTTGGCGAGACTCCTCAAGTAGCTCTCCAGGTCGTCCCTCCTACGAGCGACGCCTTCCATCTTCTCGTTCAGAGAGAGGGTCTCCTTCTTCCAACGTGTGCACTCCCTGTTGGCTTCATTCAGAGCGGTCTTTAGCCTGTTGTTCTCTTCTTCTAATTGGCCGACCGAAGCCAACTTCTGTTCAGCCAGGGCGATCTTGTCGTCAGCCTCCTTGTGGGCAGCAGCCAAGTCTTGATCCTTCTTCGCCAGGGCCTCACTCAGTTCTCCTGCAGAAAGAAATGGTGATTGGTTCGGAAACAGCAGAAGGGTACTCAAGCCTAAAAACAAAACCAGTCGACAAAGTCGTCTTACCAGCAACGCTGCCTCTGACCCTCTGCAGCTCTGTTCTGGCCAGCTCCAGATCAAGGTTCAGTTGAGTCCGCTGCTTCTCCAACTCAGTATAGCGAGATGCAAGTTTGCAGGATTTCTGCAAAAGGAAAAATCAGTCGACAGACATCCAAGATAAGTTGCTTCCGAGTAACTGAGAGAAAAATATGACGTTTCTAAGACTACAGCCGAATCAAAAACATTCGACAGTAGTCTCGGGGACTACACCCAGTGGGTGCACTCAGCGTGCCCCCACTGGTTAAAAAAAAGCGAAAAGTTGACTGTCCGCAGTCGATCGGATAAAGCTCCTTTCGACGTGGCCTGACCAGACTAAGAAAAGAAATACATATACAGAAACACAATGTAAAGACTACAGTCGACTGCCAGCAGTCCACCGTAGTCTCGGGGACTACAACCAGTGGGTGCACTCAGCGTGCCCCCACTGGTCCAAGAAGGAGTAAACACACCCAGTGGGTGTACAGATACAAAGATCTCCAAAAAAGGGGGAAAGACTCTTCAAACGATCAAGTGTCAAGTCGACTGACCTGGACATTGCTCTGAAGCGCCGAACTCGCGTCATAGGCTGCCTGGCTGGCCTCCCGAGCCATTTTCACCTGCTCCATCATGACCCCCGCCTGGCGTATAGCCTCCTTTGCATCAGCCACTTCGTCCTCAGGGACGGGGTACGCAGCAAAAAGCGAAGATGGATCTGCAGTCGACGCCGAAGGCCGCGCACTCGACAGAGGGTTGGCAAAAGTCACAGAAGCCCGAGGGGCATCGCCACCATCCCGAGCCATGGTCTCAGCCGCCGGAGTAGGCTGGGGAGTCCTGTCGGCCGACGACCTCTTGTTCCTCCTCACCCTCAGCGGTTCGTTGTCGTCGTCATCCGGGAGGTCGATAACATGAGGAGGGGCTGCAAGCGAAACATTCAATCGACTGGAACTGCAAGAAATGACCAGTCGACTCAAGAACGGAACGTCAGCAATTGTACCAGAGTTGGAGGTAACAGCGTCCCCCATCTCTTGGTCGTCGTCCTTGGCAGAGACCTCAGAGGTAGCAGGGCTGCAAATCTCGAAAAGTCAGTCTGTTGGCTCGATGAATCGACCAAGGATCCGTTCACAATCGACAAAGGAAAACAAGCTTTATTACCCGGAAATAGTAGGGACGGCTATCTTCATCTTGGGGAGAGCCTTGGGCGGCTTGGACAGTGTCGTGCGTGGGTGCTTGGAGACCTTCCCAGTCAGTGTTGAAGAAGAAGTCCGAGGGCGTTTTGACGACGGCCCAACGGAGGCAGTCGCCTTGCCGTGTTCCTGCGCCAGGTCGTGCGCGAGCTTGGATCGCCTCTCCGGGCGGGGGGGGGGGGGGGGGGTTCGACCTCCTCCTCCTCCTCTTCGCTGGAGAAGATGTCATCGCCCCCCTCTCCTTCGCCGTCAGACTCCCACTCGCCTTGGTCATCCCCGCTCTCGCCTCCGCTCGCCTCCCCTTCCTCAGTCGACCCCTGAGCCCCGTTGGGCGTCGAGTACATCTCAGTGGTCGCCTGGAAGACAGCAGACAAAACGAAAGTCAATCGACCTACTCCAAAGAGAACCAACGCAGAAAACAAAGATTTCAGTCGGGAGCATGAAGACATACCTGGTCCACCTCGTATGAATTGTCGAGTGGAATGACCCTCCTGGCTCCTCGGGGGTTGTCTCTGTTCCCCGTGATGCTCGACAACCACCCCTCCAACATCTCGTCGGTGACCTCCTCCGGGTGGATCCGAGTGGTGTCCTCGAGGCCGGAGTACAGCCACATCGGGTGGTCACGAGCCTGGAGCGGTTGGATTCGCCTCTGGAGGAAGACTTCCAGCAGATCCATTCCCGTCACACCCTCACGGACAAGCTCAACCACTCGACCCGCCAGCACCTTGTCCTGGGCTTTTTCTTCTGGCGTCACCTTCAGAGAAGCAGGTTTTCCGGCTCGGTCGAGAGAGAAAGGCGGGAGACCAGTCGACTGCCCTGGGGTCGCCGGGTCCTGGCAGTAGAACCAAGTTGCCTGCCAACCTCGGACCGACTCTGGGAAAGTGATGGATGGAAAACAGCTCTTCCCCCTCGTTTGGATCGCCAAACCCCCGCACAACTGGATCACTTGCGTCCTCTCATCACTCGACTTGGCCTTCTTGACCGACTGAGAGCGACAAGTAAAAATGTGCTTGAAAAGCCCCCAATGTGGGTGGCAACCCAGGAACGCCTCACACATGGAAATGAAAGCAGCAAGGTAGACAATGGAGTTTGGAGTAAAATGATGGAGCTGCGCTCCGAAGAAGTTCAAGAAATATCGGAAGAAAGGGTGGGGCGGCAGAGAAAACCCTCGGTCGATGTGAGTGGCCAGGAGCACGCACTCACCGTCATGAGGTTGAGGTTCGATCTCTCCCCCCGGAAGACGCGCGGCTTTGTGGGGAATGGCTCCCCCCTCGACCATGTCGTCGAGATCCTCCTGCCGGAGCACCGACGGCATCCATTCGCCCTGGATCCAACCTTTGGGCAGGGCCGTCCTGGAGGAAGATCCGCCACGTGCAGACCTCTTCCCTTTCCCCGCCGCCACCGCCTTCTTCGCGCGCTCCAGAGCAGTCATCTTGCCCTTCACCATCGTCGCCAGCGAAATCTCGAACAGGTTTGCGGTGGTTGGGCGAGAGCGGAAGTAGCGGAAGAGGTTGCGAAGAAAGAGAGGAAGAAGGAGAAGAGAGGAGCACGCGCACTGTTGGGGGACTCCGAGCCGGCAACTTATAAGGGACCGCTTCCGAGTGGCTGACCGGTAGGCCCAGGCTATCCAGTCAAATCCCGCAGCAGGCGCGCGTGCAGTACGTGGCGAAAAAGGCGACGCGGGGATCGAGGAGCCTCCGCATTGTCACTTCCGATTACTGCGGCCGCCCCCGTCCCGCGCGCTTCCCAAAAAATCCGAATCCCGTGATATCCGCTGGCTGCGGAACAACTCGCCAAAACAGAAAACCCCGCGCGCACCGGCGCTTGGTACATCACAGGTAAAGAAATCCACTCAACGAAAGGCTTGGAATGGATCAAGGCGACTGAAAGAGGTTGATGACGTCATCCGTGATGGTCGACCCAGAACGAGGCACTCATATAACCCGTAGAATCAGTCGGAAAGGTCGCCAACCCTTTCTCACTCTAACCTCGATCCATTTGGGGACTAATGATGAAGCTATGTACCTAGGGTAGGGGCACGGACCCGTCCTAAAAAGCCCTACCCGAGGACATCCCCAGAACGAGTCACCTCTCAAACGACTGGAAGGCATCCCACTCGACGGGTTCAAGACACTCGACCAAAGAATGATCACTCGACCATGAAGCCAACCACTCGACTGGCAGAAGACCTAAAGTCACTCCGCGGGCAAACGGTCGGCTATTAAGTAGTCTTTATGGTGATTATAACACTTTATTAGGGACGTTATCAGTAACGCCCAACCTTAAATGTACCTAAAGCCCTGCATTACTGAGGGCAGGAGGGGGCCGGCGAACTCTATATAAGCCACCCCCTCCTCAGTATGAAGGGTTCGCACCCCTGTTATCTACACACGCATAATCCAATCGACCGCCTCCGGGCACCGAGACGTAGGGCTGTTACTTCCTCTGAGAAGGGCCTGAACTCGTAAACCTTGCGTGCTTACAACTTCCCAATAGCTAGGATCTAGCCTCTCCATACACAACCCCCTACATTACTGTCAGACTTAGAACCACGACACCATTAGCATGCCTCCCAGGGGGCCATGTATACCCAGGTGCTTTGGCATACTAATGGCGCACAACAACAAGATGCGCCATTAGTAACTTCGGCATACTAATGGCGCACTATTTAATGATGCGCCATTAGTATCCTTTGGCATACTAATGGCGCACTATGATGTGATGCGCCATTAGTATGCATATTAGGTTTTTTTATTTTTTATTTTTCTATTTTTTGCACAGGTTACAAAATATATAATTGGACAAAATATAGACAACACACATCAACAACAGATTCATCGAATACAATAGAAGATTAGTCTCTGAATACAATTCATCATATTAGTCTCCGAATACAATTCATCATATTAGTCTCCGAATTGAAAAGACCAAACAAAGATAGAACATTATACTACAAGTCTCGAGACCGCGAGTAGCGAGTTTGTCTTCACATTACAAGTCGATATCGATCATCTAAACTACCATCACATAGAAGAGAGCTGCGGTCATCACGATGAAACTCGTCTTCATCCGGTTCCTCCAACGCTCCCTCCCCTCTCCCGCTAGATAGCGGGCGTATCTACATTCGGCCTCGGCCCTAGTGGTGTACCCTTTGTAACTGTTACCGCTGAATCGGTGAACCTGTCTCCGACACTCCTCCCAGTCGTCGTAGACTCCGGGAACCTTACCCTTGTACACGACATACGACGGCATCGCTATGCACTAGCCAAACGAAACGTTAGTACCAATTCACAGACAATACATAAGCAATATATAAGTATGCAACAGAACGATCGGAAGAGAAAAGCAAGACATTAATAGCATCGATTACATCTAAGTTGAACAACTCTCGAAACCAAAGAGACATACTACAAGTTCATTAAAGTTTAATTACAACATGAGCCAATCGATGTTTCAGAACTAGACACAGCATCACCGCTTTCGACTCGACTCAAGGGACCAAAGCATGGATGAAGCCGCCATTTATCGTGGGAGTCATGAAATAATGGTCATTGTCAGCCTGCATTTGTAGCATTGTGTCGATGTCACTGTTGGACGGTTGATTTCTGAGGTAGAACTGCCCCGAGGTACGAAGGACATCTTGATGGATGATTTTGGCAAACTCCGACTAGATGTGAAAGAATTCTTGTCTGATGTCCGCGTCCTGGATTACCGACACGCTCGCGGCCCAATCTTTGAGTTTACTCGGTAGCAGAAGTTGATGCTGGTCCCGTACGATCGCCCGCATGTGATGGATAGCGTAGTAGGCACCCTTCTGACCGCCAGGCGGCTGCTTGACACAGCAGAACGTCGTATTGTGGGAGAACACGTGCTTGCCGTACTTACGAATAGGCCTGGTGAAGGTGCCTCCAGATTTGGCGTAGCCGGGGAGAACATCATCAAGAACCTTCTTGACATTTGTGTAGTCTATGTTCGACTGACGGTCCGGGTAGAAATACGTGGCCATGGAATATTTGGGGCTTAGGAGGATGAGCGTGCAATGTGTGTCACTGCAGAAAACACGGAATGTTAAAAGAAAAACGATCGAAATCTAAGAATTCATATGTTACGGGGCGGTTGAGGGGAGGACTTACTCGGGAAAGTAAGGCACGAGGAAGTTATCCTTATCTTGGTTTGCCAGAATGACGCCTTCGAGGTAAGAACTCGTGACTTGCCAGTCCCCAGCGCTGCCCAAGATCTTGGCACGCATGTAGAAGGGGTCGACTATCACGATGTCCGGGGTCTTGTCGTGAATGATCCGCATCTCCATACTCAGCGAAAATAGCCGAACGAAGGTGTAGTGCAGCGGATGAAGGTTCAACATAGCATGGATGTCATCAAACCGCAGGACGATCGTACCCCCGATGGAGTTATCCACAAAGCCCTTGCCCTCTGGCACCTTGGCCGCGAAAACCAGGTATGCCACATCCTTCTCTCTGAGATGCCACTTCTCCAAAGATAGAACACTGTCATGCAGACTTCGCATAGCACCGGTTGCAGCATCGAGCATATTTCTCGGTAGCATCGGCCTACCCGCCACATGCAACCTCCTCATTAAATCCTCAGGTGAAGGTGGCCCGTCCTGAGCACGGATCGTACTCGGTGCCGGCTGGCCCGTCCTATGCATGTTTGGATCCAGTGGCATAGGGATGTCCGGCACCGTTGCGGCGGTCTTGCCATGGGGCCGACTTGGCGCCGGCACAACTGGCGGTGTTGTCTTTGGGGTGGTGTCCCCCGCCCCCAAACGAATCTGGCTCTTCGGACAAAGCAGGGGCCAGCTCAGGCTGGCGCTGAGGGTCATCACGTCATCATCGTCGGCCCCGACGGGTCGAATCGGAGGTAACAACTTGTCGCAGCCTGGTAGCACCCGAACCAGTTGAACCCTAAACAAGTTGGGTGGCATCTGGGTACAGTGGAACAAGGGGTTGCCCGGTTGAACGATTTTGCCCTTGGCGACATCAACCAACTCATTGTTCACGAAGTGCAGGAGAGTGCACGGAACGTCGGCGGCGCCCTGCGAAAACATGTAGGGCGTCAGGGATGCCCAGTCAAAGGCAAGGAGATGAAGTCCTCGGCCGAGAGAGGCTTAATTAGTTACCGTGATGATGGCGCTGAGCTCGGCTAATGTCGAGGCACCGCCAACGGCGGGCGTGTAGTTGACGGAGGGGCCGCTTGCTGCAGAGGTGCCGGCCGGCGTACATCCGGGTGCATTAAGCTCCCGTGCCGGCGTCGGAGACACCAATGTCGCCTCCGCCGGAGACACCAATGGCTCCGCCATCGCGTTCTGTGAGTTGCTGGCCGTGAACCTAGGAATCGGGGGCAGCCCTTGTTGGCCGCCCGCAATCCACGCACTCAACCCCTCGATCAAGGTAGGCACAATGGCGGTGATCGTCGCTCCGAGTTGTTGTTGCACTTGCTCTTGGACAATCTCCGGAATCCGCACCACCTGTGCCTTGAGTTCTTGAACCTCGCGCGCCTGGCTTTCCGAGCTGGTCTTTTTCTCCGTTCGCCCACCAGTGTTATAGTATGACGACCATTTTGTCGACAAGCCTTTGCCGGCCACACGACCAGCTGACGTCGGCTTACTGAGCTTATCCTTGTTCTTCATCACATTCAACGACCAGCTGGTGTCCCAAGGGTTGCTCTTAGTCGACCCCGCGCTACTGCTTTCAGTCGCCTGCGGAAGGAATGTGAACCATTTAGAAATTTGGCTTCATTAATTAGAATGCAACCATATGGAGCTAATTACGCGGGGGTGTATTCCTTACCAGAACAAGCTCAAGCCCCCTGGTCTTCGGATCCGTGGTAAGCTCCTTTGTTTTCGGGTCCTTCTTGTACCGGGCCCTGACAAAGTTCCTGGTCTGCTTGTCACCGTATTTTTCGAAGAGGGGCGATAGGCCTTGCTCGGCATGGTCCGCCTCCTCTTTGTCCCATATAGGCTCCGCCACTCTGTAACCGTCGGGACCGAGTGTGTGTTCCCCTAAGTTCAGCTCCCGCATTTCTTTCCCCCACTTACTTGATTCGGAGTTTGCAGTGCTCGAGCAATTGATCTTGAAGTCGTTGTAGCCATCTTTGGTGATCGAAGGATTTTTTCCTTGATCTTCTCATAACTCTCACCTTTCTCGATCATTCTCTTCACATTGCTTTTCCAAGTAGACAGGGCCTTGCTCATCTTCGTGAGGGCAGCATTGTTCACTTTATTCCCTTTGAGGCTTGTGTTTTCAAATTTAGCGGGGAACTTGTATTGTTCGTGTAGCTTCGTGAAGAGGAGGTTGCGCAAATTCCCTCGGTCAGGATGCCTCAGGTTCTCTGTGTTGATCGAGATGGTGCTCCGAAGAATGCACCCGAGCTGAAGCGAGTACCCCTTGACTATTCGTTCGGGCGCCGTTGGATTCCCGTCGGAGTCCACTTCAGTAACTTCCTCCTTGAGGGTGCGGAGCACGGTCGGGCGCCGGTCCTTCCGTTGCCTCTTCGGTTGACTGCCATCTGTGCGTGCGCCGCCATCATTAGTGGTGGCATCCTCGGCGGCACCATCAGTGGTGGCATTAGTGGGGTCATCCTCGGCGGCACCATCAGTGGTCTCAGGATCGGTGGGGAAGGCTGCGTCCTCATACAAGTGAGGTTGTTCCTCCATCTCCTGGGACAGCTCCCAGAATGACTTGCCGCCCGAACCCCCGGCCTCATCGTTGTTGGCCATGTTTCTCTCTAAATAGGAATAAAGTTTGGTCAAAAAGTTGGTTATTGTCAAGGAACAAGATCATGGTCTCATCATTTATGGTTTGTCGACACCGAGGCATCCTAAAAGCTAAGCTTTTATCATTGAGGGTTTTTCGATGCAGAGGCACCCTAAAAGCCTAAGATTTCATCATTTCGGTTTTTATCGACACCGAGGCACCCTAAAAGCCAAGGTTGTATAATTAATGGTTTGTCGACACCCATGCATTAGTCACAAGTACCCCATATGTCCTATTTTTAGCAAAGTCATGCTAAAATTCACGGAAAATTTCAGCATGACCTTTGCTGAAAATAGGACATATGGAGTACCCGAATTTGCCGGAATGGAAGTTAATCAACATTCCAGCAAACTCAAGGGCCTCTCGGGTGGACAAGGCAAAAAAGGCCTCCATCACAACATGGAAAATACATTGGCATGTGAAGAGGTGAAACAATATATGCATCTCCAAGCAGTATCATTCAACATTTTGGACAAACCACTACAAGCAATACTGGATCAGATACAAGAAGAATGTGAGAAAATGCAGACAAATACTAACAGATTGAGGTGTTTAACTTGTGGTGCTCTCTGTGCTATTAACATTTCAAGTCAAAACCTTTTCTGGTTAGTAAGTGTTTCTTGAGCATATGTATGTAGTAAGGGTTTCTGCTCTCAGTGTTTCAGAACACATATTTTAGCTACCTAGTACTAGTGCTATTACCCAGCAGTTAATTAGCTTTTGCTTTTGCTTTTCAGTGCCAAATTCTAGCTAGTACCAGCAAATTAACATCTAGCAGCAATCATTTTCAAATATATATACACCGGACATTTTAATATTAACCTAAGGAAAAATGAATAGTTAGGTTAATTACCCACTGTTAGTTATTCAGTTTGATGCTTTGTTCTACACTTTGATGCAAATTAGTATATAGAAGAAGCTATTTACTAGCAGTACCATATATAAAAGACATTCAGTCTGATGCTATTTACTAGCAGTACTAGCAGTTTTTTTTCTTCTTCAATAACTGTATTGGCCATCAGATTGTATTGGCCATATATAAAAGACATTCAGTCTGATGGTATTTACTAGCAGTAGTAGCAGTTTTTTTCTTCTTCATTAACTGTACTAGCAGTTTTTCTTCTTCTTCATTAATTGTATTAGCTATTTACTAGCAGTACTAGCACTTGGATCATATGCTAATGCTACATTGATACATCATCATGCTGGGTAATATTAAACCCAAGCAACTTTATAATCAACCCAAGATACATCAACTACTGCACTGTCCTGCCTAATAAAAACAGTCATGCCAGCATATAGTATATAAATCTGAATTTGTGTTTACAAGAAGAGTGCCCATTGCAATGTAAACCTGAGAACACAACTCACCTCAAGTGCAGGATATAGCAGACACCTACTTCTTCAGTCAAGTGCAGTAAAAGACCGTTTGCAGAACCTGTTTAGTCAGAGTTGAACATTAGAATCCATGCTATGCTCTACTATGCTTGTAAAGGAACACTATGACCTCCCTACCATTTGAGTAAGCTGAAGCTTGGCTTCAACTACTGACATCACCAATTAAAATTCAGATAAGAGTAAGGTCCTAGAACTCACAAATTATGCATGCATATTTAAGTGGAGGAAACTCCAAGCTTGTGTCCAAGGTTATCTATCTCCACGTTTACATAAGTAAGATCATGCAAATAGCAAAACTCTGCTCTTCAAAGATGCTGGACTCCAACCTTTCAGTACATTGGTAAAGTAGTCATCATACATATGCCTTCTAAATCTTCCATGCTTCTAAATGAAGGTCAAAATAGAATAATGCACACAGCATCGACACAATAATTATGGACCCATGTTTGTGGAAGCTCGATATACAGGAAGCAATGAAAGATTGTTTTAACTGAACCAAAAGAATGCTAGATGTGCATTCTAATTGAACCAAAAGATGCTGCTGCTGCTGCATATACGTACAAACAAACAGAAGCAAAACTAGGTGATGTGTAAGTAGACTATAATTTAGGGCAGCAAGTAATCACCAAAACAGAGGAAGCGTGCTAGGAGCAGATTGGTGCTAACCAAATCCAATGATTGGCGGTGAAGATCATTCATTGTTAATTGTTGATTTAGCAGCAGGAGCATGCTAGTCATCAAATCTACCGAGGAGGAGCTTATTTGGCAGCAAAGGATTGTCGTCCCATTCTACGAATCCAAACCGGAGCGAGCCTTTTTGTCCTCGTAAGTAAATATAGAAGACAAGAGCAGACCATCCTTTGCCTATAAGGACGAGGTACTGGACTTGAATATCTCGAGAAGATAATAATAGTAATGTTAAAAGGGGCAATGTGTGGGCGTGAGTTGCAAACCTGAAACTCTGAATTTCCGTTGCCAATACAAGTCTGAGTCTGAAACCTGAAACTCTTTGGTGTACCTACCTCCCCCCCAAATGGATCTCTTCCCTGTTGCCTGCAAAACTGAAAGTTAAGTGTTGGAATCAATCATCAAGACAAGACAACAAGCTGGAGATGAATGTGCAGTTTTGCGAAGAAGGAACTATAAAAGTTTGAGATTTGTGTCTCTGGTCTGAAGATATAAGTTGCAGCAGGCCTTGGAATGCGGCATGGACAATGTAAGCATGAGAGGGAGGAACCCTAATGGATCTAAAAGAAGAAGAAGGAGGAGAACTTACTTGGGCTGATGAACGGCGGTGGTGCGTGGATGAGATCTGGTCAAATCAGGCTGATGCAGCGGCCGTTGTGGAGGAGAGGCGGCGTCGAGGCGATGGGGCAGCGGCGTCGGGGCGGCGTCGAGGCAGCGGGGCAGCAGCGTCGAGGCGTCGAGGCGGCGTCGAGGCGATGGGGCAGCGGCGTCGGGGCGGCGTCGAGGCAGCGGGGCAGCAGCGTCGAGGCGTCGAGGCGGCGTCGGGGCGTCGAGGCGGCGTCGGGGCGTCAAGGCGGCGTCGAGGCGTCGAGGCGGCGTCGGGGCGGCGGGGCAGCGGCGTCGGGAGAGGAGAGGGGAAGGGGATCGAGGGCGAGGGCGAGGGAGAGAGAGGGGATAGGTTTGGGCCGGGGAGGAAATATGGATGGGGGCGGCACAATACTAATGGCGCACCACCCCTCGGTGCGCCATAAGTACATCCATACTAATGGCGCACCTCACCCTGGTGCGCCATTAGTATTTTTTTTGATTTCTGCTCAAGCCAACAGGTTATCTTCCACCTGACCTGATCCACATCAAGTTCCCTCTACTAGCTCGACTGGTCAGCAGCCAGTTCTCACACCAAGAGGTCTTGGGTTCGATTCCCAGGCACCACAATTTTTTTATGCATTTAAAATGCCGTTTGATACTTATTTGTGTTTAAATATGTTCAAACTTGTTTAAATCATAACAGTAATATTTTTTATAAGACAACAATAATTTTTTTAAAAATATCATCAAACAGTAATGCCGGTGGAGCGGGGGAGGGTGCGCGGGGTGCGGGGGGTCGGCGGCGGCGGTTGAGTAGGGGAGGGGTGCGGGGGGTCGGCGGCGGCGGTTGAGTAGGGGAATCGAGGGTGCGGGGGGTCGGCGGCGGCGGCCGGTGGACCGGGGGGTGCTCGGCAGCGAGGGGGACCGGATTTGGCGAGGTGGGATAGCGATCGAGATGGAGGGGGATCGAGATCGAGTGTCCATGAAATTTAAAAATATTCATGATAGTTCAAAAAGTGCCCATGAAATACAATCGAGAAATGAAGGCTACGATTTAAATACAATCGATCTTAGCTAGCTATCTGTTCACAATCTTCTTGCCCTTCTTTTTCGCAAATGGAGTTCTTCTATGGAACGGACATCCTTTAGGTAGGGTGGTCCTGCTTCTTCTTGTGATGTATGCTGCTACTTCATCATCGTCGTCATGTTCGATCCTCGGGTCGCCGTACTTGTCGAAGTCTTGCTCATTGGCTACTCCATCCATTCCGATGATCTTCCTTTTGCCTCTCCTCACGACAACACGACTGGGCTTTGACGGGTCGGTAATGAAGAAGCATTGGTCCACTTGGGAAGCCAGTACCGATGGCTCATTTTTCGCGGTGACGTTTGCGCCCACGGTCTTGGATTTGGCTTTGGGTATAACCATGGTGGTGAAATGCCGGTCTTCTTTTAGGACGCTCTTCGCCCATCTGACACGGAACATCGGGACCTTCTCTCCAGCGTAGCTCAGCTCCCAGATCTCCTCGATCCTTCCGTAGTATCTGTCCTTGTCATTACCGGTGTAGGATTCCATCGTTACCCCGGAGTTCTGATAACCATCGCTCTTCATGTCCTTGGCCTTGGTGTAGAATGTGTAGCCATTGATATCGTACGCCTCGTAGGTCATCAGGTTGTGCTCGGCGCCCTGTGACAAGGCGAATATGAGTTGTTCTTCCGCGGAAGAATCCTCATGTAAAGGGTACGACAGAAGCTTCTGCTTGAACCAACGCGTGAAACATGAGTTGTGCTCTTTGAGTATATCTCCGTCCGTCCTCTGTTGGCCTCGGTCATTGTACGTCTTCTTAATAAAGGTTTTGTGCTCTACCACCCAAGGATCGACCACGTCTATGTGTTGTAGCGCGACTAGGTTTGCTCTTTCAAAGTCGGCGAGTCGACCCTCGAAGTCGACATGCATTTCACGGCGACCCTCACGGTGACCCCATCCAGCGAGCCTGCCGAGGTGCCTGTTGACGGGCAGACCAACGGGGTTCTCGATGCCTAGATAATTCGTGCAGTAGGAGATGCACTCTTCGGCCAGAAAGCCCCTGGCTATGCTTCCCTCTGGACGTGACATGTTGCGAACGTATCCTTTGATGACACCATTCATCCTTTCGAACGGCATCATGCTGTGCAGGAACGTCGGCCCGAGTTGGATGATATCGTCCATGATATGGACCAGCAGATGCACCATAACGTCGAAGAATGCGGGCGGGAAGTACATCTCAAGCTCGCATATTATCACCACGATCTCTTCCTGTAGCCTTCAGAGTTGCCTCATGCCAATCGACTTCCGAGAGATGACGTCGAAAAAGTTGCATAGGCCAAATAGCGTTTCACGGACGTGCGCGTCCATGATCCCATGGATTGCAACTGGAAGTATCTGCGTCATCAGCACGTGACAGTCGTGATACTTCATCCCGCTGAACTTCTGCTTCGCTGGGTCTAGGTATCTGCTTATCTTCCCCGCGTAACCGTAAGGAAGTTTTACTCCTAGGAGGCAGGTGAAAAACTGCTCGATCTCCTCCTGACTTAGAGTGAAGCACGCGGGAGGGTAGTCATTTCCGGTCTTCTTGGCCTTTTTGCCTTTGCGACGACTTTCTGTGTCCTGCTTCGCCTCATCATCATCATCATCATCATCATATATAGCGTGAAGCTCCTGCCTGATGCCCATTGATTTCAAGTCTGCCCTTGCTTTCAGCCCATATTTGGTCCTCTCTGGCATGTTGAGCAGGGTACCAAGCAGACTCTCGCACACGTTCTTCGTGATATGCATGACATCAAGGCTGTGAGGCACACAGTGGATCTTCCAGTACGACAAGTCCTAGAAAGCAGACCTCGTTTTCCATACCTTCAGCAGCGGCTCTGGCGCCTTTCGCTTCTTTCCCGGCTCTGGCACCTTTTGCTTCTTTCCCGGCAGTGGGCAGTCTTTCCAATTTTTCAACAGCTTGTCTATTTCCTCGCCGCTCCTCGTACACGGGTGTTTTCGGGGTTCGGTTTCACCATCAAACAGATCCTTGCGTTTCCTCCACGGGTCATCGTCGCGAAGCCACCTTCGATGTCCCATGAACATAGTTTTCGAAGACCCGGGATCTCTATCTAGCTGGCGATACATTGTGTCATCCATGCACCTTATGCATCCAGAAAATCCGTGGACTACTTGCCCCGCGAGATATCCGTAACCGAGATAGTCGTGCACCGTCGTGAGCAGTGCGGCTCTCATAGGGAAATATTCTTTCTCTGCGGCGTCCCACGTATTGGCTGGCTTTTTCCACAGTGTGTCAGCTCCTCCTTCAGCAGCCCCAGATACAGATTGATGTCGTTCCCTGGTTGTTTCGGCCCTTCAATTAGCATACTCATGTGAATGTACTTCCTCTTCATGCACAACCAGGGGGGAAGGTTGTACATCCACACAAACACAGGCCAGGTGCTATGTGTGCTTCTCTGGCTGCCAAAAGGATTGACTCCATCGGTGCTCGCGCCCAGCACGATGTTCCTTGGATCCTTCCCAAATTCTGGGTATTCGAAGTTCAATGCTTGCCACTGGCTCGCATCCTTAGGGTGACTCAGCATCTTGTCTTTTTTATCTATCTCCGGATCATTTGCGTCATCTTCTCCTCCCTATCCGCGTGCCAACGCAGGAGCTTTGCTACCTTAGGGTCCGCGAAATACCGCTGCAGACGAGGAGTGATCGGACAGTACCACACCACTTTTCGAGGAGCTTTCTTCCTCTTCTTGTATCGAGTGATGCCGCACACCGGACATATGGTAGACTCCGCGTGCTCGTCCCGATAAATGATGCAATTGTTCATGCACACATGGTATTTCACGTGCGGTAAATCCAGAGGACACACGATTTTCTTCGCCTCCTCCAAACTGGTCGGGCACTTGTTCCCCTTGGGAAGACGTTCATGCCAGAATGACATGTTCTCATCGAAGCATGCGTCGGTCATTTTGTGTTTTACCTTCATCTCTAGAGCCATGAGCGTTACTTTCAGGCGGGTATCCTCGGGCCTGCATCCTTCATACAATGGATTAACCGCGTCTAACTCAAGTTGATCCATCTTGGCTTTCTCTCGGGCGGCAGCTCTTGCGTTATCCGTCTGCTTGAGAAGCAGCTCTTGAATATGAGGGTCCTGCACCCAGCCCATCGATGGTCCAGTGTCGTCTGCTCCGCCGGCATCATCATCTTCATGATCATGCCCGTTGTCTGCTCCGGCATCTTCCTCATCATCATGTCCTGCATCTTCTACATGATGACTGTGTATAGCATCACCATCGTGATCATCTCCTGGGGATTCTTCGTCTTCTCGCCCGCCCGAGCCGCGGTGGTTGTCTTGCTACCCTTCCTCATTTCTTGCCCGGCCCCCATGGACGACTTCGTAGTCATCTTCATCACCTTGCCACCGATAGCCATCCATGAAACCACGCAAGAGCAGGTGGTCCGGCACCTGCCCGGATTCCGGGTCCGCAATAAGGCTCTTTAGCTTGCATCTTCGACACGGACATCTTATCTCCGTCTCATTCTTTTGAAGCATCTCGGCCTTCGCGGACCTCAAAAACCTATTCACGATGCCTTCGGTCATCGTGCGGACCATGGTCGCCTGCGGGGTAGAGCAAAACGATATTTTAGAACCAAGAAAAAATTTGGCATGACTTTCCCTAAAAATAGGACCAAAAAGAATGCTTAATGCCAAAATTCTCGCCGAAACGGAAATGAATCAACATTCCGGCTAAATATTGGCAACTATCGCATTTCAAATACCGGTACATCTCCAAACACAAACACATATGCAACACCACAAACATATGCAACACCACGAACATACATAGATCTAGCTAGGCCATAAAAAGTGCATGTGCACATTGTTGTAGGGAGAACAACATAAATATAGCTTCCCCCCTTACTTACCTATCAAAACAAGGTAATTTAACCACTTAAATTGAATGAATCTATGGTGGAAATGAGGTGAAAAAGAGGAGGCACCCGAGACAAGGAGGGGGTGGAGAGAATGAAGTGGGGAGAAAGTGAGTGTGGGTAGGAGAGGCTGTCCAAAATATCTTGTTGCTGCCCACTTACTAATGGCGCACCAACTCTAAATGCGCCATTAGTAATCCAGGTTACTAATGGCGCACCTTCTGGTGGTGCGCCATTAGTAGTTTTGCAAAAAAAACATACTAATGGCGCACTGTCCCACAGTGCGCCATTACTAGTTTAAACTAGTAATGGCGCACGGTGGAACAGTGCGCCATTAGTAGTTTTGCAAAAAAAAGGAATAAAAAATATAATGAAAAAACAACATTAGTGGCGCACATTCCGACAGGTGCGCCATTACTAGTTACAACTAGTAATGGCCCACTGTGTCTGGATGCTCCATTAGTATGTTTGGACAGGCGCACTAGTTCAAAAGAAAAATTTGATACTAATGGCGCACCCTGGGCCAGGTGCGCCATTAGTAGTTTCAACTCTAATGGCGTATCAGAAGGTGGTGCGCCATTAGTATATACTAATGGCGCACCGCTTGTCTGGTGCGCCATTAGTGTCAATCCCATCTATAGCCCTTTTTCTAGTAGTGCTAGCCTATGGATTTGGGACCAGACCTGAGAGCCGAACAGTTGGCCGAGTACCTAGCCCTCTGTGATATGACCAACACGGTAGAGTTGCATGAAGGCCAGCCAGATGAGGTGAGATGGGCATGGGAGGCCTCGGGAGAATACTGGGTAGGATCAACACACACAAGCAAATTTTTGGGCAGGGTCCATGATCTGGGAGCCAAATTCACCTGGCAATCGAGGGCATTACTTAGGTGCAAGATCTTTGATACATCTCCAACGTATCTATAATTTTTGATTGCTCCATGCTATATTATCTACTGTTTTGGGCAATATTGGGCTTTATTATCCACTTTTATATTATTTTTGGGACTAACCTATTAACTGGAGGCCCAACCCAGATTTGTTGTTTTATGCCTATTTCAGTGTTTCGAAGAAAAGGAATATCAAACGGAACGAAATCAACTGGAGAATTTATTTTTGGAAGGAAAGCCACCAGATAGACTTGGACTCTACATCAGAAGATATGGGAGCTGGCCACGAGGGTGGGGGCGCGCCCCCTCCCTCGCGGGGCCCCCGAAGCTCCACCGACGTACCCCTTGCACCCATATATGCCTACGTATCGTAAAACTTCCAGAACGGAGATTAGATCAGGAGTTTCGCCGCCAGAAGCCTCCGTAGGCATCGAAAGCCAATCTAGACCGGTTCTGGCACCCTGCCGGAGGGGACAATCATTCTCTGGTGGCCATCTTCATCATCCCGGTGCTCTCCATGACGAGGAGGGAGTAGTTCCCCCTCGGGGCTGAGGGTATGTATGTGACGCCCGGGTAATTAAGCTATAGTAACCCCCTCGTAATGATGCCATGTCACCTCGGTTACTGTGCATAAACTCGCGTCAATTCGAAACCCAGTTCAAATTTCAAATTTAAAACAAAGGCAAACAATAAAAGTTTTCAAACTTTAAAACTAAAATGTTCGAGTTGTGCCAAACAATGCAAAGGTAATTGTGTTGAAGAAACCACACTTTTATAAAAGTGTAAAATATTCAAAAATGTTTTAAACAGTAGCAAAAACAATTATTTTAATGCCTTTTTCAATAAATAAAATTTTAAACTACTTTATTTTGTTGCCCAAACTTGTGTGGCAGTAGCTATTTACTAACACTAAATTAGGGACTACTTTTATAGTTATAAAACTAAAATAAAAGAGGAACTAAAATAAAACAGAAACAGTAAAAGAGTAATAAACAAAAATAGAACAAAAGGAAATAAAAACAGAAAAGGCCTTCCCCCCTCGGCCCATCCGCATGCGAGGCCGGCCCGTCACCCACTCCCTGGCCTATAACCCTCCAACGGAACCCTAACCCCCCACGACCGAACATCCACCCCCCACTCGCTTTCTCCCTCACTCCCCCGATCCAGATCGGATCGGGCTCGCACGCACGTCGCCGCCTGGACCGCGCCGGCGACCGGAGCTTCCTCGCCGGCCTGCTTCGCCCTCCCCCACCGGACTGCCTCCCGCTCCACCGTTCGTCCCCGTCGTTCCCCCTAACCTTCCTCGAGCCCGCTGCCCCGTCCCTGGTCCTCGATGTGAGCTCCGACTCGCCCCTCCCCTCTTCTCTATCCCGCACTTGGCCGCCCGATGCGCGCTCGCCGCAGCCCGCGCTCCCCCCGCTTCCCCTCTGCGCACGCACGCACTCGCCGCGCGGCGGCCGCACCCGCCCGCCCATGCTCTCATCGCCTGCACCTCGGGCCTCCCCCGCTCGCGCCCCGCTTGGCCCGCGCTCACCCCTGCTTCCCCCGCTCGGCTCCGCCTCCAGCCGCGGCCAAACCCACGCCCCGCGCTCGCCGCGTCCGCTCCGGCCATAGCTTGCGCGCTCGCACCGCCTCCGCCTCGTCGCGCTGGCCGCCTCTGTCCTACTGCTTGCTGCGGCGCCTCGCTGCAACCCCACTACTGCTACCTCTGCATCGCCCATGCCTGCCGCTTCCACTCCCCGTTGCGCCCAACGCGTGCCTGGCCGCGCCGGCCTGCTCCACCGCGGCCTCGCGTGGCCCCGCTGCTCGCCGCGGCCTCCATCCCCCCTCACACGCTGCACCGCTCCGGCCACGCCTCCACACGCGTGCCCGCGCCCTGCCTGGCCGCACCGTGGCCCCCTTTCCTTCCCCGGTGGCTTCGGCCGCCCGTTGCGGTGGTCGGCAACACCTTGCCGCCCCCTCCCCCCTTGTTGGCTTGGGTGGGCGCTCATTCGGGCCGGCGCCCCTGTGCCCGTTCGCCCGAACCCCCCGTAGCGCCCGTGCCCGTTAGGCCTTGGCCCTATGACAAGTGGGGCATACCCCGTGAGAATGTTTTAATAAAAAAGAATAAAAAATAAATAAAATGAAAATAATAATAATAAAAATAATTAAATAAATAATAATAATATTTAAATTAATTAATTAATTAAAGAATTAATTAAATTAATTAATCTTGATTAGATTAACCTAATTACTAGTTAACTTAATTAACCCCTGATTAGCCTAATCAATCAATGACATGCGGGACCCACACATAGTTGACCGAGTCAACTGCTCAGTTGATTGCTGACGTCAGCATGATGTCATGCTGACGTCATCTTTTACTATTCTAGATAATGTTGAATTAAATAATTAATTCCAAAAATTAATAAAACTTTAGGAAATCATTTTTTTAAATAAACCGTAGCTCGGATTGAAAAACTTTGTACATGAAAGTTGCTCAGAACGACGAGACATACCCGGGTACGTAGCCCGTTCGTCCGCCACGCATCTCTAACCTATCAGACTCGCAACTTTCTCCCTCCGGCTCCTCTGCCTGAAAACGTGAAACACCGGGGATACCTTCCCGGATGTCCTCCCCCCTTCACCGGTATCACCTCGTACCGCGTCAGGTCACCCCTAGCACAACGTAATGCCGCATCTTGCCTTTTGTTACATTGATTGCTCTGTTATTTATTGTGTTCCCCCTCCGTTACTTCTTTCCGGTAGACCCCGAGATTGCCGGAGACCCCCAGTACGACTACGGTGTTGATGACCCCTCTCTCTTGCCAGAGCAGCCAGGCAAGCCCCCCCTTTGATCAGCAGATATCACCTACTCTTCTCACTAGTGCTTGCATTAGACTAGTGTAGCATGTTACTGCTTTCCGTTAATTCTATTCCGATGCATAGCCTGTCATTGTTGCTCCAGCTGTTGATACTTTACCTGCAATCCTAAATGCTTATTATAGGATGCTAGTGTTCCATCAGTGGCCCTACACTCTTGTACGTCTGCCATGCTATACTACTGGGCCGTGATCACTTCGGGAGGTGACCACGGGCATATACTATATACTTTACACTATTACATTACCTGTGATATTGTTCGGAGATGGGGGCTGAAGGGGCAGGTGGCTCCATCCCGGTAGAGGTGGGCCTGGGTTCCCGACGGCCGCCGACTGTTACTTTGTGGTGGAGCGACAGGGCAGGTTAAGACCACCTAGGAGAGAGATGGGCCTGGCCATGGTCGGTGTTCGCGGATACTTAACACGTTTAACGGGATCTTTGTATTTGATCTGAGTCTGGCTACTGGCCTATACGCACTAACCATCTACGCGGGGACAGTTATGGGCACTCGACGTCGTGGTATCAGCCGAAGTCTTCGTGACGTCAGCGACTAAGTGGCGCGCGCGGGATTGGACCGTAAGCCTGCTCTTGTATTAAGGGGGCTAGTTCTGCTTTCGGCCGCGTACGCAACGTGCAGGTGTGCAATGGGCGATGGGCCCAGACCCCTGCGCCATAGGATTTAGACCGGCGTGCTGACCTCTCTGTTGTGCCTAGGTAGGGCTGCGACGTGTTGATCTTCCGAGGCCGGGGATGACCCAGGAAAGTGTGTCCGGCCAAATGGGATCGAGCGTGTTGGGATATGTGGTGCACCCCTGCAGGGAAGTTAATCTATTCGAATAGCCGTGATCTTCGGTAACATGACGACTTGGAGTTGTACCTTGACCTTATGACAACTAGAACCGGATACTTAATAAAACACACCCTTCCAAGTGCCAGATACAACCGGTGATCGCTCTCTCACAGGGCGACGAGGGGAGGATCATCGGTAAGGATTATGCTATGCGATGATACTTGGAGGCTGCCAGAAGCGTAGTCTTCGAAAGGACTAGCTATCCCCCTCTTATTCCGGCTTTCTGCAGTCCAGTCCACATATAATAGCCTTATTCCAGTTGATACCAATGCATACATATGTAGTGTAGCTCCTTGCTTGCGAGTACTTTGGATGAGTACTCACGGTTGCTTTCCCCTTCCTTTCCCTCTATGCCTTCTACCTGGTTGTCGCAACCAGATGTTGGAGCCCAGGAGCCAGACGCCACCTTCGACGACGACTCCTACTACACCGGAGGTGCCTACTACTACGTGCTGCCCGCTGACGACGACCAGGAGTAGTTTAGGAGGATCCCAGGCAGGAGGCCTGCGCCTCTTTCGATCTGTATCCCAGTTTGTGCTAGCCTTCTTAAGGCAAATGTTTTTATCTTATGTCTGTACTCAGATATTGTTGCTTCCGCTGACTCGTCTATGATCGAGCACTTGTATTCGAGCCTTCGAGGCCCCTGGCTTGTAATATGATGCTTGTATGACTTATTTTATTTGTAGGGTTGTGTTGTGATATCATCCCGTGAGTCCCTGATCTTGATCGTACACGTTTGCGTGTATGATTAGTGTACGGTCAAAACGGGGGCGTCACAATGTACCAGTAGCTATGTGTTTGATCTCTCTCTCTCTCTCTCTCGTGTTCTTGATTTGGCACGATCTTGATGTATCGCGAGCTTTGCTATTATAGTTGGATCTTATGTTTCTCCTCCCCCTCTTCTCTCTTGTAATGAATTGAGTTTCCCCTTTGGAGTTATCTTATCGGATTGAGTCTTTAAAGATTTGAGAACACTTGATATATGTCTTGCCGTGCGTATCTGTGGTGACAATTGGATGCCACGTGATTCACTTGGTGTATGTTTTGGTGATCAACTTGCGGGTTCCGCCCAGGAACCTATGCATAGGGGTTGGCACACGTTTTCGTCGTGATTCTCCGGTAGAAAATTTGGGGCACTCTTTGAGGTCCTTTGTGTTGGTTGAATAGATGAATCTAAGATTGTGTGACGCATATTGTATGATCATACCCACGGATACTTGAGGTGACATTGGAGTATCTAGGTGACATTAGGGTTTTGGTTGATTTGTGTCTTAATGTGTTATTCTAGTACGAACTCTAGGGCTGTTTGTGACACTTATAGGAATAGCCCAACGGATTGATTGGAAAGAATAACTTTGAGGTGGTTTCGTACCCTACCATAATCTCTTCCTTCGTTCTCCGCTATTAGTGACTTTGGAGTGACTCTTTGTTGCATGTTGAGGGATAGTTATGTGGTCCAATTATGTTAGTATTGTTGAGGGAACTTACACTAGCTGAAGTATGAACCCTAGGCCTTGTTTCCTAGCATTGCAATACCGTTTACGCTCACTTTTATCATTAGTTACCTTGCTGTTTTTATAATTTCAGATTACAAATACCCATATCTACTATCCATATACCACTTGTATCACCATCTCTTCGCCGAACTAGTGCACCTATACAATTTACCATTGTATTGGGTGTGTTGGGGACACAAGAGACTCTTTATTATTTGGTTGCAAGGTTGCTTGAGAGAGACCATCTTCATCCTACGCCTCCTATGGATTGATAAACCTTAGGTCATCCACTTGAGGGAAATTTGCTACTGTCCTACAAACCTCTGCACTTGGAGGCCCAACAACATCTACAAGAAGAAGGTTGTGTAGTAGACATCAAGCTCTTTTCTGGCGCCGTTGTCGGGGAGGTTAGCGCTTGAAGGTATATCTTTAGATCTTGCAATCGAGCCTTTTAGTTTCTTGTTTTATCACTAGTTTAGTCTATAAAACAAAACTACAAAAATAATGGAATTGAGTGAAACTCCTATGCTTCACCTTCTTTATATCTTTCGTGAGTATGATGGAAAGGATAATTGTGCTCAAGTGCTGGAAGAAGAATGCATTAGAATGTTTGGCACTAAATATTTGAATGATGAGAATGATTTCAATGTTGTAAGTATGAATTCCTTTAATATCTATGATGCTAATGATATGCAAAGCCACAAGCTTGGGGAAGCTATGTTTGATGAAGATGATATTTTTTGTCCCCCAAGTTTTGATGAGCAAATTTATTATGATGAAAGCATGCCTCCTATCTATGATGATTATTGTGATGAAACATATGCTTTAAAGAATAATGATAACAATGAAACTTGTCATCTTGATCTTAATTTTCAATCACATGATAGTTATTTTGTTGATTTTGCTCCCACTATTATTCATGAGAAGAATTTTGCTTATGTGGAGAGTAGTAAATTTTCTATGCTTGTAGATCATGAAAAGAATGCTTTAAGTGCAGGTTATATTGTTGAATTCATTCATGATTCTACAGAAAATTATTATGAGGGAGGAACATATACTCATAGGAATTGCAATAATACCATGTTTCCTCTCTATGTGCTTAAAGTTTCAAAGTTATGCTTGTTTTGCCTTCCTATGCTAGTTGATTATTGTTCCCAACAGTTGTTTGCTCACAAAATCCCTATGCATAGGAAGTGGGTTAGACTTAAATGTTCTAGTCATATTCTTTATGATGTTCTCTTTATGTTACAAATTTTATGTTTTATGTGAGCATCGTTGAAATCATCATGCCTAGCTAGGGGCGTTAAACGATAGCGCTTGTTGGGAGGCAACCCAACTTTATTTTTGTTCCTTGCTTTTTGCTCCTGTTTAGTAATAAATAATTCATCTAGCCTCTGTTTAGATGTGGTTTTATGCTTTTAATTAGTGTTTGTGCCAAGTAGAACCTTTGGGAAGACTTGGGGAAAGTCTTATTGATCATGCTGTCAAAAACAGAAACTTTAGCGCTCACGAGAATTGCTGCCATTTTTATTTGGAGAGTGATATTTAGTTAATTATTTTTGAAGATGATTAATAGACAAATTCCTCAGGTCCAGAAATTTATTTTAGAATTTTTGGGGTTCCATAAGTATACGTTTGATCCATATTACTCCAGACTGTTATGTTTTTGACAGATTCTGTTTTCGATGTGTTGTTTGCTTATTTTGATGAATCTATGAGTAGTATCGGAGGGTATGAACCATAGATAAGTTGTAATACATTAGATATTACACCAATATGGATTTAGAATGAGTTCACAACAGTACCTAAGTGGTGATTTATTTTCTTATACTAACGGAGCTTACGAGTTTTCTACTTTAAGTTTTGTGTTGTGAAGTTTTCAAGTTTTGGGTAAAGATTCGATGGACTTGGAATAAGGAGTGGCAAGAGCCTAAGCTTGGGGTGCCCAAGGCACCCCAAGGTAATATTCAAGGACAAACAAGAGCCTAAGCTTGGGGATGCCCCGGAAGGCATCCCCTCTTTCGTCTTCATTCATCGGTAACTTTACTTGGAGCTATATTTTTATTCGCCACATGGTATGTGTTTTGCTTGGAGCGTTAATTTATTTTGTTAGGATTTTCTTGATGTTATTTAGAAAAATGTTTTGCATCTTTTATTTCAATAAAAGTGGCATTAATAGTCTTTACTATGCCTATGTTACAAGTATACATGTTGCTGTTTGAAAACAGAAATTTTACCGCTGTTGCAATAATTCCCTAGAAAAGTCAGAATGTGATAAAATATTGGAACCTTTTGCATATTAAGATCTGATAAATTTACTACAGTGGGAATTTTCTTTCATAATTTTTGGAGCTAGGGAAGTATGGATGTTGCAGCATTTTTTACAGACTGTCCTGTTTAGGAAGATTGCTGTTATGTTTGCATTGTTTGCATATGTTTGGTTCTTTAATGATTCTATTTGAGGATAGGACTATCGAATATGCAGAGGCATTTAGTATGCAATGTTGAATAATAATTTTTAGTGATTTTCTACAGTAGAGTATGATAAGGTTTTTGCAATAGTTTATACTAACTTATCTCACGAGTCCTTATTGAGTTTTGTGTGGATGAAGCTTTTGAGATTTAGGGAGACCGTGATATGAGAGGAATTAAGGAGACAAAGAAGATCAAGCTTGGGGATGCCCCGGTTGGCATCCCACCGTTCTTCTTCAACAACTATTGGTTAGTTTCGGTTGATCCTAAGTTTTTGCTTCTTCACATGATGTTTGCTATTCTTAGATGTCATTTTATTTTGCTTTGCTTGCTGTTTGAATAAAATACCAAGATCTGAAATTATTAAATGTTAGAGAGTCTTCACATAGTTGCGTAATTATTCGACTACTCATTGATCTTCACTTATATCTTTCAGAGTAGTTTGTCATTTGCTCTAGTGCTTCACTTATACCTTTTAGAGCATGGTGGTAGTTTTATTTTGAAGAAATAGATGAACTCTCATGCTTCACTTATACTATTTTGAGAGTCTTAAATAGCATGCTAATTTGCTTAAAATCCTAATATGCTAGGTATACAAGATTAAAAATAAAACTTTCTTATGAGTGTTTTGAATACTATGAGAAGTTTGATGCTTGATAATTGTTTTGAGAAGATGGTGATATTAAAGTCATGCTAGTTGAGTAGTTGTGAATTTGAGAGATACTTGTGTTAAAGTTTGTGATTCCCGTAGCATGCACGTATGGTGAACCGGTATGTGATGAAGTTGGAGCATGATTTATTTATTGATTGTCCTCCTTATGGGTGGCGGTCGGGGACGAGCGATGGTCTTTTCCTACCAATCTATCCCCCTAGGAGCATGCGCGTAGTACTTTGTTTCGATAACTAATAGATTTTTGCAATAAGTATGTGAGTTCTTTATGACTAATGTTGAGTCCATGGATTATACGCACTCTCACCCTTCCACCATTGCTAGCCTCTCTAGTACCGCGCAACTTTCATCGGTACCATAAACCCACCATATACCTTCCTCAAAACAGCCACCATACCTACCTATTATGGCATTTCCATAGCCATTCCAAGATATATTGCCATGCAACTTTCCACCATTCCGTTTATTATGACACACTTCATCATTGTCATATTGCTTAGCATGATCATGTAGTTGACATTGTATTTGTGGCAAAGCCACCGTTCATAATTCTTTCATACATGTCATGTACTCGTGAGTCATTGCACATCCTGGTACACCGCCGGAGGCATTCATATAGAGTCATATCTTGTTCTAAGTATTGAGTTGTAATTCTTTAGTTGTAAGTAAATAAAAGTGTGATGATCATCATTATTAGAGCATTGTCCCGGTGAGGAAAGGATGATGGAGACTATGATTCCCCCATAAGTCGGGATGAGACTCCAGACGAAAATAAATAAATAAAAGAGGCCAAAGAAGCCCAAATAAAAAGAGGCCATAAAAAAAGAGAAGGCCCAAATAAAAAAAATGAGAAAAAAAAGAGAAGGGGCAATGCTACTATCCTTTTACCACACTCGTGCTTCAAAGTAGCACCATGATCTTCATGATAGAGAGTCTCGTATGTTGTCACTTTCATATACTAGTGGGAATCTTTCATTATAGAACTTGGCTTGTATATTCCAATGATGGGCTTCCTCAAAATGCCCTAGGTCTTTGTGAGCAAGCGAGTTGGATGCACACCCACTAGTTTCTTTTGTTGAGCTTTCATACATTTATAGCTCTAGTGCATCCGTTGCATGGCAATCCCTACTCACTCACATTGATATCTATTGATGGGCATCTTCATAGCCCATTAATATGCCTAGTTGATGTGAGACTATCTTCTCCCTTTTTGTCTTCTCTACAACCACCCTTCTAGCTATTCCACCTATAGTGCTATATCCATGGCTCACGCTCATGTATTGCGTGAAGATTGAAAAAGTTTGAGAACATCAAAAATATGAAACCATTGCTTGGCTTGTCATCAGGGTTGTGCATGATTTAAATATTTTGTGCGGTGAAGATGAAGCATAGCCAGACTATATGATTTTGTAGGGATAACTTTCTTTGGCCATGATTTTGTAGTATGCTTGCAGTATTATTATTTTTATGTCAATATGAACTTCTGTCTTGAATCTTATGGATCAGAATATTCATACCACAATTAATAAGAATTACATTGAAATTATGCCAAGTAGCACTCCGCATCAAAAATTCTTTTTTATCATTTACCTACTCGAGGACGAGCAAGAATTAAGCTTGGGGATGCTTGATACGTCTCCAACGTATCTATAATTTTTGATTGCTCCATGCTATATTATCTACTGTTTTGGGCAATATTGGGCTTTATTATCCACTTTTATATTATTTTTGGGACTAACCTATTAACCGGAGGCCCAGCCCAGAATTGTTGTTTTATGCCTATTTCAGTGTTTCGAAGAAAAGGAATATCAAACGGAGTCGAAACGGAACGAAATCAACTAGAGAAGTTATTTTTGGAAGGAAAGCCATCAGATAGACTTGGACTCTACGTCAGAAGATACGGGAGCGGGCCACGAGGGTGTGGGGCACGCCCACCCCCCTAGGGCGTGCCCCCCTGCCTCGTGGGCCCCCCGAAACTCCACCGACGTACCCCTTGCACCCATATATACCTACGTATCGTAAAACTTCCAAAATGGAGATTAGATCGGGAGTTCCGCTGCCAGAAGCCTCCGTAGCCATCGAAAGCCAATCTAGACCCGTTCCGGCACCCTGCCGGAGGGGACAATCATTCTCTGGTGGCCATCTTCATCATCCCGGTGCTCTCCATGACGAGGAGGGAGTAGTTCCCCCTCGGGACTGAGGGTATGTACCAGTAGCTATGTGTTTGATCTCTCTCTCTCTCTCTCTCTCTCGTGTTCTTGATTTGACACGATCTTGATGTATCGTGAGTTTTGCTATTATAGTTGGATCTTATGTTTCTCCTCCCCCTCTTCTCTCTTGTAATGAAATGAGTTTCCCCTTTGGAGTTATATTATTGGATTGAGTCTTTAAAGATTTGAGAACACTTGATGTATGTCTTGCCGTGCGTATCTGTGGTGACAATGGGATGCCACGTGATTCACTTGATGTATGTTTTGGTGATCAACTTGCGGGTTCCGTCCATGAACCTATGCATAGGGGTTGGCACACGTTTTTGTCGTGATGCTCCAGTAGAAACTTTGGGGCACTCTTTGAGGTCCTTTGTGTTGGTTGAATAGATGAATCTGAGATTGTGTGACGCATATTGTATGATCATGCCCACGGATACTTGAGGTGACATTGGAGTATCTAGGTGACATTAGGGTTTTGGTTGATTTGTGTCTTAAGGTGCTATTCTAGTACGAACTCTAGGGCTGTTTGTGACACTTATAGGAATAGCCCAACGGATTGATTGGAAAGAATAACTTTGAGGTGGTTTCGTACCCTACCATAATCTCTTCGTTCGTTCTCCGCTATTAGTGACTTTGGAGTGACTCTTTGTTGCATGTTGAGGGATAGTTATGTGATCCAATTATGTTAGTATTGTTGAGGGAACTTACACTAGCGGAAGTACGAACCCTAGGCCTTGTTTCCTAGCATTGCAATACCATTTACGCTCACTTCTATCATTAGTTACCTTGCTGTTTTTATAATTTCAGATTACAAATACCCATATCTACTATCCATATACCACTTGTATCACCATCTCTTCGCCGAACTAGTGCACCTATACAATTTACCATTGTATTGGGTGTGTTGGGGACACAAGAGACTCTTTGTTATTTGGTTGCAGGGTTGCTTGAGAGAGACCATCTTCATCCTACGCCTCCTACAGATTGATAAACCTTAGGTCATCCACTTGAGGGAAATTCGCTATTGTCCTACAAACCTCTGCACTTGGAGGCCCAACAACGTCTACAAGAAGAAGGTTGTGTAGTAGACATCAATCTTCTCATGGCTTGCACTCCACTACAGGTGTTGGACTTCGGATCACCTAGCAAGGAAGGCGAAGGAAATATGCCCTAGAGGCAATAATAAAGTTGTTATTTTATATTTCCTTATTCATGATAAAGGTTTATTATTCATTCTATAATTGTATTGATCGAAAATAAATACATGTGTGAATATACAAACAAACACCATGTCCCTACTGAGTCTCTACTTGACTAGCTCGTTGATAAAAGATGGTTAAGGTTTCCTAAGTATGGACATGAGTTTCCATTTGATAACGGGATCACATCATTAGGAGAATGATGTGATGGACAAGACCCACCCGTTAGCTTAGCATTATGATCGTTCAATTTTATTGCTATTGCTTTCTTTATGTCAAATACATATTCCTTCGACTATGAGATTATGCAACTCCCGGATACCGGAGGAATGCCTTGTGTGCTATCAAACATCACAACGTAACTGGGTGATTATAAAGATGCTCTACAGGTATCTCCGAAGGTGTTTGTTGAGTTGGCATAAATCGAGATTGGGATTTGTCACTCCGAGTATCGGAGAGGTATCTCTGGGCCCTCTCGGTAATACACATCATAAGATTGCAAGCAAACGACTAAGGAGTTAGTCACGAGGTGATGTATTACGGAATGAGCAAAGAGACTTGCCGGTAATGAGATTGAACTAGGTATGAAGATATCGACGATCGAGTCTCGGGCAAGTAACATACTGATAGACAAAGAGAATTACGTATGTTGTCATAACGGTTCGACCGATAAAGATCTTCATAGAATATGTAGGAGCCAATATGAGCATCCAGGTTCTGCTATTGATTATTGTCCGGAAAGGTGTCTCATTCATGTCTACATAGTTCTCGAACCCGTAGTGTCCGCACGCTTAACGTTCAATGACGATATAGTATTATATGAGTTATGTGATTTGGTGACCGAATGTTGTTGGGAGTCCCGGATGAGATCACGGGCATGACGAGGAGTCTTGAAATGGTCGAGAGGTAAAGATTGATATATAGGACGATAGTATTCAGACATCTGAAGTGTTTCGGGGGTATCGGGTACTTATCGGGTCACTGGAAAGGAGTTTCGGACACCCCGACATAGATATGGACCTTATGGGCCACAAGAGGGAACACACCAGCCCACAAGTGACTGGTGCGCTCCCATAGCAGGCCGGCCTATGACGAGGAGAAGGAAAGAGGTGAGGGCAAGAAAAGTGTGGAGTAGGACTTCCCCTTCCTTCCCTCTCCACCCCTCTTTCTTTTCCCCTTCTTCTTACAAGGAAAGGGGAGGCGCAGGGCAAGGCAGCAGCCCCAGGGCTGCCGCCAAGTCTCTTGGGGAGCTCTAGGGCCTGCCTCCTCCCCTCCCACCTATATATACAACGATTCCCAACAGAAGGGTCTTCTGCACTAGGGAGCATGTCCAATGTGCGATCAGGAACAAGAGAGTATCGACCACCTACTGATCTCATGTTCTTTAGCAAGATCGCTTTGGTTCGA
Organism: Triticum monococcum; assembly: GCA_034509565.1. Taxonomy (NCBI): domain Eukaryota; kingdom Viridiplantae; phylum Streptophyta; class Magnoliopsida; order Poales; family Poaceae; genus Triticum; species Triticum monococcum. The sequence continues at coordinate 48,701,091 of CM067845.1, forward strand.
AGCTCTGAAGGCGTGGGGACACCTAGAGTGGACTCCATCCATGGATGAACGGCTTCTAGCGTGGTGCACCTCGCTCCAACAAACGTTCTGACACCGTTACAACCTACACACATTATTTCCTTAGTCTTGTGGCAACCATGGAAGCATAGAAACAACATGGTGTTTGAGAAGGCCACCCCGTGTGTTAGGACCGTGATTGGCAAGATCCTAGAAGACGGGACAGAATGGGTCGTGGCGGGTAAACTTAAGAAAGATGTAACTACAATTTTTCAAAGGTTGTATGTGCGGATGAACCGCGAGCCTGTTCGTAAAATTGGTGGACGGTGCCACCCTCTTCTTCTATGAATGTATCATTCGCATGCTTATGCATATGTCAGAAAAAAAAAGTTCTTGTGTTGCGTACACATAACCTACACTTATGAACATGAGAACCTTTTTTATATAAGCATCTACGTCTGTATTGTGTTTTAGTTTTAGAAAAAACTACCTGGACCGTATGAGCTCACCAGCATCTCTCTCCATGTCTCTCTCATCTGACATCGAATAGGGGATAGAATCCCTGCAAAAAAAGAAAGAATAGAGGATAGAAGAGAATTTACTGAAAGTCAGAGCTCCATGCCTTATCCACGATATAATCCATTGCATCTTGGCCCCTTTGGTATCAGGTCGCCGCATCGCCATTGCCATCCAGAAATTCGATACTCCACAGTCCACACCGAGCCCATACGTGGAGTGGCCCAAATTAAAGGAGCTCGGCATTTATCCGAACACTCCCATATGACCTTTTTCGGGTCAAATTGCTCGAAGATCATCCTGTCGGTGCACTTTCCATGGCTATATATGCAAGGCACCCTATGCCCAACTCCAAGCAAGCGAGGCAGCGAGCACAACTCTAAGTCAAAGCTTGCTAGGAGCAGCCGCAGCTACTAATTAAGCTCTCTAGCACTAGCACTGAAGACCGGGGCAGCCTGATGGAGCAGGTGACGAAACTAGCGGGACAGCGGGCGGTGGTGATCTTCGGCATGAGCTCCTGCTGCATGTGCCACACGATGACGAGCCTCCTCCGGGATCTCGGGGCGAACCCCACGGTGGTGGAACTGGACGAGGACCCTTGGGGCAAGGAGATGGAGAAGGCGCTGGCGCGGCTCCTCGGCCGGAACCCTGCCGTGCCGGCGGTGTTCATCGGCGGCAGGCTCGTCGGATGCACCGACAAGGTCATGTCCCTTCACCTCAGCGGCAAGCTTGTTCCACTGCTTCGTAATGCAGGTGCGGTCTGGGTTTAGTGCGTGCGAGGACTTTGTAGATATTCGGCCTAATGCATTGGACGCCAGAGAATTATGTAATACACGTATGTGTACGTGCTCTGCTGTCCTTTCCTGTATCAGGTGATGATAGATTTAAGGAAACCATGCAGGTTTTTTAACTAATTCTTTTAACACAGTACATGAATATGCGCTCATCTTTATAAACGCACACACATTCTATCCCTACATGCACATCATCTTGACACGGACGTGATCGCAACAGACGCTTTCATAGTCGACGGAAATGTCTCCTCTCAGTGAACGCACATCGTCCAAAAGACTGAAATAAATTCAGAAAAATACGAGCACCGGTGTCAAGTCAAACCATTGTCCTGCTAAGTCCTAACCATCCAACCACAGATTGGTTTGCAGGTCTTTTTACTTCTGATGGGAGTACCTGTCATGTCAAGCTGTTAAGCATTATAATTTGTGCATTCACAAAAAAGAAAAGCATTATAATTTGTGGTGTCTTAAGTCAAACTTTATAATAGTTTATCAAAGTTATATCAAATACGAGTAGTACCAAATAAATAAAATATGAAAATATAATACATGATGGATCTATTGATATATAACAGGTATCGTGAATGCTGATATTTCTTCATGTAACCTTGCTCAAATATAAATAAATGACTTAAGATAACACTATTATGTGAAGTAAAAATGATTTTTTTTCTTTTGAGATCAAACTTGGCGGGTACATGAACTTTAAACTTCAACTTTCAAAATTTAACTTTTGGTATTTAAACTTTAAAAATTTAAAACTTCTAAAAATTTTAACTTGTAAAAATACTGAACTTTGAACATTGTGATGAACTTCGCACATAAATGAAATATATGAAAAAACGCATGTGTGGGCCCCACCATGAAACTCTTCCTTGTGTAATGCAGCTTCTAAGAAAAATGCGTATGGCCACCTCACATAGCTAGGTGGGGCTCTCGTGTTAAATCACTCAGCCAACCAACAAAATGCCTCTACGCGCGTGAAGACCGCTACGGAGGCCCCCTATAATTCTGGGAAAATGCACAGGGGACGACTCCCCTTTTGTTCTTCTGGTTTTCTAGTCAGTTTTCGGAAGAGGAAAGAATCTAGCTGCAAGATTTATTTCATATTTTAAAAAATGTTTAAGTTTTCAAAAAATCCAAGAATTTTTTAAAAATTGGTCTATTTTAAAAATGTTCTTGAATTCAAGTATGTTCATCAATTTAAAAAATGCTTGCGAATTTTACATAATGTTCATGAATTATAAAAATATTTATGTATTCCTAAAAATGTTCTAATTTTTAAATGTTTATGTATTTTAAAAGAGGTAAAAAAATTGAAAGTAAGAAAAAAGATGTTACTAGAAGAAAGACTGCGGAAAATAAGTGGTGGAGCTACCATACTACCAATCTGGCTGGTCCAACAGGAGCGCTTGGTTTGCTACGTTCGTATTGATTCGTAATATCAGCAGATGTCTTGATAGGGTTGCTCATGGGGCAGAGTACGCAAGGAGAATTAGACTGGGTGCACACGAGACAAGGGTATAGTCAGGGTTTGTTTCCCTGGGGTGAGGTAATACCCTACATCTTGCATGTCTGGTATGTATTAGTGTTTTCTTATATTAGAGGTGCATGTTGGCATGTTAAGGACATTTACTCACGGGGCCCCTACGTATATTGATGGACGATGAGTAGGATTACATGGGCCGAGTTGATTTACATTGCTTGTAGCCCAAGTAATCTATTAGAGTACATGTGTTGTGCACCAAGTAAGGAGGTGCCCTTCTGAAGGAGGCATATCAGCGGGTAGAGCCATGGGCCAGTGGCTGGCTTGGCGAACCGTGGTGCATCTAGTGCCCCTTGGTAGTTTTGGAGATTGTTGGACAAAACAGTTAAGGGACTAACTTTTTGTGAGTATACACAGAAAGTAGATCACTGAGGAGATTGCTTATCGTGTGGTAAACGACCCTAAAATTTTATTGACAAGTAAGAGTTTTGGTATGTTGTTCGAGGAATAATTGGCTGTAGCGAGGAAAATGACCCACACATGAAGAATGTAGTTTCATTTTTCACTTATTGAGTCATAGGGCAAACCATACCATTAAGGGGGTAAGTTGAGATTTAGGTCGTCAATGTGTGCTCAATCCAAAACCAAATTCTTCCAATGAAGACGAGAGAAATCTCTTCGCGCAGAGTGTTTATTCTCCGAGTAAGAGACATTGGGACTCCGAGAAATAATCACTTGCAGTTAATTTAACTTGACTCATTGAGTGAGTTTGAAATCTGACCATTCTGCCATGTGTTGGTTCTCCGTTGAGTGGTCAGTGCACTTAATGGTCATTTCACACCTCGGGATCGCTCTTGTATATAAATAGCCCCTCATCCCAACCTAAGATGGTTGGCTGCTCCGTTTGACTTGACAAGACACTCTTTAAGCAACCCCTCCAATAGGAGTATTGAGATAATCCCAGAGAGGAAAAAAAATAGAACCTAAAATATGCAAAGTGTCTGAGCATCGCGACGAAATAGATTGAAGCTTAGATAGTACCTATTACTCTTGTGGATTATGCATCCACTAGACGGTTAGGTGTCGGTTCAGAGTATCCAAGAGCTATCGTGGGGATCGCTAAGAACAAGTCTGTGAAGATCTGGAGATCACCTTGAAGATCTACCTAGAGTAATTGGCCGGAGTCCGAGGGACTTTAGTTCAATAACAATAGAACAAAGAGTTTTTTCTTCTATGTTAAATCACAAGTTTCTACAACCAGACGTAACATTGTGCTAGTGGTGTGAAATAGGTGAACAAATCTTGAGTCACCATTGAGCACCACAGTTCTTTTTCTTACTCTCATTACTTCCTGTAATTTTCCCCTACTCTTAAAGAACTCCCTCGCGATTTCTCTCTGTGATTGGTTCTTTGAAACTGCCAAGTACTTGCGATTATGCTCACCATGTTAGAATTATATTTCTCTTGCAGCACTTGTACTTTTGTATGCTCGCCTACTTGTCATTTACTTCTACTTAGTTATTCTTCTATCACACATTCTGGTAGATTTATCTCGGTGGAGTTGCCTAGTTATTTCTCGAAGTCACTTACTTCTGCAGTTTTATCTTTGTTTAGTTTCTATTTTAGAGCGAATTTTCATTGTACTTCTTCGAGAAATTTGCTTTTGTTGAAGAAACTTTAAATATCCTCTTCACCCCTTCCCCTCAAGTTGATTTTTGATCCTAGAATTACTATCAGAGCAAGGTACCCCCTTGTCTCTGCACATTTTGGTCTAACCACCTGGACTTTTGGGAATGTTGACTCTAGTGAATTTCATGTCGACAGAGAAATCTCATATCTTCGATTGCAAAGACTAACCATTTTGGAAGAACAAGATGTGCATCTACATAAATGTCATAGATGAAGATCTTTGGAGAATCGTTGAATAAATATACGTTATAGCTGACACTGCCTATGTTACTCTTAAAGAGAGGAAAACAGCTTAATGCTCAAGCGAAGCACATCATCTAGAATCATCTCTCTAAGGGGCAATTCGGCCATGATAGTTCTATGAGGGTGTAAAAGGAAATATGGATAGACTTGCTAAGGTGAATAAAGGTGTTTCCACTCAGAAAGAATCTCAGGTCGATATTGTATGAATCTGCTTCAACCGCTTCAGAAGACTTGACAATGAGTGTGTTCAAGATACTAATGATTGTCTGTATTATATCGCCAATGACCTCAACGAACTTGGTGCTATTGACATTACTGATCATGAAGTGGTGAAGAAGTTACTTCGGTCTCTGGACACTCAATTTGATACTCTGATTATGATGATCAAAGAGCGCCCAGACTACAAAGATCTCAAACCCGCAAATGTTCTTGAGAGACTTAACTCAGATGAGCCGCAACAAGCAGAGACGAGAGATTTGTATGGTTTCAACTATTGCGAAAGCCATGCTTGGTTGCTGTTGATTCTTCCTCAGAAGAAAAAAATCGATGACTATGAATTTGACAACCTGATCATATGATCCAAGATCTCGCATTGATTGTGAAATGCTTCGACCGATGCAAGAAGAAGAATCACTTCTAGAAAAAATGTTGAAGTATAGCTCAAAATCTGCCTATGGCTCGAATTCCTGATACGTCTCCAACGTATCTATAATTTTTTATTATTCCATGCTATATTATATTCTGTTTTGGACATTATTGGCTTTATTATACACTTTTATATTATTTTCGGGACTAACCTATTAACCAGAGGCCCATCCCAGAATTGCTGTTTTTTGGCCTATTATAGGGTTTCGCAGAAAAAGAATATCAAATGGAGTCCAAATGGAATGAAACCTTCGGGAACATGGTTTTCGAAACGAACATGCTCCAGAGGACTTGGACCCTACGTCAAGCAATCAACGAGGAGGGCACGAGGTAGGGGGGCGCGCCTACCCCCCAGGCGCGCCATCCACCCTCGTGGGCCCCATGTTGCTCCACCGACGTACTCCTTCCTCCTATATATACCTACGTACCCACAAAAACTACCAGATACGGAGCCAAAACCCTAATTCCACCGCCATAACTTTCTGTATCCACGAGATCCCATCTCAGGGCCTGTTCCGGAGCTCTGCCAGAGGGGGCATCGATCACGGATGGCTTCTACATCAACACCATAGCCCTTCCGATGAAGTGTGAGTAGTTTACCTCAGACCTTCGGGTCCATCGTTATTAGCTAGATGGCTTCTTCTCTCTTTTTGGATCTCAATACAAAGTTCTCCCCCTCTCTTGTGAAGATCTATTCGATGTAATCTTCTTTTGCGGTGTGTTTGTTGAGACCGATGAATTGTGGGTTTATGATCAAGTTTATCTATGAACAATATTTAAATCTTCTCTGAATTCTTTTATGTATGATTGGTTATCTTTGCAAGTCTCTTCGAATTATCAGTTTGGTTTGGCCTACTAGATTGATCTTTCTTGCAATGGGAGAAGTGCTTAGCTTTGGGTTCAATCTTGCGGTGTCCTTTCCCAGTGACAGTAGGGGCAGCAAGGAACGTATTGTATTGTTGCCATCGAGGATAACAAGATGGGGTTTATATCATATTGCATGAGTTTATCCCTCTAAATCATGTTATCTTGCTTAAAGCGTCACTCTGTTCTTATGAACTTAATACTCTAGATGCATGCCGGATAGCGGTCGATGTGTGGAGTAATAGTAGTAGATGCAGGCAGGAGTCGGTCTACTTGTCTCGGACGTGATGCCTATATACATGATCATACCTTGATATTCTCATAACTATGCTCAATTCTGTCAATTGCTCAACAGTAATTTGTTTACCCATCGTGTATACTTATGCTCTTGAGAGAAGCTATTAGTGAAACCTATGGCCCCCGGGTCTATCTTCCATCATATTAATCTTCCAATACTTAGTTATTTCCTTTGATTTTTATTTTACTTTGCATCTTTATCATAAAAATAACAAAAATATTATCTTATCATATCTATCAGATCTCACTCTCGTAAGTGACCGTGTAGGAATTGACAACCCCTTATCGCGTTGGTTGCGAGGATTTATTTGTTTGTGTAGGTGCGAGGGACTCGTGCGTGGCCTCCTACTGGATTGATACCTTGGTTCTCAAAAACCGAGGGAAATACTTACGCTACTTTGCTGCATCACTCTTTCCTCTTCAAGGTAAAACCAACGCAAGTGCTCAAGAGGTAGCAAGAAGGATTTCTGGCGCCGTTGCCGTGGAGGTCTATGCAAAGTCAACATACCAAGTACCCACCACAAATCATTATCTCCCGCATTACATTATTTGCCATTTGCCTCTCGCTTTCCTCTCCCCCACTTCACCATTGCCATTTTATTCGCCCTCTCTCTCTCTCCATCCTCCCTCTCTTTCTCTATTTTCATTTTTGCCCGTCTCTTGATTGCTTGTGTGTTGGATTGCTTGTTTGTCACGATGGCTCAAGACAATACTAAATTGTGTGAATTTACCAATACCAACAACAATGATTTCCTTAGCACTCCGATTGCTCCTCTTACCGATACTGAATATTGTGAAATCAATGCTGCTTTGTTGAATCTTGTCATGAAAGATCAATTCGCCGGCCTTCCTAGTGATGATGCCGCTACCCATCTAAATAGATTCGTTGATTTGTGTGATATGAAAAAGAAGAAAGATGTGGATACTAATATTGTTAAATTGAAGCTATTTCCTTTTTCGCTCAGAGGTCGTGCTAAAGCTTGGTTTTCATCTTTGCCTAAAAATAGTATTGATTCGTGGAATAAGTGCAAAGATGCTTTTATCTCTAAGTATTTTCCTCCCGCTAAGATCATCTCTCTTAGAAATGATATTATGAATTTTAAGCAACTTGATCATGAACATGTTGCACAAGCTTGGGAGAGGATGAAATTAATGATACGTAATTGCCCTACATATGGTTTGAATTTGTGGATGATTATACAAATTTTTTATGCCGGATTGAATTTTGCTTCTAGAAATCTTTTAGATTCGGCCGCATGAGGCACTTTTATGGAAATCACTTTAGGAGAAGCTACTAAACTCCTAGATAATATTATGGTTAATTATTCTCAATGCCACACTGAAAGATCTACTAATAAGAAAGTGCATGCGATAGAAGAAATTAATGTTTTGAGTGGAAAGATGGATGAACTTATGAAATTATTTGCTGATAAAAGTGTTTCTTCTGATCCTAATGATATGCCTTTTTCTACTTTGATTGAGAATAACAATGAATCTATGGATGTGAATTTTGTTGGTAGGAATAATTTTGGTAACAACGTGTATAGAGGAAATTTTAATCCTAGACCGTTTCCTAGTAATTCCTCTAATAATTATGGTAATTCCTACAAAAATTCTTATGGAAATTATAATAATATGCCCTTTGATTTTGAATCTAATATTAAAAAATTTATTACTTCACAAAAGAATTTCAATGCTTTGATTGAAGACAAATTGCTTAAGATTGATGAGTTGGCTAGGAACGTTGATAGAATTTCTCTTGATGTTGATTCTTTGAAACTTAGATCTATTCCACCTAAGCATGATATCAATGAGTCTCTCAAAGCCATGATAATTTCCATTTATGAGTGCAAAGAAAGAACCACTAGGATGCGTGCTAAGAAAGATTGCTTTATAAAAGCGTGTTCTTCTAGTTTCCATGATAATAAAGATGAAGATCTAAAAGTTATTGATGTGTCCCCTATTAAATCTTTGTTTTGCAATATGAATCTTGATAATGATGGGACTGAATATGATCCACCTTTACCTAGAAGTCGTTCCAAAAATTCGGAGTCTTTAGATCTTGATGCTAAAATTGTTAAAAGTGGGATTGAAGAAGTCAAAACTTTAAATATTAATGAACCCACTATTTTGGATTTCAAGGAATTTAATTATGATAATTGTTCTTTGATAGATTTTATTTCCTTGTTGCAATACGTGCTAAATTCTCCTCATGCTTATAGTCAAAATAAAGCTTTTACTAAACATATCATTGATGCTTTGATGCATCTTATGAAGAAAAACTTGAGTTGGAAGTTTCTATCCCTAGAAAACTTTATGATGAGTGGGAACCTACTATTAAAATTAAAATTAAAGATCATGAATGCTATGCTTTGTGTGATTTGGGTGCTAGTGTTTCCACGATTCCAAAGACTTTGTGTGATTTGTTAGGTTTCTGTGATTTTGATGATTGCTCTTTAAACTTGCACCTTGCGGATTCCACCATTAAGAAACCTATGGGAAGAACTAATGATGTTCTTATTTTTGCAAATAGGAACTATGTGCCCATAGATTTTATTGTTCTTGATATCGATTGCAATCCTTCATGTCCTATTATTCTTGGTAGACCTTTCCTTAGAACGATCGGTGCAATTATTGATATGAAGGAAGGGAATATTATATTCCAATTTCCGTTAAGGAAATGCATGGAACACTTCCCTAGAAAGAAAATTAAATTACCTTATGAATCTATTATGAGAGCCACTTATGGATTGCTTTCCAAAGATGGCAATACCTAGATCTACCCTTGCTTTTTATGCCTAGCTAGGGGCGTTAAATGATAGCGCTTGTTGGGAGGCAACCCAATTTTATTTTTATTCCTTGATTTTTGCTCCTGTTTAGTAATAAATAATTTATCTAGCCTTTGTTTTGGTTGTGTTTTTTGTGTTTAATTAGTGTTTGTGCCAAGTAGAACCGCTGGGAAGACTTGGAGAAAGTCTTTTTAATCTTGCTGTAAAAAACAGAAACTTTAGCGCTCACGAGAATTCCTGCCATTTTTATTTGGAAAGTGCTATTTAGTTAATTCTTTTTGCAGATGATAATATATGAATTACTCACGTCCAGAAATTTATTTTAGAATTTTTGGGGTTCCAGATCTTGCGTTAGCTACAGATTACTACAGACTGTTCTGTTTTTAACAGATTCTGTTTTTCATGTGTTGTTTGCTTATTTTGATGAATCTATGGCTAGTAAAATAGTTTATAAACCATAGAGAAGTTGGAATACAGTAGGTTTAACACCAATATAAATAAATAATGAGTTCATTACAGTACCTTGAAGTGGTGTTTTGTTTTCTTTCGCTAACGGAGCTCACGAGATTTTCTACTTTAAGTTTGTGTTGTGAAGTTTTCAATTTTTGGGTGAAAGATTTGATGGATTATGGAACAAGGAGTGGCAAGAGCCTAATATTGGGGATGCCCATGGCACCCCAAGATAATCTAAGGACACCTAAAAGCCAAATCTTGGGGATGCCCCGGAAGGCATCCCCTCTTTCGTCTACTTCCATCGGTAACTTTACTTGGAGCTATATTTTTATTTACCACATGATATGTGTTTTGCTTGGAGCGTCTTGTATTATTTGAGTCTTTATTTGTTAGTTTTCCACAATCATCCTTCCAGTACACACCTTTTAATAGAGACACACATGATTCGGAAATTGTTAGAATACTCTATGTGCTTGACTTATATCTTTTGAGTTATATAGTTTTTGCTCTAGTGCTTCACTTATATCTTTTAGAGCACGTCGGTGGATTTGTTTTATAGAAACTATTGTTCTCTCATGCTTCACTTAGATTATTTTTAGAGTCCTACAAAATAGCATGGTAATTTGCTTTAATTATGTTAGGCATTCAAGATTAATAATTTTTCTTCTTCTTATGAGTGTGTTGAATACTATGAGAAGTTTGATACTTGATAATTGTTTTGAGATATGGAGATGGTGATATTAGAGTCATGCTAGTTGAGTAGTGGTGAATTTCATAAATACTTGTGTTAAAGTTTGTGATTCCCGTAGCATGCACGTATGGTGAACCGTTATGTGATGAAGTCGGAGCATGATTTATTTATTGATTGTCTTCCTTATGAGTGGCGGTCGGGGACGAGCGATGGTCTTTCCCTACCAATCTATCCCCCTAGGAGCATGTGCGTAATACTTTGCTTTGATAACTTATAGATTTTTGCAATAAGTATATGATTTCTTTATGACTAAGGTTGAGTCCATGGATCATACGCACTTTTCTTCCTTCCACCATTGCTAGCCTCTCTAATACCGCGCACCTTTCGCCGGTATCATACACCCACCATATACCTTCCTCAAAATAGCCACCATACCTACCTATCATGGCATTTCCATAGCCATTCCGAGATATATTGCCATGCAACTTTCCACCGTTCTGTTTACTATGACACGCTCCATCATTGTCGTATTGCTTTGCATGATCATGTAGTTAACATTGTATTTGTGGCAAAGCCACCGTTCATAATTCTTTCATACATGTCACTCTTGATTCATTGCATATCCCGGTACACCGCCAGAGGCATTCACATAGAGTCATATTTTGTTCTAAGTATTGAGTTGTAATTGTTGAGTTGTAAGTAAATAAAAGTGTGACGGTCATCATTTTTAGAGCATTGTCGCAAGTGAGGAAAGGATGATGGAGACTATGATTCCCGCATAAGTCGGGATGAGACTCTGGGCGAAAAAAAGGAGGCCAAAGAAGCCCGAATAAAAAAAAGAGGCCATAAAAAAGAAAAGGCCCAAATAAAAAAATGAGAGAAAAAGAGAGAAGGGACAATGCTACTATCCTTTTACCACACTTGTGCTTCAAAGTAGCACCATGATCTTCATAATAGAGAGTGTCCTATGTTATCACTTTCATATACTTGTGGGAATTTTTCATTATAGAACTTGGCTTGTATATTCCAATGATGGGCTTCCTCAAAATGACCTAGGTCTTCATGAGCAAGCGAGTTGGATGCACACCCACTTAGTTCTTTTGTTGAGCTTTCATATACTTATAGCACTAGTGCACCCGTTGCACGGAAATCCCTACTCACTCACATTGATATATATTAATGGGCATCTCCATAGCCCGTTGATATGCCTGGTTGATGTGAGACTATCTTCTCCCCTTTTGTCTTCTCCACAACCACCATTCCATTCCACATATAGTGCTATGGCTCACGCTCATGTATTGCGTGAAGATTGAAAAAGTTTGAGAACACCAAAAGTATGAAACAATTGCTTGGCTTGTCATCGGGGTTGTGCATGATTTAAATATTTTGTGTGGTGAAGATGGAGCATAGCCAGAATATATGATCTTGTAGGTATAACTTTCTTTGGCCATGTTATTTTGAAGAGACATAATTGCTTAGTTAGTATGCTTGAAGTATTATTATTTCTTTGTCAATATTGAACTTTTGTCTTGAATCTTTTGGATCCACATATTCATACCATAATTAAGAGACTTAAATTGAAATTATGCCAAGTAGCATTCCACATCAAAAATTATGGTTTATCATTTACCTACTCGAGGACGAGTAGGAATTAAGCTTGGGGATGCTTGATACGTCTCCAACGTATCTATAATTTTTGATTGTTCCATACTATATTATATTCTGTTTTTTACATTATTGGGATTTCTTATACACTTTTATATTATTTTTGGGACTAGCCTATTAACCGGAGGCCCAGCCCAGAATTGCTATTTTTTCCTATTTTAGGGTTTCGCAGAAAAAGAATATCAAATGGAGTCCAAACGAAATGAAACCTTCGGGAACGTGATTTTCGAAACGAACATGATCCAGAGGACTTGGATCCTACGTCATGCAATCAACGAGGAGGGCACGAGGTAGGGGGGCGCGCCTACTCCCAAGGCGCGCCCTCCACCCTCGTGGGCCCCCTGTTGCTCCACCGACGTACTCCTTCCTCCTATATATACCTACGTACCCCCAAACTACAAGATACGGAGCCAAAACCCTAATTCCACCACCGTAACTTTCTGTATCCACGAGATCCCATCTTGGGGCCTGTTCCGGAGCTCCACCGAAGGGGGCATCGATCACAGAGGGCTTCTACATCAACACCATAGTCCTTTCGATGAAGTGTGAGTAGTTTACCTCAGACATTCGGGTCCATAGTTATTAGCTAGATGGCTTCTTCTCTCTTTTTGGATCTCAATACACAGTTCTCCCCCTCTCTTGTGGAGATCTATTCGATGTAATCTTCTTTTGCGGTGTGTTTGTTGAGACCGATGAATTGTGGGTTTATGATCAAGTTTATCTATACACAATGTTTGAATCTTCTCTGAATTCTTTTATGTATGATTGGTTATCTTCGCAAGTCTCTTCGAATTATCAGTTTGGTTTGGCCTAATAGATTGATCTTTCTTGCAATGGGAGAAGTACTTAGCTTTGGGTTCAATCTTGCGCTATCCTTACCCAATGACAGTAGGGGCAGCAAGGCACGTATTTATATTGTTGCGGATAACAAGATGAGGTTTATATCATATTGCATGAGTTTATCCCTCTACATCATGTCATCTTGCTCAAAGCGTTACTCTGTTCTTATGAACTTAATACTCTAGATGCATGCTCAAAGCGGTCGATGTGTGGAGTAATAGTAGTAGATGCAGGCAGGAGTCGGTCTACTTGTCTCATACGTGATGCCTATATACATGATCATACCTAGATATTCTCATAACTATGCTCAATTCTGTCAATTTCTCAACACTAATTTGTTTACCCACCGTGAATACTTATGCTCTTGAGAGAAGCCACTAGTGAAACCTATGGCCCCCGGGTCTATCTTCCATCATATTAATCTTCCAATACTTTGTTATTTCCTTTGCCTTTTATTTTATTTTGCGTCTTTATCATAAAAATACCAAAAATATTATCTTATCATATCTATCAGATCTCACTCTCGTAAGTGACCGTGTAGGGATTGACAACCCCTTATCACGTTGGTTGCGAGGATTTATTTGTTTGTGTAGGTGCGAGAGACTCGTGCGTGGCCTCCTACTGGATTGATACCTTGGTTCTCAAAAACTGAGGGAAATACTTACGCTACTTTGCTGCATCACCCTTTCCTCTTCAAGGTAAAACCAATGCAAGTGCTCAAGAGGTAGCAATTCCTTGAGTGAAAACTCCCGCTACAAATGTAAAATATGACCATTTGATCGGTGATTTTCCTCTTTGGAAAATTGAGGCTAGGAACAATGGCAAAGTTACCAAGAGTAGCAAGAGCAAGAACTATGATTCTTACTATGACAAGGAGAAAAAAAGCATTTCAAGAATAAAGAGAGTTCATCCTCAAACCTACAAGAAGATGAATTCTCACAAGGCCAAGGCTTATATTAGCAAAGAGATGGATCCGAGGAAGAATCCTTTGAGTCTGAAGCCTTTGAAGAAGAATCGTCTGTTGAGGAATTTGGTTCCGGCATCATGGGTATTGCTTACGCCTCTACACCAACATCGAGCTTGTTCTTCGACAATGATGACAGCGACAATGAGGCACCTCCATTCTGCTTAATGGAAAAAACCTATAAGGAAAATAACTCTCGGTCGAGAAAGAATTCCTCGTAGAACAAGAATGGAAATTCCTCGAATGGGTTCTAATGCCGATTCTTTGTAGCGATCCAACCTCAAACGCTCAAATCTCTGTGTATACGTGTCATCCCTGGATCGGTAATCCTGACACACACAATACTCAAGGATTTATATCAGAGTTCAATCACACACTTATTACATCGAATGTCTCAAAAGAAAACTATTACAATAATATGGCTGAAGGCCATCTAAATAAGATAACAGCGGAAGCTTCGAAGGTAGAATGAGTCCATCAACTCCAACGACATAGCTGAGTGCAAGACATCGAGCTAGCACACCTTACTCTTCGTCTGAAAACTCTGCAACATAATACGTTGCAACCTGTGTAGGTCAGCACATGGAATATGCTGGCAAAATAACACTATAGAGCAATGAACATGTAACAACTATAACTATATGCATATATGGCTGGTGGAGGCTCTATGGTTATTTTTGCAGAAAGCTAGTTTTTCCTACAACAAAGGAATAAATTTTATTTAAGTACAAAGTTTGTTGAAAACATTGAGAAGGTTCCTCCAACTCAATTCCCAAATTAATAATCATCAATCCAACAAATTAATTAAATAGAGTGATGAGATCAAATCAATAATTCAAGTACCAGATACTCAAGATGTCCATAACCGGGGACACGACTAACCTTGATTAGTTTATACACTCTGCAGAGGTTTGCACACTTTTCCCCATAAGAGTCGATCTCCTCTGTTGGATTTATCGCACTACGTGGTGTTTAAGAAACGGATGGCCGAGACATGGTCTTTCAGAAGCATTAACTCTTTACTCTGGGTAGACAGTACCACCTACATCTGCTAGCCTACCATTGAAAGAGGTCACACAGCATACTCAACTATGCCAGAGCCCATAATGGCTTGTGGCTGCGCACGGAAGTTTCCAGCGTGAATAATCTTATGATCCCTTTGAGCCTGGGTGGCAAACCATAGGATGATCACACAGGTACTTAGGGATATCCTAGGACAACATTGGATTGCTCCAGGTGCCCAGACAACCACTGGGTGCTCCAGGGTGCCTCAACCAATCCACCTAGATGTGTATTAAAGTAGCCTCCTTAAGTTTAACCATTAATTAAAACTCTCACATCTTTCATGGATCACTCAATCCAAACCACGTCTACGAGCATAGCATAGCAATATAAACATAACGTAGAAGTAACTCCCAGGGTTTGAAATAAAGACAATAGGTTCTACCTCATCACTACTTCCCAATACCCACAAGTATTCAAGTCCTAACCATGCAGTGTTTGAGGATTGAACTAATTCATAAAAACTGGGTAATAAGGGGTATGATCAAAGTGTTACTTGACTTGCCGACGATCTGAAAACCCTAGTGACTCGTAGTAGAACGCTTCACACTACAGAAACTCTATTGTAAACGAACAATAGAATACATAAGAACTCAATCAGTGGATGCAAGTTTAAAACTCAAATGAAAAGATCGAAACTAAAATTTCAACTGAAGAGCTTCGATTTGCAAAAAGAGTCAACCAAATCGGAGCTACGAAACTCAAACTACGATCAAAAGAAGTTCAAACTCAAATCTGCTTGAAACCAAATTTTAAATAGTCAAAACCATGTTCAATTTGATTATCTATAAAGAGGGGAACAAGACGAAGATTTTGGCATTGGTTTCACCGGATTTGGACGAAGGAGCAAAAAGTTGCGAGGGTTTGAAGATCAGGGACTGATTTGTGAGAAAAGAAATCGCGGATAGGTCCCTGGTTGAAAATAGAAATAAAAGAAAAACCTATCGAACGAATGTTCGCTAACAGAACCAAACGAACGAACCTGTTCGTTTAAACGAGCTAAATAGTAAACGTTCGCTAACAAGCGAACCCTAAAAAAACTGAACTAAACCGTTGAACCGAAAAGAAAACCCACAAAACCCTAAAAAACCGGTCTAGGTTTTATACCTAAAACCGGCAGGCGGCGATGGTTTTCGGCGAACGGCAATGTGGTGCGGCTGCAACAGCGAGCGGCGGCGGCGGCGGCTACGGCGGCGGGACGAGGTGAGGGAGGAGGTGGCGGGGGTCGGCGGCTTTAAAGGGGGCGGGGCAGTGCTGTCTTGGGCGAGGGGGCGAGGTGGGAAGGAGTCTGGCTCGGACTCTCCCGAGCTTCGGCGGTGGCGCGGTCTCCCCGCGCGGGAGGAAGGCGGCGGTGAGGTGGGCTTCGGCCTGCTCGGCTGGGCCTTCGGCCCAGTCGGGCGAGAAGTTTTTTTAAATAAATTTCACACGAAGAAAAATCCTAATAAAATATAAAAAAATTCTAAAAATGCGAGAAACAATTTTCACCGTCTAAACCTAATATTTAGAACAAAGTGAACATTTTTCTGGCCTAAAAATGCAATTTTCAAAAATGCACATTTTTCTAATTCAAATATAATAGCAAGTAAAATCCAAATAAAATATAAATTTGATTTTAAAATTTCTTCTCCAATATTCCTCTCTTTTGAAGAAGTCATCTTATCTTCTCTCATTTATTTTAAATATTGGAAATAATTGGAGAGAAAAAAATATTAAAACCAAATTGATCCTCTTTTCAAATTTGAGAAAATTCAAATATGGAAATTTGTGAAATCCCCAACTCTCTCCTTGGGTCCTTGAGTTTCTTAAGATTTATAGGATCACAACCAAATATGCCAATAGAATATGATATGCATATGATGACCTATGTATAACATCCAAATTGAAAATTGGGATGTTACAAACCTACCCCCCTTAAGATGAATCTCGCCCTCGAGATTCGGGTTGGCTAGAAAATAGGTGTGGGTGGTCTTTCCGTAGGTCTTCTTCTCGCTCCCATGTGGCTCATCCTCCGTATGGTGGCTCCATTAAACTTTTCAAAACTTGATAAACTTGTTGCGGGTAACTCGGCTGGCAAACTCAAGAATCTTGACGAGTTTCTCCTCGTAGGTTAGATCACTTTCCAACTGAATTGCTTCCAGGGGCATTGTATCTCTTAGAGGAATATCGGCCAACACATCGTGAACTCCTGACAATCCTTTGAGTAACTCCAACTTGTAGGCAACCTCTTCCATACGTTCCAGAACTCGGTTTGGTCCTACAAATCTCGGGGCTATTTTTCCTTTAACTCCAAATCATTTAACTCCTCGCAATGGTGACACACAAAGATATGCTCTATCTCCAACTTCATAAACTACATCCTTGCATTTAGTATCGGCATAACTCTTCTGCCTGGACTGAGCTACCTTCAGTCTATTGCGAATCAACTTTACTTTCTCTTCGGACTCTTTGGTCAAATCAGGTCCCAACAACTAACGGTCTCCAACTTCATCCCACATTAACGGTGTCCTGCATCTCCTTCCATACAAGGCTTCAAAAGGGGCCATCTTCAAACTAGCCTGATAACTGTTATTGTATGAGAACTCTGCGTAAGGTAAATTGTCATCCCAACTAGATCCATAATCTAGCGCACACAGTCTCAACATGTCCTCCAGAATGTGATTGACTCTCTCGGTCTATCCATCTGTCCGCGGATGAAAGGTTGTACTGAAGGTTGTAATGAACTCCAGCCTAGTACCCAACGTCTAGTGCAACTGATTCCAAAACTTCGAGGTAAACTGTGTCCCTCTATCTGATACGATGGTCCTCGGGACTCCATGCAGACATACGATCCTGGTCATATATATCTTGGCCAACTTCGCGCTTGTATATGTGGTTTTCACTGGGATAAAGTGAGCTACCTTGGTCAAGTGATCAACTACTACCCAGATAGAATCATATCCTGATCGGATTCTGGGTAATCCGGTAATAAAGTCCATGCCAAGTTTATCCCACTTCCAATCGGGTATCGGCATAGGCTATAATAATCCGGCTGGCTTCTGATGTTCTGCCTTCACTCTGACATACATCGCATACTGCTACATACTCGGCAATATCCTTCTTCATACCTGTCCACCAGAAACGTTCCTTCAAATCCAAATACATGTTGGTGTTTCCAGGGTGAATCGAGTATGGCGAGTCATGAGCTTCGTGAAGTATTAACTTCCTGATCTCCCCATTATTGGGCACATATACACGATCCTCAAACCATAAAGTTTTGTGCTCATCCTCACGAAAACCTTTGGCTTTTCCTTTGCTCATCTTCTCCTTTATCTCAGTGATTTCCTTATCATCCTTTTGAGCTTCTCAAATCTTTCCCAATAATGTAGACAGAACCTCCATTGCTGCAACAAAACCTCTTGGAACTATCTCCAAATGAAGTTCCTTGAGATCGTCCGCTTACAAGGGTATTGGCATAACTCTTACGGCTCAAAGCGTTTGCTACGACATTGGCCTTTCCTGGATGATAATGCAACTTCATATCGTAATCCTTTATGAGCTCCAACCATCTCCTCTGCCTGAGATTCAACTCCTTCTGTGTGAAAATGTACTTCAAACTCTTGTGATCCGTGTACACATCATATCTATTTCCAATTAGAAAATGTCTCCAGGTCTTGAGTGCATGCACTACGGCTTCTAACTCCAAATCATGTGTGTTATAATTCAACTCATGAGGTCGAAGCTGCCGTGAGGCATATGAAACAACTCTTCCGTCCTGCATAAGTACACCTCCAAGTCCCAAGCGAGAAGCGTCACAATAAACTTGGAAATCCTTGTGTATATCCGGAAGAATCAGCACTGGGGCTGTAACCAAACGATTCTTCAACTCCTGAAAACTGGCCTCACAATCTTCGGTCCATTTGAACTTGAGTCCTTCTTCAACAACTCTGTCATGGGTTTCGCAATCTTGGAGAAATTCTTGATGAACCTCCTGTAATATCTTGTGAGTCCTAGAAAACTGCGGATCTCTCCAACTGAGGTGGGTGCCAACCACTCAGTGACAGACTGATCCTTGGTAGGGACTACTGCTATACCTTCTCCTGATATAACATGTCCAAGAAATCCAACTTCCTTCAACCAAAACTCACACTTACTAAACTTGGCATACAGCTGGTGTTCCCTTAGCTTCTCGATAACTAAGCGCAAGTGTTCCTTGTGTTCCTCTTTATTCTTTGAGTACACCAAAATATCATCAATGAACACAACAACAAACTTATCCAAAAATTCTATGAATACCTTGTTCATCATACTCATAAAATAGGCAGGGGCATTAGTCAACCAAATGACATGATCATGTACTCATATAGCCCATACCTTGTGGTAAAAGCTGTCTTAGGTATATCCTGTTCTTGGATCTTGAACTGGTGGTATCCTGATCGAAGATCGATCTTGTAGAATACATTAGGTCCCTACAACTGGTCAAACAAATCATTGATCATCGGTAGTGGGTACTTGTTCTTGATAGTCACTTCATTCAACACCCATAATCAACAACCATCCTCAAAGATCCATCCTTCTTCTCAACTAAGAGCACTGGGGATCCCCAAGGTGATGAGCTTGGTCGAATATAACCTTTCTGCAATAACTCCTTAATCTACTTCTTAATTTCCCCCTGATCATTTGCGGGCATCCTATACAGTCTCTTTGATATTGTTCCGGTGCTTGGCAACAACTCTATCAAAAACTCAATGTCTCGATCTGGCGGCATGCCTGGTAATTCCTCTGGAAATACATCCAGGTAATCCTTCACAACAGGCACTTCTCCCGAGAGAGAATTCACTTGGGTCCTCCTTGGCGCATGCCTAGACACATACTTGATCCTCTTTCCCTCCGGGGTGGTGAGTAAAATTGACTTACTAGCACAATCGTTGTTTCCTCCATTCTTCATGCATGCCTAATATTATATCCAATCCTTGGGACTCCAAAATTATTAGATCTGAGGGGAAAACGTGGCTACCAATGGTTAGGGGTAACCATTCACACCATCGGCTGGCCATATACTCTGCTCCTGGTGAGCTTACTAACATGGGTGACCTAAGGGCTAAGGTTGGCAACTTAAACTTGTCCATAAATCCCCTTGATATGTATGAATGCAATGCACCAGTGTCAAAGAGAACGAGAGCGGTAAATGACTTAATCAAAAACTTACCGATCACTGCATCAGGCTGTTCTTCAACCTCCTCCACATTGATGTGGTTCACCTGACCTCTTGTGAAAGGGTTTGGCTTCTTCGCTGAGCTTCCATTGCCATTTCCATTCTTTGCTTTAGGAAATTCAGTGGCGTAGTGTCCAGTCTTCCCGCACTTGAAACAAGTAATGTGACTTAGATCCTTCCTGGCCGGTGTTGATGGGTTGGAACGGTTCTGCCCTTTGCTTCCTCCATTCCCATTCACATTCTTAGGGCCAATGTGGTTATGCGAACTCCCTCCATTATGGGTATGGCCTCCATGGTTATGAGTGTGTCCTGCCGAGTTCGGGGTAAAACGAGGATTCTGCTGAGCTCCAGAATTGTACTTCCCTTATTCATACTTCCTTTTGCAGCTCTCTATCTATTGCTGCTTGCCTTCAATCATAAGGGCCATGTCTACCAAATCCTAGTAGTTATCGAATGTTGCCACCATCAACTGCATGCTTAGCTCATCATTCAGCCCTTCCATAAACTTTTCCTGCTTCACGGCATCTGTGGCCACATCATCTGGGCCATAGCGAGCTAACTTACTAAACTCATCCATGTACTGCCCCACAGTATGATTTCCCTGGCGTAAGTTGTGAAACTCACGCTTCTTCATACGCATTGCTCCAGTTGAGACATGGGCTGTACGGAAAGCTTGCTGAAACTGATCCCATGTGACATTAGCTATGGGAAAAGTGTCTGTGTAATTCTCCCACCATGAGCCTGCTGGTTCATCCAATTGATGTGTGGCAAAGCGCACCTTCTCAGCATTTGTGCAACCTACGGTGGTCAGCTCCCTTCCAATCCTGTGGAGCCAGGCATTAGCAACAATCGGCTCGGCGCTACTAGGAAACACCGGCGGATTCAACCTCAGAAAATGGGCTAAGTTGTCAACTGGAGGTGGTGGCGGTGGGTTGTTATTGTTGTTGTTGTTGTTGTTGTTGTTGTTGTTCCTTGGTTCTGGACTAGTAGCTGCATCAAGGCATTCTGCTGCTAGATCAACTAGGTGAGCTCCGGTGGGAAGACAAATCCAGGGTCACGTCTCGGAGGCATCGGATAGGTTTTAGAGGGGAGAGATTAGAATAGAGTGAGGTCTAAGGAGAAAATCACTACTGAGGGAGTCCTAGATTAGGGGGTGTTTGGGTAGCCGGACTATACCTTCAGCCGGACTCCAGGACTATGAAGATACAAGATTGAAGACTTCGTCCCGTGTCCGGATGGGACTTTCCTTGGCTTGGAAGGCAAGCTTGGCGATGCGGATATTCAAGATCTCCTACCATTGTAACCGACTCTATGTAACCCTAACCCTATCCGGTGTCTATATAAACTGGAGGGTTGTAGTCCGTAGGCAATCAACTCCATATACAACAATCATACCATAGGCTAGCTTCTAGGGTTTAGCCTCCTTGATCTCGTGGTAGATCTACTCTTGTACTACCCATATCATCAATATTAATCAAGCAGGACGTAGGGTTTTACCTCCATCAAGAGGGCCCGAACCTGGGTAAAACATCGTGTTCCCTGCCTCCTGTTACCATCCGGCCTAGACGCACAGTTTGGGACCCACTACCCGAGATCCGCCGATTTTGACACCGACATTGGTGCTTTCATTGAGAGTTCCTCTGTGCCGTCACAATCAGGAAGGATGCCTCCTCCCGTCTTTAAAGACGGCGCCATTGCTAAGGGAGCCTTGGCTGTCGGCCAAACCCTCCGGCTAGGTGGTTTCCTCATGACCGCCTGTTCGGCTGTTGCGCCGACGGTGACCTCTCGGGTCATCAAAAGCAACCTACACGTCAACTCGGAGCTCGTCGAGCAGCTAGATCCAATGGAGCTCTCTTCCGTAAACAAGCTCTTGGATCGCATCGCCGCCCTGGGGGTCTCTATGGATTACGACCAGGTTGGGCTTAAACCTGATCTAAGAGAAATTAACTCTCCCCATGTCACCCACCACGTTGCCGTGGTAGAGACGCAGTGCGGCGACCCTTCATCTATT
Source organism: Triticum monococcum (assembly GCA_034509565.1). NCBI lineage: Eukaryota > Viridiplantae > Streptophyta > Magnoliopsida > Poales > Poaceae > Triticum > Triticum monococcum. The sequence continues at coordinate 48,723,288 of CM067845.1, forward strand.
TTTAGGACTAGCTACGTCCGAATTCCCGACCCCTCCAAGCCGGATACCCACGGAGGGGGATATGTAACTCAAGACCTGAGCTTTGGATCAGGCAATGGGCCAGATTCACTGGACAACATCCAAGAATCCGAACTTCAGAGTTCGGAAACTCTTCAGCCTCCGAATCTTGGATTGGGTGAGGTTTCAGATTCAACGACACCCGCCCACCCAATCATAAGCGATCTCTCCCAAACAGGCAGAGGCCCGAGGAAACAGTACATCATTACTGGACCAGATTCCTCCTGGTTATGAACAGGATAACGGATTGCCGCGAGGAAGACGCAATCTCAATTTTCTGCAGTAATTGCATGGACAAGGGAATCCTTAACGCCGTAAGTCGTCGTGATATCACACGCTTCGCTGACTTGGTGTCCATAGTACAAAAATACTGTGCGATGGAAAGCGCCTGGAAAACCGAAATAAATTTTTGGGATAATCCGGCCTTGAATAGTAATCCCGTCCGAACTAAGAGGGTGCATTATCACAGGACACCCGGGATAAACACCAAAAAGCCAAAACCCTCTACAGGGCATGGAACCGTACTGGAAAGATGTCTTGATGGACCCTGTAGAATTCACAGTACTGAGGACGCCACACCAACTCACAGTCTTAGAGCATGTTGGATACTCCGGCAGGTGGCCAAAATCGGCGAGGACCTCTTAATTTCGGAGGCCGCAGAAAGCCAGCCCAAGGACACCAGTACCGTCCTCACAGTCTTCGAGACTTTCGCATCAAACAATGTGCGAAAAAGAACACTCCGTAGCCTCGCCGAGGTCTATCAAGTTGCAACAATAAATCCATGGAGCGACACTGCCATTACCTTCAACGCAAGTGATGAACCTAGATTCCAGACAGCCCGAGCACCAGCCGCATTGGTCCTCAGTCCCATAGTGGACGGCTTTCGCCTCACCAAGGTGCTCATGGATGGAGGCAGCAGACTGAACCTCATTTATGAGGAAACCCTTCAAAAAATGGAAATAGACTGGAACCGCGTTGAGCGAAGCAACACAACCTTTAGAGGAATAATCCCCAGTCGGGAAGCGCGCTGCACAGGGAAAATCACACTAGATGTGGTGTTCGGCACGCCGGATAATTACAGGTCCGAAGAAGTCACGTTTTGGGTGGCCCGTTTAAGAGCGGATATCACGCTTTACTAGGGCGGGAAGCATTCACAATCTTCCAAGCAATACCCCATTACGGGTACATGAAGCTTAAGATGACCGGACCGAATGGAATTATCACTCTAGCTAGTGATCTGGACATAGCACTCCGCACCGAAAACAAGACGGCCACATTAGCCTTTGAGGCGCTATCTGAAGCCTTAGCAGCCGAGGAACTGACTGCGCTGCGCTCCACGGTTAACAGGGATGATGTGATACTCGATAAGAGATCCAAATCCATGTCCTTCAAGCCAGTTGACGAAATAGTCAAATTCCAGGTCCATTCAACGGACCCCGATAAAACAGCTTCCATTGGGGCACGACTGAACCCTGATCCAGACGCCGCACTGCGAGAGTTCCTACGAGAGAACTGGGACATCTTCGCCTGGCACCCTTCAGACATGCCAGGGATCCCACGCAGGCTGGCCGAACACAGCTTAAATATCCTAAAAGGATTTAAACCTGTCAAATAAGCCCTTCAGCGTTTTTCCAAACCCAAGAGAGAGGCTATGGGAGAAGAGCTAGCCAAGCTATTAGAGGCCAGATTCATCAGAGACATAAAACATCCGGACTGGCTAGCAAACCTGGTGATGGTACCAAAGAAGGACAAATCCTGGCGCCTGTGTGTCGATTTTAAAGACCTTAACAAGGCTTGCCCAAAGCATCCCTTCCCCCTCCCCCGTATCGATCAAATTATCGATGCCACCGCAGGACACGATTTGTTGTGTTTGCTCGACGCATACTCCGGTTACCATCAAATCAAGATGGCAGAATCAAACCAAGCTACAACAGCATTCATCACACCATACGGCCCATTCTGCTTCAACACAATGCCCTTCGGGCTGAAAAACGCCGGCGCAACATATCAGCGCATGATCCAGACATGTCTGGCAAACCAGATCGGCAAAACAGTGGAGGTGTATGTGGATGATGTGGTCGTCAAATCAAGACATGTGGAATCCCTAGTAAACGACTTGAGGCTTACATTCGATAACCTCTGAAAATATGACATCAAGCTCAACCCAGAAAAATGCGTCTTCGGCGTTCCAGCCGGAAAGCTCTTGGGCTTCATTGTATCCGGTAGAGGAATTGAAGCAAACCCAGCCAAGATCCGAGCTTTGTCACAATTGGATGTCCCAAAGGACCTTAAACAAATACAAAAATTAACCAGATGTGTGGCGGCTTTAAGCCGCTTCATCTCCCGCTTGGGAGAAAAGGCACTACCCCTTTATCGCCTCCTTCGGCGCACCGAACACTTCGAGTGGACGGATGCCGCCACGGCCGGACTTGATGAAATAAAAGCCATATTGGCAACAAACCCAGTCCTGGCCGCGCCAATCACCGGTGAACCAATGTTATTGTACATTGCAGCAACACACCAAGTTGTCAGCGCAGTGCTCGTTGTCGAGCGGGAAACGGACGGACACAAATTCCCCCTTCAAAGGCCGGTCTACTACGTGTCCACCGTCCTCACTCCATGCAAATCACTGTACCCGCATTATCAAAAGATTGCATACGCGGTATTCATGGCATCCCGGAAGCTACGACACTACTTTCAAGAGTGTTCCATAACATTAGCCTCGGAAGTGCCACTAAACGATATTATCAACAACCGTGATGCAACAGGCCTAATTGCAAAATGGGCCATCGAGCTTCTCTCGTTCGATATAACCTATAAGCCACGGCGAGCTATTAAATCGCAAGTTTTGGCCGACTTCGTCGCAGAATGGACGGAGGCCGAGCTCCCTAAAGAGTACGGCACATATTCAAACTGGATTATGCATTTTGACGGCTCCAAAATGTTGGCTGGACTGGGCGCCGGCGTCGTCCTGACGTCCCCCACAGGAGACACAGTCCATATGTGCTCCAGATCATGTACATGGCTTCCAATAATGCAGCCGAATATGAGGCCCTCCTACATGGCCTCGGGGTAGCAGTATCCATGGGTATCCAGCGCCCAGAGGTACGCGGGGATTCAAACCTCGCGATATCCCAAATAAATGGAGACTTCGACGCCAAGGACCCAAAAATGGCAGCTTACCGCGACACCGTCCTAAAAATGTCAGCTCGGTTCGAAGGGATGGAGTTTCACCATATAGCCCGAGAAAACAATCAAGCGGCGGACGTCCTAGCACGCATCGGAGAAAAACGCGATGCAGTCCCCCCCATCGTCTTTTTGGAAAGATTGTTCAAGCCATCCGTAACATGGGAGGGGGAACCCGCAAATAACAGCCCAAACCCAGCCGCACCACTCGACGCCGAACAACTGACACAATTGGGGGCTTTGCCAACGAAATTACACCTTCAGCCCACGTAATAATGGCGGTTATCGCCCCGTGGACAGAACCATTCCTAGCCTACCGTACTAGGCAGGAACTCCCGAAAGACCAAAACGAGGCCCGCTGCATAGTGCGGCGATCTAAGGCCTACAGAGTCCATGACGGAGAACTTTATAAGAAAAGCACTACCGGAGTCCTACAAAGGTGCATCTCCGAAGAGGAAGGGCGGAACCTCCTGGCTGAAATTCATGCCGGACTCGGTGGTCACCACGCCGCTGCTCGGTCCCTTGTTAGCAAGGCTTTCCGTACAGGCTTTTACTGGCCAACGGCCCAAGCAGACGCTCAGGACCTAGTCCAACGATGCCCTGGTTGCCAACTTTTTGCCAACCAAAGCCATATGCCACCCACCGCACTCCAAACTATACCCATCACGTGGCCTTTTGCGGTCTAGGGGCTTGACATGGTCGGACCCTTAAAGGTGGAACCCATAGAAAAAAATACTTACTGGTCATGGTGGATAATTTCACCAAATGGATAGAAGCCAAGCCTGTTAAAACGGCCGAATCTGGACCTGTGATAGACTTCATATCCGGGGTTGTACACCGTTATGGCGTCCCCCACAGCATCATAACCGACAACGATACAAACTTTACCACCGACGAGGTAAAACTCTGGTGCAAAAACATGGGCATCAAGCTCGATTATGCTTCCGTCTATCACCCACAAACCAACGGTCAGGTCAAACGTGCAAATGGTCTTATCAAGAGCGGCATTAAACCTAGACTGGTGCGGTCCCTCAAGGAATCTAACACGCACTGAGTAGAGGAGCTCGACTCCATGCTATGGGGGCTGCCGGCCACGCCAAATCGCACCACCGGATACACACCATTTTTTATGGTGTACGGCACAGAAGCAGTTCTGCCCTGCGACATAATTCATGATTCACCTAGAGTGCGCATGTACGAAGAAAGAGAAGCCGAGCTCGATCGGCAGGACAACTTGGATGCCTTGGAGGAGGAGCGTGATGTGGCAAAAGCCCGTTCCGCATTTTATCAACAGCAGGCCCGAAGATACCAAAGCAGAGAAGTACGGGCCAAAAATTACAATGTTGGCGAACTAGTTCTACGCGTGCCGGATAAGAAAAAGGACAAACTCAAGCCCAAGTGGGAAGGTCCATTCATAATCGACCAAGTCCTGACTGGTGGGGCGTACCGCCCGCGAGATGCGTCGAGCAACCGACTCGAGCCGAACCCGTGGAACGCCACCCATCTCCGAAGATTCTATGCCTAGCGCCGGACTCTGTGTTCGTCTCCTTCCTCTGTCCATCCCCCGTTTTGTATTTTTCTGTCTTACATTTCTCTCCTTCCCATTTTTTTCTTTCATAGCCCTTAAAGGCTCATCTAGTGACGCGCCACCCGCGCTCATTAAACCTGGGGGCTTCTTTAACAGAAGCTTATTTATACGGGCTTCACGCCCAACACATGCGTCAAACTTCCGCATGTACCCTTTTTCTTCACCATTATATGCATCGATATGACTTAAGTTTTGGCCAAGCTGGGTTGCCTGGCTTCTGTGCTTACCCCTACATTCCCGATTGTTCGGCTAGGCGGTAAAGGGAGCACCTCTGCGATTGTTACTGCCGGGTCAGCCGGATGTGTACCTCAGACTGGGTGAAGCCGAAAGCTAGCATTCTTAAGGGAATATTCGGTCGGTGAAATACAAGATGATCTTTTTACTCATTTTATGCGCCCCTAGATGCTTTTTTTTTCTACATCTCTTCATGCAGTCTGGACATGCACCTTAGGGCATGCCTCCCAGCGAAAGGAACCCTTAACGGAACTATTCTCTCTCGAAGATGTTTCTTACTAACCATGTAATATAACATAACTAGTTGGGCACTTGTCTGATAAAGCACTGATGACCCCTACGCCTGGTCTCCATGCATACCTCGGTTCTTATATAACCGCTAGGGTATTCGGACACACTCTGGACCGTCAGGTCTCGAGGTTGAAGCGAAAAGGTCGGCAACGACAAACGATCTACAATCCGGCTAGAAGGCATTACACATGTCAATTCAAAATTACATAGTCATTCTGACTGATTGTATTCCTCTTCTATACCATCTAACAGGATGTCTAATTTATAGTCCCGCTGGGAATACTTCGTGGCCAACTCTACTTGGCCATATACTAAGCTTACAGGGATCTCCTTCCCGTCAGGCCCCACTGGTCCGACCTCGGCCATGTGGTTTGGGTCAGACTTCGTAAAATGGGTCTTCACCATGGCCCAGGCCTCCCTAGCGCCTTGTCGGCAGGCCGATATCTTCCACAACCGGAAGCGCCGCCGAGCTCCCTTCAGCTTCTCCGCAAGCTCTCCAAGGCCCTCGGGCACGGAGTGGGCAGGCCATAAGGCTTGGGCAATACCCCGCATCGCCTGCCGAATTCGCTCATGCAGTTGCAAGAGTTCGGGAAGAAGGTCACACGTAGAACCGGGCATCTCCTCTGCAGGACGATCTGTGAGCATACCTACAAACATTACTCTGTTAGTCGACTTCCTCGCCGAACTTTTTTTCGAAGTTCGTTCAAGCACTTACTAAAAATGCCGCGTCGAAGCTGCTGATTCTCCTTCGTGGAGTCCGACAGCTGGCCACGGACATCTTTAAGTTTGACGTCCAGCTTGGTGTTGGCATCTTGAAGATCATTCTTCTCTCGCCTCACCTTTGTCAACATACTCTCACCGGCCTTTAGCCGGCGTAAGAGTTGTTGCTTGTCCGGATCGAGTCCGGCGCCATCTGCACTATGATTTGTCAGATTTGCACCCACACCGCACAATACTAATCTTTCGAAGTGTATCTTACCTGAGGGGGTCTCTTTGGGCTCCCCTGCTGCGGCTAGTGCGGCCTCTAGTTGGGCCTTGCACTTTTCCAGCTCCTGGGACAGTACGGTATTTTTCTCTGTAAGAACCTGCATATTAAATGATCCTTAAATCAGTTGCTCTAACTGCTTCAAGTCTCGGGGGCTACTGGCATATATATGTTTAACTAAAATTTTATTACCCGTATGTCTTTTACATACTGCTCCATGGCTCTGGCTAAACCATTTTGAGCGGCACGGAGGTACGCATCTCCCGAATTAAAGGCACCTAAAGCCTCTTGGGAGAAACAAGCATCGCGTAGAATTGTCCGGCGACGCCTGTGGTTCATGGCACTCTCCACTTCAGAATTTGTGGCAGACAGCCTGTCCGCATCCTCTGTCAGAGGAGTGTCCGGTGTGCGCCTTGTGCTCGCCTCCACTTCCTGGCCAGACGTTGGAGCCTGGCTGGTGGAGGCGCGATTGGCAACCTCTCCGGATGTAGTCCGGCGAGGTCTCTTCGTTCTGAAGATAGCACAAACGTTAATATGCCCTGACAGAACAACTCCAGGGAAACAGAGGGTGCACTATGCCTTTGCACCGACATCTCAGTCCGGACTACATTCCTTTTTGCCCCACAGGGCCCTGCGCCCCCTCGTTGGCTAGCCGCCACAAGTTCGGCCTCCTGCCTCGGAAATCTCCCCTGCAAAAAACGGTTGTTGTCAGAAACACCGGGCTATGTAAGGGTGGAATCTCTTTCAAGGGAATAAGACCCCGGTTTCTGTCACCTGGGAGGCCGGGATTAACCCTGGGTAATCCGCCGTAATGGCTACCAAGGTATTGTCCTTGCTTAGCTGATGGAACACCCCGTTGATAAGCTCCACCGATATGTCCGGATCCTCTTTGGAGTCCGGATTGAGGGACCGTTCTGGGTCCTCGGGCTGTGGAGGGCGGCTGTTTATATCCTTTACCTCCTGTCGCAGTTCCGACATTGAAGTCGTCAGACTACCTATCTAACCATGGGAGTATAAAACAAACGGCAAGCGCAATTGTTCACTTACCCAACTTGGAGGATCGTACATACTGAATTCGGCCCGCGGGTTTTCGGGGAGGAATTACTCCTTTTCTCCCTTGTACAAAGAGGATAAGATCTTTACTAAGGCGGCGGCTGAGGCCGGCCCCTTACGACCGTAACGTGTGGCGTCATCCTCCCCGTTGAATTCCCACATGGGGTGGCCTCTATATTGAAGCGGCTGCACCCCCCGCATAATGCATGCGGCCATGACTCCAATCATGGTTAGTCTGGAATGAGCCAACAGTCTTATCCGGCCCATCAGGTAAAGGACGTCTCTGTCACTTTCTCTCTGAGAGCTCCGCGGACGCCAGCTCAAGCGTTTCTTCAATGGAGCACTGTTGAACTCAGGGAGACCGACCCGGATAGGGTCCGGTAGCGGGACGTCATCTATGTAAAACCATTCTGAAGGCCAGTCCTCCGACGCCTTCTTTGGGGTTCCGGATAGGTATCCGGTCCCGGCGATGCGCCATACTTCGGCTCCACCCACTTGGTATATAGACCCCTCTTGAGAACGGGGCACCAGGCAGAATAACCTCTTCCACAGCGCGAAATGAGCCTCAACGCCTAAAAATAGCTTGCAAAGGGCGACGAAACCCGCAATATGCAATACGGAGGCGGGCGTGAGATTGTGCAGCTGGAGGCCGTAGAACTCCAGAAGCCCGCGGAGAAATGGATGAATTGGAAATCCCAGTCCCCTTATTAGATAGGGGACGAGGCACACCCGCTCTCATTTAGAAGGATTGGGGGTGCTCTCCGCTTGTTTGCCGCCATTGTAGGTGGCGAGACCGGCTCGGACCGGGACCATGTATGCCCGAGGGAGAAATCCCTTGGCCTGAAGCGACACTAACTCGCTATGCGGGATGGTGCAACTCTCCCAGTCCCCGGGTTTGGGACCGGAGGGGCGAGGGGAGGAGCTGCGACGACTGGTCATGTTGGAATGGACCTTTGCTGGAAACGCTCTGATGATAACTCGCAGAAAGGAGAAGATGTGGTTTGGACCTAAATCCCCATCCCGCTAAATAGGCGGCTCATTTGTACGGCTAGGGGTGTGGATGTAAAAACGCCCCAGCTTTTTGCATTCGTTTGACACGTGAAAGACGACCATATTGGGCGTGGAAGCCGAGGAGCACTACATTACAAAAATCAGACATTATTCCTACAGGTACACAAGATTTGGAGAAGAACCTGCCTTGCAATGCTGAACAATCTGCGCGCCGGACTCGTCGTCATTGAAGCCTGGTTCGGGGGCTACTGAGGGAGTCCTGGATTAGGGGGTGTTCGGGTAGCCGGACTATACCTTCAGCCGGACTCCAGGAATATGAAGATACAAGATTGAAGACTTCGTCCCGTGTCCGGATGGGACTTTCCTTGGCGTGGAAGGCAAGCTTGGCGATGCGGATATTCAAGATCTCCTACCATTGTAACCGACTCTATGTAACCCTAACCCTATCCGGTGTCTATATAAACTGGAGGGTTGTAGTCCGTAGGCAATCAACTCCATATACAACAATCATACCATAGGCTAGCTTCTAGGGTTTAGCCTCCTTGATCTCGTGGTAGATCTACTCTTGTACTACCCATATCATCAATATTAATCAAGCAGGACGTAGGGTTTTACCTCCGTCAAGAGGGCCCGAACCTGGGTAAAACATCGTGTTCCCTGCCTCCTGTTACCATCCGGCCTAGATGCACAGTTCGGGACCCACTACCCGAGATCCGCCGGTTTTGACACTGACAACTACCCATATGCACATGATACAAACACATTCATATCACACCACTCAATTCAAACAAGGGCATACAATCGATCTATCTACTGTTACAAAATATTCTGACTACTACTATATACATGGGGGAATACTACTGATAATATGGTGGTCGACTAGAAATTTTGATTGGGAGAAGACTCCATGATATCTGCTCCAACTTCGTCTTCATAATCATCATCACTGTCGGGGTCGGAGTCGGTGTCGTCGATGATGATGTAATCTTCGGGATGGTTGTCACCTCCTGGCGTAGGGTCTCCCATGAATACTCCTAGCTTCTTCTTCAGGTCTTCATTCGTCTCCATTAGTACTACAATTTCCTCTTCATATCCATCGCGTGTAGACTTGAGTTCCTCTTCCAGCTCCATGTTCCTGGTCATCACCTTCTTTAGGTCTATCATATTGGTGCACATCTGGTTCTCCTATCGACGAATGTGCTAGTTCAACTCCTGGATGTAGGCTGCAATGAACTTGTCCCTCCTGGTGCAAATCATCTCCCATTGCTCATCTCGGCGTCCACATATCTAGTAGATCGTGTCCTTAAGATCCTTGTGGTATAGTTCGCCGATGCGTTCCATGGCGATGTGATCTGCCATGCTCTTTCATAGACTCCAGGTTGGTGCATCAAAGGGAAACTCTATGGGCTCCGTAACTGGTGCGAATGTCCCTCCTAGAACATGTACTCGAATTTTCCAGCGCTCTTCTTCTGGTAGAGTGGCGGTGTAGGTCCTGGTGAAGCTTGGTATTCCGATGTTCAAGTATCTAGTGGATTCCTTCAAGTGTCATCCAAAAGGGGTGTCTTCATCCGGTTGAGCAAACTTGTTCCTTGGGTCCGCCATCTATAGAGTAGAAAGTGGAGAAGAGTCAGAAATGAGTAGAGAAGAGTGTCCTATGGCTTATTGATACGTCTCCGTCGTATCTATAATTTTTGATTGTTCCATGCCAATATTCTACAACTTTCATATACTTTTGGCAACTTTTTATACTATTTTTGGGACTAACATATTGATCCAGTGCCTAGTGCCAGTTCCTGTTTGTTGCTTGTTTTTTGTTTCGCAGAAAATCCATATCAAACGGAGTTCAAACGGGATAAAAACTGAGGGAGATTTTTTGGAATATATGTGAATTTTTGGAAGAAGAATCAAAGCGAAATGATGCCCGAGGGGGCCACGAGGCAGGGGGACGCGCCCCAGGGGGTCAGGCGTGCCCTGGGCCCTCGTGGCCACCCTGTAAGGCGGTTGGTGCCCTTCTTTCTCCGCAGGAAAGCCAATATCCGGATAAAAATCATGTCCAAAATGCAGCCGAATCGGAGTTACAGATCTCCGGGAATTTAAGAAATGGTGAAAGGGCAGAATCAGGAATGCAGAAACAGAGAGAGACAGAGAGACAGACCCAATCTCGGAGGGGCTCTCGCCCCTCTGCCACCATGGAGGCCATGGACCAGAGGGGAAACCCCTCTCCCATCTAGGGGGAAGGTCAAGGAAGAAGAAGAAGAAGGGGGGCTCTCTCCCCCTCTCTCCCGGAGGCGCCGGAACGCCGCCGGGGCCATCATCATCACCGCAATCTACACCAACAACTTCACCGCCATCATCACAAACTCTCCTCCCCTCTATGCAGCGGTGTAGCCCCTCTTTTACCCGCTGCAATATCTACTTAAATATGGTGCTCAACACTATATATTATTTCCCAATGATGTATGGCTATCCTATGATGTTTGAGTAGATCTGTTTTGTCCTATGGGTTAATTGATGATCGTGATTGGTTTGAGTTGCATGTTTTATTATTAGTGCTGTCCTATGGTGCTCTCTGTGTCATGCAAGCGTGAGGGATCCCCGCTGTAGGGTTTGCAACATGTTCATGATTTGCTTATGGTGGGTGGCGTGAGTGACAGAAGCACAGACCCGAGTAAGTAGGTTGTTTGTGTATGGGAGTAAAGAGGACATGATGCCTTATAATGCTATGGTTGGGTTTTACCTTAATGATCTTCAGTAGTTGCAGATGCTTGCTAGAGTTCCAATCATAAGTGCATATGATCCAAGAAGATAAAGTATGTTAGCTTATGCCTCTCCCTCATATAAAATTGCAATAGTGATTACCGGTCTAGTTATCGATTGCCTAGGGACAAATAACTTTCTTGTGTGACAAAAAGCTCTCTACTAAACCTAACTTAGTTGTGTCTTTATATAAACGGCCCCTACTTTTTATTTACACGCTCTTTATTATCTTGCAAACCTATCCAAAAACACCTACAAAGTACTTCTAGTTTCATACCTGTTCTTGGTAAAGCGAACATTAAGCGTGCGTAGAGTTGTATCGGTGGTCGATAGAACTTGAGGGAATATTTGTTCTACCTTTGGCTCCTCGTTGGGTTCGACACTCTTACATATCGAAAGAGGCTACAATTAATCCCCTATACTTGTGGGTTATCACTTATCTTAGTGGTCGCGTCCAACAGTCAGTGTGTGCTCTGATACCATCTTGGAGCGATCCGACCTCAAACGGTCAAATATCTGTGTATACGTGTCATCCCTGGATCGGTAATGCTGACACACACAATACTTGAGGATTTATAACAGAGCTCAATCACAGACTTATTACATTGAATGTCTCAAAAGAAAACTATTACAATAATATGGCTGAAGGCCATTTAAATAAGATAAGAGCGAAGCTTCAAAGGTAGAATGGGTCCATCAACTCCAACGGCATAGCCGAGTGCAAGAAATCAACCTAGCGCACCTTACTCTTCGTCTGAAAACTCTGCAACATAATATGTTCCAGCCTGTGTAGGTCAGCACATGGAATATGCTGGCAAAATAACACTAAAGAGCAAATGAACATGTAACAGCTATAACTATATGCATATATGGCTAGTGGAGGCTCTATGGTTATTTTGGCAAAAAGCTAGTTTTTCCCTACAATAAAGAAATAAATTTTATTTAGCTAAACATTGAGAAGGTTCCTCCGACTCAATTCCCAAATTAATAATCATCAACCCAACAAATTAATTAAATAGAGTGATGAAATCAAATCAATAATTCAAGTACCAGATACTCAAGATGTCCATAGTCGGGGACACGGCTAACCATGATTAGTTTATACACTCTGTAGAGGTTTGTGCACTTTGCCCCACAAGACTCGATTTCCTCCATTGGATTTCTCGCACTACATGGTGTTTGAGAAACGGATGACCGAGACACAGTCTTTCAGAAGCATTAACTCTTTACTCTGGGTAGACAGTGATAACCCACAAGTATAGGGGATCGCAACAGTTTTCGAGGGTAGAGTATTCAACCAAAATTTATTGATTCGACACAAGGGGAGCCAAAGAATATTCTCAAGTATTAGAAGCTGAGTTGTCAATTCAACCACACCTAGAAACTTAGTATCTGCAGCTAAGTATTTAGTAGCAAAGTAATATGATAGTAGTGATAACGGTAACAAAAGGTAATAGTAGTAAAAGTAATGTTTTTGGTATTTTGTAGTGATGATAGCAATAGCAACAGAAAAGTAAATAAGCGAAGAACAATATATGGAAAGCTCGTAGGCAATGGATCGGTGATGGAGAATTATGCTGGATGCGGTTCATCATGTAACAGTCATAACCTAGGGTGACACAGAACTAGCTCCAGTTCATTGATATAATGTAGGCATGTATTCGGAATATAGTCATACGTGCTTATGGAAAAGAACTTGCATGACATCTTATGTCCTACCCTCCCGTGGCAGCGGGGTCCTTACGGAAACTATGGGATATTAAGGCCTCCTTTTAATAGAGAACCGGAACAAAGCATTAACACATAGTGACTGCATGAACTCCTCAAACTACGGTCATCACTGGTAAGTATGCCGATTATTGTCACTTCAGGGTTAACAGATCATAACACATAATAGGTGACTATAGACTTGCAAGATAGGATCAAGAACACTCATATATTGATGAAAACATAATAGGTTCCGATCTGAAATCATGGCACTCGGGCTCTAGTGACAAGGATTAAGCATAGCAAAGTCATAGCAACATCAATCTCAGAACATAGTGGACACTAGGGATCAAACCCTAACAAAACTAAATCAATTACATGATAGATCCCATCCAACCCATCACCGTCCAGCAAGCCTACGATGGAATTACTCACGCACGGCGGTGAGCATCATGAAATTGGTGATGGAGGATGGTTGATGATGACGATGGCGACGAATTCGCCTCTCCGGAGCCCCGAATGGACTCTAGGTCAGCCCTCCCAAGAGGTTTTAGGGCCCGGCGGCGGCTCCGTATCGTAAAACGCGATGAATTCTTCTCTCTGATTTTTTTCTCCCCGAAACACAATATATGGAGTTGGAGTTAGAGTCAGAGAGGCACCAGGGGGTCCACGAGGTAGGGGGCGCGCCCCCACCCTCGTGGACAGGTTGTGGGCCCCCTGGACTTCATCTTTTGCAGGTATTTTCTATATTTTCCAAAAAGTTGCTCCGTGAAGTTTCAGGTCATTCCGAGAACATTTGTTTCTGCACATAAATAACACCATGGTAATTCTGCTGAAAACAGCGTCAGTCCGGGTTAGTTCCATTCAAACCATGCAAGTTAGAGTCCAAAACAAGGGCAAAAGTGTTTGGAAAAGTAGATACGACGGAGACGTATCAACTCCCCCAACCTTTGCTTGTCCTCAAGCAATTCAGTTGACAAACTAAAAGTGATAAAGAAAAACTTTTACAAACTATGTTTGCTCTTGTTGTTGTAAATATGTAAAGCCAGCATTCAAGTTTTCACCAAAGATTATAACTAACCACATTCACAATAACGCGTAGGTCTCAAGTTTACTCATATCAATGGCATAATCAACTAGCGAGCCATAATAATAAATCTCGGATGATAACACTTTCTCAAAACAATCATAATATGATATAACAAGATGGTATCTTGTTAGCCCTTTCTGAGACCGCAAAACATAAATGCAGAGCACCTTTAAAGATCAAGGACTGACTAGACATTGTAATTCATGGTAAAGGAGATCCAGTCAAGTCATACTCAATGTAAACTAATAATAATGAATGCGAATGACAGTGGTGCTCTCCAACTGGTGATTTTTAATAAGAGGGTGATGACCCAGCATAAAAGTAAATAGACATGCCCTTCGCAGAGGGAAGCAGGGATTTGTAGAGGTGCCAGAGCTCCGTTTTGAAACAAAGGTGAATAATATTTTGAGCAGTATACTTTAATTGTCACCATAATAACCAAGAGATGGCGATATCTTCCATGCTACACACATTATAGGCGGTTCCCAAACAGAATGGTAAAGTTTATACTCCCCCTTCCACCAACAAGCATCAATCCATGGCTTGCTCGAAACAACGAGTGCCTCCAACTAACAAGATTCCCAGGGGGATTTTTGTTTGTAATTATTTTGATTTAGTTTGGATAAAGCATGGGACTGGGCATCCCGATGACCAGCCATTTATCTCGTGAGTGAGGAGCGGAGTCCACTTCTCTTGAGAATAACCCGCCTAACATGGAAGATACAGACATCCCTAGTTGATACATGAGCTATTCGAGCATACAAAACAGGATATTTATTTGAAGGTTTAGAGTTTGGCACATACAAATTTACTTGGAACGACTGGTAGATACCGTATATTGGTAGGTATAGTGGACTCATGTGGAATAACTTTGGGGTTTAAGGGATTGGATGCACAAGCAGTATTCCCGCTTAGTACAGGTGAAGGCTAGCAAAAGACTGGGAAGCGACCAGCTATAGAGCGACAATAGTCATGAGCATGCATTAAAAATTAATCAACACCGAGGGCAAGCATGAGTAGGATATAATCCACTATGAACATAAATATCGTGACAGCTATGTTGATTTTGTTTCAACTACTTGCTTGAACATGCGCCAAGTCAAGTCACTTAAATCATTCAGAGGAGGATACCACCCTATCATACCACATCACAACCATTTTAATAGCATGTTGGAACGCAAGGTAAACCATTATAATCTCCTAGCTAACCAAGCATGGCACAAGAAACTATGATCTCTAGTTGTCATTGCAAACATGTTTATTCATAATAGGCTGAATCAGGAACGATGAACTAATCATATTTACAAAAACAAAAGAGGTCGAGTTCATACCAGCTTTTCTCATCTCAGTCAGTCCATCATATATCATCATAATTTCCCTTCACTTGCACGACCGAACGATGTGAATAATAATAATAATAGTGCGCGTGCATTGAACTAAGATGGAATCTGCAAGCATTCAATAAACAGGAGAAGACAAGGCAATCTGGGCTCTTTTGTCAGATCAACAATAATGCATATAAGAGCCACTTCAACAATTTAATTATGGTCTTCTCCTATCGACCCCCAAAGAAAAGAAAAGAAATAAAACTATTTACACGGGAGAGCTCCCAACAAGCAAAAGAAGAACAAGAAATCTTTTTGGGTTTTCTTTTTAATTACTACTACAAGCATGGAAAGTAAACTAATTAAAAGCTACAACTAATTTTTTTGGTTTTTCCTAAGGTTTATCAAACACACAAGAAGAAAGCATAAAAAGGAAAATAAACTAGCATGGATGATACAATGAAAAAGTATGAGCACCGACATCTAGCAATGAGTGTGTGAATATAAATGTAATGTCGGTGGGAAATACGTACTCCCCCAAGCTTAGGCTTTTGGCCTAAGTTGGTTTATGGCACGGCTGGCCTGGCGGATATCCATAATGATAGTTGGGGTCGTACTGAGATGAAGAAGAAGACTCTGATTGCCACTGGCTGGCAATCATCTCCAGATCCCACTGGTAATTAGACTGTCGTGAAGGATCAACTTGTGGTTCCGGCTCTGGCTCCATGGCTGGTGCAGGGTTCCGGTAGGCGTGAATAGCCTTCAACGGAACAAGGTACTGGTCTGCAGATAAATCAAACAAAGAAGGAGCAGGTAGGGTAATAGTCTCAGGATGATGTTTATTAAAGAACAATTTGTATTTAAGCTCTCCTTCCCTATTCTTAACAATAAAATCATGTGCCACCATACTTTTATAATATAGATAAACACGTGGCAGCACTTTTTCTTCCTTCCCATAATGCCTAATAGGTATGTTAAAATGTGCAGCTAGGCATGAAGCATAGATGCCTCCAAAGACGGGGCCCTTGGTATGGTTCAGACTTAACCATTTGGCAATAATGCCGCCCATACTAACAGAGTTATCACCATATAAACCGTGGAGCAAAATAATAATATCAGGGATACTAATCTTTCCACAGTTTCCGCGACCAATTAAACAACGACTAGCAAATAATGCAAAATAACGTAAAACAGGAAAATGTATGCTAGTAATTCGTGCATCGGAAACCTTCCTTGTTTCCCCTACAGTGATAGTATCAATAAACCCATCCACATCATCGTGATGTGGTTCTTCTGTCTTGCCCTCAAAAGGGACTAAACAAACCCGACAAAAATCATAAAGTGACATCTCCTTATGCTCATCATATAAATAAAACTCCACCGTAGGTGGTGAGCTCCTAGAATGGAAATGAAAGTTTCGCACAAAGATATTTGTGAGTAAGAGATACTGATCGCATTAGTCGTGGAGGAAAGCGGTGAGGCCTGCATTCTTAGCCAATTGATGAAAATCTTCATAAATCCCGGCTGCCCTCAAGAAATCATCGGAAGGCCATTCACACGCTCGAACCTCCGCGGTGCGAGGCAGATTATACTTAGCCTTCGGTGCCTTTTCCATCGAGCTTTGGCTCGATGAGCCCCTCAAAAGTCCCTTCATCATTTTCTGAAAAATTCTGAAATTTTTGGTAACTTCAAAATAAAAGTAAACTAAACTCAATAATATTGTAGCAACTACTCCTACAAGTGCCTAGAGCCTATATCATGCATCAAAACTACTTTTGACCAAATAAATTTGACATGCAATCTCAAGAACAGGGTCACCTTAGGAGCAAAAATTTGGAATGAGTAAAGCACTAGAACAAAAACTAATTGGACCAATGGAGGAGTCACATACCAAGGAACAATCTCTCCAAGTAGTTTTGTGAGAGGTGCTTTGAGCAAGGAGATCGAAAATGGCAGCAAAATGAGCTAGAACTCATGCTTGAGCTGGATATTCGTGTTTGGGGGAGGAAGAAGGAGTGTGTGGGTGAAAGAATAAGTGGAGGGGGGCCACCATGGGCCCACGAGACAGGGGCGCGCCCAGGGGGGTAGGGCGCACCCTCCACCCTCATGGGCAGGTGGTTGACCCCCCTGCTGTGTTCTCAGTGCCAAATATTCTCAAATATTCTAGAAAAAATCATATTTAAATTTCAGGGCATTTGGAGAACTTTTATTTCTTGGGTATTTTTATATTGCACGGATAATCAGATAACTGACAGAAAATATTTGCTTTTATTTTATTTAATATAAATAACAGAAAGTAAAAGTGGGGTACAGAAGGTTGTGCCTTCTAGTTTCATCCATCTCATGCTCATCAAAAGGAATCCACTAAGGTTGATCAAGTCTTGTTAACGAACTCATTCCGAATAACATGTAACCGGAGAAATTTCAAATAACACTATGTTACCTCAACGGGGATATGCACATGCCCAATAATAAGAATATCATATTTCTTCTTGATAGTAGAAAGAGGAAATTCAAAACCTCCAAATATAATCAATGGAATTTTTCCAATATAGTTGATACTATGAACTTGAGGTTGTTTCCTCGGAAAGTGTACCGTATGCTCATTACCATTAACATGAAAAGTGACATTGCCTTTAGTGCAATCAATAACAGCCCCTGCAGTATTCAAAAAGGATCTTCCAAGAATAATAGACATACTATCGTCCTCGGGAATATCAAGAATAACAAAGTCCGTTAAAATAGTAACGTTTGCAACTACAACAGGCACATCCTCACAAATACCGACAGGTATAGCAGTTGATTTATCATCCATTTGCAAAGATATTTCAGTAGGTGTCAACTTATTCAAATCAAGTCTATGATATAAAGAGAGAGGCATAACACTAACAACGGCTCAAAGATCACATAAGGTAGTTTTAACATAGTTTCTTTTAATGGAGCATGGTATAGTGGGTACTCCTGGATCTCCAAGCTTCTTTGGTATTCCACCCTTAAAAGTAAAATTAGCAAGCATGGTGGAAATTTTAGCTTCCGGTATCTTTCTTTTATTTTTAATAATATCTTTCATGTACTTATCATAAGGATTGGTTTTGAGCATATCAGTTAATCGCATACGCAAAAATATAGGTCTAATCATTTCAGCAAATCGCTCAAAATCCTCATCATCCTTTTTCTTGGATGGTTTGGGAGGAAAAGGCATGGGTGTAACATCCCAAATTTTCAATTTGGAATGTTATACATTAGACCATCACTGCATATCATATTTTAATTGCTTTTGGCCTGATCCAGAAATTCTACGCAGCTCAAGGACCCACGAAAAGAGTTGGGGGGTTTTGTTATTTTCACATTTGAGTTTTCTCAAATTTTGAAAATAGGATCATTTGATTTGATTTATTTTATCTTCAATTATTCCCATTATAAAAATATGAGAGAGGGAATAAAATGACTTTCCCCAAATAAAGAAATATTGAGGATTTAATAAAAAATCAAATAAGTTTTTATTTCGGAGTTTTTGGCTAGTTTTTTTAGTTTAGGAAAAATTGCACGTTTTCAAAATAGCATTTTAGGGCCAAGAAAATGTTCATCTCGTTCTAAATATTTTATTTAGGCGGTGAAAGTTTATTTTGGCATTTTTAGACTTTAATTTAATTTTCTAGAATTTTTCTTAGTTTCGGCGGAATTGTTTTTTTAAGTACCGCGTGCCCGACTGGGCCAAAGGCCGAGCCGAGCCAGGCCAGGCCCGCGCCCACCGCCTGTCAGGACCCCGATTCTAAGCCACATCGATCTAGCCGGTAACACCTCATATCACTTTGCGGCCTCACGCACGGTATCCCACGGGTGTCGCCTTACCATGGCCCGGGACCGTTTGCGCCTTTTGGCTCGCGTATATGACAATGTCGCTAGCATCCATATGACCGAGAACCCGGGCCGACATGGCTAGTCGTGAACCCAAAGCGGCACAGACCTATGGAGACAGGCATACATGAATCACAACGAACATGTCGGTCATCAACGAGTGATTCCGGGCTATAGCACTGGGCTAACAGGACTCCGGGGGATCCCGGGCTGTAGCAGGCTAGACAGGACTCCAGAGATCACCGCGTGACATTTCCCCGAAGGGACAGACATAGGGACGAAGTGAAACACATGCCGGCCAGTCAAGTGTCCTGAACAGTAGTGCTGGGCTAGCAGGACTCCGGTGAACCGGGCTGTAGCGGACTACTATGGCTCGAGGAGCACTAGACTACATTTCCCCATAAGAAAGGCTGCGAAGGACAAACAACTAGATTGTCGGATCCCACTCATACCAAGCATTTCAATCATACATAAAATATGCTCGATATGAGTACATACAACATGGCATCACAACAAAACTCTACAACTCAAGTACTTTATTTAAAGGCTCCAGGGAGCCATACATAACATATCCATACAGGTAGGGGTCACATGACCCGACACTCAAGTCATACAGTCATACAAGCACATGCGGAAGCAACTAGTCTGAGTACAGACTCTAGAAAGAAAGCAGGCTTCTCGAAGCCTGTCTATCTACATAGGGCCCTCCATGGCCTAGATCACCACCTGGGTGGCTAGTCACTCGTCGACGTCAAGGTCTACGTAAAACCCATCGGAGGGGGCAGTGTTGTCGTCTGAAAACAATAAATAAGCAAACATGAGTACAAAGGTACTTAGCAAGTCTTACATCAGAACCTACTGTACATGCTCATTCTCAAGAAGGTGGTGGGGTTTATGCAGCAAGCCAGCTTTGACTCTTGGCTAAGCTATCCTACGGAATCTTTTAGCAAAATAGTTTTCGCACACGAGTCCACTACTCACCATCACAATACTCCACCGTGGATCCTCCCTCGTATCCTGCGAGGGGGCCATCCTCGGTACTCACACTTATCTTGAGTCTTTTAGTAGTATCCATTAACTTGTCTATGAACTGTATATGCAATCAAGTAGTCCTTTACCGCGGACACGGCTATTCGAATAGTTTTATACCCTGCAGGGGTGTACTTCGTCACACATGTTTCCACCACTTAGCGTCTGCACACGAAATGTGCTCGGCAGACTTCAAGCGCAAACCGACGTGGGTGTAGACCACGACCTGACTAACCTCACAAGTCTCTAGTCCAGGGTCATCGCCTATTCAGGTTCCATCCGCAAGGAAATCCGGCCGGGGTGTCCTCAACGGCCCCGAACGATGTGAACAGGGTTCCCGAGACACCAAACGGGTGACTCGGTACACCGTGCCACGGTGTATCTACCGCAACATAGCCCACCCCTAGGGTCAGCGCTACGCATGGCCGCCAACACATATCCTACAAACACCAGAAACTAGTTGCAACTCCTGGACTGAGGCGAGAGGGGTCGGTAAGTCGAGCGGGGTCATATTTCAGGGCCCAATGTGTGGTAGTAGCTGAATCTTAATTCACGCATACAGAACTCAGTTCTTAGGGACGGCTTCAATGAAACAACCCACCATGTACTCCTACATGGCCTCTCATCGATACCTTTACCAAAACATGTTCAACACATCCCACATATTACTGGCACAAGCATTTCACTCTAGCCCATCCCCCAGATGAACCAGACCTGACACAACTCTAAGCATAGCAGGCATAGCAAGGTAGGAATCACAAAACATGGCTCAATCAACTCCTACACATGCTAGTGGGTTTCATCTAGTTACTGTGGCAATGACAGGTCATGCAGAGGATAAGGGTTCAACTACCGTAGCACACAGCAGTTTGAATCGTGTTGTCTTAATGCAGTAAACAAGAGCAGGAGCGAGAACATGGGTTGTATCGGAATGATCAATGGTTGCTTGCCTGATGGAGTGGTAACGGGATACTGCCCTTCAGTTGGATACTCGTGAATATCCTCGGAGGCAGGACCTACCACGAAGAACACAACCGAGCACAATCAACACATAACGATATGCAACAATATGATGCATGCTATGACATGGCAATATGGATGTGTCTTGAGCTCATGCAACTAGCTATGATTTAAATGAAGTTGGTTTGAGTACAAGATTCAAATTCCAACCCCATATATGATTATTTAAATGCCCTTTATTTGTTTTGTCCAAAACAGAGGACAAGCATTGTTCAAACATGCATGAAAATGGTACAGATGGATTCCTTGAATTTTTCTGATAATTTTTCATATATAATTTGTCTCATTTGGAGTTATGGTTGAATTTCTATGAATTTTTGAAGTTTAGGCAATTTTCTGGAATTTTCTATATAGAATTAAATCCAGAAAAGGAGTTATTGCGTCAGCATGACATCACCCTGATGTCAGCAGGTCAACTAGGCGCCTCCAGGTCAAACCTGACCAGTGGGGTCCACTGGTCAGTGACACAATCAACTAACTAAGTTAGTTAACCCTAACTAACTTGGTTAGCCGGGCGGGGCCCGCATGTCAGTGGCTCACTAATTAGCTAATTTTATTAACACTGATTAACTAACAGTAATTAGGCAGGCTCCTAGGCCCACACGTCAGTGAGTTAGGGGGGAGTCAACCCAGCCGACCCGGGGTCAAAACACGCCGGAGTTGACCCCGGCTCGTCGCCGGCAAGGCCAGAGATGGCGGAGGGGCTCGGAAATCCTCCTCCGGCGACCAAATGGCCAGCGGAGGGCATCTACGCGGAGCTGGGACTCGCCCGCATCCATCTGTGCACACGGCAGCAGCCCTAGTGGCCTAAAACGACGGCGGCGGCAACTTGCGCGGCGGCCGGAGTTCGGGAGTTGAGCGGATCGGCGTTGTAGGGAACGGCAGGAGTCGCGGGTGGTCGCGGTCGACTCCTGGGAACGTGCTGAGCACGATGGCGCGCTCAGTTGCGAGCTTGCACGGCTGTGGTCACGGTGGCGGCATGGCCGGCGGCGAAGAGCTCTCGGTTCCAACGGGCATCGGTGTTAGAGGAAGAAAACGAGCCAGGGGAGAGGGGGAAACGACACAGGAGCTCACAGCGGGTGCAGCGGTGGCCTCGGCAAGCTCGGGGAGGCACTGGAGCAAGCGAATCGACGGTGGCGATCGTCCGTGCCGAAGCTTGAAGATGAGCTTGAAATCGACGATGCAGGGCTGCCGGCGGGGCATGGTTCGGTGAGGAGGAAGACGGGGTCGAGGCGGAGCCTCTAAGCTGGTCAGGGAAGCGAGGGGGAGGCGGTGGCCGTGGTGGTTCTCATAAATACCCGCCGCCGACGCCTCACCCCGCCACCTCGCCACGCCTAGCCTCCCGCAGCCGCCGCTCCCCGCCGCAGCCGCCGTGTGCCGCCGCTTGCCGCGCCCGCCGCCGCCGACGCCGCTCCGCCCCGCCAGAGCCCCGAGCCGCCGGAGTCCGACGAGGTAGCCGCGCCGTTCGCCGCCGGTTTTTCGGAGAAAACCGATCCAGTTTTTCCTTGAAAACCCTAGGTTTATTTTTTATTTTGTTAGATCGGTTTTATCGGTTCTTTTATCTAGCGAGCGTTCGCTCGTTCATTCGTTTTAACAGACGAGTTCACCGTTTTGTTTCAGATAACGAACATTCGTTTGTTAACCTGTTCGTCAATTTTTCTTTTTCTCGGTTTTTCCGCGATTATTTCTGATCGTGATTTATGATCTGATTTTTGTTTTAGTTTAACTTTTCGCTCGTTTATCGGAATCAGGCGATTCAAGCGCCTAGAGTTTCGTCTCGAAACCCTCTTTCCGTTTAGCCAACTCAAACAAGTGTTTGCTTCTATGAAATTTGACTTAGGTCCAGATTAGTAATCGAAGCTTGTTTTCTTTCGCCGTTTGGCTTTCGTTGTTTTGTTCGATTTGTTTCTTTTGCAAACCGGAGTTCTTAAGTAACCTTCTGGTTATATCTCTTATTTGAGTTTTATCTGTGCACTAGATGAGTACTTATAGTATGCTTGTTTGTTTGTTTGTTTGTTTGTTTGCGATAGAGTACCCGGAGTGCGCCGTTTACTACTTCGAATATCTAGGTTTCGCAGATCTTCAGCAAGGCAAGTAACACTTTGATCATACCTCTTACTACCAAGTTTTATTGCATTAGATCAATCCTCAAACCATTGCATGAATAGGATATGATTAATATGTGGGTTTTGGGAAGTAGATGAGGTAGTACCTATTACCTATTTTATTATCAAACCCTGGGAGTTACTTCTACGTTTGCTTATGCCATGCTATGCTTGTAGACGTGGATTGGGGTTTGAGTGTATCCATGGCAGATGTGAGAATGTTAATTAATGGTTCAACTTAAGGTGGCAACTTTAATACACATCTGGGTGGATTGAGGCACTTGGGTATTCCAGCGATTGCCTGTTGTTTTTCTTTATGGACCGCCACCCAGGCTCAAAGGGACCATGAGATTATTCATACTAGAAACTTCCGTGTGCAGCCACAAGCTATTATGGGCTCTAGCATAGTTGATTAAGTCATGCGAACTCTTACAGTGGTAGACTACCAGATGTAGGGGAAAGTAGGTGTAACGGTCTACCCGATCGTAAGGTGCTAGCG
Organism: Triticum monococcum; assembly: GCA_034509565.1. Classification (NCBI taxonomy): domain Eukaryota; kingdom Viridiplantae; phylum Streptophyta; class Magnoliopsida; order Poales; family Poaceae; genus Triticum; species Triticum monococcum. The sequence goes on from CM067845.1 coordinate 48,747,083, forward strand.
CTTCTGAAAGACTATGTCTCGGTCATCCGTTTCTCAAACACCATGTAGTGCGAGAATCCCAACGGAGGAGATCGAGTCTTGTGGGGAAAAGTGCACAAACCTCTGCAGACTGTATAAACTAATCATGGTTAGCCGTGTCCCCGGTTATGGATGTCTTGAGTATCTAGTACTTGGATTATCATGTGAATCTCATCATGTGACTTCACTTAATTTTGTTGGGTTTTAATGATGATGTTTAATTGGGATTGAGAGGGTGTCTACGCTCTCAATGTTTAACAACCACCATGATAGTTAAATAAAAATTTGTTCCTTTGCAGTAGGGAAAAACTGGCTTTACGCAAAACTGTAACCATAGAGCTTTCCACCAGCCATATATGCATGTAGTATAGCCTATTTCTGTTTACTACTCTCTATGTGTTACATTGCCAACATTTTCCATGTGCTGACCCATTTTCGGGATGGAACGTTCATGTTGCAGACTTTTTAGACGACGAGTAAGGAGCCTTAGGTCGTGGCTCTATACTCAGTGATGCCGTTGGAGTTGATGGACTCACTTATCTTCCAAGCCTTCCGCTGTTATCGTTATTAGATGGCCTTAAGCCATATTATTTTTGTAATAAGTTATCTTTTGAGACGCTCGATGTAATAAGTGTGTGGTTGCTACTCTGTTATAAATCCTTCAAGTACTGTGTGTGTCAGCATTACTGATCCAGGGATGACACTGAAGCACAGAGATCGGAACATTTGAGGTCTGGTCGCTGCAAGATGGTACCAGAGCACACACTGACTGTAGGACACGACCACTAAGATAAAGACCTAGATCACTATTCTCTTCTCATTTCTGACTTCTCATCTTTTCTACTCTTTTAGGATGGCGGATACAAGGAACAAGTTCACGCAACCGGATGAAGATACACCCTTTGGAAGCCACCTGAAGGAAGTCACTAAGTACCTGAACATCGGAGTACCAAGCTTCACCGGGACCTACAACGCCACTTTATCCGAAGAGGAGCGCTGGATGATTCAAGTTCAAGTCCCAGGAAGGACGTTCGCGCCAGTCACCGAGGCCATAGAGTTTTCCTTTGATGCACCAACCTGGAGTCTAGGAAAGAGCATGGCAGCCCACATCGCCATGGGACGTATTGGAGAAGTTTACCGCAGTGATCTCAAGGATACTATCTACAAGATTTGTGGGCGTCGAGATGAGAAATGGGAGATGATCAGCACCAGGAAGGATAGATCAATCGCAGCTTTTATCCAGGAGTTAAACCAGCACATTTGGCGTCAGGAGAACCAGATGTGTGCCGACATGATAGATCTGAAGAAGGCGATGACAAGATTCAGGGAGCTGGAGGAAGAACTCAAGGCTACACGTGAAGATTATGAGGAGGAAATCGTCGTACTAGTGGAGCAGAATGCCGATCTAATTAAGAAGATCGGAATATTCATGGGAGACCTCACACCAGTAGAAGAAGATGAAGAACCCAAGGAGATTCCCCCGGAAGACTACATCATTATCGACGACACCGACTCTGACCTGAGCGATGATGACTATGAAGACGAAGCTGGAGCAGATATCATGGAGTCTGCAACCGAGGAATATTTCAAGTAGACCACCACATCAGTAGTAGTATTCCACCATGTAAGTAGAGTAGTCCGAGCACTTTTGCGATAGTTAGACCGATTGTATGACTGGATTGATTGATTGAGTGAAATGTTTGTGTTTGTCACATGTGCATATGGGTAGTGTTTTCTCATTATACCTCATTCTATTCTAATCTCTCCCCTCTAAACCCATTAGATGCCTCTGAGACATGACAATGGATTTACATTTCCACCGGAGCTCACCCAATTGATCCAGCAGCAGAATGCGTTGATGCAGTTGCTAGTCCAGAATCAGAATCAGGGGAACAACAACAACAACAACCCACCACCACCACCTGTTGATCACTTAACCCGTTTCCTTAGACTGAATCCACCAGTGTTCTCCAGTAGCACCGAGCCTATAGTAGCAGATGATTGGCTCCGCAAGATTAGAAGGGAGTTAACCACTACAAGATGTACTGACGTTGAGAAGGTGTGTTTTGCCGCACATCAGTTGGTTGGACCAGCAACATCATGGTGGGAGAATAACACTATCACCTACCCTATAGCCACGGTGACATGGGACCAATTTCAGCAGGCTTTCCGTACAGCCCATTTTTCAGCAGGAGCAATGGCCATGAAGAAGCGTGAGTTTCACAACTTGCGCCAAGGAGGACGGACAGTTGGCCAATACGTGGATGACTTTAGTAAGTTAGCACGTTATGCCCCAGATGACGTTGCTACAGATGCAGCCAAGTAGGAGAAGTTTCTGGAGGGACTGAAAGATGAGTTGAGCATGCAGTTGATGGTAGCAACTTTCAACAACTACTAGGAGTTGGTAGATCATGCTCTTATGATTGAGGGAAGTAGCAACAGATTGAGAACCGCAAGAGGAAGTATGGACAAGGGAAATACAATTCAGGAGCTCAGCAGAAGCCACGTTTTACCCCGAAAACGGGAGGACATTTTCAGCATACCCATGGAGGAGGGAGTTCGCATAATCATAATGGGCCCAAGAATGGTAATGGGAATGGGGGAGCAACGGTCAGAATCATACCAACCCATCAACCCCAGCCAAGAGAGACCTAAGCCAAGTCAGTTGTTATAAGTGTCAGAATACCGGACGTTATGCCAATGAATGTCCTGAATCCCAGAATGGAAATGGCAATGGAAGCTCTGGGAAGAAGCCGAACCCTTTCAACAGGGGACAGGTGAACCACGTTAACGTGGAGGAGGTTGAAGCCCAGCCAGATGCAGTAATAGGTAAGTTTTTGGTTAAGTCAATTACTGCAATCGTTCTTTTTGATACTGGTGCGTCGCATTCATACATATCAAGGGGATTCATGGATAAGTATAAACTACCCACCAAGGTTCTTAGAACACCTATGTTAGTAAGCTCACCAGGAGCGGAGTATATGGCCAGTAAAGGATGTTTTCAAGTGCCATTGAGTATAGGTAGGCATGTGTTTCCCTCGGATTTAATCATTTTTGAATCACAAGGTTTGGATGTAATTCTGGGTATGGATTGGCTATCGATGTATGGAGAAAACATCGATTGTGCCAGTAAGTCGATTTTGCTTACCACCCCAGAGGGAAGAAGGATCAAGTATGTATCACGGCATGTGCCGAATAGGACTCAGGTAAATTCCTTATCAGGAGTTGTACAAGAGGAGGTACCGGTGGTAAAGGATTTTCCGGATGTATTTCCAGAAGAGTTGCCAGGCATGCCACCGGATAGAGACATTGAGCTTTTGATTGAGCTTTTGCCAGACACAGGACCAATATCTAAGAGACCGTATAGAATGCATGCAAAGGATTTGGAGGAGATTAAGAAGCAGATTAAGGAGTTACTGGATAAGGTATATATTCGCCCAAGTTCGTCACCTTGGGGATCACCAGTACTTCTAGTGGAAAAGAAGGATGGATCGTTAAGGATGGTTGTTGATTTCGAGGATTGAATGAGGTGACGATCAAGAATAAGTACCCACTGCCGATGATAAATGATTTGTTTGATCAATTGCAAGGAGCTAAGGTATTTTCCAAGATCGATTTGCGATCAGGATAACACCAGTTGAAGATTCGAGAGGAGGACATACCTAAGACCGCTTTTACGACAAGGTATGGGCTGTATGAGTATACCGTTATGTCATTTGGCCTGACTAACGCACCTGCTTATTTTATGAACATGATGAACAAAGTGTTTATGGAGTTTTTGGATAAGTTCGTCATAGTGTTCATTTATGATATACTGGTTTACTCGAAGAATGAAGAAGAACATAAAGAACATTTGTGTTTGGTACTTGGTAAGCTCAGGGAACATCAGTTATACGCCAAGTTCAGCAAATGTGAGTTTGGGTTGAAGGAAGTTGGATTCCTCAGACATGTTATATCCGGAGAAGGAATAGCCTTGGATCCCACCAAGGTTGTCACTATGACAAATTGGGAAGCCCCAAAAACAGTTGGACAGATCCGGAGTTTTCTTGGACTCGCAGGATATTACCAGAGGTTCATTGAAAATTTCTCGAAAATTGCAAAACCTATGACGGAGTTGTTGAAGAAGGATACAAAGTTCAAATAGACTGAAGAATGTGAGGCCAGTTTCTAGGAGTTGAAGAAACGTTTGGTTACATCGCCAGTGTTGATTCTACCAGATCAGCGCAAGGACTATGAAGTATATTGCGACGCTTCACGTCGAGGACTTGGAGCAGTGCTTATGCAGGAGGGAAGAGTTGTTTCATATGCCTCATGACAGCTTAAGCCCCATGAATTGAATTATGGTACACACGACTTGGAGTTAGCAGCCGTAGTGCACGCATTAAAGACGTGGAGACATTTTCTCATCGAAAACCATTGTGAGGTGTACATGGATCATAAAAGTTTGAAATACTTCTTCACGCAGAAGGAGTTGAATCTCATGCAAAGGAGATGGTTGGAGCTCATCAAGGATTATGATATGAGATTATATTATCATCCCGGAAAGGCTAACGTAGTAGCTGACACATTGAGCCGCAAGAGCCATGTCAACACACTAATGACCGGAGAGTTACCAAAGGAGTTAGCCAAGGATCTTCATGAGCTATGTTTGGAGATAGTTCCGAGAGGCTATGTAGCAGCATTGGAGATTCAGTCTACTCTGGTGGATAAGATCAGAGAAGCTTAGAAGACCGACAAGGAGATTGCCACCATAAAGGAGAAGATGAGCAAGGGAAAAGTTAAAGGATTTCGTGAGGATGAACACGGTACCCTATGGTTTGAGGACCGCGTTTATGTGCCTAATGACCCGGAGATCAGGAAGCTAATTCTGCAAGAGGCCCATGATTCGCCGTACTCGGTTCACCCAGGAAATGCCAAGATGTATTTGGATTTGAAAGACACTTTGTGGTGGACCGGAATGAAGAAGGATATTGCAGAGTATGTAGCAGTTTGTGATGTATGTCAGAGAGTAAAGGCAGAGCATCAGAAGCTAGCAGGATTGCTACAGCCATTGCCGATACCCGAATGGTAGTGGGATAAGCTAGGCATGGATTTTATCACGGGATTACCCAGGACCCGTTCAGGCTATGACTCGATATGGGTTGTAGTCGATCGCTTGATGAAGGTAGCTCATTTCATCCCAGTGAAGACCACTTACACCAGTGCTAAGTTGGCAAAGATATACATGACCAGGATCGTATGTCTGCATGGAGTTCTGAGGAGCATTGTATCAGATAGGGGAACCTAGTTTACCTCAAAGTTCTAGAATCGGTTGCACGAAACTTTGGGTACCAGACTAGAGTTCAGTATAGGTTTTCATCCACAGACCGACGGACAGGCCGAGAGAGTCAATCAGATTTTGTAGGATATGCTGAGAGCTTGTGCGCTAGATTATGGATCTAGTTGGGATGACAACTTGCCATATGCCGAGTTCTCTTACAACAACAGTTATCAATCCAGTTTGAAGATGGCCCCTTTTGAAGCCTTGTATGGAAGAAGGTGCAGAACACCATTGTCGTGGGACGAAGTCGGAGACCGCCAGTTATTTGGACCAAATTTGACTAAGGAGTCTGAACAGAAGGTGAAATTGATTTGCGATAGGCTCAAGGTAGCCCAGTCCAGGCAGAAGAGCTATGCAGATTCTAAACGCAAGGAGATAGTTTACGAAGCCGGAGATAGAGTTTATCTTCGTGTATCTCCACTTCGAGGAGTTAAGCGCTTTGGAGTTAAGGGAAAGTTAGCGCCACATTTAGTGGGACCATACAGAGTTTTGGAATGCATGGGAGAAGTTGTTTATAAATTGGAATTACCTGAGGGATTGTCGGGAGTTCACGACGTGTTCCACGTTTCCTAGTTGAAGAAGTGCCACGCAGAGATGGCGGATATACTGCTGAGAGATACAGTGCCGCTGGAAGCGATTCCATTGGATAGTGATTTGACCTATGAGAAGAAACCAGTCAAGATTCTCGAGTATGCCAGCTGAGTTACCCGCATCAAGGTTATCAAGTTTTGCAAAGTTTAGTGGAGCCACCACACCGAGGATGAAGCCACCTAGGAGCGAGAGGAAGATCTGCTAAAGGACCACCGTCACCTATTTTCTAGCCAACCCGAATCTCGAGGGCGAGATTCATCTTAAGGGGGGGTAGGTTTGTAACATCCCAAATTTTCAATTTGGAATGTTATACATTAGATCATCACTGCATATCATATTTTAATTGCTTTTGGCCTGATCCAGAAATTCTACGCAGCTCAAGGACCCACGGAGAAAGTTGGGGGTTTCGTTATTTTCATATTTGAGTTTTCTCAAATTTTGAAAATAGGATCATTTGATTTTATTTATTTTATCTTCAATTATTTCCATTATAAAAATATGAGAGAGGGGATAAAATGACATTCACAAAATAAAGAAATATTGAGGATTTAATAAAAAATTAAATAAGTTTTTATTTCGGAGTTTTTGGCTAGTTTTTTTGAATTTAGGAAAAATTGCACATTTTCAAAATTGCATTTTAGGGGCAAGAAAATGTTCATATCGTTCTAGATATTTTATTTAGGCGGTGAAAATTTATATTGGCATTTTTAGAATTTTATTTTATTTTCTAGAATTTTCTCTTAGTTTCAGCGGAATTGTTTAAAAAAAGTACCGTGCGCCCGACTGGGCCGAAGGCCCAGCCGAACAAGGCCAGGCCCGTGCCCGCCGTCGCCTTCCCCGCGGGAGACCGCACTGCCGCCGTAGCCGAGTCCGGCTGGGGCACGCCTCCCGAGGCCGACCCCGACCTGGCGCCCCCTTCCCCAAGCCGCGCCCCCTCTCATAAATACCCGCCGCTGCAGCCTCACCCCGCCACCTCGCCCCGCCTCGCCTCCCGCAGCCGCCGCTCGCCGCCGTGTGCCGCCGCTTGCCACGCCCGCCGACGCCGACGCCCGCGCCGCCCGCCGTCGACGCCGCCCCGCCCTGCCGGAGCCCCGAGCCGCCGGAGTCCGACGAGGTAGCCGCGCCGTTCGCCGCTGGTTTTCCGGAGGAAACCGATCCGGTTTTTCCTTGAAAACCCTAGGTTTATTTTTTTATTTTGTTAGATCGGTTTTATCGGTTCTTTTATCTAGCGAGCGTTCGCTCGTTCATTCGTTTTAACGGACAAGTTCACCATTTAGTTTTAGATAACGAACGTTCGTTCAATAATCTGTTCGTCAGTTTTTCTTTTTCTCGGATTTTCCGCGATTATTTATGATCGCGATTTCTGATCCGATTTTAATTTTAGTTTAACTTTTCGCTCGTTTATCGGTATCAGGCGATTCAAGCACCTAGAGTTTCGTCTTGAAACCCTCTTTCCGCTTAACCAACTCAAACAAGTTTTTGCTTCTGTAAAATTTGACTTAGGTCCAGATTAGTAATCGAAACTTGTTTTCTTTCGCCATTTGACTTTCGTTGTTTCGTTCGATTTGTTTCTTTTGCAAACCGGAGTTCTTAAGTTGAACCTTCTGGTTAGATCTCTTATTTGAGTTTTACATGTGCATTAGATGAGTACTTATAGTATGCTTGTTTGTTTGTTTGTGATAGAGTACCCGGAGTGCGCCGCTTGCTACTTCGAATCTCTAAGTTTCGCGGATCATCAGCGAGGCAAGTAACACTTTGATCATACCTCTTACTACCCAGTTTTATTGCATTAGATCAATCCGCAAACCATTGCATGAATAGGATCTGATTAACATGTGGGTTTTGGGAAGTAGATGAGGTAGTACCTATTACCTGTTTTATTATCAAACCCCGGGAGTTACTTGTACATTCGCTTATGCCATGCTATGCTTGTAGACATGGATTGGGGTTTGAGTGTATCCATGATAGATGTGGGAATGTTAATTAATGGTTCAACTTAAGGTGGCAACTTTAATACACATCTGGGTGGATTGAGGCACCTAGGTATTCCAGCGATTGCCTGTTGTTTTTCTTTATGGACCGCCACCCAGGCTCAAAGGGATCATGAGATTATTCATACTAGAAACTTTCGTGTGCAGCCACAAACTATTATGGGCTCTAGCATAGTTGATTAAGTCGTGCGAACTCTTACAGTGGTAGACTACCAAATGTAGGGGAAAGTAGGTGTAATGGTCTACCCGATCGTAAGGTGCTAGCGCTTCTGAAAGACTATGTCTTAGTCATCCGTTTCTCAAACACCATGTAGTGCGAGAATCCCAACGGAGGAGATCGAGTCTTGTGGGGAAAACTGCAAAACCTGTGCAGAGTGTATAAACTAATCATGGTTAGCCGTGTCCCCAGTTATGGACGTCTTGAGTATAAAGTACTTGGATTATCATGTGAACCTCATCATGTGACTTTAATTAATTTTGTTGGGTTTTAATGATGATGTTTAATTGGGATTGAGAGGGTGTCTACGTTCTCAATGTTTAACAACCACCATGATAGTTAAATAAAAATTTATTCCTTTGAAGTAGGGAAAAACTGGCTTTACGCAAAACTGTAACCATAGAGCTTTCCACCAGCCAGATATGCATGTAGTATAGCCTATTTCTGTTCAGTACTCTCTATGTGTTACAATGCCAGCATATTCCATGTGTTGACCCGTTTTCGAGCTGCAACGTTCATGTTGCAGACTTTTCAGACGACGAGTAAGGAGCCTTAGGTCGTGGTTCTATACCCAGTGATGCCGTTGGAGTTGATGGACTCACTTATCTTCCAAGCCTTCCGCTGTTATCGTTATTAGATTGCCTTAAGCCATATTATTTTTGTAATAGTTCTATTTTGAGACACTCGATGTAATAAGTGTGTGATTGCTACTCTGTTATAAATCCTTCAAGTACTGTGCGTGTCAGCATTACTGATCCAGGGATGACACTGAAGCACAGAGATCGGACCATTTGAGGTCTAGTCGCTACAATGGGTTTCTGAACCCATGGTTCTCTTTCTTTACCATGTTTCCTAGCAACAAAGTCTTTCTTATCATAACGTTGATTCTTTGATTGTGGGTTATCAAGATCAACAGCAGGTTCAATTTGTACATCATTATCATTACTAGGTTGAACATCATCATGAACATTATCATTAACATTATTACTAGTTTCAGGTTCATTACCAGATTGAGTTTCAGCATCAGAAATAGAAATATCATTTGTATTCTCAGGTGTTTCAATAACAGTTTCGCTAGAAGCATGCAAAGTCCTATCGTTTTTCTTTTTCTCCCTTTTAGAAGGACTAGGTGCATCTATATTATTTCTCTGAGAATCTTGTTCAATTCTCTTAGGGTGGCCTTCAGGATACAAAGGTTCTTGAGTCATTTTACCAGTTCTAGTAGCCACTCTAACAGCATTATCATTATCCTTACTATTCAATTCACTGAGCAAATCATTTTGAGCTTTAAGTACTTGTTCTAATTGAGTGGTAACAATACAAGCATGTTTACTAATAAGTTTACGTTCACCTTTGACATTAGCCATATAATCACCCAAGTGTTCAAGCATATTTGAATTGTATTTCAATTGTCTACCAAAATAAGCATTAAAGTCTTCTTGCTTAGCCATAAATTTATCAAACTCATCTAAGCATGGGCTAGCAAACTTAGTAAACGGGATTACAGCTTTATCATATCTATAGAGAGAATTTACCTTTACTACCTGTGCCGGGTTATCAAGACCATGAGTTTCTTCAATAGGTAAAGGATTAAGATCATATGTTTCTTCAATAGGCAGTAAATTAAGACCGTATATTTCTTCAATAAGAGGTAAATTCTTAACATCTTCAGCATTAATACCTTTTTCTTTCATAGATTTATTTGCCTCTTGCATATCTCCGGGACCGAGAAATAGAATACCCCTCTTCTTTGGAGTTGGTTTAGGAATAGGCTCAGGAATTGGCTCCGGAGGTGTCCAATTATTTTCATTTGTCAACATATTATTCAATATAATTTCAGCTTCATCCGGTCTTCTTTCCCAGAAAACAGAACCAGCATAACTATCCAGGTAATCTCTGGAGGCATTGGTTAGTCCATTATAAAAGATATCAAGTATTTCATTTTTCTTAAGAGGATGATCAGGCAAATCATTAAGTAATTGGAGAAGCCTCCCCCAAGCTTGTGGGAGACTCTCTTCTTCAATTTGCACAAAAAATTATATATCCCTTAAAGCAGCTTGTTTCTTATGATCAGGGAAATATTTAGCAGAGAAGTAATAAATCATATCCTGGGGACTACGCACACAACCAGGATCAAGAGAATTAAATCATATCTTAGCATCACCCTTTAATGAGAACGGAAATATTTTAAGGATATAAAAGTAGCGAGTTCTCCCATTAGTAGTGAACAGGGTGGCTATATCATTTAATTTAGTAAGATGTGCCACAACAGTTTCAGATTCATATCCATGAAAAGGATCAGATTCAACCAAAGTAATTATACCAGGATCAATAGAGAATTCATAATCCTTATCGATAACACAAATAGGTGAAGTAGCAAATGCAGGGTCAGGTTTCATTCTAGCATTTAGAGATTGCTTATTCCATTTAGCTAATAACCTCTTAAGTTCGTTTCTATCTTTGCAAGCTAAAATAGCTAAAGAAGCTTCTTGATCAAAAACATAACCCTCAGGAATAACAAGTGATTCTTCATCATCACTTTCATCAGTATTATCAGATTCAATATTTCAATCTCTCTAGCCCTAGCACGTTGTTCATCAACAAATTTACCAAGTGACACAGTAGTATCAAGCATAGAAGTAGTTTCATCATAAGTATCATGCATAGCAGAAGTGGCATCATCAATAACATGCGACATATCAGAATGAATAGCAAAAGCAGTTTTAGGCGTCGCAAGCTTACTCAAAATAGAAGGTGAATCAAGTGCAGAGCTAGATGGCAGTTCCTTACCTCCCCTCGTAGTTGAGGGATAAATCTTGGTTCTTGGATCTTTCAAGTTCTTCATAATGATAAGCAGATATAAATCCCAAGTGACTCAAAGAATAGAGCTATGCTCCCCGGCAACGGCGCCAGAAAATAGTCTTCATAACCCACAAGTATAGGGGATCGCAACAGTTTTCGAGGGTAGAGTATTCAACCCAAATTTATTGATTCGATACTAGGGGAGCCAAAGAATATTCTCAAGTATTAGCAGCTGAGTTGTCAATTCAACCACACCTAGAAACTTAGTATCTGCAGCAAAGTATTTAGTAGCAAAGTAATATGATAGTAGTGATAACGGTAATAAAAGGTAACAGTAGTAAAAGTAATGTTTTTGGTATTTTTGTAGTGATGATAGCAATAGCAATGGAAAAGTAAATAAGCGAAGAACAATATATGGAAAGCTCGTAGGCAATGGATCGGTGATGGAGAATTATGCCGGATGCGGTTCATCATGTAACAGTCATAACCTAGGGTGACACAGAACTAGCTCCAGTTCATTGATATAATGTAGGCATGTATTCCGAATATAGTCATACGTGCTTATGGAAAAGAACTTGCATGACATCTTTTGTCCTACCCTCCCGTGGCAGCGGGGTCCTTACGGAAACTAAGGGATATTAAGGCCTCCTTTTAATAGAGAACCGGAACAAAGCATTAACACATAGTGAATACATGAACTCCTCAAACTACGATCATCACCGGTAAGTATCCCGATTATTGTCACTTCGGTGTTAACGGATCATAACACATAATAGGTGACTATACACTTGCAAGATAGGATCAAGAACACTCATATATTGATGAAAACATAATAGGTTCAGATCTGAAATCATGGCACTCGGGCCCTAGTGACAAGCATTAAGTATAGCAAACTCATAGCAACATCAATCTCAGAACATAGTGGACACTAGGGATCAAACCCTAACAAAACTAACTCAATTACATGATAGATCCTATCCAACCCATCAGCGTCCAGCAAGCCTACGATGGAATTACTCACGCACGGCGGTGAGCATCATGAAATTGGTGATGGAGGATGGTTTATGATGACGATGGCGACGGAATCGCCTCTCCGGAGCCCCGAGCGGACCCCAGATCAGCCCTCCCAAGAGGTTTTAAGGCTTGGAGGCGGCTCCGTATCATGAAATGCGATGAATTCTTCTCTCTAATTTTTCTCTCCCCGAAACGCAATATATGGAGTTGGAGTTGGAGTCGGAGAGGCACCCGGGGGCCCACGAGGTAGGGGGCGCCCTAGGTGGGAAGTTGCATTATTAGGCATCAAAGATAAGTCACCGAGCCGGACACGTTTGTATGAGCTGAAAATTAAATATGATTTTTTCTAGAATATTTGAGGATTTATAGAACAAAGAACACACCAGGGGGGCCAACCACCTTGCCACGAGGGTGGAGGGCGCGCCCCCTGCCTCGTGGGTCCACGGTGGCCCTCCTCCACTTATTCTTGCACCCACACACTTCATCTTCCTCCCCCAAACACGAATAACTAGCTCAAACCCGAGTCCAAGCTTGTTTTGCTGCCATTTTCGATCTCCTTGCTCAAAGCACCTCTCACAAAACCGCTTGGGGAGATTGTTCCTTGGTATGTGACTCCTCCATTGGTCCAACTAGTTTTTGTTCTAGTGCTTTATCAATGCAAAATTTTGCTGCTTAGGTGACCCTGTTCTTGATCTTGCATGTTAAATTTATATGGTCAAAAGTAGTTTTGATGCATGACATAGGCCCTAGGCACTTGTAGGAGTAGTTGCTATCAATATTATTGAGTTTGGTTTACTTTTATTTTGAAGCTACTAAAAATTTTCAGAAATTTTCAGAGGAATAAAAATGCTTAGGAAAATGTTCCAAGGTGGTTCTTCAAAGAAGCAAGGACCCAGGCTTGTAATGCGTGATGCTGACGAAGAGCCACCAAGACACGCTCCAGTGCGTCCTTGTGAGTGGCCTTCTGAAAATTTTATGGATCAAGCAGGAATAAAAGAAGAATTCAACGCATATTTGCGTAACGCTGATCTCGTGATCTTCGAGGAAGAGAAGTGCAGTCAGTATCATGAGCTCACTAGCTCCTTTGTGAGGAGGTGTGAATTTTCCACTTCACGTAATTCTCCACCTGTCCTGTTTGATCTTTATGATAAATCTTATACCATGAACTCAGAGGATTTTACCACTACATGCAAACTTCCACAATGGGGTAGTATAAGGGATCCTCGCAAATTTGAATTTAGAGATTTTCTTGCTAATATAACTGTGGGAGAATCTAGAGATATTACACAAGCTACCATAGGGAGCATTCACTTTCCTGCTATACATTATGTTGCTCTCTTCATAGGTAGATGCATAAATGGTAAAGATGAGGCATGTCACATGTGTGTCCCCGATCTTAGTATTCTTAGGAGTGCTGTGTTAGGAGACAAATCATATAATTTGGGAGCCATTGTTGCACGTAGGTTGCATCTTAATAGACGTAATGGAGATTTCTTTGGTGGAATTTATGCAACCCGCGTAGCTAATTTTCTTGGTATAGATGTGCGCGAAGATGATATTGAATTACCTCCTGCCTATCTAGATTTTAATGCTATGGTTCACCACCAGTTTACCGAGAGGAACGAATCACCTCTCAAGTATCGACTAATCTTTGACAGACGCCGTGCTGTCCGTATTACTCTCCCTGCTCCTGCTTTCTTTGATTATCAGGCAAGAGGAGGATATACTATTACCAGAGAGGAGGCGGATGATTACGAGAGGAGAGAGGAGACTGCTCGTCGCCACGCTGCAGCTCAGCAGGCAATAGCTGCTGCATCACACTACGACCCCAACAACTATTATTATGGATATCCACCAGGCCAGCCGTGGCCATAGACCAACTTAGGCCAAAAGCCTAAGCTTGGGGGACTACATATTTCCCACTGACATTACATTTATGATCACACACTCATTGCTAGATGTCGGTGCTCATACTTTTTTATTGTATCATCCATGCTAGTTTATTTTCCTTTTTATGATTTCTTCTTGTCTGTTTAATAAACCTTAAGAAAAACCAAAAAAAATTAGTTGTAGCTTTTAGTTAGTTTACTTTCCATGCTTGTAGTAGTAATTAAAAAGAAAATCCAAAAAGATTTCATGTTCTTCTTTTCCTTGTTGGGAGCTTTCCCATGTAAATAGTTTTATTTCTTTTATTTTCTTTGGGGGTCGATAGGAGAAGACCATAATTAAATTGTTGAGGTGGCTCTTATATGCATTATTGTTGATCTCACAAAAGAGCCCATATTGCCTTGTCTTCTCCTGTTTATTGAATGTCTGTAGATTCCAGCTTAGTCCAATGCACGTGCACTATTATTATTATTCACATCGTTCGGTCGTGCAAGTGAAAGGCAATTATGATGATATATGATGGACTGGCTGAGATGAGAAACGCTGGTATGAACTCGACCTCTTTTGTTTTTGTAAATATGATTAGTTCATCATTCCTGATTCAACCTATTATGAATAAACATGTTTGCAATGACAACTAGAGATCATAGTTTCTTGTGCCATGCTTGATTAGCTATGAGTTATAATGGTTTACCTTGCGTGCCAACATGCTATTGAGATGGTCATGATGTGGTATGATAGGGTGGTATCCTCCTCTGAATGATTTAAGTGACTTGACTTAGCACATGTTCACGCAAGTAGTTGAAACAAAATCAACATAGCCGTCACGATATTTATGTTCATGGTGGATTATATCCTACTCATGCTTGCACTCGGTGTTGATTAATTTTTAATGCATGCTCATGACTGTTGTCACTCTATAGCTGGTCGCTTCCTAGTCTTTTGCTAGCCTTCACCTGTACTAAGCGGGAATACTGCTTGTGCATCCAAACTCCTTAAACCCCAAAGTTATTCCACATGAGTCCACTATACCTACCTATATACGGTATCTACCTGCCGTTCCAAGTAAATTTGTATGTGCGAAACTCTAAACCTTCAAATAAATATCATGTTTTGTATGCTCGAATAGCTCATGTTAGGCGGGTTATTCTCAAGAGGAGTGGACTCCGCTCCTCACTCACGAGATAAATGGCTGGTCACCGGGATGCCCAGTCCCATGCTTTATGCAAACTAAATCAAAATAATTGCAAACAAAACTCCCCCTGGGACTCTTGTTAGTTGGAGGCACTTATTGTTCCGAGCAAGCCATAGATTGATGCTTGTGGTGGAAGGGGGAGCATAAACTTTACCATTCTGTTTGGGAACCGCATATAATGTGTGTAGCATGGAAGGTATCGCCATCTCTTGGTTGTTATGTTGACAATGAAAGTATACCGCTCAAAATATTATCCACCTCTGTTTCAAAACCGAGCTCTAGCACCTCTACAAATCCCTGCTTCCCTCTGCGAAGGGCCTATCTATTTACTTTTAAGCTGAGTCATCATCCTCTTATCAAAAAGCACCAGTTGGAGAGCATCGCTGTCATTTGCATTCATTACTGTTAGTTTACATTGAGTATGACTTGACTAGATCTCTTTTACCATGAATTACAATGTCTAGTCAGTCCTTGGTCTTTAAAGGTGCTCTGCATTTATGTTTTGCGGTCTCAGAAAGGGCTAGCAAGATACCACCTTGTTATATCATATTATGATTGTTTTGAGAAAGTGTTGTCATCCGAGTTTTATTATTATGGCTCGCTAGTTGATTATGCTATTGATATGAGTAACTTGAGACCTACGCGTTATTACGAATGTGGTTAGTTATAATCTTTGCTGAAAACTTGAATGCTGGCTTTACATATTTACAACAACAAGAGCAAACCGAGTTTGTAAAAGTTTTTCTTTATCACTTTCAGTTTGTCAACTGAATTGCTTGAGGACAAGCAAAGGTTTAAGCTTGGGGGAGTTGATACGTCTCCAACGTATCTACTTTCCAAACACTTTTGCCCTTGTTTTGGACTCTAACTTGCATGATTTGAATAGAACTAACCCGGACTGACATTGTTTTCAGCAGAACTACCGTGGTGTTATTTATGTGCAGGATCAAACGTTCTTGGAATGACCTGAAACTTCACGGAGACACTTTTCAGAAAATAAGAAAAATACCTGCCAAAGATGAAGGCCAGGGGGCCCACCGTCTTGGCACGAGGGCGGGGGCGTGCCAGCCCCCCTAGGGCGCGCCCCTACCTCGTGGGCCCCCTGTTGCGTCTTCGACTCCAACTCCACCTCCATATATTGAGTTTCGATGAGAAAAAAATCAGGGAGAAGAAATCATCGCGTTTTATGATACGGAGCCGCCGCCAAGACCTAAAAACCTCTCGGGAGGGCTGATCTGGAGTCCGTTCGGGGCTCCGGAGAGGGGAATCCGTCGCCATCATCATCATCAACCATCCTCCATCACCAATTTCATGATGCTCACCGCCGTGCGTGAGTAATTCCATCGTAGGTTTGCTGGACGGTGATCGGTTGGATGGGATCTATCATGTAATCGAGTTAGTTTTGTTAGGGTTTGATCCCTAGTGTCCACTATGTTTTGAGATTGATGTTGCTATGACTTTGCAATGCTTAATGCTTGTCACTAGGGACCGAGTGCCATGATTTCAGATCTGAACCTGTTATGTTTTCATCAATATATGAGTGTTCTTGATCCTATCTTGCAAGTCTATAGTCACCTATTATGTGTTATGATCTGTTAACCCCGAAGTGACAATAATCAGGATACTTACCGGTGATGACCGTAGTTTGAGGAGTTCATGTATTCACTATGTGTTAATGCTTTGTTCCGGTTCTCTATTAAAAGGAGGCCTTAATATCCCTTAGTTTTCGTAAGGACCCCCCTGCCACGGGAGGGTAGGACAAAAGATGTCATGCAAGTTCTTTTCCATAAGCACGTATGACTATATTCGGAATACATGCCTACATTACATTGACGAACTGGAGCTAGTTCTATGTCACCCTAGGTTATGACTGTTACATGATGAACCGCATCTAGCATAATTCTCCATCACCGATCCATTGCCTATGAGCTTTCCATATATTGTGCTTTGCTTATTTACTTTTCCGTTGCTGTTGCTATCATCACTACAAAATACCAAAAACATTACTTTTACTAATGTTACCTTTTGCTACCGTTATTACCACTATCATATTACTTTGCTACTAAACACTTTGCTGCCGATATTAAGTTTCCAGGTGTGGTTGAATTGACAACTCAGCTGCTAATACTTGAGAATATTCTTTGGCTCCCCTTGTGTCGAATCAATAAATTTGGGTTCAATACTCTACCCTTGAAAACTGTTGTGCTCCCCTATACTTGTGGGTTATCAGGGATACGTTGTGGGCCGGATGACCAAGAGTCATCGTGGCAAGCTCTACATCGATGACGTAGACTGGGGCCCCAAGGCCGGCTCAATTAAGTACGGGTGCCGAGTCCCCTTCGGCGGAATCCATGTCTTCATCGGCAAGATCAGCAAACTGGGCCCTGAGCCGGACATCTGCACCGACATCATTGAGATGGCTCAGCGTGCATGACCCGCCCAGGTTCAACCCGCCATAAATCGTGTCTTCGTTGGGTTCACCCACGCGGCTGAGTTGGAAGGCTCCGTGTCTGGCGGTGAGACAGCCATCTACTCTGATGATGAGTCGTCCACGGGCGAGACCAACTCAATGTATCAGCTACAAGATGGGCAGCCTGGGGGCTGTTCCAATGGTGACAGTATTCCGGACCCCCATGAGCCATCGAACAGGGTGGCGATCTTCATGGCTGGCACCCAGCCAGTTCTTATTTCGACAGCCACTGCGGCTATGACTTCTAGCGCAGCAGCGGTAATAGCAACTGGGGCTGGTGGTTGAGCGCGCCCGCCGGCTCAAGTTTTAACAGATCTGTTGGATGCTCTCACGACTGATACGTCTCCTACATATCTATAATTTTTTATTGCTCCATGCTATTATATATATTATGTTTTGGATGTTTAATGAGCTTATTTATACACTTTTATATTATTTTTGGGACTAACCTATTAACCGGAGGCCCAGCCCTAATTGTTGTTTTCCCCTATTTCAATGTTTCGTAGAAAAAGAATATCAAATGGAGTCCAAACAGAATGAAACCTTCGGGAGCGTGATTTTTGGAAAAAAATGTGATCCAGAGGACATGGAGTGGACGTCAAGCAACCAACGAGGAAGCCACGAGGCAGGGGGCGCGCCAACCCCCCTAGGCGCGCCCTCCACCCTCGTGGTCCCCTCGTGGCTCCAGCGACCTACATCTTCATCCTATATATACCTACGTACCCTGAAAACACCCAGGAGCACCATGAAAACCTAATTCCACCGCCCCAACCTTCTGTACCCGTGAGATCCCATCTTGGGGCTTTTTCTGGCGCTCCGCCGGAGGGGGCATTGATCATGGAGGGCTTCTACATCAACACCATAGCCTCTCCGATGATGTGGGAGTAGTTTACCTCAGACCTTTCAGTCCATAGTTATTAGCTAGATGGCTTCTTCTCTCTCTTTGGATCTCAATACAAAGTTCTCCTCGATTCTCTTGGAGATCTATTCAATGTAATCTTATTTTGTGGTGTGTTTCTCGAGATCCGATGAATTGTGGGTTTACGATCAAGATTATCTATGAACAATATTTGAATCTTGTCTGAATTCTTTTATGTACGACTGGTTATGTTTGCATGTCTCTTTGAATTTTCAGTTTCATTTGGCCTACTAGATTGATCTATCTTGCAATGGGAGAAGTGCTTAGCTTTGTGTTCAATCTTGCGGTGCTCGATCCTAGTGATAGTAGGGGAAACGACACGTATGGTATTGCTGCCATCGAGGATAAAAAGATGGGGTTTATATCATATTGCATGATTTTATCCCTCTACATCATGTCATCTTGCTTAAAGCGTTACTCCGTTCTTATGAATTTAATAATCTAGATGCATGCTGGATAGCGGTCGATGTGTGGAGTAATAGTAGTAGATGCAGGCAGGAGTTGGTCTACTTGTCACAGACATGATGCATATATACATGATCATACCTAGATATTCTCATAACTATGCTCAACTCTATCAATTTCTCGACAGTAATTTGTTCAACCACCGTAATACTTATGCTATCTTGAGAGAAGCCACTAGTGAAACCTATGGCCCCCGGGTCTATCTTCCATCATATTAATCTCCCGTCAACTAGCTATTACTGGCACCATTTATTTTGAAATCTTTACTTTCAATCTATATCATAAAAATACCAAAAATATTTATCTTATTATTATTATCTCTATCAGATCTCACTCTTGCAAGTGGCCGTGAAGGGATTGACAACCCCTTTATCGCGTCGGTTGCGAGGTTCTTATTTGTTTGTGTAGGTACGAGGTGACAAGCGCGTGGTCTCCTACTGGATTGATACCTTGGTTCTCAAAAACTGAGGGAAATACTTACGCTGCTTTGCTTCATCACACTTTCCTCTTCAAGGGAAAACCAACGTATGCTCAAGAGGTAGCAAGAAGGATTTCTGGCGCCGTTGCCGGGGAGATCTACGCCAAGTCAAGGCATACCAAGTACCCATCACAACTCTTATCCTTCGCATTACATTATTTGCTATTTGCCTCTCGTTTTCCTCTCCCCCACTCCACCCTTACCGTTTTACTCGCCCTCTTTACCTTTCATCCTCTCCTTCCGTTCACTTTTTCTTCTTTTCGCTTCTTTGCTTTTGTGTTGTATTGCTTGCTTGTCACGATGGCTCAAGATAATACTAAATTGTGTGACTTTACCAATACCAACAATAATGATTTTGTGAGCACTCCAATTGCTCCTCTTACCGATGCTGAATCTTGTGAAATTAACGTTGCTTTGTTGAATCTTGTCATGAAAGATCCATTTTCTGGCCTTCCTAGTGAAGATGCCGCTACCCATCTAAACAACTTTGTTGATTTGTGTGATATGCAAAAGAAGAAAGATGTGGATAATGATATTGTTAAACTTAAGCTATTTCCGTTTTCGCTTAGAGATCGTGCTAAAGCTTGGTTTTCGTCTTTGCCTAAAAATAGTATTGATTCATGGAATAAGTGCAAAGATGCTTTTATCTCTAAGTATTTTCCTCTAGCTAAGATCATCTCTCTTAGAAATGATATTATGAATTTTAAGAAACTTGATCATGAACATGTTCCACAATCTAGGGAGAGGATGAAATTAATGATACGTAATTGCCCTACACATGGATTGAATTTATGGATGATTATACAAAAATTTTATGCCGGATTGAATTTTGCTTCTAGAAATCTTTTAGATTCGGTCGCGGGTGGCACTTTTATGGAAATCACTTTAGGAGAAGCTACTAAACTCCTAGATAATATTATGGTTAATTATTCTCAATGGCACACCGAAAGATCTACTAGTAAAAAAGTTCATGTGATTGAAGAGATTAATGTTTTGAGTGGAAAGATGGATGAACTTATGAAATTGTTTGCTAATAAGTGTGCTCCTACTGATCCTAATGATATGCCTTTGTCTACTTTGATTGAGAATAAAAATGAATCTATGGATGTGAATTTTGTTGGTAGGAACAATTTTGGTAACAACGTGTATAGAGGTAATTTTAATTCTAGGATGTTTCCTAGTAATTCCTCTAATAATTATGGTAATTCCTACAAAAATTCTTATGGAAATTATAATAAGATGCCCTCTGATTTTGAATCTAGTATTAAAGAATTTATTAGTTCGCAAAAGAGTTTCAATGTTTTGATTGAAGAAAAATTGCTTAAGATTGACGAGTTGGCTAGGAACGTGGATAGAATTTCTCTTGATGTTGATTCTTTGAAACTTATATCTATTCCACCTAAGCATGATATCAATTAGTCTCTCAAAGCCATGAGAATTTCCATTGATGAGTGCAAAGAAAGAACCGCTAGGATGCGTGCTAAGAAAGATTGCTTTGTGAAGGCGTGTTCTTCAAGTTTTTATGAGAATAAAGATGAAGATCTAAAAGTAATTGATGTGTCCCCTATTAAATCCTTGTTTTGCAATATGAATCTTGATAATGATGGGACTGGAGATGAGTCAACTTTAGTTAGAAGGCGTCCCAAAAATTCGGAGTTTTTAGATCTTGATGCAAAAATTGGTAAAAATGGGATTGAGGAGGTTAAAAGTTTAGATAGCAACGAACCCACTATCTTGGATTTCAAGAAATTTAATTATGATAATTGCTCTTTGATAGATTGTATTTCCTTGTTGCAATCCGTGCCAAATTCTCCTCGTGCTTATTGTCAAAATAAAGCTTTTACTAAACATGTCGTTGATGCTTTGATGCAATCTTATGAAGAAAAACTTGAGTTGGAAGTTTCTATCCCTGGAATTTTTTTTATGAGTGGGAACCTACAATTAAAATAAAAATTAAAGATCTTGAATGCTATGCTTTGTGTGATTTGGGTGCTAGTGTTTCCATGACCCCAAAAACTTTGTGTGATTTGCTAGGTTTTCGTGAATTTGATGATTGCTCTTTAAACTTGCACCTTGCGGATTCCACTATTAAAAAACCTATGGGAAGAATTAATGATGTTATTATTGTTGCAAATAGTAATTATGTGCCCATAGATTTCATTGTTCTTGATATAGATTGCAATCCTTCATGTCCTATTATTCATGGTAGACCTTTCCTTAGAACGATTGGTGCAATTATTGATATGAAGGAAGGGAATATTAGATTCCAATTTCCGTTAAGGAAAGGCATGGAACACTTTCCAAGAAATAAAATTGAATTACCATATGAATCTATTATGAGATCCACTTATGGATTGCCTACCAAAGATGGCAATACCTAGATCTATCTTCGCTTTTATGCCTAGCTAGGGCGTTAAACGATAGCGCTTCTTGGGAGGCAACCCAATTTTATTTTTGTTCCTTGCTTTTTTTTCCTGTTTAGAAATAAATATTTTATCTAGCCTCTGTTTTGGTTGTTCTTTTTGTGTTTAATTAGTGTTTGTGCCAAGTAGAACCATTGGGAAGACTTGGGGAAAGTTTTTTTGATCTTGCTGTAAAAACAGAAACTTTAGCGCTCGCGAGAATTGCTGCTATTTTTTATTGGAGAGTGATATTTAGTTAATTCTTTTTGACGACGATTAGTATATAAATTCCTCACGTCCATCAATTTATTTTAGAATTTTTGGGGTTCCATAAGTTTGCGTTAGTTACAGATTACTACAGACTGTTCTGTTTTTGACAGATTCTGTTTTTCGTGTGTTGTTTGCTTATTTTGATGAATATATGGCTAGTAATGGAGTTTATAAACCGTAGATAAGTTGGAATACAGTAGGTTTAACACCAATATAAGTAAAGAATGAGTTAATTACAGTTTTCAAGTTTTCTGTTAAGTTTTGTGTTGTGAAGTTTTCAAGTTTTGGGTAAGGATTTGAGGGATTATGGAACAAGGAGTGCAAGAGACTAAGCTTGGGGATTCCCAAGGCACCCCAAGGTAAAATCCAAGGACACCAAAAAGCCTAAGCTTGGGGATGCCCCGGAAGGCATCCCCTCTTTTGTCTTCGTCTATCGGTAACTTTACTTGGAGCTATATTTTTATTCACCACATGATATGTGTTTTGCTTGGAGCGTCTTGTATGATTTGAGTCTTTGATTTTTAGTTTACCACAATCATCCTTGCTGTACACACCTTTTGAGAGAGACACACATGAATCAGAATTTATTAGAATACTCTATGTGCTTCACTTATATCTTTTGAGCTATATAGTTTTTGCTCTAGTCCTTCACTTATATCTTTTAGAGCACGGTGGTGGTTTCATTTTATAGAAATAATTGATTTCTCATGCTTCACTTATATTTTTTTGAGAGTCATTTAGAACAGCATGGTAATTTGCTTTTGATATTATAAAAAACTTTCATATAAGTGCATTGAATACTAAGAGAAGTTTGATACTTGATGATTGTTTTGAGATATGGAGATAGTGATATTAAATTTATGCTAGTTGAGTAGATGATAATTTGAGAAATACTTGTTTTGAATTTTCCAAGTCCCGTAGCATGCACATATGGTAAACATTGTGTAACGAATTTGAAACATGAGCTGTTATTTGATTGTCTTCCTTATGAGTGGCGGTCGGGGACGAGCGATGGTCTTTTCCTACCAATATATCCCTCTAGGAGCATGCGTGTAATACTTGGTTTTTGATGACTTGTAGATTTTTGTAAGAAGTATGTGAGTTCTTTATGACTAATGTTGAGTCCATCGATTATATGCACTCTCACCATTCCATCACTGCTAGCCTCTTCCGTACAGTGCATTACCCTTTCTCACCTTGAGAGTTGGTGCAAACTTCGCCGGTGCATCCAAACCCCGTGATACGATACGCTCTATCACACATAAACCACCTTATATCTTCCTCAAAACAGCCACCATACCTACTTATTATGGCATTTCCATAGCCATTCCGAGATATATTGCCATGCAACTTTCCACCGTTCCATTTATTATGACACGCATCATCATTGTCACATTGCCTTGCATGATCATGTAGTTGACATCGTATTTGTGGCAAAGCCACCGTTCACAATTCTTTCATGCATGCCACTCATGAGTCATTGCACATCCCGGTACACCGCAGGAGGCATTCGTATGGAGTCATATCTTCTTCTAGTATCGAGTTGTAATCATTGGGTTGTAAATAAATAGAAATGCGATTATCATCATTAATAGAGCATTGTCCCAAAAAAAGAGAAAGGCCAAAAAAAGGAAGGCCCCAAAAAATAAAAAAAATAAAAAAGGGGCAATGCTAATATCCTTTTTTCCACACTTGTGCTTCAAAGTAGCACCATGATCTTTATGATAGAGAGTCTCTTGTTTTGTCATTTTCATATACTAGTGGGAATTTTTCATTATAGAACTTGGCTTGTATATTCCAACAATGGGCCTCCTCAAGTGCCCTAGGTCTTCGTGAGCAAGCAAGTTGGATGCACACCAACTTAGTTTCTTTTGTTGAGCTTTCATACATTTATAGCTCTAGTGCATCCGTTGCATGGCAATCCCTACTCCTTGCATTGACATCAATTGATGGGCATCTCCCTAGCCCATTGATTAGCCACGTCAATGTGAGACTTTCTCCTTTTTGTCTTCTCCACATAACCCCCTTCATTATATTCTATTCCACCCATAGTGCTATATCCATGGCTCACGCTCATGTATTGCGTGAAAGCTGAAAAAAGTTTGACATTACTAAAGTATGAAACAATTGCTTGGCTTGTCATCGGGGTTGTGCATGATGAGAGCATTCTTGTGTGATGAAAATGGAGCATGACCAAACTATATGATTTTGTAGGGACGAACTTTCTTTGGCCATGTTATTTTG
Source organism: Triticum monococcum (assembly GCA_034509565.1). NCBI lineage: Eukaryota > Viridiplantae > Streptophyta > Magnoliopsida > Poales > Poaceae > Triticum > Triticum monococcum. The sequence continues at coordinate 48,771,366 of CM067845.1, forward strand.
AGAAGACATGATTTCTTAGTTAGCATGCTTGAAGTATTATTATTTTTATGTCAATATTAAACTTCTATCTTGAATCTTTCGGATCTGGACATTCATGCCACAATAAAGAAAATTACATTGAGCAATATGTTAGGAAGCATTCCATATCAAAAATTCTGTTTTTTATCATTTACCTACTCGAGGACGAGCAGGAATTAAGCTTGGGGATGCTTGATACGTCTCCAACGTATATATAATTTTTGATTGCTCCATGCTATTATATATTCTGTTTTGGATGTTTAATGGGCTTATTTATACACATTTATATTATTTTTGGGACTAACCTATTAACCGGAGGCCCATCCCAAATTGTTGTTTTTTTGCCTATTTCAGTGTTTCGCAGAAAAAGAATATCAAACGGAGTCCAAACGGAATGAAACCTTCGGGAGCGTGATTTTTTGAACAAACGTGATCCAGAGGACTTGGAGTGGACGTCAAGCTACCAACGAGGAAGCCATGAGGCAGGGAGGCGCGCCTATCCCCCTAGGTGCGCCCTCCACCCTCCACTACTAGGGAAAGGGCTAGCAGCAGCGCAGGTTTTAGGTGTATCAGTAGCGCGTGGACCGGCGCTACTAATAAGGCCCTACAGCTAACACATAGCAGTAGCGCGTGCTCACCAGCGCTACTGCTACACAAGTGTAGCAGCAGCGCACTTAGTGGAAGCTTGCTACTGCTAATAGCTATAGCGCGCTTCTTCCGTGCGCGCTACTACTACTACCGCGCTACTGCTAACTTTTCTCCACTCGCTACTGCTAATTTTAGTAGTTTTTTGTTTTTTTCGGCATATTTGTTTTGTATTTGAACAAGCTTTATAGAAGAATCTTTAGCACATACAAATGTCATCGTGATACACATACAAATGCCTGCGAGACCACAGATGTAATCATAGCATATACATATAAATAGTCTCATCATAATCATCATCCAACACAAAGTGGTCTCTCGTCATCATCTCGAAAATAGCGATACAAGTCTCAATTACTTGCAAATACATTGTCATCCATCTAAACAATGATATACGCGAGAAGAGCTATCACTTTGAGTACATGAGTTCGTATCCCTCTCTCGCATTAGCGTGAACCTAAACTAACTACTACTTGTCGCTCGGAAACCGGAAACCGGTACACCTGGGCCTCACACTCCGGCCACTTTTCGTATATATACTCCTGGCGTAGCACTTCTTCGCCATCTATGATCTATGCACCTAGATCGTCACATGAGTTGATGATATGCAACATATATAGATGAGCAACAAAAAGAGACAGACTTGGCAAAAATAGAAACAACATATCATAAGCATAAATAACAAAGTTCATCGTACCCCAAAATGCCCTAACTAGAGTGATTTTCGCTAGTCGAGGAGGAGGACGGTTTAATTACATCACAAATAAAGTTTCACCATGCATAACTCAAAGTTTTGTCATACAGAAAGTATGGACTAAACAGACACATTGCCATATATCGACAATCACTCCAACATGTCGTTCCATCCATCCAAGTCACGGAGATATTCCTTGAGCTTAGTGAAAGGCTTCATGTCGAGACGCTGAGAGGCTATCCATGTTCGGACGTCTTCCCGCGACATTTGTCCTTCTCCGTAGAACATCCCTGTTTTTCCGACGACCTCCTTCATGATGATTTGGGCAAGTTCGCATTGGATGTTATAGAACTCAGCTCGAAGTCGATGATCCTCGATATCTCCTATGTCCTTTGCCCATTGCAGAATATGGGCATCGCCGGATCTAGGTGACATGCGAAGGTTCTGGTGATCCCGTCTGTACTCCAGCATGTGGTGTAGGACATAGAATCCATCATTAAGGGAATCATTCGGTTACTGGATGCAGCAGAAGTCGGTCTTATGGCCGAAGGCGGCCCTGCCGCCCCTTGTCTTCTTGTCCCTGACCTCTCCACCCCTTGCTTGGTAGTAAAACATAGCACTTTCGAGAACATCCTTGATGTGGGTGTAATCCTTTTTGTGAATGTTCTTTGAGAGTCCAAGTAAAGAGCGTGGGAGAATCGGGGGTAGAGGATGATGAGGACGGCGCACCAGCCGCTGCGCAAAATAAGTACACCTCAAATTAATTAGCCTCCACCGTGCAAATGAATGATTGAAATCGAAGGAAGGATAGCAGCGTGGATGACTTACACGGGATGATAAGGCACGAGAATCGCCTCCTTGTCCTTATTGGCGAGCATGAAAGTGACGATGTAATCCCTCGCGTATTCACGGTGCTTTGCGCAGACTCCCAAGAAGCCCTCGTGCATGTAGTACGGGTCAGCGATACAGATATTAGATATCTGCTCAACCCTGATGATGTAGTTCATGTGCAAGGCATAAAGGCGGACAAACGTAAAATCCAGCTTCTTCACGTGAAACATGTCGAATATGTAATCGAATCGGAGGAAGAACTTATCCGCGGGGAAGCTGTCGATGTACGACATTTGCCGCGGAACATTAACCACGTAGAGCGGGTATCCTGGATCTTTCGAGGCGATGAGGCCTTTCTCTACCCGCAGCACATCGTCATGAAGTCTCCTTAGATCACCGAATCTGGCCCGTAGCGCTATTGCAGGTAGGATTGGTTGACCGGGGATATGCCATTTATTCGCATCGGGGATATCTATACGGTCCTGAAGCCGAGGCTGCTGGGGCGGCTGGATCATAGAATCAGCTTTTTTGCCTTTCCTCGCTCCCTTCCTAGACTTCTTTACTACCGGAAGGTCATCCATAATACATTGAGACGGCAATTCAGGCACCGACTCATGACGCTCAAACCCTGAGGAGGCGCCAGTATAGACATACTATTCAGCGCCATCGTCGTCCTCATCTTCATCCATGGCGACGTCATCAGTGACTAATGGAGCCTCCTCCTTACCCCGTCCGCTATCACCCAACCCGACACCCGACGCTAATTGGGTAGGTGGGGTGTTGATGTTCATACCTTGCTGAGACTGCGTGCTCGTGGGTGTGCTCCCGGCCACCTCCAGACGAAGCAGACTCTTTTGCCACAACAACACCCACCCATTGCAACAATCACCAAGACGCCGCGGTGTCTCGTCGTCATCCCCCGCTAGTATTGGAGGAGGCAAATTCTCGTGGCCCGGTTTGACACTGCTCCCCAAGAAGTCGGCAAGGGGAAAGTCCTCTGCATTTTTTTCTGGATTTTGCCTTGTCCAAGTGATAACACCCATCACCAAGGAAGTAAACAAATCTACAACCACCTGTTTTGCGACAGCTACCGCTGTTGCAACTGTTTGAGATGATTTCTTCTCAACCGCAATCTCAACCTTCTTGTCGATGTTTTCTTCAGTTAACCTCCGTCTTTCCTTTCTCTCCTCCGTGGTCTCACGGTAGTACTTCTTCCACGTGGCGCCGTTTCCGACACCGTGCACGCGTCCATATGACGGTCGAGTATCCACTGATTGTCGTTTCAATATGTTCAACGCCCGGTTGAATGGAGTGTCCCACTTGGGCCTCGCCAGTGCCTCAGGCTACGAGTCGCTTTCGGTCGCAATCCGGTGCTGCTCTCTCTGCAAAAGGCACAAGGATCGTTTACAAATATGACTAACGTGTGCAGTCAAATTGATCAGAAACTAAAATTACCAACAGTCTCATGAACTCCGTAATGACAGGTGTTGTCTCGTAAACCTTGTTCACTGGGTCCCAACGGTGCCAGGCCCTGAGGACATCACGCTCCTGCGGGACGGTGAAATCCGCCAAGGGGTGTGGGATGTCAAGACTCGTGGCTTTCGCGTCCTCCTTGGCCCATTTGGACCTCTTTCCGCTGTAACCACGGCTTCCGAGGTGGTGGCTCCCAATGTTCCTCTCGTGAAGCCCCTTCATGTACTAAGACTTTTTTGGCAGCTTCGGCCTCGCAAGCCTCCTTGAATATTTGAAACTGCTCTTCCGTGATTGTCGGATTATCCTTTACAATCTCGGAGTAGGGTTCCTTCTTGTCGATGATCTTTGCTTTCACTCGATTTTCCCAGGTGGCCAACGCGTTGCTAAACTTGGTCATGGCGTGTTTGTTTATCTTCTTCATTGCTGGGTCCTCATCTGGATCTTCATAATCCTTCTCATTCCGGCCCAGGAACAAGAATATTTGGTGAAACTTCTTTAGGAGGGAGCTCCTCATATTTTCTATCTTCGGTAGTTTCTCATCGCTGATGGTGGCGGTTGTCCGTACGATGCAGCCTATTTGATTGCCATAGCATCGACGCGCTTCCTCGGGCGCCTTTGGCTCAAAATTTCCGTTGTCCACCTCCGTGACCACTAGTCTAGTAGTCTTGAGTTTGTTAGGAAGCTGTTGCCTCTTTGCTTTCCGTTCTACACCGGCTCCGCTCCCCGAGGCAGCGCCGGTCTGAGTCTCAGCGCCGGTCTCAGTCTCAGCACCGGTCTCAGTCTCAGCACCGGTCTCAATGTCGGTCTGAGTCTCAGCGCCGGTCTCAGTCTCAGCACCGGTTTGCGTGTGGGTCTCAGTCCCCGATGCCACCGGTTGATCATCGGCAAGGCTAAAAAATTCGTCTGCCGCCCAGTAGACGTCGTCGCAATCACCAGAACCCTGTCCTTCATCGTTGCTAGCCATGTTTCCTACGATTAAATCTAGTAAATTAATTCTAGACCTAATAAAATGAATAATGACATACAAAAGGCCTATGTTTTGTAGGAACGTTGACTCCTTCCTGGTGCGGCAAATCCCGGGCACTCGATATGTCCTAGTTTGTAGCACAAGTCATGCCGAAATTCACGGAAAATTTCGGCATGACCTTTGCTAAAAAGTGGACAAATCGAGAACCTAAAATTTGCCAGAATGGAAATGAATCTACATTCCGGCAAAACATATATAGGCCACTCAGCTTCATTCAAACAACAAAGCAACTTGGGCACAAACAACATGACCACTTCAATGAAAAGATATAATCAACAATAAAGGTCTAGGAAGGGATCATCTTTAAAATAAGACTTGCCTAAATAACCTAGATAATTAACCTAATTAAACTAGTTAACCTGACTAGTTCTCTGTCAAAGCCCTAACTAAATTTTTGCACTAACCTAGGTAATTAACCTAATTAAACTAGTTAACCTAACTACTTCTCTATCAAAGCCCTAACTAAATTTTTGCCCTAACCTAGATAATTAACATAATTAAACTACCTAACCTATGCATGAGAGAGAGAGGAGGGGTGGGGGCTTACAGAGGATGGCTCCGGTGGTGGCGAGGGAGGCAGGGGCGTCTCCGGTGACGGCGAGGGAGGCAGTTGTGGCGAGGGAGGATCCGGTGGCGTCGACGGCGGCTCCGGTGGCGTTGATGAGGCCCGCGGCTCCGGTGGCGTCGATGGCGCATGGCTCTGGTGGCTCCGAGGCGTCGATGTCGGCAGGAGAAGGCGGCGAAGTGGGGCGACGGTGAATCGGGGAGATGGCGGCGGGGTGGGTCGAGAGATTTGGGGGGCAAGTGGTGGCCGGGGGGAACGGTTTTTTGGTTAAGTCAAAACTAGCGGTAGCGCGTTTCGCAGAATGCGTTATAGCTAAGGTAGCTATAGCGCTTTTTCCAAAATGCGCTACTGCTATACATATGTAATTTTCTCTCTTTTTTATTTCCTTTTCTGTTTCTATAGCGGGGGTCCTGGAAACGCGCTGCAGCTGCATTAGCTACATCGCCTCTTACTAACACACGCTACAGCTAAGCCTTTCTTTGTTTTTTCGCTTTTTCATTTATTTTGCTTTACATTTTATTTTTTTTCTTTCTCCTTTTTCTGTTTCTTTCATTTACTTTTCTATTTGTTTTTCATTTTATTTTATTTCCATTAGCAGTAGCGCTGTTATAGGGAAACGCACTGCTACTCATGCCTTAGCTGTAGCGCGCTGCCTGCAAGGCCGCTACTGCTATGCGTAGCCCATCATTCCAGCAATGGGAACATTAGTAGTAGCATTTTTACGGGCACACGCGCTACTACTAGAATCATATCTGCAGTGAGGTTTCTTCTAAACCGCTACTGCTATCTAGCACTAGCGCCCTTTTTTAACCCGCGTTGTTGCTAAATTTTTGTGTATAAGGTTTTCCTTAGTAGTGCTCGTGGGACCCTCGTGGCTCCACCAACCTACTTATTCCTCCTATATATACCTACGTACCCTGAAAACATCCAGGAGCACCACGAAAACCTAATTCCACCGCCGCAACCTTCTGTACCCGTGAGATCCCATCTTGGGGCCTTTTCCGGCGCTCCGCCGGAGGGGGCATTGATCACGGAGGGCTTCTACATCAACACCATAGCCTCTCCGATGATGTGTGAGTAGTTTACCTCAGACCTTCGGGTCCATAGTTATTAGCTAGATGGCTTCTTCTCTCTCTTTGGATCTCAATACAAAGTTCTCCTCGATTCTCTTGGAGATCTATTCGATGTAATCTTTTTTTGCGGTGTGTTTGTCGAGATCTGATGAATTGTGGTTTTACGATCAAGATTATCTATGAACAATATTTGAATCTTCTCTGAATTCTTTTATGTATGATTGGTTATCTTTGCAAGTATCTTCGAATTTTCAGTTTGGTTTGGCCTACTAGATTGATCTTTCTTGCAATGGGAGAAGTGCTTAGCTTTGGGTTCAATCTTGCGGTGCTCGATCCCAGTGACAGTAGGGGAAACGACACGTATTTTATTGTTGCCATCGAGGATACAAAGATGGGGTTTATATCATATTGCCTGAGATTATCCCTACATAATGTCATCTTGCTTAAAGCGTTACTCCGTTCTTATGAACTTAATACTCTAGATGGATGCCGGATAGCAGTCGATGTGTGGAGTAATAGTAGTAGATGCAGGCAGGAGTCGGTCTACTTGTCACGGACGTGATGCCTATATACATGATCATACCTAGATATTCTCATAACTATGCTCAATTCTATCAATTGCTCGACAATAATTTGTTCACCCACCGTAATACTTATGCTATCTTGAGAGAAGCCACAAGTGAAACCTATGCCCCCCGGGTCTATCTTCCATCATATTAATCTCCCGTCAACTAGATATTTCTGGCACCGTTTATTTTTCAATCTTTACTTCAATCTATATCATAAAAATACCAAAAATATTTATCTTATTATTATTATCTTTATTAGATCTCACTCTTGCAAGTGGTCGTGAAGGGATTGACAACCCCTTTATCGCGTTTGTTGTGAGGTTCTTATTTGTTTGTGTAGGTACGAGGTGACTCACATGTGGTCTCCTACTGGATTAATACCTTGGTTCTCAAAAACTGAGGGAAATACTTACGCTGCTTTGCTACATCACCCTTTCCTCTTCAAGGGAAAACCAACGCATGATCAAGAGGTAGCAACAACTCTGATGGAGGTTGAGGTAACCCCAGACAACCAGGAGTAGCACAAGGCAGAGGTAGCTAAGTTCCGCGATGAGATAGCACAAGCCAAGGCGGAATTGGCAGCAAAAAATGCCAAGATGGCTGCAGAGCGGGCCATTTTAAGTGCCCAAGCACAGCGGATTCAAGCAGATTCATACCGGCTCACGGTGGATCAGAATGCATCAAACAAAGTTTTGAGGAGAAAATACCGGAGTCGTCTGCCCTTGGTTTATGAGTCAAGGGACCTCTTAAACACCCCTGGAGCCGGGGCCAGTAACCCACCGGTGATGAATCGGATGACTGAAGCGCCAGGCGGTGGGATGCCGGGTAAGCCGCGCGAGACAGGTTCTCCATATATGAACAACACCCCGCCTCAATGATAACCCACAAGTATAGGGGATCAATTGTAGCCTCTTTCGATAAGTAAGAGTGTCGAACCCAACGAGGAGCTAAAGGTAGAACAAATATTCCCTCAAGTTCTATCGACCACCGATACAACTCTACGCACACTTGACATTTGCTTTACCAGAAACAAGTGTGAAACTAGAAGTACTTTATAGGTGTTGTTGGATAGGTATGCAAGATAATAAAGAGCAAGTAAATATAAAGTAGGGGCTGTTTAGATGAAGACACAACTAAATTAGTTTTAGTAAAGAGCTTTTGTCAACAAGAAGGTTATTTGTCCCTAGGCAATCGATAACTAGACCGGTAATCATTATTGCAATTTTATTTGAGGGAGAGGCATAAGCTAACATACTTTCTCTACTTGGATCATATGCACTTATGATTGGAACTCTAGTAAGCATCCGCAACTACTAAAGATTCATTAAGGTAAAACCCAACCATAGCATTAAATCATCAAGTCCCCTTTATCCCATACGCAAACAACCTACTTACTCGGGTTTGTGCTTCTGTCACTCACGCCACACACCATAAGCAAATCATAAACATATTGCAAACCCTACAGAGGGAATCCCTCATGCTTGCGCGACACAGAGAGCACCATAGGACAGCACCAATAATAAAACATACAACTCAAACGAATCACGATCATCAAATAGCCATTAGGACAAAACAGATCTACTCAAACATCATAGGATAGCCATACATCATTGGGAAATAATATATAACATTGAGCACCATGTTTAAGTAGAGATTACAGCGGGTAAGAGAGAGGTTACACCGCTGCATAGAGGGGGGAGAGTTGGTGATGATGGCGGTGAAGTTGTTGGTGAAGATCGCGGTGATGATGATGGCCCCCGGTGGCACTCTGGTGCCACCGGAAGCGAGGGGGAGAGAGCCCCCCTCCTTCTTCTTCTTCCTTGACCTCCTCCCTAGATGGGAGAAGGGTTTCCCCTCTGGTCCATGGCCTCCATGGCGTGGGAGGGGCGAGAGCCCCTCTGAGATTGGATCTATCTCTCTGTCTCTCTTTGGTTCTGCGTTCTCAGATTCTTCCCTTTCACTGTTTCTTATATTCCCGGAGATCCATAACTCCGATTGGGCTGAAATTTTAACACAATCTCTATCCAGAAATTAGCTTTCTTGCAGAGAAAGAAGGGCTCCGACTGCCTTACGGGGTGGCCACGAGGGTCAGGGGCGCGCCTGACACCCTGGGGCGCCCCCCTACCTCGTGCCCCCCTCGGGCACCGTCTCGCGATGATTCCACTTCCCAAAATTCATAAATATTCCAAAATAAATCTCCGTCAGTTTTTATTCCGTTTGGTATGGGTTTTCTGCGAAACAAAAAACATGCAACAAACAGGAACTGGCACTGGGCACTGGATCAATATGTTAGTCCCAAAAATAGTATAAAAAGTTGCCAAAAGTATATGAAAGTTGAATAATATTGGCATGGAACAATCAAAAATTATAGATACGATGGAGACGTATCAGCATCCCCAAGCTTAATTCCTGCTCGTCCTCGAGTAGGTAAATGATAAAAAATAATTTTTGATGTGGAATGCTACCTAGCATAATCTTGATCATATGTCTAATCATGGCAAGAATATTAAGACACGAGTGATTCAAAGCAATAATCTATCCTTTGACATAAAAATAATAATACTTCAAGTATACCAACAAAGCAATTATGTCTTATTGAAATAACATAGCCAAAGAAATCTCATCCCTACAAAATCATATAGTCTGGCTATGCTCCATCTTCACCACACAAAGCATTCACATCATGCACAACCCCGATGACAAGCCAAGCAATTGTTTCATACTTTTGACGTTCTCAAACCTTTTCAACTTTCACGCAATACATGAGCATGAGCCATGGACATAGCACTATAGGTAGAATAGAATGGTGGTTGTGGAGAAGACAAAAAGGGAAAGATAGTCTCACATCAACTAGGTGTATCAACGGGCTATGGAGATGCCCATCAAGAGATATCAATGCGAGTGAGTAGGGATTGCCATGCAACAGATGCACTAGAGCTATAAGTATGAAAGCTCAAACTGAAATTAAGTGGGTGTGCATCCAACTTGCTTGCTCATGAAGACCTAGGGCATTTGAGGAAGCCCATCGTTGGAATATACAAGCCAAGTTCTATAATGAAAATTCCCACTAGTATATGAAAGTGATAACTCAAGAGACTCTCTATATGAAGAACATGGTGCTACTTTGAAGCACAAGTGTGGTAAAAGGATAGTAACATTGTCCCCCCTTTTTTTTATTTGGCCTTTCTTTTTTTGGCCTTTCTTCTTTTTTTGGGACAATGCTCTATTAATGATGATCATCACACTTTTATTTACTTACAACTCAATATTACAACTCGATACAAGAACAAAGATATGACTCTATATGAATGCCTCTGGCGGTGTACCGGGATGTGCAATGATCTAGCGTAGCAATGACATAAAAAACGGACAAGCCATGAAAACATCATGCTAGCTATCTTACGATCATGCAAAGCAATATGACAATAAATGCTCAAGTTATGTATATGATGATGATGGAAGTTGCATGGCAATATATCTTGGAATGGCTATGGAAATGCCATAATAGGTAGGTATGGTGGCTGTTTTGTGGAAGGTATATGGTGGGTTTATGGTACCGGTGAAAGTTGCACGGTACTAGAGAGGCTAGCAATGATGGAAGGGTGAGAGCGCGTATAATCCATGGACTCAACATTAGTCATAAAGAACTCACATACTTATTGCAAAAATCTATTAGTAATCGAAACAAAGTACTACGCGCAAGCTCCTAGGGGGATAGATTGGTAGGAAAAGACCATCGCTCGTCCCCGACCGCCACTCATAAGGAAGACAATCAATAAACACCTCATGCTCCGACTTCGTTACATAACGGTTCACCATACGTGCATGCTACGAGACTTGCAAACCTCAACACAAGTATTTCTCAATTTTACAATTACTCGGCTAGCATGACTCTAATATCACCATCTTTATATCGCAAAACTATTGCAAGGAATCAAACATATCATATTCAGTGATCTCCAAGTTTATGTAGGATTTTATGACTAACCATGTGAATGACCAGTTCCTGTCATCTCTCTAAATAGATATAAGTGAAGCACATGAAGCATTCTATAAAGCCATACTCAAAAGATATAAGTGAAGTTCAATGAGCATTCTATAAATCAACCAAGGACTATCTCATACCAGCATGGTGCATAAAAATAAAAATAAAAACCTAAATGCAAAAGACGCTCCAAGACTTGCACATATCACATGAACGAAACGAATCTGAAAACATACCGATATTTGTTCAAGAAAGAGGGGATGCCTCCCCAGCATCCCCAAGCTTAGACGCTTGAGTCTCCTTGAATATTTACTTGGGGTGCCTCGGGCATCCCCAAGCTTGAGCTCTTGCCTCTCTTCCTTATTCTCACATCGAGACCTTCTCGATCATCGAACACTTCATCCACACAAAACTTCAACAGAAAACTCGGTAAGATCCGTTAGTATAATAAAGCAAATCACTACTCTAAGTAATGTTTCAAACCAATTCATATTTTGTTTTTGCATTGTGTCTACTATAATATAACTTTTTCATGGCTTAATCCACTGATATAAATTGATAGTTTCATAAAAACAAGCAAACTATGCATCAAAAACTGAATCTGTCTAAAACAGAACAGTTTGTAGAGATATGAATATTCACCATACTTATGATACTTGAAAAATTCTACAAAAATTAGGAAAAATAAAAAATTTGTATAGGAAGATAGTGCAAAAAGAATCAGAACCATTTGACGTTCCATCTAAAATGTAAAATCGCGCACTACAGCCAAAGTTTCTGTCCTGCACCGTACAAACCATCAAGCAAATGTAAACATCCTAAAGGAAAACCTTGGCACATTATTTTTATAATACAATGAAATTGTACAAGGGGATAATTATTTTTATTGAAAAGTTTCTGTAATCAATATTCACAAAGTTTCCGTGAGCATGAACAAAGTTCAAGGCTAGCTCCCACTTCAACAATGCTTGTCTTTCTCACTTTCGCTTTCCTTTTTGAAAAAGTTTTGGGTTCCCCTCTTTATTTTTATTGTTTTTAAACTATATGAAAGCACTGAAAAGAAATAAATGACTCTCTAAAACTTCCGGTTGTCTCCCTGGCAGCGCTTTCTTTAAAGCCATTAAGCTAGGCATATAGTGCTCAAGCAATGAATCCACCCGGATCCCAAGGTATATCAAAGCCAATTTTAATTAACAATGATTCGTAATTTATTAGTGAGCACAAAGCAACATATATCAAGCAATGACGAAGTCTAACTCCCTTCCTATGCATCGGCATGTCATAAAATAACAATTCATGCACACCTAGTAAAGGCCAAATGCATAGTATAAACAGTTTCTTGCAATTTTATCATGTTGGAAACATAGAGAGGTGGAGATATAGTTCCTCTCTCATAATAATTGCAAGTAGGAGCAGCAAGCACATGCATATTATATTCATCAAAATAATCATGTGCAACGGTAAAAGGCAACCCATCAATGTAATCCTTAATAAGTGCAAACTTCTCTGATATAGTGTAATCGGGAGAACTCAAAAAGATAATAGGACTATCATGTGTGGGTGCAATAGCAACAATTTCATGTTTAACATAAGGAACTATAGCAAGTTCATCTCCATAAGCATCATTCATATTGGCATCTTGGCCACAAGCATAGTAAGCATCATCAAAAAGGGATATTTCAAGAGAATCAATGGGATCATAACAGTCATCATAGCAATCATCCTTCGGTAAGCATGAAGGGGAATTAAACAATGTATGAGTTGAAGAGTTACTCTCATTAGAAGGTGGGCACGGGTGATCAATCCACTCTTCCTCCTTTTGTTCTTCGCTCTCCTCCTCATCTTTTTCATCCAATGAGCTCACAGTGCCATCAACTTCTTCTTCCATAGACTCCTGCAAAATATTAGTCTCTTCTTGGACAGCGGAGAATTCCTCAATATATTGTTTAACATAGGTATTAGAAGCATAATTCTCATAACAATATTTAAGTATAGCAAAAAAATTAGATTTGTGAAAAGTAGCATCATACTTTTCAATCAAACAAGAAATTTCATAAGTGTTGGGGAACGTAGTAATTTCGAAAATTTTCCTACGCACACGCAAGATCATGGTGATGCATAGCAACGAGGGGGGGAGTATTGTCTACGTACCAACGCAGACCGACTGCGGAAGCGATCTCACAACGTAGAGGAAGTAGTCGTACGTCTTCTTCCTGATCCGACCGATCCAAGCACCGTTACTCCGGCACCTCTGAGTTCTTAGCACACGTTCATCTCGATGACGATCCTCAGGCTCCAATCCAGCAAAGCGTCGAGGAAGAGTTCCGTCAGCACAACGGCGTGGTGACGATCTTGATGTACTACCGACGCAGGGCTTCGCCTAAGCTCTACAACGATATGACCGAGGTGGAATTTGGTGGCAGGGGGCACCGCACACGGCTAAGGAACGATCAACAATGATCAACTTGTGTGTCTATGGGGTGCCCCCTGCCCCCGTATATAAAGGAGCAGGGGGAGGGGTTCGGCCGGCTTGGGAGAGAGGCGCAGGGGGAGTCCCACTCCTACCGGGAGTAGGACTCCCCCCCAATCCTATTCCTAATAGGACTCTTCAAAGAGAAGAGAGAAGAGAGGGGGGCCGGCCCCTTCTCCTAGTCCTAATAGGACTAGGGAAGGGGGGAGGCGCGCAGCCCTTGTGGGCAGCCCCTTTTCACTTTTCCACTAAGGCCCAATAGGCCCATTTGCCTCCCGGGGGGTTCCGGTAACCCTCCCGGTATTCCGGTAAAATCCCGATTTCACCCGGAACACTTCGGGTGTCCAAACATAGGCTTCCAATATATCAATCTTTACGTCTTGACCATTTCGAGACTCCTCGTCATGTCCGTGATCACATCCGGGACTCCGAACAACCTTCGGTACATCAAAATGCATAAACTCATAATAACTGTCATCGTAACGTTAAGCGTGCGGACCCTACGGTTCGAGAACAATGTAGACATGACCGAGACACGTCTCCGGTCAATAACCAATAGCGGGACCTGGATGCCCATATTGGCTCCTACATATTCTACGAAGATCTTTATCGGTCAGACCGCATAACAACATACCTTGTTCCCTTTGTCATCGGTATGTTACTTGCCCGAGATTCGATCGTCGGTATCCAATACCTAGTTCAATCTCGTTACCGGAAAGTCTCTTTACTCGTTCCGTAATACATCATCTCACAACTAACATATTAGTTGCAGTGCTTGCAAGGCTTATGTGATGTGCATTACCGACAGGGCCCAGAGATACCTCTCCGACACTCGGAGTGACAAACCCTAATCTCGAAATACGCCAACCCAACATCTACCATTGGAGACACCTGTAGTACTCCTTTATAATCACCCAGTTATGTTGTGACATTTGGTAGCACCCAAAGTATTCCTCCGGTACACGGGAGTTGCATAATCTCATAGTTATAGGAACATGTATAAGTCATGAAGAAAGCAATAGCAACATACTAAACGATCGGGTGCTAAGCTAATGGAATGGGTCATGTCAATCAGATCATTCAACTAATGATGTGACCTCGTTAATCAAATAACAACTCTTTGTTCATGGTTAGGAAACATAACCATCTTTGATTAACGAGCTAGTCAAGTAGAGGCATACTAGTGACACTCTGTTGGTCTATGTATTCACACATGTATTATGTTTCCGGTTAATACAATTCTAGCATGAATAATAAACATTTATCATGATATAAGGAAATAAATAATAACTTTATTATTGCCTCTAGGGCATATTTCCTTCAGTCTCCCACTTGCACTAGAGTTAATAATCTAGATTACACAGTAATGATTCTAACACCCATGGAGCCTTGGTGCTGATCATCTTTTGCTCGTGGAAGAGGCTTAGTCAACGGGTCCGCAACATTCAGATCTGTATGTATCTTGCAAATCTCTATGTCTCCCACCTGGACTAAATCCCGGATGGAGTTGAAGCGTCTCTTGATGTGTTTGGTCCTCTTGTGAAATCTGGATTCCTTTGCCAAAGCAATTGCACCAGTATTGTCACAAAAGATTTTCATTGGACCCGATGCACTAGGTATGACACCTAGATCGGATATGAACTCCTTCATCCAGACTCCTTCGTTTGCTGCTTCCGAAGCAGCTATGTACTCCGCTTCACATGTAGATCCCGCTACGACGCTTTGTTTAGAACTGCAACAACTGACAGCTCCATCGTTTAAAGTAAACACGTATCCGGTTTGCGATTTAGAATCGTCCGGATCAGTGTCAAAGCTTGCATCAACGTAACCTCTTACGGTGAGCTCTTTGTCACCTCCATATACGAGAAAGATATCCTTAGTCCTTTTCAGGTATTTCAGGATGTTCTTGACCGCTGTCCAGTGATCCACTCCTGGATTACTTTGGTACCTCCCTGCTAAACTTATAGCAAGGCACACATCAGGTCTGGTACACAGCATTGCATACATGATAGAGCCTATGGCTGAAGCATAGGGAACATCTTTCATTTTCTCTCTATCTTCTGCAGTGGTCGGGCATTGAGTCTGACTCAACTTCACACCTTGTAACACAGGCAAGAACCCTTTCTTTCCTTGATCCATTTTGAACTTCTTCAAAATCTAGTCAAGGTATGTGCTTTGTGAAAGTCCAATTAAGCGTTTTGATCTATCTCTATAGATCTTTATGCCTAATATGTAAGCAGCTTCCCCGAGGTCTTACATCGAAAAAAATTTATTCAAGTATCCCTTTATGCTATCCAGAAATTCTATATCATTTCCAATCAGCAATATGTCATCCACATATAATATCAGAAATGCTACAGAGCTCCCACTCACTTTCTTGTAAATACAGGCTTCTCCGAAAGTCTGTATAAAGCCAAATGCTTTGATCACACTATCAAAGCGTTTATTCCAACTCCGAGATGCTTGCACCAGTCCATAAATGGATCGCTGGAGTTTGCACACTTTGTTAGCTCCCTTTGGATCGACAAAACCTTCTGGTTGCATCATATACAACTCTTCTTCCAGAAATCCATTCAGGAATGCAGTTTTGACATCCATTTGCCATATTTCATAATCATAAAATGCGGCAATTGCTAACATGATTCTGACGGATTTAAGCATTGCTACGGGTGAGAAGGTCTCATCGTAGTCAACCCCTTGAACTTGTCGAAAACCTTTTGCGACAAGTCGAGCTTTATAGACAGTAATATTACCGTCAGCGTCAGTCTTTTTCTTGAAGATCCATTTATTCTCAATTGCTTGCCGATCATCGGGCAAGTCAACCAAAGTCCATACTTTGTTCTCATACATGGATCCCATCTCAGATTTCATGGCCTCAAGCCACTTTGCGGAATCTGGGCTCACCATCGCTTCTTCATAGTTCATAGGTTCATCATGATCTAGTAGCATGACTTCCAGAACTGGATTACCGTACCACTCTGGTGCGGATCTCACTCTGGTTGATCTACGTGGTTCAGTAGTATCTTGCCCTGAAGTTTCATGATCATCATCATTAGCTTCCTCACTAATTGGTATAGGTGTCGCAGAAATAGTTTTCTGTGATGTACTATTTTCCAATAAGGGAGCAGGTACAGTTACCTCGTCAAGTTCTACTTTCCTCCCACTCACTTCTTTCGAGAGAAACTCCTTCTCTAGAAATGATCCATTCTTAGCAACGAATGTCTTGCCTTCGGATCTGTGATAGAAGGTATACCCAACAGTTTCCTTTGGGTATCCTATGAAGACACATTTCTCCGCTTTGGGTTCGAGCTTATCAGGTTGAAGTTTTTTCGCATAAGCATCGCAGCCCCAAACTTCAAGAAACGACAACTTTGGTTTCTTGCCAAATCATAGTTCATAAGGCATCGTCTCAACGGATTTTGATGGTGCCCTATTTAACGTGAATGCGGCCGTCTCTAAAGCATAACCCCAAAACGATAGCGGTAAATCAGTAAGAGACATCATAGATCGCACCATATCTAGTAAAGTACGATTACGACGTTCGGACACACCATTACGCTGTGGTGTTCCGGGTGGCGTGAGTTGCGAAACTATTCCACAATTTTTCAAATGTATACCAAACTCGTAACTCAAATATTCTCCTCCACGATCAGATCGTAGAAACTTTATTTTCTTGTTACGATGATTTTCAACTTCACTCTAAAATTCCTTGAACTTTTCAAATGTTTCAGACTTATGTTTCATTAAGTAGATATACCCATATCTGCTTAAATCATCTGTGAAGGTGAGAAAATAACGATATCCGCCACGAGCCTCAATATTCATCGGACCACATACATCGGTATGTATGATTTCCAATAAATCTGTTGCTCTCTCCATAGTACCGGAGAACGGTGTTTTAGTCATCTTGCCTATGAGGCACGGTTCGCAAGTACCAAGTGATTCATAATCAAGTGATTCCAAAAGCCCATCAGTATGGAGTTTCTTCATGTGCTTTACACCGATATGACCTAAACGGCAGTGCCACAAATAAGTTGCACTATCATTATCAACTCTGCATCTTTTGGCTTCTACATTATGAATATGTGTATCACTACTATCGAGATTCAATAAGAATAGACCACTCTTCAAGGGTGCATGACCATAAAAGATATTACTCATATAAATAGAACAACCATTATTCTCTGATTTAAATGAATAACCGTCTCGCATCAAACAAGATCCAGATATAATGTTCATGCTCAATGCTGGCACCAAATAACAATTATTTAGGTCTAATATTAATCCCGAAGGTAGATGTAGAGGTAGCGTGCCGACCGCGATCACATCGACTTTGGAACTGTTTCCCACGCGCATCGTCACCAAGTCCTTTGCTAGCGTCCGCTTATTCCGTAGTCCCTGTTTCGAGTTGCAAATATTAGCAACAGAACCAGTATCAAATACCCAGGTGCTACTGCGAGCTCTAGTAAGGTACACATCAATAACATGTATATCACATATACCTTTGTTCACCTTGCCATCCTTCTTATCCGCCAAATACTTGGGGCAGTTCCGCTTCCAGTGACTAGTCTGCTTGCAGTAGAAGCACTGAGTTTCAGGCTTAGGTCCAGACTTGGGTTTCTTCTCCTGAGCAGCAACTTGCTTGCTGTTCTTCTTGAAGTTCCCCTTCTTCTTCCCTTTGCCCTTTTTCTTGAAACCAGTGGTTTTGTTAACCATCAACACTTGATGCTCCTTCTTGATTTCTACCTCCGCAGCTTTCAGCATTGTGAAGAGCTCGGGAATAGTCTTGTTCATCCCTTGCATATTATAGTTCATCACGAAGCTCTTGTAGCTTGGTGGCAGTGATTGGAGAATTCTCTCAATGACGCAATCATCTGGAAGATTAACTCCCATCTAAATCAAGTGATTATTATACCCAGACATTTTGAGTATATGCTCACTTACAGAACTGTTCTCCTCCATCTTGCAGCTATAGAACTTATTGGAGACTTCATATCTCTCAATTCGGGCATTTGCTTGAAATATTAACTTCAACTCCTGGAACATCTCATATGCTCCATGATGTTCAAAACGTCGTTGAAGTCCCGATTCTAAGCCGTAAAGCATGGCACACTGAACTATCGAGTAGTCATCAGCTTTGCTCTGCCAGACGTTCATAACATCTGGCGTTGCTCCAGCAGCAGGCCTGGCACCCAGCGGTGCTTCCAGGACGTAATTCTTCTGTGCAGCAATAAGGATAATCCTCAGGTTACGGACCCAGTCCGTGTAATTGCTACCATCATCTTTCAACTTTGCTTTCTCAAGGAACGCATTAAAATTCAACGGAACAACAGCACGAGCCATCTATCTACAATCAACATAAACAAGCAAGATACTATCGGGTACTAAGTTCATGATAAGTTTAAGTTTAGTTAATCAAATTACTTAGGAACTCCCACTTAGATAGACATCCCTCTAATCCTCTAAGTGATCACGTGATCCAAATCAACTAAACCATAACCGATCATCACGTGAGATGGAGTAGTTTTCAATGGTGAACATCGTCATGTTGATCATATCTACTATATGATTCACGCTCGACCTTTCGGTCTCTGTGTTCCGAGGCCATATCTGCATATGCTAGGCTCGTCAAGTTTAACCTGAGTATTCTGCGTGTGCAAAACTGGCTTGCACCCGTTGTAGATGGACGTATAGCTTATCACACCCGATCATCACGTGGTGTCTGGGCACGACGAACTTTGGCAACGGTGCATACTCAGGGAGAACACTTCTTGATAATTTAGTGAGAGATCATCTTATAATGCTACCGTTAATCAAAGCAAGATAAGATGCATAAAAGGGTAAACATCACATGCAATCAATATAAGTGATATGATATGGCCATCATCATCTTGTGCTTGTGATCTCCATCTCCGAAGCACCGTCATGATCACCATCGTCACCGGCGTGACACCTTGATCTCCATCGTAGCATCGTTGTCGTCTCGCCAATCTTATGCTTCCATGACTATCACTACCGCTTAGTAATAAAGTAAAGCATTACATCGCGATTTCATTGCATACAATAAAGCGACAACCATATGGCTCCTGCCAGTTGCCGATAACTCGGTTACAAAACATGATCATCTCATACAATAAAATCAGCATCATGCCTTGACCATATCACATCACAACATGCCCTGCAAAAACAAGTTAGACGTCCTCTACTTTGTTGTTGCAAGTTTTACGTGGCTGCTACGGGCTTAAGTAAGAATTCATCTCACCTACGCATCAAAAACCACAACGATAGTTCGTCAAATAGACTCCGTTTTAACCTTCTCAAGGACCGGGCGTAGTCACACTTGGTTCAACTAAAGTTGGAGAGACAGTCTTCCGCAAGCCATCTATGTGCAAAGCACGTCGAGGGAACCGGTCTCGCGTAAGAGTACGCGTAAGGTTGGTCCGGATCGTCTCGTCCAACAATACCGCCGAACCAAAGTATGACATGCTGGTAGGCAGTATGACTTGTATCACCCACAACTCACTTGTGTTCTACTCGTGCAAATAACATCAAACCATAAAACCTAGGCTCTGATACCACTGTTGGGGAACGTAGTAATTTCGAAAATTTTCCTACGCACACGCAAGATCATGGTGATGCATAGCAACGAGGGGGAGAGTATTGTCTACGTACCAACGCAGACCGACTGCGGAAGCGATCTCACAACATAGAGGAAGTAGTCGTACGTCTTCTTCCCGATCCGACCGATCCAAGCACCGTTACTCCGGCACCTCCGAGTTCTTAGCACACGTTCAGCTCGATGACGATCCTCGGGCTCCAATCCAGCAAAGCGTCGAGGAAGAGTTCCGTCAGCACAACGGCGTGGTGACGATCTTGATGTACTACCGACGCAGGGCTTCGCCTAAGCTCTACAACGATATGACCGAGGTGGAATTTGGTGGCAGGGGGCACCGCACACGGCTAAGGAACGATCAACAATGATCAACTTGTGTGTCTATGGGGTGCCCCCTGCCCCCGTATATAAAGGAGCAGGGGGAGGGGTTCGGCCGGCTTGGGAGAGAGGCGCAGGGGGAGTCCCACTCCTACCGGGAGTAGGACTCCCACCCAATCCTATTCCTAATAGGACTCTTCAAAGAGAAGAGAGAAGAGAGGGGGGGCGGCCCCTTCTCCTAGTCCTAATAGGACTAGGGAAGGGGGGAGGCGCGCAGCCCTTGTGGGCATCCCCTTTTCACTTTTCCACTAAGGCCCAATAGGCCCATTTGCCTCCCGGGGGGTTCCGGTAACCCTCCCGGTATTCCGGTAAAATCCCGATTTCACCCGGAACACTTCCGGTGTCCAAACATAGGCTTCCAATATATCAATCTTTATGTCTCGACCATTTTGAGACTCCTCGTCATGTCCGTGATCCCATCCGGGACTCCGAACAACCTTCGGTACATCAAAATGCATAAACTCATAATAACTGTCATCGTAACGTTAAGCGTGCGGACCCTACGGTTCGAGAACAATGTAGACATGACCGAGACACGTCTCCGGTCAATAACCAATAGCAGGACCTGGATGCCCATATTGGCTCCTACATATTCTACGAAGATCTTTATCGGTCAGACCGCATAACAACATACGTTGTTCCCTTTGTCATCGGTATGTTACTTGCCCGAGATTCGATCGTCGGTATCCAATACCTAGTTCAATCTGATTACCGGCAAGTCTCTTTACTCGTTCCGTAATACATCATCTCACAACTAACATATTAGTTGCAGTGCTTGCAAGGCTTATGTGATGTGCATTACCGAGAGGGCCCAGAGATACCTCTCCGACACTCGGAGTGACAAACCCTAATCTCGAAATACGCCAACCCAACATCTACCATTGGAGACACCTGTAGTACTCCTTTATAATCACCCAGTTATGTTGTGACGTTTGGTAGTACCCAAAGTATTCCTCCGGTAAACGGGAGTTGCATAATCTCATAGTTATAGGAACATGTATAAGTCATGAAGAAAGCAATAGCAACATACTAAACGATCGGGTGCTAAGCTAATGGAATGGGTCATGTCAATCAGATCATTCAACTAATGATGTGACCTCGTTAATCAAATAACAACTCTTTGTTCATGGTTAGGAAACATAACCATCTTTGATTAACGAGCTAGTCAAGTAGAGGCATACTAGTGACACTCTGTTGGTCTATGTATTCACACATGTATTATGTTTCCGGTTAATACAATTCTAGCATGAATAATAAACATTTATCATGATATAAGGAAATAAATAATAACTTTATTATTGCCTCTAGGGAATATTTCCTTCAATAAGCACCCTCAAAAGCAACAAATTCTTCAATTTGTTGAACATCATAGTAACTATAAACACCTTTAGCATAATAAGATAAGATTCCATTATCAATAAACTCACATTGGTAGGGAAGGTGTTTCTTAGGGTTTTCAGAACAACAAGTAAAATCATATATTTCACATAAATTCCAAGCATAGCATTGCAAACGTTGAATTTGACCCCATAATAGTTTCCCTTTTTCAGATATACGGTGTCGCACATAACAAGCATGCTCATCTAAAGATTTGCCCTCAACTAAGCTAGTTGGGGTTTCAGCCCGAGCACATAGGGATCGAAGATGATCCAAGTAATAAGCTTCAGCAGTGTGATAGATTTTGATTGGTCCTTCTACCATTGGTTCAGTAGGTACAACTAATTTTTTTGGTATTTTGCGTTTCCTACCCATAACTGAAGATAGGAAACAACCAAGAACAGCAAATAAAAATTACTTAGTGATAAAGCAAACAACCACACACGAGAATATTCACCCCACGCTATTGCTCCCCGGCAACGGCGCCAGAAAAAGGTCTTGATAACCCACAAGTATAGGGGATCAATTGTAGCCTCTTTCGATAAGTAAGAGTGTCGAACCCAATGAGGAGCTAAAGGTACAACAAATATTTCCTCAAGTTCTATCAACCACCGATACAACTCTACGCACACTTGACGTTTGCTTTACCGGAAACAAGTATGAAACTAGAAGTACTTTGTAGGTGTTGTTGGATAGGTATGCAAGATAATAAGGAGCAAGTAAATATAAAGTAGGGGCTGTTTAGATGAAGACACAACTAAATTAGTTTTAGTAAAGAGCTTTTGTCAACAAGAAGGTTATTTGTCCCTAGGCAATCGATAACTAGACCGGTAATCATTATTGCAATTTTAATTGAGGGAGAGGCATAAGCTAACATACTTTCTCTACTTGGATCATATGCACTTATGATTGGAACTCTAGCAAGCATCCGCAACTACTAAGGATTCATTAAGGTAAAACCCAACCATAGCATGAAAGCATCAAGTCCCCTTTATCCCATACACAAACAACCTACTTACTCGGGTTTGTGCTTCTGTCACTCACGCCACACACCATAAGCAAATCATAAACATATTGCAAACCCTACAGCGGGAATCCCTCACGCTTGCGCGACACGGAGAGCACCATAGGACAGCACCAATAATAAAACATACAACTCAAACCAATCACGATCATCAAATAGCCATTAGGACAAAACAGATCTACTCAAACGTCATAGGATAGCCATACATCATTGGGAAATAATATATAGCATTGAGCACCATGTTTAAGTAGAGATTACAATGGGTAAGAGAGAGGTTACACCGCTGCATAGAGGGGGGAAGAGTTGGTGATGATGGCGGTGAAGTTGTTGGTGAAGATCGCGGTGATGATGATGGCCCCCGGTGGCACTCCGGTGCCACCGAAAGCGAGGGGGAGAGAGCCCCCCTCCTTCTTCTTCTTCCTTGACCTCCTCCCTAGATGGGAGAAGGGTTTTCCCTCTGGTCCATGGCCTCCATGGCGTGGGAGGGGCAATAGCCCCTCCGAGATTGGATCTATCTCTCTGTCTCTCTCTGGTTCTGCGTTCTCAGATTCTTCCCTTTCATCGTTTCTTATATTCCTGGAGATCCGTAACTCCGATTGGGCTGACATTTTAACACGATCTCTATCCAGAAATTAGCTTTCTTGCGGACAAAGAAGGGCTCCAACCGCCTTACGGGGTGGCAACGAGGGTCAGGGGCGCGCCTGACACCCTGGGACGCGCCCCCCTACCTCGTGCCGCCCTCGGGCACCGTCTCTTCATGATTCCACTTCCCAAAATTCATAAATATTCCAAAATAAATCTCCATTAGTTTTATTCCGTTTGGACTCCGTTTGGTATGGGTTTTCTACGAAACAAAAAACATGCAACAAACAGGAACTGGCACTGGGCACTGGATCAATATGTTAGTCCCACAAATAGTATAAAAAGTTGCCAAAAGTATATTGAAGTTGAATAATATTGGCATGGAACAATCAAAAATTATAGATACGATGGAGACGTATCACTCAACACATGGTAACACCGCCGGGTCACTATGCCACCCCTTTGGACAACATGATTGCTACAGCAACGCGACTGGCAGCTTTACCAGTCGAGGGTGAGACTCGGACGGTGGTTTAAACCCGAAGGGCCAGGGAGCTTCTTCAAACGGCTTTAGTGCAGCAACAGGCTTATTCTTATAGCCATGATCGGATTCATTCAACCCCTCGTCCAAGCCGGAGCTACAATAGGCACACTGAATCACCAGCAGTCTCGAGTACGGAGCAGCGTCGTAACTAACCCCATGGACATGACCCGGTGCGCAATGGTGCTAATGCAGAGCACGTCGGGAGGCCGAGATGGCGGCTTAGCTGGTGACTCATCAGCACGCGCCAGTTTACCCGACAGCTTCAATTGAGGCAGGTGTAACTCTAAGGCTTTCGGTGTGCCGTGTCTAACAGCGGCTCTACGAAACGAGCGTCTGCCCAAGGACTTCAAAGGCCCTCGTAAGGTGCCTAATTACACAGCAGACCAGCCCCATGACGTGTGGGTGGAGAGTTATGAGATGGCCATGGAGAAGCTGGATGTTAGCGAGGCTGCATACGCTAAGTACTTCACCATGATGTTAGAGGGGACGGCTCACACCTGGTTGAAGGGGCTGCCGGCTAACTCCATCGGGTCATGGGCGGAGCTGAAGGCCCGGTTTATCCAGAATTTCAAAGATACATGCAAGAAGCCTATGTCGATTATGGATTTGGTTTCTTGTGTTCAAGCTGAGGGCGAATCAACGACCAGCTGGGTGCGCCGGGTCTCGACTAGCATACATTCTTCAGATAACATCAACGTCGGCTCAGCGATTCTAATGTTGGAGAAAATTGCCGTTTCATTCCACTCAAGCAGAAACTTGGGCGGCTTAAGCGTCATTGCAACGACATGGGAGAGCTTATGGCGGCTCTTCTCAAATATGCCGACTCTGATGGTACCAAGGACCCTGACTCTGAGGATGAAAGATTGGGAAAGGGAAAGAAGAGTAGCGGCATGAAGGGACAACAGTACAACCCAGCCAATCAAGGTGGCAATGGTAATCGCAAAGCAGATGATTTCATGGCTAACACCGGTGCGCTAAGCTATAACCATTGTCGTAAGGGGGAGCCGACTCAAGGGACGAGGTTTTATCTTGAGGAAATATTGAGTCAGCCATGTCCAAAACATGGGGCGGATCATAAGCCAGCTACACATTCGTGGAAGGATTGCAGTATAATGAGACACTTCAGGGAGTCTGTCCAGCACAACCGTGGCACGAACGATGGTTCAAGATCCGGCTCTCATGGTCCGGGTCATGGAGGCGGCAGCTCAAACTCCGGGTTTCATGACCAGGGTAATCAAGGTGGTTACAACCAGCAGAATAATCAGGGGAATCAGCAGCAGCAGTCTGGTTATCAGAGCAACCGAAAGCAATTGAACAGTGGGCAGTACCACGTCTTCACCACCGGCCTGTGTAAGCGGGATCAGAAGCTGCATAAGAGGGCAGTGAATGATGTTGAGCCGGCGGTGCCACGTTACTTACGGTGGTCAGAGCAACCTATTGTGTGGAGCCGTGAGGATCACCCGCCCCGGTTTGATAATCTTGGTCACTTGGCACTGGTGGTGGCACCTCAGGTAGGAGGCTATAAATTTACTAAGGTACTCATGGATGGAGGCAGCAATATTAATATACTTTATTATGAAACTTTCCGTCGCATGGGGCTGACTGACAAAAATCTCAAGTCGTCGAACACTGTTTTCATGGGGTGGTGCTTCGTAAGTCGGCATATCCAGTGGGTAAGATATCTTTGGAGGTTGCCTTTGGAGATGAGCATGATTCCAGATCTGAGACTCTGGCCTTCGAGGTCGTTAAAATCAAAATCCCTTACCATGCTCTATTTGGGCGGCCGACTTATGCTAAGTTCATGGCAAGACCTTGTTATGTTTATTTGCATCTTAAGATGCCGGGTTACAAGGGTACCATTACGGTGCATGGGAGTCGCAAGGTGGCCTTGGATTGTGAAGAGGGTAACGCTGCCTATGCTGAATCGGTTTGTGCAACTGAGGAGCTGAAGTTTTATAAGGATAATTTTGACCCGACAGACATGACGTCCTTAAAAAAGCCAACCGTGGAGCATGATCCTTTGTTAAAGTTTAAATCGGCAGATGACACTAAATTGGTCAATTTTGTTCCTGGCGACTCATCTAAGCAGTTCAGCATCAGTACCAATTTGGATCCGAAATAAGAAAGCGCGCTCATCGAGTTCATCCGTGAGAATCGGGACATCTTTGCATGGAAGCCTTCAAACATGCCAGGTGTACCGAGGAAACTTGCTGAGCACACTCTTAATATCGATGCGAAATTTAAACCGGTCAAGCAATTCCTCCGTCGTTTTAACGAGGAGAGGCAAAAGGCCATTGGTGAAGAAGTGGCCCGGCTCTAGGCGGCCGGGTTTTTCGTTGAAGTTTTTCATCCTGAGTGGTTGGCTAACCCGATGTTGGTGCTCAAGAAGAATGGCACTTGGCGGATGTGTGTGGATTACACGGACATAAACAAGGCTTGTCCGGCTGATCCATTTTCTCTCCCTCGTATTGATAAAATCATTGATGCTACGGCGGGTAGTGAGCGTTTGAGTTTTCTAGATGCTTATTCTGGTTATCATCAGATCAAGATGGCAATTAAGGACTAGGAGAAGACAACTTTCATTACTCTGTTTGGAGCCTTCTGCTATGTGTCTATGCCTTTTGGGCTCAAGAGTGCCTAGGCGACTTACCGGCGATGTGTGTAAAATTGCCTTCACAATCAGATCGGGCGTAATGTTCATGCTTACGTGGATGACATTGTGGTGAAGTCAAGGAAGAAGGAGGCCTTGATTGATGATTTGAAGGAGACATTTGACAATCTCTGGGTCTACAAGATGATGCTTAACCCGGCCAAGTGTGTTTTTGGTGTACCAGCAGGAAAGCGCTTGGGTTTTCTGGTTTCTAACAGAGGCATTGAAGCTAACTCGGAGAAGATCAAAGCCATTACTTCATTGGCTAAGCCGGCGTGTGTTAATGATGTTCAGCGACTGGTGGGTCATGTTGCGCCCCTAAGCCGGTTCATAAGCCGGTGAGGTGAGGAAGCTATTCCTCTTTATCATATGATGAAGAAGACAGATCATTTTGTTTGGAGTGATGCTACTAATCAAGCGTTTTAGGATCTGAAAAAACAGTTGGCTGATCCGCTTGTTCTTGCTTCCCCTATTGATAAGGAGCCTCTGTCATTATATGTGGCTGCTAATAGCTGGACCGTTAGTGTAGCTATTGTGGTGGAAAGGAAAGAGGCAGGCAAGGAATATCTGGTTCAACAGCCGGTTTACTACATCAGTGAGGTACTTATTGAGTCCAGGCAGAGGTATCTACATTGGCAGAAGCTTGTGTATGGGGTCTTTCTGGCAAGCCGGAAGCTTAAGCAATATTTTCTGGGTCACCCCATTACTGTGGTCAGCTTTACTCCTTTGGGGGACATCATCCAAAATAGAGAAGCCACGGGCCGGATTGCCAAGTGGGCCATCGAGCTTGGACCCCGTGGTTTGAAGTATGCGCCTCGTACGGCCATCAAGTCACAAGCACTCGTGGATCTTATCAATGATTGGATAGAATTGCAGACACCTGAGGAAAAGCCAGATAACACATATTGGACTATTCACTTTGATGGATCCAGGCAGTTGGAAGGCTCGAGGGCCGGAGTTGTCTTGACTTCCCCACGAGGTGATAAATTTTCTTATGTTCTCCGGTTAATGTTCCCTTGTAATAACAATGCAGCTGAGTATGAGGCCTTGCTTCATAGTCTTCGAATGGCTAAGGAAATGAACTTAAGCCGGGTTAGGTGTTTCGGCGATTCAGATCTGGTGGCCCAACAAGTTTCCGGCACTTGGGATTCTAGGGATCCACTCATGGTGGCTTATCATCGAGAGGTTGACGCTATTGTGGGTCACTTCAAAGCTTACCAAGTTAAGCATATTGATCGCAGGAAGAACGAGGCGTCTGACACTTTAAGACGGTTAGGATCTGAGCGTAAGCCGATCCCACCTAACACCTTCCTGGATGTTCTTCTTAACCCTTCGGTCAAGTTGCCTACAGAGGAGGATCTTGTTGTTCCTGACCCGGAAGCACAGTTGGTGCCGGCTCTTCATGCTATTCCTGATTGGCCAGTGTCATATCTAGCTTACATGACCCGGGGTGAGTTACCCGAGGATGAGATTTTAGCCAAGCTGATAACTCAATGATCTAAGTCAATGACAATTGTTGATGGGGAGTTGCACCATCACAGTGTTATAGGGGCGTTTCAACATTGTGTTTCGTCTGAAGAAGGTTGTGAGATTCTGTGAGAGATTCATGAAGGAGATTGTGGTCATCATGCCGGTTCTAAATCTCTCGTCGCCAAGGCTTTTCGTCATGGTTTTTATTGGTTGATGGCTCATGCTGATGCTGAGGATTTGCTCAGCAGATGTGACAGTTGTCAGAATTTTTCACGGCGGGCTCATGTTCCGGCTCAAGAATTGAGGATGATTCCAATTACTTGTCCATTTGCGACTTGGGGGCTTGATATGGTTGGGCCTTTAAAGAGGTCCCAAGATAAAAAGGCACACCTTTTGGTGGCGGTTGACAAGTTCACTAAGTGGGTTGAAGCAGAGCCAGTTAGCAAGTGTGATGCCGCAACGGCGGTTAAATTCATTAAGAAGGTGATTTTCCGTTTTGGTTTTCCCCATAGCATTATGATGACCCACAAGTATAGGGGATCTATCGTAGCCTTTTTGATAAGTAAGAGTGTCAAACCCAACGAGGAGCAGAAGGAAATGATAAGTAGTTTACAGTAAGGTATTCTCTGCAAGCACTGAAATTATCAGTAACAGATAGTTTTGTGATAAGGTAATTTGTAATGAGTAGCAAGTAATAAAAGTAAATAAGGTGCAGCAAGATGGCCCAATCCTTTTTGTAGCAAAGGACAAGCCTGGACAAACTCTTATATGAAGGAAAGCGCTCCCAATGACACATGGGAATTATCGTCAAGCTAGTTTTCATCACGATCATATGATTCATGTTCGGTACTTTGATAATTTGATATGTGGGTGGACCGGTGCTTGGGTGCTGTCCTTACTTGGACAAGCATCCCACTTATGATTAACCCCCATTGCAAGCATCCGCAACTACAACAGGAGTATTAAGGTAAACCTAACCATAGCATGAAACATATGGATCCAAATCAGCCCCTTACGAAGCAACGCATAAACTAGGGTTTAAGCTTCTGTCACTCTAGCAACCCATCATCTACTTATTACTTCCCAATGCCTCCCTCTAGGCCCAAACAATGGTGAAGTGTCATGTAGTCGTCGTTCACATGACACCACTAGAGGGATGACAACATACATCTCATCAAAATATCAAACGAATACGAAATTCACATGACTACTAATAGCAAGACTTCTCCCATGTACTCAGGAACAAACGTAACTACTCACAAAGCATATTCATGTTCATAATCAGAGGGGTATTAATATGCATAATGGATCTGAACATATGATCTTCCACCAAGTAAACCAACTAGCATCAACTACACGGAGTAATCAACACTACTAGCAACCCACAGGTACCAATCTAAGGTTTGGATACAAAGATTGAATACAAGAGATGAACTAGGGTTTGAGATGAGATGGATCTCATGAAGATGTTGATGGAGATTGACCCCCTCCCGAAGAGAGGATCATTGGTGATGACGATGGTGATGATTTCCCCCTCCCGGAGGGAAGTTTTCCTGGCAGAACAGCTCCGCCGGAGCCCTAGATTGGTTCTGCCAAGGTTCCGCCTCATGGCGGCGGAGTCTCGTCTCGAAAGCTTGCTTATGATTTTTTCCTCGATGAAAGACTCCATATAGAAGAAGATGGGCATCGAAGGGACACCAGGGGGCCCACGAGGAAGGGGGCGCTGATACGTCTCCAACGTATCTATAATTTTTTATTGCTCCATGCTATATTATCTACTGTTTTGGACATTATTGGGCTTTATTATCCACTTTTATATTATTTTTGGGACTAACCTATTAACCGGAGGCCTAGCCCAGAATTGTTGTTTTTTGCCTGTTTTAGGGTTTCAAAGAAAAGGAATATCAAACGGAGTCCAAATGGAATGAAACCTTCGGGAACGTGATTTTCTCAACGAACAAGACCCGGGAGACTTGGACCCTATGTCAAGAAAGGAAACAGGCGCGCCCTCCACCCTCGTGGGCCCCCAGTTGCTCCACCGACGTACTCCTTCCTCCTATATATACCTACGTACCCCCAAACGATCATATATGGAGCCAAAACCCTAATTCCACTGCCGTAACTTTCTGTATCCATGAGATCCCAACTTGGGGCCTGTTCCGGAGCTCCGCCGGAGGGGGCATCAATCACGGAGGGCTTCTACATCAACACCATTGCCTCTTCGATGAAGTGTGAGTAGTTTATCTCAGACCTACGAGTCCATAGGTAGTAGCTAGATGGCTTCTTCTCTCTTTTTGGATCTCAATACAATGTTCTCCCCCTCTCTTGTGGAGAACTATTCGATGTAATCTTCTTTTTGCGGTGTGTTTGTTGAGACCGATGAATTGTGGGTTTATGATCAAGTCTATCCATGAATAATATTTGAATCTTATCTGAATTCTTTTATGTATGATTGGTTATCTTTGCAAGTCTCTTCGAATTGTCAATTTGGTTTGGCCTACTAGATTGATCTTTCTTGCAATGGGAGAAGTGCTTAGCTTTGGGTTCAACCTTGCGTTGTCCTTTCCCGGTGATAGTAAGGGCGGCAAGGCACGTATTGTATTGTTGCCATCAAGGATAACAAGATGGGGTTTTCTTCATATTGCATGAGTCTATCCCTCTACATCATGTCATCTTGCTTAAGGTGTTAATCTGTTTTTAACTTAATACTCTAGATGCATGCTGGATAGCAGTCGATGAGTGGAGTAATAGTAGTAGATGTAGGCAGGAGTCGGTCTACTTGTCTTGGACGTGATGCCTATATACATGATCATACCTAGATATTCTCATAACTATGCTCAAATCTGTTAATTGCTAAACAGTAATTTGTTCACCCACCGTAGAATACTTATGCTCTCGAGAGAAGCCACTAGTGAAACCTATGGCCCCCAGGTCTATCTTTATCATATTGATCTCCTACTACTTAGTTATTTACTTTGTTATTTACTTTTCCTTTATTTTACTTTGCATCTTTTATCATAAAAATACCAAAAATATTATCTTATCATATCTATCAGATCTCACTCTCGTAAGTGGCCTATAGGGATTGACAATCCCTATTTGCGTTGGTTGCGAGGATTTATTTGTTTTGTTCAGGTGCGAGGGACTCGCGCGTAGCCTCCTACTGGATTGATACCTTGGTTCTCAAAAACTAAGGGAAATACTTACGCTACTTTGCTACATCATCCCTTCCTCTTCGGGGAAAACCAACGCAGTGCTTAAGAGGTAGCAAGAAGGATTTCTGGTGCCATTGCCGGGGAGGTCTACGCAAAAGTCAACATACCAAGTACCCATCACATACCCTTATCTCCCGCATTACATTATTTGCCATTTGCCTCTCGTTTTCCTCTCCCCCACTTCACCCTTGCCGTTTTATTCGCCCTCTCTCTCTCTATCCTCCCTCTCTTTCCCTATTTGCCCTCTTCTCGTATGTATCCTTGTTTCTGTTTCATGTGCCTTCTATTTGCTTGCATCTTTGCTTGCTAAAAATCTATTGATATGGATCCACTTAAAGTGTTCTACTTGGATCATCTTCGGTCCTTTTGTGCTCGTGCTGAAACCCCAACTAGCCTAGTTGATGGGAAATATTTAGATGAGCATGCTCATTTTGTGCGTCATCATTTGTCTGAAAAAGGGAAGCTCTTATGGTATCATATAAATGGTTTTCTATGCTATGCTTGGAATCTTTGTGAAATTTGTGATTTTACTTATTGCTCTAAGAACCCTAAAAAACACCTTCCCTACCAATGTGAGTTCAATGATAACGGAATCTTATCTTCTTATGCAAAGGGTGTTTATAGTTATTATGATATCAAACAAATTGAAGAATTTGTCGTTTTTAAGGGTGCTCATGAAGTTGCTTCTTTGATTGAAAAGTATGATTTTACTCTCAATAAATCTGAAAATTCCGTCATACTTAAATATTGCAATAAAAAATTTGCTCATAATGTCTATGTCCACGAATTTATTGAAAGAATGACTGTTGCTTTGGAAGAAAATAATGATATGCATGAATCTATAGATAATGATGATTCCGATGATTTGGTTGAAATATCACTTGATGAACATGATGCTTGCTATTCTTGTGGCCATGATGCCAACATTTGTGAAGATGAATTTGCTATAGTTCCTTATGTTAAACATGTGAACGTTGCTATTGCACCCATACTTGATAGTTCCTTTGACGAAAAGCATGATTGCAATGATGTTATTATAAATTCTCTTAATGTCAATTGTGTTAATGATATGCAAAACCCTAAGCTTGGGGATGCTAGTTTCGCTATGACTACTATTTGTTGCAATGATCATGATTGGGGTGATTCTTCTTTTGATCTTGAAAATTTATTTAAGCCCCATGATGAATATGAGATTGATAATAGTGTTTTCAATATTATTGAAAGTGGGTTTGGAGAGGTCATGACTTTAGTTAATGTTAATCCCACTATTTTGGAAGAGTGTCAACTTTGCATGCATGTGGATCATGTTGAAAATATTTTATGTGATAGCTATTTTGTTGAATTTGCTTATGATCCTACATGTAATTATTATGAGAGAGGAAAATATGGTGGTAGAAATTTTCATGTTACTAAATTACCTCTCATTATGTTGAGATTGCTATTGTTTCTTTCCGCTTCCTTGCATATGCTAGTTTTTGCTTGCCTTGATAATTTGGTTGCCTATAAGATGCCTATGCATAGGAAGTATGTTAGACTTAAGCGTGTTTGTCACATGTTTTATGATGCTCTCTTTGTGCTTTAATTCTTGTGTTTTCATGTGAGCATCATTAAAATTGTTATGCCTAGCTAGGGGCGTTAAACGATAGCGCTTGTTGGGAGGCAACCCAATTTTATTTTTATTCCTTGATTTTTGCTCCTGTTTAGTAATAAATAATTTATCTAGCCTCTGTTTTGGTTGTGTTTTTTGTGTTTAATTAGTGTTTGTGCCAAGTAGAACCGTTGGGAAGACTTGGGGAAAGTCTTGTTGAACTTGCTGTAAAACAACAGAAACTTTAGCGCTCACGAGAACTACTGCCATTTTTATTTGGAGAGCGCTATTTAGTTAAAAAATTTTCATATGATTAATATATAAATTCCTCACGTCCAGAAATTTATTTTAGAATTTTTGGGGTTCCAGATCTTGTGCTAGCTACAAATTACTACATACTGTTCTGTTTTTGACAGATTCTGTTTTTCGTTTGTTGTTTGCTTATTTTGATGAATCTATGGCTAGTAAAATAGTTTATAAACCATAGAGAAGTTGGAATACAGTAGGTATAAGACCAATATAAATAAAGAATGAGTTCATTACAGTACCTTGAAGTGGTCTTTTGTTTTGTTTCGCTAACGGAGCTCACGAGATTTTCTACTTTAAGTTTTGTGTTGTGAAGTTTTCAAGTTTTGGGTAAAGATTTGATGGATTATGGAACAAGGAGTGGCAAGAGCCTAAGCTTGGGGATGCCCATGGCACCCCCAAGATAATCTAAGGACACCTAAAAGCCAAAGCTTGGGGATGCCCCGGAAGGCATCCCCTCTTTCGTCTACTTCTATCGGTAACTTTACTTGGAGCTATATTTTTATTCGCCACACGATATGTGTTTTGCTTGGAGCATCTTGTATTATTTGAGTCTTTATTTGTTAGTTTACCACAATTATACTTGCTGTACACACCTTTTGAGAGAGCCATACATGATTTATAATTTGTTAGAATACTCTATGTGCTTCGCTTATATCTTTTGAGTTATATAATTTTGCTCTAGTACTTCACTTATATCTTTTAGAGCACGGTGGTGGATTTGTTTTATAGAAACTATTGATCTCTCATGATTCACTTATATTATTTTGAGAGTCTTAAATAGCATGGTAATTTGCTTAAAATCCTAATATGCTAGGTATTCAAGAATAAAAATTCGCTTATGAGTGTGTTGAATACTATGATAAGTTTGATACTTGATAATTGTTTTGAGATATAAAGATGGTGATATTAAAGTTGTGCTAGTTGAGTAGTTGTGAATTTGAGAAATACTTGTGTTGAAGTTTGCGATTCCCGTAGCATGCACGTATGGTGAACCGTTATGTGATGAAGTCGGAGCTTGATTTATTTTTTGATTGCCTTCCCTATGAGTCGCGGTCGGGGACGAGCGATGGTCTTTTCCTACCAATCTATCCCCCTAGGAGCATGCGCGTAATACTTTGCTTTGATAACTTGTAGATTTTTGCAATAAGTATATGAGTTCTTTATGACTAATGTTGAGTCCATGGATTATACGCACTCTCACCCTTCCACCTTTGCTAGCCTCTCTAATACCGCGCACCTTTCGCTGGTATCATACACCCACCATATACCTTCTTCAAAACAGCCACCATACCTACCTATTATGGCATTTCCATAGCCATTCCGAGATATATTGCCATGCAACTTTCCACCACTCCGTTTATTATGACACACTCCATCATTGTCATATTTCTTAGCATGATCATTTAGTTGACATCGTATTTGTGGCAAAGCCACCATTCATAATTCTTTCATACATGTCACTCATGAGTCATTGCATATCCCGGTACACTGTCGGAGGCATTCATATAGAGTCATATTTTGTTCTAAGTATCAAGTTGTAATTGTTGAGTTGTAAGAAAAATAAAAGTGTGATGATCATCATTATTAGAGCATTGTCCCAGTGAGGAAAGGATGATGGAGACTATGATTCCCCCACAAGTCGGGATGAGACTCCGGACAAAAAATAAATAAAGAAAGA
Source organism: Triticum monococcum (assembly GCA_034509565.1). Lineage (NCBI taxonomy): Eukaryota > Viridiplantae > Streptophyta > Magnoliopsida > Poales > Poaceae > Triticum > Triticum monococcum. The sequence goes on from CM067845.1 coordinate 48,806,144, forward strand.
AAGAAAAGAGGCCATAAAAAAGAGAAAAGGCCCAAATAAAAAAATAAAAAATGAGAGAAAAAGAGAGAAGGGACAATGTTACTATCCTTTTACCACACTTGTGCTTCAAAGTAGCACCATGATCTTCATAGTAGAGAGTCTCTCATGTTATCACTTTCATATACTAGTGGGAATTTTTCATTATAGAACTTGGCTTGTATATTCCAATGATGGGCTTCCTCAAAATTCCCTAGGTATTCATGAGCAAGCAAGTTGGATGCACACCCACTTAGTTTCTTTTTGAGATTTCATATACTTATAGCTCTAGTGCCTCCATTGCATGGCAATCCCTACTCACTCACATTGATATCTATTAATGGTCATCTCCATAGCCTTTTGATACGCCTAGTTGATGTGAGACTATATTCTCCCTTTTTGTCTTCTCCACAACCACCACTCTAGAAGATCTATTCCACCTACAGTGCTATATCCATGGCTCACGCTCATGTATTGCATGAAGATTGAAAAAGTTTTGAGAATATCAAAAGTATGAAACAATTGCTTGGCTTGTCATCGGGGTTGTGCATGATTTAAATATTTTGTGTGGTGAGGATAGAGCATAGCCAGACTATATGTTTTTGTAGGGATAACTTTTTTTAGCCATGTTATTTTGAGAAGACATAATTGCTTTGTTAGTATGCTTGAAGTATTATTATTTTTATGTCAATATGAACTTTTGTCTTGAATCTTTCGGATCTGAATATTCATAGCACAATTAAGAAGAATTACATTAAAATTATGCCAAGTAGCACTCCGCATCAAAAATTCTGTTTTTATCATTTACCTACTCGAGGACGAGCAGGAACTAAGCTTGGGGATGCTTGATACGTCTCCGATGTATCTATAATTTTTGATTGCTCCATGCTATATTATCTACTATTTTGGACATTATTGGGCTTTATTATCCACTTTTATATTATTTTTGGGACTAACCTATTAACCGGAGGCCCAGCCCAGAATTGCTGTTTTTTGCCTGTTCTGGGTTTCGAAGAAAAGGAATATCAAACGGAGTCCAAACGGAATGAAACCTTCGGGAACGTGATTTTCTCAACGAACAAGACCTGGGAGACTTGGACCCTACGTCAAGAAAGGAAACAAGAGGCCGCGAGGTAGGGGACGCGCCCACCCCCACCAGGCGCGCCCTCCACCCTCGTGGGCCTCCTGTTGCTCCACCGACGTACTCCTTCCTCCTATATATACCTATGTACCCCCAAACGATCAGATACGGAGCCAAAACCCTAATTCCACCGCCGTAACTTTCTGTATCCACGAGATCCCATCTTGGGGCCTGTTCTGGAGCTCCGCCGGAGGGGGCATCGATCACGGAGGGCTTCTACATCAACACCATAGCCTCTCCGCTGAAGTGTGAGTAGTTTATCTCCGACCTATGGTCCATAGTTAGTAGCTAGATGGCTTCTTCTCTATTTTTGGATCTCAATACAATGTTCTCCCCCTCTCTTGTGGAGAACTATTCAATGTAATCTCGTTTTTGCGGTGTGTTTGTTGACACCGATGAATTGTGGGTTTATGGTCAAGTCTATCTATGAATAATATTTGAATCTTCTCTGTATTCTTTTATGTATGATTGGTTATCTTTGCAAGTCTCTTCGAATTATCAGTTTAGTTTAGCCTACTAGATTGATCTTTCTTGCAATGGGAGAAGTGCTTAGCTTTGGGTTCAATCTTGCGGTGTCCTTTCCCGGTGACAGTAAGGGCAGTAAGGCATGTATTGTAGTGTTGCCATCGAGGATAACAAGATGGGGTTTTCTTCATATTGCATGAGTCTATCCCTCTACATCATGTCATCTTGCTTAAGGTGTTACTCTGTTTTTAACTTAATACTCTAGATGCATGCTGGATAGCGGTCGATGAGTGGAGTAATAGTAGTAGATGTAGGCAGGAGTCGGTCTACTTGTCTCGGACGTGATGCCTATATACATGATCATACCTAGATATTCTCATAACTATGCTCAATTCTGTCAATTGCTCAACAGTAATTTGTTCACCCACCGTAGAATACTTATGCTCTCGAGAGAAGCCACTAGTGAAACCTATGGCCCCGGGGTCTATCTTTATCATATTGATCTCCTACTACTTAGTTATTTACTTTGCCTTTATTTTATTTGCATCTTTTATCATAAAAATACCAAAAATATTATCTTATCATATCTATCAGATCTCACTCTCGTAAGTGGCCCTATAGGGATTGATAATCCCTATTTGCGTTGGTTGCAAGGATTTATTTATTTTGTGCAGGTGCGAGGGACTCGCGCGTAGCCTCCTACTGGATTGATACCTTGGTTCTCAAAACTGAGGGAAATACTTACACTGCTTTGCTGCATCATCCCTTCCTCTTCGGGGAAAACCAACACAGTGCTCAAGAGGTAGCAGGCGCGCCCATGGGGTAGGGCGCGCCCCCACCCTCGTGGCTGGTGGGTGGCCCCCCTCTGGTACTTCTTGTGCTCAGTATTTTTTATATATTCTGGAAATAACTTCCGTGAAGTTTCATGACTTTTGGAGCTGTGCAGAAAAGGTATCTAATATTTGCTCCTTTTCTAGCCCAGAATTCCAACTGCCGGCATTCTCCCTCTTTATGTAAACCTTGTAAAATAAGAGAGAATAGGCATAATTATTGTGACATAATGTGTAATAACAACCCATAATGCAATAAATATCGATATAAAAGCATGATGCAAAATGGACGTATCACATTATAACAGATAATGGTACTAATTTGTCTGAAGGTGCTATGAAATAATTTTGCCACCAACAGCATATTCGACTTGATGTCTCTTCTGTGGCTCACCCCCAATCCAATGGTCAAGCGGAATGGGCTAATCAAGAAATTCTGCGAGGTATCAAGCCCCGGCTTATGGTTCCTTTGCAAAGAACGCTGTTTGTTGGGTGGAGCAGTTACCCTCAGTGTTATGGAGTATCAATACAACCCCTAACAGATCTACGAGTTACACACCTTTCTTCATGGTTTATGGAGCAGAGGCAGTTCTTCCAAGTGACATCCGTCACGATTCACCCTGGGTGGTAGCTTATGTTGAAGCTGACAATGAAATAGCACGTCAAGACGCACTTGACCTGTTAGATGAAGAGCGTGATATTGCGGCGGCTCGTTCAGCGATTTACCAGCAAGATCTGCAACGTTATCACAGCCACCGGGTCAAAACCAGAACTTTTCAAGAAGACGATTTGGTGCTCCGGCTCATCCAGGATCAAACGGATATGCATAAACTGTCACCGCATTGGGAAGGACCTTTCGTGGTCAGCAAGAATCTGCATAATGGGTCATATTACCTTATCGATGTTCGAGACCACAAGGACTCACGCATGTCGGAGGAGGAGACTCATTGGCCGTGGAACATTGCTCATCTTCAGCCTTACTATACTTGAGCCACCGGCTCTCATGATGTACATAATCTGATGGTGTATATATTATAGACAGTATAATAAAGCCGGCATCCCTGATAAGTCAGGGCCTCTATCATTTCACTTCTTTGAACCTGAGTCTTTATCATCTTCTTGCATGTTCATTTAATAGGTTTGACGCCCAAACTGTAGGGACCAAAGAGATTTGGATGCGTAGCACAGCTCAAACATAGGTCCCTAACGAGCACGATTTGTCAGTATGTCACTTGGGGGCTTCCTGTTCAAACATAGGCGTATTCGACCAAAGGGAACATAGCGTTACTACCCTCTTGACTAGGTTTGTTCAAACATAGGCATATTCGACCAAAGAGAACATAACCTTTCCGGGTCATCCTACCTGTAGTCAGCTGCTTCAAGTCCATCAGGTAATCCTAATTGACCCGCCGAACTCTTAACGATCAGTCTTTATGGCGTATTCGACCAAGATCTGAGCTCGTTAAGGTTCAAACGTCGGCTTGTCACGTGAGACTACGGCTTACAGATAGTTAGGATATATCCAGGCTTCATAAGTCGCCTTCCTTGAAACTTGGATAAATCGGCCCGTGATGTATGCTATTACTCTGACCCCGCATACTCCTGATAAGTCTATAAAGCAAGATATGACTTTATTGGGTTCAAATGTCGATTGGGGTACTGTGAGTCAGGCTCACGGATAGCACGTACCTTCCAGTGGCTCTGGCTAGTTTCATTGAAGAAGACACTTTGGTTTGGCGGCCCTCCAAAGCCTCGAGTTTTTGTTGTTTTCTTTTCTTTATACGATTTCTTTTTTTCCATCTGGTTTTCACACAAGCTGCCCTACTTATGGATCATATTTGAAGCATCGTTTGGGTTCATACAACCCGCCAGGATGGCAAACTCTAAGTCATCAAGAGTATCATAATGTTATGTTTGGAGCTATAAGTTCTACAAACTTCAAATCAGATCAAGTTGTTCAGTCGGCAATCTAAGCACATGCCATAGGTATGATATTTTATTATGTTAAACATTATGGCCAGACCAGCCCTGGTTATGGACTGCTCATCCCCAGTGGCCTTTAATTGGGTATCATGACCTGCCCGGCGATAGGCCGCCAGGGCACTTGTGACTTGTTTGTGTGCAGGAGAATAATCAAGTTTGATCTGCATAAATCAATATTGTCATAAGAGTAAAATGATCATCTTTGAAATTGGCAGATCAACAGTATTGCGCAAAACAGAAACATGCACGATGACACAACAAATTCGAGTTTTTTACTACCCTATTACATGACTCCATGAGCCAAATGGGATCAAGTGTTTTTTCAAAAAATCAAATATACAAACTTCCTTGCGGTTCACTCTCTTGGCCTTGCTGGCTTGAATCTTCCGGGTCATCCTTTTCCGGTTCTTCATCTTCTTCCGCCGTCTGACAGTTTGGTGATGACCAATTGATACCAGATAAAGCTTGAAATTCAGCCTCGTCATCTGTAAGATCACACGACTCAACTTCAGGAGCAAAAGTATGCTTACGGTTTGGGGGATTAAGTCCATCACTCGATAAGCCGGAGTCGGCATCTTCTGGTTCTCCTTGTTATAAGCCGGATGGTACTTTGAAAGGTCCGAGTCATTGGCAATCATAGTCGCCATTGGACGTATCTCTCTCACGCAAGCAGAGAAGTCCTTCTGATCAAACAGCGTACCATCCTCTTTTAAGCTTGGGTAACCAGTGGCTACCTCAGACGGGTCAAGCTCTGGTACCCATGCCTTGGCCTGTCTCAAAGCCATCACAGCATCGGCTCTCACAGACGATCGCTCCGTTTCCTCCATTCTAGTAGGAAGCACAGAGAGTTTTTTCCAAGACATCTATCAAAAGAGTAGGTGCCTGATTCGTTGGAGAAATTGTTGCCAGTGCACGTTGGAGAAATTGTATAGCAGCTCGACAAGTGTGTAGACAGCTTTGAGCTTCACAAGTATGTCCTGGTTAAGGTTGCTATTTCTGGGACCTGAAAAATCATAGATAGGTTAATGGCGGTTTATATTATCATGACAAGGATTCACTTCTTGATGACTAGCAAAGCAACTCACCAAAGATAGCAGAGACCATCTGAGAGACATGGTGATTTAACCCAGAGAGTTCAGTGGTTGCTTCTTAAAGAGCTGCCTTGGCTTTTTCAGCTCGCTGCGTTAAAGCAGTCCTTTCTTCAGCCCAAGTGTTTTTCTCCGTTTTAAAACTGGTCTTCAGCTTTTCCGACTCAGCTATGCTAAATTGGAATTTGGCTTTAGCCTTCCGGGTTTCAGACTCCTGACTCGCCAGCCGGGTCTTCGCATCATTATACTGAGACTCAAGTTCAGCAGTAGCAGCCTCTATGAAGCACAGACTTGTCAACACATACATAACAAGATTACAAGAATATAAGTCCCAAGTCCTTTGCAAGCAACAACACTTGGCACTTAGGGGCTAATGTCTGCCAAAGAATTTCTTTAAGTAAAACGGCTCTTATAAATAAAGTCCCAAGAACTTTGCAAGCAAGACTACTTGGCACTTGGGGGCTAATGCATATCGCTTGTATGTTCTTAATGATGAACCGGGTGTGTTGTAGACAATCACAGCCGATTCATGAGGGCTAGACAGATAAGCTCTCCTTTCTTCACTAATGATAAACAGGACCGGCTCATTCATGCTGATTAAACCGGCCCTTGGGGACTACGGATGCAATGCTAAAGTTGCTTAAACATCCGGTTTAATTTTAAACTGGCCTTGGAGGGATTCTATGATAAGAAGCTTATGGATTATTTTAAGTCTATAGCCTATTCAATTTTATCATAACCAGTAGACTTGGGGGATGGCAGGATGTACATAATTATTCAAAGCTGGAAGTCATACCTCATACTTCTAGTGCATTTGCTTGACCATATCAATTTCAAGATCACGACTAGAGTGTACTTGGCTAAGGTAGCCAGAGAGTATCTCATTGCTGCTCAGTTGTGCATGATGAGAGATGTCAAACCTTGTCTTCTGCCTTTCAATAACCTCTTGCTTAGCAGTATGCTTGGCCAAAGCTATTGGATTTCCTGGTTCTGTAAAGCCGGTGCCAGTGATCAGAACATCATCGGTGTGAGTCTCTGACGGCTTAGGTGGGCTTGATGGTCCAGGGTTTGAAGAGTCAATATTGGTATTGTCAGCGCAGAGATCCAGAATCTCAAGTGAAACATCAAGGGCAGGGTCATCCGGTTGTTTTTCAGAAACATCAGGTGCAGAGACTTGCTGTTCCGGTTCAACAACTTTAGGATCCTTAGCTGGCTTCGAAACCCTTGTTTTCTTTCTAGGCTTTGCTTGTCCACTCCACACATGGTGATAAGTCGGAATAAGTATAAGAGTATAGAGAGATAAGGAATAGAAGATAATCATTGTTACCCAGGGGCAGTTTTGAAAGTCGGCAGTTCGGTTTGCGATGAGTCGCCAGAGGAAGAATGAGCAAGCTACAGGTCAATTGAATTAACAAAGTTAGGTGGTAAGTAAGTAAGACCGGCCGACAGGTGAAAAGAGTTTAAAGTTAAAAAGAACCTCGTTTCGACGTTTTCGAGGAGCAGGAGTGTTCGGTAAGTGATACGTCTCCAACGTATCTATAATTTTTGATTGTTCCATGCTATTATATTATCAACCTTGAATGTTTTATATGCTATTTTATATGATTTTTGGGACTAACCTATTAACCCAGAGCCCAGTGCCAGTCTCTGTTTTTTCCTTGTTTTAGAGTATCGCAGAAAAGGAAAATCAAACGGAGTCCAACTGACCTGAAACTTCACTGAACTTATTTTTGGACCAGAAGAATCCCACAGAGTATCGGAGTTGGACCAGGAGAGTCCCGGGCTGCCCAAGAGGGTGGGGGGCGCGCCCCCCTGCCTCGTTGACAGCCCAGAGGTCCACCGACGTACTTCTTCCTCCCATATATACCCATATACCCTAAAAACTTCGGGGAGCACAATAGATCGGGAGTTCCGTCGCGAGAAGCCTACGTAGCCACCGAAAACCAATCTAGACCCGTTCCGGCACCCTGCCAGAGGGGGACCCCTTCTCCGGTGGCCATCTTCATCATCCCGGCGCTCTCCATGACAAGGAGGGAGTAGTTCTCCCTCGGGGCTTAGGGTATGTACCAGTAGTTATGTGTTTGATCTCTCTCTCTCATGTTCTTGAGGTGGTACGATCTTGATGTATCGCGAGCTTTGTTATTATAGTTGGATCTTACGATGTTTCTCCCCCTCTACTCTCTTGCAATGGATTGAGTTTTCCCTTTTAAGTTATCTTATCGGATTGAGTCTTTAAGGATTTGAGAACACTTGATGTATGTCTTGCGTGGGATAACCGTGGTGACAATGGGTTATTCTATTGATTCACTTGATGTATGTTTTGGTGATCAACTTGCGGGTTCCACCCATGAATCTATGCATAGGGGTTGGCACACGTTTTCGTCTTGACTCTCCGGTAGAAACTTTGGGGCACTCTTTGAAGTACTTTGTGTTGGTTTGAATAGATGAATCTGAGATTGTGTGATGCATATCGTATAATCATACCCTGCGGATACTTGAGGTGACATTGGAGTATCTAGGTGACATTAGGGTTTTTATTGATTTGTGTCTTAAGGTGTTATTCTAGTGCGAAATCTAGGATACATTGAACGGAAAGAATAGCTTCATGTTATTTTACTACGGACTCTTGAATAGATCGATCAGAAAGAATAACTTTGAGGTGGTTTCGTACCCTACCATAATCTCTTCGTTTGTTCTCCGCTATTAGTGACTTCGGAGTGACTCTTTGTTGCATGTTGAGGGATAGTTATATGATTCAATTATGTTATTATTGTTGGGGGAACTTGCACTAGTGAAAGTATGAACCCTAGGCCTTATTTCAACGCATTGCAATACCATTTACACTCACTTTTATCATTAGTTACCTTGCTGTTTTTATATTTTCAGATTACAAAAACCTATATCTACCATCCATATTGCACTTGTATCACCATCTCTTTGTCGAACTAGTGCACCTATACAATTTACCATTATATTGGGTGTGTTGGGGACACAAGAGACTTTTTGTTATTTGGTTGCAAGGTTGTTTGAGAGATACCATCTTCATCCTACTTCTCCCACGAATTGATAAACCTTAGGTCATCCACTTGAGGGAAATTTGCTACTGTCCTACAAACCTCTGCACTTGGTGGCCCAACAACGTCTACAAGAAGAAGGTTGTGTAGTAGACATCAAGCTCTTTTCTGGTGCCGTTGCCGGGGAGGTTAGTGCTTGAAGGTATACCTTTAGATCTTGCAATCGAATCTTTTAGTTTCTTATTTTATCACTAGTTTAGTTTATAAAAGAAAACTACACAAAAAATGGAATTAATGATGCCTCATATGCTTCATCTTTTTAATGTCTTTTGTGAGAATAAGGATTCCAATAATTGTGCTCAAGTGCTATAAGAAGAATGCATTAGAATGTTTGGCACTAAATATTTGAATGATGAGCATGATTGCAATGTTTTTAGTATGAATTCCTTGAATATTCATGATGCTAATGATATGCAAAGCCACAAGCTTGCGAAAGCTATGTTTGATGAACATGATATTTTTTGTCCCCCAAGTTTTGATGAGCAAATTTATTATGATGAAAGCATGTCTCATATTTATGATGATTATATTGATGAAAGTGGATTTGGAGAGGTCATGACTTTATTTTGTGATGAATCCACTATTTCGGAAGAGGTTCCGATTGATTACGAGAACAAAGTTGCTATCTATGATGATTATTGTGATGACTTGTATGCTATAAAGAATAATGATATCCATGAAACTTGTCATCATGATTTTAGTTTTCAATAGGATTATGCCTCACATGATAATTATTTTGTTGAGTTTTCTCCCACTATTATTCATGAGAAGAATTTTGCTTATTTGGAGAGTAATAAAATTTCTATGCTTGTAGATCATGAAAAGAATGCTTTAGGTGCTGGTTATATTGTTGAATTCATTCATGATGCTACTGAAAATTATTATGAGGGAGGAACATATGCTTGTAGGAATTGCAATAATATCAAGTGTCCCCTCTATGTGCTTAAAATTTTGGAGTTATGCTTGTTTTGCCTTCCTATGCAAGTTGATTCTTGTTCCCACAAGTTGTTTGCTCACAAAATCCCTATGCATAGCAAGTGGGTTATACTTAAATGTGCTAGTCATATTCTTCATGATGCTCTCTTTATGTTACAATTCTTATCCTTTATGTGAGCATCATTGAAATCATCATGCCTAGCTAGGGGAGTTAAACGTTAGCGCTTGTTGGGAGGTGACGGTGTCCTGGACTAGGGGGTACTCACCACGTCGTCTCCCGGTCTATTAGATTGGGCCGAGGACCCCCGTGGCCGTATACTCATGGGCCAGTTCGGACGGCTGCCGCATACAAGGAAGATTCCACAAGACTTGGCGATCAAGACAAGGACTTCTCCCCACCGGCGCATTCGGCTAGGACTCTTGTTATCCTAGGCCTCCGGTGCATTATATAAACCGAGGCCAGGCTAGTCGATAGATATACAATATATACGACAATCATACCATAGGCTAGCTTCTAGGGTTTAGCCTCCTTGATCTCGTGGTAGATCTACTCTTGTACTACCCATATCATCAATATTAATCAAGCAGGACGTAGGGTTTTACCTCCATCAAGAGGGCCCGAACCTGGGTAAAACATCATGTTCCCTGCCTCCTGTTACCATCCGCCTAGACATATAGTTCGGGACCCCCTACCCGAGATCCACCGGTTTTGACACCGACATTGGTGCTTTCATTGAGAGTTCTGCTGTGTGATCGACAAAAGGATCGATGGCTCGCCTGCAGATCAACTGTGACTTCGGCATCTTCGTCACCAGCTCGACTGGTCACCTTGGTTCGACCAAGAATTGTGCCTCGTGTTCGGATCACCATGTACGGACGAGGGCCTTCATCAAACATCAACTCCGATCTCTATCAAGATCACGGAGGAATCATCTATGGAGCTCGGGGGCTCAACGTCAACATTGCCCTCAAGCGACCGTGCTGTTTTTCTGGACAGCGAACTCGTATCTGTCACCACCACCTCCTCGAGTATCGCCTTGACGATCTCTTTGGTGGAATTGTGCGGAATTGAGTCTACAACAACCCTGGAAAATTTCGTCGAGCTCCGATGGAGAAATCTCTGGCAATCCACGATATACCGGAGCCCTGTCAAATCTGAACGGGAATTTGGATGAGTTTAGGGCGTGGTGTCCAGCTTCTAGCTCGGATGTCCTTTGGAAGATCCAACCGTTGATCGGCTAAGGAATTCCTATATCTACGACCTCTCAAAATTTCGGCTCGATCGGACCGTCCAAACTCCGGGAACCTTCCGATTAGTGCATCACTTTTCGGATCTGTTTTTTACGCGAAAACGAATCCGACCCGAGTTCATCTTTTTTATGAACAGGATTTCGGACATCCCTTTTGAAGGAAGTTTTGTATGGGGTATTGTGTTTTGTTCCCGAACACATCCCACTAACTGTAAGATCTTTTGAACATGATCTTCAACATCATGCTGGTGTCAAACCAGTGTGGCAATATTACTCCACAGCTGCCGACCTGCGCTAGACACGGCGTCACTTTGTTGAGCCGAGCTCAACTTCTTCGGATCATCATCTTGGCAAGCCGAACAAGAGCCCGGCATCGCGAAGGATGAATCATCACCAACATCGCCGCCCCACGGATTACACAGAGCGGGCATACCGGCATCGCCGCACGGTCGCTTCATCAAGCCGGCGTCGACGACGTCACGACTTGCATCGACAGGGCCGCACTATTGCTTCTTCAAGCTGGTGTCCGTCACGCCGACCTACTTCGACTCATCGGCTGACATCGAGGCTTCGACATCTCGGCTGGACCGGGGGCTTCGCCATCTCTTCATCAACCTACTCCGGACACTTCAGCGTCACTAGCCGACCAGCTCCGTCACGTTAGCTGGGCCGAGGGCTTTGCCTCGGTGAGTCAACCTTTACCACCATTGCCATGCTGTCGTTTTATCGCCCATTAGGCAATGGGTGTGCGGAGCAGGTCCCAATTTTAGGAATCACCTTCCTTCGGATTGCTACAACAAATAAACCAGGTGCTATTAATCCCAGTATTTTTTTCTTGTTTGGGTTCATTTTTCCCAAGGAATTATTACTCTGGTTTGTCCGTCATATGTACACAGGTCTATCAAATGGTGGCTGCATTAACGACAGTCGCATGGTGGTTCGGTCAGTTTTCGTACCTAGTCCGGCGAACGCTGCACTCGGAGCTCGGACCGACCTGTGAATTCAGGCTTTGCCATGGCTTTACCACATCACGCCGACGCCCTGCATCGACATTGACTTTAGCGCCAGGCCATATTTCTTTTATTACTCACTTTGCATAAATTATTTATTATGCAACAATTTTTTTTAATTATCATTATTACTATTATCTCCGGTTTGCACTATTTTTTGTGCACAGGAAAATGATCCGGGGACTTCGGCGTCACTCTGCCGGTCTGCATTGATCGTGCTATGTCACCACTTCGGCGTGTCAAGCTCTCCGCTCCGCCACCTCGGGACCGGCTTGAGGGATGGAACCTTGCCCCGCATCAAGCTCGGACAGCGTCATCAATACCGAACACATTAACCAGCTAAGTCGCTTTCATGCTCAAAGCTTTAATTTCTAACTTGCGTTCAGTTCGACCAAGCATTATATTTTTTTGGAAAAAAGTTGCTTCTCAAAAATTTCCTTGTCCAAACTTTGTTTGTGACGCATAAATTCAAATACCCCGTTTACTTGGGGGCTTCCTTTATGAAGCTTTTCCTGTTGCATATGATTATACTTGTACGGCTTCGTTCCTTGTTTGTGTATTACGCCACAATATGCACCATATTGACTTAAGCGATTTGCAAGCTGGGTTGCCTCGCTCCTGTGTTTACCCCTACGTTCCTGATTGTTCGGCTAGGGAGTAAAGGGAGCACCTCTGCGATTGTCACGATCGGGTCACGCGAGCCGGACCTCAGACTGGGTGAAGCTGAAAGCTAGCGCTCTTATGGTTATTCAATGATGGTCGGCACACAACAGAACTCATGAGTACAAAAAATATATTGCACAAGTCTCATAATAACAATGAGCACCGAAAAATGGTATCGGTGGGGGTACTATTTTCTTCGAAGATGCTTCTTACTCTTCGCAGTAATATAGCATAAGTTCCCTGAGCACGCTTTGTCTGTTACAGCCTTATGGCCTGATAGCCTGGTTATTGGAAACACCGTCGATATTCTCGACCGATGGAGTACATAACACTTTTCGGTCCTTAACCGAAGAGGGAGAAGCCGACGGTCGGTTAAGACGCGTTTAAAGTTCGGTTGAACATAGATATGATATAAGTACTTTGGTACATGCAATCATTCTTCTACCCAAGTCACTTGGGGGCTCTTAAGTTTATTTCAGCCATTTTATAATAAGTGTTCTTCTTCTCAGTCGTTGCAAAGTTCTATTATTATTATTATTTATCACTCCTTTTTTCGACGTGAGTGTGCGGTCATTAGCCGGAGAGCCTAATTTCTCTCTCAAAGCCGCTAGAGTTTAGTTTGCTAAACTGGCCTAATGAGAAGAACTCCGCCCTCGGGATAGGAGGTTGAAGTTGTAGGCTGACCCGCTCGAAGTCTTGAGATAGGATGTGTCATGTTAAAGGACGGCAGAAGCACTTCTTTTTTCTAAGACCAATTTTCGGATTGGCACCGAACACTTGATCTTGTTCGGACGTCATGTTTTTACTGACGTTTCTTGGTTTTCCAAGCTTTTTGGCACTGTTAAACTTTTTGTGCTTTTCCAGCATTTGTCTCGCAGTGCAACGCCGGACACCTTTAGGGATTCGGCAAAAACATTCCCAGATGTTGCTATATATGCATCGGTTTCGAATTGTGTCTTCGGTCAATAGTTGGGTTGCCCGGCTCCTGCACTTGCTTCCTACGTTCCATTTTGTTCGGCTAGGCGTGCAAAGGGAGAACCACTGTGATTGTGCTTCCAGCTCACATGGTTAAGCACCTTAGTGGAGAAAGCCGAAAACTGACTGTCACAATAAGCGTAAACTGTTCAGCGATCCGATGACTATGACGGGCCATTCATAACATTGGCCGAAGTGTTTACGGCTTGACCTCGACTGTCGCCGAACACTACCAGGGGCTATTAACTAGCCTCCCAAACTAAATCCTCGATATTTTGCTCTTACATTCGAGCTGAGGTTTCATGATCATGCTTAGCATGACAACCCAAAGAAAGGAACCGATAGTGAGACTATTTTCTTTGGAATACATTTCTTCTGTTAAATAGTAATATAACATATCTCTCTGCGTACCTTTGTTTATAAACCGTGTGGCCAGATTGCCTTGTTTGTCATAAATCTTTGCCCTCATAAAGGCTTTATAAAGTAGGACAAACACTCCTCGGCTACTGGCCAAGGAGGTGGAAGCCGATGGTCGGTCAACAAAGTTTTGTACAATGCGGATCCGAGCATTAATGACGTAAAGTACTTGGATACATAGAGTCATTACACATAATTTGTGATTTTACTATGGATATTGATCCTTAATTCGGCCACCCGTGCCCGCATTAAGGCTCGAGGGCTACTGGGCTTCGGGCTTATTATTTACGAATATTAAAGGGGCACATCGATCCCCTAATCTGGTTTTGCCACCCGACCAGTGTCTCGGGGGCTACTACATTGCTTGTCCAATGCAGGAATTTTTATGTGCAATATAGTTTCCGAGGAGATTTTGATCCTCAGGTTGGTCGGCCGCACCCAACCTGAGTCTTGAGGACTGAGCATGCCGCTTTTGTGTCCCGAAGTATTCTGCCGAGCTAGGACTTGATCCTCAGGCCAATTTTGCAAATCAATCTGAGTCTCAGCGGCTACTGGGATCAGCGGTCTTATGTCATCCTTCATGTGCATCTCGGGTTTTAGACCGATACACACCTTGAGGGCTACTGGCTATATATCTCGGCAGAGAATAAATTGCACCAATAAAAAATATTGACAAAAAATCGGCCCATAGTCGGGGTGGTGCACCACCTCGGAAGCAGTCCGGCATAAAGCTCGGGCACTAGTGGCTGGCTCCATAGAGGGCATTTCTGGCATTAAGCTCGGCTAAACTCCTTCAACTTTTTTGAACCAAGGTGATATGACACCTCGGATATAGTCCGGCATTGGAGGCTAGACATAGTCCGGCGTTGGAGCTCGGATATATTTCGGCATTGGAGCTTGGATATACAGTCCAGCGTTGGAGCTCGGATACATAGTCCGACGTTGGAGCTCGGATACATTCCGGCGCTAGAGCTGGGAAGCGGTCCGGCGTTGGTGCTCGGCTGCAAAAGATACCTCGAATGCAGTCCGGCGTTGGAGCTCGGACGCAAGAGGACCCTGCCTCCCGGGAACAACTTCAAACCCGAGGTGTGGCATAAAAATAAACAAGGCATTGATAAAGGCCGGAAACAAAAAGGGGCTCCTCGGATACCCGACGTGTAAACTCGTCGAATGCATTTCGGCGATCCTCAAGATCGAAGATAAAGAAGATTTGTTGAACCAGTTTTGAAGACCGGCAACCGAAGATGAAGAACAGTTTGGAAGAATCGAGGAGCGTCCCTAACTTGAAGACCGGTTTAGGGGGCTACTGACGGTGTCCTGAACTAGGGGGTCCTCACCACGTCGTCTCCCGATCTATTAGATTGGGCCGAGGACCCCCGTGGCCGTATACTCATGGGCCAGTTCGGACGGCTGCCGCATACAAGGAAGATTCCACAAGACTTGGCGATCAAGACAAGGACTTCTCCCCACCGGCGTATTCGGCTAGGACTCTTGTTATCCTAGGCCTCTGGTGCATTATATAAACCGAGGCCAGGCTAGTCGATAGATATACAATATATACAACAATCATACCATAGGCTAGCTTCTAGGGTTTAGCCTCCTTGATCTCGTGGTAGATCTACTCTTGTACTACCCATATCATCAATATTAATCAAGCAGGACGTAGGGTTTTACCTCCATCAAGAGGGCCCGAACCTGGGTAAAACATCGTGTTCCCTGCCTCCTGTTACCATCCGCCTGGACGCACAGTTCGGGACCCCCTACCCGAGATCCGCCGGTTTTGCCACCGACAGGAGGCAACCCAATTTTTATTTTTGTTCTTTACTTTTTGCACCTGTTTAGCAAAAAAATAATTTATCTAGCCTCTGTTATGATTGAGTTTTTATGTTTTAATTAGTGTTTTGTGCCAAGTAGAACCGTTGGGAAGACTTGGGGAAAGTCTTGTTGATCTTACTGTAAAAAACAGAAACGTTAGCGCTCACGAGAATTGCGGCCATTTTTATTTGAAAAATGCTATTTAGTTAATTATTTTTGAAGATGATTAATAGATAAATTCCTCACGTCCAGAAAGTTATTTTAGAATTTTTGGGGTTCCATAAGTTTGCGTTAGTTACAGATTACTACAGACTGTTCTGTTTTTGACAGATTCTGTTTTTCATGTGTTGATTACTTATTTTGATGAATCTATGGCTAGTAAAAGAGTTTATAAACCATAGAGAAGTTGTAATACAGTAGGTTTAACACCAATATAAATAAAGAATGAGTTCATTATAGTACCTTGAAGTGGTGTTTTGTTTTCTTTCACTAACGGGGCTTTTGAGTTTTCTGTTAAGTTTTGTGTTGTGAAGTTTTCAAGTTTTGGGTAAAGATTCGATGGACTATAGAATAAGGAGTGGCAAGAGCCTAAGCCCGGGGATGCCCAAGGCACCCCAAGGTAATATTCAAGGACAACCAAGAGCCTAAGCTTGGGGATGCCCTGGAAGGCATCCCCTCTTTCGTCTTGGTTCATCGGTAACTTTACTTGGAGCTATATTTTTATTCACCACATGATATGTGTTTTTCTTGGAGCGTCATTTTATTTTATTTTGCTTTGCTTGATGTTTGAATAAAATACCAAGATCTGAAATTATTAAATGTTAGAGATTATTCACATAGTTGCATAATTATTCGACTACTCATTGACCTTCACTTATATCTTTTGGAGTAGTTTGTCATTTGCTCTAGTGCTTCACTTATATCTTCTTAGAGCACAGTGGTGGTTTTATTTTATAGAAATAGATGAACTTTCAAGCGTCACTTATATTATTTTGAGAGTCCTAAACAGCATGGTAATTTGCTTTGGTTATGAAATTATTCCTAGTATGATGGGCATCCAAGAGGGATATAATAAAAACTTCCATATAAAGTGCATTGAATACTTTGAGAAGTTTGATACTTGATGATTGTTTTGAGATATGAAGGTGGTAATATTAGAGTATGCTAGCTGAGTAGTTGTGAATTTGATAAATACTTGTTCTAAAGTTTGTGATTCCCATAGCATGCACGTATGGTGAACCGTTATGTGATGAAGTCGGAGCATGATTTATTTATTGATTGTCTTCCTTATGAGAGGCGGTCGGGGAAGAGCGATGGTCTTTTCCTACCAATCTATCCCCCTAGGAGCATGCGCGTAATATTTTGTTTCGGTAACTAATAATTTTTTGCCATAAGTATGTGAGTTCTTTATGACTAATGTTGAGTCCATGGATTATATGCACTCTCACCCTTCCACCATTGCTAGCCTCTCTAGTACCGCGCAACTTTCGCCGGTACCATAAACCCACCATATATCTTCCTCAAAACAGCCACCATACCTACCTATCATGGCATTTCCTTAGCCATTCCGAGATATATTGCCATGCAACTTACCACTGTTCCATTTATTATGACACGCTCCATCATTGTCATATTGCTTTGCATGATCATGTAGTTGACATCATATTTGTGGCAAAGCCACCGTTCATAATTCTTTTATACATGTCACTCATGAGTCATTGCACATCCCGGTACACCGCCGGAGGCATTCATATAGAGTCATATCTTGTTCTAAGTATCGAGTTGTAATTCTTGAGTTGTAAGTAACTAAAAGTGTGATGGTCATCATTATTAGAGCATTGTCCCGGTGAGGAAAGGATGATGGAGACTATGATTCCCCCACAAGTCGGGATGAGACTCCGGACAAAAAATAAATAAATAAAAGAGGCCAAAGAAGCCAAAATAAAAAAAGAGAAAAAAAGAGGCCATAAAAAATAGATAAATGCCCAAATAAAAAATGAGAGAAAAGAGAGAAGGGACAATGCTACTATCCTTTTACCACACTTGTGCTTCAAAGTAGCACCATGATCTTCATGATAGAGAGTCTCCTATGTTGTCACTTTCATATACTAGTGGGAGTTTTACATTATAGAACTTGGCTTGTATATTCCAATGATGGGCTTCCTCAAAATGCCTTAGGTCTTCGTGAGCAAGCAAGTTGGATGCACACCCAGTAGTTTCTTTTGTTGAGCTTTCATACACTTATAGCTCTAGTGCATCCGTTGCATGGCAATCCCTGCTCACTCACATTGATATCTATTAATGGGCATCTCCATAGCCCGTTGATACGCCTAGTTGATGTGAGACTATTTCTCCTTTTTGTCTTCTCCACAACCACCATTCTATTCCACCTATAGTGCTATGTCCATGGCTCACGCTCATGTATTGCGTGAAGATTGAAAAAGTTTGGGACCATCAAAAGTATGAAACAATTGTTTGGCTTGTCATCGGGGTTGTGCATGATTTAAATACGTTGTGTGGTGAAGATGGAGCATAGCCAGACTATATGATTTTGTAGGGATAACTTTCTTTGGCCATGTTATTTTGAGAAGACATAATTACTATGTTAGTATGCTTGAAGTATTATTATTTTTATGTCAATATTAAACTTTTGTCTTGAATCTTATGGATCTGAATATTCTTGCCACAATAAAGAGAATTACATGGATAAATATGTTAGGTAGCATTCCACATCAAAAATTCTGTTTTTATCATTTACCTACTCGAGGACGAGCAGGAATTAAGCTTGGGGATGCCGATACGTCTCCAATGTATCTATAATTTTTGATTGTTCCATGCTATTATATTATCAACCTTGGATGTTTTATATGCATCTATATGCTATTTATATGATTTTTGGGACTAACCTATTAACCTAGAGCCCAGTGCCAGTTTCTATTTTTTCTTGTTTTAGAGTATCGCAGAAAAGGAAAATCCAACGGAGTCCAATTGACCTGAAACTTCACGGAACTTATTTTTGGACCAGAAGAAGCCCACGGAGTATCGGAGATGGACTAGTAGTGTCTCGGGCTGCCCACGAGGGTGGGGGCGCGTCCACCTGGGCGCGCCCCCACCCTCGTGGCAGCCCGGAGATCCACCGACGTACTTCTTCCTCCTATATATACCCATATACCCTAAAAACTTCGGGGAGCAGAATAGATTGGGAGTTCCGCCGCCAGAAGCCTCCTTAGCCACCAAAAACTATTCTAGACCCGTTCTGGCACCCTGCTGGAGGGGGAAATCCCTCTCCGGTGGCCATCTTCATCATCCCGGTGCTCTCCATGACGAGGAGGGAGTAGTTCAACCTCGGGGTTGAGGGTATGTACCAGTAGCTATGTGTTTGATCTCTCTCTCGTGTTCTTGAGGTGGTACAATCTTGATGTATCGCGAGCTTTGCTATTATAGTTGGATCTTATGATGTTTCTCCCCCTCTACTCTCTTGCAATGGATTGAGTTTTCCCTTTGAAGTTATCTTATCGGATTGAGTCTTTAAGGATTTGAGAACACTTGATGTATGTCCTGCGTGGGATAACCGTGGTGACAATGGGTTATTCTATTGATTCACTTGATGTATGTTTTGGTGATCAACTTGCGGGTTCCGCCCATGAACCTATGCATAGGGGTTGGCACACGTTTTCGTCTTGACTCTCCGGTAGGAACTTTGGGGCACTCTTTGAAGTACTCTGTGTTGGTTTGAATAGATGAATCTGAGATTGTGTGATGCATATCGTATAATCATACCCGCGGATACTTGAGGTGACATTGGAGTATCTAGGTGACATTAGGGTTTTGATTGATTTGTGTCTTAAGGTGTTATTCTAGTGCGAAATCTAGGATAGATTGAATGGAAAGAATAGCTTCATGTTATTTTACTACGAACTCTTGAATAGATCGATCAGAAAGAATAACTTTGAGGTGGTTTCATACTGTACCATAATCTCTTCGTTTGTTCTCCGCTATTACTAACTTTGGAGTGACTCTTTGTTGCATGTTGAGGGATAGTTATGTGACCCAATTATGTTATTATTGTTGAGAGAACTTGCACTAGTGAAAGTATGAACCCTAGGCCTTGTTTCCTAGCATTGCAATACCATTTGTGCTCACTTTTATCATTTTTTACCTTGCTGTTTTTATATTTTCAGATTACAAAAACATATATCTACCATCCATATTGCACTTGTATCACCATCTCTTCGCTGAACTAGTGCACCTATACAATTTACCATTGTATTGGGTGTGTTGGGGACACAAGAGACTCTCTGTTATTAGGTTGCAGGGTTGTTTGAGAGAGACCATCTTCATCCTACGCCTCCCACGGATTGATAAACCTTAGGTCATCCACTTGAGGGAAATTTGCTACTGTCCTACAAACCTCTGCACTTGGTGGCCCAACAACGTCTACAAGAAGAAGGTTGTGTAGTAGACATCACGACTCAAGGGTATGATCCACCAAGAAACCCAGCACCTGACAAGATCAATGCCAGTTAACTCGTTTCCTAGCAGAGCTCTAACCTTTGCAATGGTAGGAGCAATTTTTGCCCCTTCAGCAGTGGTAAGCTTTTCAGGAAGATTGTGCTTTGGGTCCAGGCGCTCGATACGGTAACCCGGCAGTGGATTCTCGTCAGCCGGAGAGGTATCTCTGTAGTAAAACTCCATCTGATTCCAGTCCTTGGGGTGACTCGGCAGACAGGCATAAGGAAAGATGGCATCTCTTCTGCATTGAATCGAGATTCCGCCAAGTTCCAAGCTGGGCCCGTTCGTGAACTCATTTTGGCGATTCAAATGAAAATATTATGTAAAGAGATCGACGATGGGCTCTTCTTGAAGATATATTTCGCAGAAAACTTGAAAATTGCAGATATTTGACACGGAATTGGGTCCGATGTCTTGAGGATGAAGTTGGAAGAAGTGCAGAACATCTCAGAAAAACTTAGAGTCGGGTGGTGAGAAGCCCCAGTTCATGTGATCAGTGAATACAATGACTTCACCGTCTTTCGGTTGAGGTCTTTCTTCGCCAGGTTCAGGGGCACGATAATGCATAACACTCTTTGCAGGCAAGTACCCGATTTTGAAAAAAAAACTTTGAGTGAGCCCTCGGTGATGACAGAAGGAACCCAGTTGCATGTATAAACTGTTTTGGCGGCATTGTGAAGAGAGATCCTAAAGGAAGGGAAACTTTTGCCGGTTTAAATCTGTCGGGGAAATCACAAGTTAAGATACTCAGAATGGCGGCTTAAGTGAGGACTAATAATATATGAGTAATTGTAAGCCGGGCATGTAAGCCGCAATGACACGTACTGGTATTTCTCCGGTGTTGGGACAAATAGGTTTCATAGACTGAAGCTATAAGTTTGGATCTGCAGCTATTTAGAAAAAAAGGAAATAAAAACTAAACCTAAGTTGGCGGCAGCAGAAAAATAGGAGTGTTCAGATGAGATCTATTGCAATGAGGATACAGTCTGATATCAAAAAATAAGTGCTAAAACTGCTACTGCGTGAGATCTGTGTTATTTTCAAATCAAAACTATGCGATCTAGGACAAAGAAAGGGAAGAACGGTTATGAACACCGACGAACGGAGAAACCCTAACAGAGATCTATGAAGAGGAAAGGCAGAGACTTACTAACGATGGTTGACAGCGGAGGAGTGCCGCGATATTCTGGTCCATTCAGGGTGATGCAGCGGCCGAAGTTGATGAAGGAAACGAAGGTCGACGGTGGCGGAGCTCGAGCGCACTGGAGCATCGCAAGGAGGAAGAAGAAGGGAGGGAAGGCAAAGGGGGAGAATGGAAAGTGAACCTATGGCCCTATTTATAAGGCTGAAAGGATAAGTGGCATGCACGGGAATCGAGTAGACAGGAAAATGGATATGTGACGGCGCGGGCGCCTCGATTTTCGGAGGGTCAGTAAAAGAAAAAGATGTAATTAAGATTTGGGTTGTGTGTAGTAATAATTACAGGCGACGTCGCGGCGGGTTACCGCAATTTCCGGAGATGACGTCATGGCGGGTTACAACATTTCACAGGAAGATGAAGAAGGATTTTCCTAAGTGATGAAGATTGACATGAACAAGTTCAAATCAACCTGGGGCCTAATGTTGGTGATATAACTATTGGGTATGACCCGCCCATGAGGGGCCGGGTTATCCCAATGGCGGTTCATCTAGACGAAGCCCATGAGTATGTGAAGGTGGCGGTTCATGAAGTAGGCCTGTTAAAGGGCCCAAACCGAGAGGCAGCTTAAGGCCCATGAGTTTAAACCGCCATGTATGTGTAACTTGCATTATAAGGCATGTAAGATAAGTCACTGAGCCGGACACGTTTGTATTAGCCGACCGGGACTCTGTAGGCCGCAGGGCGTCAACCCGTGTATATAAGGGGACGACCCGGCATCGGCTTAGGGCAAGAAACAACAAGTCGAAAGCCAAGCAAAGCATATTCACTCCCTGGTAATCGAAAACCTAGCAATACCACCTCAAACTAGAGTAGGCTTTTACCTTCACTGCAAGGGGCCGAACCAGTATAAACTCTCCGTGTCCTTTGTCTCGTTTAACCCCTTTAATCTAACCTTGTCGCAATAGCTCCACGGCTTAGTCCTTGTATGAGGACATCTGACATGACAATTCCACAACAACGATCAAAAGAAGTTCAACTTCAAATCTGCTTGAAACCAAATTTTACATTGTCAAAACCATGTTCAAGTTGATTATATAGAAAGAGGGGAACAAGACGAAGATTTTGGCGTTGGTTCCACTGGATTTAGACAAACGAGAAAAACATTGCGAGGGTTTGAAGATCAGGGACTGATCTGTGAGAAAAGAAATCAAGGATAGGTCCCTGGCTAAAAATAGAAATAAAAGAAAAACCTATCGAACGAACGTTCGCTAACAGAACCAAACGAACGAACGTCTTCGTTTAAATGAGCTAAACAGTAAACGTTCGCCGACAAGCGAACCCTAAAAAAACCTATCTAAACCGTTGAACCGAAAAGAAAATCGACAAAACCCTAAAAAGCTGATCTAGGTTTTATACCTAAAACCGGCGGAAAAACTGGCGGGCGGCGGCGGTTTCCGGCGAACGGCGAGGCGGTGCGGCTGCTGAGGCGAGTGCCGGTGGCTGCGGCGGTGGGACAAGGTGAGGGAGGAGGTGGCGGGGGTCGGCGGCTTTAAAGGGGGCGGGGCGGTGCTGTCTTGGACGAGGGGGCGAGGTGGGGAGGAGTCCGGCTCGGACTCTCCCGAGCTCCGGCGACGGCATGGTCTCCCCGCGCGGGAGGAAGGCGGCGGCGAGGCGGGCTTCGGCCTGCTCAGCTGGGCCTTCGGCCCAGTCGGGCGGGAAGTTTTTTAAAAAATAAATTTCGCCCAAAGAAAAATCCTAACAAAATATAAAAATCTAAAAATAGCAGAAACAATTTTCATGGTCTAAATCTAATATTTAGAACAAAGTGAACATTTTTCTGGCCTAAAAATGCAATTTTCAAAAATGCATATTTTTCTAATTCAAATAAAATAACAAATAAAATATAAATTTGATTTTAAAATTTCTTCTCCAATGTTCCTCTCTTTTGAAGAATTCATATTATCTTCTCTCCTATATTTTAAATATTGGAAATAATTGGAGAGAAAATTTATTAAAACCAAATTGATCCTCTTTTCAAATTTGAGAAAATTCAAATATTAAAATTTGTGAAATCCCCAACTCTCTCCTTGGGTCCTTGAGTTGCTTAAGATTTCTAGGATCACAATCAAATATGAAAATAGAATATGATATGCATATGATGACCTATGTATAACATCCAAATTGAAAATTGGGATGTTACATTCTTCCTCTTATGAATATGGGCACTATTCTTCTAACCATTATGCTCATACTTCTAAGTAAAAAAAAATTGCATATTCATACAACTATGCTAACCACTCTTTGAGAAGAAAAAAAACTCTAATGCCTCTTGTCGTGGTTTTGTCACGCAGATGCCCTGGTGAAAGGACTTAGGTGCGGAGCTATCGCAATGTAGGTTAACTTGAAGGGGTTGAGCGGGACTAAAAGACACAAGGTTTACCCAGGTTCGGCCTCTCACAACGAGGTAAAAGTCTACGTCCTGCTTCGAGTTGTATTGATTGAGTATCGATTACAAGGGAGCGGAAACACTTAACCTAGCTCTTGATCGGTTGTTCCTTGGCTTAACCCGCCACAGGGTCTCGCCTTTATATACATAGGTCGAGGCCCTGGGCTTACAAGAGTCCAAGTCGGATCACACAACGTGACCAACTCGGTTTCTAAGTTGCCCTGCCTTTCTAGGCAAGTCGCCATCATGGAGGCTCATACCTTCCGGGTCATGATTTTATCGCCAGGTCTTGGCCCTTCAACAGGCCACCTTGTAAGCCGCCACCAGTCTTCATATTTCATCTTCTTGGACCTACCTGGGCTTTCTGATGTTGAGTCGCCAACAGTGTAACCCGGCCCCTCCTGGGCGACATCGTGGGGTTATATCCCCAACACCTCTCAAGCAAAGTACTCTTATGTTCAGTGTCCAGCTAAATCTTCTCAGTCGCCCATCGTGATGTCGGTGGTTAAGAATAACTAATTCTTCTGTAGGACTATTTCTCCGGTGGCATTGAATGGGTCATGGATAGTAGATGTACTAATCATATGACCAAACACAAGTTTAATTTGTCGATCTTAAATTGACTACTCCCTCATAGAAGTATATCACCTTGGGCGATACCAATGAAGGAAAAGTAATTGAGTTAGGTAAAGTTGCTATATCCAAAGAGAAGCACATTGACAAGGTCATGCTTGTTCAATCTCTTGGATTCAATCTAGTGTCCATTTCAAATTTTGTGATATGGGCATGATGGTGTTATTCACAAAATCTAGATGTGTGGTTTTCATGCAAAATGATAACACCTTTATATTCGAAGGTGTAGAAAATGTTAGTTATATATTGTGGATTTCTCTAAAGGTCCCTTAGTTACCACCTGTTTTCTTGCAAAAACTATAGAGGGCTGGTTGTGGCACCAAAGGCTTGGACATGCATGTATGAGAAACTTGCAGGCGTTGGTGAAGAAAAAGCACATCGTAGGAATTGCCGATGTAAAATTCGATAAAAATCGCCTCTTTGGTGCATGTGAAGCTAGCAAGCTCGTGAAGAAATTGCATTCCACAGACTATCATGACCATGACAAGGCCACTCAAGATTCTGGACCTCTTGGGGCCGCAGAGCTACTCTAGCTTCGGTGGTAGCCACTATGGACTCGCCATTGTCTATGTTTTTCTTCACATGAGTTTTCTTTCTCGAGGATTAATCCAGAACCCAAATTTTTTCAAATGTTTTGCCAAAAAGGCTCAAAATAAATATGAAGTCACCATCAGGCACGTGAAAAGTGAAAGTGGCACGTAGTTCAACAATACTCATATCAAAGATTTTCTCAATTATTATGGCATCACCCATGAGTTCTCCGCGGCTTATACTCCCTAGCAAAATGTAGTAGTGGAGAGAAAGAATCAAACACACATTAAGATGGTATGCATCATGCTTAATGAGTACAAAACCACAATGCGATTTTGCAGGAACGCCATCAACAAAGGACCGTATGATCTCACCAGCATCTCTCTTCATGTCTCTCTCATCTGACTTGTCGAATAGGGGATAGATGAGAATTTACTAAAAGTCAGAGCTCCACGCCTTATCCATTATAATCCATTGTACCCCTTTGGTATATCAGGTCGCCGCATCGCCATTGCCATCCAAAAATTCGATGCTCCACACTGAGCCCATACGTGGAGTGGTGCAAATTAAAGGAGCTCGGCATTTATCCGAACCCTCCCGTATCACCTTTTTCCGGTCAAATTGCTCGAAGATCATCCTGTCGGTGCACATTTCCATGGCTATATATGCAAGGTTCCCCTATGTCCAGCCCAAAGCAAGCCAGCACAGCTCAAAGTCTCGTATACAGGATCGAGCTAGCTAGAAGCGATTGTAGCTACTAATTGAGCTGGCTATAGCATTAGCACTAAGCTTGATGGAGCAGGTGACGAAGCTAGCGGGGCAGCGGGCCGTGGTGATCTTCGGCACGAGCTCCTGCTGCATGTGCCACACGGTGACGAGCCTCCTCCGGGATCTCGGGGCAAACCCCACGGTGGTGGAACTGGACAAGGACCCTTGGGGGAAGGAGATGGAGAAGGCGCTGGCGCGGCTCATCGGACGGAACCCTGCCGTGCCGGCGGTGTTCATCGGCGGCAGGCTCGTCGGATGCACCGACAAGGTCATGTCCCTTCACCTCAGCGGCAAACTGGTCCCGCTGCTTCATAATGCAGGTGCTGTCTGGGTGTAGTCCAGGGAGGGCTTTGTAGATATTCGGGTTGATGCATTGGGCACCAGAGAATAATGTAATGTGTACATGCTCTGTTATCCTTTCCTGTATTTGGGGACGATGGAGACTAAGGAAACCATGCAGGTCTTTTTACTGTTGGTGGGAGTAGCTGTCCTATCAAAATGTTACACATTATAAAAGCAAATTGCGAGAGAACTTTCATACTATTCCTCAACTGTCAAACGAGTATAAAGAACAGCAAAAGTAAAAAAAAAATTACATCCAACTCCGTAGACCACCTAACGACGACTACAAGTGCGCGCCGAAGACGCCCCGCCGTCATCGCCACTCCCTCATCGATGTCAGGCAAACATTATTGTAGTAGACAGTCGGAAAATCGTCATGCTAAGCCTCATAGTTACACATTATAATTAGTGGTGTCTTCAATCAAACTTTGTTATATTTTATCAAAATTATAATAAATACAAACCAAATAAATTTAATATGAAAATATATTACATGATGAATCTAATGATATATATATATAATAGGTATGGTGAATGGTGATATTTTTTATGTAACCTTGCTCAAACTTCAAAAAAATGACTTAAGACAACACTATTATGTGAAGTAAAAAAGGAGTTTTTTTTCTTTTCATATCAAACCAGGCGGGTACATGAACTTTAAACTTCAACTTTCAAATTTTCAACTTTTGGTATTGTACTTTCAAAAATTAAAACTTCTTAAAATTTGAACTTATAAAATTATTGAACTTTCAAAATTGTGATGAACTTTGCACAAAAATGAAATATATGAAAAACGCATGTGTGGGCCTCACCATGAAACTCTTCCTTGCGCTAATGCAACTCCTTGAAAAAGGAGTGGCCGCCTCACATGATGACCCCCTACGGAGGCCCCCTAGAATACGGGAAATACATAGGGGACTATTCCTCTTTTGTTCTTCTGGTTTCTAGTTGGTTTTTCCAGGAAAAAAAAGAGCTAGCTGTAAGATTTATTTCATATTAAATAAAAGTTCTGTAAAAAATGTCCATGAATCTTAAAAATGATTATGTATTTTAAAAGTGTTCTGGAATTCAAGTATGTTCATCAATTTTAAAAATATTCACAAATTTTAAAAATGCTCCTGTATTTTAAACAATGTTGCCGAGTTATAAAAAATATTCATGTAGTCCTAAAATTGTTCTAATTTTGTTACATGTTTATGTTTTTTAAAAGATGTAAAACAAAAATATAAAAGTAAGAATAAAAAATAAATTAGCAAAAGAAAAACCGCAGAAAATAGATGGATCAGAACAAAAAACAAAAAGAATTACTCTGCAAACTGCATCTCGACGTCTTTAAGATGTCCAGCCCATGGACGATCGCTCTGTTCGTTTGGGTGACATCTTGTTGTAATAAAAGAGGGATAATTAGAAGTTTCCCCTTTTACACGAGCAGTTGGTTTGCTTCATTCGTGTCCATTAATTATATCAGCAGATCCCTTGATAGGGTTGCTCATGGGGCAGAGTACACAACAAGGATCAGATTGGATGTACACGAGACAAGGATATAGTCAAGTTCACTTCTTCAGGGTGAGGCAATACCTTGCATTTTGCATGTCTGGTATGTATAATGTTGTCTTGAGTGAGACATGTATGATATGTGTTACGCGCATACCGACTCATGGGGCCCCGACTTATATTGGTGGACGAGGGGTAGGACTACATCGGCCTGAGCCGATTTACATGGCTTGTAGACCAAGTAATCTATTAGAGTACACGTTTTGTGCACCAAGTAAGGATGTACCCTTCTGAAGGAGGCATATTGGTCGGGTAGAGGCATGGGCGTATGGCTGGCCTAGCGAGTTGTAGGTGCATCCAGTGCCCCTTGATAGTTTTGGAGATTGTTAGAAAAAACAGTTAATGGGCTGATTAGTTTGTGACTATACTCGGGAAGTAGGACTTTAGAAGATTGTTTATCGTGTTTATAAGCAATAGTTTTGGTGTGCTGTTTCAGGAACAATTGGCTGCAGCGAGGAAAATAACACAGACATGAAGACTGTAGAGTTTCTAGTTTGACTTTTCACTTATTGAGTCATAGGGCAGACCGTACTATTAAGGAGAGGTGGTCCAAGTTAAGTTGATATTTAGGTCATCGATGTATGCTCAATCCAAAACCTATTTCTTCGAGTGAAGACGAGCGAAATATCTTTGTGCAGAGTGTTTATTCTCTGAGTCTGTCACAATGTTCTTCGGGACTCCAAGAAAGAATCACTTGCGGTTAAGTCGACTTGACTGTTCCTCAAGTAAGTAGGTGGGTGAGTTTGAAATCTGACCATTATGCCAAGTGTTGATATTTAGGTCATCGATGTATGCTCAATCCAAAACCTACTTTTTCAAGTGAAGACGAGAGAAATCTCTTCATGCAAAGTGTTTGTTCTCTTAGTCTGCGACAATGTTCTTCGGGACTTTGAGAAAGAATCACTTGTGATCAAGTCGACTTGACTTGTTCCTCCATTAAGTCGGTGAGTGAGTTTGAAATCCGACCTTTGTACCATGTGTCGGTTCTTCGTTGAGTGGGTAGGGCCCTTAATGCTCATTTCACACCTTGGGATTGCCCCGCCTATAAATATACCCTCATCCTAGCCCAAGATGGTTGGCTGCTTTGTTTGACTTGACAAGACATTATCTGAGCAACCCCTCCTCCGAGAGAATTGAGAGAATACTAATGAGGGAAAACCCAGAGCCTAAATATGTCAAGTGATTGAGAATCACGATGAAGTAGATTTAATCTTAGCTTGTACATATTACTCTTGTGAACTATGTGTCCACTAGACGGTCAGGTGTCAGTTCGGGGT
Source organism: Triticum monococcum (assembly GCA_034509565.1). Lineage (NCBI taxonomy): Eukaryota > Viridiplantae > Streptophyta > Magnoliopsida > Poales > Poaceae > Triticum > Triticum monococcum. The sequence goes on from CM067845.1 coordinate 48,835,010, forward strand.
ATCCAAGAGGTACCATGGATCATCAAGAACAAGTATGTGAAGGTCTAGAGATCACCTTGAAGATCTACCTAGAGTAATTGGTTGGAGTCCAAGGGAGTTCAGCTCAAGGAGAATAGGACGAAGAGAGGTTTTCCATTGTTAAATCACAAGTTCCTCTAACCACACGTAGCATTGTGATGACAGTGTGAACAAATCTAGAGTCGCCATCGAACACTGTGATTCTTTTGCTCACTCACATCACTTTCTGTAATTTTTCCTTGTTATCAAAAAACTTCCCCCTTGCAATTTCTCTCCGTGATCACTTCAACGAAACTGCTAAGTACTTGCATTTTTCTGGTCATGTTAGCATTTATTACTTATGAGTTGCAGTGGAATTTTTCCCGAAGAGAAAGGGTGAAGCAATATAGTAGCGGATAGTATTTTTCTCAGTGCTATACCAAGGTTATCGAAGCAATAAGAGAACCATGCAAATTCCTAGTAAGCAGTACCTACGCACACAAGAGCAAATACTTGCACCCAACACGGGCAAGAGGATCATCAATCCCCTTGAACTCGTTACTTGCAAGGATTAAATCCGGTAACGATAGATAGATAAATTGAAAAGCAAAATAAAAGAAAGAAAATTGCAGCAAGGTAATTTTGGTTTTAGTAATATGATTTGAATAGACCGGGGGGCATAGTTTCACTAGAGGCTTCACTCTCAAAAAATAGCATACGGTGAGTAGACAAATTACTGTTGGATAATTGATAGAAAAGTGCATAGTTGATATTCATGGCAATGATCATGTATATAGCATTATGTCTGTGACAAGTAGACCAAAACGATTCTGCATCTATTACTATTACTCCACCAATCGACCGCTATCCAGCATGCATTTATAGTATTAAGTTTTTGACAAACAGAGTAACGTTTTAAGCAAGATGACATAATTTAGATAGAATAAACTCAAGCAATATGATTAAACTCCGTCGTTTTACCCTTAATGGCAACAATACAAATATGTGTCTCGCTACCCCTGCTATCACTGCGTGAGGACACCGCAAGATTGTACCTACTACAAAGCACCTCTCCCATCGAAGATAAATCAATCTAGTTGTCCAAACCAAATGCATAGATCGGAGAGAAACACAAAACTATAATAATCATGCATAATAAAGTTCAGAAAAAAAACTTAGTTACTTTCAATGAATATTCCAATCATAAACCCACAATTCATCGGATCCCAGCAAACACGCCACAAAAGAAGATTACATTGAATCAATCTCTGAAGAGAACATTGTATTGAAGATCAAAGAGAGAGACGAAACCATCTAGGTAATCACTATGGACCCGTAGGTCTGTCATGAACTACTCACACATCATTGGAAGGGTAGCAAGTTTGATGTATAAGCCCTACGTGATCGATTTCCCATCTAGCAGAGTACCGGAAAAGGCCTTCATATGGGATTATGGAAAACAGAAGTTTGCGGCGGCGAACAAATTGTTTCGGGTGGCTCTCTATGGAATTTATGGGAAATTATAGGATTGGAACTATGACAAAGGGAACTGCATGGGGCCACAAGCTCAGGTGCCCCCTTTGGTGCGCCATGTGAGTTTGTCACTCTCCTGTATATCGTTTGCTCTCCTCCTGAAGCTTCTAGGGTCCTTTTTGGTTCAGAAAAAACACCGTAAAGTTTCATCGTGTTTGGACTTTGTTTGATATTGATTTTCTGAAATGCAAAAAACTTACAGTAAACAGGTACTGGCACCGGGCACTGAGTTTATAGGTTAGTTCCCAAAACAATATAAAATTGCATATAAAGCATCCAAGACTGATAATATAATAGCATGAAACAATCAAAAATTATAGATACGTTGAAGACATATCACCATTATATTTACCTCTTGCAGTACTTGTATGCTCGCCTAGTTGTCATTTACTTCTACTTAGTTATTCTTCTATCTTGCGTTTTGATAGATTTATCTCAACGAAGTTTCCTAGTTATTCCTGTTAGTCCTTTACTTTTGCAATTTTGTCTCCGTTTAGTTTCTGCCTTAGAGAGAATTCATGTTGTGCTTCTTCGAGAAACTTGCTTTTGTTGAAAAATAAATTATATCTCCTATTCACCCCTCCCCCTCTCATTGATTTCTGATCCTACAATTGCTACCAAAGCAAGGTACTCACTTGTCTCTGCACATTTTGGTCTAACCGCCTGGAGTTTTCATAATGCCGACTCTAGTCAATTTCAAGTCATCCAAGAATATTCAAGTCTTCGATGGCAAAGATTATTCATTCTAGAAGAACGAGATACGCATCCGCATAAACATCATAGGCGAAGATCTCTAGAGAAATGCTAAAGATGGTTACATTATTGCCAACCCAACCTATGTTACTCTTGCAGAGAGAAAGTATTAGGAGCTTGATACTCAAGCTGAGGAGATCACCTGCAATCATCTCTCTAAGGGGAAACTTTGTCACATTAGCTCTCTGAGGATATCAAAGGAAAACTGGAATATATATACATGCTAAGGTGAATGAAGGTATTTCCACTCAGAAATAATCTTGGGTTGATACTTTGTGAAGCCGTTTCAGAAGACATGACAATGAGTGTGTTCAAAATACTTATGATTCTCTCTATTATATTGCCAATGAGCTCAAAGGACTTGGCTCCATTGCCATTAATGATCATGAAGTGGTGAAGAAGTTGCTTCGGTCTCTAGACAGTTCATTTGATACTTTGATTTGATGATCAAAGAGCGCCCAGATTAGAAAGATCGTGAACCCTCAAATGTTCTAGAGAGACTTAACACCCATGAGCTGCAAGAAGAAGAGACTTGATATTTCTATGGTTTCAACTATTGCAAAAGCCATGCTCTCAAGGCTGCTCTAGATTCTTCCTTGGAAGAAGAGATTAATGTTGTGAATTGAAAATCCTGATCGTATTAGCAAAGTGATGAAGCTATGTACCTAGGGTAGGGGCACGGACCTGTCCAAAAGAGCCCTACCCAAGGACATCCCTAGAAGAAGTCACCTTTCAATCGACTTGAAGGTACCCACTCGACGGGTTTAAGACACTCGACCAAGAAGCTACCACTCGACAGTGAAGCCAACCACTCGACTGCCAGGAGATCTAAAGTCATTCCGCAGGCAACGGTCGGCTATTAAGTAGTCTTTATGGTCGTTATAGCACTTCATTACCAGCGTTACCAGTAACGCCCCGCATTAATGTACATTGAACCCTTGATAAGTGGGCTGGCCGGGGTCCTGGCGAACTCTATATAAGCCACCCCCCACCTCAGTATCAAGGGTTCGCACCCCTGTTATTCACACGCCTATAATCCAATCGACCGCCTCCGGGCACCGAGACGTAGGGCTGTTACTTCCTCCGCGAAGGGCCTGAACTCGTACATCTTGGTGTGTTTACAACTTCCCAATAGCTGAGATCTAGCCTCTCCTTACACACCCCCCTACATCACTGTGAGAGTTAGAACCACGACAGTTGGCGCCCACCGTGGGGCAGGAATCTTGGCGCTTAATTGGAGAAGTTGTGATTCTTCCGATCCCTTCGATCATGGTTTCGTGCGGAGTTTTGGTGGAGGGCCGCGAGATCCATCTCGACGCGCTCACATTCATCGCCGACGACTCCGCTTGGCTGCAGGAGGCTCCACTCGACATCGACGCGCTCCCCGTCCGCGGCGTGACGCACTTCCGCGCATGCGTTCGTGGCATCCTCCTGCAGCAGCCGTCGACCCAGTATCGGTCGGCCCCCGTGTCATCTCCCCGCTCTGTCTCCCACCGGCGCAAGCGCTCCGGTAGGTCGAGACTTCAGAGGTGGGTGAGGCATGCCGTGGCTCGCCAGTCGGCCGCCCCGCAAGTCGCGGCAATCAAGCCCGACAAATCCCTCTGCGGCCTGTTCGACCTGTCGACTGGCTTCGCGGAGACCGCATCCGAGTGCGACAGCAGCGACCCAGCGGCTGAGGTCCTGGTGGTTGATGGAGCACACAGTCCTCCCGGTTTCCCTCGCGCTGAGGGAGGCGCGGGTGGGGGCGACCCGTCGCATCCCCATGACGAGTATCTCCCCGAACCTCTCACGGCATTGCAGCGAGAGGAGCTTCGCCGCCGGAACATAGACGCACTCCACACTCCTATCGTCAGAGAAACCCCCGAGGTCCGGGCCTTGGAGGACGCGCGCTTGGCTAACTTGGCCAAGCGCACTCGACTGGAGAATCTCCAGCGAATACTCGACGAGCAAGCGCGTCAGCGAGCTCCTGAGTCCAGTCGACGTCGGCTCTTCCCGCCGATGCAGGTATATCGAACCCCAGTTCAAAATTTGGCCGCCGCGGCCCGTATAGTAGAGTCAATTCAGCCCTCCCAGTCAGAGGCTGGCAGGGGCTTGTTGTAGATCAGAGCACTGCTTCGGGCGGCGGGGAACCAGAATTCCATTGTTTCTCAGTCGCGGAATAGGATCCACAGTCGATCCGTTGCAACAGATACAGTCCAGTCGGCTCACAGCCCGAGATCGCCCCCGAGGCGTGAGGAATGTGGAGACCGGCACGATCAGTACATAAGAAATGAGCAGTATGATCACCGATTCGACCGTGAGGATCGACGTCGAGTGCCAACCCCTCCCCCGAGGAGTGGGTCATATGCGCCTCAACAGCGAGATGACCGGCGCCCTCATAGTGTTGGGCAGAGGATTCTAGTCGACCCCAGGGACCCAGGCTTTGATGCGAGATCCATCCTCATTCAGGGTCTGGTCGACAGGAACAGAGCTCACCGAGAAGGCCACGACAGAGATGCGCCTGCCATCAGCAGAGTGCGTGTCTCAGGGCCAGAGTGTTTCAGTCGAGCCATCAGGGCCGCAGTGATACCCCCCAACTTCAGGTTGGCGACTGGAGTCAGCAAGTTCACCGGTGAGTCTAAGCCTGACACTTGGCTCGAAGATTACCGAGTGGCTGTACAGATTGGCGGTGGCAATGATGAGGTGGCCATGAAGCATTTGCCTCTCATGTTAGAGGGCTCAGCCAGAGCGTGGCTAAATCAGTTAGCGCCCAGCAGCATCTACACTTGGGAGGACCTCTCCCGAGTGTTTGTCACGACCTTTGAGGGAACATGCAAGCGACCTGCAGGCCTTACAGAGTTGCGGTCTTGCGTGTAGAAACCGAATGAAACGCTGAGGGACTACATCCAGAGGTGGATCACGTTGCATCACACGGTTGAGAATGTTCTAGATCATCAAGCAGTTTGTGCCTTCAAAGAAGGCGTTAAGTATAGAGAATTGAATCTGAAGTTCGGTCGAACTGGAGAGATGTCTCTGAATCGGATGATGGAGATTGCCACCAAATACGCCAATGGCGAAGACGAAGATCGCCTCCGGAGTGGCAAGCACAAGGCAGTCGCCCAAGAAACCGGAGGAAACTCCAGTCGGAAACAGAAGCGGAAGGCCGAGCCGGCCGCCCCTGGGGAGGCCCTGGCCGTAACCCAGGGAAATTTCAAGGGAAAAGCCAAGGGCCCCTGGAAGCCCAAGAAAGTCAAGGATCAAGATGGAAATGATGTTTTGGATCTGCCATGTCACATCCACACCAAGAAAGATGAAGAGGGTAATTTTATTTACCCAAAGCATACCACTCGACAGTGCCGGCTCCTGATCCAGCAGTTCCAGGGCAAGCAGCCCAAAGATAAAGAAAAAGAGCTAGACAGAGTTGAAGACAAGGATGATAGTGATGATGGATACCCCCAAGTCAATTCCACCCTGATGATTTGTGCTGATGTCGAAAGCAAAAGTCGACTGAAAGTCATTAATCGTGAAGTGAATATGGTTGCTCCGGCAACACCCAGTTATCTGAAGTGGTCTCAGACTGCCATAACATTCGACCAGTCCGATCACCCAACGCACATTGCCACCCACTGGACCCTGTTGTCGAAGGCACTCGACTGACCAAAGTCCTGATGGATGGTGGGAGTGGCCTGAACATACTGTATGCTGAAACACTGAAAGGGATGGGCATTCCGATGTCCAGGCTCAGCACCAGCAACATGAGCTTCCACGGAGTCATTCCCGGGAAGAAAGCCGAATCACTCGGCCAGATTGCTCTCGATGTGGTTTTCGGTGATTCAAAGAATTACCGCAAGGAAAAGTTGACATTCGAGGTTGTGGACTTCCAAAGTGCTTATCATGCCATTTTGGGCAGACCAGCTTATGCACGCTTCATGGCCCGACCATGTTATGTGTATCTCAAATTGAAGATGCCTAGTCCCAAAGGCGTGATCACTGTTACACGCAATTGGAAGAAGGCAGAAGAGTGTTTTCAGAAAGGCTCAAAGATTGCTGACGCTCAGATGGCAGTGGTCGAGCTGCAAGAGTATCAGAAGACTGCAGATCCGAGTGAGTTGCTACGAGCTAAGAAGCCCGCTTCAGAGTCATCTTTTCAGTCGACCGGTGAAACAAAGGCAGTTCACATTCACCCGACCGACCCCGAGGCTGCCCCGACCCACATCTCAAAGATGCTCGACTCCAAATAGGAAGAAGCGCTCATCCAGTTCCTCCGTGAGAACTGGGACATCTTCGCATGGAAGCCTTATGACATGCCTGGAATTCCTAGGGGGCTGGCTGAGCACCGTCTATGAGTCGACCCAAAGTTCAAGCCTGTGAAAGAACATCTTCGACGGTCCGCCGTCCAGAAGAGGAAAGCTATTGGCGAGGAGGTGGCTCGGCTCTTAGCAGCGGAGTTCATCCGAGAGATTTACCACTCCAAGTGGCTCGCCAATGTTGTCACGGTCCCCAAGAAGGACAAGTCGCTTCGCATGTGCATCGAATTTAAACATATCAATCGGGCCTGCCCGAAAGATCATTTTCCTCTCCCTCGCATCGACCAAATAGTCGACTCGACCGCGAGGTGTGAGCGATTGTCTTTTCTAGACGCCTATTCCGGGTACCATCAGATCCGTCTGTATGGACCCGATGAGATCAAAACAGCTTTCATCACTCCATTGGGGTGCTTCTGTTATGTCACCATGCCCTTCAGCCTCAAGAACGCTAGAGCCACATTCATGAGGATGATTTAGAAGTGTTTGCTCACTTAGATCAGTCGGAACGTGGAAGCATACATGGATGATATTGTGGTCAAGTCACGAAAAGGTTCCGACCTGCTGACTGACCTTGCTGAAACCTTTGCCAACCTCAGGGGGTATGATATCAAGCTTAATCCATCAAAGTGCACATTCGGAGTTCTGGGTGGAAAGTTACTCGGTTTTCTCGTTTTCGAACGAGGAATCGATGCCAATCCTGAGAAAATTGGCACCATACTCCGGATGAAGCGCCCTGTGCGTGTGCACGATGTCCAGAAGCTTATAGGTTGCTTGGCCGCTCGAAGTCGATTCATTTCTCGTCTCGGTGAAAAGTCGTTGCCTCTTTACCGACTGATGAAGAAGTCTGACAAGTTCGAGTGGACTCCAGAAGCTGATGCAACGTTTGCAGACCTCAAAGCTCTGCTCTCCACCCAGCCGGTGCTTGCTGCCCCAATCAGTAAAGAGCCTTTGCTGCTTTACATTGAAGCCACAGGACAAGTTGTCAGTACAGTACTTACGGTCGAGCGGGAAGAAGAAGGAAAGGCCTTCAGAGTTCAGCGCCCATATATTATGTGTCTGAAGTTTTGACACCTTCAAAGCAAAGATATCCTCATTATCAGAAGCTTGTATACGGGATTTATATGACCACGAAGAAGGTTGCACATTACTTCTCTGACCACTCCATTACAGTCGTCAGCGACGCCCCACTGTCGGAGATTCTGCATAACAGAGATGCAACTGGTCGAGTGGCGAAGTGGGCGATTGAACTCCTTCCCCTAGATATCAAGTTTGAAGCAAAGAAGGCTATCAAGTCCCAAGCAATTGCAGATTTCGTCGCCGAGTGGATCGAACAGCAGCTTCCGACTCAAGTTCACTCGGAGCACTGGACCATGTTCTTCGATGGATCTAAGATGTTGAATGGTTCCGGTGGTGGGGTAGTATTGGTCTCCCCCCGAGGAGATAAGCTCAGATATGTTCTCCAGATTCACTTCGATTCCTCCAATAATGAAGCAGAATATGAAGCACTTTTGTATGGGTTGCGCATGGCCATTTCACTCGGCGTCCGTCGCCTCATGGTCTATGGCGACTTAGATTTGGTGGTTAATCAGGTGATGAAGGAGTGGGACGTCAGAAGTCCGGCAATGACTGGTTATTGCAATGCAGTGAGAAAGCTAGAAAAGAAATTCGAGGGGTTAGAGCTTCATCACATCCCCCGACTGAAAAATCAAGCAGCTGATGATCTGGCAAAGATAGGCTCCAAGAGAGAAGCCATTCCCAGCAATGTGTTTTTGGAGCACATCCGCTCGCCGTCAGTCCAGGAGGATCCCTTTACGGAAGAAGCCCCGCAACCAAAAAGTGCCATAGATCCTACTGAAGTCGAAGTCCCTGCTGTGGTCGACCTAATCATGGAAGTCTTGGCAATCACTCCTGACTGGACGATACCGTACATCGCGTATATCCTGAGGAAAGAACTCCCGGAGGACGAAGAATACGCTCGACAGATCGTCCGCCGATCCAAAGCCTTCACAGTCATAAGGGGTCAGTTGTATAGAGAAAGCGCGACTGGAATCGGTCAGAAGTGCATAACACCAGAAGAGGGTCGGATAATCCTTGATGACATCCACTTGGGGACCTGTGGTCACCATGCGTCTTCTCGGACCATTGTGTCCAAAGCATACCGAGCGGGATTTTACTGGCCAAGAGCAAATAAGATGGCAAAAGAGATAGTCGACAAGTGTGAAGGGTGCCAGTTCTATTCCAACATGTCACACAAGCCTGCATCAGCCTTGAAGACCATTCCACTCGTCTGGCCCTTTGCTGCCTGGGGACTGGACATGGTTGGTCCACTGAGAACAGGCAGGAGCGGTTTCACTCATGTGCTTGTGGCAGTCGACAAGTTTACCAAATGGATCGAAGCTAAGCCCATCAAGAATCTTGATGCTTGCACTGCTATCAGTTTCGTCAGAGGGCTAACATTCAGATATGGAGTCCCGCATAGCATCATCACTGACAATGGGTCAAACTTTGATTCAGACAAGTTCAGAGCTTTTTGCGCCTCTCAAGGCACACGAGTCAACTACGCATCGTTCGTGCATCCCCAGTCGAATGGACAGGCAGAGAGGGCAAATGGTCTGATTCTCAAAGGACTAAAGCCTCGACTGATGCGTGATCTCAAGCACGCGGCAGGTGCTTGGGTCGACAAGCTTCCGTCAGTTCTGTGGGGATTGAGGACCACCCCGAACCGGTCGACTGGAAGAACTCCATTCTTTCTGGTTTATGGAGCCGAGGCAGTTCTGCCGAGTGATCTTCTTCACAACGCACCCCGAGTCGAGCTTTATACCGAAGACGAAGCAGAACAAGCCCGGCAAGACGCAGTCGACCTCCTAGAAGAAGAAAGGGAGATGGCCATGATCAGATCGACCATTTATCAGCAGGACTTGCGTCGATTCCACGCCAGGAATGTAAAGAGTCGAGCCTTCCAAGAAGGACATTTGGTCCTCCGAGTGGATCAGCAGAAACCACACAAGCTTGCTCCTACTTGGGAAGGCCCCTTCATCGTCACCAGAGTCCTCCACAATGGAGCGTATCACCTCTACAATGTTGATCGCCAGATCGACGAGCCGCGAGCTTGGAATGCGGAACTGCTCCACCCCTTTTACACTTGAGTTCTCCCTTAGACGAGATGTAATAAGAAAAAAATTCTGCAGATCATTTTTATCAAAGGCAAGAGTGTTCCAATAATTGTTGTCACTTTTGTTTGCATAAGAAATCCCCCAGTGGGTGACTTAGCAGCGAATCCGTTTCGCTTAAGTTTGAAAAATCCTACCGAGTGGAGCGCCAGACTCCCACTCGGGGGCTTAGCTGCAGCCCAGTGCTTGCCTAAGTGTTCAAAAATCCTACCGAGTGAGAGCAATCCTCCCACTCGGGGGCTTAGCTGCAGTCCAGTACTCGCCTAAGTTCTCCCACTTAGAGACTTAGCTGCAGTCGGGCACTCGCCTAAGTTTGAAAAAATCCTACCGAGTGGAGAGCAATCCTCCCACTCGGGGGGCTTAGCTGCAGTCCAGTGCTCGCCTAAGTTCTCCCACTTAGAGACTTAGCTGCAGTCAGGTGCTCGCCTAAGTGTTTAAAAAATCCTACCGAGTGGAGAGCAATCCTCCCACTCGGGGGGCTTAGCTGCAGTCCAGTACTCGCCTAAGTTCTCCCACTTAGAGACTTAGCTGCAGTCAGGTGCTCACCTAAGTGTTTAAAAATCCTACCGACTGGAGAGCAAACCTCCCACTCGAGGGCTTAGCGGCAGTCCAGTACTCGCCTAAGTTCTCCCACTTAGAGACTTAGCTGTAGTCAGGTGCTCGCCTAAGTGTTTAAAAATCCAACCGAGTGGAGAGCAAACCTCCCACTCGGGGGCTTAGCTGCAGTCCAGTACTCGCCTAAAGTTCTCCCACTTAGAGACTTAGCTGCAGTCAGGTGCTCGCCTAAGTGTTTAAAAACCCTACCGAGTGGAGAGCAAACCTCCCACTCGGGGGCTTAGCTGCAGTCCAGTACTCGCCTAAGTTCTCCCACTTAGAGACTTAGCTGCAGTCAGGCACTCACCTAAGTTTAAAAAAATCCTACCGAGTGGAGAGCAAACCTCCCACTCGGGGGCTTAGCTGCAGTCCAGTACTCGCCTAAGTTCTCCCACTTAGAGACTTAGCTGCAGTCAGCCACTCGCCTAAGTTTGAAAAAATCCTACCGAGTGGAGAGCAAACCTCCCACTCGTGGGGCTTAGCTGCAGTCCAGTACTCGCCTAAGTTCTCCCACTTAGAGACTTAGCTACAGTCAGGCACTCGCCTAAGTTTGAAAAAATCCTACCGAGTGGAGAGCAAACCTCCCACTCGGGGGCTTAGCTGCAGTTCAGTACTTGCCTAAGTTCTCCCACTTAGAGACTTAGCTGCAGTCAGGCACTCGCCTAAGTTTGAAAAAAATCCTACCGAGTGAGAACAAACCTCCCACTCGGGGGCTTAGCTGCAGCCCAGTGCTCGCCTAAGTGTTTAAAAATCCTACCGAGTGGAGAGCCAGACTCCCATCGGGGGGCTTAGCTGCAGCCTAGCGCTCACCTAAGTACAGGACACAACCCAATCCGCAAAAGAGTTACGCCACAAATACAAGGTTATTCCGAGTGATGATCAAGTTCCACTCGACAGATCAAACCATGAAGATATCCAACGAGGAAATCAAGTTCGGATAAAACCTAAAGGTCCCAGACCTTAGATCAAAGTACTCGAGCCCTCGGCTCGGCACAGTTTAACGGTTACAAATCCACTCAGCATTCCGAGGCAAATTTAAAGTGAAGCATGAAAGTTTTTCATTCCTCAGGAGGAGGACTGGAAGGGCCGACGAACTCGTCCAAGTCGATCCCGTCTGCAATACGAGTGGCAGTAGCAATGAAAGTCTCCATGAAGTCTTGAAAGTTGTGCTTCCTGGTATTGGCAACTTGCATGGCGGCCAGCTTTTCTTCTCGCGCCTCCTTGCAATGGACACGGACCAGAGACAGAGCGACATCAGCACCACATCTAGCAGAAGATTTCTTCCATTCCGCCACTCGACCCGAGACTTCATTCAGTCGAGCCATCAGAGACTCGAGGTCGTTCTGAAGCGCCATCCCAGGCCAGAGTGATGTGTCGATCCGTGACATCGCAACCTTCAGTCGAGCAAGATAGTCAACAACGCTAGTAACACGAGACTCCAGTCGGAGCACGTTCATGGCAGCCTCATCCTTCACGAGAGAATTGGCGGGGTCCAAGCCTGGCTCCACTCGACTGGTTTCCTCTTCGAAGTTCTGGCAGAATTCTGCAAACGCGATTCAAGAGTCAGACAGTGGCTCTACACAGGCTTGGTAACTGCGAGACAGTCAGGGCAGAGTAATTACCTTCGAGCATAACGAACAGCTTCTTGGCGAGTTCACCGAGATAGGCTTCCAGATCGTTCTTCTTCCCCACCAGATCACCTGCCTTGTCGCGTAGAGCCGCATTGTCGTTCTTCAGTCGGGTGACCTCTTGATTGGCTACCCCGAGAGCAGCTTTCAGCCTGGAGTTCTCCTGCTCAAGAGCTCCGACGGAAGCCATTTTCTCTTTAGCAATCCTCGTTTTGTCCAAGACCTCCTTCTGTACCTCTGCAAGGTCTTGATCTTTCTTCTTCAGAGCTTCCTCCAGTTTATCTGCGGCGCGTCGAGTGAAATCAACATCAAGAATGGACAAGCAAGAAAAACCACTCGTCAAGAATGGAGAACCCCACCGGCCATACATTTTGCTTCTTCTTGCGCCTTCTTCAAATTCTCTTGAGCAAGCTTCAAGTTAAGGTTGAGCTGGATCTGCTGGTTCTCCAACTCAGTACAGCGAGCTACAAGTTCACAGGATTTCTGCAAAAAGAAAAATCAGTGGACAGACGTCCAAGATAAGTTGCTTCCGAGTAACTAAGAGACAATGATGGCGTTTCTAAGACTACAGCCAAATCAAAAACATTCGACAGTAGTCTCGGGGACTACACCCAGTGGGTGCACTCAGCGTGCCCCCACTGTAAAAAAAAGAGCCGATTGTCCGCAGTCGACCGGATACAGTTCCATTCGACATGGCCTGACCAGACCGAGTGAAGAAATACAGCTACAGCAACACAATATAAAGACTACAGTCGACTGCCAGCAGTCCACTGTAGTCTCGGGGACTACACCCAGTGGGTGCACTTAGCGTGCCCCCACTCGTCCAAGAATTGGCAAACACACCCAGTGGGTGTACAGATATAAAGATCTTCAGAAAAAAGATTCTTCAAATAGCACATCATAACAGACCAAGGGTTGAGTCGACTGACCTGGACGTTACCCTGAAGAGCCGAGCTTGCGTCATAAGCTGCTTGGCTGGCCTCCCGAGCCACCTTCACTTGCTCCATCATGATCCCCGCTTGGCGTATAGCCTCTCTTGCAGCAGCCGCTTGGTCCTCGGGGGCGGGGTACGCGGCAAAAAGCGAAGGCGGATCCGCAGTCGGCGTCGAGGGCCGCACACTCGTTAGAGGAACGGCGAAAGTCACAGAAGCCCGAGTGGTGTCACCACCATCCCGAGCTACGGCCTCATACGCTGGAGCAGATTGGGGGGCCTTGTCAGCCGAGGCCCTCCTGTTCCTCCTCACTCTCAGCGGTTCGTTGTCGTTGTCATCCGGGAGGTCGATAACATGAGGAGGAGCTACAAGGAAAACATTCAATCGACCAGAGTTGCAATAAATGTTCAGTCAACTCAAAGCGGAACGTCAATAATCGTACCAGGGTTGGAGGTAATAGCATCCTCCATCTCTTGGTCGTCGTCCTTGGCGGAGATCTCAGAAGTAGCAGCGCTGCAAATCTCAAAAGTCAGTCAGTTGGCTCAATGAATCGACCAAGGATCTATCCATAGTCGACAAAGGAAAGCAAGTTTTGTTATTACCCAGAAATGGTAGGGACAGCCATCTTCATCTTGGGGAGAGCCTTGGGCGGCTTGGATGGCGTCGCGCGTGGGTGCTTGGGAGCCTTCCTAGTCGGCGTAGGAGAAGAGGTCCGAGGGCGTTTCGACGACTGCCCAACAGGAGCAGTCGCCTTGCCACGTTCCCGCGTTGGATCGTGTGTGAGTTTGGATCGCCTCTCCGGGCGGGGGGGTCAACCTCCTCCTCCTCCTCTTCGCTGGAGTCGACGTCGTCGCCTCCCTCTCCTTCACCGTCAGACTCCCACTCGCCTTGATCGTCTCCACTCTCGCCTCCGCTCGCCTCCCCCTCTCCAGTCGGCTCCTGTGCCCCGTTGGGCGTCGAGTACATCTTGGTAGTCGCCTGGAAAACAACAGACAAGACAAAAGTCAATCGACCAACTCAAAGAAGACCAATGAAGAAAACAAGATCTCAGTCGGAAGCATGAAGACATACCTGGTCCACGTCATACGAGTTGTCGAGTGGAATTACCCTCCTGGCTCCTCGGGGGTTGTCTTTGTTCCCCGTGATGCTTGACAGCCACCCCTCCAGCATCTCGTCAGTGACCTCCTCCGGGTGGATCCGAGTGGTGTCGTTGAGACCCGAGTACAGCCACATCGTGTGGTCACGAGCCTGGAGCAGTTGGATGCGCCTCCGGAGGAAGACCTCCAGCAGGTCCATACCAGTCACGCCCTCGCGGATGAGTTCAACCACTCGATCGGCCAGCACTTTGACTTGGGCCTTTTCTTCCGGCATCACTTTCAGAGAAGTAGGTTTTTCAGCTCGGTCAAGAGAGAAAGGGGGAAGACCAGTCGACTGTCCTGGGGTCGCCTGGTCCTGACAGTAAAACCAGGTCGCCTGCCAACCACGGACCGACTCCGGGAAAGTGATAGATGGAAAGCAACTCTTTCCCCTCGTCTGGATCGCCAGGCCGCCGCACAGCTGGACCACCTGCGTCCTTTCGTCACTCGACTTGGCCTTCTTGACCGATTGAGAACGGCAGGTAAAGATGTGCTTGAAGAGTCCCCAATGGGGGCGGCAACCCAAGAAACCCTCACACATGGAAATGAAAGCGGCAAGGTATACGATGGAGTTGGGAGTGAAGTGGTGGAGCTGTGCTCCGAAGAAGTTCAGGAAACTCCGGAAAAAAGGATGGGGCGGCAGAGAAAACCCGCGGTCGATGTGGTTGGCTAAGAGCACGCACTCACCATCACGGGGTTGAGGTTCGATCTCTCTCCCCGGGAGACGCGCAGCTTCGTGGGGAATGACTCCCCCCTCGACCATGTCGTCGAGATCTTCTTGCCGGATCACCGACGGCATCCAATCACTCTGGATCCAGCCTCGGGGCAGAGCAGACCTTGAGGAGGATCCGCCCCGAGCAGACCTCTTCCCTTTCCCCTGTGCCGCCGCCTTCTTCGCGCGCTCCAGAGCAGATGTCTTGTCCTTCGCCATCGTCGCCGGCAAATCTTGCACGGGCCTGCGGCGCTAGGGTAAGAGCGGAGGTGGCGGAGGAACTTGCGAAGGGAGAGAGGAAGAAGAAAGCACACTGTTGGAAACCCCGAGCCAGCGACTTATAAGAGGCCGCTCCCGAGTGGCTGACTGGTGGGCCCAGGCTATCCAGTCAAATCCCACAGCAGACGCGCGTGCAGTACGTGGCGAAAAAGGTGGCGCGGGAATCGAGGAGCTTCCGCTTTATCGCTTCCGATTACTGCGGCCGCTCCCGTCCCGCGTGCTTCCCGAAATCCGAATCCCGCGACATCCGCGGGCTGCAGAACAACTTGTCAAAACAGAAGACCCCGCTCGCGCCGGCACTCGGTATGTCACAAGTAAAGAAATTCACTCGACGAAAGGCCTGGAATGGATCAAGGCGACTGAAAGAGGTTGATGACGTCATCCGTGACGATTGACCCAAAACGAGGCACTCATGTAGCCCAAAGAACCAGTCAGAAAGATCTACAACTCTTTCCCCACTCTGACCTCGATCCATTCGGGGGCTAATGATGAAGCTATGTACCTAGGGTAGGGGCACGGACCTGTCCAAAAGAGCCCTACCCAAGGACATCCCTAGAAGAAGTCACCTTTCAATCGACTTGAAGGTACCCACTCGACGGGTTTAAGACACTCGACCAAGAAGCTACCACTCGACAGTGAAGCCAACCACTCGACTGCCAGGAGATCTAAAGTCATTCCGCAGGCAACGGTCGGCTATTAAGTAGTCTTTATGGTCGTTATAGCACTTCATTACCAGCGTTACCAGTAACGCCCCGCATTAATGTACATTGAACCCTTGATAACGTGGGCTGGCCGGGGTCCTGGCGAACTCTATATAAGCCACCCCCCACCTCAGTATCAAGGGTTCGCACCCCTGTTATTCACACGCCTATAATCCAATCGACCGCCTCCGGGCACCGATACGTAGGGCTGTTACTTCCTCCGCGAAGGGCCTGAACTCATACATTTGGTGTGTTTACAACTTCCCAATAGCTGAGATCTAGCCTCTCCTTACACACACCCCTACATCACTGTCAGAGTTAGAACCACGACACAAAGATCTTGCATTGATCATGAAATGCTTCAACCGATACAAGAAGAAGAATCACTTCTCATAAGAATTCAAAGTATAACTCAAAATCTACCTCTGGATCAAATTCCTCGAGTGAAAACTCCTGCTACAAATGCAAAAAGACTGGTCATTTTATCAATGAATGCCTGCTGTGGGAAATTAAGGCCCGGAATAATGGCAAAGTTACAAAGAGTAGCAAGAGCAAGAACTATGATGCTTGCCCTTATAAGAAGAAAATGAACATTTCAAGAATAAAGAGAGTTCATCCTCGAAGTCAAGCTCCTAAAGGAAGAAGAATTCTCACAAGGCCAATGCTTATATTAAAAATAGATGGATTCTGAGGAAGAAGCCTCTGAGTCCAAAGCCGTCGAATTAGAATCATCTGCCAAGGAATCTGATTTTGGCATGGTGGGTATTTATTACGCTTGTACATCAACATCGAGCTCATTCTTCAACAATTATGAAAGCGGCAACGAGGCACCTGCATTCTGCTTCATGGAAAAATCCTCTAAGGGAAATAACTGTCCATCCAGAAAGAATTCCTTGCAGATCCAGAATGGAAATTCCTCAAAGGGTTCCAATGTTGATTCTTCCTTGTATGAATATGAGCACTAGTCTTCTAACCATTATATTCATGCTTCTCAGAAAAAATCTGCATATTCTAACAACTATGCTAACCACTCTCCAAGAAAAAACTCCAATGCTCCTTGAGCAAAGTACTCACATATTTAGCGCCCAACTAAATCTTCACAGTCGCCCATCAAGATGTGTGTGGTTAAGAAGAACTAGTTCTTCTACAGGACTATTTCTCTGGTGGCACTGAATGGGTCATGAATAATGGATGTACTAATCATATGACCAGAGACAGAAGTTTATTCGTCGACCTTAAATTGATTACTTCCTCACAGAAGCATATCACTTCTGGCGACACCAACAAAGGAAAGGTAATTGAGTTAGGTTAAGTTGTCATATCTAAAGAGAAACGTATGGATAAGGTCATGCTTGTTCAATCTCTTGGATACAATCTAATGTCTATTTCAAAGCTTTGTGATATGGAAATGATGGTCTTATTCACAAAATCTAGATGTGTGGCTATCATGAAAAATGATAACACTTTGTCTTCGAAGTTGTTAGAAAATGTGATTTATATGTTGTGGATTTCTTTAAGGGCCCCTCAATTATCACTTGTTTGCCTGCAAAGACTACAGAGGGTTGGTTGTGGCACTGAAGGCTTGGTGATGCAGGTGCAGGAAACTTGCAGGCTTTGCTGAAGGAAAAGCACATCGTAGGAACTGCCGATGTAAAATTTGATAAAGATCGGCTCTGTGGTGCATGACTGCATGTGAAGCTGACAAGCTCGTGAAGAAATCGCATTCTGCGAAGACTAACCATGACAAGGCCACTCGAAATTCCTCACATGGACATGTTCAGCCCGCAGAACTACTCTAGCTTCGGTGCCAACCACTATGGACTCGTCATTTTCTATGATTTTCCCCGACTCACCCGAGTTTTCTTTCTCGAGAATAATTTCAGAACCCAGGAAATCTTCAAACATTTTGCCAGGAAGGCTCAAAATGAATATTAAGTCACTATTAAGCACGTGAGAAGTGAAAGTGGCATGGAGATATCGAAGAATTTCTTGATGATTATGGCATCACCCATAAGTTGTTCGCAGCTTATGTACTCCACAACAAAATGTGGATTGGCGGAGAGGAAGAATCAGATGCTCATTAAAATGTTATGCATCATGCTTAATATGTACAAGACCTCAATGCGATTTTGGGCAGACGCCATCCTACATGATCTCAGCAGGATCCCTCTCCATGTCTCTCTCATCTGACTTGTCGAATAGGGGATAGAAGAGAATTTACTAAAAGTCAGAGATCCATGCCTTATCCACAATATAATCCATTGTATGTTGGCCCCTTTGGCATCAGGTCGCCGCCTCGCCATTGCCATCCAGAAATTCGATACTCCACAGTCCACACTGAGTGGCGCAAAGGAGCTTGGCATTTGTCCGAACCCTCCCGTGTCGCCTTTTTCGGGTCAAATTGCTCGAAGATCATCCTGCCGGTGCACATTTCCATGGCTATATATGCAAGGCACCCTATGCCCAACTCTAAGCAAGCGAGCACAGCTCAAAGTCAAAGCTTTCTAGCACTAGCACTGAAGACCGGGGCAGCCTGATGGAGCAGGTGACGAAGCTAGCGGGGCAGCGGGCGGTGGTGATCTTCGGCATGAGCTCCTGCTGCATGTGCCACACCGTGACGAGCCTCCTCCGTGATCTCGGGGCGAACCCGACGGTGGTGGAACTAGACGAGGACCCTTGGGGGAAGGAGATGGAGAAGGCGCTGGCGCGGCTCCTCGGCCGGCACCCTGCCGTACCGGCGGTGTTCATCGGCGGCAGGCTCGTCGGATGCACCGACAAGGTCATGTCCCTTCACCTCAGCGGCAAACTGGTCCCGCTGCTTCGTAATGCAGGTGCTGTCTGGGTGTAGTCCAGGGAGGGCTTTGTAGATATTCGGCTTTGATGCATTGGGCGCCAGAGAATAATGTAATGTGTACGTGCTCAGTTATCCTTTCCTGTATTCGGGGACGATGGACACCAAGGAAACCATGCAGGTATTTTTACTGTTGATGGGAATACCTGTCCTATCAAAGTGTTACACATTATAAAAGCAAATTGCGAGAGAACTTTCATTCTATTCCTGAACTGTCAAACGAGTACGAAGAACATCAGAAATAAAAAAAATTACATCCAAGTCCGTAGACCACCTAACGACGACTACAAGTGCACGCCGAAGACGCACCGCCGTCATCGTCACTCCCTCATCGGTGTCAGGCAAACCTTGTTGTAGTAAACAGTCGGAAAATCGTCATGCTATGCCTCATAGTTACGCATTATAATTAGTGGTGTCTCAAATCAAACTTCCTTATATTTTATCAAAATTATAATAAATACAAACAGTACCAAATAAATATAATATTAAAATATATTACATGATGAATCTAATGATATATAATAGGTATGGTGAATGGTGATATTTTTTATGTAACCTTGCTCAAACTTCAAAAAAATGACTTAAGACAACACTATTATGTGAAGTAAAAAAGGAGTTTTTTTTATTTTCATACCAAACCAGGCGGGTACATGAACTTTAAACTTCAACTTTCAAAATTTCAACTTTTGGTATTGTACTTTCCAAATTTAAAACTTTTAAAAATTTGAACTTATAAAATTATTGAACTTTCAAAATTGTGATGAACTTTGCACAGAAACGAAATATATGAAAAACGCATGTGTGGGCCTCACCATGAAACTCTTCCTTGCGCTAATGCAACTCCGTGAAAAAGGAGTGGCCGCCTCACATGATGACCCCCTACGGAGGCCCCCTAGAATACGGGAAATACATAGGGGACTATTCCTCTTTTGTTCTTCTGGTTTCTAGTTGGCTTTCCTAGGAAAAAAAGAGCTAGCTGTAAGATTTATTTCATATTAAATAATAGTTCTTTAAAAAATATCCACGAATCTTAAAAATGATTATGTATTTTAAAAGTGTTCTGGAATTCAAGTATGTTCATCAATTTTAAAAATATTCACAAATTTTAAAAATGTTCATGTATTTTAAACAATGTTGCCGAGTTATAAAAAATATTCATGTAGTCCTAAAATTGTTCTAATTTTGTTACATGTTTATGTTTTTAAGATGTAAAACAAAAATATGAAAGTAAGAAGAAAAAAAGAAATTAGCAGAAGAAAGACCGCAGAAAATAGACGGATCAGAAAAAAACAAAAAGAATTACTCTAAAACTGCATCTCGACGTATTTAAGATGTCCAGCCCATGAACGGTCGCTCTGTTCGTTTGGGTGACATCTTGTTGTAATAAAAGAGAGATGGTTAGAAATTTCCCCTTTTACACGAGCAGTTGGTTCGCTTCATTCGTGTCTATTCATTATATCAGCAGATCCCTTGATAGGGTTGCTCATGGGGCAGTTTACGTGACAAGGATCAGATTGGATGTACATGAGACAAGGATATAGTCAGGTTCATTTCTTTAAGGTGTGGTAATACCTTACATTTTGCATGTCTGATATGTATTAATGTTGTCTTGAGTGAGACATGTATGATATGTGTTACACGCATACCGACTCATGGGGCCCCGACTTATATTGGTGGACGAGGGGTGGGACTACATGGGCCTGAGCCGATTTACATGGCTTGTAGCCCAAGTAATCTATCAGAGTACATGTTTTGTGCACCAAGTAAGGAGGTGCCCTTCTGAAGGAGGCATATTGGTCGGGTAGAGGCATGAGCGTATGTGTTGGGGAACATAGTAATTTCAAAAAAATTCCTACGCACACTGTCGGGGGCGACTGATCCCACGGATACCTATGGGACCGTGGCGGACCGGGGCCCCTTTCGGTTCGGCAGGGGGGGCGGAGAGTGCACGAAGAGCAGATCGAGGCGAACGCACGAGCGACGCGGTCGGTTTACCTAGGTTCGGGCCGCACGGATGCGTAAAACCCTACTCCTGCTTTGGTTTGTATTTGTGTTCTTGCTCGGGAGCGATGAATGCTACAGTACACTTGGGTGGCTAGTGAGACCGAGCGTGAGAATGATCGTCCCCCTCCTCCCTGTTGCGCATGGGCCTCCTTTTATATGTCAAAGGGGTCACCGACAGGTGGCAACAGAGATGAGGGTAAAAAGGTAAAAGAGGTGGTAGTTGGGGCCACCACTTACTACAGTTGTATCATACCTAACCCTGACGGCAGGGGACAAAGGCATTAAATGCCTGTCTGTGTCGCCTAGACGGTGCAGAAAGGGACCGTCAGGGGCGCCACCGTTTGCCACGATGGCTATCTTGTCAGCGCCTGCTTGCCACCGCATGTCCCTGGTGGCACAGCCTCCCACCACGTACGCCAGGAACGGTCCCAGAGCGACACGTTGGTGGGTGAGCTGGAGCGCGGGCTGCGGAGTAGTAGCTTGCCGCGGCAAGCGCCTTGCCGCGGATGTTGTCTTGTCGCGTCCGGGAGCTTGTCGCTCACCGGTCTTGTCGCGTCCGGGAGCTTGTCGCTCACCGGGTCTTGCCGGGACGCGCAGCGCGTCGCAGCAAGCTTCTCGAGATGCCTTGGTTGGTCTTCCCGGCAAGCTCCTCTTGGCGGGGTCTTTGTGCTTCGAGTGGCCTTCCCGGCAAGCTCCTCTTGCCGGGGCCTTGCGCCTTGGCTTGAATACTTTGTCCTTGAATGGCTCCAAAGGAACCACGGAGGACCTTGGCGGTCACCCGGCAAGCCTTGCCGCGGGGTGCTGCGACTGCCCGTGCACAAGTTCGGGATACTAAGGTACCCCTACTTTAGTACACCGACAGGAGCCCCCGGGCCTGGGTCATACATGGTGCCGAGCGCTGTTGGGCCAGGCCCAAAACAGTGCATGGGCACGCGCGGCCTGGGTCACGCCGTATCTAACTCCGCACGCACCGCGCCCTCCCCGAGCGGCACGCGCCGAACGCGGCGTCGTGCGTGACGTGGGCGGCGTGCGCGGGGCGAAGCCCCACGTGCATGCGTCACGTCGTGGTAGAGGGGACGGTTCGCCCCCCCCCCCCCCCATAAACGGAGGGAGGCGTGGAGGCGTGGTTCATTTACTGGACGGGGCCGATGCGCGGTTTTCGAGATGTCCACTCCCCACGATCACGGGGTGGGGAGAGGTCGCCTTATCTGTCGCCTTGATTCTGCATGAAGGAAATATGCCCTAGAGGCAATAATAAAGTTATTATTTATTTCCTTATATCATGATAAATGTTTATTATTCATGCTAGAATTGTTTTAACCGGAAACATAATACATGTGTGAATACATAGACAAACAGAGTATCACTAGTATGCCTCTACTTGACTAGCTCGTTAATCAAAGATGGTTATGTTTCCTAACCATGAATAAAAGAGTTGTTATTTGATTAACGAGGTCACATCATTAGTTGAATGATCTGATTGACATGACCCATTCCATTAGCTTAGCACCCGATCGTTTAGTATGTTGCTATTGCTTTCTTCATGACTTATACATGTTCCTATGACTATGAGATTATGCAACTCCCGTTTGCCGGAGGAACACTTTGGGTGCTACCAAACGTC
This sequence comes from Triticum monococcum, assembly GCA_034509565.1. Lineage (NCBI taxonomy): Eukaryota > Viridiplantae > Streptophyta > Magnoliopsida > Poales > Poaceae > Triticum > Triticum monococcum. The sequence goes on from CM067845.1 coordinate 48,857,210, forward strand.
ACAACGTAACTGGGTGATTATAAAGGAGTACTACAGGTGTTTCCAATGGTAGATGTTGGGTTGGCGTATTTCGAGAATAGGATTTGTCACTCCGATTGTCGGAGAGGTACCTCTGGGCCCTCTCGGTAATACACATCACATAAGCCTTGCAAGCATTATAACTAAGATGTTAGTTGTGAGATGATGTATTACGGAACGAGTAAAGAGACTTGCCAATAATGAGATTGAACTAGGTATTGGATACCGACGATCGAATCTCGGGCAAGTAACATACCGATGACAAAGGGAACAACGTATGTTGTTATGCGGTCTGACCGATAAAGATCTTCGTAGAATATGTAGGAGCCAATATGGGCATCCAGGTACCGCTATTGGTTATTGACCGGAGACGTGTCTCGGTCATGTCTACATTGTTCTCGAACCGTAGGGTCCGCACGCTTAACGTTACGATGACAGTTATTATGAGTTTATGCATTTTGATGTACCGAAGGTTGTTCGGAGTCCCGGATGTGATCACGGACATGACGAGGAGTCTCGAAATGGTCGAGACATAAAGATTGATATATTGGAAGCCTATGTTTGGACATCGGAAGTGTTCCGGGTGAAATCGGGATTTTACCGGATCACCGGGAGGTTACCGGAACCCCCCGGGAACCATATGGGCCTTAGTGGAAAAGAGAAAAGGGGCAGCCCATAGTTGGCCGCCCCCCGCCCCCCTTCCCTGAGTCCTATTAGGACTAGGAGAAGGGGCCGGCCCCCCTCTCTCTCCTTTCCCCCTTGGGAATCCTACTTGGAATAGGATTGAGGGGGGAGTCCTACACCCGGTAGGAGTAGGACTCCTCCCGCGCCCTCTCCCTGGCCGGCGCACCCCTCCCCCTTGGATCCTTTATATACGGGGGCAGGGGGCACCTCTAGACACACAAGTTGATCATTGAGATCGTTCCTTAGCCGTGTGCGGTGCCCCCTGCCACCAAATTCCACCTCGATCATACCGTTGTAGTGCTTAGGCGAAGCCCTGCGTCGGTAGTACATCAAGATCGTCACCATGCCGTCGTGCTGACGGAACTCTTCCTCGACGCTTTGCTGGATCGGAGCCCGAGGATCGTCATCGAGCTGAACGTGTGCTAAGAACTCGGAGGTGCCGGAGTAACGGTACTTGGATCGGTCGGATCGGGAAGAAGACGTACGACTACTTCCTCTACGTTGTGTCAACGCTTCCGTTGCGATCTACAAGGGTACGTAGATCAGACTCTCCCCCTCGTTGCTATGCATCACCATGATCTTGCGTGTGCGTAGGAAAATTTTTGAAATTACTACGTTCCCCAACAGTGGCATCCGAGCCGAGGTTTTATGGTTTGATGTTATTTGCACGAGTAGAACACAAGTGAGTTGTGGGCGATACAAGTCATACTGCCTACCAGCATGTCATACTTTGGTTCAGCGGTATTGTTGGAAGAGACGACCCGGACCAACCTTACGCGTACGCTTACGCGAGACCGGTTCCCTCGACGTGCTTTGCACATAGATGGCTTGCGGGCGACTGTCTCTCCAACTTTAGTTGAACCAAGTGTGGCTACGCCCGGTCCTTGAGAAGGTTAAAATGGAGTCTATTTGACAAACTATCGTTGTGGTTTTGATGCGTAGGTGAGATGAGTTCTTGCTTAAGCCCGTAGCAGCCACGTAAAACTTGCAACAACAAAGTAGAGGACGTCTAACTTATTTTTGCAGGGCATGATGTGATGTGATATGGTCAAGGCATGATGCTAAATTTTATTGTATGAGATGATCATGTTTTGTAACCAAGTTATCGGCAACTGGCAGGAGCCATATGGTTGTCGCTTTATTGTATGCAATGCAATCGCGATGTAATGCTTTACTTTATTACTAAGCGGTAGTGATAGTCGTGGAAGCATAAGATTGGCGAGACGACAACGATGCTACGATGGAGATCAAGGTGTCGTGCCGGTGACGATGGTGATCATGAAGGTGCTTCGGAGATGGAGATCACAAGCACAAGATGATGATGGCCATATCATATCACTTATATTGATTGCATGTGATGTTTATCCTTTTATGCATCTTATCTTGCTTTGATTGACGGTAGCATTATAAGATGATCTCTCACTAAATTATCAAGAAGTGTTCTCCCTGAGTATGCACCGTTGCCAAAGTTCGTCGTGCCCAGACACCACGTGATGATCGGGTGTGATAAGCTCTACGTCCATCTACAACGGGTGCAAGCCAGTTTTGCACACGCAGAATACTCAGGTTAAACTTGACGAGCCTAGCATATGCAGATATGGCCTCGGAACACAGAGACCGAAAGGTCGAGCGTGAATCATATAGTAGATATGATCAACATAACGATGTTCACCATTGAAAACTACTCCATCTCACGTGATGATTGGTTATGGTTTAGTTGATTTGGATCACGTGATCACTTAGAGGATTAGAGGGATGTCTATCTAAGTGGGAGTTCTGAAGTAATTTGATTAACTGAACTTAAACTTATCATGAACTTAGTACCTGATAGTATCTTGCTTGTTTATGTTGATTGTAGATAGATGGCTCGTGCTGTTGTTCCGTTGAATTTTAATGCGTTCCTTGAGAAAGCAAAGTTGAAAGATGATGGTAGCAATTACACGGACTGGGTCCGTAACCTGAAGATTATCCTCATTGCTGCACAGAAGAATTACGTCCTGGAAGCACCGCTGGGTGCCAAGCCTGCTGCTGGAGCAACACCAGATGTTATGAACGTCTAGCAGAGCAAAGCTGATGACTACTCGATAGTTCAGTGTGCCATGCTTTACGGCTTAGAATCGGGACTTCAACGACGTTTTGAACGTCATGGAGCATATGAGATGTTCCAGGAGTTGAAGTTAATATTTCAAGCAAATGCCCGAATTGAGAGATATGAAGTCTCCAATAAGTTCTATAGCTGCAAGATGGAGGAGAACAGTTCTGTCAGTGAGCATATACTCAAAATGTCTGGGTATAATAATCACTTGATTCAGATGGGAGTTAATCTTCCAGATGATTGCGTCATTGACAGAATTATCCAATCACTGCCACCAAGCTACAAGAGCTTCGTGATGAACTATAATATGCAAGGGATGAACAAGACTATTCCCAAGCTCTTCGCAATGCTGAAAGCTGCGGAGGTAGAAATCAAGAAGGAGCATCAAGTGTTGATGGTCAACAAGACCACTAGTTTGAAGAAAAAGGGCAAAGGGAAGAAGAAGGGGAACTTCAAGAAGAACAGCAAGCAAGTTGCTGCTCAGGAGAAGAAACCCAAGTCTGGACCTAAGCCTGAAACTGAGTGCTTCTACTGCAAGCAGACTGGTCACTGGAAGCGGAACTGCCCCAAGTATCTGGCGGATAAGAAGGATGGCAAGGTGAACAAAGGTATATGTGATATACATGTTATTGATGTGTACCTTACTAGAGCTCGCAGTAGCACCTGGGTATTTGATACTGGTTTTGTTGCTAATATTTACAACTCAAAACAGGGACTACGGAATAAGCGGACACTAGCAAAGGACGAGGTGACGATGCGCGTGGGAAACGGTTCCAAAGTCGATGTGATCGCGGTCGGCACGCTACCTCTACATCTACCTTCGGGATTAATATTAGACCTAAATAATTGTTATTTGGTGCCAGCGTTGAGCATGAACATTATATCTGGATCTTGTTTAATGCAAGACGGTTATTCATTTAAATCAGAGAATAATGGTTGTTCTATTTATATGAGTAATATCTTTTATGGTCATGCACCTTTGAAGAGTGGTATATTTTTGATGAATCTCGATAGTAGTGATACACATATTCATAATGTTGAAACCAAAAGATGCAGAGTTGATAATGATAGTGCAACTTATTTGTGGCACTGCCGTTTAGGTCATATCGGTGTAAAGCGCATGAAGAAACTCCATACTGATGGGCTTTTGGAACCACTTGATTATGAATCACTTAGTACTTGCGAACCGTGCCTCATAGGCAAGATGACTAAAACACCGTTCTCCGGTACTATGGAGAGAGCAACAGATCTGTTGAAAATCATACATACCGATGTATGTGGTCCGATGAATATTGAGGCTCGTGGCGGATATCGTTATTTTCTCACCTTCACAGATGATTTAAGCAGATATGGGTATATCTACTTAATGAAACACAAGTCTGAAACATTTGAAAAGTTCAAAGAATTTCAGAGTGAAGTTGAAAATCATCGTAACAAGAAAATAAAGTTTCTACGATCTGATCGTGGAGGAGAATATTTGAGTTACGAGTTTGGTGTACATTTGAAAAATTGTGGAATAGTTTCGCAACTCACGCCACCCGGAACACCATAGCGTAATGGTGTGTCCGAACGTCATAATCGTACTTTACTAGATATGGTGCGATCTATGATGTCTCTTACTGATTTACCGCTATCATTTTGGGGTTATGCTTTAGAGATGGCTGCATTCACGTTAAATAGGGCACCATCAAAATCCGTTGAGACGACGCCTTATGAACTATGGTTTGGCAAGAAACCAAAGTTGTCGTTTCTTAAAGTTTGGGGCTGCGATGCTTATGTGAAAAAGCTTCAACCTGATAAGCTCGAACCCAAAGCGGAGAAATGTGTCTTCATAGGATACCCAAAGGAGACTGTTGGGTACACCTTCTATCACAGATCCGAAGGCAAGACATTCGTTGCTAAGAATGGATCATTTCTAGAGAAGGAGTTTCTCTCGATAGAAGTGAGTGGGAGGAAAGTAGAACTTGACGAGGTAACTGTACCTGCTCCCTTATTGGAAAATAGTACATCACAGAAAACTGTTTCTGCGACACCTATACCAATTAGTGAGGAAGCTAATGATGATGATCATGAAACTTCAGGACAAGATACTACTGAACCACGTAGATCAACCAGAGTGAGATCCGCACCAGAGTGGTACGGTAATCCAATTCTGGAAGTCATGCTACTAGATCATGATGAACCTACGAACTATGAAGAAGCGATGGTGAGCCCAGATTCCGCAAAGTGGCTTGAAGCCATGAAATCTGAGATGGGATCCATGTATGATAACAAAGTATGGACTTTGGTTGACTTGCCCGATGATTGTCAAGCAATTGAGAATAAATGGATCTTCAAGAAAAAGACTGACGCTGACGGTAATATTACTGTCTATAAAGCTCGACTTGTCGCAAAAGGTTTTCGACAAGTTCAAGGGGTTGACTACGATGAGACCTTCTCACCCGTAGCGATGCTTAAGTCTGTCAGAATCATGTTAGCAATTGCCGCATTTTATGATTATGAAATTTGGCAGATGGATGTCAAAAATGCATTCCTGAATGGATTTCTGGAAGAAGAGTTGTATATGATGCAACCAGAAGGTTTTGTCGATCCAAAGGGAGCTAACAAAGTGTGCAAGCTCCAGCAATCCATTTATGGACTGGTGCAAGCCTCTCGGAGTTGGAATAAACGCTTTGATAGTGTGATCAAAGCATTTGGTTTTATACAGACGTTTGGAGAAGCCTGTATTTACAAGAAAGTGAGTGGGAGCTCTGTAGCATTTCTGATATTATATGTGGATGACATATTGCTGATTGGAAATGATATAGAATTTCTGGATAGCATAAAGGGATACTTGAATAAAAGTTTTTCGATGAAAGACCTCGGGGAAGCTGCTTACATATTAGGCATAAAGATCTATAGAGATAGATCAAGACGCTTAATTGGACTTTCACAAAGCACATACCTTGACAAGATTTTGAAGAAGCTCAAAATGGATCAAGCAAAGAAAGGGTTCTTGCCTGTGTTACAAGGAGTGAAGTTGAGTCAGACTAAATGCCCGACCACTGCAGAAGATAGAGAGAAAATGAAAGATGTTCCCTATGCTTCAGCCATAGGCTCTATCATGTATGCAATGCTATGTACCAGACCTGATGTGTGCCTTGCTATAAGTTTAGCAGGGAGGTACCAAAGTAATCCAGGAGTGGATCACTGGACAGCGGTCAAGAACATCCTAAAATACCTGAAAAGGACTAAGGATATCTTTCTCGTATATGGAGGTGACAAAGAGCTCACCGTAAGAGGTTACGTTGATGCAAGCTTTGACACTGATCCGGACGATTCTAAATCGCAAACCGGATACGTGTTTACTTTAAACGGTGGAGCTGTCAGTTGGTGCAGTTCTAAACAAAGCGTCGTAGCGGGATCTACATGTGAAGCGGAGTACATAGCTGCTTCGGAAGCAGCGAACAAAGGAGTCTGGATGAAGGAGTTCATATCCGATCTAGGTGTCATACCTAGTGCATCGGGTCCAATGAAAATCTTTTGTGACAATACTGGTGCAATTGCCTTAGCAAAGGAATCCAGATTTCACAAAAGGACCAAACACATCAAGAGACGCTTCAACTCCATCCGGGATCTAGTCCAGGTGGGAGACATAGAGATTTGCAAGATACATACGGATCTGAATGTTGCAGACCCGTTGACTAAGCCTCTTCCACGAGCAAAACATGATCAGCACCAAGGCTCCAAGGGTGTTAGAATCATTACTGTGTAATCTAGGTTATTGACTCTAGTGCAAGTGGGAGACTGAAGGAAATATGCCCTAGAGGCAATAATAAAGTTATTATTTATTTCCTTATATCATGATAAATGTTTATTATTCATGCTAGAATTGTATTAACCGGAAACATAATACATGTGTGAATACATAGACAAACAGAGTGTCACTAGTATGCCTCTACTTGACTAGCTCGTTAATCAAAGATGGTTATGTTTCCTAACCATGAACAAAAGAGTTGTTATTTGATTAACGAGGTCACATCATTAGTTGAATGATCTGATTGACATGACCCATTCCATTAGCTAAGCACCCGATCGTTTAGTATGTTGCTATTGCTTTCTTCATGACTTATACATGTTCCTATGACTATGAGATTATGCAACTCCCGTTTGCCGGAGGAACACTTTGGGTGCTACCAAACGTCACAATGTAACTGGGTGATTATAAAGGAGTACTACAGGTGTTTCCAATGGTAGATGTTGGGTTGGCGTATTTCGAGAATAGGATTTGTCACTCCGATTGTCGGAGAGGTACCTCTGGGCCCTCTCGGTAATACACATCACATAAGCCTTGCAAGCATTATAACTAAGATTTTAGTTGTGAGATGATGTATTACAGAACGAGTAAAGAGACTTGCCAGTAATGAGATTGAACTAGGTATTGGATACCGACGATCGAATCTCGGGCAAGTAACATACCGATGACAAAGGGAACAACGTATGTTGTTATGCGGTCTGACCGATAAAGATCTTCATAGAATATGTAGGAGCCAATATGGGCATCCAGGTCCCGCTATTGGTTATTGACCGGAGACGTGTCTCGGTCATGTCTACATTGTTCTCGAACCGTAAGGTCCGCACGCTTAACGTTACGATGACAGTTATTATGAGTTTATGCATTTTGATGTACCGAAGGTTGTTCGGAGTCCCGGATGTGATCACGGACATGACGAGGAGTCTCAAAATGGTCGAGACATAAAGATTGATATATTGGAAGCCTATGTTTGGACATCGAAAGTGTTCCGGGTGAAATCGGGATTTTACCGGATCACCGGGAGGTTACCGGAACCCCTCGGGAACCATATGGGCCTTCATGGGCCTTCGTGGAAAAGAGAAAAGGGGCAGCCCATAGTTGCCCCCCCCCCCTTCCCTGAGTCCTATTAGGACTAGGAGAAGGGGCCGTCCCCCCTCTCTCTCCTTTCCCCCTTGGGAATCCTAGTTGGAATAGGATTGAGGGGGGGAGTCCTACTCCCGGTAGGAGTAGGACTCCTCCCGCGCCCTCTCCCTGGCCGGCGCACCCCTCCCCCTTGGATCCTTTATATACGGGGGCAGGGGGCACCTCTAGACACACAAGTTGATCATTGATATCGTTTCTTAGCCGTGTGCGGTGCCCCCTGCCACCAAATTCCACCTCGATCATACCGTTGTAGTGCTTAGGCGAAGCCCTGCGTCGGTAGTACATCAAGATCGTCACCACGCCGTCATGCTGACGGAACTCTTCCTCGACGCTTTGCTGGATCGGAGCCCAAGGATCGTCATCGAGCTGAACGTGTGCCAAGAACTCGGAGGTGCCGGAGTAACGGTACTTAGATCGGTCGGATCGGGAAGAAGACGTACGACTACTTCCTCTATGTTGTGTCAACGCTTCCGTTGCGATCTACAAGGGTACGTAGATCAGACTCTCCCCCTCGTTGCTATGCATCACCATGATCTTGCGTGTGCGTAGGAAAATTTTGGAAATTACTACATTCCCCAACACTGCATGCCTGCCACGCGGCTCCTATGCGCTTGGGGTCGCGGACGGTGGAGGCGGGAAACTGGGCCGTCGCGGGTCGAGGCAGCGGGTCGGCCCCAGCTCCCTGCTCTTCCCGTGTCTTGATTCGCTGAGCGGGGCGGCCGAGCCCCCACCTCGCTCCTTTATAAAGAGCGGGAGGGGAGGACGGAAGCCCGCATTATCTCATCTCCTCCTTCCTTCAGCTTCTGCTCCCCTTTCTCTCATTCGCCATGGAGAAAGGGAACCCTGGTCCTTCATTGGTGGCGGCGAGGGTCGCCGCCAGACAGCGCATCCCTCCCTCTCCCGCACCCGAGGTGGCAGAGCCAGCCGTAAGGGGGAGAGGGAGGGGGCGAGGTCGTGGACGAGGTCGAGGACGAGGTCGAGGCGCTCGGGGAAGAGGTGGACGGGGCGGCGCGCCGGCTTCGCCTCCGCCAGCGGTTCCTCTTCCCACAGCGGTCCATATTGGGGACGACCCTTGCGAGTTCTTCGTCAGGCTGCGCCGGGCGCCTCGTCGTCGCCTCCGACTCCCAGCTCCGTTTGCGAGCGCGATGGAGTTGGACCCGCCCGAGACACTGAGACTGCACATGAGGGGCTGTGGGATCAACGGCACGCGAGTCCGCGCTGAATTCCCAGCCCCTAATGTGATGTATCTTGGTCGAGGGTGGAAGACGTTCGCCCGTATCCACAGCCTGACGGGGGGGGCTCACCCTCCATTTTAAGTTGATGGAGGGCGATCTCCTCTCCGTCAAGGTCTTCGGGTGCTTCGGCACTCGGGCAAAGTGCTGTGTGGACAGCTCCTCCGATAGCGAAGGCTCCTCCTCGAGCGAGAGTGACGAGGAGGAGAGCGATAGCGATGACGAGGGTAGCGGGCGGCAGGACGACGGGTCCGACTAGGTGTCGGGCGCCGCTCCGTGCGGCACCGGCGACCCCATCATCCGTGTCGTCGGCTCCTTGAACTCCCCGGGGTCGTCTCCTTGGGCGGCTGGCGTAGGGATGCTGCGGAAGAGGAAGAGGGCTGGCGGCAAGGCCGTCAAGTCGGAGTACGAGGGCGTGGTGCCCTCGACAGTGTGCTGACATCCTGCCGCCTCGTCTTCGAGCCCCGCTTCCGGCGCCGCCATCACCGTCCAGCCTTCGGACGGCCCCCGGGATGTTCTCTTGGTGTCTTCTGGCACCCGTAGCTCGCCTAGGCGCCCCTTTTGCCCTTTTCGCCTCCTTGACCTACCTCCTGAAGAGAGGGACAAGAAAGGGATTACGGGCATCTTATCTTTTTAATTTGTAAGCCTTCGGGCCTTAGTTGCATTTAAAACTTGTAATCCTCTCTTTCATGTTTTTCATCCTCTATGGACTGTACCTGAGTGGAATGTTTTTTAATGAAAAGGGGATGCTTGCCGGGTCATTTGTCTCGCGGGTAGAACCCACGTCAAGGAGCAAATCCTTGGTATCTTTCAGACAGACACTTCTTCTCCCGGCAACAGGCCCTACCGTCTTCCCACGTCGCTCGACCTTTCTCACGCTTTTGACGGAGGTAGGGACGAGGCGGGTGCGGCCCCCTCGTTTCATCCCTTTGCTGCCGCGACTACGACCAAACTTGGCCCCAGGAACGAGCCCCAGGGCCTAGAGTTAAGGGAGCACGGTAGTTTTCGGGAAGAAACGAGGTTTCGTACTCCCCAGTCCATAAGAGAATGCATGACGAGGGATGGAAGACTTATCTGAGATTGCAGCCCCCGGCAACTCTGGCTTGCCGTGGGTGAATCTTGGTACTTGCAGCCCCCGGCAACACTGGCTTGCCGAAGCCCAGATGCCGGTACGTCCTTCTTCTCCTTTTCGTCCTCAAGCAGTCCGGCAAGGATATGCGAGTCCTGCGAACCAAGGGAAACGAAAGAAAGGCAAAGGGACGCACACTCGACCTCTAAGCTAGGGGTTAGCCGCTGTTAAGCACTATCAACCCTAACCAAGGACGAGACTCGATCTAGCATGCATGCTATAACTCAGGGCGCCAGCGCTTCATTTACTTGTGCTCAGGGTCTGCGCCTGGCTTTGTACAAAGGATTACATGCAACAGCGGCAAGACTTGTACAAAAGGGTGGTTGCCGGACAGGGTCTGACAACCGCGCCTTACGGGTAAAACTTACGAAGATGCTCAATATTCCAGGAGTTGCTCACTGGAATTCCATCTTCGGTCTCAAGGCGGACAGCGCCAGGCCTAGTGACTCGTTTCACCTGGTAAGGGCCTTCCCACTTCGGCGTCAACTTGTTGGAATTCTTGGCAGACTAAACGCGCCGAAGAACAAGGTCGCCTTCCTCGAGACTTCTGGCGTTAACTTTGCGGCTATGGTAGCGGCGCAAAGCTTGCTGGTAGCGAGCAGCTCGTACAGCAGCCTGAAGACGATCTTCCTCAAGGAGCAGCGCGTCATCTTCACGCAACTGCTCTTGCTCAAGCTCATCATAAGCGAGCACTCAAGGTGACCCGTATACGAGTTCCGTGGGGATAACTGCTTCCGCTCCATAAACTAGAGCGAAGCGTGTCTGGCCAGTGGCTCGATTTGGCGTCGTTTTGATCGACCAAAGAACCACCGGCAGCTCCTCGATCCAGTTTCTGCCGCACTTGTGCAGCCTGTCGAAAGTTCTGGTCTTGAGCCCGCGCAGCACTTCAGCATTTGCCCTCTCCGCTTGACCGTTGCTTCTCGGGTGAGCAACAGAAGCGAAGCAGACCTTGGCGCCAAGATCTTGGACGTACTGCATGAAGGTGCGGCTCGTAAATTGTGTACCGTTGTCGGTGATTATCCTGTTAGGGATCCCGAAACGGCAAACAATCGACCTGAAGAACTTGACTGCTGACTGTGCCATCACCTTCCTCACTGGTTCCACTTCCGTCCACTTTGTGAACTTGTCGATTGCAACGTACAAGTACTCAAAGCCCCCGACAGCTCGGGGAAAGGGGCCGAGGATATCGAGCCCCCAGACCGAAAATGGCCAGGATAAAGGGATCGTCTGGAGAGCTTGAGCTAGCTGGTGTATCTGCTTGGAATGGAACTGGCACACTTCACACTTGGTTACTTGTGCAGTTGCATCCTGGAGGGCTGTCGGCCAGAAGAAACCTTGCCGGAATGCTTCTCCGACAAGGGCTCTTGTGCCAATGTGGTGACCACATATACCTCCATGTATCTCTGCCAACAGCTTCTGTCCGTCTTCCCGGGGAATACACTTCAATTTCACACCGTTGAGTCTTCTTCTGCACAGTATGTTATCGACAAACTGGTACATACTAGACTGCCAGGCTACTCTTTCCGCTTCTTCTTGCTCTTCGGGAAGTTCTCCTGTCTGAAGGAAACGGACAATCTGCTGCGCCCATGTTGGAGCATGTGGCTCGACAACAAGGACTAAAGGCAATTCTGCTGCTGCGGGAACATGTGCTTCCACGGCAAGAGCCTGCGGTTCTGCCGGAGCTTGACGTTCCCCGGCAAGCTTGCCGGAGCAAAACTTGCCGGGAGCGTCTGCCTCAACGGAACAAACCCTGGGGCTTGCCGAAGCAGACTGCTCCTCAGCGTTCTTGGTGTTGATCCTGGGGACCTTCTTGACGGCGGCTTCGGGAAGCTCTGCCGGAAAATAGTCGCCAGAAATCAACTTCCTCTTCTTGCTCTGTCCAATTGGTGGTGTTACGGACGGCTGAGTCAGCTTGAGCACAAAAATCCCTGGTTCCACAGGTAATTTAAGTGCAGCGCACTTTGACAGGCCATCGGCAATGTCATTCTGAGCCCTTGGGGCGTGCTCCATCTGCAGGCCGTCAAAGTGCTCTTCTAGCTTTCTCACTTCCTCGACGTAAGCTTCCATTAGAGGACTCTGGTAATTCTTGTTCACTTGGCGGACGACAACCTGTGAGTCACCCCTGACTATGAGCTTTTTAATTCCAAGTTCTGCCGCGATCCTGAGACCGGCAAGCAAGCCTTCATACTCTACAGTATTGTTTGTCGCCTGCTCCTTGGGAAAGTGCATCTGGACTATGTACTTGAGGTGCTCTCCGGTGGGTGCGATAAGCAGCACGCCAGCACCGGCGCCTTGCAGCGAGAAGGCACCGTCAAAGTACATGAGCCACTCTTTGTTTGTTTCCTTGGCGGGGATGCTCGTCTCCGGAATTTCTTCATCTGGAGTTGGCGTCCACTCTGCTATGAACTCTTGGTGCTCCACTGCCTGTTTCCTGACCTTCTGCTTGACGGGCCGCGCATGAGGACAAACGGCAAGATGGTGCTCAATTACTTTCCTGGGAACACCGAGGATATCAGACGGTTGCCATGCAAACACATCGACATTCGCCCGCAAGAAAGTAACGAGCGCGCTTTCCTATTTAGGTTCAAGCGTGGCACTGATGGTGAAGGTACCACCAGTGCCGTCCTCCTTGGCGGACACCTTCTTGGTAAGTGGCAGAGCTGCCATAGCCTTCTTACACTTGCCGGTGGAGCTCGATGGTGCGCCCTCGACGGCAGCGCAGCACTCCGAAGAGGTGCGCTTGCCGGAGTGGACATCAGAGCTCTTGCCGGACTTGGTCTTCTTCTTCCCCCCGGGAGCTTCAGCGGCAAGTGTCTTGCTATCTGTCGCAGCTGCTGCTTCCCGGTAAATCTTGTCGGCGTAGATAAGGGCATCCTTCTTGTCGCCAGGGACAGAGATGACGCTTATCGGGCCTGGCATCTTGAGCATGTTATATGCATAATGAGAGGCTGCCATGAACTTGGCAAGCGCTGGACGGCCAAGTATCCCATTGTAAGGCAATGGGAAATCGGCAACGTCGAAAGTGACCCTCTCAGTCCTGAAGTTCATTTCGCTGCCAAATGTCACCGGCAACGTGACCTTCCCTTTCGGCTTGCTCCTTCCCGGGTTAATTCCTTGGAACGTACCGGTCTCTTCGAGCTCGCTGTCCGGGATCTGGAGTCTCTGGAGTACAGCGGAAGAGATCAGATTTAAGCCGGCCCCGCCATCAACTAACATCTTAGTGACCTTGAGGTTGCGTATAGTTGGCAAAACCAACAGCGGCAAGCACCCGACCGCAGTTATGCGGTCAGGGTGGTCCTCAATGTCAAAGATGATAGGCGTGCTGGACCATTTCAGAAGTTTGCGCGATTCGACAGGTGGTTCTGCCGCATTGACTTCCCGCGCCCACTGTTTGAGTTGGCGGTGTGAAGTATGCAGAGAAGCACCACCGTCAATGCACAAAACCTCTGTGGCATTCTGGAACTCCTGCTCACTGGTTTCGGCATCATCCATGTCTTCGTCGTCGTCTTCATCTTCATCCTTGTCGCGGCCGCGGGGAGGTCTGTCTCCTTGCCGCTGCTTGGCCTTGCCGTGGTGTCCTCCCCGGCCAGCGCGCTTCTTGCCGGCCTCTCCACCGCCTCCTTGGGCTCTCTCCTTGTCGCGCCGCTCGTACTCAGCTTTTTGTTGCTGGACAAGCTGCTCAACTTTCTTGCAGTTCTGGAGATCATGGCCCTTGGTGCGGTGGATCTTGCAGTACTGCTTGTCGGAGCCGTCCTGCTTGTCGGCGGTCGCCACAGCTTGGCAGTTGGTGCATGCGGCAACCTCCTTGCCGGAGCTACCAACTTTGGCTTGCTTGGCGCCACCGTCGTTGCCGGACTGCTCAACGACTAGTACCTCTTCGCCTTTCTTCTTCCTGTTGCGCCTCCGGTTTTTCTTTGCCGGGGCAGCATCCTCACTGTCAGATCCTTCTGCTGCAGTATTCTCTCCGGGGAGTTTCCTCCCTTCTTTGGCGCGTGCACACTTGTCGGCCAGGGCGTACAGCTCGCTGACGTCTCTGATCCTGCTCATCGCCATCTCCTCCCGCATCCTGCGGTTACGCACGTTCTAATGGAACGCGCTGATAACCGCGGCAGGGTGGATGTCTGGGATGTTGCACTGCACGCGGCTGAATCTCTGGATATACTTGCGCAGGGGCTCTCCTTCCTTCTGGGCAAGCAGGTGGAGGTCACTCTCTTGGCCATGTGGTTTGTGGCCGCCCGTAAAGGCGCCGACAAACTGATGGCACAAGTCCGCCAAAGAGGATATGGAGTTGTCCGGCCAGTGCATGAGCCAGGATCTGACTTTGGGCTTGAGTACCAGTGGGAAGTAGTTGGCAAGGACCTTGTCGTCTCGCCCCCCGGCAGCTTGCACCGCAATGGTGTAGATGCTGAGGAACTCCGACGGGTGCGACTTGCCGTCGTACTTCTCCGGTACGTCTAGCTTGAAATGCTTCTGACTGGGCCACTGGACTTGCCGCAGCTCACGGGTAAACGCAGGGCAACCTACCGCGTACGGCAAGTCGCCTGGTTCTCCGGGCGCATGCATGTCAACAGAAGGCCCAGCGCGCAGGTCTGATTGACGCCGCGCTTCTCTTCGCCGCTCGATGTGGGTTCGAGCGTCTTCTTGTTGTCGCTCGTGAAAAACTTGGCGCTGATCGCGATGAGCTCGCGGATCTGATGACGCGGTGGAGTCGCTGTCGTGGTGGACCCGGCGAGTCGGCAATCTTGGCCTTCGGGGCGGAGAGTGCACAGTGGTTGCACCCTCGCCGGTCTTGTCGCCACCGGCTCGCACCTGGCTGACTTGCCGCGACAGCGATGCGCTGGGCCGCCGTGGGTTGTCGCCGTTGGCGAAGCCGATGAGGCTCTGGATAGTGGCCCTCCAGTCATCGATCTTCTCTGGCGCTGGAGGGTAATCTAGGAGTAGTTGGGCCCATGCCAATGCTTCTGCCGGAGTGGCAGGCGGCGGCAGCGAGCGGTGCGAGGAGCGGGATATGCTCGGACTTCTAACTACGTTAGAAGGAGCAACATCTCGTCCAAGCGACCGTGCCACGCTCGCGCCAGCATGTTGGCGTGCATGCTGGTCTTGAGCACTCCGAGATCCGCCAGCTTGATCTTGGCCCAGCAGACGTATGGTACCGTGGGTACCATGACGCTGCTGGTCCCGCGCCTCCTGGGACGGGCGCGGTGCGTGTACGGACGCCGAGGTCTTGGAGTGCGCTCGGTCGTTGTGGGAGCCGACTGCGCCGCCGATGTGCAGCGCAGCCTTGTCCTTGGACCTCGCAGCACCATGAGCCCCCTCGTCGGCGCCCGTTCTTCCGCCGGCACCTACTCCACCAGTCGTTCGCTCCGGCGACGGTGGGCTCGGCGCAGACGGAGCAGCTGCCTCCGAAATCTTCTTCTTCGGCGGCATGTTGATGAAGATGACGAAGTTTTGGCTCGTGCGAACGCCGGATCAGGTTCACACAGCATCGACGCACCCCCTACCTGGCACGCCAAAGATGTCGGGGGCGACTGATCCCACGGACACCTATGGGACCACGGCGGACCGGGGCCCCTTTCGGTTCGGCAAGGGGGCGGAGAGAGTACGAAGAGCAGATCGAGGCGAAACGCATGAGCGACGCGGTCGATTTACCCAGGTTCGGGCCGCACGGATGCGTAAAACCCTACTCCTGCTTTGGTTTGTATTTGTGTTCTTGCTCGGGAGCGATGAATGCTACAGTACACTTGGGTGGCTAGTGAGACCGAGCGTGAGAATGATCGTCCCCCTCCTCCCTGTTGCGCATGGGCCTCCTTTTAAATGTCAAAGGGGTCACCGATAGGTGGCAACAGAGATAAGGGTAAAAAGGTAAAAGAGGTGGTAGTTGGCACCACCGCTTACTACAGTTGTATCATACCTAACCCTGACGGCAGGGGACAAAGGCATTAAATGCCTGTCTGCGTCGCCTAGACGATGCAGAAAGGGACCGTCAGGGACGCCACCGTTTGCCACGATGGCTATCTTGTCAGCGCCTTCTTGCCACCGCATGCCCCTGGCTGCACAGCCTCCCGCCACGTACGCCAGGAACGGTCCCAGAGCGACACGTTGGTGGGTGAGCTGGAGCGCGGGCTGCGGAGTAGTAGCTTGCCGCGGCAAGCGCCTTGCCGCGGATGTTGTCTTGTCGCGTCCGGGAGCTTGTCGCTCACCGGGTCTTGTCGCGTCCGGGGCTTGTCGCTCACCGGGTCTTGCCGGGACGCGCAGCGCGTCGCAGCAAGCTTCTCGAGATGCCTTGGTTGGTCTTCCCGGCAAGCTCCTCTTGCCGGGGTCTTTGTGCTTCGAGTGGCCTTCCCGGCAAGCTCCTCTTGCCGGGGCCTTGCGCCTTGGCTTGAATACTTTGTCCTTGAATGGCTCCAAAGGAACCACGGAGGACCTTGGCGGTCACCCGGCAAGCCTTGCCGCGGGGTGCTGCGACTGCTCGTGCACAAGTTCGGGATACTTAGGTACCCCTACTTTAGTACACCGACACACACGCAAGATCATGGTGATGCATAGCAACGAGAGGGGAGAGTTGATCTACGTACCCTTGTAGATCGACAACGGAAGCGTTAATTTGGTTGATGTAGTCGTACGTCTTCACGGCCCGACCAATCAAGCACCAAAACTACGGCACCTCCGAGTTCTAGCACGCGTTCAGCTCGATGACGATCCCCGGACTCCGATCTAGCAAAGTGTCGGGGAAGAGTTCCGTCAGCACAACGGCATGGTGATGATCTTGATGTACTAATGTCATAGGGCTTTGCCTAAGCACTGCTACAATATTATCGAGGACTATGGTGGAAGGGGCCACCGCACACGGCTAAGAATATGATCACGTGGATCAACTTGTGTCCCTAGGGGGTGCCCCTGCTTCCGTATATAAAGGCTCAAAGGGGGGCGGCCAAGAGGAGGCGCGCCAGGAGGAGTCCTACACCCTCCGGGAGTAGGACTTCCCCCCCTTTCCTAGTTGGAATAGGATTCGCGGAGGAGAGAGAGGAGGAAGGGGGGCCGGCCCCCTCTCCTTGTCCTATTCGGACCAAGGGAGGGGAGGGACGCGCGGCCCATCTCTGGCTACCTCTCCTCTCTTCCACTAAGGCCCACTAAGGCCCATATATCTCCCGGGAGGTTCCGGTAACCTCCCGGTACTCCGGTAAAATCTCGATTTCACCCGGAACACTTCCGATATCCAAACATAGGCTTCCAATATATCAATCTTTATGTCTCGACCATTTCAAGACTCCTCGTCATGTCCGTGATCACATTCGGGACTCCGATCAACCTTCGGTACATCAAAACGCATAAACTCATAATATAACTATCATCGAAACCTTAAGCATGCGGACCCTACGGGTTCGAGAACAATGTAGAATTGACCGAGACACGTCTCCGGTCAATAACCAATAGCGGGACCTGGATGCCCATATTGGTTCCTACATATTCTACGAAGATCTTTTATCGGTCAGACCGCATAACAACATACGTTGTTCCCTTTGTCATCGGTATGTTACTTGCCCGAGATTCGATCGTCGGTATCCAATACCTAGTTCAATCTCGTTACCGGCAAGTCTCTTTACTCATTCCGTAATACATCATCCCGCAACTAACTCATTATTTGAAATGCTTGCAAGGCTTAAGTGATGTGCATTACCGAGAGGGCCCAGAGATACCTCTCCGACGATCGGAGTGACAAATCCTAATCTCGAAATACGTCAACCCAACATGTACCTTTGAAGACACCTGTAGAGCACCTTTATAATCACCCAGTTACGTTGTGACGTTTGGTAGCACACAAAGTGTTCCTCCGGCACACGGGAGTTACATAATCTCATAGTCATAGGAACATGCGTAAGTCATGAAGAAAGCAATAGCAACATACTAAACGATCGGGTGCTAAGCTAATGGAATGGGTCATGTCAATCAGATCATTCAACTAATGATGTGATCCCGTTAATCAAATGACAACTCTTTGTCCATGGTTAGGAAACATAACCATCTTTGATTAACGAGCTAGTCAAGTAGAGGCATACTAGTGACACTCTATTTGTCTATGTATTCACACATGTATTATGTTTCCAGTTAATACAATTCTAGCATGAATAATAAACATTTATCATGATATAAGGAAATAAATAATAACTTTATTATTGCCTCTAGGGCATATTTCCTTCAGTCTCCCACTTGCACTAGAGTCAATAATCTAGATCACATACCCATGTGATTTAACATCAATAGTTCACATCTTTATGTGATTGGTTCACATCTCCATGTGACTAACACCCAAAGGGTTTACTAGATTCAATAATCTAGTTCACATCGCTATGTGATTAAGACCCAAAAAGTGATCACGTTTTGCTTGTGAGAGAAGTTTAGTCAACGGGTCTACCACATTCAGATCCGCACGTATTTTGCAAATTTCTATGTCAACAATGCTCTGCATGGAGCTACTCTAGCTAATTGCTCCCACTTTCAATATGTATCCAGATTGAGACTTAGAGTCATCTGGATCAGTGTCAAAACTTGCATCAATGTAACCCTTTAAGACGAACCTTTTGTCACCTCCGTAATCGAGAAACATATCCTTATTCCAGTAAGGATAATTTTGATCGCTGTCCATTGATCTACTCCTAGATCACTATTGTACTCCCTCTCTTAACACAGTGTATGGTATACAATAGATCTGGTACACAGCATGGCATACTTTATAGAACCTATGACTGAGGCATAGGGAATGACTTTCATTCTCTTTCTATCTTCTACCGTGGTCGGGCTTTGAGTCTTACTCAACTTCACACCTTGTAACACAGGCAAGAAACTTTTTCTTTGACTGTTCCATTTTGAACTACTTCAAAATCTTTTCAAGGTATGTACTCATTGAAAAAACTTATCAAACGTCTTGATCTATTTCTATAGATCTTGATACTCAATATGTAAGCAGCTTCACCGAGATCTTTCTTTGAAAAACTCCTTTCAAACACTCCTTTATGCTTTGCAGAATAATTCTACATTATTTCCGGTCAACAATATGTCATTCACATATACTTATCAGAAATGTTGTAGTGCTCCCACTCACTTTCTTGTAAATACAGGCTTCACCGCAAGTCTGTATAAAACTATATGCTTTGATCAACTTATCAAAGCGTATATTCCAACTCCGAGATGCTTGCACCAGTCCATAAATGGATCGCTGGAGCTTGCATATTTTGTTAGCACCTTTAGGATTGACAAAACCATCTTGTTGCATCACATACAACTCTTCTTTAATAAATCCATTAAGGAATGCAGTTTTGTTTATCCATTTGCCATATTTCATAAAATGCGGCAATTGCTAACATGATTTGGACAGACTTAAGCATCGCTACGAGTGAGAAAATTTCATCGTAGTCAACACCTTGAACTTTGTCAAAAACCTTTTTCGACAAGTCTAGCTTTGTAGATAGTAACACTACTATCCGTGTCCGTCTTCCTCTTGAAGATCCATTTATTATCAATGGCTTGCCGATCCTCGGGCAAGTCCACCAAAGTCCACACTTTGTTCTCATACATGGATCCTATCTCAGATTCATGGCCTCAAGCCATTTATCGGAATCTGGGCTCATCATCGCTTCCTCATAGTTCGTAGGTTCGTCATGGTCAAGTAACATGACCTCCAGAATAGGATTGCCGTACCACTCTGGTGCGGATCTCACTCTGGTTTACCTATGAGAGTCGGTAGTAACTTGATCTGAAGTTACATGATCATCATCATTACCTTCCTCACTAATTGGTGTAGTAGTCACAGGAAAAAATTTCTGTGATGAACTATTTTCCAATAAGGGAGAAGGTACAATTACCTTATCAAGTTTTCTACTTTCCTCCCACTCACTTCTTTCGAGAGAAACTCCTTCTCTAGAAAGGATCCATTCTTAGCAACGAATGTCTTGCCTTCGGATCTGTGATAGAAGGTGTACCCAACTGTCTCCTTTGGGTATCCTATGAAGACATATTTCTCCGATTTGAGTTTGAGCTTATAGAGATGAAACTTTTTCACATAAGCATCGCAACTCCAAACTTTAAGAAACGACGGCTTAGGTTTCTTGCCAAACCATAGTTCACACGGTGTCGTCTCAACGGATTTAGATGGTGCCCTATTTAACGTGAATGCAGGTGTCTCTAATGCATAACCCCAAAACGATAGTGGTAGATCGGTAAGAGACATCATAGATCGCACTATATCTAATAAAGTACGGTTATGACGTTCGGACACACCATTACACCATGGTGTTCCAGGTGGCGTGAGTAGTGAAACTATTTCACATTGTTTTAATTGAAGGCCAAACTCGTAACTCAAATATTTTACCTCTGCGATCATATCGTAGAAACTTTTATTTTCTTGTCACGATGATTTTCCACTTCACTCTGAAATTCTTTGAACTGTTCAAATGTTTCAGACTTATGTTTCATCAAGTAGATATCCCCATATCTGCTCAAATCATCTGTGAAGGTCAAAAAATAATGATACCTGCTGCAAGCCTTAATATTCATCGGACCACATACATCAGTATGTATGATTTCCAATAAATCTGTTACTTGCTTCATTGTTCCGAAGAACGGCATTTTAGTCATCTTGCCCATAAGGAATGGTTCGCAAGCATCAAGTGATTCATAATCAAGTGATTCCAAAAGCCCATCAACATGGAGTTTCTTCATGCGCTTTACACCAATATGACCTAAACGGCAGTGCCACAAATAAGTTGCACTATCATTATTAACTTTGCATCTTTTGGTTTCAATATTATGATTATGTGTATTACTACGATCGAGATCCAACAAACTATTTTCATTGGGTGTGTAACCATATAAGGTTTTATTCATGTAAACAGAACAACAATTTATTCTCTTACTTAAATGAATAACCGTATTACAATAAACATGATCAAATCATATTCATGCTCAACGCAAACACCAAATAACACTTATTTAGGTTCAACACTAATCCCGAAAGTATAGGAAGTGTGCGATGATGATCATATCAATCTTGGAACTACTTCCAACACACATTGTCACTTCACCCTTAACTAGTAACTGTTTATTCTGCAACTCCCGTTTTGAGTTACTACTCTTAGCAACTGAACCAGTATCAAATACCGAGGGGTTGCTATGAACACTAGTAAAATACACATCAATAATCTGTATATCAAATATACCTTTGTTCACTTTGCCATCCTTCTTATCCGCCAAATACTTGGGGTAGTTCCGCTTCCAGTGACCAGTTCCTTTGCAGTAGAAGCACTTAGTATCTAGCTTAGGTCCAGACTTGGGCTTCTTCACTTGAGCAGCAACTCGTTTGCCGTTCTTCTTGAAGTTCCCTTTCTTCCCTTTGCCCTTTTCTTTAAACTAGTGGTCTTGTCAACCATCAACACTTGATGTTTTTCTTGATTTCTACCTTCGTCGATTTCAGCATTACGAAGAGCTTGGGAATCGTTTCCGTTATCCCTTGCATATCATAGTTCATCACGAAGTTCTACTAACTTGGTGATGGTGACTAGAGAATTCTGTCAATCACTATTTTATCTGGAAGATTAACTCCCACTTGATTCAAGTGATTGTAGTACCCAGACAATCTGAGCACATGCTCACTAGTTGAGCGATTCTCCTCCATCTTTTAGCTATAGAACTTGTTGGAGACTTCATATCTCTCAACTCGGGTATTTTCTTGAAATATTAACTTCAACTCCTGGAACATCTCATATGGTCCATGACGTTCAAAACGTCTTTGAAGTCCCGATTCTAAGCTGTTAAGCATGGTGCACTAAACTATCAAGTAGTCATCATATTGAGCTAGCCAAACGTTCATAACGTCTGCATCTGCTCCTGCAATAGGTCTGTCACCTAGCGGTGCATCAAGGACATAATTCTTCTGTGCAGCAATGAGGATAAACCTCAGATCACGGATCCAATCCGCATCATTGCTACTAACATCTTTCAACACAATTTTCTCTAGGAACATATCAAAATAAACACAGGGAAGCAACAACGCGAGCTATTGATCTACAACATGATTTGCAAAATACTACCAGGACTAAGTTCATGATAAATTAAAGTTCAATTAATCATATTACTTAAGAACTCCCACTTAGATAGACATCCCTCTAATCCTCTAAGTGATTACGTGATCCAAATCAACTAAACCATGTCCGATCATCACGTGAGATGGAGTAGTTTCATTGGTGAACATCACTATGTTGATCATATCTACTATATGATTCACGCTCGACCTTTCGGTCTCCGTGTTCCGAGGCCATATCTGTATATGCTTGGCTCGTCAAGTATAACCTGAGTATTCCGCGTGTTCAACTGTTTTGCACCCATTGTATTTGAACGTAGAGCCTATCACACCCGATCATCACGTGGTGTCTCGGCACGAAGAACTTTCGCAACGGTGCATACTCAGGGAGAACACTTCTTGATAATTTAGTGAGAGATCATCTTATAATGCTACCATCAATCAAAGCAAGATAAGATGCATAAAAGATAAACATCACATCCAATCAATATAAGTGATATGATATGGCCATCATCATCTTGTGCCTGTGATCTCCATCTCCGAAGCACCGTCATAATCACCATCGTCACCGGCGCAACACCTTGATCTCCATCGTAGCATCGTTGTCCTCTCGCCAATCTTATGCTTCCACGACTATCGCTACCGCTTAGTGATAAAGTAAAGCATTACAGTGCGATTGCATTGTATACAATAAAGCGACAACCATATGGCTCCTGCCAGTTGCCGATAACTCGGTTACAAAACATGATCATCTCATACAATAAAATTTAGCATCATGTCTTGACCATATCACATCACAACATTCCCTGCAAAAACAAGTTAGACGTCCTCTACTTTGTTGTTGCAAGTTTTACGTGGCTGCTACGGGCTTAAGCAAGAACCAATCTTACCTACGCATCAAAACCACAACGATAGTTTGTCAAGTTGGTGATGTTTTAACCTTCGCAAGGACCGGGCGTAGCCACACTCGGTTCAACTAAAATTGGAGAAACTGTCAACCGCAAGCCACCTATGTACAAAGCATGTCGGGAGAACCGGTCTTGCGTAAGCGTACGCGTAATGTCGGTCCGGGCCGCTTCGTCCAGCAATACCGCCGAACCAAAGTATGACATGCTGGTAAGCAGTATGACTTATGTCGCCCACAACTCACTTGTGTTCTACTCGTGCATATAACATCAACACATAAAACCTGGGCTCGGATGCCACTGTTGGGGAACGTAGTAATTTCAAAAAAAATCCTACGCACACGCAAGATCATGGTGATGCATAGCAACGAGAGGGGAGAGTATGATCTACATACCCTTGTAGATCGACAACGAAAGTGTTAACTTGGTTGATGTAGTCGTACGTCTTCACGGCCCGACCGATCAAGCACCGAAACTACGGCACCTCCGAGTTCTAGCACACGTTCAGCTCGATGACGATCCCCGGACTCCGATCCAGCAAAGTGTCGGGGAAGAGTTCCGTCAGCACGATGGCGTGGCGACGATCTTGATGTAGTAATGTCGCAGGGCTTCGCCTAAGCACTGCTACAATATTATCAAGGACTATGGTGGAAGGGGGCACCGCACACGGCTAAGAATATGATCACGTGGATCAACTTGTGTCCCTAGGGGCTGCCCCTGCCTCCGTATATAAAGGCTCAAAGGGGGGGCCGTCCAAGAGGAGGCGCGCCAAGAGGAGTCCTACTCCCTCCGGGAGTAGGACTTCCCCCCCCCCTTTCCTAGTTGGAATAGGATTTGCGGAGGAGAGAGAGGAGGAAGGGGGGCCGGCCCCCTCTCCTTGTCCTATTCGGACCAAGGGAGGGGAGGGGCGCGCGGCCCATCTCTGGCTACCTCTCCTCTCTTCCACTAAGGCCCACTAAGGCCCATATATCTCCCGGGAGGTTCCGATAACCTTCCGGTACTCCGGTAAAATCCCGATTTCACCCGGAACACTTCCGATATCCAAACATAGGCTTCCAATATATCAATCTTTATGTCTCGACCATTTCAAGACTCCTCGTCATGTCCGTGATCACATCTGAGACTCCGAACAATCTTCGGTACATCAAAACGCATAAAATCATAATATAACTGTCATCGAAACCTTAAGCATGCGGACCCTACGGGTTCGAGAACAATGTAGACATGACTAAGACACGTCTCCGATCAATAACCAATAGCGGGACCTGGAAGCCCATATTTGTTCCTACATATTCTACGAAGATCTTTTATCGGTCAGACCGCATAACAACATACGTTGTTCCCTTTGTCATCGGTTTGTTACTTGCCCGAGATTCGATCGTCGGTATCCAATACCTAGTTCAATCTCGTTACCGGCAAGTCTCTTTACTCGTTCCGTAATACATCATCCCGCAACTAACTCATTAGTTGCAATGCTTGCAAGGCTTAAGTGATGTGCATTACCGAGAGGGCCCAGAGATACCTCTCCGGCGATCGGAGTGACAAATCCTAATCTCGAAATACGTCAACCCAACATGTACCTTTGAAGACACCTGTAGAGCACCTTTATAATCACCCAGTTACGTTGTGACGTTTGGTAGCACACAAAGTGTTCCTCCGGCACACGGGAGTTACATAATCTCATAGTCATAGAAACATGTATAAGTCATGAAGAAAGCAATAGCAACATACTAAACGATAGGGTGCTAAGCTAATGGAATGGGTCATGTCAATCAGATCATTCAACTAATGATGTGATCCCGTTAATCAAATGACAACTCTTTGTCCATGGTTAGGAAACATAACCATCTTTGATTAACGAGCTAGTCAAGTAGAGGCATACTAGTGACACTCTGTTTGTCTATGTATTCACACATGTATTATGTTTCCGGTTAATACAATTCTAGCATGAATAATAAACATTTATCGTGATATAAGGAAATAAATAATAACTTTATTATTGCCTCTAATGCATATTTCCTTCAGTATGGCTGGCCTAGTGGGTTATAGGTGCATCCAGTGCCCCTTGATAGTTTTGGAGATTGTTAGACAAAACAGTTAATGGACTGATTAGTTTGTGACTATACTCGGGAAGTAGGAATCTAGAAGATTGTTTATCGTGTAGTAGACAACACTTCAAAATTGTGTTTATAAGCAATAGTTTTGGTGTGTCGACGTTCCAGGAACAATAGCTGCAACGAGGAAAATGACGCATACGTGAAGACTGTAGAGTTTCTAGTTTGACTTTTCACTTATTGAGTCATAGGGCACACCGTACTATTAAGGAGAGGGGGTCCAAGTTAAGTTGATATTTAGGTCATCGATGTATGCTCAATCCAAAACATATTTCTTCGAGTGAATACGAGCGAAATCTCTTTGTGCAGAGTGTTTATTCTCTGAGTCTATCACAATGTTCTTCGGGACTCCAAGAAAGAATCACTTGCGGTTAAGTCGACTTGACTTGTTACTCAAGTAAGTCGGTGGGTGAGTTTGAAATCTGACCTTTATGTCATGTGTTGATATTTAGGTCATCAATGTATGCTCAATCCAAAACCTAATTTTTCGAGTGAAGACGAGAGAAATCTCTTCATGCAGAGTGTTTGTTCTCTCATTCCGCAACAATGTTCTTCGGGACTTCGAGAAAGAATCACTTGTGATCAAGTCGACTTGACTTGTTCATCAATTAAGTCGGTGAGTGAGTTTGAAATCCGACCTTTGTACCATTTGTCGGTTCTTCGTTGAGTGGGTAGTACCCTTAATGCTCATTTCACACCTTGGGATTGCTCCCGCCTATAAATATACCCTCATCCTAGCCTAAGATGGTTGGCTGCTTCGTTTGACTTGACAAGACATTATCTGAGCAACCCCTCCTCTGAGACAATTGAGAGAATACTAATGAGGGAAACCTAGAGCCTAAAATATGTCAAGTGATTGAGCATCACAATGAAGTAGATTGAATCTTAGCTTGTACATATTACTCTTGTGAACTATGTATCCACTAGACGGTTAGGTGTCAGTTCGGGGTATCCCAGAGCTACAATGGATCATCAAGAACAAGTATGTGAAGGTTTGGAGATCACCTTGAAGATCTACCTAGAGTAATTGGTTGGAGTCCGTGGGAGTTCAGGTCAAGGAGAATAGGACGAAGAGAGGTTTTGTTCAGTGTTAAATCACAAGTTCCTCTAACCACACGTAGCATTGTGACAATAGTGTGAACAAATCTAGAGTCGCCATTGAACATTGTGATTCTTTTGCTCACTCACATCACTTTCTGTAATTTTCCCTTGTTATCAAAAAACTTCCCCCTTGCAATTTCTCTCTATGATCAATTCAACGAAACTACTAAGTACTTGCATTTTGCTGGTCATGTTTGCATTTGTTACTTGTGAGTTGCGGTGGGATTTTTCCCGAAGAGGAAGGGTGAAGCAATGTAGTAGCGGATAGTATTTTCCTCATTTCTAAACCAAGGTTATCAAACTAATAGGAGAACCATGCAAATTCCTAGTAAGCAGTACCTACACACACAAGAGCAAATACTTGCACCCAACACGGGCAAGAGGATCGTCAATCCCCTTGAACTGGTTACTTGCAAGGATTAAATCTGGTAATGATAGATAGATAGATTGAAAAGCAAAATAAAGAAAGAAAATTGCAGCAGGGTAATTTTAGTTTTAGTAATATGATTTGAATAGACCCGGGGGCATAGTTTTCACTAGAGGCTTCTCTCTCAAAAAATAGCATACGGTGGGTAGACAAATTACTATTGGGTAATTGATAGAAAAGAGCATAGTTATGATGATATTCATGGCAATGATCATGTATATAGCATTATGTCTGTGACAAGTAGACCAAAATGATTTTGCATCTACTACTATTACTCCACCAATCGACCGCTATCCAGCATGCATCTATAGTATTAAGTTTTTGACAAACAGAGTAATACTTTAAGCAAGATTACATAATTTAGATAGAATAAACTCAAGCAATATGATTAAACTCCATCGTTTTACCCTTAATGGCCACAATACAAATACGTGTCTCGCTACCCCTGCTATCACTGCGTGAGGACACCGCAAGATTGTACCCGCTACAAAGCACCTCTCCCACCGAAGATAAATCAATCTAGTTAACCAAACCAAATGCATAGATCGGAGAGAAATACAAAGCTATAATAGTCATGCATTATAAAGTTCATAAAAAAACTTAGTTACTTCCAATGAATATTCCAATCATAAACCCACAATCCATCGGATCCCAGCAAACACGCCGCAAAAGAAGATTACATCGAATCCGTCTCTGAAGAGAACATTGTATTGAAGATCAAAGAGAGAGAATAAACCATCTAGCTAATCACTATGGACTCGTAGGTCTGTAGTGAACTACTCACACATCATTGGAAGGGTAGCAAGTTTGATGTAGAAGCCCTACGTGATCGATTTCCCCTCTGGCAGAGTACCAGAAAAGGCCTTCAGATGGGATTGCGGAAAACCGAAGTTTGCTGCGGTGAACAAATTGTTTCGGGTGGCTCTCTGTGGAATTTATGAGAATTTATAGGCTTGGAATTATGACAAAGAGAGCTGCATGGGGCCACAAGCTCAGGTGCCCTTGGGCACGCCATGTGAGTTTGTGACTCTCCCGTATATCATTTGTTCTCCTCCCGAAGCTTCTAGGGTTCTTTTTGGTTCAGAAAAAAACACTGTAAAGTTTCATCGTGTTTGGACTTTGTTTGGTATTGATTTTTTAAAAAGCAAAAAACTTACAGAAAACGGGAACTGCCACTGGGCACTGAGTTTATAGGTTAGTTCCTAAAACAATATAAAATTGCATATAAAGCATCCAAGATTGATAATATAATAGCATGAAACAATCAAAAATTATATATACGTTGAAAACACAGCATTATATTTATCTCTTGCAGTACTTGTATGCTCGCCTAGTAGTCATTTACTTCTACTTAGTTATTCTTATATCTTGCGTTCTGATGGATTTATCTCAACGAAGTTTCCTAGTTATTCATGTAAGTCATTTACTTTTGCAATTTTGTCTCTGTTTAGTTTCTGCCTTAGAGAGAATTCATGTTGTGCGTCTTCGAGAAACTTGCTTTTGTTGAAAAAGAAAGTATATCTCCTATTCACGCCTCCCCCTCTCGTTGATTTCTGATCCTACAATTGCTACCAAAGCAAGGTACTCACTTCTCGCTGCATATTTTGGTCTAACCGCCTGGAGTTTTCAGAATCCCGACTCTAGTCAATTTCAAGTCATCCAAGAATATTCAAGTCTTCGATGGCAAAGACTATTCATTCTAGAAGAGCAAGATACGCATCCGCATAAACATCATAGACGATGATCTCTAGAGAAACGCTAAAGTTGGTTACATTATTGCCAACCCAACCTATGTTACTCCTACAGAGAGAAAGTATAAGGAGCTTGATACTCAAGCTGAGGAAATCACCTGCAATCATCTCTCTAAGGGGAAACTTTGTCACGTTAGCTCTCTGAGGATATCAAAGGAAATCTGGTCTGTGTGTGTGTGTCTAATATATATATATATATATATATATATATATATATATATATATATATATATATATATATACATGCTAAGGTGAATGAAGGTGTTTCCTCTCAGAAATAATCTCGGGTTGATACTTCGTGAAGCCGTTTCAGAAGACTTCACAATGAGTGTGTTCAAAATACTTATGATTGTCTCTATTATATTGCCAATGAGCTCAAAGGACTTGGCTCCATTGCCATTAATGATCATGATGTGGTGAAGAAGTTGCTTCGGTCTCTAGACAGTTCATTTGATACTTTGATTCTGATGATCAAAGAGCGCCCAGATTAGAAAGATCGCGAATCCTCAAATGTTCTAGAGAGACTTAACACCCATGAGCTGCAAGAAGAAGAGACTCGATATTTCTTTGGTTTCAACTATTGCAAAAGCCATGCTCTCAAGGCTGATGTGGATTCTTCCTCTTGAAAGAAGAGATTAATGACAGTGAATTGAAAATCCTGATCGTATCAGCAAAGATCTCGCATTGATCAGGAAATGCTTCAACCGATACACGAAGAAGAATCACTTCTCATAAGAATTCGAAGTATAACTCGAAATATACCTCTAGATCAAATTCCTCGAGTGAAAACTACTGCTACAAATGCAAAAAGACTGGTCATTTTATCGATGAATGCCTGCTGTGGGAAATTAAGGCCCGGAACAATGGCAAAGTTACAAAGAGTAGCAAGAGCAAGAACTATAATTCTTGCCCTTATAAGAAGAAAATAAACATTTCAAGAATAAAGAGAGTTCATCCTCGAAATCAAGCTCCTAAAGGAAGAAGAATTCTCACAAGGCCTATGTGTATATTGAAAAATAGATGGATTCTGAGGAAGAAGACTCTAAGTCCAAAGCCGCCGAATTAGAATCATCTGGAAAGGAATCTGATTTTGGCATGGCGGGTATTTATTACGCCTCTACACCAACATCGAGCTCGTCCTTCAACAATCATGAAAGCGACGGCGAGGCACCTGCATTCTGCTTCATGGAAAAATCCTCTAAGGGAAATAACTGTCCATCCTGAAAGAATTCCTTGCAGATCCATAATGGAAATTCCTCAAAGGGTTACAATGTTGATTCTTCCTTGTATGAATATGAGCACTAGTCTTCTAACCATTATATTCATGCTTCTAAGAGAAAAATCTACATATTCTAACAACTATGCTAACCACTCTCCAAGAAAAAACTCAAATGCTCCTTGAGCAAAGTACTCATATATTTAGCGCCCAACTAAATCTTCACGGTCACCCATCAAGATGTGTGTGGTTAAGAGGAACTAATTCTTCTACAGGCCTATTTC
The DNA here is from genome assembly GCA_034509565.1 of Triticum monococcum. NCBI lineage: Eukaryota > Viridiplantae > Streptophyta > Magnoliopsida > Poales > Poaceae > Triticum > Triticum monococcum. The sequence continues at coordinate 48,887,175 of CM067845.1, forward strand.
TTTGGTGGCACTGAATGGATCATGAATAATGGATGTACTAATCATATGACCGGAGACAGAAGTTTATTCGTCGATCTTAAATTGATTACTTCCTCACAGAAGCATATCACTTTTGGCGACACCAACAAAGGAAAGGTAATTGAGTTAGGTTAAGTTGTCATATCTAAAGAGAAACATATGGATAAGGTCATGCTTCTTCAATCTCTTGGATACAATCTACTGACCATTTCAAAGCTTTGTGATATGGAATGATGGTCTTATTCACAAAATCTAGATGTGTGGTTATCATGAAAAATGATAACACTTTGTCTTCGAAGTTGTTAGAAAATGTGATTTATATATTGTGGATTTCTTTAAGGGCCCCTCAATTATCACTTGTTTGCCTGCAAAGACTACAGAGGGTTGGTTGTGGCACTGAAGGCTTGGCGATGCAGGTGCAGCAAACTTGCAGACTTTGCTGAAGAAAAAGCACATCGTAGAAATTGCCGATGTAAAATTCGATACAGATCGGCTCTGTGGTGCATGACTGCATGTGAAGCTTACAAGCTCGTGAAGAATTCGCATTCTGCGAAGACTAACCATGACAAGGCCACTCGAAATTCTTCACATGGACATGTTCAGCCCGCAGAACTACTCTAGCTTCGGTGCCAACCACTATGGAGTCGTCATTTTCTATGATTTTCCCCGATTCACCCGAGTTTTCTTTCTCGAGAATAATTTCAAAACCCAGGAGATCTTCAAACATTTCGCCAGGAAGGCTCAAAATGAATATTAAGTCACTATTAAGCACGTGAAAAGTGAAAGTGGCATCGAGATATCAAAGAATTTCTTGATGATTATGGCATCACCCATAAGTTCTTCGCAGCTTATACTCCACAACAAAATGGAGTGGAGGAAGAATCAGATGCTCATTAAAATGGTATGCATCATGCTTAACTAGTAAGTACAAGACCTCAATGCGATTTTGGGCGGACGCCATCAACAAAGGTCTACATGATCTCAGCTGGATCTCTCTCCATGTCTCTCTCATCTGACTTGTCGAATAGGGGATAGAAGAGAATTTACTAAAAGTCAGAGATCCATGCCTTATCCACAATATAATCCATTGTATTTTGGCCCCTTTGGCATCAAGTCGCCGCCTCGCCATTGCCATCCAGAAATTCGATACTCCACAGTCCACACTGAGTGGCGCAAAGGAGCTTGGCATTTGTCCGAACCCTCCCGTGTCGCCTTTTTCCGGTCAAATTGCTCGAAGATAATCCTGCCGGTGCACATTTCCATGGCTATATATGCAAGGCACCATATGCCCAACTCTAAGCAAGCGAGCACAGCTCAAAGTCAAAGCTTTCTAGCACTAGCACTGAAGACCGGGGCAGCCTGATGGAGCAGGTGACGAAGCTAGCGGGGCAGCGGGCGGTGGTGATCTTCGGCATGAGCTCCTGCTGCATGTGCCACACTGTGACGGGCCTCCTCCGTGATCTCGGGGCGAACCCGACGGTGGTGGAACTAGACGAGGACCCTTGGGGGAAGGAGATGGAGAAGGCGCTGGCGCGGCTCCTCGGACGGAACCCTGCCGTACCGGCGGTGTTCATCGGCGGCAGGCTCGTCGGATGCACCGACAAGGTCATGTCCCTTCACCTCAGCGGCAAACTGGTCCCGCTGCTTCGTAATGCAGGTGCTGTCTGGGTGTAGTCCAGGGAGAGCTTTGTAGATATTCGGCTTGATGCATTGGGCGCCAGAGAATAATGCAATGTGTAGGTGCCATATGGTAGGTGCTCAGTTATTCTTTCCTGTATTTGGGGACGATGGAGACTAAGGAAACCATGCAGGTCTTTTTACTGTTGATGGGAGTACCTGTCCTATCAAAGTGTTACACATTATAAAAGCAAATTGCGAGAGAACTTTCATTCTATTCCTGAACTGTCAAGCGAGTACGAAGAACATCGGAAGTAAAAAAAATTACGTTCAAATCCGTAGACTACCTAACGACGATTACAAGTGCGCGCCGAAGACGCACCGCCGTCATCGCCACTCCCTCATTGGTGTCAGGCAAACCTTATTATAGTAGACAGTCGAAAAATCGTCATGCTAAGCCTCATAGTTACGCATTATAATTAGTGGTGTCTCAAATCAAACTTTGTTATACTTTATTAAAATTATAATAAATACAAACATTACCAAATAAATACAATATGAAAATATATTACATGATGAATCTAATGATATATAATAGGTATGGTGAATGGTGATATTTTTTATGTAACCTTGCTCAAACTTCAAAAAAAATGACTTAAGACAACACCATTTTTTTGCGAGAAAACTTTCAATCTATTCATCTTTAATCATGGCAATACAACGAACACTAGAAATAATAAAAATTACATCAAGGTCCGTAGACCACCTAGCGACAACTACAAGCATTGAAACAAGCTGAAGACGTGCCGCCGTCATCGCCCCACCCTCGCCGGAGCCGGGCAAAACTTGTTGTAGTAGACAGTCGGAAAGTCACCATGCTAAGATCTCATAGGACCAGCGCAATAGAACAGGAACCGCCGCCGATAAAGAGTAGTGTAGATTGGAAGAATCCAACCTGAAGAAACACAAACGTAGATGAACTATGACCAGATCCAAGCAAATCCAGCAAGGATAGATCCGTCGGAGACACACCTCCACACACCCATCGATGATGTTAGACACACCACCTAACCTTATTCCATTTTCAGAGAGCCGTCGCCATCTCGTCTTACTGAGCAGGACACAAGCCCTGACAAAATTTGAAGAAACATCTAAAAACGGAGCCCTCCCGCCGGCAAGGGCCGGGATCCACCGTGCCGCCATGGCCCTAAGGTCACCGGAGACGAGGCGGACCGGCGGCGGCGCCAGCGGGAGGCAAAGGAACCCTAAGTTTTCTTGGGGAAGAGATAACTGTGTAGTTTTCTCAAGACAACACTATTCTGTGAAGTAAAAAAGGAGTTTTTTCTTTTCATATCAAACCGAGCGGGTACATGAACTTTAAACTTTAACTTTCAAATTTCAACTTTTGGTATTGTACTTTCAAATTTTAAAACTTTTGAAAATTTGAACTTTCAAAATTGTGATGAACTTTGCACATAAATGTAATATATGAAAAACGCATGTATGGGCCCCACCATGAAACTCTTCCTTGCGCTAATGCAACTCCTTTGAAAAAAGTCGAGTGGCCGCCTCACATGATGACCCCCTACGGAGGCCCCCTATAATACAGGAAATGCATAGGGGGACTATTCATCTTTTGTTCTTCTGGTTTCTAGTTGGTTTTCTCAGGAAAAAAAGCTAGCTGTAAGATTTATTTCATATTTAAAAAATTTAGTTCTTTAAAAAAATGTCCATGAATCTTAAAAATAATTATGTATTTTAAACGTCTTCTGGAATTCAAGTGTGTTCATCAATTTTAAAAATATTCACAAGTTTTAAAAATGCTCATGTATTTTAAACAATGTTGCCGAGTTATAAAAAATATTCATGTACTCCTAAAATTGTTCTAATTTTTTTACATGTTTATGTTTTTTTAAAGATGTAAAACAAAAATATAAAAGTAGGAAGAAAAAATAAATTAGCAAAAGAAAAACCACAGAAAATAGATGGATCGGAACAAAAAACAAAATGAATTACTCTGGAAACTGCATCTCGGCATGTTTAAGATGTCCAACCCATGGACGATCGCTCTGTTCGTTTGGGTGACATCTTGTTGTAATAGAAGAGGGATGATTAGAAGTTTCCCCTTTTACACAAGCAGTTGGTTTGCTTCATTCGTGTCCATTAATTATATCAGCAGATCCCTTGATAGGGTTGCTCATGGGGCAGAGTACATAACAAGGATCATATTGGATGTACACGAGACAAGGATATAGTCAAGTTCACTTCTTCAGGGTGAGGTAATACCTTACATTTTGCATGTCTGATATGTATTGATGTTGTCTTGAGTGAGACCTGTATGATATGTGTTACACGCATACCGACTCACGGGGCCCCGACTTATATTGGTGAACGAGGGGTAGGACTACAAGGGCCTGAGCCGATTTACATGGCTTGTAGCCCAAGTAATCTATTTGAGTACATGTTTTGTGCACCAAGTAAGGAGGTGCCCTTCTGAAGGAGGCATATTGGTCGGATAGAGGCATGTGCGTGGGCTGGCCTAGTGGGTTGTAGGTGCGTCCAGTGTCCCTCGGTAGTTTTGGAGATTGTTGGACAAAATAGTTAATGGACTTGTTAGTTTGTGACTATACTCGAGAAGTAGGACTCTAGAAGATTGTTTATTGTGTAGTAGACGACCCCTCAAAATTGTGTTTATAAGCAGTAGTTTTGGTGTGCTCTTTCAGGAACAATTGGTTGCAGCGAGGAAAATGACGCATATGTCAAGACTGTAGAGTTTTCTAGTTTGACTTTTCACTTATCGAGTCATAGGGCAAACCGTACTATTAAGGAGAGGGGGTCCAAGTTAGTTGAAATTTAGGTCATCGATGTATGCTCAATCCAAAACCTATTTCTTTGAGTGAAGATGAGTGAAATCTCTTCATGCAGAGTGTTTATTCTCTGAGTCCATCACAATGTTCTTCGGGACTCCAAGAAAGAATCACTTGCAGTTAAGTCGACTTGAATTGTTCCTCAAGTAAGTCGGTGGGTGAGTTTGAAATCCGACCTTTATGTCATGTGTTGATGTTTAGGTCATCGATGTATGTGCAATCCAAAACCTATTTCTTCGAGTGAAGATGAGAGAAATATCTTCGTGCAGAGTGTTTATTCTCTGAGTCCGCTACAATGTTCTTCGGGACTCCGAGAAAGAATCACTTGCAATTAAGTCGACTTGACTTGTCCCTCAATTAAGTCGGTGAGTGAGTTTGAAATCCGACCTTTATACCATGTGTCGGTTCTTCGTTGAGTGGGTAGTGCCCTTAATGCTCATTTCACACCTTGGGATCACTCCCGCCTATAAATATACCCTCATCCCAGCCTAAGATGGTTTGCTGCTTCTTTTGACTTGACAAGACATTGTCTGAGAAACCCCTCCTCCTAGAGAATTGAGAGAATACTAATGAGGGAAAACCCAGATCCTAAAATATGTCAAGTGATTGAGCATCACGATGAACTAGATTGAATCTTAGCTTGTACATATTAGTTTTGTGAACTATACATCCACTAGACGGTTAGGTGTCAGTTCGGGGTATCCAAGAGCTACCATGGATCATCAAGAGCAAGTATGTGAAAGTCCGAAGATCACGTTGAAGATCTACCTATAGTAATAGGCCGGAGTCCGAGGGCGTTCAGGTCAAGGAGAATAAGACGAAGAGAGGTTTTCTTCGGTGTTAAATCACAAGTTCCTCTAACCACACGTAGCATTGTGACGGCAGTGTGAACAAATCTAGAGTCGCCATCGAACACCGCGCTCACTCACATCACTTTCTATAATTTTCCCCTGTTATCGAAAAACTTCTCCCTCGTAATTTCTCTCTATGATCAGTTCACCGAAACTGCTAAGTACTTGCCATTTTTCTCGTCATGTTAGCATTTGCTACTTGTGAGTTGCGGTGGGATTTTCCCCGAAGAAGAAGGGTGAAGCAATATAGTAGCAGATAGTATTTCCCTCAGTGCTAAACCAAGGTTATCGAACCAAAAGGAGAACCACGCAAATTCCTAGTAAGCAGTACCTACACACACAAGAGCAAATACTTGCACCCAACGCGGGCAAGAGGATTGTCAATCCCCTTGAACTCGTTACTTGCAAGGATTAAATCTGGTAATGATAGATAGATAAATTTAAAAGTAAAATAAAACATAGAAAATTGTAGCAAGGTAATTTTGGTTTTAGTAATATGATTTGAAAAGACCCATGGGGGCATAGTTTTCGCTAGAGGCTTCTCTCTAGAAATATAGCAGAAAGTATTAGGAGCTTGATGCTCGAGCTGAGGAGATCACCTGCAATCATCTCTCAAAGGGGAAACTTTGTCGCGTTAGCTCTCCAAGGATATCAAAGGAAATCTGGTATATATAGACTTGCTAAGGTGAATGAAGGTGTTTCCACTCAGAAATAATCTCAGGTTGATACTTTGTGAAGCTGCTTCCGAAGACTTGACAATGAGTGTGTTCAAAATACTTATGATTGTCTCTATTATATCACCAACGAGCTCAAAGGACTTGGCGCTATTGCCATTACTAATCATGAAGTGGTGAAGTAGTTGCTTCGGTCTCTAGGCAGTTCATTTGATACTTTCATTCTGATGATCAAAGAGCGCCCAGATTACAAAGATCGCGAACCCTCAAATGTTCTAGAGAGACTTAACACCCATGAGCTGCAAGAAGAAGAGACACGATATTTCTATGGTTTCAACTATTGCAAAATTCATGCTCACAAGGCTGTTGCGGATTCTTCCTTGGAAGAAGAAACTAATGACTCTGAATCGAAAATCCTGATCGTATCAGTAAAGATCTTGCATTGATCATGAAATGCTTCAACCGATACAAGAAGAAGAATGACTTCTCATAAGAATTCGAAGTATAACTCACAATCTACCTCCGGATCAAATTCCTAGAGTGAAAACTCCTGCTACAAATGCAAAAAGACTGGACACTTCATCCATGAATGCCTGATGAGGGAAATTAAGACCAGGAACAATGGCAAAGTTACAAAGAGTAGCAAGAGCAAGAACTATGATTCTGGCCCTTATAAGAAGAAATATAGCATTTCATGAATAAAGAGATTTCATCCTCGAAGTCAAGCTCCTAAAGGAAGAAGAATTCTCACAAGGCCAATGCTTATATTGAAAAATAGATGGATTCTGAGGAAGAAGCCTCTGAGTCCAAAGTCGTCGAATTAGAATCATCTGCCAAGGAATCTGATTTTGGCATGGAGGGTATTTATTACGCCTCTACACCAACATCGAGGTTGTTCTTTGACAATTATGAAAGCGGCGACGAGGCACTTGCATTCTGCTTCATGGAAAAATCCTCTAAGGGAAATAACTGTCCATCCAGAAAGAACTCCTTGGAGATCCAGAATGGAAATTCCTCAAAGGGTTCCAATGTTGATTCTTCCTTGTATGAATATGAGCACTAGTCTTCTAACCATTATATTCATGCCTCTAAGAAAAAAATGCATATTCTAACAACTATGCTAACCACTCTCCAAGAAAAAACTCCAATGCTCCTTGAGCAAAGTACTCATATATTTAGCGCCCAGCTAAATCTTCACAGTCGCCCATCAAGATGTGTGTGGTTAAGAAGAACTAATTCTTCTACAGGACTATTTCTCTGGTGGCACTGAATGGATCATGAATACTGGATGTACTAATCGTATGACCGGAGACAGAAGTTTATTCGTCGATCTTAAATTGATTACTTCCTCACGGAAGCATCTCACTTTTGGCGACACCAACAAAGGAAAGGTAATTGAGTTAGGTTAAGTTGTCATATCTAAAGATAAACATATTGATAAGGTCGTGCTTGTTCAATCTCTTGGATTCAATCTAACGTCCATTTGAAAGCTTTGTGATGTGGAAATGATGGTCTTATTGACAAAATCTAGATGTGTGGTTATCATGAAAAATGATAACACTTTGTCTTCGAAGTTGTTAGAAAATGTGATTTATATATTGTGGATTTCTTTAAGGGCCCCTCAGTTATCACTTGTTTGCCTGCAAAGACTACAGAGGGTTGGTTGTGGCACCAAAGGGTTGGCCATGCAGGTGCAGGAAATTTGCAGGCTTTGCTGAAGAAAAAGCACATCGTAGGAACTATCTTAAATTCGATAAAGATCGCCTCTGCGGTGCATGACTGCATGTGAAGCGGACAAGCTCGTGAAGAAATCGCATTCTGCGAAGACTAACCACGACAAGGCCACTCGAAATTCTTCACATGGACATGTTCGACCCGCAGAACTACTCTAGCTTCCGTGCCAACAACTATGGACTCGTCATTTTCTATGATTTTTCTCGATTCACCCGAGTTTTCTTTCTCGAGAATAATTTCAAAACCCAGGAAATCTTCAAACATTTCGCCAGGAAGGCACAAAATGAATATGAAGTCACTATTAAGCACGTGAGAAGTGAAAGTGGCATGGAGATATCTAACAATTTCTTGATGATTATGGCATCACCCATAACTTCTTCGCAGCTTATACTCAACAATAAAATGGAGTGGTGGAGAGGGAGAATCAGATGCTCATTAAAGTGGTATCATGCTTAATAAGTACAAGACCACCATAATGTTTACAGGGATGAAATGAATACCATCGGGTTGGCCCAACCAAATATGGCGACCAAGCCCTAATCTTAATGCGTGCTTCGCTAGATTGTGAGCCTCGATATTTGAGCTCCTACTTTCATAGACTATATTACATGAAATGAAAGACATTGAGGTTAATTTTATTTCCTTGATGATCGCTCCAAAATCAGCAGCAGTCCAACACCTCACATCTCGTACCACTCCTTCACAGTCCGAAGCGAGCTGTATTTGATTTAGATCCAAATCTTCTGCTAGTGCCAATCCCTCTCGAATAGCCAGAGCTTCAAGTATCGCCGGATCATCAATGTTATTAAACACTATCGCCGAGGCTCCAAGAAAGACGCCCTATTTACTCCGGCACACTGCTCCGACCGCTCCCCCTCGTCCCTTGATGACAGCAGCGTCAACATTCAGTTTTGCAGAATCATCTGGAGGTGCAATCCACCCCCTCGGCCGCTGCTGCTGCTGCACCCTTCTTCCATCTTCAGCTCTATTTGATAGAGCCTGAACTTCCGCCAAGTAAGCAGTTATATGCCCATGAATATCGTGGGGGCTTTTGAAGATCTCCTCGTGCATGGCTTTTCTTCCCGCGCTCCAGATGGCCCACAATGTCACAGCCAACTTCACAAATTCCACTGATGATAAGGCTTTGTTCATCGCAAAGATCCAATCCTTTGCATTCCCTTCATGGTGGATGCTCATTTGATGTAGGATGTCCTCTGACGATAATGCCCAGGTGCTTCGAGACACCGGACAATTTAGTAACGCGTGTCTCCATGTATCATGAGCTCCACAAAAATTGCATGAGGAAGTCGTGGCCACATTCCGGCGCTGCAGTACATCACCAGAGGGGATGGAATGTCTTGCTAGACGCCACATGAATACGCGGATTTTTGAAGGAACTTGAACTCGCCATAATGATTTCCACCCCTCGCTTTCTGCCTCCACATGCGACGAACTCTCACGTCCTTCCAGCCAGCCCTCTCTATTGTACTTTGTCCGGACTAACATCCGATATGCCGATCCTACTGAGAAGAAACCTCGCTGCTCCTCATACCAGGCCCAAAAATCGTCGATCCTTCATGTGCACAGTGGTATTTTGAGGATTGTTTCAGTGTCAAAAGGTGTAAATACCGATCGGACAACTGCCTCTTTCCATGTCGCCGTGGACGGCTCAATCAACTCAGTAACCTTTTGTGGGGGGTTCTGTACCAACGAAGCAATTGGTCTCTTGTAACTCGCTCGCGGGATCCAGTTTTGGTCCCAGATGCTAGTTGTTTCACCATCTCCTATCCTCCTTACAATTCCTTGTGCCATAATATCCCTCCCATCCAAAATAGCTCTCCATATTTGTGATGGGTGGTTTCCTAATTCAGCATCTAGAAGCGAACAGTTCGGGAAATACGCTGCCTTCAGAATGCAGCCACTTAGAGAGTCTGGTTCCGTCAAAAGCCTCCATGATTGTCTTGCCAAGAGGGCAAGATTAAAAAGCTCCAGATCCCTAAATCCTAGGCCTCCCATATGCTTTGGTCTGGTCATGACATCCCATGCAACCCAAGCGGGTTTCCTTCTCCCTCTCTTGCTTCCCCACCAAAACTGCCGTATGATGGTTGAAACACTTTCACATAAACCTCTAGGGAGCCTGAAGCATGACATCGAAAAAACAGGGATAGCCTGAGCTACTGACTTTATTAGGATCTCCTTTCCGACAGCAGACAGAAGTTTGCCCATCCAACCTTTCACCTTCTCCCATACTCTATCCCTTAGGTACTTGAAAGTCCCATTTTTAGAATGACCAACCTCGGTCGGCAACCCGAGATATCGATCACTGAGCGATTCATTCCGCACTTGTAATTTGGTTTTCACCCCTTCTCTCACTACCAGTGGACACCCTCTGCTGAAGAAGATAGATGATTTTGCATTGTTAATTTTCTGCCCCGATGCCCTACATTGTCCAGTAGGTTTGAAACCTCTTCTACACCCTCCACACTAGCCTTGAAAAGCAACGGGCTATCATCAGCGAATAAGAGGTGATTCACCAGTGGAGCTGAGGAAGCCACCTTAATACCTTCCAACAATGATGACCGAGAACTGGATTTCAGGAGGCACGAAAGGCCCTCTGCTGCAATCAAGAAAAAGTAAGGGGAGATAGGATCTCCCTGCCGGATTCCTCTGGATGGATTAAAATTTTCAAGCTTCTCACAATTAAAGAGCACTGAAAAAGAGACCGATGAGACCATAGCCATAACTGTGTCAATCCATACCTGGGCGAACCCCAACTTGCTCATTATAGCCCTAAGATAGTCCCACTCCAACCTGTCGTAGGCTTTCATCATATCCAACTTAAGTGCGCAGAAACTATTGTTCTTTGACTTGTTTCGCTTCATGAAATGTAGACATTCATAGGCACATATGATATTATCCGTTATCAACCTTCCGGGGATAAAGGCCGATTGCTCCCTAGAAATAATGTCTGGAAGTATTTGTTTTAGTCTGTTTGCTATCACCTTCAAAGCTATCTTGTAGAGGACATTACATAGACTGATAGGCCTGAACTGTGAAAGCAAAGTAGGGTTAGTCACCTTTGGTATAAGAACAAGGACAATGTCATTTATGCATTCTGGACTCTCCTCCCCCCCTTACAATCCTGAGCACAATGTTGGTCACATCATCCCCACACACTTTCCAGTGCCGCTGATAAAACTGGGCCGGGAACCCATCGGGCCTGGCGCTTTAGTGGAAAACATTTGAAACAAAGCATTTTTTACCGCCTCCTTGGTGTAGGGAGCACATAACAGTTCGTTCATGGCTGCTGTAACTTTACACGGAACATGAGCAAGAACCTCGTCTAGTCCCTGTACACCCTCCGATGTATATAGGTTCTGGTAGAAGGCGTTCGTCATAGCCCTTAGCTCTTCCTGATTATCCACCATCACGTCTAAGGAGTTTTCAAGGGTTTTAATTATATTTTTCTTCCTGCGCAGGCTGGCCCGTAGATGGAAAAATTTTGTGTTTTTGTCTCCAGCTGATAGCCATTCCGTGCGTGCACGCTGCCTCCACATAAATTCCTCACGATGGTAAAGCTCGACCAACCTCTCGTTAATCTTCAAATCAACATGCGATGGGCCTGTGCGTAGCGGGTCGCCTCTCAACTCCTCTATCCTCTTCTTGAGACCTTTAATCTCTCGGCGAACGCTTCTGAAAGCCTGTTTACGTCAATTAGTCAGACCGCTAGAGACTCCTGCAAGTTTAACCCGCAGCTCCTGCACACTTCCGCACGGCCCGCCTGCAAACCATTCATCGTTCACAACATCTCCAAAACCTTCATACCTCTCCCACATAGACTCATAACGAAAGGACCGGTTTCTCGCACCCTCTTGAGCTCGCCCCAAATTAAGAAAAATCGGGCTGTGGTCCGATGTGGCTGCATCATGGTGTTCAAGCGACGCTAGAGGAAAACATGTCATCCATTGCGGGTTAGCCAGTGCCCTGTCAAGCCTGCATCTAGTGTAAGAGCCACTTGTCACTTTCTTCTCAAAAGTCCAAGACCTGCCTTTGTAGCCGATGTCCATCAACATGCAAACGTCTGTCACCTCTTTGAAGGCCTGAATTTGTGCGTTGCTCCGCTAACCTATCCCCACATGTTCATTCATAGTTTTAAATAGCCTGCTATAGTTTTGCTATAGCCAGCTATAGCCTTTTCAGCAGGGTGCTACTAAATGATTGTCTTCATAAATAGTCCACTATTGCCCACTTTAGCACGTAATAGCTGATTTAGAGGCCCATCGCTATTTTCCATAGCTCGTTATCTAAAACATTGCCTTTTTCCGTTCAAATTGCTCGAAGATAATCCTGCCGGTGCACATTTCCATGGCTATATATGCAACGCGCCCTATGCCCAACTCTAAGCAAGCAAGCACAACTCAAAAGTCAAAGCCTCGTATACGAGAGCAACCGTAGCTACTCCCTTCGTTTGGAAATATTTGTTCTAGAAATGGTTGTATCTAAACTAGATACAACCATTTTTAGGACAAATATTTCCAAACGGAGGGAGTACTAATTAAGCTCTCTAGCACAGGTTGAATATATGGTTTGTGTATGTATATTGTATAATTCGGCTCATCTCCTAGTCATTGTATAGTTGAGGTTGTGGCCCACCTTGTACTTCATATATACGTGTGCTATGCACCGATCAATACATCAAGTTGCATTGTCAAAATATTCGTTTCCGATATGGTATCATACCTACGATCCTAACCCTAACTCCTGCCGCCGCCGAGATCCCATCGCCGCCGCCGCCGCTGCCACCCGCCGCCACCGCCACTTCGTGCCGCCGCCGCGTCTCCTCGCCGCCGCCTCGCGCTTCCGCCCGCAACCCGCAGCGCCGCCACCCGCCGCGCCGCCATCCCTCTCGCCGCGCCGCTTCACCACGCGCCGCCGCCCTCCCCTCTCGGTCATGGCCTCCCCTGGTTCCACCGGTACCACCCGCAGCCGCCGCACCAACCCCTTCGACGGCCCCGATCCCGTCGTCATCCGTGATCTCAATATCCTCGCTCGGGTTCCCGTCGTCCTCGATCACTTCATCTCCACCTACTATGCCTGGAAGACGTACTTCTCCTTTGTGTTCCGTGCGTATAATCTCCGGGATCACACCGATGGCTCCGTGGACTCCCGCTTCATGGAGGACGATGAGGAGTGGACGTCCATCGACGCCACTCTTATCCGCTGGTTCTACACCACCATCTCGAAGGACCTCTTCCACACGATGGTCTCCGCCGATGATGACGCTCACGCCGTTTGGACTAAGCTCAACGGCCTCTTCACCGACAACGCGCTCCAACGCAAGGTTTTCTTGCACTGCGAGTTTTTTTGATGCCAGCAGCTTGACTCGTCGGTTGACGATTATTGCATGCGCCTCAAGAAGCTTGTCGACGAGCTCCGTGACCTCGGCGAGAAGGTCTCCGACGAGCTCCTCCTCAGCACTCTCATCGCCGGCCTGAACGAAGACTTCGGGAACGCCGCCTCCAACATCCCTCTCATCATCAACCCGGCCTTCCCCAAGATCGTCGCGTACCTGAAGTTGGAGGAGAGGAGGATGCGGATGTCGCACACCCGGGCCACCCATACGGCTCTCACCGCCGGAACCCGCGGCGGTGCGCCACCCACCGCTCCGGCTCCCCCGCCGCGGCCCGCCCAGGGGCCCCTCCACGCATAGCCGCCACCCAGGTTCCCATATCCCGCGCCGCCGCAGGCCCCTCCGCCGCCCCCCGCCGAGCAGCAGCAGCGCCGGGGCGGGCGTCGCGGCCGAGGTGGTCGCAAGCAGCAGCAGCAGCAGCCGCCAGCTGCCCATGGCGGGGCGCCGCAGCACCCGCTCCCGTCGGCGCCCTGGCAGGCCGGCCAGAACCCCTGGACGGGGGTTGTTCACGCATACTCCATGCCCATACCGCGCGCCCCCGTCCCAAGTGTTTTTGGCGCCCGCCCGGCTCCTCATCAGGCTCTGTACGCGGCCCCTCAGGCGTATCCGCCGGCGCCGCTCTACGGCCCCTCGGCGGCCTATGGGCTGCCTCCGGCCGGTGGGTTCGCAGCACCGCCGCCACAGCCCCTGCCGTCGGCCTCGGCCCTCCCGCCGGCGCCATGGGACCCCGCCCTGCTAGCGGCCCTCCACACCGCCCTGATGCCACAGCAGTACACTGGCGGTGGCGACTGGTACATGGACACCGGAGCCACGGCTCATATGGCCGCCAACCCCGGTAACCTTCTTACCGCTCACCCTGTTCACACTGCTGCTCGCATTACCGTGGGCGACGGTTCTTTCATGCCCATCACTCATGTCGGCCATACTTCTTTTCCTTCTAACTCAATTCCATTACATCTTTCTAACATACTCGTTTCACCTGACATCATTAAAAATCTTGTTTCTGTTCGTTCTCTTACACGTGAAAATCCTGTCACCGTTGAATTTGACATGTTTGGCTTTTCTGTTAAGGATGCTCATACCCGGATGGTGCTCCACCGATGTGACAGCCCTGACGATCTCTAGCCGGTCCACTCATCCACATCCTCCGTCGCTGCACCCATGGCGCTTTCCGCTGGAGTGGACCTTTGGCGTGCTCGTCTTGGTCATCCCAACACTGCCACCCTTCGTCATATTCTTCATAGTTTTTCATTCATGTGTCATAAGATCGACGATCACACTTGTCATGCTTGTCGTCTCGGCAAACATACTCGTTTACCCTTTAGCACTTCCTCGCATGTTGCTTCATACTCATTTGAGTTAATTCATAGTGATGTTTGGACCTCTCCTGTTGCAAGTAACATGGGCTATCTCTATTATCTAGTTATTCTTGATGATTTTTCACACTATGTGTGGACCTTCCCGTTGCGGCAAAAGTCGGATTCTGTTGCCACTCTCACCGCATTCTACTCCTATGTCTCCATGCAGTTTGGTCGCCCCATTCATGCGTTGCAAACAGATAACGGGAAGGAGTTCGACAATCTTGCAATCCGCAACCTTCTCGCCACACACGGCACTATTTTTCTTCTCACTTGCCCGTACACTTCGCAACAAAATGGCCGCGCTGAGCGCGTGCTTCGCACTCTTAATGACTGCGTTCGCACCCTCCTCTTTCACGCCAACGTGCCACCACGTTTTTGGCCCAACGCGCTCGCCACCGCATCACTACTCCTCAACATCCGTCCCTGTCGCACTCGCGGGAATTTTTCTCCTCATCATCTTTTGTTCGGCACGCCACCTTCCTACACCGAGCTTCGCATTTTCGGTTGCTTGTGCTACCCTAGCATCGCTTCCACTACTCCTCATAAGCTCGCACCACAGTCCGTGGCCTGTATTTTTCTTGGCTATCCCCCCAACACCAAAGGCTGCCGCTTCTATGATCCTATCTCACATCGGGTCATCACTTCCCGACACGTTTACTTTGATGAGATGGTTTTTCCATTTCAGCAGGTACCTTCGGATGTTGCGGCCTTGCCCGCTCCTGGTGACAGCCGCTCGAGCGCTTCTCTCGGGCCGCCTCCTGGCTTTGAGGGTGCCCCCCGTGCCCCGGGTCGAGTTCCTCCCCGGCCGGTTTCCTTAGAGGTTGCACCCCTCCCGGCGCCTGCGATGCCCCCTGCGCCACCATCGGCGCGGGCCTCCTCGGCGCCCCCCCCCCCCCCCCCCGCGCGCCCTCGCCCGCGGCCTCACCCGCGGCATCAGTGGCGGCGGGCTCTTCTTCGTCTTCACCCGTCGCCCCGGACTTGCTGCCCCGCCCGATGACTCGCTCTCGGGCCGGTACCTTCCGCCCGAGTACGCGGTACACCAGCGATGAGTATCTTCTCGCCGCTTCCGTCTCTGAGCCGTCCCCTCTCCCATCGTCAGCTCGAGCCGCCCTTAGGGACCCTCATTGGCTCGCTGCGATGCAGGAAGAGTTCGATGCGCTCCAACGGAACCGCACCTGGCAGCTTGTCCCTCGGCCACCTCGTCCAACATCATCACGGGCAAGTGGGTCTTTCGACATAAGACTCGTCCCGACAGGACTCTCGAGCGCTACAAAGCTCGCTGGGTGGTTCGAGGCTTTCAGCAACGTGCGGGTGTGGACTTCACCGACACTTTTGCGCCGGTTGTTAAACCGGGCACGATCCGCACCATGCTTCAGCTGGCCGTCTCCCGAGCTTGGCCTGTGCATCAGTTGGACGTCTCCAACGCCTTCTTGCACGGCCACCTCGCCAAGCAGGTATTCTGTGAGCAGCCCACCGGCTTTGTCGACGCCACACATCCGGACCATGTGTGCTTGCTCTCCCGTTCTCTTTACGGGTTGAAGCAGGCGCCTCGGGCCTGGTACCAGCGCATCGCTACCTTCCTGCAGACGCTCAGATTTACATCGACCCGCTCCGACGCGTCCCTCTTCGTGTACCATCACGGGGTTGACACGGCCTACTTGTTGCTCTACGTCAACGACATCATCCTGACGGCATCCACTATCGCGCTTCTCCAGCGGCTTACTGCTCGTCTTCGCGATAAGTTTGCCCTAAAGGACTTGGGGCCCCTCCACTACTTCCTCGGCATTGAGGTGGTTCGACGGCCAGATGGGTTCTTTCTGCACCAGCAGTGTTACGCCCATGAGCTTCTCGATCGTGCCAGCATGCTTAACTGCAAGCCTGCTCTCACGCCTGTTGACACCAAGGCCAAGGTTTCAGCTCTGGAGGGCTCTCCCGCATCCGACGCGGCCTTCTATCGCTCCATTGTGGGTGCCTTGCAGTACCTTACTCTGACGCGCCCCGACTTGCAGTATGCCGTTCAGCAGGTATGTCTTCACATGCATGCTCCGCGTGACTCTCACTGGACCTTGGTGAAGCGTATCCTCCGTTACATACGCGGTACTACGTCCATGGGACTTACACTGACGGCCTCCGCCTCTACCGACCTCGTCGCCTACTCTGATGCGGACTGGGCTGGCTGCCCGGACACACGACGCTCCACTTCGGGGTACTGTGTCTACCTTGGGCCGTCTCTGATCTCTTGGTCTTCCAAGCGATAGCCCACAGTCTCTTGCTCGAGTGCCGAGGCAGAGTATCGGGCAGTGGCTAACGTCGTTGCCGAATGCTCTTGGCTTCGTCAGCTGCTTCAGGAGTTGCTTTGTGATGTTCACAAGGCCACACTGGTCTACTGCGACAACGTCTTCGCCGTGTATCTCTCCGCCAACCCGGTCCATCATCGATGAACGAAGCACATTGAGCTCGACATACACTTTGTTCGTGAGCAGGTGGCCCTTGGGCGTATCCGGGTCCTCCATGTCCCGACGGGGCAACAGTTTGCCGATGTTATGACAAAATGACTGCCTACTTCTGTTTTTGAGGAGTTCAGGTCCAGTCTTTGCGTATCCGGCGACGCTTCGACTGCGGGGGGTGTTGAATATATGGTTTGTGCATGTATATTGTATAGTCCGGCCCACCTTGTAGTCATTGTATAGTTGAGGTTGTGGCCCACCTTGTACTTTATATATACGTGTGTTATGCACCGATCAATACATCGAGTTGCATTATCAAAATATTCGTTTCCAACACTGAAGACCGGGCCGGTCTGATGGAGCAGGTGACGAAGCTAGCAGGGCAGCGGGCGGTGGTGATCTTCGGCATGAGCACCTGCTGCAGGTGCCACACGATGACGAGCCTCTTCCGGGATCTCGGGGCGAACCCGACGGTGGTGGAACTGGACGAGGACCCTAGAGGGAAGCAGATGGAGAAGGCGTTGGCGCGGCTCATCGGCCGGAACCCTGCCGTGCCGGCGGTGTTCATCGGCGGCAGGCTCGTCGGATGCACCGACAAGGTCATGTCCCTTCATCTCGGCGGCAAAGCATGTCCCACGGCTTCGTAATGCAGGTGCTGTCTGTGTGTAGTGCGTGAGAGGGCTTTGTAGATATTCGGCCTGATGCATTGGGCGCCAGAGAATTATGTGTACGTGCTCTGTTATCCTTTTCTATGATGGAGACAAAGGAAACCATGCAGGTATTTTTACTGTTGATGGGAGTACCTGTCCTGTCAAAGTTTTAAGCATTATAATTGGTGGTGTCTTAGTCAAACTTTGTGATAGTCGTCAAAATTATATTAAATACGAATAGTACCAAATAAATACAATATAAATATATATTACATGATGGATCTAATGATATGAATGGTGATATTGTTTCTTTAACCTTGCTGAAACTTCAAATAAATTGACTTAAGACAACACTATTATGTGAAGTAAAAAAGGACTTTTTTTTCTTTTGAGATCAAAACGGGCGGATACATGAAATTTAAACTTCAACTATCAACAATTTAAATTTTGTATTTGAACTTTCAAATAATATATTTTTTTGAAAATTTTGAACTAATAAAAATACTAAACTTTCAAAATTGTGATGAACTTCGCATAGAAATTAAATATATGAAAAACACATATGTGGGCCCCACCATGAAACTCTTCCTTGCGCTGATGCAGCTCCTCTGAAGAAAGTAGTGTGTGCCCATCTCACATGGGTGGGGCGCTCATGTTAAATCCCTCGGCCAACCGAAATATAGCTTCTGCGCGCGTGATGACCCCCTACGGAGGGCCCCAATAGTGCGGGAACCCATTTTTTTCCTTTTGGTTTTCTAGTCGGTTATCTCAAGAAAAAAAACTAGCTGCAGGATTTATTTCATATTTAATATGTTTTTAAATTTTTCAAAAATGTACACGGATTTAGAAAAAATGTTGGTGCATTTTAAAAATGTTTTTGAATTCAAGTAGGTACATCAATTTTAAAAATATTCACAAATTTTATAAACGCTTGCGTATTTTAGATAATGTACATGAATTATAAAAATACTCATGTATTCCTAAAAATGCTTTGTTATTTAAAAATATATAATTTTTTAAAGAGGCAAATCGAAAATACAGAAGTAAGAAAAAAAAGATATGATCATGCATGGGCCAGGAGAGACCCTAGCCGCCCCTCCTCCTCACCCCCCTCCCCCCCCTATTTCCTTCCTCGCCGACGCTTGAGGCAGCCGCCAGGCAAGCCCGGGGCGCCAAGGATGGTGGCGGCGGGGCCTCGGTTGCCCTACCTCTGCGTGGGGAACCCCGGATCTGGAGCGGCAGCTCCATTGGCGCCCCGGCCACGCAGGCGGTGTTGGGGAACGTAGTAATTTCAAAAAAAATTCTACGCACACGCAAGATCATGGTGATGCATAGCAACGAGGGGGAGAGTCTGATCTACGTATCCTTGTAGATCGCAACGGAAGCGTTGACACAACGTAGAGGAAGTAGTCGTACGTCTTCTTCCCGATCCGACCGATCCAAGTACCGTTACTCCGGCACCTCCGAGTTCTTAGCACACGTTCAGCTCGATGACGATCCTCGGGCTCCGATCCAGCAAAGCGTTGAGGAAGAGTTCCGTCAGCACGACGGCGTGGTGACGATCTTGATGTACTACCGACGCAGGGCTTCGCCTAAGCACTACAACGGTATGATCGAGGTGGAATTTGGTGGCAGGGGGCACCGCACACGGCTAAGGAACGATCTCAATGATCAACTTCTGTGTCTAGAGGTGCCCCCTGCCCCCGTATATAAAGGATCCAAGGGGGAGGGGTGCGTCGGCCAGGGAGAGGGCGCAGGAGGAGTCCTACTCCTACCGGGAGTAGGACTCCCCCCCTCAATCCTATTCCAACTAGGATTCCCAAGGGGGAAAGGAGAGAGAGGGGGGCCGGCCCCTTCTCTTAGTCCTAATAGGACTCAGGGAAGGGGGGGCGTGCGGCCAGCTATGGGCTGCCCCTTTTCTCTTTTCCACTAAGGCCCATGAAGGCCCATATGGTTCCCGGGGGGTTCCGGTAACCTCCCGGTGATCCGGTAAAATCCCGATTTCACCCGGAACACTTCCGATGTCCAAACATAGGCTTCCAATATATCAATCTTTATGTCTCGACCATTTCGAGACTCCTCGTAATGTCCGTGATCACATCCGGGACTCCGAACAACCTTCGGTACATCAAAATGCATAAACTCATAATAACTGTCATCGTAATGTTAAGCGTGCGGACCCTACGGTTCGAGAACAATGTAGACATGACCGAGACACGTCTCCGGTCAATAACCAATAGCGGGACCTGGATGCGCATATTGGCTCCTACATATTCTACGAAGATCTTTATCGGTCAGACCGCATAACAACATACGTTGTTCCCTTTGTCATCGGTATGTTACTTGCCCGAGATTCGATCGTCGGTATCCAATACCTAGTTCAATCTCGTTACCGGTAAGTCTCTTTACTCGTTCCGTAATACATCATCTCGCAACTAACTCATTAGTTGTAATGCTTGCAAGGCTTATGTGATGTGCATTACCGAGAGGGCCCAGAGATACCTCTCCGACAATCGGAGTGACAAATCCTAATCTCGAAATACGCCAACCCAACATCTACCTTTGGAGATACCTGTAATGCTCCTTTATAATCACCCAGTTACGTTGTGACGTTTGGTAGCACCCAAAGTGTTCCTCCGGCAAACGGGAGTTGCATAATCTCATAGTCATAGGAACATGTATAAGTCATGAAGAAAGCAATAGCAACATACTAAACGATCGTGTGCTAAGCTAATGGAATGGGTCATGTCAATCAGATCATTCAACTAATGATGTGATCCCGTTAATCAAATAACAACTCTTTGTCCATGGTTAGGAAACATAACCATCTTTGATTAACGAGCTAGTCAAGTAGAGGCATACTAGTGACACTCTGTTTGTCTATGTATTCACACATGTATTATGTTTCCGGTTAATACAATTCTAGCATGAATAATAAACATTTATCATGATATAAGGAAATAAATAATAACTTTATTATTGCCTCTAGGGCATATTTCCTTCAGTCTCCCACTTGCACTAGAGTCAATAATCTAGATCACATCACCATGTGATTAACATCGATAGTTCACATCATCATGTGATTAACACCCAGAGTTCACATCGCCATGCGACCAATACCCAAAGAGTTTACTAGATTCAGTAATCTAGTTCACATCGCTATGTGATTAACACCCAAAGAGTACTAAGGTGTGATCATGTTTTGCTTGTGAGAGAATCTTAGTCAACGGGTCTGCCACATTCAGATCCACATGTATTTTGCAAATTTTTATGTCAACAATGCTCTGCATGGAGCTACTCTAGCTAATTGCTCCCACTTTCAATATGTATCTAGACCGAGATTTAGAGTCATCTAGATTAGTGTCAAAACTTGCATCGGCGTAACCCTTTACGACGAACCTTTTGTCACGTCCATAATCGAGAAACATATCCTTATTTCACTAAGGATAATTCTGACCGCTGTCCAGTGATCTACGCCTAGATCACTATTATACTCCCTTGCCAAATCAGTGCAGGGTATACAATAAATCTGGTATACAGCATGACATACTTTATAGAACCTATGGCCAAGGCATAGGGAATGACTTTCATTCTCTTTCTATCTTCTGCCGTGGTCGGGCTTTGAGTATTACTCAACTTCACACCTTGTAATACAGGCAAGAACTCTTTCTTTGACTGCTCCATTTTGAACTACTTCAAAATCTTGTCAAGGTATGTACTCATTGAAAAAAACTTATCAAGCGTCTTGATCTATCTCTATAGATCTTAAAGCTCAATATGTAAGCAGCTTCACCGAAGTCTTTCTTTGAAAAACTCCTTTCAAACACTCCTTTATGCTTTACAGAATAATTCTACATTATTTCCGATCAACAATATGTCATTCACATATACTTATCTGAAATGCTGTAGTGCTCCCACTCACTTTCTTGTAAATACAGGCTTCACCGCAAGTCTGTATAAAACTATATCCTTTGATCAACTTATCAAAGTGTATATTCCGACTCCAAGATGCTTGCACCAGTCCACAGATGGATCGCTGGAGCTTGCACATTTTGTTAGCACCTTTCGGATTGACAAAACCTTCTATTGCATCATATACAACTCTTCTTTAATAAATCCATTAAGGAATGCAGTTTTGTTTATCCATTTGCCAGATTTCATAAAATGCGGCAATTACTAACATGATTCGGACAGACTCAAGCATAGATACGAGTGAGAAGCTCTCATCGTAGTCAACACCTTGAACTTGTCGAAAACCTTTTGCAACAATTCTAGCTTTGTAGATAGTAACACTACTATCAGCGTCCGTCTTCCTCTTGAAGATCCATTTATTCTCAATTGCTTGCCGATCATCGGGCAAGTCAACCAAAGTCCAAACTTTGTTCTCATACATGGATCATATCTCAGATTTCATGGCCTCAAACCATTTCGCAGAATCTGGGCTCATCATCGCTTCCTCATAGTTCGTAGGTTCGTCATGGTCAAGTAACATGACCTCCAGAACAGGATTACCGTACCACTCTGGTGCGGATCTCACTCTGGTTTACCTGCGAGATTTGGTAGTAACTTGATCTGAAGTTACATGATCATCATCATTAGCTTCCTCACTAATTGGTGTAGTAGTCACAAGAACAGATTTTTGTGATGAACTACTTTCCAATAAGGTAGAAGATACAATTACCTTATCAAGTTTTCTACTTTCCTCCCACTCACTTCTTTCAAGAGAAACTCCTTCTCTAGAAAGGATCCATTATAAGCAACGAATGTCTTGCCTTAGGATCTGTGATAGAAGGTGTACCCAACAGTCTCCTTTGGGTATCCTATGAAGACATATTTCTCCGATTTGGATTTGAGCTTATTAGGATGAAACTTTTTCTCATAAGCATCGCAACCCCAAACTTCAAGAAACGACAACTTTGGTTTCTTGCCAAACCATAGTTCATAAGGCGTCGTCTCGACGGATATAGATGGTGCCCCTTTTTAACGTGAATGCAGCTGTCTCTAATGCATGACCCCAAAAACGATAGTGGTAAATCGGTAAGAAACATCATAGATTTGCACTATATCTAATAAAGTACGGCTATGACGTTCGGACACACCATTATGCTGTGGTGTTCCGGGTGGCACGAATTTGTGAAACTATTCCACATTGTTTTAATTGAAGACCAAACTCGTAACTCAAATATTTGTCTCCGCGATCAGATCATAGAAGCCTTATTTTCTTGTTACGATGACTCTCCACTTCACTCTGAAATTCTTTGAACTTTTCAAATGTTTCAGACTTGTGTTTCATTAAGTAGATATACCCATATCTGCTTAAATCATCTGTGAAGTTGAGAAAATAACGATATCCGCCACGAGCCTCAATATTCATCGGACCACATACATCGGTATGTATGATTTCCAACAGATCTGTTGCTCTCTCCATAGTACCGGAGAACGGTGTTTTAGTCATCTTGCCTATGAGGCACGGTTCGCAAGTACCAAGTGATTCATAATCAAGTGGTTCCAAAAGCCCATCAGTATGGAGTTTCTTCATGCGCTTTACACCGATATGACCTAAACGGCAGTGCCACAAATAAGTTGCACTATCATTATCAACTCTGCATCTTTTGGTTTCAATATTATGATTATGTGTATCACTATGATCGAGATCCAACGAACTATTTTCATTGGGTGTGTAACCATATAAGGTTTTATTCATGTAAACAGAACAACAATTTATTCTCTTACTTAAATGAATAACCGTATTACAATAAACATGATCAAATCATATTCATGCTCAACTCAAACACCAAATAACACTTATTTAGGTTCAACACTAATCCTGAAAGTATAGGGAGTGTGCGATGATGATCATATCAATCTTGGAACCACTTCCAACACACATCGTCACTTCACCCTTAACTAGTCTCTGTTCATTCTGCAACTCCCGTTTCGAGTTACTACTCTAGCATCAAATACTGAGGGGTTGCTATAAACACTAGTAAAGTACACATCAATAACATGTATATCAAATATACTTATGTTCCCTTTGCCATCCTTCTTATCCGCCAATCACTTGGGGTAGTTCCGCTTCCAGTGACCAGTCCCTTTGCAGTAGAAGCACTTAGTCTCAGGCTTAGGATCAGACTTGGGCTTCTTCACTTGAGCAGCAACTTGCTTGCCGTTCTTCTTGAAGTTCCCCTTCTTCCCTTTGCCCTTTTCTTGAAACTAGTGGTCTTGTCAACCATCAACACTTGATGTTTTTCTTGATTTCTACCTTCGTTGATTTCAGCATCACGAAGAGTTTGGGAGTTGTTTCCGTTATCCCTTGCATATTATAGTTCATCATGAAGTTCTACTAACTTAGTGATGATGACTAGAGAATTCTGTCAATCACTATCTTATCTGGAAGATTAACTCCCACTTGATTCAAGCGATTGTAGCACCCAGACAATCTGAGCACATGCTCACTAGTTGAGCGATTCTCCTCCATCTTTTAGCTATAGAACTTGTTGGAGACTTCATATCTCTCAACTCGGGTATTTGCTTGAAATATTAACTTCAACTCCTGGAACATCTCATATGGTCCATGTGAAGGAAATATGCCCTAGAGGCAATAATAAAGTTATTATTTATTTCCTTATATCATGATAAAAGTTTATTATTCATGCTAGAATTGTATTATCCGGAAACATAATACATGTGTGAATACATAGACCAATAGAGTGTCACTAGTATGCCTCTACTTGACTAGCTCGTTAATCAAAGATGGTTATGTTTCCTAACCATGAACAAAGAGTTGTTATTTGATTAACGAGGTCACATCATTAGTTGAATGATCTGATTGACATGACCCATTCCATTAGCTTAGCACCCGATCGTTTAGTATGTTGCTATTGCTTTCTTCATGACTTATACATGTTCCTATAACTATGAGATTATGCAACTCCCGTTTACCGGAGGAACACTTTGGGTACTACCAAACGTCACAACGTAACTGGGTGATTATAAAGGAGTACTACAGGTGTCTCCAATGGTAGATGTTGGGTTGGCGTATTTCGAGATTAGGGTTTGTCACTCCGATTGTCGGAGAGGTATCTCTGGGCCCTCTCGGTAATACACATCACATAAGCCTTGCAAGCATAATAACTAAGATGTTAGTTATGAGATGATGTATTACGGAACGAGTAAAGAGACTTGCCAGTAACGAGATTGAACTAGGTATTGGATACCGACGATCGAATCTCGGGCAAGTAACATACCGATGACAAAGGGAACAACGTATGTTGTTATGCGGTCTGACCGATAAAGATCTTCGTAGAATATGTAGGAGCCAATATGGGCATCCAGGTCCCACTATTGGTTATTGACCGGAGACGTGTCTCGGTCATGTCTACATTATTCTCGAACCGTAGGGTCCGCACGCTTAACGTTACGATGACAGTTATTATGAGTTTATGCATTTTGATGTACCGAAGGTTGTTCGGAGTCCCGGATGTGATCACGGACATGACGAGGAGTCTCGAAATGGTCGAGACGTAAAGATTGATATATTGGAAGCCTATGTTTGGACACCGGAAGTGTTCCGGGTGAAATCGGGATTTTACCGGATTACCGGGAGGGTTACCGGAACCCCCCGGGAGCCAAATGGGCCAACATGGGCCTTAGTGGAAAGGTGAGAGGGCAGCCCACATAGGGCTGCGCCTCCCCCCCCCCCTCTCCCTAGTCCTATTAGGACTAGGAGAGGGGCCGGCCACCTCTCTCTCTCTCCCCTTTTAAGGATTCCTAGTTGGACTAGGATTGGAGGGGGGAGTCCTACTCCCGGTAGGAGTAGGACTCCTCCTGCGCCTCCCTCTCTTTGGCCGGCCAGCCTCCCTCCCTCCATCCTTTATATACGGGGCCAGGGGACACCCCAAGACACACAAGTTGATCCTTGAGATCGTTCCTTAGCCGTGTGCGGTGCCCCCTGCCACCAAATTCCACCTCGATCATACCGTTGTAGTGCTTAGGCGAAGCCCTGCGTCGGTAGTACATCAAGATCGTCACCACGCCGTCGTGCTGACGGAACTCTTCCTCGACGCTTTGCTGGATCGGAGCCCGAGGATCGTCATCGAGCCGAACGTGTGCTAAGAACTCGGAGGTGCCGGAGTAACGGTGCTTGGATCGGTCGGATCGGGAAGACGTACGACTACTTCCTCTACGTTGTGTGATCGCTTCCGCAGTCGGTCTGCGTTGGTACGTAGACAACACTCTCCCCTCTCGTTGCTATGCATCACCATGATCTTGCGTGTGCGTAGGAAAATTTTCGAAATTACTACGTTCCCCAACAGTGGCATCCGAGCCTAGGTTTTTATGGTTTGATGTTATATGCACGAGTAGAACACAAGTGAGTTGTGGGCGATACAAGTCATACTCCCTACCAGCATGTCATACTTTGGTTCGGCGGTATTGTTGGACGAGACGATCCGGACCAACCTTACGCGTACTCTTACGCGAGACCGGTTCCCTCGACGTGCTTTGCACATAGATGGCTTGCGGAAGACTGTCTCTCCAACTTTAGTTGAACCAAGTGTGACTACGCCCGGTCCTTGAGAAGGTTAAAACGGAGTCTATTTGACGAACTATCGTTGTGGTTTTGATGCGTAGGTGAGATGAGTTCTTACTTAAGCCCGTAGCAGCCACGTAAAACTTGCAACAACAAAGTAGAGGACGTCTAACTTGTTTTTGCAGGGCATGTTGTGATGTGATATGGTCAAGGCATGATGCTGATTTTATTGTATGAGATGATCATGTTTTGTAACCGAGTTATCGGCAACTGGCAGGAGCCATATGGTTGTCGCTTTATTGTATGCAATGCAATCGCGATGTAATGCTTTACTTTATTACTAAGCGGTAGTGATAGTCATGGAAGCATAAGATTGGCGAGACGACAACGATGCTACGATGGAGATCAAGGTGTCGCGCCGGTGACGATGGTGATCATGACGGTGCTTCGGAGATGTAGATCACAAGCACAAGATGATGATGGCCTTATCATATCACTTATATTGATTGCATGTGATGTTTATCCTTTTATGCATCTTATCTTGCTTTGATTGACGGTAGCATTATAAGATGATCTCTCACTAAATTATCAAGAAGTGTTCTCCTTGAGTATGCACCGTTGCCAAAGTTTGTCGTGCCCAGACACCACGTGGTGATCGGGTGTGATAAGCTCTACGTCCATCTACAACGGGTGCAAGCCAGTTTTGCACACGCAGAATACTCAGGTTAAACTTGACGAGCCTAGCATATGCAGATATGGCCTCGGAACACAGAGACCGAAAGGTCGAGCGTGAATCATATAGTAGATATGATCAACATGACGATGTTCACCATTGAAAACTACTCCATCTCACGTGATGATCGGTTATGGTTTAGTTGATTTGGATCACGTGATCACTTAGAGGATTAGAGGGATGTCTGTCTAAGTGGGAGTTCCTAAGTAATTTGATTAACTGAACTTAAACTTATCATGAACTTAGTACCTGATAGCATCTTGCTTGTTTATGTTGATTGTAGATAGATGGCTCGTGCTGTTGTTCCGTTGAATTTTAATGCGTTCCTTGAGAAAGCAAAGTTGAAAGATGATGGTAGCAATTACACGGACTGGGTCCGTAACCTGAGGATTATCCTCATTGCTGCACAGAAGAATTACGTCCTGGAAGCACCGCTGGGTGCCAGGCCTGCTGCTGGAGCAACGCCAGATGTTATGAACGTCTGGCATAGCAAAGCTGATGACTACTCGATAGTTCAGTGTGCCATGCTTTACGGCTTAGAATCGGGACTTCAACGACGTTTTGAACATCATGGAGCATATGAGATGTTCCAGGAGTTGAAGTTAATATTTCAAGCAAATGCCCGAATTGAGAGATATGAAGTCTCCAATAAGTTCTATAGCTGCAAGATGGAGGAGAACAGTTCTGTCAGTGAGCATATACTCAAAATGTCTGGGTATAATAATCACTTGATTCAGATGGGAGTTAATCTTCCAGATGATTGCGTCATTGACAGAATTCTCCAATCACTGCCACCAAGCTACAAGAGCTTCGTGATGAACTATAATATGCAAGTGATGAACAAGACTATTCCCGAGCTCTTCGCAATGCTGAAAGCTGCGGAGGTAGAAATCAAGAAGGAGCATCAAGTGTTGATGGTTAACAAAACCACTAGTTTCAAGAAAAAGGGCAAAGGGAAGAAGAAGGGGAACTTCAAGAAGAACAGCAAGCAAGTTGCTGCTCAAGAGAAGAAACCCAGGTCTGGACCTAAGCCTGAAACTGAGTGCTTCTACTGCAAGCAGACTGGTCACTGGAAGCGGAACTGCCCCAAGTATTTGGCGGATAAGAAGGATGGCAAGGTGAACAAAGGTATATGTGATATACATGTTATTGATGTGTACCTTACTAGAGCTCGCAGTAGCACCTGGGTATTTGATACTGGTTCTGTTGCTAATATTTGCAACTCGAAACAGGGACTACGGAATAAGCGGACGCTAGCAAAGGACGAGGTGACGATGCGCGTGGGAAACGGTTCCAAAGTCGATGTGATCGCGGTCGGCACGCTACCTCTACATCTACCTCCGGGAATAATATTAGACCTAAATAATTGTTATTTGGTGCCAGCGTTGAGCATGAACATTATATCTGGATCTTGTTTGATGCGAGACGGTTATTCATTTAAATCAGAGAATAATGGTTGTTCTATTTATATGAGTAATATCTTTTATGGTCATGCACCCTTGAAGAGTGGTCTATTCTTATTGAATCTCGATAGTAGTGATACACATATTCATAATGTAGAAGCCAAAAGATGCAGAGTTGATAATGATAGTGCAACTTATTTGTGGCACTGCCGTTTAGGTCATATCGGTGTAAAGCGCATGAAGAAACTCCATACAGATGGGCTTTTGGAACCACTTGATTATGAATCACTTGGTACTTGCGAACCATGCCTCATAGGCAAGATGACTAAAACACCGTTCTCCGGTACTATGGAGAGAGCAACAGACTTATTGGAAATCATACATACCGATGTATGTGGTCCAATGAATATTGAGGCTCGTGGCGGATATCGTTATTTTCTCACCTTCACAGATGATTTAAGCAGATATGGGTATATCTACTTAATGATACATAAGTCTGAAACATTTGAAAAGTTCAAGGAATTTCAGAGTGAAGTTGAAAATCATCGTAACAAGAAAATAAAGTTTCTACGATCTGATCGTGGAGGAGAATATTTGAGTTACGAGTTTGGTATACATTTGAAAAATTGTGGAATAGTTTCGCAACTCACGCCACCCGGAACACCACAGCGTAATGGTGTGTCCGAACGTCGTAATCGTACTTTACTAGATATGTTGCGATCTATGATGTCTCTTACTGATTTACCGCTATCGTTTTGGGGTTATGCTTTAGAGACGGCCGCATTCACGTTAAATAGGGCACCATCAAAATCCGTTGAGACGACGCCTTATGAACTATGGTTTGGCAAGAAACCAAAGTTGTCGTTTCTTAAAGTTTGGGGCTGCGATGCTTATGTGAAGAAACTTCAACCTGATAAGCTCGAACCCAAAGCGGAGAAATGTGTCTTCATAGGATACCCAAAGGAAACTGTTGGGTATACCTTCTATCACAGATCCGAAGGCAAGACATTCGTTGCTAAGAATGGATCATTTCTAGAGAAGGAGTTTCTCTCGAAAGAAGTGAGTGGGAGGAAAGTAGAACTTGACGAGGTAACTGTACCTGCTCCCTTATTGGAAAATAGTACATCACAGAAAACTGTTTCTGCGACACCTATACCAATTAGTGAGGAAGCTAATGATGATGATCATGAAACTTCAGGGCAAGATGCTACTGAACCACGTAGATCAACCAGAGTGAGATCCGCACCAGAGTGGTACGGTAATCCAGTTCTGGAAGTCATGCTACTAGATCATGATGAACCTACGAACTATGAAGAAGCGATGGTGAGCCCAGATTCCGCAAAGTGGCTTGAGGCCATGAAATCTGAGATGGGATCCATGTATGAGAACAAAGTATGGACTTTGGTTGACTTGCCCGATGATCGGCAAGCAATTGAGAATAAATGGATCTTCAAGAAAAAGACTGACGCTGACGGTAATATTACGGTCTATAAAGCTCGACTTGTCGCAAAAGGTTTTCGACAAGTTCAAGGGGTTGACTACGATGAGACCTTCTCACCCGTAGCGATGCTTAAGTCCGTCAGAATTATGTTAGCAATTGCTGCGTTTTATGATTATGAAATATGGCAAATGGATGTCAAAACTGCATTCCTGAATGGATTTCTGGAAGAAGAGTTGTATATGATGCAACCGGAAGGTTTTGTCGATCCAAAGGGAGCTAACAAAGTGTGCAAACTCCAGCGATCCATTTATGGACTGGTGCAAGCATCTCGGAGTTGGAATAAACGCTTTGACAGTGTGATCAAAGCATTTGGCTTTATACAGACTTTTGGAGAAGCCTGTATTTACAAGAAAGTGAGTGGGAGCTCTGTAGCATTTCTGATATTATATGTGGATGACATATTGCTGATTGGAAATGAAATAGAATTTCTGGATAGCATAAAGGGATACTTGCATAAAAGTTTTTCGATGAAAGACCTCGGGGAAGCTGCTTACATATTAGGCATAAAGATCTATAGAGATAGATCAAAACGCTTAATTGGACTTTCACAAAGCACATACCTTGACAAGATTTTGAAGAAGTTCAAAATGGATCAAGCAAAGAAAGGGTTCTTGCCTGTGTTACAAGGTGTGAAGTTGAGTCAGACTCAATGCCCGACCAATGCAGAAGATAGAGAGAAAATGAAAGATGTTCCCTATGCTTCAGCCATAGGCTCTATCATGTATGCAATGCTGTGTACCAGACCTGATGTGTGCCTTGCTATAAGTTTAGCAGGGAGGTACCATAGTAATCCAGGAGTGGATCACTGGACAGCGGTCAAGAACATCCTGAAATACCTGAAAAGGACTAGGGATATATTTCTCGTATATGGAGGTGACAAAGAGCTCACCGTAAGAGGTTACGTTGATGCAAGCTTTGACACTGATCCGGACGATTCTAAATCGCAAACCGGATACGTGTTTACTTTAAACGGTGGAGCTGTCAGTTGGTGCAGTTCTAAACAAAGCGTCGTAGCGGGATCTACATGTGAAGCGGAGTACATAGCTGCTTCGGAAGCAGCGAACGAAGGAGTCTGGATGAAGGAGTTCATATCCGATCTAGGTGTCATACCTAGTGCATCGGGTCCAATGAAAATCTTCTGTGACAATACTGGTGCAATTGCCTTGGCAAAGGAATCCAGATTTCACAAAAGAACCAAACACATCAAGAGACGCTTCAACTCCATCCGGGATTTAGTCCAGGTGGGAGACATAGAGATTTGCAAGATACATACGGATCTGAATGTTGCAGACCCGTTGACTAAGCCTCTTCCACGAGCAAAACATGATCAGCACCAAGGCTCCATGGGTGTTAGAATCATTGTTGTGTAATCTAGATTACTGACTCTAGTGCAAGTGGGAGACTGAAGGAAATATGCCCTAGAGGCAATAATAAAGTTATTATTTATTTCCTTATATCATGATAAAAGTTTATTATTCATGCTAGAATTGTATTAACCGGAAACATAATACATGTGTGAATACATAGACCAACAGAGTGTCACTAGTATGCCTCTACTTGACTAGCTCGTTAATCAAAGATGGTTATGTTTCCTAACCATGAACAAAGAGTTGTTATTTGATTAACGAGGTCACATCATTAGTTGAATGATCTGATTGACATGACCCATTCCATTAGCTTAGCACCCAATCGTTTAGTATGTTGCTATTGCTTTCTTCATGACTTATACATGTTCCTATAACTATGAGATTATGCAACTCCCGTTTACCGGAGGAACACTTTGGGTACTACCAAACGTCACAACGTAACTGGGTGATTATAAAGGAGTACTACAGGTGTCTCCAATGGTAGATGTTGGGTTGGCGTATTTCGAGATTAGGGTTTGTCACTCCGATTGTCGGAGAGGTATCTCTGGGCCCTCTCGGTAATACACATCACATAAGCCTTGCAAGCATAATAACTAAGATGTTAGTTATGAGATGATGTATTACGGAACGAGTAAAGAGACTTGCCAGTAACGAGATTGAACTAGGTATTGGATACCGACGATCGAATCTCGGGCAAGTAACATACCGATGACAAAGGGAACAACGTATGTTGTTATGCGGTCTGACCGATAAAGATCTTCGTAGAATATGTAGGAGCCAATATGGGCATCCAGGTCCCGCTATTGGTTATTGACCGGAGACGTGTCTCGGTCATGTCTACATTATTCTCGAACCATAGGGTCCGCACGCTTAACGTTACGATGACAGTTATTATGAGTTTATGCATTTTGATGTACCGAAGGTTGTTCGGAGTCCCGGATGTGATCACGGACATGACGAGGAGTCTCGAAATGGTCGAGACGTAAAGATTGATATATTGGAAGCCTATGTTTGGACACCGGAAGTGTTCCGGGTGAAATCGGGATTTTACCGGATTACCGGGAGGGTTACCGGAACCCCCCGGGAGCCAAATGGGCCAACATGGGCCTTAGTGTAAAGGTGAGAGGGCAGCCCACATAGGGCTGCGCCTCCCCCCCCCTCTCCCTAGTCCTATTAGGACTAGGAGAGGGGCTGGCCACCTCTCCCTCTCTCCCCCTTTTAAGGATTCCTAGTTGGACTAGGATTGGAGGGGGGAGTCCTACTCCCGGTAGGAGTAGGACTCCTCCTGCGCCTCCCTCTCTTTGGCCGGCCAGCCTCCCTCCCTCCATCCTTTATATACGGGGGCAGGGGACACCCCAAGACACACAAGTTGATCCTTGAGATCGTTCCTTAGCCGTGTGCGGTGCCCCCTGCCACCAAATTCCACCTCGATCATACCGTTGTAGTGCTTAGGCGAAGCCCTGCGTCGGTAGTACATCAAGATCGTCACCACGCCGTCGTGCTGACGGAACTCTTCCTCGACGCTTTGCTGGATCGGAGCCCGAGGATCATCATCGAGCCGAACGTGTGCTAAGAAATCGGAGGTGCCGGAGTAACGGTGCTTGGATCGGTCGGATCGGGAAGACGTACGACTACTTCCTCTACGTTGTGTGATCGCTTCCGCAGTCGGTCTGCGTTGGTACGTAGACAACACTCTCCCCTCTCGTTGCTATGCATCACCATGATCTTTCGTGTGCGTAGGAAAATTTTCGAAATTACTACGTTCCCCAACACCATGACGTTCAAAACGTCTTTGAAGTCCCGATTCTAAGCTGTTAAGTATGGTGCACTAAACTATCAAGTAGTCATCACATTGAGCTAGCCAAACGTTCATAACGTCTGCATCTGCTCCTGCAATAGGTCTGTCACCTAGCGGTGCATCAAGGACATAATTCTTCTGTGCAGCAATGAGGATAAACCTCAGATCACGGATCCAATCCGCATCATTGCTACTAACATCTTTCAACACAATTTTCTCTAAGAACATATCAAAATAAACACAGGGAAGCAACAACGCGAGCTATTGATCTACAACATGATTTGCAAAATACTACTAGGACTAAGTTCATGATAAATTTAAGTTCAATTTAATCATATTACTTAAGAACTCCCACTTAGATAGACATCCCTCTAATCCTCTAAGTGATCACGTGATCCAAATCAACTAAACCATAACCGATCATCACGTGAGATGGAGTAGTTTTCAATGGTGAACATCGTTATGTTGATCATATCTACTATATGATTCACGCTCGACCTTTCGGTCTCCGTGTTCCGAGGCCATATCTGCATATGCTAGGCTCGTCAAGTTTAACCTGAGTATTCTGCGTGTGCAAAACTGGCTTGCACCCGTTGTAGATGGACGTAGAGCTTATCACACCCGATCATCACGTGGTGTCTGGGCACGACGAACTTTGGCAACGGTGCATACTCAGGGAGAACACTTCTTGATAATTTAGTGAGAGATCATCTTATAATGCTACCGTCAATCAAAGCAAGATAAGATGCATAAAAGGATAAACATCACATGCAATCAATATAAGTGATATGATATGGCCATCATCATCTTGTGCTTGTGATCTCCATCTCCGAAGCACCGTCATGATCACCATCGTCACCGGCACGACACCTTGATCTCCATCGTAGCATCGTTGTCGTCTCGTCAATCTTATGCTTCCACAACTATCACTACCGCTTAGTAATAAAGTAAAGCATTACATCGCTATTGCATTGCATACAATAAAGCGACAACCATATGGCTCCTGCCAGTTGCCGATAACTTGGTTACAAAACATGATCATCTCATACAATAAAATTTAGCATCATGCCTTGACCATATCACATCACATCATGCCCTGCAAAAACAAGTTAGACGTCCTCTACTTTGTTGTTGCATGTTTTACGTGGCTGCTACGGGCTTAAGCATGAACTCATCTCACCTACGCATCAAAACCACGACGATAGTTTGTCAAATAGACTCCGTTTTAACCTTCTCAAGGACCGGGCGTAGCCACACTCGGTTCAACTAAAGTTGGAGAGACAGTCGCCCGCAAGCCATCTATGTGCAAAGCACGTCGAGGGAACCGGTCTCGCGTAAGCGTACGCGTAAGGTTGGTCCGGGTCGTCTCGTCCAACAATACCGTTGAACCAAAGTATGACATGCTGGTAGGCAGTATGATTTGTATCACCCACAACTCACTTGTGTTCTACTCGTGCAAATAACATCAAACCATAAAACCTAGGCTCGGATGCCACTGTTGGGGAACGTAGTAATTTCAAAAAAATTCCTACGCACACGCAAGATCATGGTGATGCATAGCAACGAGGGGGAGAGTCTGATCTACGTACCCTTGTAGATCGCAACGGAAGCGTTGACACAACGTAGAGGAAGTAGTCGTACGTCTTCTTCCCGATCTGACCGATCCAAGTACCGTTACTCCGGCACCTCCGAGTTCTTAGCACACGTTCAGCTCGATGACGATCCTCGGGCTCCGATCCAGCAAAGCGTTGAGGAAGAGTTCCGTCAGCACGACGGCGTGGTGACGATCTTGATGTACTACCGACGCAGGGCTTCGCCTAAGCACTACAACGGTATGATCGAGGTGGAATTTGGTGGCAGGGGGCACCGCACACGGCTAAGGAACGATCTCAATGATCAACTTCTGTGTCTAGAGGTGCCCCCTGCCCCCGTATATAAAGGATCCAAGGGGGAGGGGTGCGTCGGCCAGGGAGAGGGCGCGGGAGGAGTCCTACTCCTACCGGGAGTAGGACTCCCCCCCTCAATCCTATTCCAACTAGGATTCCCAAGGGGGAAAGGAGAGAGAGGGGGGCCGGCCCCTTCTCCTAGTCCTAATAGGACTCAGGGAAGGGGGGGCGCGCAGCCAGCTATGGGCTGCCCCTTTTCTCTTTTCCACTAAGGCCCATGAAGGCCCATATGGTTCCCGGGGGGTTCCGGTAACCTCCCGGTGATCCGGTAAAATCCCGATTTCACCCGCAACACTTCCGATGTCCAAACATAGGCTTCCAATATATCAATCTTTATGTCTCAACCATTTCGAGACTCCTCGTCATGTCCGTGATCACATCCGGGACTCCGAACAACCTTCGGTACATCAAAATGCATAAACTCATAATAACTGTCATCGTAACGTTAAGCGTGCGGACCCTACGGTTCGAGAACAATGTAG
Organism: Triticum monococcum; assembly: GCA_034509565.1. NCBI lineage: Eukaryota > Viridiplantae > Streptophyta > Magnoliopsida > Poales > Poaceae > Triticum > Triticum monococcum. The sequence goes on from CM067845.1 coordinate 48,922,564, forward strand.
ACATGACCGAGACACGTCTCCGGTCAATAACCAATAGCGGGACCTGGATGCCCATATTGGCTCCTACATATTCTACGAAGATCTTTATCGGTCAGACCGCATAACAACATACGTTGTTCCCTTTGTCATCGGTATGTTACTTGCCCGAGATTCGATCGTCGGTATCCAATACCTAGTTCAATCTCGTTACCGGTAAGTCTCTTTACTCGTTCCATAATACATCATCTCGCAACTAACTCATTAGTTGTAATGCTTGCAAGGCTTATGTGATGTGCATTACCGAGAGGGCCCAGAGATACCTCTTCGACAATCGGAGTGACAAATCCTAATCTCAAAATACGCCAACCCAACATCTACCTTTGGAGATACCTGTAATGCTCCTTTATAATCACCCAGTTACGTTGTGACGTTTGGTAGCACCCAAAGTGTTCCTCCGGCAAACGGGAGTTGCATAATCTCATAGTCATAGGAACATGTATAAGTCATGAAGAAAGCAATAGCAACATACTAAACGATCGGGTGCTAAGCTAATGGAATGGGTCATGTCAATCAGATCATTCAACTAATGATGTGGTCCCGTTAATCAAATAACAACTCTTTGTCCATGGTTAGGAAACATGACCATCTTTGATTAACGAGCTAGTCAAGTAGAGGCATACTAGTGACACTCTGTTTGTCTATGTATTCACACATGTATTATGTTTCCGGTTAATACAATTTTAGCATGAATAATAAACATTTATCATGATATAAGGAAATAAATAATAACTTTATTATTGCCTCTAGGGCATATTTCCTTCAGGCGGTGGATCTGGCGTCCCGGCCGCGCGGGCAGCGGGATCCGGTGGTCGTTGGCGGCAGCGGCGGCTTCTACGGCGGTCGGTGCGCGCGATCTGGCGCCTCCCCTCCTCCCCTGTTCGACATACGGTCCAGTCTGGTCGGGCCGCGCTTCTTCTTGGTCGCTGATTCTATGCAGGAGGCGCTGCTGGTGTTGGGGATCTAGTTCGGGCGAAATCCCTAGCCGGCCATGCCCGGCCGCGTCAACTGCGACGCCTGAGGGCGTCGTTCCCCTCCTTGGAGGCGTTGGTATGGACTGATCTCCTCACTTCCCCTTCCTCTAGGTCTCCTGGACGAAATCCCTAACTTTGTTGGGCGGCGGCAGCGCTCACGGCGCCATTCCCTTCTTGAAGGCACCGCTTTGGGAACCTTGGAGTTGGGTGGCGCTTGTGGGTGGTGGGCGACGGCGGTGGTGCGGCGCTATCCTAGCATGGATTTACGTCTGTTGCTTGGAGATGGACTCGCGTAGGTGGAGGTCGTTGTCTGGCGTCGTGGTGGCGTCAATGGCGGAGGACCTGCCAAGGCTCGCGTAGGTGGAGGTCGTCGTTTGGCGTCGTGATGACGTTGATGGCGGAGGACCAGCCAAGGTTGTCATCTCAATCTGCTCTGAAGATGGACCGTGGAAGATGATGGCGACGACACATGTGAGTGCGTCGAACCGGTTTGAGCCCCGGACCCGGCAGATGGCTCGGTCGGGGCCTTCGGCTTTAGATGTTAGGCTTAAGTGAGAGGTCTGGGTATGTGGCCCAGCTTGCACCCCTTTATCATTTGGATAGGAGTAGCGGCAGATGCTGCCAAGATGGTGGATTCAGAAATATTGTTGTTCTATTTTGTAAGGTTCTCGAGAATAATCAATAAAATGACCGCATGCATCTCCTAGATGCAGAGGCCAGGGGTCATCCTCCTTTTCTTAAAAAAAAGAAAAAAATATTGCTACAAGAAAGACTGCGGTAATTAGATGGATGAAATAAATAAATAAATAAATAAATAAATAAGATTAGCCTCAAAGTTTCATCTCCACGTGTTTAAGATGTCCAGCCCATGGATGGTCGCCCTGTGCGTTTGGTGACATCTTGTTGTAAAGAGGGATAATTAGAAATGTCACCTTTTAGGCGATCACCTACATGGTTAAGCTTTTTTTTTGGAGAAACATCTGCAATTTTATCCGTACTCATAACAACTACAGATACATTGATTTGGATTTAAGATCAAAAAATACAAGTAACTCCTATGACTAAGAATTAAAATGAAATCTCTTGTAAACACCTTCTTCGTGTTATTGATCTCTACTAGAAGAAATACTCCTAAGACTTCAGTAAAAAAGTTGCAATTAGACTAGAGAAATGATGTTGTCGCTCTTTCATCGGCACCAATATTACAAATAATGGTTTTTAAAAGCGCATTTAGTCGCCCATCTAAAAAGATGGGAAGTCTTTGATCGACGAACATAATTGGTCCCGGGATGATCCCATAGAACTGTAGGTCGTCGAATCACAATATCTTCATCATGGTGTCGACGAAAGATTACACCTCTACAAAGAATCAAACCAACAAAAGAAGCTTGACGCACCAACATAAACTCATCAGATCCGAATAATTAGATCAACGAGGACTGAAAACTCTCTAATCTCATCCCAAAAACATGAGTAATTTATTCTCACAAAATACAATGATCACTAAACCGTTGACGAAGACCATAGAACTCTTGAAGACACAAGGTGTTGGGGAACGTAGTAATTTTAAAAAAATTCCTACGCACACGCAAGATCATGGTGATGCACAGCAACGAGAGGGGAGAGTGTTGTCTACGTACCCAGGCAGACCAACTGCGTAAGCGTTAACACAACGTAGAGGAAGTAGTCGTACGTCTTCCCGATCCGACCGATCCAAGCACCGTTACTCCGGCACCTCCGAGTTCTTAGCACACGTACAGCTCGATGACGCTCCCCGGGCTCCGATCTAGCAAAGCTTCGGGGATGAGTTCCGTCAGCACAACGGCTTGGTGACGATAATGATGTTCTACCGACGCAGGGCTTCGCCTAAGCATTACAACGATATGATCGAGGTGGAATATGGTGGCAGGGGGCACCGCACACGTCTAAGGAACGATCACGTGGATCAACTTGTGTGTTCTAGGGTGCCCCCCTGCCCCCGTATATAAAGGAGCAAGGGGGAGGCCGGCCGGCCCTATGGGGCGCGCCAAGGGGAGGGGGAGTCCTCCTCCTAGTGGGAGTAGGACTCCCCTTACCTAATCCAATTAGGAAACCTAAGGGGAAAGGAAAGAGAAGGAGAGGGAGAGGGAAAGAGGGGCCGCGCCCCCCTCCCTAGTCCAATTCGGACTCCCCATGTGGGGGGGGGGCGCCACCTCCTAGGCCGCAGCCCTCTCTCTCCCCTAAGGCCCAATAAGGCCCATTACTTCCCCTGGGGGTTCCGATAACCCCTCCGGCACTCCGGTTTTCTCCGAAATCACCCGGAACCTTTCTGGTGTCCGAATATAGCCGTCCAATATATCAATCTTTATGTCTCGACCATTTTGAGACTCCTCGTCATGTCCGTGATCATATCCGGGACTCCGAACTAACTTCGGTACATCAAAATGCATAAACTCATAATAACTGTCATCGTAACGTTAAGCGTGCGGACCCTACGGTTCGAGAACAATGCAAACATGACTGAGACACATCTCCGGTCAATAACCAATAGCGGGACCTGGATTCCCATATTGGCTCCAACATATTCTACGAAGATCTTTATCGGTCAGACCGCATAACAACATACGTTGTTCCCTTTGTCATCGATATGTTACTTGCCCGAGATTCGATCGTCGGTATCCAATACCTAGTTCAATCTCGTTACCGGCAAGTCTCTTTACTCGTTCTGTAATACACTACAGTTATGAGATGATGTATTACAGAACGAGTAAAGAGACTTGCCAGTAACGAGATTGAACTAGGTATTGGATACCGACGATCGAATCTCGGGCAAGTAACATACCGATGACAAAGGGAACAACGTATGTTGTTATGCGGTCTGACCGATAAAGATCTTCGTAGAATATGTAGGAGCCAATATGGGCATCCAGGTCCCGCTATTGGTTATTGACCGGAGACGTGTCTCGGTCATGTCTACATTGTTCTCGAACCGTAGGGTCCGCACGCTTAACGTTACGATGACAGTTATTATGAGTTTATGCATTTTGATGTGCCGAAGGTTGTTCGGAGTCCCGGATGAGATCACGGACATGACGAGGAGTCTCGAAATGGTCGAGACGTAAAGATTGATATATTGGAAGCCTATGTTTGGACATAGGAAGTGTTCCGGGTGAAATCGGGATTTTACCGGATTACCGGGAGGGTTACCGGAACTCCCCGGGAGCCAAATGGGCCAACATGGGCCTTAGTGGAAAGGTGAGAGGGCAGCCCACATAGGGCTGCGCCTCCCCCCCTCTCCCTAGTCCTATTAGGACTAGGAGAGGGGCCGGCCACCTCTCTCTCTCTCCCCTTTGAAGGTTTCCTAGTTGGACTAGGATTGGAGGGGGGAGTCCTACTCCCGGTAGGAGTAGGACTCCTCCTGCGCCTACACCTCTTCGGCCGGCCAGCCCTCCTCCCTCCAACCTTTATATACGGAGGCAGGGGGCACCCCAAGACACACAAGTTGATCCTTGAGATCGTTCCTTAGCCGTGTGCGGTGCCCCCTGCCACCAAATTCCACCTTGATCATACCGTTACAGTGCTTAGGCGAAGCCCTGCGTCGGTAGTACATCAAGATCGTCACCACGCCGTCGTGCTGACGGAACTCTTCCTCGACGCTTTGCTGGATCGGAGCCCGAGGAACGTCATCGAGCTGAACGTGTGCTAAGAACTCGGAGGTGCCGGAGTAACGGTGCTTGGATCGGTCGGATCGGGAAGAAGAAGTACGACTACTTCCTCTATGTTGTGTGATCGCTTCCGCAGTCGGTCTGCGTTGGTACGTAGACAACACTCTCTCCTCTCGTTGCTGTGCATCACCATGATCTTGCGTGTGCGTAGGAAAATTTTGAAATTACTGCGTTCCCCAACAGTGGCATCCGAGCCTAGGTTTTATGGTTTGATGTTATATGCACGAGTAGAACACAAGTGAGTTGTGGGCGATACAAGTCATACTGCCTACCAGCATGTCATACTTTGGTTCGGCGGTATTGTTGGTTGAGACGATCCGGACCAACCTTACGCGTACTCTTACGCGAGACCGGTTCCCTCGACGTGCTTTGCACATAGATGGCTTGCGGAAGACTGTCTCTCCAACTTTAGTTGAACCAAGTGTGACTACGCCCGGTCCTTGAGAAGGTTAAAACGGAGTCTATTTGACGAACTATCGTTGTGGTTTTGATGCGTAGGTGAGATGAGTTCTTACTTAAGCCCGTAGCAGCCACGTAAAACTTGCAACAACAAAGTAGAGGACGTCTAACTTGTTTTTGCAGGGTATGTTGTGATGTGATATGGTCAAGGCATGATGCTGATTTTATTGTATGAGATGATCATGTTTTGTAACCGAGTTATCGGCAACTGGCAGGAGCCATATGGTTGTCGCTTTATTGTATGCAATGCAATCGCGATGTAATGCTTTACTTTATTACTAAGCGGTAGTGATAGTCGTGGAAGCATAAGATTGGCGAGACGACAACGATGCTTCGATGGAGATCAAGGTGGCGCGCCGGTGACGATGGTGATCATGACGGTGCTTCGGAGATGGAGATCACAAGCACAAGATGATGATGGCCATATCATATCACTTATATTGATTGCATGTGATGTTTATCCTTTTATGCATCTTATCTTGCTTTGATTGACGGTAGCATTATAAGATGATCTCTCACTAAATTATCAAGAAGTGTTCTCCCTGAGTATGCACCGTTGCAAAAGTTCTTCGTGCTGAGACACCACGTGATGATCGGGTGTGATAGGCTCTACGTTCAAATACAACGGGTGCAAAACAGTTGCACACGCGGAATACTCAGGTTATACTTGACGAGCCAAGCATATACAGATATGGCCTCGGAACACGGAGACCGAAAGGTCGAGCGTGAATCATATAGTAGATATTATCAACATAGCGATGTTCACCATTGAAAACTACTCCATCTCACGTGATGATCGGTTATGGTTTAGTTGATTTGGATCACGTGATCACTTAGAGGATTAGAGGGATATCTATCTAAGTGGGAGTTCTTAAGTAATATGATTAAATTGAACTTAAATTTATCATGAACTTAGTCCTGGTAGTATTTTGCAAATCATGTTGTAGATCAATAGCTCGCATTGTTGCTTCCCTGCGTTTTATTTTGATATGTTCCTAGAGAAAATTATGTTGAAAGATGTTAGTAGCAATGATGCGGATTGGATCCGTGATCTGAGGTTTATCCTCATTGCTGCACAGAAGAATTATGTCCTTGATGCACCGCTAGGTGACAGACCTATTGCAGGAGCAGATGCAGACGTTATGAACGTTTGGCTAGCTCAATATGATGACTACTTGATAGTTTAGTGCACCATGCTTAACGGCTTAGAATCGGGACTTCAAAGACGTTTTGAACGTCATGGACCATATGAGATGTTCCAGGAGTTGAAGTTAATATTTCAAGCAAATACCCGAGTTGAGAGACATGAAGTCTCCAGCAAGTTCTATAGCTAAAAGATGGAGGAGAATCGCTCAACTAGTGAGCATGTGCTCAGATCGTCTGGGTACTACAATCGCTTGAATCAAGTGGGAGTTAATCTTCCAGATAAGATAGTGATTGACAGAATTCTCTAGTCACCATCACCAAGTTAGTAGAACTTCGCGATGAACTATAATATGCAAGGGATAACAGAAACAACTCCCAAGCTCTTCGTGATGCTGAAATCAACGAAGGTAGAAATCAAGAAAAACATCAAGTGTTGATGGTTGACAAGACCACTAGTTTCAAGAAAAGGGCAAAGGGAAGAAGGGGAACTTCAAGAAGAACGGCAAGCAAGTTGCTGCTCAAGTGAAGAAGCCCAAGTCTGATCCTAAGCCTGAGACTAAGTGCTTCTACTGCAAAGGGACTGGTCACTGGAAGCGGAACTACCCCAAGTGATTGGCGGATAAGAAGGATGGCAAAGTGAACATAAGTATATTTGATATACATGTTATTGATGTGTACTTTACTAGTGTTTATAGCAAACCCTTAGTATTTGATACTAGTTCAGTTGCTAAGTTTAGTAACTCGAAACGGGAGTTGCAGAATAAACAGAGACTAGTTAAGGGTGAAGTGACGATGTGTGCTGGAAGTGGTTCCAAGATTGATATGATCATCATCGCACACTCCCTATAATTTCGGGATTAGTGTTGAACCTAAATAAGTGTTATTTGGTGTTTGCGTTGAACATGAATATGATTTGATCATGTTTATTGTAATACGGTTATTCATTTAAGTAAGAGAATAAATTGTTGTTCTGTTTACATGAATAAAACCTAATATGGTTAAACACCCAATGAAAACAGTTCATTGGATCTCGATCTTAATAATACACATATTCATAATATTGAAACCAAAAGATGCAAAGTTAATAATGATAGTGCAACTTATTTGTGGCACTACCGTTTAGGTCATATTGGTGTAAAGCGCATGAAGAAACTCCATACTGATGGGCTTTCGGAATCACTTGATTATGAATCACTTGATGCTTGTAAACCATGCCTTTTGGGCAAGATGACTAAAACGCCGTTCTCCGGAAAAATGGAGCAAGCAAAAGATTTGTTGGAAATCATACATACTGATGTATGTGGTCCGATGAATATTGAGGCTCGCGACAGGTATCATTATTTTCTGATCTTCACAGATGATTTGAGCAGATATGAGTATATCTACTTGATGAAACATAAGTCTGAAACATTTGAAAAGTTCAAAGAATTTCAGAGTGAAGTGAAAAATCATCGTAACAAGAAAATAAAGTTTCTATGATCTGATCATAGAGAAGAGTATTTGAGTTACGAGTTTGGTCTTCAGTTAAAAACAATGTGAAATAGTTTCACTACTCAAGCCACCTGGAACACCACAACATAATGGTGTGTCCGAACGTCATAACCGTACTTTATTGGATATAGTGCAATATATGATGTTTCTTACCGATTTATCACTATCGTTTTTGGGGTCATGCATTAAAGACAGCTGCATTCACGTTAAATAGGGCACCATATAAATCCGTCGAGACGACACCGTGTGAACTATGGTTTGGCAAGAAACCTAAGCTGTCGTTTCTTAAAGTTTGGGGTTGCGATGCTTATATGAAAAGGTTTCATCCTGATAAGCTCAAACTCAAATCGGAGAAGTGCGTCTTCATAGGATATCCAAAGGAAACTATTGGATACACCTTCTATCACAGATCCGAAGGCAAGACTTTTGTTGCTAAAAAATTCGGAAACTTTCTGGAGAAGGAGTTTCTCTCGAAAGAATTGAGTAGGAGGAAAGTAGAACTTGACGAGGTAACTGTACCTGCTCCCTTGTTGGAAAGTAGCACATCACAGAAAACTGTTTCTGTGACACCTACACCAGTTAGTGAGGAAGCTAATGATGATGATCATGAAACTTCAGAACAAGATACTACTGAACCTCGTAGATCAACCAGAGTAAGATCCGCGCCAGAGTGGTACGGTAATCCTTTTCTGGAAGTCATGCTACTAGATCATGATGAACCTACGAACTATGAAGAAGCGATGGTGAGCCCAGATTCCGCAAAGTGGCTTGAAGCCATGAAATCTGAGATATGATCCATGTATAAGAACAAAGTATGGACTTTGGTTGACTTGCCTGATGATCGGCAAGCAATTGAGAATAAATGGATCTTCAAGAGGAAGACGGACGTTGATAGTAGTGTTACTATCTACAAAGCTAGAATTGTCGCAAAAGGTTTTTCGACAAGTTCAAGGTGTTGACTACGATGAGAGTTTCTCACTCGTATCTATGCTCGAGTCTGTCCGAATCATGTTAGTAATTGCCACATTTTATGAAATCTGGCAAAAGGATAAACAAAACTGCATTCCTTAATGGATTTATTAAAGAAGAGTTGTATATGATGCAACAGATGGTTTTGTCAATCCGAAAGGGGCTAACAAAATGTGCAAGCTCCAGCGATCCATCTGTGGACTGGTGCAAGCATCTCGGAATTGGAATATACGCCTTGATGAGTTGATCAAAGCATATAGTTTTATACAGACTTGCGGTGAAGCCTGTATTTACAAGAAAGTGAGTGGGAGCACTACAGCAATTCTGATAAGTATATGTGAATGACATATTGTTGATCGGAAATAATGTAGAATTATTCTGTAAAGCATAAAGGAGTGTTTGAAAGGAGTTTTTCAAAGAAAGACTTCGGTGAAGCTGCTTACATATTGAGCTTCAAGATCTATAGAGATAGATCAAGACGCTTGATAAGTTTTTTCAATGAATACAAACCTTGACAAGATTTTGAAGTAGTTCAAAATGGAGCAGTCAAAGAAAAAGTTCTTACCTGTATTACAAGGTGTGAAGTTGAGTAAGACTCAAAGCCCGACCACGGCAGAAGATAGAAAGAGAATGAAAGTCATTCCCTATGCCTTGGCCATAGGTTCTATAAAGTATGTCATGCTGTATACCAGATCTATTGTATACCCTGCACTGATTTGGCAAGGGAGTACAATAGTGATCTAGGAGTAGATCACTGGACAGCGGTCAGAATTATCCTTAGTGAAATAAGGATATGTTTCTCGATTATGGACGTGACAAAAAGGTTCGTCGTAAAGGGTTACGTCGATGCAAGTTTTTGACACTAATCCAGATGAATCTATAAGTCTCAATCTGGATACATATTGAAAGTGGGAGCAATTAGCTAGAGTAGCTCCGTGCAGAGCATTATAGACAAAGAATTTTGCAAAATACTTACGGATCTGAATGTGACAGACCCGTTGACTAAAATTATCTCACAAGCAAAACATGATCACACCTTAGTACTCTTTGGGTGTTAATCACATAGATATGTGAACTAGATTACTGACTCTAGTAAACCCTTTGAGTGTTGGTCACATGACGATGTGAACTATGGGTGTTAGTCACATGGTGATGTGAACTATTGCTGTTAAATCACATGGCGATGTGAACTAGATTATTGACTCTAGTGCAAGTGGGAGACTGAAGGAAATATGCCCTAGAGGCAATAATAAAGTTATTATTTATTTCCTTATATCATGATAAATGTTTATTATTCATGCTAGAATTGTATTAACCGGAAACATAATACATGTGTGAATACATAGACCAACAGAGTGTCACTAGTATGCCTCTACTTGACTAGCTCGTTAATCAAAGATGGTTATGTTTCCTAACCATGAACAAAGAGTTGTTATTTGATTAATGAGGTCACATCATTAGTTGAATGATCTGATTGACATGACCCATTCCATTAGCTTAGCACCCGATCGTTTAGTATGTTGCTATTGCTTTCTTCATGACTTATACATGTTCCTATAACTATGAGATTATGCAACTCCCGTTTACCGGAGGAACACTTTGGGTACTACCAAACGTCACAACGTAACTGGGTGATTATAAAGGAGTACTACAGGTGTCTCCAATGGTAGATGTTGGGTTGGCGTATTTCAAGATTAGGGTTTGTCACTCCGATTGTCGGAGAGGTATCTCTGGGCCCTCTCGTAATACACATCACATAAGCCTTGCAAGCATAATAACTAAGATGTTAGTTATGAGATGATGTATTACAGAACGAGTAAAGAGACTTGCCAGTAACGAGATTGAACTAGGTATTGGATACCGACGATCGAATCTCGGGCAAGTAACATACCGATGACAAAGGGAACAACGTATGTTGTTATGCGGTCTGACCGATAAAGATCTTCGTAGAATATGTAGGAGCCAATATGGGCATCCAGGTCCCGCTATTGGTTATTGACCGGAGACGTGTCTCGGTCATGTCTACATTGTTCTTGAACCGTAGGGTCCGCACGCTTAACGTTACGATGACAGTTATTATGAGTTTATGCATTTTGATGTACCGAAGGTTGTTCGGAGTCCCGGATGAGATCACGGACATGACGAGGAGTCTCGAAATGGTCGAGACGTAAAGATTGATATATTGGAAGCCTATGTTTGGACATCGGAAGTGTTCCGGGTGAAATCGGGATTTTACCGGATTACCGGGAGGGTTACCGGAACTCCCCGGGAGCCAAATGGGCCAACATGGGCCTTAGTGGAAAGGTGAGAGGGCAGCCCACATAGGGCTGCGCCTCCCCCCCTCTCCCTAGTCCTATTAGGACTAGGAGAGGGGCCGGCCACCTCTCTCTCTCTCCCCTTTGAAGGTTTCCTAGTTGGACTAGGATTGGAGGGGGGAGTCCTACTCCCGGTAGGAGTAGGACTCCTCCTGCGCCTACACCTCTTTGGCCGGCCAGCCCTCCTCCCTCCAACCTTTATATACGGAGGCAGGGGGCACCCCAAGACACACAAGTTGATCCTTGAGATCGTTCCTTAGCCGTGTGCGGTGCCCCCTGCCACCAAATTCCACCTCGATCATACCGTTACAGTGCTTAGGCGAAGCCCTGCGTCGGTAGTACATCAAGATCGTCACCACGCCGTCGTGCTGACGGAACTCTTCCTCGACGCTTTGCTGGATCGGAGCCCGAGGAACGTCATCGAGCTGAACGTGTGCTAAGAACTCGGAGGTGCCGGAGTAACGGTGCTTGGATCGGTCGGATCGGGAAGAAGAAGTACGACTACTTCCTCTACGTTGTGTGATCGCTTCCGCAGTCGGTCTGCGTTGGTACGTAGACAACACTCTCTCCTCTCGTTGCTGTGCATCACCATGATCTTGCGTGTGCGTAGGAAAATTTTGAAATTACTGCGTTCCCCAATAGGGTGCCCCCCTGCCCCCGTATATAAAGGAGCAAGGGGGAGGCCGGCCGGCCCTATGGGGCGCGCCAAGGGGAGGGGGAGTCCTCCTCCTAGTGGGAGCAGGACTCCCCTTACCTAATCCAATTAGGAAACCTAAGGGGAAAGGAAAGAGAAGGAGAGGGAGAGGGAAAGAGGGGCCGCGCCCCCCTCCCTAGTCCAATTCGGACTCCCCATGTGGGGGGGCGGCGCCACCTCCTAGGCCGCAGCCCTCTCTCTCCCCTAAGGCCCAATAAGGCCCATTACTTCCCCTGGGGGTTCCGGTAACCCCTCCGGCACTCCGGTTTTCTCCGAAATCACCCGGAACCTTTCCGGTGTCCGAATATAGCCGTCCAATATATCAGTCTTTATGTCTCGACCATTTCGAGACTCCTCGTCATGTCCGTGATCACATCCGGGACTCCGAACTAACTTCGGTACATCAAAATGCATAAACTCATAATAACTGTCATCGTAACATTAAGCGTGCGGACCCTACGGTTCGAGAACAATGCAGACATGACTGAGACACATCTCCGGTCAATAACCAATAGCGGGACCTGGATGCCCATATTGGCTCCTATATATTCTACGAAGATCTTTATCGGTCAGACCGCATAACAACATACGTTGTTCCCTTTGTCATCGGTATGTTACTTGCCCGAGATTCGATCATCGGTATCCAATACCTAGTTCAATCTCGTTACCGGCAAGTCTCTTTACTCGTTCCGTAATACATCATCTCGCAACTAACTCATTAGTTGCAATGCTTGCAAGGCTTATGTGATGTGCATTACCGAGAGGGCCCGGAGATACCTCTCCGACAATCGGAGTGACAAATCCTAATCTCGAAATACGCCAACCCTACATCTACCTTTGGAGACACCTGTAGAGATCCTTTATAATCACCCAGTTATGTTGTGACGTTTGGTAGCACACAAAGTGTTCCTCCGGTAAACGGGAGTTGCATAATCTCATAGTCATAGGAACATGTATAAGTCATGAAGAAAGCAATAGCAACATACTAAACGATCGGGTGCTAAGCTAATGAAATGAGTCATGTCAATCAGATCATTCAACTAATGATGTGACCTCGTTAATCAAATAACAACACCTTGTTCATGGTTAGGAAACATAACCATCTTTGATTAACGAGCTAGTCAAGTAGAGGCATACTAGTGACACTAAGTTTGTCTATGTATTCACACATGTATTATGTTTCCGGTTAATACAATTCTAGCATGAATAATAAACATTTATCATGATATAAGGAAATAAATAATAACTTTATTATTGCCTCTAGGGCATATTTCCTTCACAAGGTCCCCTCCCCCCCCCTCTCAGCGCCAAGATGGCAGCTGGAGGCGAGGGGACCAAAATTCCTTAGCGGTGACGACGGGTCCTGCTGAGCCTCGGCATTTTCAGGCGGCTCTTCCGATTCCTCATTGGTGCAGTGCCATGGAGCAGGAGTTTCAATCACTATACTAAAGAGGAACGATACTTGGCGCTTGGTTCCTCCTGTGTCTGGTGTCAACATCATTAACTCCAAGTGGGTGTTTTAAGGTAAAGAAGTATGCTGATGGTTCTATTGAGCGATACAAGACACGGTTGGTGGCCAAAGGGTTTAAACAATAGTATGGTCTTGATTATGAGGATACCTTCAGTCCAGTTGTCAAACCTGCCACCATTCATCTGCTTCTATCCTTGGTTGTTGCCAAAGGGTGGTCTCTCCGCCAACTTGATATTCAGAATGCTTTTCTCCATGGGGTCTTGGAGGAAGATGTTTACATGCGGCAACCTCTAGGTTTTGTTGATTCTGCTCGTCCACATCATTTGTGTCGTCTTGTTAAGGCGCTTTATGGACTTAAGAAGGCTCCTCGTGCATGGCATGCCCGACTTGGCTCAGTTCTTCGACGTCTTGGATTTCCTCCATCCACTGCTGACACATCTATGTTCTTGTTCCATCGTCCTGAGGTTACTATGTACCTACTGGTTTGTGTTGATGACATTATTCTTACCAGCTCCTCAGTGATTGTCGCTGATTGTCAACTGTCTGCTTTGAGTGGTCATTTTGCTGTCGAGGATGTGGGTGCTCTCCACTACTTCCTTGGTCTGGAGGTTTCACGGTCCCCTGCTGGCCTGACTCTCGCTCAGCATAAGTATTACTTGGACTTGCTGCGATGTGCCGGTATGTTGCAATGCAAGCATGCTACCATCCTTATGTCTGCGACTGATCGGTTATCGGCCCTGGATGGTGCCTTGCTTCCTTTAGATGATGCTATAGAGTACCGCAGTATTGTTGGTGGCTTGCAGTACTTGACTATCACACGATCGGACATCTCCTATGCGGTTAACCGTGTGTGTCAATATATTCATGCTTCTCGGACTTCACACTAGTCAGATGTGAAGTGTATGATGCGTTATCTTGCTCATACTGTCTCCTATGGCTTGCATCTTCGGTCTACCTCCTCGAGTGCTCTCTCAGCGTTCTCTGATGCAGATTGGGCTGGGAGTCTAGATGACCGGCGATCAACGAGGGGCTATGTTGTCTTCTTTGGTCGGAACTTGATCGCCTAGAATGCGCGCAAGCAGGCCACAGTATCTCGGAGTAGCACTGAAGCCAAGTACAAGGCGGTTGCCAATGCCACTGCTGAGCTCATTTGGGTACAGTCTCTGTCGAGGGAGTTGGGAGTCTCTCAAGAACAACCATCGGTTCTTTGGTGTGATAATATTGGTGCGACGTATCTTTCATCTAATCCAGTTTTTCATGCTTGTACCAAGCACATCGAAGTTGACTATCACTTTGTGAGGGAACATATTGCACAAAAGCTTCTTCATATCAAGTTCATCTCCTCCAAAAATCAAATTGCTGACATCTTCATGAAGCGACTTCCACAACCTCAGTTTGAAGGTTGTAGGTGCAATCTTAACTTGCTTTGTACTTCAAGTCACAGTTAAAATTGAGGGAGGGTGTTAGATAACATATATACGTAGCTTCTTTGTATACCTTGTATCTTGTATTTGTACATTTTGTGTATCCTTATATATATGCGATAGCCACACCCGTATTGGGTATCATGCAGTTTCCCAAACACTAGCTTTTACACCCTAAGCGTCGTAGTGGGCAATGACATAGTACAAGTCAATCATGGTCCATGTGCATGTGAGTGAGATGGGATGGTATTTTGGTGCCGAGCTGCCATTGATGGTCCATGGAAGGTGCTCTACGCTATGGTGGACACAGGTCTTCTAGTAGTTTGCGTACAAAAAGGTGTACCTGGCATTTGTTTTTAGAGGGTGGTATCATGGTATATGTGGCGAATTGTTCTTTTTGGCGTGTTGGCTGTGACGATGTGATCTGGAGGCAGAAGCTTTTTTGTAGCCTCCAAATTATTTCGCCGTCCACAAGCGACTGGTGTGCGCTTAATTGTTTGTCCCTGCTGATCATTCTTGCTCAGTATCTGGATCCATCTCCAGGTAAATTATACATGGAGAACTCAACATGTGGAATGGAAATATGTTGTGTTGTTTTGAACGGCCGTCGTCAAATTAACATTGAACTCTTAGAAATAAACAGGTGCTCGTGAAGTTTTTTGCATTATACATCTGGTCTATTTTTGTATGGTAGTTACTTTTAGTCGCCAACCGTGTTGGCTTATCTTTCTTTTTTTAGCACAACACTCTAGGCTTTATTGATTAATGATCAAGAGGGAATACAAATTGGATCATATGGTTGACCAAGACACCTGTGTCTACCTTGATCTAAAGATGATGCAAACCTAGCTAGGTTGTGGACTTCATACTCCCTCCGTTTCAAAATAAGACGTCACTCATTTTGGAACAGAGGGGATAATTAGAGCCTCTTTTCTCATGGACAAAGTTATAGAGGGTAAAAGAAGATCTAAGAGATGAAATTACCTTGGTGAGAGCTTCATATTTCCCTCCTGTCCTTGCTGCAATGTGGTTGACGACTTTAAGACAATCCGAGGGTACATGCACATTCTGAATATAAAGGTTCATGGCCAGGGCAAGACCCTCACAACAAACCAACGCCTCCAAAGTGCCCGGATCCTTCACTCCCAGTAGAACCAAAGCCGATGATCCAAGATAAACAGCATTGTCAACAGAAACTAGAGCTAGGGTGTTGGGCCGAAACAAAAGCCCTCCATAGTTTGGTAGGCTCCAATTCGTCCAGCTCCCTTGTATATCGGTTGACAAACTCATGTGTGAAAAAAGGGCTCTGAAAAATGCCCTCATGGATTACTTCCGGCCTCATCGTCCATATCGCCCAAAGCATGACCACCATGCAACTAAGATGTGCATGCGGGAGAGTACCAAACATGGTGAAAAGCCACACCTTAGGATTTACCTCGGTGGTCATCGTCATATGCTCCAAAAGTTCCTCCTCAGACAAATCCCAAACGCAGTGCGCCAAGGAACACTCAACTAGGGAGTGTCATCAAGAATCTTCAGCTCCACACAGCGAGCATGAACTCTTGTGCGTGCTGGCATACGTCCTCCGAAGGAAGTGATACATGGGCGAGTCTCCACAAGAACATATACAGCTTTGAGGGAACATCCACTCTCCACAACTTCCGCCATCTAGCTTTTTCTGCATCCCAATTAGATGGCCCCGCTTGCTCCTCCAACCAATCGTTTCGGCGCCTCTGCGTATCTACGAGCATGCGGTGGGCAGAGCCAACTGAGACCTTTGACCTGGTATGGGCCGTATGGGCAGCGCCAGGGGTGGACATCATGGGCGGCGTCGGCCCTTTCGGGTTGTGGGCAGTGGCGGAGCTAGCAAAAAATCACTGGAGGGGCGAAACACAAATCATCAGCGAAGTAACCAACTGGGAGAGCTTATCTAATGTGCCAAATTTACTTCTTTTTCATCCTGTTGCCGTCAAATTAACGCAACAGTTTTCCTGCCTGTTTTTTTTCTTTTTGTTTGCCCAATTTTTCTCTCTTCTTGTTTTCATTTTATTTTTATATGTTTAAATTTGCGATTCTTTTTAATATCATAAACATTTCTTAAATTCATGAACATTTTTTAAGTCATGAACATTTTTCTAGATTCATTAACTATTTTAAATCCATGTTTTTTTCAAGAGCATGAATGTTTTCCAAATCCACGAAGTCTTTTTCAAAACTCGCATTTTTTAAAATTCATGAACTTTTTTTCAAAATCGATGACTTTTTTCAAATTTATGTTTTTAAAAAAAATGTAAGACCTTTTTTTAATTTTCATGAACTTTTGTGAAATTCATAAACTTAATTTCAAATTCACACAATTTTTATAATTGGTGACTATTTTTCAGATTCGTGACCTTATTTTCAATCCGTGTACTTTTTTTGAATTAAAGAACTTTCTTCAAATTTGTGAACTTTATTTTTCCAAATTCCTGAACATTTTATAAATTCATGGACTTTTATAAAATTAGTGAAATTATCAAATCCTTGAACTGTTTTAAACTCACAAGCTTGTTTTACTTTAAAAAACGGGCAACCCATTTTTTAGTGAACAACACGTCACAAAAAAGAAAACCGAGCAAAAAAGCGAACCAGTGGAAAAAAGGCGAGCGAGCCATGGACGCGAGTGAGCGAGCGAGGTGTGCTGGGCCGTGGCCATGAGGGGGCGTGCGACGGCCCAAACGGCCTAAACCATTCAGTCGTAAAGTTAGAGCTGGGAACTTACGAAGCACTAGTAGAATGCCCGTGCGTTGCTATGGGCTACAATTCATATAAATAAATGAAACAAATAATTAATGTCACCCCAAAGTCGAAGTTCATTTCTCTCTCGTACATTCGAGCATGTTCAGACATCAAATGGGTGCCTAGCAGGCTCCCCAAAATCCAAGCATCTAGATGGTCCGAGCCCCCCTAAATCCAGCTCATATGTGGGGGAGAAATGTGGAAGTTCGAACCAGATGACACCCGGCTCATCTTCGCCATGGCACCCTCTATTCTTCACACTATACTTCCACCACGGACCGCCAAGGTGGAGTCCCCGGCCACCATTATTAGGCGAGGAGGCGTGCGCCGCCCGTGACACACTCCTAGCCAAGAAGGCATATTCGATGTCTCCTGAGTCATTATAACGTTGTAACTTATAGTTGAATGTCATGCATTACCACAAAATAAAAATAGGGTTAAGTATATTTTTTGTCCTCGAACTCTTCCGAGAGTTTAGAAATCATCCCTCAACTCAAAACCGGATAGTTTTCGTCTCTCAACTATCAAAGCCTGATAGTTTCCATCACTCACGCCGCTTCGGGCGGTTTTCATCCGTCATGAACAGTAAACCAACGAACAGTAAATTCGAAAAATAGCAAAAAAAATCTGAAAATTTGTGGGATCAAAGTTCCTCCGATGCGCAAGGTTCGTAGAAATTTTCATATTGTTTGGACATTCCAGATGCTCATGACAAACAAAAAATTATAAATATGTACATTGGTAAATTAAAAAATAGCAAATAATATGATTTTTTTTTGGCATCAAAGATGCTTGGGTGTGCAAGGTGCATGCATATTTTCATGCTCAGATGACATAGGAGGAGCTCTAGCAAAAAAACAAAATAGTGCAACTTTTTCAAAGTTTCTTCCAGCCAATTTTTGTTTTTTTGCCACGAGCTCCCACAATGTCCAAACACCATGAAATTTTGCAGGCACATTGAGCACCCAAGCATCTTGTATGTCAACATTTTTCATATTTTTTTGAATTGGTTTTCTTTTTTTTTGAATTTACTGTTTACCGACGTACATATTTATGGTTTTTCCTTTGTCACGAGCTCCTAGAATGTCTAAATAGCACAAAAAAATTTCATGCACCTTGCGCACCCAAGGAACTTTGATCCCACAAATTTTCAAATTTGTTTTAACTTTTTTGCTATTTTTTTGAATTTACTATTCATCAATTTACTGGTCATGTGGACGAAAACCGCCCGAAGCGACGTGAGGGACAAAAACTATCTGGTTTTGTAGTTGAGGGACGAAAACTATCCGATTTTGAATTGAGGGACGATTTCTAAACTCTCGGAAGAGTTTGAGAACGAAAAATATACTTATCCCATAAAAATATGATGTCCATGCAACTGATACGCCACGATGTCCATTATTAACCTACCTATGCATTTACCTTTCTATCCAAAGAAAAAAATTGTATGACTTGATGAAAAATATATAAAAACCTCTCGCTTATGAAATTTACAGCAAAGCCATCTTCTGATGAAATGCAATTTGCCACTTTTTCTAAAATAAAATAAAAATTCTGCTCAGACAACAGTAACTGAACAGACAAACTCTAACCTTCTCCCCGCTCACTCTCAACCCTTACTCGTATCACAAAAATCCACTAACTGGTGTTCTAAGTGAGCCAGTGATCGACGCCGCCATGGCAGGCCAGTAGCAAGGGACAAGGTCGGCAGCCACATTCAAATGTTATTCACTACAAGCCTACAACAAAACTTCTAGATAAAAATATAATGCTACCTGAACATGCACTCAATAAAAAAATTGAATTATAGATCATTAATAAAAAGTATTTGATGACTCAAAGTAAACAAATACTATTCTTTGTTGTTTCCTTTTCTATTTTAGTAAGGAAAATGAGTACATGCGTCATTCCCATCAAATGCTTCAAGAAAGTAGGCGGTAGCATCAAAAATAAAGCAAACTTCCTACTGGGTTGGCAACTCAGTCAAGTATGTTTACATGGACCATTATAATGCAAGATAGATAAACTTAAACATAAAAAACAACAATTAACTCAGGTCTAGTGTTGCTCGAAGATCACTTTCCTTTTCATCCTGAGAAAGAACTTCAGCTTTGTTTTCACATTTATAGCGTAGGTCAGGGCACTTGGTTCTCTATAAACATACAATTTGAATTAGACATCACTGATGCATGCCCTGCAGTTTGTCATGGAATCCATCTCTTTCCTCGTCCAAACTCTATTTCCTCGCTTGATTCCTCTTCATGTGACTCAAATGAACCTCTAATATCATAGAAAATGGTAATTAGGCTTTCGGTCCTTCGGATTGTACCCAACTCGCAAAAGGAAAATGTTTGTAATCAATCAGCCGCCCAAAGCTTCGGCCAGTCGACCTGATCGTGATGCACGTCGCTATCGCCCCACTCGAGCCACTGAAGGAAATATGCCCTAGAGGCAATAATAAAGTTATTATTTATTTCCTTATATCATGATAAATGTTTATTATTCATGCTAGAATTGTATTAACCGGAAACATAATACATGTGTGAATACATAGACCAACAGAGTGTCACTAGTATGCCTCTACTTGACTAGCTCGTTAATCAAAGATGGTTATGTTTCCTAACCATGAACAAAGAGTTGTTGTTTGATTAACGAGGTCACATCATTAGTTGAATGATCTGATTGACATGACCCATTCCATTAGCTTAGCACCCGATCGTTTAGTATGTTGCTATTGCTTTCTTCATGACTTATACATGTTCCTATAACTATGAGATTATGCAACTCCCGTTTACCGGAGGAACGCTTTGGGTACTACCAAACGTCACAACGTAACTGGGTGATTATAAAGGAGTACTACAGGTGTCTCCAATGGTAGATGTTGGGTTGGCGTATTTCGAGATTAGGGTTTGTCACTCTGATTGTCGGAGAGGTATCTCTGGGCCCTCTCGGTAATGCACATCACATAAGCCTTGCAAGCACTGCAACTAATATGTTAGTTGTGAGATGATGTATTACGGAACGAGTAAAGAGACTTGCCGGTAACGAGATTGAACTAGGTATTGGATACCGACGATCGAATCTCGGGCAAGTAACATACCGATGACAAAGGGAACAACGTATGTTGTTATGCGGTCTGACCGATAAAGATCTTCGTAGAATATGTAGGAGCCAATATGGGCATCCAGGTCCCGCTATTGGTTATTGACCGGAGACGTGTATCGGTCATGTCTACATTGTTCTCGAACCGTAGGGTCCGCACGCTTAACGTTACGATGACAGTTATTATGAGTTTATGCATTTTGATGTACCGAAGGTTGTTCGGAGTCCCAGATGAGATCACGGACATGACGAGGAGTCTCGAAATGGTCGAGACGTAAAGATTGATATATTGGAAGCCTATGTTTGGACATAGGAAGTGTTCCGGGTGAAATCGGGATTTTACCGGAATACCGGGAGGGTTACCGGAACCCCCCGGGAGACTAATGGGCCTATTGGGCCTTAGTGGAAAAGAGAAAAGGGGCAGCCCACAGCGTAGCCGCCCCCCCCCCTTCCCCAAGTCCTAGTAGGACTAGGAGAAGGGGCCGGCCCCCCTCTCTCTCCTTTCCCCCTTGAGAGTCCTAGTTGGAATAGGATTGGAGGGGCGAGTCCTACTCCCGGTAGGAGTAGGACTCCCCCTGCGCCTCCCTCTCTCTGGCCGGCCAGCCCCCCTTCCTCCAACCTTTATATACGGGGGCAGGGGACACCCCAAGGGACACAAGTTGATCCTTGAGATCGTTCCTTAGCCGTGTGCGGTGCCCCCTGCCACCAAATTCCACCTCGATCATACCGTTGTAGTGCTTAGGCGAAGCCCTGCGTCGGTAGTACATCAAGATCGTCACCACGCCGTCGTGCTGACGGAACTCTTCCTCAACGCTTTGCTGGATCGGAGCCCGAGGATCATCATCGAGCTGAACGTGTGCTAAGAACTCGGAGGTGCCGGAGTAACGGTGCTTGGATCGGTCGGATCGGGAAGAAGACGTACGACTACTTCCTCTACGTTGTGTGATCGCTTCCGCAGTCGGTCTGCGTTGGTACGTAGACAACACTCTCCCCTCTCGTTGCTGTGCATCATCATGATCTTGCGTGTGCGTAGGAAAATTTTCGAAATTACTGCGTTCCCCAACAGTGGTATCAGAGCCTAGGTTTTATGGTTTGATGTTATTTGCACGAGTAGAACACAAGTGAGTTATGGGCGATACAAGTCATACTGCCTACCAGCATGTCATACTTTGGTTCGGCGGTATTGTTGGGTGAGACGATCCGGACCAACCTTACGCGTACTCTTACGCGAGACCGGTTCCCTCGACGTGCTTTGCACATAGATGGCTTGCGGAAGACTGTCTCTCCAACTTTAGTTGAACCAAGTGTGACTACGCCCGGTCCTTGAGAAGGTTAAAACGGAGTCTATTTGACGAACTATCGTTGTGGTTTTGATGCGTAGGTGAGATGAGTTCTTACTTAAGCCCGTAGCAGCCACGTAAAACTTGCAACAACAAAGTAGAGGACGTCTAACTTGTTTTTGCAGGGTATGTTGTGATGTGATATGGTCAAGGCATGATGCTGATTTTATTGTATGAGATGATCATGTTTTGTAACCGAGTTATCGGCAACTGGCAGGAGCCATATGGTTGTCGCTTTATTGTATGCAATGCAATCGCGATGTAATGCTTTACTTTATTACTAAGCGGTAGTGATAGTCGTGGAAGCATAAGATTGGCGAGACGACAACGATGCTACGATGGAGATCAAGGTGTCGCGCCGGTGACGATGGTGATCATGACGGTGCTTCGGAGATGGAGATCACAAGCACAAGATGATGATGGCCATATCATATCACTTATATTGATTGCATGTGATGTTTATCCTTTTATGCATCTTATCTTGCTTTGATTGACGGTAGCTTTATAAGATGATCTCTCACTAAATTATCAAGAAGTGTTCTCCCTGAGTATGCACCGTTGCCAAAGTTCGTTGTGCCCAGACACCACGTGATGATCGGGTGTGATAAGCTCTACGTCCAAATACAACGGGTGCAAAACAGTTGCACACGCAGAATACTCAGGTTATACTTGACGAGCCAAGCATATACAGATATGGCCACGGAACACGGAGACCGAAAGGTCGAGCGTGAATCATATAGTAGATATGATCAACATAACGATGTTCACCATTGAAAACTACTCCATCTCACGTGATGATCGGTTATGGTTTAGTTGATTTGGATCACGTGATCACTTAGAGGATTAGAGGGATGTCTATCTAAGTGGGAGTTCTTAAGTAATTTGATTAACTGAACTTAAACTTATCATGAACTTAGTACCTGATAGTATCTTGCTTGTTTATGTTGATTGTAGATAGATGGCTCGTGCTGTTGTTCCGTTAAATTTTAATGCGTTCCTTGAGAAAGCAAAGTTGAAAGATGATGGTAGCAATTACACGGACTGGGTCCGTAACCTGAGGATTATCCTCATTGCTGCACAGAAGAATTACGTCCTGGAAGCACCGCTGGGTGACAGGCCTGCTGCTGGAGCAACGCCAGATGTTATGAACGTCTGGCAGAGCAAAGCTGATGACTACTCGATAGTTCAGTGTGCCATGCTTTACGGCTTAGAATCGGGACTTCAACGACGTTTTGAATGTCATGGTGCATATGAGATGTTCCAGGAGTTGAAGTTAATATTTCAAGCAAATGCCCGAATTGAGAGATATGAAGTCTCCAATAAGTTCTATAGCTGCAAGATGGAGGAGAACAGTTTTGTCAGTGAGCATATACTCAAAATGTCTGGGTATAATAATCACTTGATTCAGATGGGAGTTAATCTTCCAGATGACTGCGTCATTGACAGAATTCTCCAATCACTGCCACCAAGCTACAAGAGCTTCGTGATGAACTATAATATGCAAGGGATGAACAAGACTATTCCCGAGCTCTTCGCAATGCTGAAAGCTGCGGAGGTAGAAATCAAGAAGGAGCATCAAGTGTTGATGGTTAGCAAAACCACTAGTTTCAAGAAAAAGGGCAAAGGGAAGAAGAAGGGAAACTTCAAGAAGAACAGCAAGCAAGTTGCTGCTCAGGAGAAGAACCCCAAGTCTGGACCTAAGCCTGAAACTGAGTGCTTCTACTGCAAGCAGACTGGTCACTGGAAGCGGAACTGTCCCAAGTATTTGGCGGATAAGAAGGATGGCAAAGTGAACAAAGGTATATGTGATATACATGTTATTGATGTGTACCTTACTAGAGCTCGCAGTAGCACCTGGGTATTTGATACTGGTTCTGTTGCTAATATTTGCAACTCGAAACAGGGACTACGGAATAAGCGGACGCTAGCAAAGGACGAGGTGACGATGCGCGTGGGAAACGGTTCCAAAGTCGATGTGATCGCGGTCGACACGCTACCTCTACATCTACCTTCGGGATTAATATTAGACCTAAATAATTGTTATTTGGTGCCAGCGTTAAGCATGAACATTATATCTGGATCTTGTTTGATGCGAGACGGTTATTCATTTAAATCAGAGAATAATGGTTGTTCTATTTATATGAGTAATATCTTTTATGGTCATGCACCTTTGAAGAGTGGTCTATTCTTGTTGAATCTCGATGATAGTGATACACATATTCATAATGTAGAAGCCAAAAGATGCAAAGTTAATAATGATAGTGCAACTTATTTGTGGCACTGCCGTTTAGGTCATATCGGTGTAAAGCGCATGAAGAAACTCCATACTGATGGGCTTTTGAAACCACTTGATTATGAGTCACTTGGTACTTGCGAACCGTGCCTCATAGGCAAGATGACTAAAACACCGTTCTACGGTACTATGGAGAGAGCAACAGATTTATTGGAAATCATACATACCGATGTATGTGGTCCGATGAATATTGAGGCTCGTGGCGGATATCGTTATTTTCTCACCTTCACAGATGATTTAAGCAGATATGGGTATATCTACTTAATGAAACATAAGTCTGAAACATTTGAAAAGTTCAAAGAATTTCAGAGTGAGGTTGAAAATCATCGTAACAAGAAAATAAAGTTTCTACGATCTGATCGTGGAGGAGAATATTTGAGTTACGAGTTTGGTGTACATTTGAAAAATTGTGGAATAGTTTCGCAACTCACGCCACCCAGAACACCACAGCGTAATGGTGTGTCCGAACGTCGTAATCGTACTTTACTAGATATGGTGCGATCTATGATGTCTCTTACTGATTTACCGTTATCGTTTTGGGGTTATGCTTTAGAGACGGCCGCATTCACGTTAAATAGGGCACCATCAAAATCCGTTGAGACGACACCTTATGAACTATGGTTTGGCAAGAAACCAAAGTTGTCGTTTCTTAAAGTTTGGGGCTGCGATGCTTATGTGAAAAAGCTTCAACCTGATAAGCTCGAACCCAAATCGGAGAAATGTGTCTTCATAGGATATCCAAAGGAAACTATTGGATACACCTTCTATCACAGATCCAAAGGCAAGACTTTTGTTGCTAAATTCAGAAACTTTCTAGAGAAGGAGTTTCTCTCGAAAGAAGTGAGTGGGAGGAAAGTAGAACTTGACGAGGTAACTGTACCTGCTCCCTTATTGGAAAATAGTACATCACAGAAAACTGTTTCTGCGACACCTATACCAATCAGTGAGGAAGCTAATGATGATGATCATGAAGCTTCAGGACAAGATACTACTGAACCACCTAGATCAACCAGAGTGAGATCCGCACCAGAGTGGTACGGTAATCCAGTTCTGGAAGTCATGCTACTAGATCATGATGAACCTACAAACTATGAAGAAGCGATGGTGAGCCCAGATTCCGCAAAGTGGCTTGAGGCCATGAAATCTGAGATGGGATCCATGTATGAAAACAAAATATGGACTTTGGTTGACTTGCCCAATGATCGGCAAGCAATTGAGAATAAATGGATCTTCAAGAAAAAGACTGACGCTGACAGTAATATTACTGTCTATAAAGCTCGACTTGTCGCGAAAGGTTTTCGACAAGTTCAAGGGATTGACTACGATGAGACCTTCTCACCCGTAGCGATGCTTAAGTCCGTCAGAATTATCTTAGCAATTGCCGCATTTTATGATTATGAAATATGGCAGATGGATGTCAAAACTGCATTCCTGAATGGATTTCTGGAAGAAGAGTTGTATATGATACAACCAGAAGGTTTTGTCGATCCAAAGGGAGCTAACAAAGTATGCAAACTCCAGCGATCCATTTATGGACTGGTGCAAGCATCTCGGAGTTGGAATAAACGCTTTGATAGTGTGATCAAAGCATTTGGCTTTATACAGACTTTTGGAGAAGCCTGTATTTACAAGAAAGTGAGTGGGAGCTCTGTAGCATTTCTAATATTATATGTGGATGACATATTGCTGATTGGAAATGATATAGAATTTCTGGATAGCATAAAGGGATACTTGAATAAAAGTTTTTTGATGAAAGACCTCGGGGAAGCTGCTTACATATTAGGCATAAAGATCTATAGAGATAGATCAAAACGCTTAATTGGACTTTCACAGAGCACATACCTTGACAAGATTTTGAAAAAGTTCAAAATGGATCAAGCAAAGAAAGGGTTCTTGCCTGTGTTACAAGGTGTGAAGTTGAGTCAGACTCAATGCCCGACCACTGCAGAAGATAGAGAGAAAATGAAAGATGTTCCCTATGCTTCAGCCATAGGCTCTATCATGTATGCAATGCTGTGTACCAGACCTGATGTGTGCCTTGCTATAAGTTTAGCAGGGAGGTACCAAAGTAATCCAGGAATGGATCACTGGATAGCGGTCAAGAACATCCTGAAATACCTGAAAAGGACTAAGGATATGTTTCTCGTATATGGAGGTGACAAAGAGCTCACCGTAAAAGGTTACGTTGATGCAAGCTTTGACACTGATCCGGACGATTCTAAATCGCAGACCGGATACGTGTTTACTTTAAACGGTGGAGCTGTCAGTTGGTGCAGTTCTAAACAAAGCGTCGTAGCGGGATCTACATGTGAAGCGGAGTACATAGCTTCTTCGGAAGCAGCAAACGAAGGAGTCTGGATGAAGGAGTTCATATCCGATCTAGGTGTCATACCTAGTGCATCGGGTCCAATGAAAATCTTCTATGACAATACTGGTGCAATTGCCTTGGCAAAGGAATCCAGATTTCACAAAAGGACCAAACACATCAAGAGACGCTTCAACTCCATCCGGGATTTAGTCCAGGTGGGAGACATAGAGATTTGCAAGATACATACGGATCTGAATGTTGCAGACCCGTTGACTAAGCCTCTTCCACGAGCAAAACATGATCAGCACCAAGGCTCCATGGGTGTTAGAATCATTACTGTGTAATCTAGATTATTGACTCTAGTGCAAGTGGGAGACTGAAGGAAATATGCCCTAGAGGCAATAATAAAGTTATTATTTATTTCCTTATATCATGATAAATGTTTATTATTCATGCTAGAATTGTATTAACCGGAAACATAATACATGTGTGAATACATAGACCAACAGAGTGTCACTAGTATGCCTCTACTTGACTAGCTCGTTAATCAAAGATGGTTATGTTTCCTAACCATGAACAAAGAGTTGTTGTTTGATTAACGAGGTCACATCATTAGTTGAATGATCTGATTGACATGACCCATTCCATTAGCTTAGCACCCGATCGTTTAGTATGTTGCTATTGCTTTCTTCATGACTTATACATTTTCCTATAAGAGATTATGCAACTCCCGTTTATCGGAGGAACGCTTTGGGTACTACCAAACGTCACAACATAACTGGGTGATTATAAAGGAGTACTACAGGTGTCTCCAATGGTAGATGTTGGGTTGGCGTATTTCGAGATTAGGGTTTGTCACTCCGATTGTCGGAGAGGTATCTCTGGGCCCTCTCGGTAATGCACATCACATAAGCCTTGCAAGCACTACAACTAATATGTTAGTTGTGAGATGATGTATTACGGAACGAGTAAAGAGACTTGCCGGTAACGAGATTGAACTAGGTATTGGATACCGACGATCGAATCTCGGGCAAGTAACATACCGATGACAAAGGGAACAACGTATGTTGTTATGCCGTCTGACCGATAAAGATCTTCGTAGAATATGTAGGAGCCAATATGGGCATCCAGGTCCCGCTATTGGTTATTGACCGGAGACGTGTCTCGGTCATGTCTACATTGTTCTCGAACCGTAGGGTCCGCACGCTTAACGTTACGATGACAGTTATTATGAGTTTATGCATTTTGATGTACCGAAGGTTGTTCGGAGTCCCGGATGAGATCACGGACATGACGAGGAGTCTCGAAATGGTCGAGACGTAAAGATTGATATATTGGAAGCCTATGTTTGGACATAGGAAGTGTTCCGGGTGAAATCGGGATTTTACCGGAATACCGGGAGGGTTACCGGAACCCCCGGGAGACTAATGGGCCTATTGGGCCTTAGTGGAAAAGAGAAAAGGGGCAGCCCACAGCCTAGCCGTGCGCCCCCCCCCTTCCCCAAGTCCTAGTAGGACTAGGAGAAGGGGCCGGCCCCCCTCTCTCTCCTTTCCCCCTTGAGAGTCCTAGTTGGAATAGGATTGGAGGGGGGAGTCCTACTCCCGGTAGGAGTAGGACTCCCCCTGCGCCTCCCTCTCTTTGGCCGGCCAGCCCCCCTTCCTCCAACCTTTATATACGGGGGCAGGGGACACCCCAAGGGACACAAGTTGATCCTTGAGATCGTTCCTTAGCCGTGTGCAGTGCCCCGTGCCACCAAATTCCACCTCGATCATACCATTGTAGTGCTTAGGCGAAGCCCTGCGTCGGTAGTACATCAAGATCGTCACCACGCCGTCGTGCTGACGGAACTCTTCCTCGACGCTTTGCTGGATCGGAGCCCGAGGATCGTCATCGAGCTGAACGTGTGCTAAGAACTCGGAGGTGCCGGAGTAACGGTGCTTGGATCGGTCGGATCGGAAAGAAGACGTACGACTACTTCCTCTACGTTGTGTGATCGCTTCCGCAGTCGGTCTGCGTTGGTACGTAGACAACACTCTCCCCTCTCGTTGCTGTGCATCACCATGATCTTGCGTGTGCGTAGGAAAATTTTCGAAATTACTGCGTTCCCCAACAGCCACATCCTCTCACATGGGCCCTGCCGCACCATCCCATGTCTTAATCTAATTTCTCCCAACCACAAAGTCGCAACCGCCCCCTTCTCTCTTCTTCTTTCCACCACCGTGTTCATCTCGCTGCTCGCTCGTGCTCCCGCCAACACCCTCCTCTGGCAACTGTTGCGCAACCGTGCTCCAAGAAGCCCCATCGTCGTCGCGCGCGACGCCGCAGTAAGCGTCGCCGTGGAGCTACAACCAGCCAAAAAAGCCGCAACCGACACCACAACCCGTGATCCACAGTCATCGTCGGTGCTGGAACGGAGGCGACAGCCAACAAAACACCGGCCGTGCGTGCTACTACGACGCCGTCCTTTTTCTGTTTGCTGCAGTCGACTACGAAAATACCTGCATCTGGCCGGCGGAAAAGCTGCTACCAGCACCCATAAAAGTTGCGACGATAGCGACCCGCAGGATGGCGACATGATCAACTTCCGCCATGATCTTGCAAATCCAGGAAACCTACTTTGACAACAGTGCTTGGCGGAAGTTGAGCTCACCCTCACCGATCTACAAGCACAATGTTGGATGAAACTCAAGGGACAGTTTGTGTGGGACGACATGTGCCGGGTCAGGCTCTAGCATCGTTGAATTGGGGTAGATGTTTTCGAAAAACTTGTTAAACATCTGGTTATCTTGTTAAATTTGAACTATTGTCGTGCTAGAGATATTTGCATGGATAAAATGTGCTATTTTCTAAAATTACTTTGAGTATTGCGGGCTTGGTTTAGTTGAGCAGACGAAATATGGTCTATATTATAAAAGTTATGCCCTATTTTTTTTGAATACTGTCGTGTTTGAAGAAGTTCGTCCGGTTTATTGACATAATATTTGTAATGTATGCAAGCATGGTTGAACGGTTGGCCCCTGCATCATTATTTTGAACGGTTGCCCTTTGGTCTGCATATGAATATGGTGTTCGATTTGATTTGAAGGTCTTCTAGATGGCTAGATGCCCTAACTTGGGGGTCAAATCTGTCAATTTTCACCCCCTCAGCCGCCATTTTTCTCCTCCTTTCCCCCCCTCTCTCTCTCTCTCTCACGAAGCCATGCTCTCGCTGCCCGCCCGACCCATCCTCTCCGCCTTCCTCCTCCCCAAGCCCAAACCCCGCCGCCTCCGCCTCCTCAGACCCCTCCACTCCTCCGTCTCCGCCTCCGCGCTGACGCCGCCCACCCCGCGTACCACCACTCCCGACCTCCCGGAGGACGCAGACCCCACGCCGCTCTTCCTCCGCCCACCGACCCACCCCGCCCCGGAGGCCTCACTCGCCGCCTTCCGCCGCCGGGCCGCCGCGCTCGTCCCGCCCTCGGCGCCGCACCTCCACCGCCACCTCCGCTGGCTCCTCGCCGACGCCTCCGCCCCCGCCCCGTCCAGTGCCGACCCGGCGGCGCCCCACCTCCTCCGCGCGCCGCTCGATGAGCTCGAGGCCCTGTGGCTCCGCCACGTCCGGGACAGGCGCCCGTTCCAGTACGTGGTCGGGAACGAGCACTGGAAGGACCTGGTGGTCGCGGTCCGGGACGGCGTGCTCATCCCGCGGCCCGAGACGGAGGCCGTCGTGGACATGGTCGCGGCGGTCGAGGGGTTCCAGGACGGGTGGTGGGCGGACCTCGGGACCGGGAGCGGCGCCATCGCCGTGGCCGTGGCCAGGATGCTGGGGCCCGGGGGGAGGGTGTTCGCCACCGACGTCAGCGAGGTGGCTGTTGAGGTCGCGCGGCTCAATGTCCAGAGGTACGGGGTGCAGGTGAGGCGATCTCAGTTGTGTTTGGCATTGGGAAATTTAACCTGTTTTATAGCCACTCTGATCAAACTAAAATGCTGCCACTTATGCCCAGCTAGATAATGCATGATGTTTTCCTGGTTATCATCCATCAGTGTAGTGAGCTAACTGAATCTGTGTTACAATGTAGTCTAAGACAGTGCCGTTAAACTGGTAGTGTAGGGTGGAATGTGGATAATCATTTACTATGTAGCGGCAATTCTAGTTTGCCACCAATGGATGCAACATTTATAGCGTCTCATACTTAACCATATCAACTGCATTTGTTTGTTATACGACAAGTACGATCTGATATATGACCAACCAAAATATCTGCTGACATAAATTGGTGGTGTAGGGTGAAATGCAGATGATTATTATTATGCTACCAGCATTTCTATTTTGCCACCAATGGACGCGGCAATTGTTGTGTCATGTGCTTAAGCATATCTATTGCATTTATTTATTATACAGCAAGTATGAGCATCGACCAACCAAGATTCGAAAAAAATATTTAGACACAGGCTTATTCTACATGACCATTGTATATATAATCGACCAGATTACTTAATTTTAACCAAGTGGAGGCTTATAACAAAAGATCAGTTTAGCAACCTATCATGAGTTCATGACTTCAGTTAAGCAAGCTGATCAACGTATTTGTCAACCCCTTCTTAATATTACCTTGTCGGATCAGCGCCTTCGTTTTGGGCTGCTTCTAGATTTTAGTGTGGAGGGCTTCGGCATTTCATTAACAAGCTTCAAGAACGGAAGCTTAAACATGCCATGATGTTTTGCCTCCAGTGTCCACACCTCTTGCCCGAGGCACCGGTATGAATTGTAATTCTCCTTTCAGAGCTTCTCTAGATTACTCTTAGACAAACCTTCCTCGCCAACCTTAGTTGGTCACATCCTCTTCAAGCTGAAATGAGAAGGCCTTCCTCTTGGGCTTGATTGGCTCGGCGAGTTTGGCCCGCAGTGCCTTCCTCTTGCGTTGGGCTTTCTTGGCCACTTTCTCTTTTGAAAGGGCGCTGGCTTGGGTTCCACCTCGTAGGTCTCAGACTTAGTATCTTGTACCTGAGGACAAGGTGAGAGACTCTGAGTCTGACTCCGAGGACATTGAGACCCATGATATTGAGTCCGAGGCTGACATGGTGCAGCCCAAGCCAGCTCCCCTCGAAGTAGAATGTGGCCAAGAAGCCCTAGCGCAACATGAAGGTGCTGCATGCCGAATTCATCGAGCCAACCTAGCCCAGGAAAAAGATCTTGTCTCCTCAGTTGAAGGGGATACAACCGGCTGAGGTTGCCAAACATGGTCTGCCTGAGAGTATTTTGGAGAAACACTTCAAGGAGAAGTGTGATTCTTACTGGTACATGGGGCAGGAAGTGTTGGCACTTGACACAAATCATCGCAGCATGTTTAAGCTTCTATTCTTGAAGCTTGTTGATGACAAGGCCTGACCCATTAACATTAAAATCCAGAAGCAACAGACTGCCCAAATGAAGGGGCTGAGTGACATGGTGATATCAAGGAGGTGACCAATGTGCTGATCAACTTCCATAAGTGAAGTCATGATATGTCAGTAAGTAACCGACTTGAGTATACACAAATGGTCATGTCGATAAGTTTCTATTTGGTTATTTGTTTCAATGGAGATGCCAATTCATGTCAGAATATTTTTGGTTAGTCATATCAGTTTGTGTTTGTTGTATAACAACTAAATGCAATCGATATGGTTTAATGGTTAAGCACATGGTGTAAGAATTCCTGCATTCATTGTTGGCAAAATAAAATATAATTGCTCGTAGCATAATAAATTCAGCGTAGAGTGGATTTTGATTTGTTGCCAAAAACGGAGGTGTTGTTTCATGTTCTGGTTTTGACTTACTAGTTTAGATAGCAAACGAGTTAAACCAAAATTGAGATTTACATTTGGTAAATGCTTCAAGTTGGAACACCATTTAGTAGTAATTGTATTTCATAGTCTGCTTACTTGCTCCTGTTAGTTCCACAACTATACCCTGAAGAAATGGCTACTACCACCGGGTTTTATTTGTTTGCACAGCTAAAATTTATTTCTGACTAATCAGCTTAGAAAAGAAAATTGGCTACTGCCTGATTTTAGATTTTCTGACTAATCAGCTTGAAACGTCTGCAACGCCCCTGAATGCACTGGTCAATCATGAAATTTGCAGAAGTAATCACATTCATTGAACAATTCACAAATCTTCCAATACGCACACACGCACGCGCACACAGAAAATACACATGGTCTGAGCAACTACTCAGCTCGGGGAGAGTGGAGATTTTGGTGCAGGAGGCGGCGCAGGAGGAATCTCAGGGTGGTGGGGTTGGTGAGGCCGGACCAGACCATGGAAGGGCGTGGCATGGACGAAGCTGACCACCACCGAGGGCGGTGCAGGAGGAGACGGTTGGAGGCCCTGTGGGAGGACGACGAAGCGTTCTCGTCTGACGGAGGCACGGTGTCGTCGGCGCTGGAGGCATTAACAATGGCTAAGCCGGCTGCCATGGCTCCAGCAGTCGAGGTCTTCAACCCGGACAGGATCCCGGCGTCTGTCTTCCAGCCCAGGACGGGGTAGTCGCAGGTGGAGTGGAGCATCGCGCCCAACGAGCCGCTTTTCAGCATCCACGGCGCCAGCCAGTCCGAGGACTTCTACGCCACCAGCAGGTCCCGATTTGATTACTACGACGAGGCCATGGCTGCCGATGGGGATCAGGATGGGAAGCTGCCGCCGTTCATGGAGGTCTCGGATCACGGTGGCAAGGAGTTCGGCATGCTGGGCAGCAAGGTGTCGGCCACGAGCGACAGGAGGAGACGGCTGGCGAGGCCCTATGGGAGGCCCTTGGATCAGACGGGAGAGATGAGAGGAGAGAGGAGTCATGGGTGGAGGACGCGGTGAGCAAAGACGGCGGGTCGGGGTGAGAGTGGCTGCTGCTGGAGGAATAGCTTAGGGCTGCGGTGGCAGTTTCATTGTAATATTGACTGGAAACAGGTGCAAGGACTGAAAATAAATCATTTTCTTTTGCGGGAAGGTGCAGAATCACCGAAATCGCTGCTTCCGGCTTGGCTTGCCTGGTAGTTCATTTTCCAGAATCAATTCTAGGAAGCTAGGTAAGAATCTGATGTGTTTGTTTGAGATTCTGATTTTGGAAGGCCTAGAATCTGAGAATCATTTGCTGGGGCCCAAACAATGGCCACCTAAGTTGCAGCCGAGATTTATGTTCAGGGGAGGGAAATATTCAAGTTAGAACACATTTTATTAGTAACTCTACTTTCAGTCTATTACACGTTTTTATAAGAGCTACTTGCTACTGCAGCTACTCCCAGAAGCAAAATAATTGGCTGCTGCTTCCGGGTTTTAATTGTTCTGCACAGTTAAATTTGTATTGCTTTGCAGAAGTACATGAATTCTTATTGTTAATGTCGTGTACTGAAAATAGGATAAAGTTGAGATAAGGCGCGGCTCATGGTTCGAACCTCTAGAAGATGTCAAAGGAAAACTGATGGGTGTCATTAGTAACCCTCCATACATACCAACTGATGATCTACCTGGCCTGCAACCTGAAGTTGGTTGGCATGAACCAAAATTGGCACTTGACGGAGGCAAAGATGGCCTTGATCATTTGCTTCATCTATGTGAAGGGTTATCTTCGGCACTGATGCCTGGAGGTTTCTTTGTTTTTGAGGTAAAGCATCTTCAGATGTCATGTATCTTAGATTTGCATGTTTTTGTTAACTACCAGCACCATTGTACATGACACTGTAAATTGCTACTAGATAACTTCAAACGAATAATTCAGTCCAATATGGGCTTAAATTGTTACTAATATGTTTCATGTTTAGCTGTAGGAGCAATTTTGTTTTTAAGACTTTCAGATACTTATTTAGTAAGTGATTGGTTGTGCACTTGCTTACAAGATCATAAAGAGATACTCCCTCCATTCACTATTATAAGATGTTCTAATTTTTTTCTGATTTGGATGTATATAGACGTATTTTAGTGTGTTTGGTCACTCATTTCAGTCTGTATGTAGTACATACTGATATATCCAAAACATCTCATATTAACTGAGGGAGTATCACATAACATGAAACAAGCTGTGTTGCTTTTATATGTACTACCCTACAGTGCCTTGATTGGTATTCCCTCAGATGCACATCATGCTTTCGCTTTTCTTTGGATTTGTTGCTTTGCAAGTCCTGAAGGAACATTAGTATTTTCACTGATGTAACATGCAAAAACCTCTTTGTGTCTGTGTGGCAGACAAATGGCAACAAGCAGTCAGAGTTTCTTGTCGACTTCATTTGTACAAAGTGGAGCTCATCTTTTTGCAACGTGGAGGCAGTTTTAGACTTTGGAGACATCAAACGTTTTGTAAGAGGGTACCGCAGATGAAAAAAAAATGGATGCTGATAAAATATTCTTGGAGATCACTTCTGTTCCTTAGTGATTTTGGGTAAGAATTGCCCAATTTCTGACTTGTTTGCAGTGCAGCAGCAGCACTTGGTTGTTTCAACCATCATCTTCTGTCTCTGGCGTCCCTGCAGTTTGTGGATCTTTAGTTAGTGAAATATGTGCTTATTCTATGGTAGTCCTTAGTTACTACTCCCTTCGTCCCAAAATAAGTGTCTCAATTTTGTACTAACTCTAGTACAAAGTTGTACTAAGGTTGAGACATTTACTTTGGGACGGAGGGAGTATATGCTAGATTGTGGAAAACTGACAAGTGACGCTCAGCTTGGGACATATTATATGCTAACTGCTAAGGTGTCGTATAACTTTTAAGGTGCCTTTTCTTCTTCTTCAGATGATGGCTTCTTGATATCCTAGTCATTCAAGTGATACAACACTGCTTTAAATGATACCTCTCTTTTGTGAAAGATATAATTGCTGTCTTGTCGTCGTCTGTCC
This sequence comes from Triticum monococcum, assembly GCA_034509565.1. NCBI lineage: Eukaryota > Viridiplantae > Streptophyta > Magnoliopsida > Poales > Poaceae > Triticum > Triticum monococcum. Next base: position 48,957,910 of record CM067845.1, read on the forward strand.
TCTTAGTGTAACAAAGAGATGTTTTGCAGTTTACTGTAAGCTTGTGCATATGTAATTTCTCTTGCACATAGATAAAAAACTTTTAATAGCGAACCTCCTGATGGATGGCAATTATATCCGTTAATGTTTAATTGTAGGAACCTCATCTCATGTGAGTTCGTTTTCGCTCGTAAGTTTGCTGAATTTTGATGTCTGAACTTCCCAGTCCTGCTGACCTGGTTCCTGATCGAATAACATATCCAGTAGAGCTTTGATGTGCATTGTAACCAGTTTTTTTTCCAGTCATGATAGCACCACTATAAAGTTCATGTGGGGAACACAACTGTGGTGTAAGTGACATTGTTAGCAAAGTTCACACAAAGCTGCATCTATGCTGACTACGTGTGAACTGATCATGGGTTCAAGCAAAAAGATAATGTTTCTCGTGTGTCCCAAAGTTGTAGAACTCGTCACGTGAATTTGTGTGCATTCCTGTGCTTTTCCTTGTATATTCCTTCGTGATATATATCTAAACTTTGCTCTTTCTCTTCCTCTGCTTTTCAGACGCCTATCAGTTTGAAAAGAAAAAGGTGGTATCGATGTTCATATTCTGGGCAGGCTTAAGCGAGAAGCGAGCAAACCCAGTTACATAATTCCCTCTGGGCACTTATCACTTGCAGCTTAAGCGTCATAGTGGGCAATAACATAATGCAAGTCAATCATGATCCCTGTGCATGTGAGTGAGATGAGATGGTATTTTGTTGCCGAGCTGCCATTGATGGTCCAAGGAAGCTTCTCTACGCTATGGTGGACACAGGTCTTCTAGTAGTTTGCATACAAAAAGGTGTACCTGGCATTTGTTTTTAGGGGGTGGTATGTGTGGCCAATTGTTCTTTTTGGCGTGTTGGGCTGTCTGTGATGATGTGATCTGGAGGGAGAGGCTGCTTTTGTAGCCTCCAAATTATTCCGCCGTCCACAAGTGACTGGTGTGCTTAATTATTTGTCCCTGCTGATAATGTTCTCTTGCCCACCATTTGGATCCATCTCCAGGTAAATCATATTCTGAAAACTCAACATGTTTATCAAAATACTGTCAGTTCCTTTCATTGGAAAACTGAAAATTTTGACATAAACACATTCTTTTCAAAGAAAATCAGGAGTCCATCATCAATTGTGAACTTTCATTTTGCATCTTTGGGTGTTCTTATACTCCCTTCGATCCATATTAATTGACGTTGCTTTAGTACAACTTTATTAGAATTTGGTTGCCAACTGCATCGGACTAGAGCTCTAGTTTTGTGCTGCATACATAACAGTAAAAGCAGGCTGCTGGAAACATCTTTCGAATGCAAATCCAGTGGTATATTTCTGGGGGAATATAACTTGTATTTTCTTACTCCATCGTCACCATGTGTCGCCGGAAATTTTCAGAGGCCAAGGTGGGTGCGTTGGACAGTGATCTTGGACAGAATTACCCAAAAAATAGGATAACGCCTTGTATACCAGTCCGAAGGTGGTATTCATGGCATAATGTGAGCCGTTGGATCTTAGAATCAAAGAAAGTCGAAGCTAAAAAGGTCATCAAGACGTGAAAAGCAAGGATTGAGGCACAAGTTATCCCTGCTCTAAAGGAATGAATGTCGGAGCCGTGATCTGAGATGCCGTCTCCTCTTCTTCTACCTTTAATCCAACTCCTCCTTGACTGAATCTAGAGAGAGACAGAAAGAAAGAGAAGCAGGTGAGCACAAGTAGAGCCTTGTAGACAGCATGTGAAGTAGTTCTACCTCCTTTCAACGATCTTCCCATCACTGTCCACCCAGCTGAGCTGTTTCAACCAATCTCTTGCAAGGACATATTTGTCTCAAAGTTGATTGGCCAACTGTTGCTGCAATCATCGTTTATGTATAGCGTAATCTTAGTTTTATCACGGTCGTGAACGCGTAATTTAGGAGGCCAATTCTTGCCCCTGGATTATATATCATATACTTGTTGAAGAGGATTGGACAGATGGGGATTACGACGCGTATAAAAATTAGCTAGAGAGCATAGAAGAGTATTATCAGTGATAGTGATACCACATGATTAAGTAGCAACAAGCACAAGTCAAGTCAAGAAAAGTAAGTATTGGCAAGTTCCAGGACACCAGATCAGGTCAAGACATAAAACTTCTACATTATGGTGGTAGCTTGTAGTAGTAGTTTGAGCTGAGGACATATATATAAACGCCTTTAAAATCAGAATGCAGATCATGAATGCCAGGTCAAGATCCAAGAAACAGTATCAGTGTTGCTTGTGTCGAGCTCCATGCCATTCATTATTTACAAGGAAAAGTCAGATCCTCGGTCATCTGACCCCAGACCCCATGATGCAATCCCTGGTGCATCATCCTTTAATTTACTCTCTTTTTTTATGGATGCATCATCCTTTACTGATCTATAAAAATATAGCCAAAAATTGCATGGTAGATAGGGATCAAATATGCAAAAAAGTAAAAGTTAGAGGAATAAATCAAAGGAGGGGGAAAAGAGAAAGGAAATGGCAAGCTGCTTTGGTTGAGCCGAAACAAATCTAGTGTCACGCAGACGCTTCTTGACATGGCAGCATCTCGGCTCATGAGAGAGGTCAACTGGGAGGTTGCTTCTCTTTCACCTTTAGCATGCAGCCCTATGAATGATTTGGTAGCACCTTCCCCAATAATTAGGCATGTGCATGGCATGTGACTGGCCTCACCTTGCACATAGATCCCCTAAATAAATGGATAATCACAATCTTTGGAGTTTTCTCATTGTTTTTTTCCATCAAAGTTTTCTAATTGCTTGTTGGCTGGCACATAGATATGTCTCACTTGAATAATGGAGACAGGATAGTGTTGTTTTCTTTCTTTTGACGTGTCATTAGCTATGGTGGTTCATCTCCCTGAGCGAGTGGAGGTGGTTCACACTGACAGTCGGGCACTTTCCAACAGTTTGGCAACAACCAAGAGCAAGGACCGGACCTCCAGGACAGGAAGTGAATAGTGATCTATTTTGGGCGAGGTCCTGCTTTTCTACTTTTGATCAACGCTTGCAGGTTGAGGTACCGACACAAATAGATTCAGTAAAAGGATGCTTGCAGGGAGAAACAAACCGCATATATGCATGGGCCCGTAGGCAGAGAAAGAAAAGAGATAACAAAAAGGAAAACAAAGCAGCAGAGGTTAATCCTACTCTCCGCTCTTTGCATCCTTGGATGCGCATAACCATACTTTTGTTGAAACTAAGATAATTACACGTGCGTTGCAACGGGGGCATACACTCCTCCCCTGCGCTGTGGGCCGCTCCGGCCGCGGCGGCCACCCACCAGCCTTCATGGCTCGTAGCCCTAGGTCTCGTGCTAGTAGGAGCTGCAGCTCTTCCTTCAACGGTGGCTCACCTGCGTCGGGCGGTCCGTTGCCTGTAGAGCCAAGTAGGGCGCCGCAACTTGGTGGGCGGTGCTCGGATCCAGATCAGCCGCCGCGAATCCTGCACCGCAGGGAGTCATCCAGGGCCGCGCCCTGCTCCGGACCGGGAGATCTGGCCGTGGCCTCTGCTTCCGAGTGACCGCGCTTTAAATCCATCGTTGTTGCGTCGTCAGGCCCGATCATTAACTCCCCCTCGGAGGAAGGGGATGAGGGATGGACAGAGGTCCAATCACGGAAAAACCGGCGCACAAGCATGGATCCGGCGGTCTCCAAACCGCCACCGCGGGGAAACGGCCGGCTCCATGCCCACCCCTCCAAGCTCCACCCAGGTCGTGGGGCCTTTTTAAGCAGATTCAAGGGCAAGTGCTTTCGCTGCCTCAGCAAGGAACACTGCCGCAAAGACTGCCGTGATCCACTCCGATGTATCATCTGTGAGCTCCAGGGCCATTTCGGTCGAGAGTGCCCGCAAAACCCTCGCAACGGCGGCCCGGGAAGGCCGGCGCTCGCCAGGATAGGACCGGTGCCCGCCCGGGTGCCGGTGAGGGAGCGACTCTGCTTCGACGACTAACCTGCAACTCTGCAACGCCCCCTTCCCCGGCGATGGAGTGCTCCCCCCACATCGACCCAGCCCGCCGCCCACGCTCAAGCAACAAGATGGTGGTCGCTTCGCCGCCGCTGGAGCATGCAGAGTACATCCTCCGGCAGCACGCTGTCACCCTTACGGCGGCGGACCGGACGCACGCCACAAGCCCGATGGCGGTCGGCAAGGCCATCGACGAGCAGCTTCGCACCCCACCGCATCAGCTCCGGGTCACGACGCACCACCCTGAGGCCTTCCTGGTGCACTTTGACATGCCAGCGCACCGGGACAACGCGGTGCGCCGCGGCGTCATCAAGGTGGACGGGGGCAAGTACTTCGTCCGCGCCTGGCACCCCGACGACCATGCTGCCATCCTCAAGCTGTCCCTCCATGTTCGCATTGTCGTTGAAAGCCTGCCAATGCAGTTCTGGAGTCTCGAGGGGGCGGACGAGGCGTTCGGCGATTTCAGTCGCATCGACCGCCTCGATAGCCGCACGTTCGAGCGAGGCCACACGAAGACTTTCGCATGCTAGCTGTGGTGCTGGGATGTAGCCCACATCCCCACCAAGCACGCCCTATGGGTGCTGAAGAGGGGAGCCGGCCGCGTCGACGAGATCCTCGGCTTCTCCCCGCCGGACCGCAACGTCCCTTCTCCGTCGGGCGTCCACCGCTACGACCTGCTCATCCACATGGATCGAGTTGAGGACTAGACTCCGCTCTCGCCGCGATCCTCACACTCCGGCCAGAGCGGACTCCCCTCCTCTGAAGAGAGCGACGACCGGCCCTTCCCGCGCACGGAGACTGGCAATTGGACCGAAGGCATTGAAGATGGGCAGGCAAGAGCGAGACGCAGCGTTCTTCGGGTGGCAACTTCAGGCTGCAGCAGCTTCCCCAACAACGCAGACAGACGTGATCAAGACGGAGATGATCAGGGCAACCGTGGTGGCCGCTCCTGGAAAGATACTCTTCTGGGACGCGGTCGTCAATCCAGGAGCAAGGCGCCACCAGCAGACACACCAAGGCACCGGAGCAGGACCCCAACATCGCGCCAGCATAGAACGGGAGGTAGATGACGCTCTGTGGAGCGCGACACGTCCCCGTGAGCACCAGCTTCAACCTTGCGCGCTACTCCACCGCTGCCCCTGGCGCCAAGGCTGGCTCCACTCCAGGACCCGATCGCGGCCTTCTTCTCCGACACGAGACGAGCCTTCCCGCCACCATTGCGCTCAGACGTCATGCAGATGGAGTTTGAGAATGCCATGGTTGAGGCTCTCAGGAGCCCCCTGGATTTCGACAACGACGACAAGCTGCCCGCAGTAGAGCCACCTGTCCAGAAGGGATCAAAGGCCGACGAGGCACTCCCTCTCAGCTTGCTCCCTGATGTGCTGCCCTGCATCGTCCAACCACCCCCCAGCCACGGTCGAGCTCCAAGTCGATGCTGTAACCCAGCAGGTCAACCACATGCACATCTTAGCTGACGCCCCCTCAAAGCTCTTCACCATCATGCCAAAACTGCTCCTAGCCACCCCAAAGCCACCACACACCTCTGCACCGGCCAAGACCAGAGCTACCTCAGCCCCCTCCAGACGCAGTGCAAGACAGGCGGCAACAAACAACTCTGTTCCAGTGTCGCAGCGGGCTGCCCTGCGCCTCGTGCAGGAGCTCGGGGAGCTGGGGCCAAAGGACAAGATGACTCCTAAAGCTGCAGAAGCGCTGATCAAGCATTTTGATGCACCACTGTCTGAGGCGGATATTGAAGCAATTGCACGACTGACCAGCCTCGACGTTGAAGCTCTGAAGATGGCGGCAGGCATGGCCGGCCCAGACGGCGTTGCCCAGGGGGCAGATTAGTCGTCAATGTATTGTTCGATTTGTAGTCTTCGTCGACGGCTGGCCTTAAGCCAGTTAGACTTAGGTTTCATTTCCATGTTTAGTGATAAGGTAGTGAGGATAGCTAGACAACGGTGGGGTTTTGGGCTTATTGGTGGCCACCGTTGCCCCCAGGAGAGATCGCAGGTGTATTGTTTCCCTCTTAATAGAAATGTTAGTCGACGGAGAATTGCTTGGTGTCTCCATGAGTAATCCCTTCTGCAGTGTTTTGTCGTGGAATGTTAGAGGTCTCAACGCTCCGGCTAAGCGTACGATGATCAGCGAGGTAGCCACTGCACACAAAGCAGCAATTCTCACGCTACAGGAAACAAAGATTGAACAATGGACTGCTGAGGTCACAAAGGAGATTGGAGGAGCAATGCTCCAGGGATGTGTAGTGCTCCAGGGATGTGTAGTGCTCCGGGCAATTGGATCGAGGGGAGGCGCTGCTATTTTTTGGAACAAGGACATAGTCTCGGTTTCATCACACGCCATTGGCAGATTCTTGATCACGGCCAAGGTTACAGAGCTGGGTAGAAACGAGCAGTTTTGGTTAACAACGGTGTACGGGCCAAATGATGACACTCTGAAGGAAGACTTCCTTCAGGAACTAGCTGCCTCTACTCCACCTCTAGGCGAGTCGTGGATGGTCAAAGGGGATTTCAACATGATATATGAAGCCAGGGACAAGAGTAACTTAAACCTGAGAAGGAGGATCATGGGCAGATTCAGAAAGGCTTTAGATTATGCAGGGCTCAAGGAGATCAAGTGTCATAACAGAAGGTTTACATGGAGCAATGAAAGAGAGAATCCGGTGTTCAGTAGCATTGGCAAATTCTTTTGCAATGTGGAGTGGGAAACATCACATGATGGTTTTATCTTAAACGTTGCAGCCACATCCTTCTCTGACCACTGCCCTCTGCTGCTCTCCCACACTGCAACCCCGCCAAGGCCAGCTAGATTTAGATTTGAAAACTTCTGGCTCCCAATTTCAACACTACAAAGAGACGGTGCAGCACGCCTGGAACAGGCCGGTCAATCATCACTGCCCGTTCATTAGGATGAAGATCAAGTTGCAGAGGATGGCTAAGGACTTGAAAATATGGAGCAAATCCTTGTTCGACAAGATTAAGCTGCAACTGCACATGGCACACGAGGTGATTCTGAGATTGGATATAGCTCAAGAGAAGAGATAGCTATCACCGGCTGAATTCTCCCTAAGAAAACAACTCAAGAATAGAGTGTTGGGGCTGGTTGCGATTGAAAGAGCAAGAAAGAGACAAGCTTCAAGAATAACCTGGCTACGGGCAGGAGACGCAAGCACAAAGTTTTTCCATGCAAAATACAATGCCAGGAAAAGGAGAAACTTCATCCACACAATCACATCATAGGATGGAAGGGTGCTGACGGAACATTCAGAAAAAGCAGAGGAAATCAGAAAACAGTTCAATGCTCATATAGGCTCAAGAGAGCAACGGCAACATACAATCAACTGGTCTAAACTGCAGATGCCAAGGATCGAGGCTGGAGGCCTTGACAATCCGTTCTTTGAAGATGAAGTTTGGAAAGCAGTTGTGGCCTCCCCGGCAGAGAAAGCACCGGGGCCTGGCGGTTTCACTGGAAAAAAATTTAGAGCAAGCTAGGACACTATCAAGGATGATGTGATGGCAGTTTTCAACAGGTTCTACCATCTAGCCGAAAAGAACTTTGAGGAGATAAACAAGGCGTTCATAACACTTATCCCCAAGAAAGAGGAGGCCTCTGAAGTCAGACACTTCAGACCAATCATCTTAATTAGCCCGGTTGCAAAGCTAATCGCAAAGGTCATGTCCATGAGATTGACTAAGGTTATCCCGGATATTATTTCGCTAGCGCAATCGGCCTTCTAGAAGGGAAAATGCATCCACGACAGCTACTTATATGTTCAGGGCAGTGTGAGATCTATGCATAGACGAAAGAAGCCGGCTCTGCTCTTCAAGCTGGATATCCAAAAGGCCTTTGACACCATTTCCTGGGACTATCTTCTGGAGGTTTTGCAGAGATTGGGATTTAGCGCCAGATGGAGAGATTGGATGGCAATTCTGCTGTCCATAGCGACATCTTCCTACCTGCTTAACGGCGATGTTGGCCTTCCGATCATGCACAAAAAAGGGCTAAGACAGGGCGACCCCCTCTCACCTTTGCTTTTCATCATCGCAATCGATCCTCTACATCTTCTTCTCGCTACTGCAACAGAACATGGCATTTTAGCACCTCTGCCGGGGAGGGACGGGCATGAGGGTAAGCCTCTACGCTGACGACGCAGTGATCTTTGCAAACCCGGTCAAAGAGGAAGTGCAAGCGCTGCTTCAGATTCTGCACTCTTTCGGCGACGCAACATGACTTAGATTAAACCAGGAGAAATCTTCAGTAGCCCCTATTAGGTGCGAAGGCATAAACCTCTCGGAGGTGCTCCATGACTTTAGAGGAAAAGTTGTAGGTTTCCCGATGACTTACCTAGGCCTCCCCATCTCCACGCATAGGATTAGATTAGTGCATCTTCAGTTCATCTTAGATAGAATTAGAGCCAGGCTCGCTGGTTGGAAAGGCAAGCTCATGAACATTGCTGGAAGACGAGTGCTCGTTCGCAGCTTGCTCTCCGCAATGCCAACTTTTGCCCTAACAGCGCTCCGACCACCAAAGAAGTTGTTAAAGGAGATAGGCAAGACTAGAAGAATATTTTTATGGGCACAAGAGAGCGAGGCAACGGGTGCAGCGTGCAAGGTTAACTGGAAGAAGGTGTGTACTCCAACGGAAAAGGGAGGAGCTGGAATTCAAGACCTGCATAGCACGAGTAGAGCCCTTCATTTACGCTGGCTATGGATGGCATGGATGCAGCCAAATAGCCCTTGGAGTAGCTTCCCAACTCCATGCGACCAAGGAGACAAGGACCTCTTTGCCACGACAACAAATGTCACCATTGGAGATGGAAGAAGAGCGAAGTTCTGGACTTGCCGCTGGCTGGGGGACGAACCACTGTGCATCTCCTTCCCCACACTGTACAAGCAATCAAAGAGGAAATCAAGAACATTTGCCGAGGCCCTACTTGATCAGCAATGGATAAAAGACCTACAAAACGGGGACTGGGAACCCACGGTTACCGACTTCATCCGGATGGCACAAAAGATTAGAGCTCACGGACAAATACAGCAGGGACAAACTGAAGACACGATTATATGGACTGCAAACAGCAAGGGGGTGTATACAACAAAATCAACGTATATGCCGCAATTCAAAAACCTGCCTACTACGGATATGCAAAACTTGATCTGGAAGGTTTGGGCCCCGGGAAAAATCAAATTCTTTGCATGGCTGCTTCACCTCGACAGGTTATGGTGCAACGATCGCTTATAGAGGAAACAATGGCCAAACGCTTACTTCTGTCAGTTGTGTTTGCGAAACCTGGAGTCTCCACTCACCTGTTTTGGAACTGCCCGGTGTCGCACTCGGTTTGGGCGAGGGTGGCCGAATGGAGGCGCTGTAGCTCACTTCGTCCGATAGAGGGGGAGCAAGATAGCACTAGAGGAGCAGTCACCTCTATTGTCTCCAAGGCAGACAAGGAGGACAAAAAAGGTGTCAACACGATGTTAATGGCAGTATCCTGGGAGCTGTGGAATGAGAGAAACAACTGCACATTTAGGGGAAAGACCGCCTGCCTAATGACATCCCGGCGGCCATACGACGCACAATGGAGCAATGGCGAATCGCGGGAGCAAAAGATATTGAGACCCATTTCGGGGATATAGTCAGGAGATAGCGGATTAGATGTTTTTCAGGGGAGGGGGGGGGGGAGGGATTTCACTCCTCGCTGCCCTACTCCTTGTTATCTCTATTAATTGTAGCCATGATCACTTGATCAAATTTTGTACCACCTCTTGCTTATGCTCAATATTATGAAGCCAGCACATGCTCGATCTTTCAAAAATATATATCTTATAGTAGGTTGACACGTGGTTTACTTGTTCATATTAATTTGATTACATAAACAAAATAGGATTTTATTCGGTAAACACTTATTGGCTTATGAGTAAATAAGAGTTGAGACAGTTGAGGCAGTTTTCAAGGTAACCCGGTGAAAAAGAACAGAGATGAGAAAGAAAAATTAAAACAATGAGAGTGAGAGAGAGGGAGGGAGAGGGAGAGGGAGAGGGAGAGGTGGAGGGAGAGGGAGAGAGAGAGAGAGAGTACAAGGTTGCACGAAGTAAGAGAGGATATGAAGGATCAAAGATGCTCGTGAAATTCACTAGAGGGGGTGGGGGTGAATAGGCGACTACAAAATTAATCTTTTTCTTAGTTGCCTTTAGAGGCTAGTGTGGAAATGTAAGTTCACTAGATTTGCAATTAGATGATACACTCAATACGATGTGTTACAACAACTTCGCAAGCTACAAAGGGAACAAACAAGCAAGTAAAAAATAACAAGTAAAGCTAGGGGTTAAGAGACAGCCAAAAGTGATGTAGACGAAGATCTAATTTGAAGTCCACATACTTGAGGGTGTGCCAATCTCCATTGGAGAGGTGAGGAACAACGAATGCCTCACCTTATGTCTCCGAGAATCTTGAAAAACTCCCTCTCACTAGGGGTAGATCTCAGGGAGAGCTCTAAACCCTCACAAATGAGCCCGGTGCACAACCACATGAATGGAAGCTCCTAGGAAACACCAACAATCTAGGGTTCCACACAAACCCAAGAGTAACAAGATTAGCTAGGATCTTGTGGGGAATGACAAACTCGAGTTTTTCTTTAGTGGATTTGTAGATCAAGCGTCCCTCTTGCTATCTCTCTCTTAAATATGGGATGGATTGGGTGGATAGAGAGGGAGGAGTCAAGCTCTGAAGTTTTTGGATCAATGGTGAGAATGTGTTGGATTCATCCCCTTCTCAAGGAAGAAGAAAGAAGCTTATATAAGTTAACCCACAAATCTTCCCCCTGGCGCCAGTCTACAAAAGTCAAACTATTTGACCGAAGTCGAACATTTCGACCAGGTGTCCACCTATTTTTCTATTATTGTTTATCTCTTAAAACTGTGTGATTTCGGTTCGGGGAATTGGAACTTCTAGCTATGATGAGAAATTTTGAGATCACCTTTCAATTAGGAATTCTTTCCGCGAGTTCGATAGCTCAGGGTCACCTCTGGGGGATAAGCATGCTATCTACATCTGAAGCCGGATCAAAAGTAATCAATACACAACTTTTTCACAAAACAACTAGTTTTGGCCTAACATATATGTAGCATTCTTATTCTTGGAGGTGGTGCCTCTTTGGCTATCTAAGCTCCCCAAGCTAGTCCCCACTCCCCTAAGCTTCCATTTGAGCAAATCTTTAAATCTAAGGTGTGGATTTGAGAGGGAAAAGAGAGGAAAATATTCCCCATTTGAGATCCAAGCTTTCCCCAAATTTGACATAAGCATTTGAGCAACTTTCCAAGCCTCCCTTGATCTTGTCGCTCTTGGAAGTTGGAGACTCCTAAGAGGTCAACGTCACTGTGAGCTTTCCATTTGTGTGCCCCGGAGGTTGTGAAGGTTGGAAGCCACCTTTAAGGCTATTGGGCTTGGGCATTTGTTGGCTGAGGCTCAAGGAGAAGAAGGATACATTTTGTGTTGTGAGGTGCTTTAGTTGACATCCTCCTCTCCAAGGAGACTGACATCCCTCCAAGGATGCGAATTTCGGGATAGATCATTGTCTCTCTTCCCCATTGGTTATTCCTTTCCACCTCATAGTATTTCTTATATTGGAGTAATTAGGTTGGCTTACTTCTCAACGATGTTAGCTAGTTACCTCCTACATATAGAGTGATCAACATAGTTGCACCTCTAGAAAACTAGTGATTACACAATATCTGAAATCAACTAATAAAAGTAAATATTTGTAGTCACCCATTCACTCCTCTACTTGGCTTCTTTCATCCTTCACTTCCCTCCCTCTCCCGAAGGTCTTTGGCATCTATGAAAACGAGGCGAGGAAGTTAGGAACTGATACGTCTCCAACGTATCTATAATTTTTGATTGTTTCATGTTGTTATATTACCATGTTTGGATGTTTTACAATCATTTTATAGCAATTTTATGTCATTTTTGGGACTAACCTATTGACATAGTGCCCAGTGCCAGTTGTTGTTTTTGCTTGTTTTTTACTTCGCAGAATATCTCTATCAAACGGAGTCCAAATGTAGTGAAACTTTTGGGAGATTTTTTGGACCAGAAGACATCTTGGGAGCCAAGGAAGCACCTAGGGGGAGGCCCGTGGGGCCCACAAGACACTGATGACCCACAAGTATAGGGGATCAATTGTAGTCCTTTCGATAAGTAAGAGTGTCGAACCCAACGAGGAGCAGAAGGAAATGACAAGTGGTTTTCAGCAAGGTATTCTCTGCAAGCACTGAAATTATAAGTAACGAGTAGTTTGATAGCAAGATAATTCGTAACGAGCAAGTAACGATAGTAGTAACAAAAGTGCAGCAAGGTAGCCCAATCCTTTTACCATTGGTGCCTCTCCGATGATGCGTGAGTAGTTCACCATGGACCTACGGGTCCGTAGGCAGTAGCTAGATGGCTTCTTCTCTTTTTTTGATTCTCAATACAATGGTCTCTTGGATATCTATTTGATGGACTTTTTGCGGTTTGTTTGTTGGGATCCGATGAACTTTGAGTTTATGATCAGATCTATATCCATGAATATTATTTGAGTTTCTTTGATCTCTTATATGCATGATTATTTATAGCCTCGTACTTCTTCTTCGAATCTTTGGTTTAGTTATGTCAACTAGATCGATTTTTCTTGCGATGGGAAGAGGTGCTTTGTGATGGGTTCGATCTTACGGTGTCCTCACCCAGGATAGAAGGGGTAGCAAGACACATATGTATCGTTGCTATTAAGGATAACAAGATGGGGTCTATTCCTACATGAATAGATCTTGTCTACATAATGTCATCGTTCTTATTGCATTACTCCGTTTCTCCATGAACTTAATACACTAGATGCATGCTGGATAGCGGTCGATGTGTGGAGTAATAATAGTAGATGCAGAATCGTTTCGGTCTACTAATCTTGGACGTGATGCCTATATATTGATCATTGCCTTGGATATTGTCATAATTATTCGATCTTATATCAATTTCCCAACAATAATTTGTTTACCCACCGTATGCTATTTTCTCGAGAGAAGCCACTAGTAAAATCTACGACCCCCGGATCTATCTTTTATCATATTTGCTTTCCGATCTATCTTTTCTCATATTTATTTTCATATATATTATTCCAAAAACCCAAAAATACCTTGTTGCACCTTTTCTTTATTTATTTTATTTCATGTTTTCTTCAGATCTATTTTCCCAAAATCATACAAATTAGGGCTTATTCCATCTGTGCCCCCAATTCCTTAGTTGTGCTCAGTTTTCCCCACACTTCAAACTTTTGCTCACTTTTCCCCATTCCCTTAGCTAAAACTCTCACAAATGTTCATAACAGACGTTTGCCGTCTTGGCCGTTAACTGACTTGTGGGGCCACGTTGGACTCTGTTTTTTTAGGGGCTCGTTGGACTCTGTTGACTGTGGCTGTGGCTTCGCTTGTTGGGCCGTGTTTGTGTTCATAGGACGGGCCCGTTAGTTTGTTGGTAATAAATTAAAAAAGCCTGCTATCGATGGATGCAGCCTGCTATGCATGCCCGACTTTGGCATCGATGTAGCCTACTATGCATGCGAACACCGCCACGCACGCATCTAGTGACCTAGACCTAATCGCATGCATGCACGCCGACACGCATGCAGGCATACATCGTTTCAAGCGTCGCAGGCATACGTGCCGGTGGCAGAAGGGGCAGGCTGCACGCATGGTCGCGTCCATATGTCGAGGCATTGGTTCACGCCGCAGGCTGCACGCACGCTCGTGAATGGGAGGCACGCAGCCGCCAACGCAGAGCACGCAGAAGGGGGAGGCAGGCAGCCGCCAACGCAGAGCACGCAAAGCACGCTCGCATCGATTCTCGTTTACACATTGATGATCGCATCGGTTCACGCACGCACTGAGTCACGATCTACGCCGGCCGTTTGCGCGTGTACCCACTTCGTCTCCCCCGGCTATTTAAACTGCCCTCCATTGCCTCTTCTTGTATAGATCCATCTGCGCCTCCAACTTCTTCTCTTCTTTCCCCAAAAGCCAAAGCCGTTCCACTCAGCGAAGCAAGCAAGATGCAGTACAACGGGCCGACGTTCCAAGCGCCGCCCACCGTGCCGGAACGGCGGTACCCCGCCCACGTCATCGTCGAGGAATCCCTCCGCGTGTGGGCGTTCTCCCGCTGGAGGGGAAGCACTGAGCTTGCACGGGGGTTCCTCCATGCGGGCTTCCACCACCTCCCGGCGGGCTCGCCGCCCATGTTCAACCTCGTGGAGCAGCGTCCCCATGCCAACGCTCCAGTGGTAGGGCTCGTCGTCCACTTCACCAACAGGTTCGATGCCTACTACCTGCTCGGCAAGGTGTATTGGTGTGGGTGCGAGTTCATCGCATTCACGACCTATAACATCTTCACCGACTTCGAGAGCGTCTTCCCCGCTCGCAACCGCATGCACAGCCTCCCGTACTACCTCGGCGACAACAGCCGTGAGGAGGAGGAGTACTGAAGCCGGCGGCGAAGAAGACGGTGAAGCCGACGGTTAAGGTGAAGACATGGCGGTGTTGCCCTAGCTACCCTATCTATCTATCTAGTATGTAGTGTTAGTTTGGTGTGTGTGTTGCCCGAGCTATCTATGTAAGGTTAACTATTACCTATGGTGTCTATGTAAGAACTAATGTTGCCCTAGCAACCGTACCCTATCTAAGTTAAGTTATGTGTGTTATATTAATGCTTTGTTATGTTTGTATTTTGTTTGTCCCAAGTTTAGACACGGCTAATTGGTGTGGGAAAAATTAACCAAACAAACTAAAAATGATGTGTTTATAGATGCCTTCTAAAAATAAGAAATATTGTACATTTGTACACGGCTTTGGTTTGAGAGCTCTGTATTTTTTAGGTATTCAAAGAATACTTTGGTTTTCAAAAATATTGAAGTATCAAATACTTTGAGATATTTGGCTTTAGTCAAAAGTGTAGTTTTAACTACACTATGTTTGAAGTATATAAAAAAAGAGGTTTAGACCTCTTTTTCTAATCATGAAGTATTGGTTCGCTATGCATAATAATACTGCGGTTTGCAAATACTTTGATTCTAAAAAATGAAGAGACCCATAAAGGAAAGCCAAAAAAATTCTTCCCCATGGCCTATGTAAATAATTTTCTTCTAAAACCCACCTCCCTACTTTGGGTCAAGCCAAGCAACAATTTCCAGCAAGTTTCAACTGTCCCTAAATTTTATTTCTATTTATTTTATCTCAAAATCGTTTTTGTTATTTATTTTGGACCTTAGAGTTTCCAAAGGAACTGCCAGATTTCCTTTGAGTTTTGACTCCAAGTAAATTGCTCTGACTAGTCCTTAGCACCCTCAACCAAGATCCATCAAGATCCACTGGTCCATAATTCAAATTTTTCAAAATGTGCTTGCTGCAAGTTTGGACCAGATTTGCCTTTTTTTGGTGAAATTCATTTGTTTTCTTTTCCTAAAAATCTAAGAAAAATCAGGCAGCCTTTGGATGCATCAAAAGACCACCTCACCAAAGATCAGCTCCAGAAAAATTTTCCACATGCCAAAATCATTTCATCAAACAGTTGGTGTGCACTGTTTCTGTTAGTTTCAGAGTTCAGTGTTCAGTTGCAGTCGGCAGTGTCGTTTTCTTCAGAGCACGGCGTCGATCTCGCCAGTAACTGCAGTGGCGCCTTGCTCCCTGTTCCCCCTCCTTGTCCAGTGCGCCGTATGATCCAATACTCGAGGTTATTAGCTAACAAAATAATCCTATCACTGAACTGGTAGTTGTTTTCTGCCGAAGCTGAAAGTGTCGAAACTTCACAGTAGACTGCATACATTCAGTGATCGACAGTTGCACAAACATCTCTAACGAGAGATGGCAATCAAGTAAAAAATTCCTAGAGCAAGTATTCCTAAAGCTATCAGATTGGATTGCTTCTTCAACTCAATCAGATGCTTCAAGTTCTTGTTCATCTTCTTTAATTCCGTCTTCAGTTCAACATCTACCACCGTCGGGTATTCTGGACGCGCTGCTGCTGCCAGAGCGGCACTGTCATGGGGCAGATTGGACTCGCTGATTGCATTCCCCCTCGAATCCAGCAAGCCCGACCCTTGAAGCCTCTGGATGTAATCATCCATCCACTCGAAATGGTGGCATTTCTTCACAATATGAAAACGAAATCATGTAACCTAAATCCAAATCTGACAGATTTTTTGAGAAATTAGAGGTAAAGGATGCAAGGAAAACTCAGATCTAACCTGCCCCTCCGGCTTGCTCTCGCATTTGACGAACTCGCGCCCAAAGTTCCCATTCTTCTCCTCATTCGCAGTCAACCGCTTTAGTGGCGTAGTCCGTGGGCAGTCAGTGCATCGAGTCATCGGCACGGGACCATACACCGGCCACGTGGAACGGGGGGCGAGGAGGTCGACATATCGCCCGAGAGGAAGAAATAGAGGAATTGCTCGAGAGGAAGAAGAACGAGAAGATGAGGAAAGAAACAGAGGAATTGCTCGATCTGCTCGATGCCTTTGTTTGTCAGATAGAGAAGAGGAGAAGGGGAAGCTATATTGACGATTTGCCACATTGTATTTTGTAGTTTCAATATTTGAACCAACTCGTAACACTGACATGTGGTGGTCATGTGCGAAAAATACAATTTCATATGTAAAGTGGGGCAGATCGTAAAAAACCCGAGAAGGACAGTGCAGTAGCCAATCAGGATGCATCACGCGGATCGCACATGCCTGCCCCACATCCGACGGGTGGTGTTTGGCGTTGGTAGGATCCGACAGCGCACGTTCGACGCTAGGGTTTGGAGCATTTCTGTGGGGTTATGAGCGAGTCAACGGGGTTATTAGGGTTTGACCAGATTTCAAATGGCCATAACTAAATTAGAAAAAATCACAAAAATATAAAACAAACGTAGTTCGTCCGTTTATGAGACCTAGTTACCATAAAAAAATATAAACTCGGTATAGGGGCGTTTTTTTGAAAAATAATTTTTTGAAGTGATTTGTCGAAATCAAGTTCAAATGTTTTTAAAAAATTCAAAACAAATCAAAATGTTGTAATTCTTGCACACATAGCCGTCATATGTGACAAGGTTATGAGAAAAAATATAAACTTGGTGTAGGTCATTTTCATGAAAAAAGTCTTCACAGTAATGAGCTATCACCTATGAACATTTTCAGAGTTCGTAGAATAGGGAGAGAGGGTTTAGGGTTTGAAAAAAAATCAAAATAATTAAAAAAAATCAGAAAAATCTCCATAGCTTCATTTTGGAGTGAGTAAGAAGGATCTGAACTTACTTTTTCATTTTCATATCTAAAACGTGTTATTTGACGGTTTTGAATTAAAAGCATATTCTTTTCAAAAAAATGTAGTAATATGAATATTAATCAATAAAAAGTGAGACTTCGTTTTTACCCTATATATATGGAACAAGTGTTAATAAAAAATATATGCCTCATTTAGGCAAGGTCAAAAAAACTTGATTTCAAATAGGGCTGTTTACCCTAGTTTTCGAGCTCGTTTCTAGCACATTTCTCATTCGGACTGTTCAACTACGAATATTGGACTTCAAATGCTCGATCAAATACACCGCATAGAGCAATGAACCTCCAATGTTCAACTTCAACTTTGACTCGAATCCAAATTTTGGCCCAAATTCAAATATTGATTTAAATTCAAATTTTGATGGAAATTTGAATTCTGACTCAAATAAGAAACCAAAGTAGAAGCAACATTATTACAACTGATAAGTTTTCACAGTAGCTCAAATCTACCAAGTTTTAGATGCCAACATCTTAATACAAATCTACCAAGTTTTAAGCGATCCACTCGCCCTCAAATTGACAACACAAACATTTCCCAACAACTTAATTCAAATTTTTGACTTGCTCCTTGTGTTTGCAGCTGGCTTCACCGTCTTGCTCCTGGTTTCCCTAGGTGAGATGCTCTTTTCTATCAGACTCTTGTTCCTTTTGATCTTGGTCTTTACTTGGGGTTTTCCTCGTGGAGGTGCTGATGGAGTAGTTGCACTCGCCGAGCACTTGACGACCATTTGACGGTCATCTATGGGTTCAGTAATCTTTAAAGGCACAATTGAAAAAATTACGCCCTCCTCTTCCTCTCTTATAGATTCAAAACCATCAAAGGCCATGGTTTCAAAATCTTCTGCTTCTTCATCTCTTGGCCTTTTCTCCCTAGAGCTGGTAAATAAAATTATAAGCCATAGGCAAAAAAGAGAACAAATGCAAACAAAAGGGTAGCTGCATTCTACAAAGGGTGCAAACACATACCAAGATGCTTCATTTGCTGCTGCTGTTGCATTCTCCACTGCTTCATTTGCTGCTGCATTCTCCACTGCATCTTCAATCTCCATTACTGTTGCATTCTCCTCAGCATTGGCTGCTGTCCATCTTTCCTCCTCTCCAAATGATGCATCCACTGCATTGGTACAAAGCCTAGCAATATGCCCCAGAACTCCACATTTTTTGCAAGCACGCTTCTTTGGTAGACGACCCTCCTCACCTGCTCTAATCCTCTGGTTCCTTGGTCTTCCTGGTGGTCTAGTAATGACAGGAGCGTAGAGTTTGAACCCTGGATCTACTATGTTCCATTGATCTTTCCCCAATAGTGCAGGCACATTGTCAGCATAAGCAGCCATAAATTTGGCAACAGAGAAATACTCAGAGCAATATTGATCAACTTCACCATCTGCACCCCCGATAATGGTCATCAGATGTAGGGCATGTATGCATGGCTTCCCACGGATCTGCCATTGCCTACAAGTACATTCTCTAGTACTTAGGTTCACAGGATACCTCCATACCCTATTTTTAGTGTCAGTATAGGTAACCTCTCCCTCATATATACCAGATCGAATACATTTCATCTTCAGTCCTCTTGCCTTCAAGTGCAATGCCTTAATCAGTGATGGGAGCATTTGATGACCAACATATTGTGTTTCTGCAATTCTTTTGCGAAGAGCCATCTTTATCATGATCATTTGCCTCATCTTGTCAAATGCTTGCCACAACAAGAGCCCTTTCACTGACTTGAACTTTGAATTGAAGCATTCTGCAAGGTTACTGGTCACATAATCTACTTTGCAAATTTCGTTGAATTTGCTTCTTGACCACACCTTGCCATGATGTGCATCCATGTACTCCTTCACAAGAGGATTTTGAGCATACAACACTCTCAAATGGTGTTCATGCTTCCTTTTGCTGCATGTGTATGATGCTGGCCATAAGTTCTCATCATAAACTTTACCTTTGAACTTCTTTTTGAAATTATGCGCTAGGTGTCGCATACATTCCCTATGCTCCACTCCAGGGAATACAATTTCCACTGCACTCTCTAAACCCTTGCAAGCATCTGTGTGTATAGCTAAACCTGGGGGCGTGCCTATAATGTTGCGCAACTGCTGCAGAAACCAGACCCAACTTTCCTTAGACTCTGCCTCCACCACACCAAATGCAACTGGGAATAGCCAGTTGTGTCCATCAACTGCAGAAGCTGCTACTAGCTGTCCTCTCCATCTTCCGGTCAAATGTGTAGCATCTACAGCCAAATAGGGCCTGCAACCATCTAGAAACCCCTGCCAGCAAGCCTTGAAACAAACAAAAGCCCTTCTGAAGCACTCCTTCTGAAATGACTTCCCTTTTATTTTGAATGGAACTGTATGCTTGTCAATCTCTATAACACTCCCTGGACTTGCCATCTCCACTTCAGCTTTGAAAGTGTAAAGCAGCTGAAAACTGTCATTCCATTGACCATTAATTCTGTCAAGAGCCTTTTCCCTAGCATTGAAAATTCTCATGTAAGGAATTTCTATCTTGTACTTCTCAAAAAGCTTCCCATGGAGTGCTGTTGGACCAAGTCCAGGTTCTTCTCTCAGCCAATCCAATATAGCATCTGCCACCCACCTAGTTTTTGCTAGCTTGGTTTTGGCCTTCCCCCCTCCCCTCCAGGTGGACAGGAGTGCTTGTGTGGGTTTTTCTTTATCTGAAACAAAACAAAAGGGTAAAGAACAATTAAGAAACCTTACTCAACGATCTGAAACTAAATTACTAACTGAACTTGGATTACCTGAATATATTTGCTCTTTCTCATACGAGATGCATGCAACTTCCACCTACACCTAGGATATGGACAAAAAACTGTGAACCTTGCTGGCTCACTCCTATTAATCTTATAGGTGTTTTCAGATATAATGCACCATGTTGTCACTGCATTCCGACAGTCCACCATTGATTGGAAAATGGTACCTACACTAAGCTCAGGTTTTTCCCTGTTCCACTCAATTGTTGGCATGTCATCACCATCGTATTCATCCTCGATTAAGCTGTCTGTGTTCTCCACCTTCTCTTCATCGTCAGTGTCATCAAACCTAGCTTGGCTGATGGGCTCCTCCATATATTCGTCATCCACTGCTTGCTGACTGGCTACATCGACCAGTTCAGGAAACATCATCTCATCTTCATCATCATTTGTAGGCACTGCCTCGTCAGGTTCTGCATCTTCTTCTACACCAACTGCAGAAGGTACACGAGAAGCAGCAGCTGAATCGGAACCAGAATTGGCAGCAGGCATGTTGTGGCTCCATGAACCACTTGCTTTACTTGGTGTCGACCTACAAGGAGTGCCGGGGTGCTGGCTATTAGCACAGACATATGATGTATGAACTCCCTTCCCCTTCGCCCGTTCTGCGCGTGGCTGAAGCACATCGATTTGGAGTTTACCGAATCGGCATCCAGCAATCCCAGCAAAAAGCAACGGCATATGATCGTCGCAAGTTAGTGGGAGAAATCTTTGCTCGTCACTGCTGAAGTAATTCAGTTCAACAGCATCGGCATCACTCCAGGGATAGGTGTTTCGGAGCTCAGCTTGCAAATCTTTGAAAGATATGCTGGTTTCTACCACTTTGGGATAGAAAAATGATGAAATCAAATGCGGTTTAGTACCACGCAGCACACTAGTTTCCATTCTAATCGCCAGCCGGAAAGCCAGCGCGGGATCAATCCTACAATACGACTTCAGTTAGCTGGGTAAAATCGAGCACAAATTTGAACGATTCAAGCAAACAGAAGTCAAATACGGCCTACAATACGACTTAGAACGTCAATTTGAGAGGACAGAATGCTTACCCAGGTTTAATCCATGAATTATCTCCCGCGGATTCGACCCAATCCTCTCCACGATCGACTGCATTCCGGGCGTCCTCACTCAACATCGCTATGTAATCCCAGATGGGGGTGGGGGGGGGGGGGTGGGCTATATCTGGCGAAGACCCGGCGTCACCGACGAACGGACGAGGGCATAGGGTGGAGGAAACAACTGCGGTGGACGCGGCAAGACGCCGGGGGAGGGGGCGGGGCGGCGCTGTGCAGTGCGGCCTGTCTAGATCTGTTTCATATTCAGACAAGCTGCCCAATACGTGTCTCCTTGCGGTCCCACCCGTCAGCAAGCAACAGTCAGACGAAGACTCGGCCCCACTCGTCAGCAATTAACGGTCAATGGACGGTCAAGACGGCAAACGCCCGCTATGAGCATTTGTGAGAGTTTCAGCTAAGGAAGAGGGGAAAAGTGAGCAAATGTTTGGAGCGTGGGGAAAAGTGAGCACAACTAAGGAACCAGGGGCACTAATTTAAATATCCCTACAAATTAATCTATCTTTTTATCAAGGAGGGATTGACAACCCCTCTTACGCGTTGGGTTGCGAGGATTTGTTCTTTGTGTGCAGATACTGATTACATAGTGTTGCTTGGTTCTCCTAATGGATTGATACCTTAGTTTCGTAACTGAGGAAAATACCTACCATAGTTGTGCCGCATCATCCTTCCTCTTTCGTGAAATATCGACACAGTTTCAAGCCGCATCAGGAACCATGACCCTTTTACATTTATAATAGTTTAGATCATCCTATATTTGGTGTCACCGGGCCTGAATAATGCCCACCCAAATATAATGTATGCTTTTCCGTGTGTGCCTTTCCCCTAGCTTCTCCTTCTTAGGGCCTTCCTCAAAACTGGGCCCTTGCTCATGAACCACCTCACTTCATCTCCATGGTGACCATATCTTCCAAATGTTTTTTTATGTGCTAATGTTTTTCATGTTCCTTGGATTTGGTGCATGGCCTCTCTCATATCCTTTAGTTTGAGATATTTTATTTTTCTTTCATAATGGTCTCACTGCTGCAAAAACATGCCAACAGTGGCGGGTGCAAAAGGAACACCAATGGCGAGCGGGTTTGTGGAGGGCGTCTACCAGTGCTAACATGCCACTAGTGGCGGACATAGCACCTAAGTGTAATTTTGGTAATTAATGACAATTCCTATGGACTAATTCTTTCATTGATATATATTAGAAGGAATATTCCATAGGTGATGCCTTAAGGACATTGGATGGATTCAAGGATGAATGCCATAAAGATTATTCAAATTTGGACATTTCATGGTTAATTTTGGGACTATTTTAGGTTTATGAATATTAATGGCATTTAATACATTTCTAGTTATTTAATGGACATAAATCAAATTTAAACTACATGTACATTACAAAATGTCTAAATAATGACGAAGACATAGCATTTGAGTTCTTGAGTATGTATTTAGGCCATATATGCAAATAATAATTACATGTTCATTAATTGGGTATGTGCCGAGCCTCGCGGCTGTCTTCAGTTTGTAAACAAACATACATCATATCACTTTCAAATATTCTTAAAATTTTAACTACATACTCTACATGTCATGTAATGACACCATGCAAAGTTTCAAAGGTGCCAGACAACATGTTTTTTAATTCAAGAAACAATTTTGCATATTTAAAAGTAGCCAACTTGTGTTTAATTAGACCTAAATATCCTATTTATGATCTTTCTTCTACTCTTTCAAAATTAATTTTAAATTATAGTTGCAGATCAAAATTGAAATATATCCAACTAAATAAAAAAAATAAAAAATATATATAAAATATCGAAACCTACAAAATTCGAACCATTTTCCATACAATACCATGGTCACACAAAAAATAACACACTAAAATATCTAAGAAATACATGAAATTAAACAAAATAGCTACATGTTTGAGGGGCAAAGGTAGGTGCCCGCCACTAGTATACCTACCATGGCTAACGCGGGCCAAATCTATGGCCAAATTACGAGTGGTGGGATAATACCAGTGCTTGCCGCTGCTGATCTAACTACTAGTGGTGGTAAGTTTCTGATAACTCACGATGAAAGCCAACTATTATGAAATTGTCACGGAAGATGTCTTTAATATGAAAACTTAGTCGTGAGGGTAACGCATCTATGTGGTAGCTTGGCGTCTATGACGGTTCTGCCAGCGAATTTGAGGCGGGGCGCTCGACGAGATGGAGCGAGGCAAGACAGTTGTGGCCGGCCCAAGGGAGAGACGACGAAGGAGGCTGGAGACAACGCAAGATGGAGGCGGCTCCAGGCAAGGCCGCAGCAGTGGCTTGGTGCGCCGGTAGAGGGCATGACAGCGGACCGGTGCACCGGCCATGGTTGAATCGCAGCAGCGGAAGCGTGGCGGGTCAACCCAGGCAGGTTTGACTCCTCTGGTCGTTACGGTCGAGGATCATCCACGTCCAAATATATTCTTGTTGACGTACGGTGCTTCGTGCTATTGTTGGTTCAATGGGACATAATAGTAGCAGTATGATCCTGATGTCACTTTGGGATTTAGTTCTATCATAAGCAATAAGCTACTGATCTTCGACTGCGGCGGAACCACTTCTGTTGATCTCGGTGACTTACGTTGGTGACTCGTGGTTACGAACAGATCATAACCCTAATTCTTCTCTAACTCACATCTTACGGATTGTAAAATCTGGACCAGTGACGCTGATGCAGATCCTTTCCGAGCCGAGTCTTTCTTCATCTGAAAAATTGCAAACTTTTCAATTCCTAAAAGAGATCCTTTTAAGAACTCAACACCACTGTGTGCAGTGTGACACCCTCGATTTGACCGTACACTATTCATACACGCAAATGTGTACGATCAAGATTAAAGACTCATGAGAAGATATCACAACACAACTCTAGACACAAATTAAAATAATATAAGCTTTACTGTAAAATCTCAAATTTTTAATTTGGAATGTTATACAGTAGATCATCATGCATATCATATTTTCTTGCATTTTGGTCGATCCTAGAAATTTCACGCAACTCAAGGACCCTCGGAGAGAGTTGGAGATTTCGTTATTTTCATATTTGAGTTTTCTCAAACTTTGAAAAGAGGATCACTTGATTTTATTTATTTCATCTTCAATTATTTTCCCAATATCAAAAATATGAGAAAGGGGAATAATATGACTTTCCCAAATTTAGGAAAAATGAAGATGTAATAAATAAATCAAATCTTGGATTTGTCGGAGTTTATTGGCATTTTATTTGGATTAGGGAAAAATGCGTGTTTTCAAAAATTGCACCTAGGCCCCGAGAAAAGTTCATTTTGTTCGACTCATTTTTAGGAGTCGGGGAAAATTTACTTTGGGAGTTTTGGAGTTCGTTTAGATTTTCTTTCTTTGTTTTTCTGCGCGCGTATCCTTTAAAAAAAAATTTCACGTCGCGCCTGCCTGGGCCAAGGCCCAGCCGGCCAGGCCAGGCCGGCCTCCTCGCACGCGCCTGCCCGCGCGTAGCCGCGCCGCCGCCCGAAGCCGAGTCCGGCTAGGACTCTAGCGCCGCCTTTCCTTGCCCCCTCCCCCAGGCAATCCCCTCCCCCCTTTAAATACCCAAGACCCCCCCTCTCCTCCCCACCCCGCGCCGCAGCAGCAGCAGCAGCCGCCGCCGCCTAGCGCCGCCGCCGCCCTCCAACGCCGCCGCCGCCCAACGCCACCGCCCGCCGGAGTCCCTCGCCGAGGTAGCCCCGCGCCGCGCCATCCCTCCCCTCGGTTCGGTTTTTTTTTTAAAAACCGTTCCGGTTTCTTTTCGTTTCGTTGTTTCGGTTTTTTTGAAACCTTAGATCGGTTTTTCGTTTGTTTTCGGTTTAGTTGTTTAGCGACCGTTCGCCGGACCGTTCGTTCTAACGAACGTGATCACCAGTTATTCTCGGTTAACGAACGTCCGTTCGTTTAACCGTTCGTCGTTTTCTTTTCGTCGGATTTATTCCGCGATTTTCCGATCGCGATTTCAGATCCGATCTTCGTTCTAGTTTATCTCCCCGCTCGTTTATCGGAATCAGGTGATTCAAGCGCCTAGAGTTTCGTTTCGAAACCGCCGTTCCGACTAATCAACTTAAATAAGTTTTGCTACTGTAAAATTTGACCTAGTTTCAACTTGCTAGAACCGAGTTGTTTTCTTCCGCCGTTTGTTTTTCGTTGCTTGGTTCGGTTATTTTCTCTCTTTGCAACCGGAGTTCTTAAGTTGAACTTTCTGGTTCGATCTCTTGTTCGAGTTTTACCTGTGCATTAGATGAGTACTTATTGTATGCTTGTTGTTTGTCTGCGATAGATTACCCGGAGTGCGCCGCCTGTTACTTCGAATCTCTAGGTCTCGCGGATCATCAGCAAGGCAAGTAACACTTTGATCATACCTTTTCTACAACCCAGTTTTATTGCATTAGATCAATCCTCACACATTGCATGATTAGGATCTAATTAAATTGTGGGATGAGAAGTAGATGAGGTAGTGCCTATTACCTGTTTATTATGAAACCTTTGGGAGTTACTTCTACGTTTGCTTATTATGCCATGCTATGCTAGTAGACGTGGATTGGGTGAGTGATATCCATGACAGATGTGAGTTTGATAATTTTAAGGGTTTATCTAAGGTGGCAACTTAAACACACATCTGGGTGGATTGAGGCACCTGGTTTCTATCAGGACTTGCCTGTTTTCTTTTGGACCGCCACCCAGGCTCAAAGGGATCATAAGATCTTTCCTGCTAGAAACTTCCGTGTGCAGCCACAAGCCATTATGGGCTCTGGCATAGTTGACTAAGTCGTGCGAACTCTTACAGGGTAGACTAGCAGATGTAGGGAAAAGTAGGTGTACCGGTCTATCCATCGTAAGGTGCTAGCGCTTCTGAAAGACTGTGTCTCGGTCATCCGTTTCTCAAACACCGTGTAGTGCGAGAAACCCAACGGAGGCGATCGAGTCTTGTGGGGAAAAGTGCGCAAACCTCTGCAGAGTGTAATAAACTAATCATGATTAGCCATGTCCTCGGTTATGGACATCTTGAGTATCTAGTACTTGAATATCGTGTGAATCTCATCATGTTACTTCTAATTAATATTGTTGGGTTTTAATTGTTCACTTAATTGGGATCGGAATGCTGTCAACCATTCTCGATGTTCAACTACCATGATAGTTAAATAAAATTCATTCCTTTGCAGTAGGGAAAAACTGGCTTTACACAAAACTGTAACCATAGAGCTTTCCACCAGCCATACATGCATATAGTATAGCTCATTACTGTTCATTACTCTCTATGTGTTACCTTGCCAGCATATTCCATGTGCTGACCCATTTCGGGCTGCAACTTTCATGTTGCAGACTTTTCAGACGACGAGTAAGGTGCTTTTAGGTCGTGGTTCTATACTCAGTGATGCCGTTGGAGTTGATGGGCCCATTTATCTTCCAAGTCTTCCGCTGTTATCGATATTAGATGGCCTTAAGCCATATTTATTGTAATAAGTTCTCTTTTGAGACACCGATGTAATAAGTGTGTGATTGCTACTCTGCTATAAATCCTTCGAAGTACTGTGTGGTGTCAGCATTACTGATCCAGGGATGACACCGGAGCACAGAGACTTGATCCATTCAGGTCAGGTCGCTACAGAGATGGTATCCGAGCACACGCTGACTGTAGGACACGACCACTAAGTTAAAGCCATAGATCACTATTCTCTCCTCATTTTCTAACTCCTCATCTTTTCTACTCTTTAGGATGAAGGACGCGAAGATCAAGTACGCTCAAACGGATGAAGGCACACCTTTTGGATTTCACTTAAAGGAAGTCACCAAGTACCTAAACATTGGATTACCAAGTTTCACGGGAACCTTCAACGCCACTCTGCCTAAAGAGGAGCGCTGGAAGATTCAAGCTCACATTCCGGGAAGGACATTCGCGCCAATCACGAAGCCCATAGATAGTGTTTTCAATGCACCAACCTGGAGTCTGGGAAAGAGCATGGCAGCCCATATCACCATAGGACGCATTGGAGAAGTTTATCAAGAAGACCTCAAGGACACTATCTACCAGATTTGCGGACGCCGAGATGAACAATGGGAATTAGTCAGCACCAAGAAGGATAGATCCATTGCAGCTTTCAT
This sequence comes from Triticum monococcum, assembly GCA_034509565.1. NCBI lineage: Eukaryota > Viridiplantae > Streptophyta > Magnoliopsida > Poales > Poaceae > Triticum > Triticum monococcum. The sequence continues at coordinate 48,985,242 of CM067845.1, forward strand.
CCAGGAGTTAAACCAGCACATTCGACGCCACGAGAACCAGATGTGCAATGATATGATAGAGCTGAAGAATGCGAAGGCTAGGATCATCGAGCTAGAAGGAGAACGGAAGGCTACACACAAGGACTACATGGACGAGATCGTAGCTCTAGCAAGGCACAATGGCGATCTTAAACAGGAAATTGAAGAACTCAAGAAGGAGTTAGCATCCAGGAAGGAAGACATGTACGTCGCATGTCCGGACAACTACTTCATCCTCGACGACACCGATTCGGATCCAAGTGAACCCGACTTTGAAGACGAAGCTGGAGCGTACATCATGGAGTCTTCCACCGGTTCAAATTTCTAGATGACCACCAACTATTAGTAGTATTTCCCCCATGTATACATTATAGTTCGAGCACTTTTGCGATAGTTCTAGACCGTCGTATGCCCTTGTTTGATTGAATGAAGTGATTTTGTGTGCTTTTGCTCATGTGCATTGGGGTAGTGTTTTCTCTTTAGACCTCACTCTATTCTTAAATCTCATCTTTTCTAAACCCTCAGATGCCTCCGAGACGTGACAATGGGTTTCCACCGGAGCTCACTCAGTTGATCCAGCAGCAGAATCAATTGATGCAGATGTTAGTCCAGAACCAGCAGAACAACAACAACCCACCACCACCGCCGCCACCTATTGACCACTTAGCCCGTTTTCTTAGGCTAAACCCGCTAGTGTTTTCTAGTAGCACCGAGCTGATAGTAGCAGACGATTGGCTCTGCAAGATAGGAAGGGAGTTGACCACTGCAGGATGCACAGATGGTGAGAAAGTGAAGTTTGCCGCACATCAGCTCGACGGACCTGCGGCAGCATGGTGAGAGAATTTCACAGCCACTTACCCAGTTGACACTGTCACATGGGATCAGTTTCAGCAAGCTTTCCGCACTGCCCATGTTTCAGCAGGAGCTATGGCCATGAAGAAGCGTGAGTTTCGCAACTTACGCCAAGGAGGAAGGACAGTTGGCCAGTATGTTGAGGACTTCAGCAAGTTAGCACGTTATGCCCCAGATGACGTTGCTACGGATGCAACTAAGCAGGAGAAGTTTCTGGAAGGATTGAATAATGAGTTAAGCATACAGTTGATGGTAGCAAGTTTCAACAACTACCAGGAGTTGGTAGATCGTGCCGTCATGATTGAAGGGAAGCAACAACAGATTGAGAACCGCAAGAGGAAGTATGGACAGGGGAAGTATAACTCTAGAGCCCAGCAGAAGCCCTGTTTTACCCCTAAACCGGGAGTTCAGTTTCAGCATACCCATGGAGGAGGTAGTTTGCACAACCACAATGGCCGCAAGAATGGTAATGGGAATGGAGGAAGCAACGGCCAGAATCGGACCACCCCATCCACCCCAGCCAAGAGAGATCTGAGTCAAGTCACCTGTTACAAGTGTTCCAAGACCGGACATTATGCCAATGAATGTCCTGAGGGCCAGAATGGAAATGGCAATGGAAGCTCAGGGAAGAAGCCGAACCCTTTCAATAGGGGACAGGTGAACCACGTTAACGTGGAGGAGGTTGAAGATCAGCCTGATGCAGTAATCGGTAAGTTTTTGGTTAAGTCATTTACCGCACTCGTTCTTTTCGATACTGGTGCATCAAATTCATACATATCAAGGGGATTTGTGGAAAAATATAGCCTGCCCACTAGGATTCTTAAAACTCCTATGCTAGTAAGCTCGCCAGGAGCAGAATACATGGCCAGACAAGGATGTTTTCAAGTGCCATTAAGCATAGGAAGGCATGTTTTCCCAACGGATTTAATCATTCTGGAATCCCAAGGTCTGGATGTAATCCTCGGTATGGATTGGCTGTCGATGTATGGAGGAAACATCGATTGCGCCAGTAAGACAATTTTGCTCACAACGCCAGAAGGAAGAAGGATCAAGTATGTATCCCGGCATGTGCCAAATAGGACACAAGTAAATTGCCTAACAGGAGTTGTTCAGGAGGAAGTACCAGTGGTAAAGGATTTTCCTGATGTATTTCCAGAAGAGTTGCCAGGCATGCCACCGGATAGAGGCATTGAGTTTTTGATTGAGTTATTGCTAGGTACAGGCCCAATATCGAAGCGGCCATGCCGGATGCCAGCAAAGGATTTGGTAGAAATTAAGAATCAGATTAAGGAGTTACTGGAGAAAGGTTACATACGCCCAAGTTCTTCGCCTTGGGGATCACCCGTACTTCTAGTGGAGAAGAAGGATGGATCATTACGGATGGTTGTTGATTACCGTGGATTGAACGAAGTAACAATCAAAAACAAGTACCCACTGCCAATGATTAATGATCTGTTTGATCGATTGCAAGGAGCTAAAGTGTTTTCCAAGATCGACTTGCGATCAGGGTACCATCAGTTGAAGATTCGAGAATAGGATATTCCGAAGACAGCTTTCACCACGAGATACGGATTGTATGAGTATACCGTTATGTCATTTGGACTGACTAACGCGCCTGCCTATTTTATGAACCTGATGAACAAGGTGTTTATGGAGTTTTTGGATAAGTTCGTCGTAGTGTTCATTGATGATATCCTGGTTTATTCAAAGAATGAAGAGGAGCGTAGTGAACATTTGCGATTGGTATTGGAGAAACTAAGGGAACATCAGTTATATGCCAAATTTAGCAAATGTGAGTTTTGGTTGAAGGAAGTAGGATTCCTCGGACACGTTATATCCGGAGAAGGGATAGCAGTTAACCCCACAAAAGTTGAGACCGTAACCGAATGGGAAGCACCAACGACAGTTGGAGAGATCCAGAGTTTTCTTGGACTCGCAGGATACGACCAAAGATTTATTGAGAACTTTTCAAAGATTGCGAAGCCTATGACGGAGTTGTTGAAGAAAGATACCAAGTTCAATTGGATTGAGGAGTGCGAGGCTAGTTTCCAGGAGTTGAAGAAACGATTGGTTACCTCACCAGTGTTGATTTTGCCAGATCAGACCAAGGATTATGAGGTGTATTGCGACGCTTCACGTCGAGGACTTGGAGCAGTGCTTATGCAGGAAGGGAGAGTTGTTTCGTATGCTTCACGACAACTGAAGCCTCATGAGTTGAATTACGCCACACATGATTTGGAGTTAGCAGCTGTAGTGCATGCATTGAAGACATGGAGACATTTCCTCATTGGAAATCATTGTGAGGTGTACACGGATCACAAGAGTTTGAAGTACATTTTCACGCAGAAGGAGTTGAATCTCAGACAAAGGAGATGGTTGGAGCTCATCAAGGATTATGATATGAGATTGCATTACCATCCCGGAAAAGCTAATGTAGTAGCAGACGCATTAAGCCGTAAGAGCCATGTAAATACGTTGATGACGGGAGAGATACCAAAAGAATTAGCAGAAGACCTTCATGAACTATGTTTGGGGATAGTTCCGAGAGGCTATGTAGCAGCATTGGAGATTCAGTCAACATTGATGGATAAAATCAGAGAGGCTCAGAAATCTGACAAGGAAATTGCTTCTATAAAGAAGAAAATGAGCAAAGGAAAAGCAAAGGGATTTCGTGAGGATGAGCACGATACCCTATGGTTTGAGGACCGTGTTTATGTGCCAAATGACCCGGAGATCAGGAAGTTGATTCTGCAAGAGGCACATGATTCACCATATTCGATTCACCCAGGAAATACCAAGATGTATTTGGATTTAAAGGAAACATTCTGGTGGACCGGAATGAAGAAGGATATTGCAGCATATGTAGCAGTTCGTGATGTGTGTCATAGAGTGAAGGCAGAACATCAGAAGCCAGCCGGATTGTTACAACCATTGCCGATACCCGAATGGAAGTGGGATAAGATAGGTATGGATTTTATCACAGGACTACCCAGGTCGAAGGCAGGCTATGACTCGATATGGGTAGTAGTTGATCGTTTGGCGAAGGTAGCACATTTCATTCCAGTTAAGACCACTTACACCAGTGCTAACTTGGCAAAGATATACATGACTAGGATCATTTGTTTGCATGGAGTTCCGAGGAGTATTGTGTCAGACAGAGGAACCCAATTTACCTCAAAGTTTTGGAATCAGTTGCATGAAACTTTGGGAACCAGGCTAGAGTTCAGCACCGCTTTCCATCCACAGACAGATGGACAGACCGAGAGAGTCAATCAGATTTTGGAAGATATGCTGAGAGCTTGTGCACTAGATTATGGATCTAGTTGGGACGATAACTTGCCGTATGCGGAGTTTTCTTATAACAACAGCTACCAAACCAGTTTGAAGATGGCACCTTTCGAAGCTTTATACGGAAGGAGGTGCAGGACACCGTTGTCATGGGACGAAGTTGGAGACCGTCAGTTGTTTGGACCCGATTTGATTAAAGAGTCTGAACAGAAGGTAGTCATACTCAGTGGCATAAGTACCGGTCTCAGGGTCTACCTGAGAAGAAGAGGGGTGGGGGGAGGGGGGCGAAATAGTAAATATGGAGCAAACAAAGCATCACAAAGCATAACATGGCAATACGCGGTGCTAGGGGTGGCCTAACGCAGTACTAGGTGATACCGGCGAAGGGGGGAAACATCCGGGAAAGTATTCCCGGTGTTTCCCGTTTTCGGACAGATGAAACAGTGGTGAAATGTTGCACGTTCACTATGCTAGGGATGTGTGCCAGATGAGCGGACTGCGTATTCGAATTCGTCTCGTCGTTCTGAGCAACTTTCATGTACAAAGTATTTTCATCCGGATTACAGATTATTTTATATTAATTTTTAAAGTTTTAACCATTTTCTGAAATTTCTATAATTAACTAATTCAAAAAATAATCAGAAACGGGCTGAGTGCACTCGGTGCAGTGCACCCAGAGGTGCGCTAGGGGCTGACAGGTGGGGTCAAATGGCCAGTTGACCCAGTCAACAAGGACTGGTCAATAGAGTGAATAGTGTGTGGGGGTCCCACATGTCAGTGTCCTAATAATTTCTAAACTATTTTTATTTAATTTAAAATAAGTAGGGACCCACATGTCATATACACTGATACGTCTCCAATGTATCTATAATTTTTGATTGCTCCATGCTATGTTATCTACTGTTTTGGGCAATATTGGGCTTTATTATCCACTTTTATATTATTTTTGGGACTAACCTACCGGAGGCCCAGCCCAGAATTGCTGTTTTTTTGCCTATTTCAGTGTTTCGAAGAAAAGGAATATCAAACGGAGTCAAAACGGAAAGAAATCAACTAGAGAAGTTATTTTTGGAAGGAAAGCTACCGGATGGACTTGGACCCCATGTCAGGAGCCAAGGGAGGTGCTCACGAGGATGGGGGCGCCCCCCCTAGGGCGTGCCCCCTGCCTTGTGGGGCCCCCGAAGCTCCACCGACATACTTGCTGCATCCATATATACTCACGTACCCTAAAACTTCCAGAACAAACAATAGATCGGGAGTTCCGCCGCCAGAAGCCTCCGTAGCCACCAAAAACCAATCTAGACCCGTTCTGGCACCCTGCCGAAGGGGGCAATCCCTCTCCGGTGGCCATCTTCATCATCCCGGTGCTCTCCATGACGAGGAGGGAGTAGTTCTCCCTCGGGGCTGAAGGTATGTAGCAGTAGCTATGTGTTTGATCTCTCTCTCTCTCTCTCTCATGTTCTTGATTTGGCACGATCTTGATGTATCGTGAGCTTTGCTATTATAGTTGGATCCTATGATGTTTCTTCCCCCCTATACTCTCTTGTAATGGATTGAGTTTCCCCTTTGAAGTTATCTTATCGGATGGAGTCTTTAAAGATTTGAGAACACTTGATGTATGTCTTGCCGTGGATATCTGTGGTGACAATGGGATATCACGTGATTCACTTGATGTATGTTTTGGTGATCAACTTGCGGGTTCCGCCCATGAACCTATGCATAGGGGTTGGCACACGTTTTCATCGTGATTCTCTGGTAGAAACTTTGGGGAACTCTTTGAGGTCCTTTGTGTTGGTTGAATAGATGAATCTGAGATTGTGTGACGCATATCGTATAATCATACCCACGGATACTCGAGGTGACATTGGAGTATCTAGGTGACATTAGGGTTTTGGTTGATTTGTGTCTTAAGGTGTTATTCTAGTACGAACTCTAGGGCTTTTTGTGACACTTATAGGAATAGCCCAACGGATTGATTGGAAAGAATAACTTTGAGGTGGTTTCGTACCCTACCATAATCTCTTCGTTCATTATCCGCTATTGGTGACTTTGGAGTGACTCTTTGTAGCATGTTGAGGGATAGTTATGTGATCCAATTATGTTATCATTGTTGAGGGAACTTACACTAGCGAAAGTATGAACCCTAGGCCTTATTTCCTATCATTGCAATACCGTTTACGCTCACTTTTATCACTTGCTACCTTGCTGTTTTTATTATTTCAGATTACAAATACCTTTATCTACTATCCATATACCACTTGTTTCGCCATCTCTTCGCCGAACTAGTGCACCTATACAATTTACCATTGTATTGGGTGTGTTGGGGACACAAGAGACTCTTTGTTATTTGGTTGCAGGGTTGTTTGAGAGAGACCATCTTCATCCTACGCCTCCTACGAATTGATAAACCTTAGGTCATCCACTTGAGGGAAATTTGCTACTGTCCTACAAACCTCTGCACTTGGAGGCCCAACAACGTCTACAAGAAGAAGGTTGTGTAGTAGACATCATACACCTAAACTGATTAATCACTAATCCTAATCTAACAGGGCCGGCTCTAGTGGATGGGCATGCACGCACACATGCACTAGGGGGAGCTAAGACGGCCGGCAAGCGGGCGGCTCTGGCACCGGCAGAGGCGAGGCACAGCTAGTGCGTGGTAGGAGGCGGAAGCGGCGGCGCGGGGGCTGCTGGGAGCAGCGGCGCAGGGCAGCGGCGGCGCGGGAGCTGCGTGGGGCGGCGGCGGGGCTAGGCAGAGCAGTGGCGAAAGCGGCACAACAGGGGAGGCGCGGGGCATCGGGGGGGGGGGGGGGGGGGGGGGCGACCAGGGGCTATGGTGAGCAAGCGCGGGGCGTGCGGCATAGCCGACAGCGGTGGGCGACGCTCGGTCGGGGCGGCATCGGCGAGCAGTGGCGGACGCCGATGGGGGGAAGGCGCGTGATGGCAACGAGCGGGTAGGGGCGGGGCGCTCACGAGCAGCAGCGTGCGCGCGAGGTAGGGGCACGGCCCGGGGCACGTCGACGCATACGCAACGGCAGGGGCGCGGGACCGGAGCTCCGGATGCGGCGGCAGCGGGCGCGGGACGATGCTAGCAGTGCTGGTGCTAGACGACGTGTACGAGCTCTAGGAAAGGTAGGGGAGGCATGAGCTCACGGGGAAGCTCGGGGAGGTCTCCGTGAAGACGATGATGGAACGGCAGCGGCGGATCGACACGGTGGATGACGGTGGCCAAAGTTGAAGAAGAAGCTCGATCTCGACGACGCAGTCGAGTCCAGCTGGATCCAACGGATGAAGGCGAAGAGGCGAACGGCGGCGGAGCTTCTGGATACGACCGCAGGGCGACGGCGGCCGCGACAATGGTGGCAGCGTTTTTGGTCACCACACGTGTTTAGAAGCTTGTCCTCGAGCAGATGAGGGGGGCACGATGGGGGAATGAGAGGGGATTGATCGAGAACATGCTAGGGTTTACTATGGACGCGTTTATAGGTCGTGGGGGCAACGTGGAGGCCATCCATGCCCAAGGCGGCTCGGATGCGCGCCACACCCTCCTCTGCCTCTTGTAGCATGAGGGAGATGAGGGGAGGTGGGCTGGGCCATTGCAGCACTAGGTTAGGTGCACCGTGCAGCCTTCTAACACATGCTTTCCTGTTCTCATATTTTCTTTACTGTTTTGTATTAACATTAGAAACTCATTGACTTTAGTTAAATATGGTATTTGGCACATAAATACTAGGCATTATTTTTTAATGCCCACAAAGTTTGGAGACGACTGAAGTTAATTAAGTAATTATTTATTTTGAAAAAGGCCATTTTATTTGCTGTTGGACCATTTGTTAATTTACTAGGAATTTATTTGTGAGTCAAATTAAGTTGGTTTCAACATGACAATGATCGGGGGAATTTATTGAATCATCCGAACATTTTAGTTTCAATATTTGAAAACTGTTGTGGTTTGCCTTTAACTCAAATTTGAATTTGAATCATTTTTAACTAACGCGATATTAACAATAGTAACCACGGTTACATGGCATCATTAACAAGGAATTTGTATAGCTTAAATATCCGGGCGTCACAATTCTCTTCTACTACAAGAAATCTCATCCCGAGATTTAAGAGGTAGTGAAAGGGGGGAAGGTTTGGTAACGAATCTAACGGATCTTCTCATTCTGGCTTGCTCTTCGGACAATGGAAGTGTTCCGGGTGATTTCGGAGAAAACCGGAGTGCCGGAGGGTTACCGGAACCTCCCCGAGGAAAGTTGGGCCTTCATGGGCCATATGAAAGAGGGGAGGCAGCCCACAAGTGGCAGCCACGCCCCCTCCCTATAGGGAGTCCGAATTGGACTAGGGAGGGGGCGCGCCCCCCTTTCCTTCTCCTCTTCCTCTCCCTTCCTTCCTTCCCCTTCCCCTCCTAGTTGGACTAGGAAAGGGGGAGTCCTACTCCTACTAGGAGGAGGACTCCTTCCCTCCTTGGCGCGCCCTAGGGCCGGCTGGCCTCCCCCCTTGCTCCTTTATACGGGGGCAGGGGGCACCCTAGAACACACAAGTTTATTGTTTCCAGCCGTGTGCGGTGCCCCCCTCCACCATAATCCACCTCGGACATATCATAGCGGTGCTTAGGAGAAGCCCTGTTCCGGTAGCATCATGATCACCGTCATCACGCCATCGTGTTGACGAAGCTCTCCCTCGACACTCTACTGGATCGGGAGTTCATGGGACGTCACCGAGCTGAACGTGTGGAGATCACGGAGGTGCCGTACTTCCGGTACTAGGATCGATCGATCGTGAAGACATACGACTACATCAACTACGTTGTCATAACGCTTCCGCTTACGTCTACAAGGGTACGTAGACAACACTCTCCCCTCTCGTTGCTATGCATCACCATGATCTTGCGTCTGCGTAGGAATTTTTTTGAAATTACTGCGTTCCCCAACAGATGGACTCAGTGACAATTCCTCGAGTTTTACTAAAAGATGGATTTCCACAATTATGTGAACAAGGATATAACACTTGCCAGATCAAATGATGTAACGATGTATGCTTCAGGAAAACATACACAATTAAACATTGTTTGAAAGGTGCACCCAAAATATTGGCTTAGATAGCATGATCAATGTTAGAATGGTGATTCAATAACAAATAGTCTAAGAACTAACTATCGACCATTAACTTGAAAGCAATAAGGTTGCTAGAAGTACAGAATCCAAACATCACTATTCACTTGTTGGTATCCTGGTTAGAAACAACACGGGGACCAAGAAAAGAATGGTGATGGCAAGAGGTATCACTTGTATCAAGAATTATTAAATAGGTTGTGAAATTCTCATGACATTCCTGACATAAAAGATGGTAATACTCCAAGGTAAAGAAGAACAGAGGCTGGATAGCAAGGAACTCAAGGTATAACACAAAACACGAACAAGTTTGTGTTGGAGGGAAGACAATAAAGTGGTCAATGATAACACAAATCATCAAGGCAAGGATGGTATTTCTCATCATGAATTCAATTGATATCCTGGAAAAGCTCGAAATACCGTTGATGATCACTACACAATTGTCGAGAGATTTCACGAAGATATAATCGATCGACGATGACATCAAGTCAAAACGAATGATGAAGTGAAAGGTTATTGGAATCACGGGTAGCACACAAAATCGAAATCAAGTTTTTTTTTCAAGGAAAAAAGATATGACGAGGAAAATCGATGTAAGATTAGCTCACCGTCGAAATTTGTGCTCCGGGAAGGACCAGGCAGCATAGTTAAAATTAGCACGATAATGATGTAGTCGATTAGGCTAGGAATGACATGATGGAGTATTAAACTTGTAAGCAATGAAGATTTCTAATACTTGTTCAATTGTAGTGCGGACTCGATTCACTTATTGGTGTTCTCGAGTGACTAATAACTCAGAACCCGAGGAAAAAAATTTGTAATCGGTGAGAAATAACAGTTGATGAAGAACCCATAAGAAGTTATGCAGTTCCATGATATTCTCGAGATACCAGAGTGTAATACTCGATGGTAGTTCAAAGTAAAGGTTGGACTGGGGTATTGATCCATAGAAGACAATTGCGTAAACTTACTCGAGAAATGGGATCAAAGAAGAACAATATGGTCGGAACCATAGCTGTAAGGGATCCAATTTAATGACACCGAAAGAATTACCCAAATGATTAAATATTTTCCAAAAGCTTCCATGATAAGTTCCACATCGGTTCCATGGGCATGAACACAAGTTCAAGGTTGACTCCCACTTCTTTAATGCATAACCTTTCATTCACTGCTCTAAATAAAAATGATTTCAGTGTCAGAACCTGATGACCCACAAGTATAGGGGATTGATGACCCACAAGAATAGGGGATCTATCGTAGTCCTTTCGATAAGTAAGAGTGTCGAACCCAACGAGGAGCAGAAGGAAATGATAAGCGGTTTTCAGCAAGGTATTCTCTACAAGCACTGAAATTATAGGTAACATATAGTTTTGTGATAAGATAATTGGCGACGAGCAACAAGTAACAAAAGTAAATAAAGTGCAGCAAGGTGGCCCAATCCTTTTTGTAGCAAAGGACAAGCTTGGACAAACTCTTATATGATGTAAAGCGCTCCCGAGGACACATGGGAATATCGTCAAGCTAGGTTTCATCATGTTCATATGATTCGCGTTCGGTAGTTTGATAATCTAATATGTGGGTGGACCGGTGCTTGGGTACTGTCCTTACTTGGACAAGCATCCCACTTATGATTAAACTCTATTGCAAGCATCCGCAACTTCAACAAAAGTATTAAGGTAAACCTAACCATAGCATGAAACATATGGATCCAAATCAGCCCCTTACGAAGCAACGCATAAACTAGGGTTTAAGCTTCTGTCACTCTAGCAACCCATCATCTACTTATTACTTCGCAATGCCTTCCTCTAGGCCCAAATAATGGTGAAGTGTCATGTAGTCTACGTTCACATAACACCACTAGAAGAGAGACAACATACAACTCATCAAAATATCGAACGAATACCAAATTCACATGACTACTAATAGCAAGACTTCTCCCATGTCCTCAGGAACAAACGTAACTACTCACAAAGCATATTCATGTTCATAATCAGAGGGGTATTAATATGCATATAGGATTTGAACATATGATCTTCCACCAAACAAACCAACTAGCATCAACTACAAGGAGTAATTAACACTGCTAGCAACCCACAGGTAACAATCCCGGACTTAGAGACAAGAATTGGATACAAGAAATGAACTAGGGTTTGAGAGGAGATGGTGCTGGTGAAGATGTTGATGGATATTGACCCCTTCTCGATGAGAGGATCGTTGGTGATGACGATGGCGATGATTTCCCCCTCCCGGAGGGAAGTTTCCCTAGCAGAACAGCTCCGCCAGAGCCCTAGATTGGTTCTGCCAAGGTTTCGCCTCGTGGCGGCGGAGTCTCGTCCCGAAAGCTGGATTATGATTTTTTTCTCATCAAAAGACCCCATATAGCAGAATATGGGCATCGGAGGGCCACCAGGGGGCCCACGAGGCAGGGGGGCGCGCCCAGGGGGGTAGGGCGCCCCCCACCCTCGTGGGTAGGGTGTGGCCCCCCTCTGGAACTTCTTGCGCTCATTATTTTTTTATATATTTTGAAAATGACTTCCGTGAAGTTTCAGGACTTTTGGAGCTGTGCAGAATAGGTCTCTAATATTTGCTCCTTTTCCAGCCCAGAATCCCAGCTGCCGGCATTCTCCCTCTTTATGTAAACCTTGTAAAATAAGAGAGAATAGGCATAAGTATTGTGACATAATGTGTAATAACAGCCCATAATGCAATAAATATCGATATAAAAGCATGATGCAAAATGGACATATCAGGGACCTATCGTAGTCCTTTCGATAAGTAAGAGTGTTGAACCCAACGAGGAGCAGAAGGAAATGATAAGCGGTTTTCAGCAAGGTATTCTCTGCAAGCACTGAAATTATCGGTAACAGATAGTTTTGGGATAAGGTAATTTGTAACGAGTAGCAAGTAATAAAAGTAAATAAGGTGCAGCAAGATGTCCCAATCCTTTTTGTAGCAAAGGACAAGCCTGGACAAACTCTTATATGAAGTAAAGCGCTCCCGAGGACACATGGGAATTATCATCAAGCTAGTTTTCATCACGATCGTATGATTCGCATTCGGTACTTTGATAATTTGATATGTGGGTGGACCGATGCTTGGGTACTGTCCTTACTTGGACAAAGCATCCCACTTATGATTAACTCCTATTGCAAGCATCCACAACTACAACAGAAGTATGAAGGTAAACCTAACCATATCATGAAACATATGGATCCAAATCAGCCCCTTACGAAGCAATGGATAAACTAGGGTTTAAGCTTATGTCACTCTAGCTACCCATCATCTACTTATTACTTCCCAATGCCTCCCTCTAGGCCCAAACAATGGTGAAGTGTCATGTAGTCGACGTTCACATGACACCACTAGAGGGATGACAACATACATCTTATCAAAATGTCGAACGAATAACAAATTCACATGACTACTAATAGAAAGACTTCTTCCATGTCCTCAGGAACAAACGTAGCTACTCACAAAACATATTCATGTTCATAATCAGAGGGGTATTAATATTCATAATGAATCTGAACATATGATCTTCCACCAAGTAAACCAACTAGCATCAACTACAAGGTAATCAACGCTACTAGTAACCCACAGGTACCAATATGAGGTTTGGATACAAAGATTGGATACAAGAGATGAACTAGGGTTTGAGATGAGATGGTGCTGGTGAAGATGTTGATGGAGATTGACCCCTCCCAATGAGAGGATCGTTGGTGATGACGATGGTGATGATTTCCCCCTCCCAGAGGGAAGTTTCCCCGGCAGAACAGCTCCGCCAGAGCCCTAGATTGGTTCCGCCTCGTGGCTGCGGAGTCTCGTCCCGAAAGCTTGCTTATGATTTTTTCCTCAACGAAAGACTCCATATAGCAGAAGATGGGTATCGGAGGGCCACCAGGGGGGCCCATGAGGCAGGGAGGCGCGCCCAGGGGGTAGGGCGCGCCCCCACCCTCGTGGCCAGGGTGTGGCCCCCCTCTGGAACTTCTTGCGCTCAGTATTTTTATATATTCTGGAAAAAGCTTCCGTGAAGTTTCAGGACTTTTGGAGCTGTGTAGAATAGGTCTCTAATATTTGCTCCTTTTCCAGCCCAAAATCCCAGCTGCCGGCATTCTCCCTCTTTATGTAAACCTTGTAAAATAAGAGAGAATAGGCATAAGTATTGTGACATAATGTGTAATAACAGCCCATAATGCAATAAATATTGATATAAAAGCATGATGCAAAATGGACGTATCAACTCCCCCAAGCTTAGACCTCGCTTGTCCTCAAGCGAAAGCCGTAATCGAAAAATATGTCCACATGTTTAGAGATAGAGGTGTCGATAAAAATAAAATACGGACATGAGGGCATCATGATCATTCTTAGAACAGCAACATATATATATATATACATATATTGTTGTATGATGTATTATGCTAAAGTAACAATTCAATCACAATTTCAAGTATGAATCATAAACTTCATTGAGAACCAACAAACTCTAATCTCGGTCATTGATGCAATTGCAATGTATCATAATGTAGGAAAGAGTCAATATAAGAGCTTTTCAACAAGTCCACATACTCAACCATCTTTTAGCCTTTCACAATTGCTAACACTCACGCAATATTTATGGGTATGAAGTTTTAATCGGACACAGAGAAAGATAGGGGCTTATAGTTTTGCTTCCCAATGTTTTACCTCAAGGGTAATGTCAACAATAATAGTTCATGGAAACTTACATCCAATTAGCTATATATATCAGGATCTTTCCAACACATTGTGCTTGCCAAAGGATAAAATGTAAAAAGGAAAGGTGAAGATCACCATGACTCTTATATAAGGTAGAAGATAAAAGTAAAAGATAGGCCCTTCGCAGAGGGAAGCAGAGGTTGTCATGCACTTTTATGGTTGGATGCACAAATTCTTAATGCAAAAGAACATCACTTTATATTGCCACTGGTGATATGGACCTTTATTATGTAGCCTGTCACTTTTATTTCTTCCATATCACACGATCAAATAAAGCTTATTTTCTCCCACACTAATAAGTCATACAAGTTTAGAGAGCAATTTTTATTGCTTGCACCGATGACAACTTACTTGAAGGATCTTACTCAGTCCATAGGTAGATATGGTGGACTCTCATGGCAAAACTAGGTTTAGGGATATTTGGAAGCACAAGTAGTATCTCTACTTGGTACAAAGAAATTGGCTAGCAAGAGAGGGAAAGGCAAGCTCAGCATGTTGGATGATCCATGACAATATAATTTATCTCAGATGAAAGAAATCATAACCCATCACGTTGTCTTCCTTGTCCAACGTCAACTCTTAGCATGGCATACTTTATTGAGTGCTCATAATCATAAAAGATGTCCAAGATAGTATATTTATATGTGAACCTCTCTTTCTTTACTACTTCTTATTAATTGCAACGATGACCAAAACTATGTTTGTCAACTCTCAACAACTTTTATTCATCACACTCTTATTTGTGAAGTCATTACTCTCCATAAGATCCATATGATCTCTTTGTTTCTTTTTATTCTTTCTCTTTTTATCTTATTCCCTCAAGATCATAGCAAAATAATCAAGCCCTTGACTCAATACTAATCTTTATTATATAGCTCACAGACTCGATTACATAGAAGGATCATAAAGCAAAACTCACAACGAGATCATACTAAAACTTTATTCTACTAGATCAAGATATTATCAAAAGGATCGAACTAAGAAAAACGGTAAAGATAAAAGTGATGGTGATACGATACTGGGGCACTCCCCCAAGCTTGGTAGTTGCCAAGGGGAGTGCCCATACCAGATACTCAGTTCTTCTTTGTTGATGAAGAAGGTGTTGGTTTTGTTGATGGCGTAGGCTTCTTCCTTAATCTGCGCTTGAGGACAGAATTTTGATCCCTTAGGTCATCGATCTCCTGCTCAAGACTTAATATCTTCATGCATAATTCCTGTTTGTTTTCCTGCAAGAGGCGAAAAGGGATAAACTCGATCTTAGGTTTCTTTGCTCTATCAGGGAGGCTTTACTTTTTGAACTCCACATGCATGTCCCCAGGTTGAGGTAATGTGACTTCATCTTCATCTGAGCTCGTCTCCTCCTTTCCCTTGGGTTCATAGCCCTCTTCTTGTTCCGTAGTCCAACCACAATGCTTCACGTCCCCATAGACCTTAGGATCTGCAAGGTAATCAGTCACATAGCTTTCTCCTTCCGAATCCTGGGACGACATATTGCTCTAATCTGCAGCAGGAACAGCTCGAAACAAAGACAGGAGATATTTGCGTGATACGGTGGTCAAAACCTTCGGGAGATTATATAATGAATTTTTACCGACTAAAAGAAGTATCATGCAAGAAAACGGAGTCTGGAGAGCACACGAGGTGCCCATGAGGCAGGGGGCGCTCCCAGGGGGTAGGGCACGCCTCCCACCCTCATGGAAGCCTCGTGTCCTTTCCGGTCTGCTTCTTATTTTCCTATTTTCTTAAATATTCCAAAACGGAGAAATATTTCCATTAGAACTATTTTGGAGTCGGTTTACTTACCGTACCTCGTACCTATTCCTTTTCGGAGTCTGAAACGTTCCGGAAAGTGTCCCTTACGCATTCCTCCGTGGTTATGGTTTCAATAACATTAGTTTCAACATTTATGGGATTACCTGAGATATAATGTTTGATTCTTTGACTGTTCTCCACCCTCGGATTTGTGCCTTCGAAGTTGTTGATTTTTATGGCACCGGAACGATAGACCTCCTCGATAACGTAAGGACCCTCCCATTTGGAGAGAAGTTTGCCTGCAAAAAATCTTAAACGAGAGTTGTATAGCAATACATAGTCACCTACATTGAACTCACGCTTTTGTATCCTTTTATCATGCCATCTTTTAACTTTTTCTTTAAACAGCTTGGCATTTTCATAAGCCTGGGTTCTCCATTCATCAAGTGAGCTAATGTCAAACAGCATCTTCTCACCGGCAAGCTTGAAATCACAATTGAGCTCTTTAATGGCCCAATATGCCTTATGTTCTAGCTCAAGAGGTAAGTGACATGCTTTACCATAAACCATTTTATACGGAGACATACCCATAGGGTTTTTATATGCAGTTCTATAGGCCCATAATGCATCATCAAGTTTCTTGGACCAATTCTTTCTAGATCTATTAACAATCTTTTGCAAAATTAATTTGAGCTCTCTGTTACTTAATTCTACTTGACCACTAGACTGTGGGTGATAAGGAGATGCAATTCTATGATTAACATCATACTTAGCAAGCATTTTACGAAAGGCACCATGAATAAAGTGTGAACCACCATCAGTCATTAAGTATCTAGGGACTCCAAACCTTGGGAAAATAAATTCTTTAAGCATCTTAATACAGGTGTTACGATCAACACTACTAGATGGGATAGCTTCTACCCACTTAGTAACATAATCAACAGCAACTAAAATATGTGTATACCCATTAGAGGAAGGAAAGGGTCCCATATAATCAAATCCCCAAACATCAAATGGTTGAATAACAAGTGAATAATTCATAGGCATTTCTTGATGTCTACTAATATTACCAATTCTTTAACATTCATCACAAGACAAGACAAACTTACGGGCATCCTTGAAGAGAGTAGGCCAATAAAAACTGGATTGCAATACCTTGTGTGCAGTTCTATCTCCAGCATGGTGTCCTCCATAGGCTTCGGAGTGACACTTGCGTAGGATCGGTTCCTGTTCATGCTCAGGTACACAACGTCTAATAATACCATCCACTCCTTATTTATAAAGATGTGGGTCATCCCAAAAGTAATGTCTGAAATCATAGAAGAACTTTTTCTTTTGATGGTATGTGAAACTAGGTGGAATAAATTTAGCAACAATATAATTAGCATAATCAGCATACCATGGAGCAGTACGAGAAGCATTTATGACATTTAATTTTTCATCAGGAAAGCTATCATCAATAGGTAGTGGGTCATCAAGAACATTTTCTAACCTAGACAAGTTGTCTGCAACGGGGTGCTCAGCTCCCTTTCTATCAATAATATGCAAATCAAATTCTTGTAGCAAGAGAACACATCTAATAAGTCTAGGTTTAGCATCTTTCTTTTCCATAAGGTATTTAATAGCAGCACGATCAGTGTGAATAGTTACTTTAGAATCAACAATATAAGGTCCAAACTTATCACAAGCAAAAACAACTGCTAAAAATTCTTTTTCAGTAGTAGCAAAATTTCTCTGGGCATTGTCTAGAGTTTTACTAGCATATTGAATAACATTTAATTTCTTATCAACTCTTTGCCCTAGAACAGCACCCAGAACATAATCACTAGCATCACGCATAATTTCAAAGGGTAAATTCCAATCAGGTGGCTGAACAATAGGTGTAGAAATCAATGCTTTCTTAAGTATTTCAAATGCTTCTACACAATTATCATCAAAGACAAGAGGAATATCTTTTTGTAATAGGTTAGTCAGAGGTCGAGAAATTTTTGAGAAGTCCTTAATGAACGTCCTATAAAAACCGACGTGACCGAGGAAGCTTCTTATACCTTTAATGTCATTGGGACATGGCATCTTTTCAATAGCATCAACTTTAGCTTTATCAACTTCAATGCCTCTTACAGAAATTTTATGCCCCAAGACAATACCTTCATTAACCATAAAGTGGCATTTCTCCCAATTCAGAACAAGATTAGTTTCTTCACATCTTTGCAAAACTCGATCAAGGTTGCTCAAGCAATCATCAAAAGAGGATCCATAAACGATAAAATCATCTATGAATACCTCACATATCTTTTATTGATCATCAGCTGACACAGGTATTTGAGAGAAGCCAGAGTAACCATCTAGAAAGCAAAAATGTGTATGTTTGGATAATATTTCTAGCATTTGATTAATAAAAGGCAAGGGTAATGATCTTTTTTAGTAGCCTTATTTAATTTGCGGAAATCAATTACCATCCTATAACCTGTAATAATTCTTTGCGGGATCAATTCATCTTTATCATTAGGAACAACAGTAATACCTTCCTTCTTAGGAACACAATGGACAAGACTTACCCACTGACTGTCAGCAACGGGATAAATTATACCTACCTCAAGGAGCTTTAATATTTCCTTTCTTACCACTTCTTTCATCTTAGGATTCAGCCGTCGTTGGTGATCAATAACTGGTTTGGCGTCTTCCTCCAAATTTATTTTGTGTTGACATAGAGTGGGACTAATTCCCTTAAGACCATCAAGAGCATATCCAATAGCAGCACGGTGCTTCTTCAGAGTTTTCAATAATTTCTCTTCCTCCTTCTCTGAAAGGTTAGCACTAATAATAACAGGATATATTTTCTTTTCATCAAGGTAAGCATATTTAAGAGTATCAGGTAATGGTTTAAGCTCAAACACGGGATCACCCTTGGGTGGAGGGGGACCCCCTAGGATTTCAACAGGCAAGTTGTGTTTCAGAATAGGTCCCTGTTTAAAGAATACATCATCTATTTCCCTTCTTTCATTCATGAACATATCATTTTCATGGTCTAGCAAATATTGTTCTAAAGGATCAGTAGGAGGCACGACAATAAAAGCAAGACCAATAATTTCATCTTTACTAGGCAATTATTTATCATGGGGTTGTCTACGAAATTTAGCAAAATTAAACTCATGAGACATATCCCCTAAACCAACAGAAATAATATCCTTATTGTAGTCTATCTTAGCATTGACAATATTCAAGAAGGGTCTACCAAATATAATGGGACAAAAGCTATCTTGTGGGGAACCAAGAACAAGAAAATCCGTAGGATATTTAACCTTCACACACTAGACTTCAACATCTCTAACAATCCCAACTGGTGAAATAGTATCTCTATTAGCAAGTTTAATGGTAACATCAATATCTTCTATCTCAGCTAGTGCAATATCATGCATAATTTCTTTGTATAAAGAAATAGGTATTGCACTAGCACTAGCACCCATATCACATAAGCCATGATAACAATGATCTCCTATTTTAACAGAAATAACAAGCATGCTTACAACAGGTCTATGTTTATTTTTATTATCTGGTCTAGCAATTCTAGCAGCTTCATCACAGAAGTAAATAACATGTCCATCAATATTATCAGCCAAGAGATCTTTAACCATAGCAATTTTAGGTTCAAATTTAATTTGCTCAGGGGGTTTAGGTGTCTTAATATTACTTTTTTTACCACAATTGAAGCTTTAGCGTGATCCTTTATTCTAACAGGGAAAGGTGGTTTCTCAACATAAGCAGTAGGAACAATAGGATCATTATAAGTGATAGTCTTTTCTTCAACTTTAATAGGTTCAACTACTTTTACTTCTATGGGAGGATGATATTTAAACCACTTCTCCTTAGGGAGATCAACATGAGTAGCAAAGGATTCACAGAAAGAAGCTACTATCTCAGAGTCAAGTCCATATTTAGTGCTAAATTTACAGAAAACATCGGTATCCATAAAAGATTTGACACAATCAAACTTAGGTGTTATACCCGACTCCTTAACTTCGTTAAGATCCCAATCTTCAGAGTTGCATTTAATTTTCTCCAATAAATTCCATTTGAATTCAATGGTCTTCATCATAAAGGAACCAGTACAAGAAGTATCGAGCATGGAGCGATTGTTGTCAGAAAGCCGAGCATAATTTTTTTGAATAATTATTTATCTTGAGAGCTCATGATTGGGGCATGAATAGAACATTGACTTGAGCCTCCCCCAAGCTTGAGCGATGCTTTCTCCTTCACGAGGCCAAAAATTATATATATAATTATGATCACGATGAACAAGATGCATAGGATAAAACTTCTGATGGAATTCCAATTTCAATCGTTTATAGTCCCATGATCCCATATCATCACATAGCCTATACCATGTCAATGCATCTCCCTTCAAAGATAAAGGGAAGACCTTCTTCTTGATAACATCATCGGGCATACCTGCAAGCTTAAATAATCCACAAACTTCATCCACATAGATTAAGTGTAAGTTGGGATGCAATGTTCTATCTCCTGCAAAAGGATTAGCTAGCAGTTTCTCTATCATACCCGAAGGAATTTCGAAGTAAAATTTTTAATTTTTAGTAGGTCTAGTAGGTTGAGGAGCAACTATTTTCTCTACCGGTCAGGGTGAAGATGCCCCGAACAAGCCCCTCAAAGGATTACTTTCCATAGTAACAAGTGACAGTAAATTTTAGCACACTATATAAATTTTTCCTTACCAAATTCCACCTACCAAAGGCGCATCACTCCCAGGCAACGGCGCCAGAAAAGAGTCTTGATGACCCACAAGTATAGGGGATCTATCGTAGTCCTTTTGATAAGTAAGATTGTCGAACCCAATGAGCAGTAGAAGGAAATGATAAGCAGTTTTCAGCAAGGTATTCTCGGCAAGCACTGAAATTATCGGTAACAGATAGTTTTGGGATAAGGTAATTTGTAACGACTAGCAAGTAATAAAAGTAAATAAGGTGCAGCAAGATGGCCCAATCCTTTTTGTAGCAAAGGACAAGCCTGGACAAACTCTTATATGAAGTAAAGCGCTCCTGAGGACACATGGGAATTATCGTCAAGCTAGTTTTCATCACGATCATATGATTCACGTTCGGTACTTTGATAATTTGATATGTGGGTGGACCGGTGCTTGGGTACTGTCCTTACTTGGACAAGCATCCCACTTATGATTAACTCCTATTGCAATCATCCGCAACTACAACAGAAGTATTAAGGTAAACCTAACCATAGCATGAAACATATGGATCCAAATCAGCCCCTTACGAAGCAACACATAAACTAGGGTTTAAGCTTCTGTCACTCTAGCAACCCATCATCTACTTATTACTTCCCAATGCATCCGTATAGGCCCAAACAATGGTGAAGTGTCATGTAGTTGACGTTCACATGACACCACTAGAGGGATGACAACATACATCTTATCAAAATATCAAACGAATACCAAATTCACATGACTACTAATGGCAAGACTTCTCCCATGTCCTCAGGAACAAACGTAACTACTCACAAAGCATATTCATGTTCATAATCAGAGGGGTATTAATATGCATAATGGATCTGAACATATGATCTTCCACCAAGTAAACCAACTAGCATCAACTATAAGGAGTAATCAACACTACTAGCAACCCACAGGTACCAATCTGAGGTTTGGATACAAAGATTGGATACAAGAGATGAACTAGGGTTTGAGATGAGATGGTGCCGGTGAAGATGTTGATGGGGATTGACCCCCTCCCGATGAGAGGATCTTTGGTGATGACGATGGTGATGATTTGCCCCTCCCGGAGAGAAGTTTCCCTGGCAGAACAGCTCCGCCAGAGCCCTAGATTGGTTCCGCCAAGGTTCCGCCTCGTGGCGGCGGAGTCTCGCCCCGAAAGCTTGCTTATGATTTTTCCTCAATGAAAGACTCCATATAGCAGAAGATGGGCATCGGAGGGCCACCAGGGGGCCCACGAGGCAGGGAGGCGCGCCCAGGGGGTACGGCGCGCCCCCACCCTCATGGCCAGGGTGTGCCCCCCTCTAGAACTTCTTGTGCTCAGTATTTTTTATATATTCTGGAAATAGCTTCCATGAAGTTTTAGGGCTTTTGGAGCTGTGCAGAATAGGTCTATAATATTTGCTCCTTTTCTAGCCCAGAATCCCAGCTGACGGCATTGTCCCTCTTTATGTAAACCTTGTAAAATAACATAGAATAGGCATAATTATTATGACATGGTGTGTAATAACAGCCCATAATGCAATAAATATCGATATAAAAGCATGATGCAAAATGGACATATCAAAACCTACCTGGTGAATTACCAGAGGAGTATGACCCGTGAAAACTTTCCGGGCTCACACAGAATAAGGAAAGCATAGGTTCAACCCATCGGGGTATCTTAGAAACATATACCACAAGCTTCAAGAGTAAATATCACTAGCTCGAAAGCAGAGCATGGTTGGCCAAATCAGAGGATAGGATTTTTCAATGGTATTATGTATAAGGGAAAAGAACTTCTCGAGGTTTTCATATACGAAGGACACTGCCGGATGATAATTCAACAAAGGATCTGATGGTCCATAATGAAGCTGATGTGAGCATCGATGCACAATCAAAGGAAAAGCAATGTAAGGGCATTGGATTATAGAAACGACTGACTAATTCAAAGCTCAAATGTAAAGGAATTATGATTTCAAATTCACGGGAACAGAAGCAAATGCTCTGATTAATGATGGATAAGTTGAATAGACTTAGGGGTACAATCGACGATAATTTAAGAACCAGC
The DNA here is from genome assembly GCA_034509565.1 of Triticum monococcum. Classification (NCBI taxonomy): domain Eukaryota; kingdom Viridiplantae; phylum Streptophyta; class Magnoliopsida; order Poales; family Poaceae; genus Triticum; species Triticum monococcum. The sequence goes on from CM067845.1 coordinate 49,007,791, forward strand.
TCATGTTCAAACTGACACTGAGCCGGAAGGATGAATTCCAGGATTCGACTGAGGAGTGAGAGCATCCTCAACATATTGAATCAACTGACTTAAAATGATAAAGACAATGGATGCCAATTGTCGGTGTCAAAACCGGCGGATCTCGGGTAGGGGATCCCGAACTGTGCGTCTAAGGCGGATGGTAACAGGAGGCAGGGGACCCGATGTTTACCCAGGTTCGGGCCCTCTTGATGGAGGTAATACCCTACGTCCTGCTTGATTGATCTTGATGATATGAGTATTACAAGAGTTGATCTACCACGATATTGTAGAGGCTAAACCCTAGAAGCTAGCCTATGGGTATATGGTAATGAATCTGTATCATATCTCTATCGACTAGTCTGGCCTCGACTTATATAATGTACCAGAGGCCTAGGATTACAAGAGTCATAGTCGAATACGCCGGTGGGGAGGAGTCCTTGTCTTGATCACCAAGTCTTGTGGAATCTTCCTCGTATATGTCTTCGGATGTCCGAACCGGCCCATGAGTAACCGGCCATGGGGGTCCTCGGCCCAATCCAACTGATAGGGAGACGATGTGGTGAGTACCCCCGAGTCCAGGACACCGTCAGTAGCCCCCGGAACCGGTCTTCAAGTTGGGGACGCTCCTCGATTCTTCCCAACTGTTCTTCATCTTCGGTCAGCAGTCTTGAAAACTAGTTCAACAAATCTTCTCATCTTCGATCTTGAGGATTGCCAAAGTGAATCCGAAGAGTTTACATGTCGGGTATCCGAGGAGCCCTTTAAGTCTTCGGCCTTTATCAATGTCTTGTTATTTTTAGGCCACACCTCAGGTTTGAAGTTGTTCCCAGGCGTCAGCGTTTTCTTGCGTCCGAGCTCCAACGCCGGACTATATTCGAGGTATCTTTTGCGGACGAGCACCAACGCCGGACCGCTTCCGAGCTCCAACGCAGGAATGTATCCGAGCTCCAACGCCAGACTATGTCCAAGCTCCAACGCCGGACTGTATCCGAGCTCCAACGCCGGACTATATCCGAGGTGTCATAAATCACCTTGGTTCAAAAAAAGTTGAAGGAGTTTAGCCGAGCTTAATGCCGGAAATGCCCTCTATGGAGCCAGCCACTAGCGCCCGAGCTTTATGCCGGACTACTTCCGAGGTGCTGCACCACCCCGACCGCGGGCTGATTTTGTGTCAATATTTTTGATTGGTGTAATTTATTCTCTGTCGAGATATATATAGCCAGTAGCCCTCAAGGTGTGTAACGGTCTAAAACCCGACATGCACCTAAAGGATGACATAAGACCGCTGACCCCAGTAGCCCCTGAGACTCATGTTGATTCACAAAACCGGCCTGAGGATCAACTCCTAGCTCAGGAGAATACTTCTGGACACAAAAAGCGGTGTGCAAATTCCTCGAGACTCAGGTTGGGTGCGGCCGACCAACCTGAGGATCATGATCTCCTCGAAAACTATATTGCACTTAAATTTTTTGCACTAGATTGCCAATGCAGTAGCCCCCGAGACAATGGTCGGGTGGCAACACCAGATTAGGAGATCGATGTGCCCCTTTAATATTAGTAAATGATAAGCCCGAAGCTCAGTAGCCCCCGAGCCTTAATGCGGGCATGGGTGGCCGAATTAAGGATCAATATCCATAGTAAAATCACAAATTATGTGTAATGACTATGTATCCAAGTACTTTACGTCATTAATGCTCGGACTCGCATTGTACAAAACTTTGTTGACCGACCATCAGCTTCCACCTCCTCGGCCAGTAGCCGAGGAGTGTTTTTCCTACTTTATAAAGCCTTTATGAGGGCAAATATTTACGACAAACAAGGCAATCTGGCCATACAGTTTTATAAACAAAGGTACGCAGAGAGATATGTTATATTACTGTTTAACATAAGAAATGTCTTCCAAAGAAAATAGTCCCGCTATCGGTTCCTTTCTTTGGGTTGTCATGCTAAGCATGATCATGAAACCTTAGCTCTAATGCAAGAGCAAAATATTGAGGATTTAGTTTGGGAGGCCAGTTACTAGCCCCCGGTAGTGTTCGGCGACAGTCGAGGTCAAGCCGTAAACACTTCGTCCAATGTTATGAATGGCCCGTCATTTAACACAGTGATCGGATCGCGGACCAGTTTACGCTTATTGTGACAGTAAGTTTTCAGCTTTCTCCACTGAGGTGCTTAACCATGTGAGCTGGAAGCACAATCACAGTGGTTCTCCCTTTGCACACCTAGCCGAACAAAGCGGAACGTTGGAGGCAAGTGCAGGAGCCTGGCAACCCAACTATTGACCGAAGACACAATTCGAAACCAATGCATATATAGCAATATCCGACAATGTTTTTTCCGAATCTCTAAAGGTGTCCAGCGTTGCACTGCGAGACTTGTGCTAAAAACACACAAATAGTTTAAAATTGCCATAATCTTGGAAAACCAAAAAGTAAAAACTTAACGTCCAAACAAGATCAAGTGTTCGGTGCCAATCCGAAAATTGGAAAAAAAATTGTGCTTCTGTCGTGCTTTAACATGACACATACGATCTCAAGACTTCACGCAAGTCAGCCTATGGCTTCAAGCTCCTTATCCCAAAGGAGGAGTACTTCTCCAAGGTCAGTTTAGCAACCTAAACTCAAGCAGCTTTTAGAGAGAAGATAGGCTATTCGGCTACTGACCATAAACTCGAGTCAAAAAAGGAGCGGTAGAAAAAGACTTTGCAACGACCAAGAAGAAAACACATTTACTATAAAACAGCTCATATAAATTTTAAGAGCCCCCAAGTGACTTGGGTAAAAGAATTTTATGTATAATGATTGTATGTACCGAAGTACTTATATCATATATGTGTTCACCCGAACTTTAAACGCGTCTTAACCGACCGTCGGCTTCTCCCTCTTCGGCCAAGGGCCAAAAAGTGTCATGTACTCCACCTGTCGAGAGTATCGACGGTGTTTCCGATGACCAGGCAATCAGGCCATAAGGCTGTAACAGACAAAGCGCGCTCAGAGAACTTATGCTATATTACAGACGAAGTGTAAGAAGCGTCTTCGAAGAAAATAATACCCCCACCGATACCTTTCTTCAGTGCTCATTATTACTATGAGACTTGCGCAATAGATTTTTTGTACTCATGAGTTCCGTTGTGTGCCGACCATGATTGAAAACAATAAGAGCGCTAGCTTTCAGCTTCACCCAGTCTGAGGTCAGAGCTCGGATGACCTGGTCGTGACAATCACAGAGGTGCTCCCTTTACTCCCTAGCCGAACAATCGGGAACGTAGGGGTAAGCACAGGAGCCAGGCAACCCAGCTTGCGGAACACTTAGGTCAATATGGTGCATATTGTGGCATAGTACACAAACAAGGAACGAAGCCGTACAAGTGTAATCATATGCAATAGGAAAGGCTTCATGAAGGAAGCTCCCAAGTAAACGGGGTATTCGAATTTATGTGTCACAAACAAAGTTTTGACAAGGAAGTAAAATGCTTGGTCAAACCAAAGGAAAAAATTTAAAACCGAAAGTTTTTGAGCATGAAAGCGACTTAGCTGACTAATGTGCTCGATGTTGATGACGCAGGCCGAGATTGTGGCGGGACGAGATGCCAGCCCCCAAGCTGGTCCCAAGATGCCCGAGTAAAGAGCTCGGCTTGATTAAGTGGTGACGCAGCATAGTCGATGGGCGAGGTGAAAACCCCAGTCCAACCGCGGCGACGGAGCAAGCCAGCAGTGTGACGCCGAAGCCCCCAGCATGTGTTAATGAAGTGATGACGAAGCCCCCGGTCCAGCCGAGGTGATGCGGTAGGTCGACGAGGTGACGACAGAACCCCCACATCAGCACATTGGTGCGCCAAGGTAATAGCGCTGCCCGGCCAAAATCATTTACTTATGCACAAAAAATAGTGCAATCCGGAGATAATAATGATAATAATAATAAAAAATTTCTGCATAATTAATAATTTAAGAAAAGTGAATAATAAAAGAAATATGGCCTGTGGGCCGAACACTTGATGAGTAGAGCTCTCTCGGCGATGCCAGAGTCCCCGAGGCAACTGAACACGTTGGTATGGCAACACGACCAACAAGGTGATCACGTGAGCCGATTTACGCCGATTGGGACGACGGCGTCGGCTTGCCGAAGAGACCACGTGACGCAGTCGAAGTCGATCACCTATACACATAAAATAGTGCGGTCCGAAAAGGATAGTTTCTTTTCACAAAAAATAATTTATTGAAAGAGATGTGGCCTAGCGTCGAAGTCATGTCGATGTAGGGCGTCGGCGTGACGCGGTGAAGGCGTGGCCAAGCCCGAATTCGCAGGCCGATGTGAGTTTCGGATGCGGCATTCGCCGAACTGTATACGAAAACTGACCGAACCACTACGCCACCGTTGTTAATACGACCACCATTTGATAGACATGTGTATAGATGATGAAACAAACCAGAGTAATAATTCCTTGGGAAAAATAAACCCAGGCAAGAAAAAAATAGGATTAATAGCACCTAGTTTGTCTGTTGTAGCAATCTGAAGAAAGGTTACTCCCAAACATGGGACTTGATCCGCACACCCATTGCCTGATGGGTGATGAAGCAGTGGCATGAAGATGCTGGCGAAGGTTGGCTCGCCGAGGAAAAGCCCGTGGTCCAACTAATGTGATGAAGCTGGTCGGGTGGTGACGCCGAAGTCTCTGAAGTAAGTTGATGAAGAGACGGTGAAGCCCTCGGTTTAGCCGAGGAGACGGAGTAGGTCGGTAAGGAGACGTTGCAGCTGCCATGTCAGCCGAGGTGTTGAAGCAGTTCGGCATGATGGACATTGGCTTGAAGAAGCAAAAGTGCGGCCATGCCGACGTAGGTCGTAACTTGTGACGCGGTCAATACCGGTTTGATGAAGTGACCATGCGGCGATGCCTGTGTGCCCGCTCCGTATAATCCGTGGGGCGGTGATGTTGGTGATGATTTATCCTTGTTGACTCCAAACTATTGTTCGCTCGCCGAGATGATGATCCAAAGAAGTTGAGCTCGGCTCAAAAGGCGACTACGTGTCTAGCGCAGGTGGGCAGCCATGGAGCAATACTGCCGGACTGGTTTGATACCAGCGTGATGGTGAAGATTACCTCGGAGAAGGCTTAAAATTTTATGGGTACGTATTTAAAAACAACGCACAATACCATAGAAGAAAATTCTTAAAAAAAGGTTGTCCAATATCACGTTCATAAAGAAACATGAATTCTGGTCGGGTCCGTAATCGCGCAGAAAATAGATCCGAAAATCGTTGTGCTCATCGGAGGTTTCCCGGAGTTTGAACGGTCGGATCGAGCTGAAATTTGGAGGGATGCTAGATATAGGAATTCCGCAGCCGATCAACGGTTGGATCTTCCAAAGGACGTCCGAGCTAGATGCTGGACGCCACGCTCCAAAATCGTCCAGATTCGAAACGGCTCCGGTATATCATAGATTGCCAGAAATTCCTCCGTCGGAACTCGATGAAATTTTGCATGGTTGTTGTAGACTCAATTCCACACAATCCCACCGAAGCAATCGTCAAAGCGATACTCAAGGAGGCGGTGGTGGCAGATATGAGTTCGCTGTCCAGAAAAACAGGACGGTCGCTCGAGGGCAATGTTGACGTTCAGCCCCCGAGCTCCATGGATGATTCCTCCATGATCTTGATAGAGATCGGAGTTGATGTTTGGTGAAGGCCCTCATCCGAACATGGTGATCAAAACACGGGACGCAGTTCTTGGTCGAACCAAGGTAACCAGTCGAGCTGGTGACGAAGATGCCGAAGTCGCAGTTGATCTGCAGGCGAGCCATCGATCCTTTGCGGATCACACAGCGGAACTCTCAATGAAAGCACCAATGTCGGTATCAAAACTGGCGGATCTCGGGTAGGGGGTCCCGAACTGTGCGTCTAAGGCGGATGGTAACAGGAGGCAGGGGACACGATGTTTACCCAGGTTCGAGCCCTCTTGATGGAGGTAATACCCTACGTCCTGCTTGATTGATCTTGATGGTATGAGTATTACAAGAGTTGATCTACCACGAGATCGTAGAGGCTAAACCCTAGAAGCTAGCCTATGGGTATATGGTAATGAATCTGTATCATATCTCTATCGACTAGCCTGACCTCGGCTTATATAATGTACCAGAGGCCTAGGATTACAAGAGTCCTAGTCGAATACGCCGGTGGGGAGGAGTCCTTGTCTTGATCACCAAGTCTTGTGGAATCTTCCTCGTATTTGTCTTCGGCTGTCCGAACCGACCCATGAGCAACCGGCCATGGGGGTCCTCGACCCAATCCAACTGACTGGGAGACGATGTGGTGAGTACCCCCGAGTCTAGGACACCGTCACCAATAATATTATGAGACTTATGGGATTAGCATAATGCAAGCAAGCAAGGATTTTTAAGAGCAATAGGCTGCTCAGGATTTTTGGAAGTTCGAATGGTATTTCGAAGTCTTTTGCGAAACACATGAACAACTAGGAATGAGCGGATACTCGATAAGTGTGAGGAATTGTCCGTAGTGGTATTCATGTGGCAAAGATCTGTAAGGCAGTGGCTCAAGAGATTCTTAAAATTCAGAGAACAATTCGATGTATTCTGTAATAACAAGAGCAACTGGGATTCATTGTATGAACGACAAGTGTATGTCGTTATCCATATGAATATATCGGTAGTAGGGAATAGAAAAGGCAGATGGCATAAGGGTCTCGGGAAGCATCGAAGAGTATCTTCAAAATCTTCTCATGAAGCAGTCGATCATCTGAGCTCTCTGGCGGAAATGGTTAGGAGAAACTAGAGTTAGAATTAGGAAAATCATTTAACCCGAATAGAAGAGAAATTAGAATCCCAGACTATAGACAAGGAATAAAAGATCCTAATACCACCCAATGGCGACGAGGACCCATAAGTCACATAGCCATGTTAGTAAAAAATTCAATAACTGGACTCAACTTCGGCCAAGGAGTTTGGAAGGGGGATTCCTACAAGCACTCGGCTCTGATACCAACTTGTGAGGCCCTCGATTTGACTCTACACTATTCATATACGCAAATGTGTACGATCAAGATCAATGACTCACGGGAAGATATCACAACATAAATCTAGATATAAATTAAAATAGTACAAGATTTATATATTACAAGCCAGGGGCCTCGAGGGCTCGAATACATAAACTCGAATACACAAGAGTCAGCGGACGCAAATAATATCTGAGTACAGACATAAGTTAAACAAGTTGCCATAAGATGGCTAGCACAAACTGGGATACAGATCGAAAGAGGCGGAGGCCTCCTGCCTGGGATCCTCCTAAACTACTCCGGGTCATCGGCGGCGGCCTGCATAAAGTAGTAGGCCCTCCGGTGTAGTAGGAGTTGTGTCGACGGTGGTGTTTGGCTCCTGGGCTCCAGCATCTGGTTGCGACAACCGAGAGGAAAGGAAAAGGGGAAAAGGGGGAGCAAAGCAACCGTGATTACTCATCCAAAGTACTCGCAAGCAAGGATCTACACTACATATGCATTGGTATCAATGAAATGGGTAGTATCTGTGGACTGAACTGCAAAATGCCAGAACAAGAGGGGGATAGCTAGTCCTATCGAAGACTACGCTTTTGGCAGCCTCCATCTTGAAGCATATAGAAGAGAGTAGATGGTAAGTTCACCAAGTATCATCGTATATCATAATCCTACCTGGCGATCCTCTCCTCGTTGCCCTGTGAGAGAGCGATCTCCGGGTTGTATCTGTCACTTGGAAGGGTGTATTTTATTAAGTATCTGGTTCTAGTTTTCATAAGGTTAAGGTACAACTCTGGGTCATCCTTTTACCGAGGGACACGGCTATTCGAATAGATAAACTTCCATGCAGGGGTGCACCACATTACCCAACACGCTCAATCCCTCTGACCGGACACGCTTTCCTGGGTCATGCTCGGCCTCGGAAGATCAACACGCCGTAGCCCTACCTAGGCACAACAGAGAGGTCAACACGCCGGTCTAAATCCTATGCGCGCAGGGGTCTAGGCCCATCGCACATTGCACACTTGCACGTTGCGTACGTGGCCGGTAAGCAAACCTAGCCTCCCTAATACAAGAGCAGACATTCTAGTCCAATCCGGCGCGCGCCGCTCAGTCGCTGATGTCAAGAAGGCTTCAGCTGATACCACGACATCGAGTGCCCATAACTGTTCCCGCGTAGTTGGTTAGTGCGTATAGGTCAGTGGCCAGACTCAGATCAAATACTAAGGTCTCGTTAAGCGTGTTAATTGATGTAACCGCGGATGCCGACCAGGGCCAGACCCACCTCTCTCCTAGGTGGTCTCAACCTGCCCTGTCGGTCCGCCACAAAGATCCACACAGAGGGCCATTGGGAAAGTATGTCCTTTCAGCCCCCAATCTGTGAATCAACCACAGGTACTCAACGAGCCGAACCGACTTTAGTCACCACATGTATCATACATTATGTATATAAGTATATACCTGTGATCAACTCTCGAGTGATCATGGCCTGGTAGTATAGCATGGCAGACGGACAAGAAAGTAGGGCCACTAATGGAATACTAGCATCCTATACTAAGCATTTAGGATTGCAGGTAAAGGTAACAACAGTAGTAGCAAAGACAGGCTATGCATCAAAATAAGATTAACGGAAAGCAGTAACATGCTACACTACTCTAATGCGAGCAGTAGAGAGAAGGAATAGGTGATGTCGGGTTGATCAAGGGGGGGGGGGGCTTGCTTGGAAGCTTTGTTGCACAGGAAGAAGGGTCGTCGGTGACGTAGTCGTACTAAGTGGCATCAGCGCTGGTCTCGGGGTCTACCGGAGAAGAAGAGGGGGGAAGAAACAGTAAATACAAAGCAAACAAAGCATGACAAAGCATAACATGGCAATACGCGGTGCTAGGGGTGGCCTAACGCAGTACTAGGTGATACCGGTGAAGGTGGGAAATATCCAGGAAAGTATTCCCAGTGTTTCGTATTTTGGGACAGATGAACCGGAGGCGAAATGTTGCACATTCGCTATGCTACGGATGTGTAGCGGATGAACAGACTGCGTATTCAAATTCGTCTCATCGTTCTGAACAACTTTCATGTACAAAGTATTTTCATCCGGGTTACAGATTATTTTATATTAATTTTTAAAGTTTTAACCATTTTCTGAAATTGCTATAATTAACTAATTTGAAAAATAATCAGAAACGGGCTGGGTGCACCCGGTGCAGTACGACAGCAGCTGACATGTGGGGTCAAATGGTCAGTTGACCCAGTCAACAAGGACTGGTCAATAGAGTGAATAGTGTGTGGGGGTCCCACATGTCAGTGTCCTAATAATTTCTAAACTGTTTTTATTTAATTTAAAATAAGGTGGGACCCACATGTCATATACACCTAAACTAATTAATCACTAATCCTAATCTAACAGGGCCGGCTCCAGTGGATGGGCATGTACGCACGCAAGCACCAGGGGGGCTACATCGGCTGGCAAGCGTCCAGCGCCGGCGCCGATGAGGCGCAGCTAGTGCGCGGCAGGAGGCGGAAGCGGTGGCGCGGGGGGCTACTGAAGGAAATATGCCCTAGAGGCAATAATAAAGTTATTATTTATTTCCTTATATCATGATAAATGTTTATTATTCATGCTAGAATTGTATTAACCGGAAACATAATACATGTGTGAATACATAGACAAATAGAGTGTCACTAGTATGCCTCTACTTGACTAGCTCGTTAATTGAAGATAGTTATGTTTCCTAGCCATAGACATGAGTTGTCATTTGATTAACGGGATCACATCATTAGGATAATGATGTGATTGACTTAACCCATTCCATTAGCTTAGCACTTGATCGTTTAGTTTGTTGCTATTGCTTTCTTCATAACTTATACATGTTCCTATGACTATGAGATTATGCAACTCCCGTTTACCGGAAAACACTTTGTGTGCTACCAAACGTCACAACGTAACTGGGTGATTATAAAGGTGCTCTACAGGTGTCTCCGAAGGTACTTGTTGAGTTGCCGTATTTCGAGATTAGGATTTGTCACTCCGATTGTCGGAGAGGTATCTCTAGGCCCTCTCGGTAATGCACATCACTTAAGCCTTGCAAGCATTGCAACTAATAAGTTAGTTGCGGGATGATGTATTACGGAACGTGTAAAGAGACTTGCCGGTAACAAGATTGAACTAGGTATTGAGATACCGACGATCGAATCTCGGGCAAGTAACATACCGATGACAAAGGGAACAACGTATGTTGCTATGCGGTCTGATCGATAAAGATCTTCGTAGAATATGTGGGAGCCAATATGAGCATCCAGGTTCCGCTATTGGTTATTGATCAGAGACATGTCTCGGTCATGTCTACATAGTTCTTGAACCCGTAGGGTCCGCACGCTTAAAGTTTCGATGACGATTGTATTATGAGTTTATGTGATTTGATGTACCGAAGGTAGTTCGGAGTCCCGGATGAGATCGGGGACATGACGAGGAGTCTCGAAATGGTCGAGACGTAAAGATCGATATATTGGACGACTATATTCGGACATCGGAAAGGTTCCGAGTGATTCGGGTATTTTCGGGGGTACCAGGGAGTTACGGGAATACGAGGAAGAAGTAATGGGCCTCATGGGCCAAGTGGTGGAAGAGAGGAGGCAGGGCGCCCCCCCTAGCCCAAACCGAATTGGACTAGGGGGCCGGCCCCCCTTTCCTCCTTCTCCTCCTTCTCCTTCCTCTCCTTCTCCTCCTTCCTTTCCTCCTCCTAGTAGGAGTAGCAAAGGGGAGTCCTACTCCTACTAGGAGGACTCCTCCTCCTGGCGCGCCCATAGAGGGTCGGCCGGCCTCCCCCCGTGCTCCTTTATATACAGGGGAAAGGGGGCACCTCTAGACACACAAGTTGATCAGTTGATCTCTCCCAGCCGTGTGCGGTGCCCCCCTCCACCATATTCTACCTCGGTCATATCGTAGCCGTGCTTAGGCGAAGCCCTGCATCGGTAGCAACATCATCACCGTCACCACGCCGTCGTGCTAACGGAACTCTCCCGTGAAGCTCTGCTGGATTGAAGTTCGCGGGACGTCATCGAGCTGAACGTGTGCTGAACTCGGAGGTGCCGTGCGTTCGGTACTTGGATCGGTCGGATCGTGAAGACGTACGACTACATCAGCCGCGTTGTGCTAACGCTTCCGCTTTCGGTCTACGAGGGTACGTGGACAACACTCTCCCCTCTCGTTGCTATGCATCACCATGATCTTGCGTGTGCATAGGAATTTTTTTGAAATTACTACGTTCCCCAACAGTGGCATCCGAGAAAGGTTTTATGCGTTGATGTTATATGCACGAGTAGAACACAAGTGAGTTGTGGGCGATATAAGTCATACTGCTTACCAGCATGTCATACTTTGGTTCGGCGGTATTGTTGGATGAAGCGTCCCGGACCGACATTACGCGTACGCTTACGCGAGACTGGTTCTGCCGATGTGCTTTGCACACAGGTGGCTGGCGGGTGTCAGTTTCTCCAACTTTAGTTGAACCGAGTGTGGCTACGCCCGGTCCTTGCGAAGGTTAAAACAACACCAACTTGACAAACTATCGTTGTGGTTTTGATGCGTAGGTAAGAATGGTTCTTGCTAAAGCCCGTAGCAGCCACGTAAAACTTGCAACAACAAAGTAGAGGATGTCTAACTTGTTTTTGCAGGGCATGTTGTGATGTGATATGGTCAAGACATAATGCTAAATTTTATTGTATGAGATGATCATGTTTTGTAACCGAGTTATCGGAAACTGGCAGGAGCCATATGGTTGTCGCTTTATTGTATGCAATGCAATTGCGCTGTAATGCTTTACTTTATCACTAAGCGGTAGCGATAGTCGTGGAAGCATAAGATTGGCGAGACGACAACGATGCTATGATGGTGATCAAGGTGTCGCGCCGGTGAAGATGGTGATCATGACGGTGCTTCGGAGATGGAGATCACAAGCACAAGATGATGATGGCCATATCATATCACTTATATTGATTGCATGTGATGTTTATCTTTTATGCATCTTATCTTGCTTTGATTGACGGTAGCATTATAAGATGATCTCTCACTAAATTTCAAGATAAAAGTGTTCTCCCTGAGTATGCACCATTGCCAAAGTTCGTCGTGCCCAGACACCATGTGATGATTGGGTGTGATAAGCTCTACGTCCATCTACAACGGGTGCAAGCCAGTTTTGCACACGCAGAATACTCAGGTTAAACTTGACGAGCCTAGCATATGCAGATATGGCCTCAGAACACTGAGACCGAAAGGTCGAGCATGAATCATATAGTAGATATGATCAACATATTCATGTTCACCATTCAAAGCTACTCCATTTCACGTGATGATCGGTTATGGTTTAGTTGATTTGGATCACGTGATCACTTAGAAGATTAGAGGGATGTCTTTCTAAGTGGGAGTTCCTAAGTAATATGATTAATTGAACTTAAATTTATCATGAACTTAGTACCTGATAGTATCTTGCTTGTCTATGTTTGATTGTAGATAGATGGCCCGTGTTGTTGTTCCGTTGAATTTTAATGCGTTCCTTGAGAAAGCAAAGTTGAAAGATGATGGTAGCAATTACACGGACTGGGTCCGTAACTTGAGGATTATCCTCATTGCTGCATAGAAGAATTACGTCCCGGAAGCACCGCTAGGTGCCAGGCCTGCTGCTAGAGCAACACCAGATGTTATGAACGTCTGGTAGAGCAAAGCTGATGACTACTCGATAGTTCAGTGTGCCATGCTTTACGGCTTAGAATCGGGACATCAACGACGTTTTGAATGTCATGGAGCATATGAGATGTTCCAGGAGTTGAAGTTAATATTTCAAGCAAATGCCCGAATTGAGATATATGAAGTCTCCAATAAATTCTATAGCTGCAAGATGGAGGAGAATAGTTCTGTCAGTGAACATATACTCAAAATGTCTGGGTATCATAATCACTTGACTCAACTGGGAGTTAATCTACCTGTTGATAGTGTCATTGACAGAGTTCTTCAATCACTGCCACCAAGCTACAAGAGCTTCGTGATGAACTATAACATGCAAGGGATGGATAAGACAATTCCCGAGCTCTTCGCAATGCTAAAGGCTGCGGAGGTAGAAATCAAGAAGGAGCATCAAGTGTTGATGGTCAACAAGACCGCCAATTTCAAGAAAAAGGGCAAAGGGAAGAAGAAGGGGAACTTCAAGAAGAACAGTAAGCAAGTTACTGCTTAGGAGAAGAAACCCAAATCTAGACCTAAGCCTGAAACTGAGTGCTTCTACTTCAAGCAAACTGGACACTAGAAGCGGAACTGCCCCAAGTATTTGGCGGATAAGAAGGATGGCAAGGTGAACAAAGGTATATGTGATATACATGTTATTGATGTGTACCTTACTAGAGCTCGCAGTAGCACCTGGGTATTTGATACTCGTTCTGTTGCTAACATTTGCAACTCGAAACAGGGACTACGGATTAAGCAAACACTGGCAAAGGACGAGGTGACGATGCGCATGGGAAATGGTTCCAAAGTCGATGTGATCGCGGCTGACACGCTACCTCTACATCTACCTTCCGGATTAGTTTTAGACCTAAATAATTGTTATTTGGTGCCAGCATTGAGCATGAACATTATATCTGGATCTTGTTTGATGCAAGACGGTTATTCATTTAAATAAGAGAATAATGGTTGTTCTATTTATATGAGTAATATCTTTTATGGTCATGCACCCTTGAAGAGTGGTCTATTTTTGATGAATCTCGATAGTAGTGATACACATATTCATAATGTTGAAACCAAAATATGCAGAGTTGATAATGATAGTGCAACTTATTTGTGGCACTGCGGTTTAGGTCATATCGGTGTAAAGCGCATGAAGAAACTCCATATTGATGGACTTTTGGAATCACTTAATTATGAATCACTTGGTACTTGCGAACCGTGCCTCATGGGCAAGATTACCAAAATGCCGTTCTCCGGTACTATGGAGAGAGCAACGGATTTGTTGGAAATCATACATACAGATGTGTGTGGTCCGATGAATATTGAGGCTCGTGGCGGATATCGTTATTTTCTCACCTTCACAGATGATTTAAGCAGATATGGGTATATCTACTTAATGAAACATAAGTCTGAAACATTTGAAAAGTTCAAATAATTTCAGAGTGAAGTTGAAAATCATCGTAACAAGAAAATAAAGTTTCTACTATCTGATCGTGGAGGAGAATATTTGAGTTACGAGTTTGATCTACATTTGAAACAATGCAGAATAGTTTCGCAACTCACGCCACCCGGAACACCACATCATAATGGTGTGTCCGAACGTCATAATCGTACTTTACTAGATATGGTGCGATCTATGATGTCTCTTACAGATTTACCGCTATCGTTTTGGGGTTATGCTTTAGAGACGGCTGCATTCACGTTAAATAGGGCACCATCGAAATCCATTGAGACGACGCCTTATGAACTGTGGTTTGGCAAGAAACCAAAGTTGTCGTTTCTGAAAGTTTAGGGCTGCGATGCTTATGTGAAAAAGCTTCAACCTGATAAGCTCGAACCCAGATCAGAGAAATGTGTCTTCATAGGATACCCAAAGGAAACTGTTTGGTACACCTTCTATCACAGATCCGAAGGCAAGACTTTCGTTGCTAAGAATGGATCCTTTCTAGAGAAGGAGTTTCTCTCGAAAGAAGTGAGTGGGAGGAAAGTAGAACTTGATGAGGTAACAGTACCTGCTCCCTTATTGGAAAGTAGTACATCACAGAAACCGGTTTCTGTGACACCTACACCAATTAGTGAGGAAGCTAATGATAATGATCATGAAACTTCAGATCAAGTTACTACCGAACCTCGTAGATCAACCAGAATAAGATCCGCACCGGAGTGGTACGGTAATCCTGTTCTAGAAGTCATGCTACTAGATCATGATGAATCTATGAACTATGAAGAAGCGATGGTGAGCCCAGATTCCGCAAAATGGCTAGAAGCCATGAAATCTGAGATGGGATCCTGTATGAGAACAAAGTGTGGACTTTGGTTGACTTGCCCGTTGATCGGCAAGCAATTGAGAATAAATGGATCTTCAAGAAGAAGACTGATGCTCACGGTAATGTTATTGTCTACAAGGCTCGACTTGTTGCAAAAGGTTTTCGACAAGTTCAAGGGATTGACTACAATGAGACCTTCTCACCCGTAGCGATGCTTAAGTCTGTCCGAATCATGTTAGCAATTGCCACATTTTATGATTATGAAATTTGGCAAATGGATGTTAAAACTACATTCCTGAATGGATTTCTGGAAGAAGAGTTGTATATGATGCAGCCAGAAGGTTTTGTCGATCCAAAGGGAGCTAACAAAGTGTGCAAGCTCCAGCGATCCATTTATGGACTAGTGCAAGCCTCTCGGAGTTGGAATAAATGCTTTGGTAGTGTGATCAAAGCATTTGGTTTTGTACAGACTTTTGGAGAAGCCTGTATTTACAAGAAAGTGAGTGGGAGCTGTGTAGCATTTCTGATATTATATGTGGATGACATATTATTGATTGGAAATAATATAGAATTTCTGGATAGCATAAAGGGATATTTGAATAAGAGTTTTTCAATGAAAGACCTCGGTGAAGCTGCTTATATATTAGGCATTAAGATCTATATAGATAGATCAAGACGCTTAATTGGACTTTCACAAAGCACATACCTTGACAAAGTTTTGAAGAAGTTCAAAATGGATTAGGCAAAGAAAGGGTTCTTGCCTATGTTACAAGGTGTGAAGTTGAGTAAGACTCAATGTCCGACCACCGCAGAAGACAGAGAGAAAATGAAAGATGTTCCCTATGCTTCGGCCATAGGCTCTATCATGTATGCAATGCTGTGTACCAGACCTGATGTGTGCCTTGCTATAAGTCTAACAGGGAGGTACCAAAGTAATCCTGGAGTGGATCACTGGACAGCGGTCAAGAACATCCTGAAGTACCTGAAAAGTACTAAGGATATGTTTCTCGTATATGGAGGTGACAAAGAGCTCATCGTAAATGGTTACGTTGATGCAAGCTTTGACACTGATCCGGACGATTCTAAATCGCAAACCGGATACGTGTTTATATTGAACGGTGGAGCTGTTAGTTGGTGCAGTTCTAAACAAAGCGTCGTGGCGGGATCTACATGTGAAGCGGAGTACATAGCTGCTTCGGAAGCAACAAATGAAGGAGTCTGGATGAAGGAGTTCATATCCGATCTAGGTGTCATACCTAATGCATCGGGTCCAATGAAAATCTTTTGTGACAATACTGGTGCAATTGCCTTGGCGAAGGAATCTAGATTTCACAAGAGAACCTAGCACATCAAGAGACGCTTCAATTTCATTCGGGATTTAGTCCAAGTGGGAGACATAGAAATTTGGAAGATACATACGGATCTGAATGTTGCAGGCCCGCTGACTAAGCCTCTTCCACGAGCAAAACATGATCCGCACCAAGGCTCCATGGGTGTTAGAATCATTACTGTGTAATCTAGATTATTGACTCTAGTGCAAGTGGGCGACTGAAGGAAATATGCCTTAGAGGCAATAATAAAGTTGTTATTTATTTCCTTATATCATGATAAATGTTTATAATTCATGCTAGAATTGTATTAACCGGAAACATAATACATGTGTGAATACATAGACAAACAGAGTGTCACTAGTATGCCTCTACTTGACTAGCTCATTAATCGAAGATGGTTATGTTTCCTAGCCATAGACATGAGTTGTCATTTGATTAATGGGATCACATCATTAGGAGAATGATGTGATTGACTTGACCCATTCCATTAGCTTAGCACTTGATCGCTTAGTTTGTTGCTATTGCTTTCTTCATAACTTATACATGTTCCTATGACTATGAGATTATGCAACTCCCGTTTACCGGAGGAACACTTTGTGTGCTACCAAACATCACAACGTAACTGGGTAATTATAAAGGTGCTCTACAGGTGTCTCCAAAGGTACTTGTTGGGTTGGCGTATTTCGAGATTAGGATTTGTCACTCCGATTGTCGGAGAGGTATCTCTGGGCCCTCCTGGTAATGCGCATCACTTAAGCCTTGCAAGCATTGCAACTAATAAGTTAGTTGCGGGATGATGTATTACGGAACGAGTAAAGAGACTTGCCGGTAACGAGATTGAACTAGGTATTGAGATACCGACGATCGAATCTCGGGCAAGTAACATACCGATGACAAAGGGAACAACCTATGTTGTTATGCGATCTGACCGATAAAGATCTTCATAGAATATGTGGGAGCCAATATGAGCATCCAGGTTCCGCTATTGGTTATTGACCAGAGACATGTCTCGGTCATGTCTACATAGTTCACGAACCCATAGGGTCCGCTCGCTTAAAGTTTCGGTGACAATTGTATTATGAGTTTATGTGATTTTATGTACCGAAGGTAGTTCGGAGTCCCGGATGAGATCGGGGACATGACGAGGAGTCTCTAAATGGTTGAGATGTAAAGATCGATATATTGGACGACTATATTCAGACATCGGAAAGGTTCCGAGTGATTCAGGTATTTTCGGGGGTACCGGGGAGTTACGGGAATACGAGGAAGAAGTAATGGGCCTCATGGGCCAAGTGGTGGAAGAGAGGAGGCAAGGCGCGCGCCCCCCTAGCCCAAACCGAATTGGACTAGGGGGCCGTCCCCCCTTTCCTCCTTCTCCTTCCTTCTCCTTCTCCTCCTTCCTTTCCTCCTCCTAGTAGGAGTAGGAAAGGGGAGTCCTACTCCTACTAGGAGGAGGACTCCTCCTCCTGGCGCGCCCATAGAGGGCCGGCCGGCCTCCCCCCTTGCTCCTTTATATACAGGGGCAAGGGGGCACCTCTAGACACACAAGTTGATTAGTTGATCTCTCCCAGCCGTGTGCGGTGCCCCCCTCCACCATATTCCACCTCGGTCATATCGTAGCGGTGCTTAGGCGAAGCCCTACGTCGGTAGCAACATCATCACCGTCACCACGCCGTCGTGCTGACGGAACTCTCCCATGAAGCTCTGCTGGATCGGAGTTCGCGGGACGTCATCGAGCTGGATGTGTGCTGAACTCGGAGGTGCCGTGCGTTCGGTACTTGGATCGGTCGGATCGTGAAGACGTATGACTACATCAACCGCGTTGTGCTAACGGTTCCGCTTTCGGTCTACGAGGGTACGTGGACAACACTCTCCCCTCTCGTTGCTATGCATCACCACGATCTTGCGTGTGCGTAGGATTTTTTTTGAAATTACTACGTTCCTCAACAGCTACGAGGAGCGGCGACGCAGGGGCTGCGGGGAGCGGCGGCGCTAGGCAGAGCAGCGGCAAAAGTGGCACAAGAGGGGTGGCACGGTCACGCGCAGGGGGCTTCACGGGCGGGGGGGGGGGGGGGGCAACATGGACGCGTTTATAGGTCGATTGAGAACATGCTAGGGTTTATAATGGACGCGTTTATAGGTCGTGGGGGCGACGTGGTGGCCATCCATGCCCAAGGCGGATTGGATGCGCGCCACACCCTCCTCTGCCTCTTGTAGCATGAGGAGGGAGATGAGGGGAGGTGGGCTGGGCTACTATAGGTTGGGTAGGCTGGGCCACCCTAGCACTAGGTTAGGTGCACTGTGCAGCCTTCTAACACATTCTTTTTTGTTCTCATATTTTCTTTACCGTTTTGTATTAACATTATAAGTTCATTGACTTTAGTTAAATATGGTATTTGGCACATAAATACTAGGCATTATTTTTATAATGCCCACAAAGTTTAGAGACGACTGGAGTTAATTAAGTAATTATTTATTTTGAAAAAGGCCATTTTATTTGCTGTTGGACCATTTGTTAATTTACTAGGGATTTATTTGTGAGTCAAATTAAGTTGGTTTTAACATGACAATGATCGGGGGAATTTATTGAATCATCCGAACATTTTAGTTTCAATATTTGGGGCCAGGTCTTTTGGGCGGCTTAAAAAATAAGCCGCCTCTCCCCAGCTTAAAAAATAAGCCGCTCCCAAAATTCATGGAGGCTTCTAGATTAGTAATCCCATAACTAGTTCAGAAGCCCCAATAATTAAGGGAGGGGGCTTATGACAAAAGTTAGGGAGGAGGCGGCTTATTTTTTAAGCCGCCAAAAGAACTGACCCTTGAAAACTTTTGTGGTTTGCCTTTAACTCAAATTTGAATTTGAATCATTTTGAACTAACGCGAGATTAACAACAGTAACCGCGGTGACATGGCATCATTAACATGGAATTACTATAGCTTAAATATCCAGGCATCACATGCAGACCCCATGATGGGCGCCTACTGTTGTGGAATTGTCACGGCAGATGTCCTTAGTGTGAGGACTTAGTCATGAGGCCAACACATCTATTGATGATGATGATCACGATTACAAGGGTGCTCTATCTCGAGAGCTATAGACTTGTCTGTCTAACCCTAACTTGTCCAACTCGTGAAAACTTGTCCCTCTTGGGGTGCCTTGTCCCTCCTTATATAAGTTGGAGGGGCGAGTTACATGTGGAGTCCTAGTAGGACTAGGACTACTCTATGACAAGTGGAATCCTAGTCTTGCTCCCTTTGTAAGAGGATATTCCTTATGCCTTAAACCGACCCACCATAACATGAGTCGGCCTTCTATGAGCCGCCTTCTGGGCCACCGGGTCTTGTCGCCCCTCTGACCCACCTCCAGGGTGACCATGAAGGAAATATGCCCTAGAGGCAATAATAAAGTTGTTATTTATATTTCCTTATATCATGATAAATGTTTATTATTAATGTTAGAATTGTATTAACCGGAAACTTAGTACATGTGTGAATACATAGATAAACTGGGTGTCACTAGTATGCCTCTACTTGACTAGCTCGTTAATCAAAGATGGTTAAGTTTCCTAGCCATGGACAAAGAGTTGTAATTTGATTAATGAGATCACATCATTAGAGAATGATGTGATTGACTTGACCCATCTGTTAGCTTAGCACGATGATCGTTTAGTTTTTTTCTATTGCTTTATCCATAACTTATACATGTTCCTGTGACTATGAAATCATGCAACTCCCGAATACCGGAGGAACACTTTGTGTGCTACCAAATGTCACAACGTAACTGGGTGATTATAAAGGTGCGCTACAGGTGTCTCCAATGGTGTTTGCTGAGTTGGCATAGATCGAGATTAGGATTTGTCACTCTGATTGTCGGAGAGGTATCTCTGGGCCCTCTCGGTAATGCACATCACTATAAGCCTTCCAAGCAATGTGACTAATGAGTTAGTTACGAGATAATGCATTACAGAACGAGTAAAGAGACTTGCTGGTAACGAGATTGAACTAGGTATTGAGATACTGACGATCGAATCTCGGGAAAGTAACATAACGATGACAAAGGGAACATCATATGTCGTTATGCGGTTTGATCGATAAAGATCTTTTAGAATATGTGGGAGCCAGTATGAACATCCAGGTTTTGCTATTGGTTATTGACCAGAGACGTGTCTCGGTCATGTCTATATAGTTCTCGAACCCGTAGGGTCAGTGAAAGAGCGTTATATCGACTAGAGGGGGTGAATAGGCAATTTTTATGAATTCTTCACTGAGGAATTTGCAGGTGAGGAAATTACTTAGCGAAGAACTACTAGCAGTGGAATAAGTACTCAAAAGTAAACATAACAGAACACAAGCATAGTCATCATGATGAAATGAAGATAGACATAGAGTACA
Organism: Triticum monococcum; assembly: GCA_034509565.1. Taxonomy (NCBI): domain Eukaryota; kingdom Viridiplantae; phylum Streptophyta; class Magnoliopsida; order Poales; family Poaceae; genus Triticum; species Triticum monococcum. The sequence continues at coordinate 49,028,515 of CM067845.1, forward strand.
GAAAGCGTAAGCACAGGATAACACAGGATGAAGACAAACAGATTGAAGAAATTGAACTGAGGAAATTGAGAAAATCTTCAGCCAAAGTCTTCAAACAGATATATGAACAAGTATACAACGGAGTTATGAGGAAATGAAAGAGTTGAGGAAATAGAACCAGTAAGCTTGGTGAAGACAATGATTTGATAGACCAGTTCCAACTGTTGTCTTAGTTGTACGTCTGGTTAGGGCGGCTAGGTATTTAAACCTGACGACACACAGTCCCGGACACCCAGTCCTGAACACGCAGCTTAGGACACTCAGTCATCACCATATTCCCCTTGAGCTAAGGTCACACAGACCTCGCCCAATCACTCGTGGTAAGTCTTCAGGTGACTTCCGAACCTTCACACACTTGGTCACTCGGCGATCCACAATTCCTCTTGGATGCTCTAGACCATGACGCCTAACCCTCTGGAAGAAGCACAGTCTTCAAAGGTAACAAGCATCGGATCCACGCAGGATCAATCTCTTCAGTGATGCTCAATCACTTTGGTTTTGTAGGTGTTTGGGTTTGGGTTTTCCTCACTTGATGATTTTCGCTCAAAGTCCTCGGAGTATGGGTTGCTCTCAAATGACAGGTGTCAGTTTCTCTCGGAGCAGCCAACCTGATAGTGGTTGTAGGGGGCATCTATTTATAGCCTAGGGAGCAGCCCGACATGATAATACATAAATGCCCTTCAATGATATGACCGTTAGGTGGATAGATATTTTGGGATAGCTGGCGCATAGCACAACAATGGTCGGAATTTTGAGTGGCAAAATCCTCAGGGCTATCATGTTCCTCACTGTGTAGGTAATCCGCACTGGCGAATTCCTAACTCCTCAGTCAGAACAAATTCCTCAGAGACCAGAAGAACTTTGTCTCTGTCACCGAAGAATATGACTAGACTGTATGAGATTTCCAATGGCTTCACTCGAAGGGATTGGTAGGTTTAATATTTTGAGTTGAGCATCACATGGAAATTTTTCCTTAGTATTTCCCCGACCCCCTTTAACAGTACGGTGTTTCCTATGACTCAAGAAAGAGAAAATGAAACTACAAAAACAAAAGTCTTCACGCTTCATGTTCCTCGAATGAAAACTAAGTCTTCAAGGTCACACCAATTTCTTCACTTTCAAAGTCTTCAGAAAGTCTTCAGAATTCCAAAGTCTTCATTCGAAGAACTTCATTTTTAGGGGTCGACTTTCTCTGTTAATATCAAACTCCTCATAGACTTATAGACTTGTGTACACTCACAAACGCATTGGTCCGTTAACCTATAAGTCTTCAATACACCAAAATCACTAAGGGGCACTAGATGCACTTACAATCTCCCCCTTTTTGGTGATTGATGACAATATAGGTTAAGTTTTCAACGAGGATAAACATATGAAGTGTAAATACTGATATTGAGGAATTTGATTGCAAGATATAGAAGAACTCCCCCTGAATATGTGCATGGTGAGGTATTTTCTTTTGAAGCATTGCACACTTGAAGAGTAGAATCATGGAGATCTCCCCCTATATCTTGTAATTCATACACGCATTTGACATATCACAATGAAGAATTTGAAATGCATGAAGAAATATGGTGACTGATGTAATTCAGCATGCATGCATTAGCATATATGAGGAATAAGCATGCAGAAAAACATATCAAAAGTATCAGAGCACCATCGGGTTTAAGTTTACAACTCGATCCAATAAAGTCTCAGAAGAATGAGAGTTGTAACTTAACAAAAAAACGCCCATATAGAAAGACCCGCTTGAAGACTAACTCAAAATTCTCCCCCTTTGTCACCAAATGACCAAAAGGATCGAATATGAGGACTAACGCCCTTGAAGAATATCAAGTTGATGAAGGAGGGCCAGCATTGTTGGGGTCGTTTGTCGTGGAAGGGCCTGCTGCAGTGTCGTCCAAGTCTTCATTCTCATCGGTGTCGCGCGATGAAGAATATGAGCTGGACACCAAGGAAGGAACCTTGACCTTCTTGAATTTCTTCGGTGGAGGTTCAGACCAGTCAAAATCTTCCTTGAGACCCATTTTCTTGAGATCTTCTTCACCATACAGATGTGACAGTATTGCCAATTGGCGACGGAAAACTTCATGGAGGTAGTAATGGTTTTTCTTCACTTCATTGTGCATAGCAGTCATGTTGTGAAGAAATGAACAAAACTGACGCTTAACCCATTTATGGTTTCGATCCACGTTCTGGTGAAGACTAGGCAGAAGCTCACGGTTAGTCATCACACGAGGAGCAGTGGCTTGAGGAGTAGACTTGGGTGCATTGGCAGAGTCATGTGTGGCAGAGTCATCATTGGTGGAATAAGATGCAGCTTTGCGAAACTGTCCATCCAATGGATGAATGCCTTCATCTATGACAGCTGGTGCCTTGCCCTTTTCATGAACTAAGGAATAGGTCCGCTTGAGGACTTGAATCGGGGGCAAGTAGCTGAGGTGATTCTGAAAATCAGCTTTGTAGTTGAGTGAAGTCCTTGTCCTGAGGAATTTCATGATCCAGGGTGCATAAGGCTTCAGCTCAAACAGAGAAAGTGCAACATTTGCCAGAGTCCTCATGAAGAAATCATGATAATTGACAGGAATGCCATGAACGATATTGAATACCAGATTCTTCATGATGCCAACAATTTCCTCATCAGATGAGTCGTGGCCTTTGATGGGACTCATTGTCCTCGTTAGAATGTGATAGACAGTTCTCGGCACATATAGTAATTCCTTCACGAGGAATTTGGTTCGTGGGGCCTGACCTGGCTTCAAAGGTTTCATCAGAACTTGCATGTAGTGATTTGTAAGCTCGGGTTCACTGTAAATGCAACGAGCTTCTTCAAGGGGAGGACTGAGTGGTAAGGCACGAAGTAATTCAGTAGCTGGTGCTGTGTAGTGAGTGTTCTCAGACATCCAGTCCAGCACCCATGAATTCACATATTCAGAATCTCCTGTGATGTGCAGCATCGCATAAAATTGAAGAATCAGTTCTTCATTCCAATCACAGATGCCAGAGCAGAAATTTAACAGTCCAACATCGTGAAGAACACTAAGGACTGGCATGAAGCACAACAGAGATTCCATATCCACGTGAGGAATGTGCTCATGGTAGAAGATTTTTTTGTTGAACAACACTAAGGAATAGAAATTGGCCTGGCTGGCAGTCCAGAAACGCCTCTTCCTAATGTGAGCAGAGTCATAAGGGTTGTAGTTTGTGAAGAATACGTGCTCGCCAAAGAAATCATCAGCCTTGAATTTTTGCTTCCTGGAGAATGGATCCTTTGGCTTGGGTAGAGGAGTGTCAGTGAGTTGCATCACGACCTCAGGAATCTCAATCACAGGTTCTTCAGGCTGAGGAATTTCTGGTTCCTCTTCAGTGGCAGTCTGCGTCTTCAGATGTTCAGCAGCAATAGTTTCTTCAGCACTAGTGGCTGGAACTTCTTCACGTACAGATGAAGTGGGGTGAGTTTCTTCAGAGCCCATTTGAATAGTTTGTGCAGGGGCCTGAGGTATTTGCTGCAATGGTGTGAACATTGGAGAGTTTGGATGCTGACTTTCCCAGAATTCATCACTCATCACTGGTGTGGAGCAGCCAACGTCCACATCTTCATCTTCCATTTCTTCAATGCCAGCCTCTTCAGCAGTGAACTGAGGCAGAGGTGAGGAAATGACAGGTGTTGAAGGGATCCCATCCACTTCAATTTCTTCATCCAACAGCTCTGACGAAGCAGCAGAAGGATTTTCTTCATCAGATCCACTGGGGATCACATATTCTTCATCGAAAGGAACAAGGTCCTTTGATGGCATGGTAGAGAGAGGAACAACATCAATGTGATTTTCAAACGAGCTGGTCAAAGGCTTCATCCTCTTCGGAGCTGAAGAATCTTAAGTAGCTGATGCTTTCCTTTTCTTCACCGCTGCACGCTCTGCAGCCTTGGTCTTCTTCACATCTGATGCAGATGGAAGGATCAGGGTTGGTGTTGGCGCAGGAGGAGCAGAGGAATCTGGTTGATTTTCTTCAGGCACAACTGATGCAGTTGCCCTGACTATTCATTTTCTTCAGGCGCACCACTAGTGGATGCCCTGGCAATTTCTTTAGCGGCTGGAATGCAGTCATCAGCCCTAGAACTCACATTTTCTTCAGCAGCCTGAACATCATCAGCGGTTCTGGCATGTTCTTCAGTTGGCTGAGCAGATGCTTCATCCTGAGGAATTTCATGTTGCGTTGGGGCTGCAACATTTGAGGTGAAGTTATCAGCAAGTTTCACAAAGCGAACCTTGGCTCCAAGCCAATCAGCGCAGTATGCATCAAATTCATCACTGAGTTTCTTGATCTCAATTTGAACAGTGACAAGTTCTTCAGTTGTCATAGAGACAACATTTTTCTTCAGATAACGCTCCTTCTTGTACTACGCTTTCTTGATCTGCCTGGCCTTCTCATATTTCCATTTTTTTCTTGTATGAAGTGGGTCAGCATGTGACTTTGGCCAGGAGTCAGCTTGAAGTCAGGCATGGGAGTGTTGGGGTTCTTGTGCCAAACATCAATGTATTCAAGGATCAACTTTGGATCCAAAAGCAGTGGTACATCTGTTCCCTTGGCTCTAGCGGCCCTGACTTGCCTATCTCTGATGATTTCAGCACGTTCATCATCATCAGCTTCGTCTTCTTCAGACGACACTTGGAAGGTGTTGGGGATATTACTACCAGTATGACCCGCCAAGGAGGGGCCGGGTCAGCCCTAATGGCGGGTTACATAAGAAGCCCAATAAACATTCAAGATAGTAGTTTACTAAACGTACAGAAGGCCCAAAGGCCTGGGGCCGGCTTAAGGCCTGATATTGTAAAACACCGTATGTAAGGAAAGACTTGTAAAGAAAGGCATGTAAAGGAAGTCACCGAGCCGGACACGATTATGAGCCGGCCGCGACTCTGTAGGCCACCAGGTGTCAACCCCTCTATATAAGGGGACGACCCGGTGGCGGTTGAGGGCAAGAAACAACCAAATCGATAACCAAGCCGGTGATTTGAGCCCCTTGGAGATCGAAGCTTAAAGCAATACCAATCCCAACTAGACATAGGCTTTTACCTTGATCGTAAGGGGCCGAACTAGAATAAAAACTCTCTCGTGTGTCCCTTGTCCCGATTAACCCCTTTAAGCTTCCTAGTCTGATGGCCCTACGACTAAGTCCTTGCTCTAGGACATCTGCCGTGTCAACTCCATGATAGTTGGCGCCCACCGTGGGGCCAGCGCACGGTGGATTTGAGTTCTTGAAGGGCAGCTTCAAAGGGCTCAAGGGATACGTTATGAGCCGGATGACCAAGAGTCATCGCGGCAAACTCTACATCGATGATGAAGGCTGGGGCCCCGAGGCCGGCTCGATCGAGTATGGGTACCGGGTCCCCTTCGGCGGAATTCACGTCTTCATCGGCCGGATCGGCGAGTCAGGCCCTGAGCCGGACGTCCACACCAACCTCATCAAAATGGCTCAGCGCGCCAGGTCCGCCCGTGTTCAATCTGTCGTGAAACATACCTACGTAGGCTGCATCCATGGCGGTGAATACTCCGAAGGATCGATGGAAGGCGGGAAGACGGCCATCTGCTCTGATACTGCATCATCAATAGGTAAGACGGACTCGTTGTACCAGCTGCAAGACGGCATGCTCGGGGGCTGTTCCGATGGCAGCAGTATTCCAGACCCCCTTGAGCCGCTGAATTGGGCCGGAGTCTTCATGGCGGGGACGCAGCCCGGGCAGAACTCCACCGCAGTGGCAGCAACGGCTACCAGGTCAGCAGCAGCCGGGTCAGGAGACCCCGCGCGCCCCCGGCTCAGGTTCTAATGGACCTCATGGATAGGCTGACGATTCTGTTAACCGTTGTGGTGGAACCGGCGGATAAAACCTAGCACGACGCAGAAGTGGCGCGCGTGCGGGAGACGAAAATACATTCATCTGATAAGATGGATGCCGGCTCAGCAGTTTTGATGTTGGAGAAAAATTGCCGTTTTGAATCTCTGAAGCAGAAGCTGGGGTGGTTTAAACGTGACTGTAATGACATGGGAACATTGATGGCGGCTCTTGTCAAGTATGCTGATTCTGATACCACCAAGGACCCGGTGTCTGACGAAGAAAAGGCAACGAAGGGAAAGAAGAACGGTAACGGCAAGGGTCACCAGCATAACCTGGTGAATCAGGGAGGTAATAAACGTAAGGCTGATGAGTTTGTTGCTAATACCAATGCGCAGGGTGGTAATCAGTGGCGCAAGGGCAGACAACCCCCTCCATCGGGCGGGTCAGGCCCCACCCTTTAGAAGTTGTTGAATGAACCCTGTCCAAAACACGGCACCCGGGAGAAACCATCCACCCACCTGTGGAAGGATTGCACGATCATGAAAGCATTTCAAAATTCAAATGCATTTGATGGGGGTCACGACCCAGGTGGCGGTTCAGGTGGAGGTGGCTTCCAGGGCCCGAGCGCCGGTTCAAGCGGAGGAGGTTTTCACGGTCAGGGTTATCCTGGTCACCAAGGAGGATATAATCAGCAACCCGGCCAGGGGAATCAGCAGCAGCAATCCGGTTATCAGAGCAACCCAAAGCAGTTGAGTAGTGGACAGTATCATGTATTTACTACCAGTTTATGTAAGAGGGACCAGAAACTTCACAAGAGGGCCGTCAATGCCGTTAAGCCGGCAATTCCACGTTACCTACGTTGGTCAAAGCAGCCTATTGTGTGGAGCAGAGAGGATCACCCGCCCCGGGTTGATAATCCGGGTCACTTGGCTTTGGTAGTAGCACCTCAGGTTGGTGGATACAAGTTTACTAAGGTACTCATGGATGGAGGCAGCAGCATCAACATCCTCTACTATGAGACGTTCCGCCGGATGGGATTGACGGATAAGAATCTTAAGCAATCCAACACTATTTTTCACGGGGTGGTACCTGGTAAGTCGGCATACCCAGTTGGTAAGATTGAGCTGGAGGTAGCCTTTGGGGATGAGTATGATTCCAGAGCGGAGAAATTAACCTTTGAGGTGGTAAAGATCAAGAGCCCATATCATGCTTTGTTTGGGCGACCGGCTTATGCCAAGTTCATGGCTCGGCCGTGTTACGTATATTTGCAGCTCAAGATGCCGGGTCATAAGGGCACCATTACAGTAAATGGGAGCCGGAAGATAGCCTTGGAATGTGAAGATGGTGATGCTGCCTGTGCTGAATCTGTTTGCGCAATAGAGGAGTTAAAATTCTACAAGGATCATGTTGACCCGGTAGACATGATGTCATTAAAGAAACCAACAACACAGCATGAGCCAGAGTTAAAATTCAAATCAGTTGATGACACTAAGATGGTTGACTTTGTACCTGGCGACTCATCCAAACAGTTCATCATCAGCGCAAACTTGGATCCGAAATAGGAAAGCGCGCTCATCGATTTCATCCGTGCGAACTGGGACATCTTTGCATGGAAACCTTCAGACATGCCGGGTGTCCCGAGGGAACTCACTGAGCACACTCTTAATATTGATCCAAAATTCAAACCTGTCAGACAGTTTCTCCGACGGTTCAATGAGGAAAGACACAAGGCCATTGGGGAAGAGGTGGCCGGGCTCTTGGCAGCCGGGTTCATTGTGGAGGTCTTTCACCCCGAATGGTTAGCTAACCCGGTGCTTGTACTAAAAAAGAATGGCACCTGGCGTATGTGTGTGGATTACACAGATCTGAACAAGGCTTGTCTGGCTAATCCTTTTGCTCTTCCCCATATAGATCAAATCATTGATGCTACGACGGGTTGCGCACGGTTGAGTTTCTTAGTTTCTTATTCCGGTTATCATCAGATTAAGATGGCAGTCAAGGATCAAGAGAAGACAGCTTTTATAACTCCTTTTGGAGCTTTCTGCTATGTGTCTATGCCTTTTGGGCTTAAGAGTGCCCAGGCGACTTACCAGCGGTGTGTACAGAATTGTCTTCACGATCAAATTGGGCGCAATGTTCATGCTTATGTGAATGATATAGTGGTGAAATCCAGGGAAGAGGAAACCTTGGTCACAGACCTGAAAGAGACTTTTGATAATCTCCGGGTTTACAAAATGATGCTTAACCCGACCAAGTGTGTTTTTGGAGTGCCGGCCGGCAAGCTATTGGCTTTTTTGGTGTCTAACCGAGGTATTGAAGCTAACTCGGAGAAAATCAAGGCAATTACATCCCTAGCCAAACCAACCTGCGTCAATGATGTTCAGCGACTGGCGGGTCGTGGGGCTGCTTTGAGCCGGTTCGTAAGCCGGTTAGGGGAAAAGGTTATGCCTCTATATCAGTTGATGAAGAAAACAGATGTTTTTGTTTGGAGCGATGCTGCGGACACTGCTTTTGAGGATCTGAAGGCACAACTGGCTGAGCCGCCGGTCCTGGCTGCTCCAATTGAGAAAGAGCCGCTATTATTATACGTGGCTGCCAACTCACGGGCTGTTAGTGTGGCTATTGTGGTAGAGCGCAAGGAGGCTGGCAAAAAGCATCCGGTTCAACGACCGGTTTATTATGTCAGTGAAGTGCTAATTGAGTCTAAGCAATGATATCCATATTGGCAGAAGCTTGTTTATGGGGTGTTCATGGCGAGCCGGAAGCTTAAGCATTACTTTCAGGGACATCCAATCACTGTGGTTAGCTCTGCTCCTTTGGGAGACATTATTCAAAATAGAGAAGCCACGGGGCGAGTCGCCAAGTGGGCAATTGAGCTTGGGTCTCATGGGTTGAAGTATGTTCCACGTACTGCAATTAAGTCTCAAGCCCTGGTTGACTTCATCAATGACTGGACAGAGATGCAGATGCCAGAAGAGAAGCCGGACAACACATATTGGACTATTCATTTTGATGGATCCAGGCAATTGGAAGGCTCGGGGGCTGGAGTCGTGTTAACTTCCCCATGAGGTGACAAATTTTGTTATGTGTTACGGTTGATGTTTCCATGCACTAACAATGTAGCAGAGTATGAAGCCTTGCTCCATGGTCTTCGAGTGGCAAAGGAGATGAGCTTGAGCCGGGTCAGATGTCTTGGTGACTCAGATCTAGTGGCTCAACAAGTATCTGGCAAGTGGGATTCCAAAGACCCTCTCATGGCGGCTTATCGCCGAGAGGTCGATGCTGTTGCAGGATATTTTAAAGGTTATCAGGTGGAACACATTGACCATCGAAAGAACGAAGCAGCTGATGCTTTAAGCCGGCTGGGGTCTCAGCGTAAGCCGGTGCCACCCAACACCTTTTTGGATGTTTTGCATAACCCCTCTGTCAAGTTGCCCATAGAAGAAGATTTAGCTGTTCCTGACCCGGAGGCGCAATTGGTAGCGGCTCTTCATGTCATCCCAAATTGGACGGTGTCATTCTTGTCTTACATGACCCGGGGAGAGTTGCTAGCGGATGAGACCCTGGCTCGGCAGATAACCCGGTGATCTAAGTCCATGACGATTTCGGATGGAGAGTTATTTCACCACAGTGTTTCCGGAGCGTTTCAACGGTGTGTTTCCCCCGAAGAAGGTCAAGAAATCCTTCGTGAGATCCATGAAGGCGATTGCGGTCATCACGCCGGGTCAAAATCTTTAGTGGTCAAGGCGTTTCGTCACGGTTTTTACTGGTTGACGGCTCACGCTGATGCAGAAGATCTGGTCAGTAGGTGTGATGGATGTCAAAAATTTGCACGACGAGCGCATGTGCCGGCTCAAGAGGTCTAAGGATAAAAAGACACATCTCTTGGTGGCAGTTGATAAGTTCACCAAGTGGGTTGAGGCGGAGCCTGTGAGTAAGTGTGATGCAGCCATGGCGGTTCAGTTCATGAAAAAAGTAATCTTCCGCTTCGGTTTTGCACACAGTATTATCACACACAATGGCACTAATCTGTCCCAAGGGGCTATGGAAGAGTTTTGTCAGCGAGAGCACATCCGGCTTGATGTTTCTTCTGTAGCTCATCCTCAATCCAATGGTCAAGCTGAGAGAGCCAATCAGGAAATTCTGAAAGGGCTAAAACCTCGGCTTATGGTTCCTTTACAGCGAACGCTGGGTTGTTGGGTAGAGGAGTTACCCTCAGTGTTATGGAGCATCAATACTACGCCCAACAGGTCTACAGGTTACACGCCCTTCTTCATGGTTTATGGAGCAGAAGCAGTGTTGCCTAGTGACATCCGTCATGACTCGCCCCGTGTGGCGGCTTATGTTGAAGCTAACAATGAAAAGGCCAGACAGGATGCACTTGACTTGTTGGATGAAGAAAGATACTTAGCAGCGGCGCGGTCAGCAATTTATCAACAGGACCTGCGTCGTTATCACATGCGCCGGGTTAAGTCCAGGACTTTTCAGGAAGGTGACTTGGTGCTCCGGCTCATCCAGGATCTTTCAGATGCACACAAGTTATCCCCACCTTGGAAAGGACCCTTTGTGGTCAGTAAAAATTTAAACAATGGGTCATACTACCTCATTGACGTTCGAGAGCATGCAGACTCACGTAAGTCGGAAGAGGAGACCCGCTGGCCATGGAACATTGCTCAACTTCGGCCATATTACACCCGAGTCACCGGCTCTCAACATGTACATACGTTCACGTTGTATATACTATGATAAGCAATAAAGTAAGACCATTGGTCTCTTTTCATTTCACAGACTATACATCTTTATTATTTCTTACTTACAAATGACTATTAAGGAGCTGATCATATTTGAATCAAGTTTAACCTTTTTTGTCCAGCTTATGATCGTATCCGAATCTAGCTGCAAATCTCAAGGTCATTTGGGGGCTTCCTGTTCAAACATAAGTCATATTCGAACCAAAGAGAACATAGCTGTCGTAACCCTCTTGATCGGCTCAAGGCCAAACTCACTTGGGGGCTTCTTGATCATATCCAAATCATAGCTTAACCCCTTTTGAGTCCGACATGGATCGTATTCGAATCAAAGTCGTTAAAAACCTCTCAAGGTCATTTGGGGGCTTCCTGTTCAAACATAGGTTGTATTCGAACCAAAGAGAACATAGCTGTCGGTACCCTCTTGATCGGCGCAATGCCAAAGCCACTGGGGGCTATATGGTCGTATTCGAACCTTAGCTTAACCCCTTTGGTACGGTTTACAGATCGTATTCGAATCAGAAACCCCCAGCCTTTTGAATACAGAGTTAAAATTATGTTTATTATCTGTTGCTTGCCTTTTAGCTTTTGTTGTTTCAATATTACAAATAAGATAGCCTGGTTTTCTTCACCGGCTCAATTATTGGACAACACAGCCTCCCGGGTTATTCAAGCCGGTGGCTCAAGGATCCAAAGGTACGATCTACTAAGATATGATGATCATTGAGTATTCAAGAAGTATTAACTTTTCATACATATTGAATTATCAAGTTCACCACCCGGACTATTAAAACTGGCGATCTAAGGATCAACAAGGACAAGGTATGGTTCTTACTTATACGCGCTTACCCGCTGTGTTAACTCAAGAGTTAGTATTAAACCTTATCCTTTCTTTATATTTGTCTCTGCTTTTTATTGACGTAAATATATTAGCTGTAAATTAGGTGTTTAAGCCCGTTTGGTTCTAAACCGCCTTGCCAGTCTTTTCCTTGTATTCACAGGAACCGAGTTCAAACATTGCGGAGACAAACATTAAACGATGCATCCATTGACATCTGGAAGCAGATTCACAAAGAAGTATTTTATGCGCGATGGCATAAGAAAACATGCGGTGTTTTAGCAACTAAGTTATTACAAGGATTTATAAGCCCATGAAGATGATCATCGTCCCTCCCTCGCCGGTTCACCACCTTCTGTTTGCTGGAAGTTGGATTTTGACCAATCAAAGCCGTTCATGGCGACAAATTCGGCTTCGTCGTCAATCAGGCCGACTGGGTCAATTTCAGGGGCAAAGGTATCTTCTTTCACTGGTGGGATCAGATCTGCTACTTTGTATGAAGGAGTGGCCATCTTCTTATTTTCACTATCAAAACCCGGTTGGTACTTGTCAACATTGGTGTCATCTCCAAGACTAGTCGCCTGAGGCCGACTTCGTGTACGCACGCTATGAAATCATCCTGATCAAACGGAGACCCGTCCTCCTTCACAGTAGGGTAACCTCTTGCTACGTCCATCGGGTCTAGGTTTGGCACCCAAGCCTTGGAGAGGCTTAGGGCAGTCAAAGCTCCGGCTCACGCGCAGGAGCGTTTTACTTCTTGGAATCTGGCAGGAAGGATGGACAGCTTCTTCAGGGCATCGCTGAGCCGGTTGGGTCCTTGATTTGCAGGAGAGATAGCGGCCAGAGCCCGTTGTGCACCAATATACAATTGTTCAACCAAGGTGTATACTGCCTTCAGTTTAATCAACGGGTCTTGGCTCAGATTTTTACTTCACGGACCTGCATATATTTTGAACAGAGTAAGTTGGCGGATTATACTCCGGTTTGGCAAAAATTATACGAAAGGTCAAATCCGACAGCTTACCAAAGATAGCAGCGACCATCTGAGACACCCGGCCCTTTAAACCGTTCAGCTCTGTTGAAATTTCTTTTAGAGCTGTTTCAGCTGTGTTAGCTCATCGGGTCAGAAATGTTTTCTCATTTTCCCAAGCCTTCTCCTTGGTAGCAAAGCTGGTCTTCAAATTTTTCGTTGCAGAAAGGATCATTTGCAGTTTGGAAGTGGAAGATTTGATTTCGGACTCCTGACTTGCTAGCCGGGTCTTTGCGTCCGACAATTGAGAGTTCAATTCAGACAAGGCATTCTATGAAACATCAGATAAGTCAAGACTTGGTTTCAAATTCAAATATCCAAATTCAAGATTCAAGTATCAAAGTAATTTACGAGTAAACCACTTGACACTTGGGGGCTAATGTATGCCAAATCAAATTTTTACGACTCTACAAACATATTTAAAGTCCCTTACAAAGTAATAGCACTTGGCACTTGGGGCTAATGTACACAGTTCAGCAAGTTTATCAAGGTTAAACCGGAGTGTTAAGTACTTTGAAGACGGTTTTAAATTCTAAAGTACCGATTCATTGATGATCAAAATAAACCGGTCCTTGGGGACTATAGGTGAAGTTTTTGTTTCTATCAATATCAGGCAAAGATTCAGAGGTAAAAGTCTTGGTCTGTACTTAAAGTCTACAGGTTATTCCGTTTCTCTCATAATCTGAAGACCTGGGGGCTGAAGGAATATTAGTAAACCAGAAACAACGTACCTCATACTTCAACTGAAGCTACTTGACCATCTCGATCTCAGACTCACGACTGGAGTGTACATGACTGAGATAGCCAGATAAGATATCACTGGCATTGAGACGGTCATAGTTGGCAACATCAGAGCGAACCTTCTGCCTTTCCAATGCTTCTTGCTTTGCTGTGCACCGAGCCAACACCGTTGGGTTCCCCAGCTCAACAAAGCGGCTCCTGGTAATTTGAACATCTTGAGCACGTGGAGATGGTGGGTTGGTTGAGCTTGATGGTCCAGCTGTAGAAGGATTCATAGTGGCTTCGTCAAGGGACGGCTCCAGAGGATTTGCTTCATTGATAATAGGCGGGTCTTCTAGGGCATCAGTTAATGGAGAAGGCGGCCTAGCCGGGTCAGATGCTAGCACTGGCGGGTCTTCCGCCGGTTTTGCTGCCTTCGCCTTCTTGGATTTAGCCTGGCCGCTAAGGAAAAAATATTGCAGGATTGTCAGCATCTAGATACAATTGAGCAACCCGGAAGAAAAGAGGATTTCTGATTACCCAGGAGCAGTCTTGAAAGCCGGAAATTGTGTTTGTGATGAGTCACCTGAGGAACGAGACACCTCCTGAAAAGGTAAAAGAAAAGAGTTAAAAGAAATACAAGGAGCATGATTCATTAAAACGAGTTAAGGACAGTAATAAGTAAAGCTCGTTCGGGCATTTCCGAGGGGTCTGTTGAAGGACGACAGTAGGTTCATCTTCAATCCCAACTTCACGGCGGCTTTCATGTTGCTGCTTTTTCAAATGAAAGTTGGGATCCAAGTGAGCTAAGGGGTTAGAAACCTTACTGTACGGATCACTCGTCAAACTTTGTGTCTTAGTAAGGGCTCTGAGTTGGAGGAAATGATAGTTACCTCGGCTTCCCCAGCCTGACTGGCCCCAGTGTCATCCTAGTAAGGATCAGTGTCAATAAGATTGTTAAAAAATTAGCCAAGGGAATCAAGGGCTACCTCCGAGTCAGACATGTCATCAAGTTTCATTAAATCTTCAACTGTGGTTTTCTTTTTCTTCTTCGATCTTCGGGTCGATTTCTTGGCGTTCATGGCGGTGAGTTTCGCCTTCTTGGCAGCTTCGTGATCATATTTCACTTTCCAAAAGTCAGAGTTGGCCTACAAAGACAAGAGGAAGGATCAGTGATAAACAATACGGCTGGACAAAATACAAAGGAAAAAAGATCAGAATATCCTTACTTCTGGTACCGGGTTAAGTTTACAGAAGGGATTTAACCCAACAACACTGCAATCTTCATACTTCGCATTCACCAGAAGGTTTGACATTGCGACAATGTCCTCCTCGGTTAGTTGAACCGGGGTATGACGGAGAGAGTCGTCCGGGTCTCCACCATATTCATACATCAATTTTGAATGACGGCTTAATGGAATAATCTGCCATGAGATCCAGCAGCGGGTTAGATCGACTCCGGTTAAACTGTTCCCTAACAAACCGTTGATTCTTCTGATAGATGGAAGCAGCTTCTTGCGTTCAGCAACGGTAAGTTTATCTGGCAGGGCGAACTTGGAGTCAAGACGATCGGGGCGGTAACCCGGCAGTGGCTTCTCGTTGGCGGGTGAGATGTCCTGAAAGTAAAACCAAGTTTGGTTCCAGTCCTTTGGGTGACTTGGTAAAACTATGAGAGGGAAGACAGTACCCTGCCGGCGCTGAATTGAGATGCCTCGAAGCTCTAAGCTAAGGCCATTGGTGCACTCGTTCTGCTGGTTCAGATAGAAGTACTCTCTAAATAGTTCCATAGTCGGCTCTTGCTGAAGATATACCTCAAGAGCACTTGGAAGTTACAAATATTGGATATGGAACTGGGCCCAATATCCTAAGTATGGAGTTTGAAAAGGTGAAGAACTTCTCTGAAAAACTTTGAACCGGGCGGTGAGAAGCCCCGGTTCATGTGGTCAGTAAAGACGATCACTTCGCCGTCTTTTGGATTGGGTCGTTCTTCTTCCGGGTCAGGAGCGCGATAAGACATGATGCTTTTTGAGGGCAGAAACCCAATGAGGAAGAAATCTTTTAAACGCTCCTCAGTTATGGTTGAGGGGACCCAATTGCAGATGGTGGGTGTCTTTGACGGCATGACGTGCAAGGGACTTAAAAAGGAAAAACAACACGCTGGTTCAATTTACGACAAAATTAACAGTTAAAGATTGAAGTTGTAAAACAAGTAACGGCGGCTTAAACTAAGGGCTAATGACATATAAGGAAAAGAAAGCCGGAGTGATAAGCCGCCATGACTACAGACTTTCTCAGAAAGCAGATTCAGCTAAGTGTTGGCATAAACAAGTTTCACCAAGCTATCATTATTATTTTGGATCAAATGGATGTCCCAAAAAGAAAATATTCTAGACCTAAAATTCCAGTACAGATGAGTTTATCAGCTAACAAAGCATCTATACAGGAAAAAGGGAAATACTGCTATCAAAAATGAATGCAAAACAGCTACCGCAATAGTTCTATACTATCTGACGATCAGGAAAGGGCATCGGAGGTGAAATCTATCAAGAGACTGTAACAGGCGGCGACGAACACCGACGAACTCGAGAAGATGTAATGCAGATCTAAGGCAGAGAAGGAAAGGGACTTATAGATGCAGTGCTATTGTGGAGGTTCGTCGCTTTTCTCTGGTCAAATCAGGTCGATGCAGCGGCCTGAGGTGGAGAAGACGAGGAGATCTGCGACGACGGCGGCAGCAGAGCTCGAGCGGCAGCCAAATAGTGAGAGGAGGAAGACGACCGAAGGGGGAGAATGAAAAAGACCTAGGTCGTGCCTATTTATAAGGGAGTACGCGAATAGGTGGGCACGAAAATCAAGGAGACCCGAATAATGATTATCCAACTAAACGGACGCCTCGATTCTCGAAAGGCATTAAAAAATAAAAGATCCATTGGAAGATGACATCATGAATGTTTTTTGTGTTTTCAGAAGACGCCGTCACGGCGGGTTACAGAAGTTTTCAGACAGAGGATGGATTCCATCTAAGTATTGAAGATTGACAAAGAACAAAGTTCAAAGTCAACCTAGGGCCTAATGTTGGGGATATTACTACCAGTATGACCCGCCCAGGAGCGGCCGGGTCAGCCCTAATGGTGGGTTATATAAGAAGCCCAATAAACATTCAAGATGATAGTTTACTAAATGTATAGAAGGCCCAAAGGCCTGGGGCCGGCTTAACGCCTTATATTGTAAAACGCCGTATGTAAGGAAAGACTTGTAAAGAAAGGCATGTAAAGGAAGTCACCGAGCCGGACATGATTATGAGCCGGCCGGGACTCTGTAGGCCACCAGGCGTCAACCCGTGTATAGAAGGGGACGACCTGGTGGCGGTTGAGGGCAAGAAAGAACCAAATCGATAACCAAGCCGGCGAGTTAAGCCCCTTGGAGATCAAAGCTTCAAGCAATACCAATCCCAACTAGACGTAGGATTTTACCTTGACCGTAAGGGGCCTAACTATTATCAAAACTCTCTCGTGTGTCCCTTGTCCCGATTAACCCCTTTAAGCTTCCTAGTGCGATGGCCCTATGACTAAGTCCTTGCTCTAGGACATCTGCCATGTCAACTCCACGACAAAAGGTGACCTGCTTCTTCTGAGGACTAGGGTGAGGACCTCGTCCAGCAGTGGCATTTGTCTTCAGTAGAGAGGGTCCCGTTGAAGAATTTGGTGCAGCTGAGGAACTAGCTGAAGATCCTGAGGCAATTGAGACACCTGTGGTCCTTTGACACGTGGCGAGATGCACAGGTGCAGAGGACTTTGTCGGAGCAGCTGAGGACTTGTGAGGAGCTGAGGATTTGGTAGGAGCAGGAGCAGCATGAGGAATTGGCCTTGATGGCTTTGAAGATTCTGGCCATGAGGGCATTGCTAAGGAACTTGGCCTTGAAGGCACTGAAGGCAAAGCACTTGGCTTGTGTGCAGGCTTCTTTGACATGGCCTTCTTAGGCTTGACAGAGGCCTCAGCGGCAGCAACAGCAGCAGAGTCTTGGTTGAATTTCCTCACAGCTTCTTTGGCTTGTTTAGCCAACTTGGCTTGGCGCTTGGCCCATTCATCAGGATAATCCTCACCACGCTTGAGGCTGGTGGGATCAGCTATTTGCCCAGGTGCCAATGGAGGTCTAGGGCATGGAGGATTGAGTGCGAATTTCTTCATGTATTTGGGAGTGACATATCTGTACTCCCTCCACTCTCTAGCCCATCTCCTCTCTATCTTCTGAATGCGCACCTTGCGCTGATTTTTGTCTTCCTCAGGAGGTGTGCAGTACCCAGCATATATATCATCAGGAATCTCGAACGCTGTGTTGACCTCAGGCCTCTTTCCTCCTTTCTGTGGTTTCTTACCGTCAGACATTTTCTTTAGTTGACGAATTTGAACAATCGAATTCTCTAAAGAAGTATGCAACTTTTCTTTGAGGAACGTTGCAAATGAGTTAAGTTGATGAGAACCTAGTGATTCAGCAGCTGACATGAGTACCTGTGAACAGAGTATAGTTGCGAGGAATTTGGAGAGGTCATATGCGTTCTCAGAAGCTTTTTATAAAGAACAAGTTTGAGGAATTTGACCAGATAAGTCTTGAAGAATTTCACTGAGTGTTCTTAGTCTTAGGTTCCATAGTTGTACAGATCAAAAATCCACACAATTGAGGAATCTTGAAGAGAAATTCACAGCTTAGAGAAATGAATCAAAAACAGATGATATGTGAGGTGTTTTAGTGTGTGAAGATATGAAGAAAAACACCTTTGAAGATTTTTTAGATAATCATTTGAATCAACTAGGGCAGTAAAAGTAACTTTTAATTACCCTGGACAAAGAACACGACGAACTGGAATGTGAAGATGTGAAGTTCGTCAGTGCAGATCTTCAACGCCCTAACTTGGCGGATGAAGACGGCTACCGCGGTGGCGGAGTGAAGATTCCCGCGGCCGGCGCGAGTAGGGCGGCGACGAGGTCGAGGCAGTGAAGCTCTTCCTCACCGGCGACGATGAAGTAGCGGCGGCGCTAGGGTTTGAGAAGCTTGAGCTGGAGAGAGGTTGAGCGGAGTAAAAGAAATGAGGAAGGGGAGAGGGGTATTTATAGCCACGGTGAAAAACCGTTCGCCCAAAGAATTTGGACGAATGTGCCCCTGACCCTTCTCATTCGCATGACATGTGTCACCCACATACTGAGAAGTGGAGATCGTGTTAGATCGTGGCTGAATGGATAAGTATGTCATGGGATGTGGAACGGTTTTAGCAGCAAAGCCGAAAATTTGGATAAGATAAGTTAAAGGTTCCGTTCGCAAATTCTTCAGCTGGCAAGGACGCAGTGAAGATTTTGAACGAGTTTCAAATAGAACGCACATGAAGAATTTGTGAATAGATTGGGTTGAGTATAGCATAGAGGGGAAGGGTCCGATCACATTCACTTAGCAGAAAAACCAACTTGAAGAATTAGCCATAAGTGAATGTTGTAGAGGACATAAACTCATATATATAGACAATGAAGAAAAACGACGGAAACAGTGAAGACAATGCAAAGTTTAAGAATATAAACAACTGAGGAATTTCAACTTTTGGTGGTGGCGTGACCCACCATGTAAGAATGATGATTTCAGACACCGCGTACAATTGTCGTAGGGTTCTGAGAATCAAATTCTTCATTGATTTCTTCACACTTATAGTGTTATTCTTCATTGATTGAAGAAAAACGTTTCTTCATGTGTTGCACATCTAAGTCATCAATTTTGCATAAGTGTTAGGATGAGTGTCCTTTTCAAAGAACATTCGAAGATTCTAGGATATTTAGCTCACACCGCAACTTGCTAAATCTCTTATCATCCAAGGGCTTTGTGAAGATATCGGCTAGCTGTTCTTCAGTCTTCACATGCTCAATAGAAATTTCGCCCTTCAACACATGATCATGAAGAAAATGATGACGAATCTGAATGTGCTTACTCTTTGAGTGCTGAACTGGGTTGTGAGCAATCTTGATGGCACTCTCATTGTCACAGAAGAGAGGCACATTCTTCATGTTGACGCCGTAGTCCTTGAGAGTTTGCTTCATCCATAGCAATTGAGCACAGCAAGAACCAGTGGCAATGTACTCAGCTTGAGCAGTAGATAGTGATACACGGTTCTGTTTCTTCAAGGACCAACAGACCAAAGATCGTCCGAGGAAATGACATGTACCAGATGTTGACTTGCGGTCCACACGATCACCAGCATAGTCAGAGTCAGAATATCCAATGAGATCAAAAGCCGAGCCCTTGGGGTAACATAATCCAAGTGTTGGTGTGTGAGCTAGATATCAAAGAATATGCTTCATAGACTTCTGGTGTGATTCCTTTGGTGTAGCTTGAAATCGGGCACACATGCAAACACTAAGCATTATATCTGGCCTAGATGCACATAAGTACAATAAAGAACCAATCATGGAGCGGTATACCTTATGATCAAAGTCAATACCATTTTCATCAGTGCACAGATGGCCATTTGTGGGCATAGGAATTTTGACGCCTTTGCAATCTTGCATGCCGAATTTCCTCAGTACATCCTTGAGGTATTTCTCCTGAGATATGAATATGCCATTGCGTTTTTGACGAATTTGAAGACCTAAGAAGAATTTCAATTCTCCCATCATAGACATTTGATATTCTTCACTCATCATGTAGGAAAATTCATCACTATAACGTTGGTCAGTACAACCAAAGATAATATCATCAACATATACTTGGCACACAAACAATTCACCATCATAAGATTTAGTGAAAATAGTAGGGTCGAGTGAACCAGGTTTGAAGCCTTTCTTCATGAAGAATCCTTCAAAGTATCATACCACGCCCGTGGGGCCTGCTTGAGGCCATAGAGGGCCTTGTTGAGTCTGAAGACTTTGTCAGGATTCTTTGGATCTTCAAAACCCGGGGGTTGGGCAACATATCCTTCTTCCTCAAGCTTACCATTGAGGAATGCACTTTTCACATTCATTTGATATAAAGTGATATCATGATGGTTAGCATAAGCAAGTAATATGCGAATAGCCTCAAGTCTAGCAACAGGTGCAAAAGTTTCATGAAAATCAATTCCTTCAACCTATGTGTAGCCTTGAGCTACGAGCCCTGCCTTATTCCTCACCACAAGGCCATTTTCATCTTGCTTGTTGCGGTAGATCCACTTTGTGCCAATGATATTGTGATTGCGAGGATCTGGATGTTTGACCAGTTCCCAGACATTGTTGAGCTCGAACTAATGTAATTCTTCTTGCATGGCCTAAATCCACTCAAGCTCCAGAAATGCTTCATCTACCTTAGTGGGCTCTGTGATAGAGACAAAAGAATAGTGCCCACAAAAGTTAGATAAATGTGAAGCTTTTGAGCGTGTGAGAGGACCTGGCGCTTTGATGTCATTGATGATCTTTTCAATTTGCACTTCTTTTGCAATGCGAGGATGAGCTGGTTGTCGTTGAGGACTTTGATCAACATTCTCTTCAGCACCATTTTCTTCAGTATTTTCTTCAGGTGCATTAGCTCGACATTCTTCATGTTCTGGAATGAATTCTTCAGCAGATTCTTCAGTAGGAATGACATCCTCAGTAGCCTTGAACTTGATAGTTTCCTCAGGTGCTGGTTCATCTATCACGGTAGGTAGGTGCTCTCTTTGCGAGCCATTAGTTTCATCGAACCGCGCATCTACAGTTTCAACAACCTTGTGAAGAACGTTGTTGAAGACTCTGTAGGTGTGCGAGTCCTTTCCGTAACCAAGCATAAAACCTTCATGTGCTTTCGGTGCAAATTTTGAGTTGTGATGAGGATTTCTAATCCAACATTTAGCACCGAAGACTTTGAAATAACTTACATTGGGTTCCTTATCAGTGAGGAGTTCATAGGCAGTCTTCTTGAAGAATTTGTGAAGATATACTCTATTGATGATGTGGCACGCAGTATCAATTGCCTCCATCCAGAAATGACGAGGTGTTTTGTATTCATTAAGCATAGTGCAAGCCATCTCAGCAAGAGTCCTATTCTTGCGCTCCATGACGCTGTTCTGCTAAGGAGTATAAGGAGCAGATACCTCATGAGTAATTCCAAGTTCATCAAGATAGTCATCTAGACCAGAATTCTTGAACTCAGTTCCATTGTCACTAATGATGTGCTTGATCTTCACACCAAAGTTGGTTGAAGCCCTCGAGGAAAATCGTTTGAAGACTTCCTGCACTTCATGTTTGTAAGTAACAATGTGTACCCATGTGTATCGAGAGTAATCATCAACAATAACAAAGCCATATAGAGATGCATCATTTGTAACAGCAGAATAATGATTAGGACCAAAGAGATCCATGTGAAGCAATTCAAATGGACGAGTAGTGGTCATGATAGTCTTCGCTGGATGCTTAGCCTTTGTCATCTTCCCAGCTTCACAGGCTCCGCATAAGTGATCCTTGAGGAATTTGACATTCTCGATGCCAATGACATGCTTCTTCTTCGCAAGCGTGTGCAAATTCCTCATGCCTGCATGACCAAGTCGTCGATGCCAGAGCCAGCCTTCTGAAGCTTTTGCAGGTAGGCACACGGCTGGTTGTGGTCCTATAGAGAAATCAACAATATACAGGTCTCCTCTCCTAAAGCCTTTGAAGACTTTGGAATTGTCAGCTTCCATAACCACAACACAACGGTACTTGCCAAAGACAACATCCATATCAAGATCGCAAAGCATTGAGACAGACATGAGGTTGTATCCTAAGGACCCAACAAGCATGACTTTGTCCATGTGTCGATCCTTTCTGATCGCAACCTTACCTAGACCCAATACCTGACTTTTGCCTTTATCAGCAAAGATGATATGCTTCAGATGCAATGAAGATAATGGAGCATCCATCAACAGATTCTTGTCACCAGTCATGTGATTTGTACATCCACTATCAAGGACCCACTCAGTGGCTTTGGGTTGATCATCCTCCAGATGAATTAGTGCAGCTTACGAACTCATATACTTCATCAGTGAAGAATATGACATCAATTCATCAGATCAATAGAACAGATAAGGCAGTATGAGGACGTGAGAAATGAAAGTTCATTTCTTCATGATTAGCATGCGTCCTATCAGGCACACTCAGGTCTCCAACAAATTCTTCAGACATTTACGTACGTCTGGAGACCTGACCCTACAGAATAGATTAGTTCTTTTTCTTCACCACCCACATCTGAAGGGGTGGCAAAGAGTTCATCACTCTGCGAGCTCCATACGAGAAAGGTGGCATAGAAGCCAGTCCATTTCGTTTCACATAAGAGGAGTTAGGATAAGCATATGAATAAGCAATGAAATTCTTCAAGGACTTATGAACATGATGATTAGAAGAATAATGCTCATATTCATAGCCCTTAGCTCTTCCCTGCGAAACAGAGTTGTTAGCATGATGATATTCATATGGGGACTTTGATCCTTTTGAGGAATTTGATCCATGTGTGGAGTTTGGTCCGTATGAGGACTTGGATCCATATGAAGAATTTGCTCTGGGGTTCCTATTCTTCACAAGTGGTGTCCTAAGGACATTCACCTGAAGACTTTCAAGGCACTTTGTGGGAACCCAAATTTTCTTCATAGGGGAACCGTTCCTGCAGTTAGTGCCAACATATCTAGCAAATACTTCACCAATCTGATTTTTGAACAGTTTATTGTTGGAGTCAAATGACTCATCATCAGAACGAGGAGATTCACATGCAAATCCAGATAAGTTAGATGGATCAACTGGAGGTCCCTTTGCAGCAACCCATGTAGTTTTGGGGTACTGCTCAGGCTTCCAATATGTACCATCAGCATTGAGTTTCCTCTCAAAGGCAATACCCTCTTTCCTAGGGTTCCTGTTGAGGATCTACTTTTTCAGCACATCACAAAGAGTCTGATGTCCTTTGAGGCTTTTGTACATGCCTGTCATGTACAATTCCTTTAGCCCTGCATCGTCAGTGATACTGGCAGTGTCCTCAGATGAGGAATTAGTGATAGCAGAGGCATGTGCAGAATTTGAAACATTAGCAGCATTTGAACATTCTGGTGAAGAATTAGCAGTTTCACGTTCAATGCACTTTAAGCATGGAGGAACAAATTCTTCTTGAGAAGGTCTGATTTGTTGAGCAAGTAATGAATCACGCTCCTTCTGAAGATCTTCACAACTCACTCTTAGCTTTTCAAGATCCTGCTTTCTTTGAAGAAATTCATAAGAAAGCTTCTCATGATCAGTTAAGAGAGCGTTATGATGACCTTGAAGGTTGTCAAGCCTAGTCTGAAGTCTCTGAAGATTTTCAGTCAAGCCTTTAGTGCGATCCATTTCTTCACCCAACATATCATCACTTTTGTCTAGCATGTTTTGAACCTTTTCCAAAGCCCTTTGTTGTTTTATAGCAATCTTAGCAAGTTTAGAATAGCTGGGCTTAAGGTTTTCATCAGATTCATTCTCACTTGATTCAGAGGAGGTATATTTGAGTACCTTGGCACCCTTTTCCATGAAGCAATAGGTGGGAGTGTAGTCATCATCGCCTTCATCAGCCTTGTTGGTGAGGTCATTTTCTTCAGTGTTGAAGATAGACTTGCTGACGAATGCAGTAGCGAGGGCTAGGCTCGCCACTCCGGATTTGGACTCCTCAGATGCCTCCTCTTCCTCATTTTCTTCAGATTCAGCCTCAGAGTCCATTTCCTTGCCAATGAATGCCCTAGCCTTCTTGGAGCTGCTCTTCTTGTGAGATGAGGATTTTGATGATGAAGATTTTGAGGATTTCTTCTTTTTCTTCGCATCATCAGAACTGTAATCCTTGTATTTCTTCTTCTTTGATTTCTTTTCCCACTGAGGACAATCTTGAATGTAATGTCCAGGTTTCTTGCATTTCTGATAGAGCCTCCTCTTGTAGTCACTGGATGAGGAATCATTGCTCCTTGAGGGTCTTCCAAAGCGACCATGTCTTGAGAACTTTTGGAACTTCTTCACGAGCAGTGCTAGCTCATGGCTTAGTTCTTCAGGATCACCAAGGCTGCTACCAGAGTCTTCATCTTCGGACTCAGATACTGCCTTGGCCTTCAGTGTACGTGATCTGCCATAGCTCGAACCATAGAGATCTCTTTTTTCAGCAAGTTGGAACTCGTGAGTATTTAGCCTCTCGAGAATATCAGCGGGATCAAGTGACTTGTAATTAGCACGTTCTTGTATCATCAATGCGAGAGTGTCAAATGAGGAATCAAGCGTTCTCAGCAATTTCTTCACCACCTCATGGTCGATGATGTAAGTGGCACCAAGTGCTTGAAGCTCATTTGAGATGTCAGTGAGGCGATCGAAGGTTTGTTGAACATTTTCATTGTCGAGTCTTTTGAAGCGGTTGAAGAGATTGCGAAGAACATCAACTCGAGAGTCACGCTGTGTTGAGACTCCTTCATTCACTTTGGACAATCTATCCTAGATAAGCTTAGCAGTTTCCAAAGCACTCACTCTTCCATACTGTCCTTTGCTCAGATGGCCACGTATGACATTCTTCGCTTGAGAATCGAGTTTCTTGAATCTCTTCAAATCAGTAGCATTCAGAGAAGGTGTGACTGAGGGAACACTATTTTCCACAACATACCAGAGATCGTTATCAATTGCCTCAAGATGCATTCACATCTTATTCTTCCAGTAGGGGTAGTCTGTCCCATCGAAGGTAGGACACCCAGCAGAGACCTTGATCATACCTGCGGTCGACATAACTAAAACTCCAGGCGGGTAAACCAAAATCACACAAAACAAGGGAGTACCTTGCTCTGATACCAATTGAAAGAGTGTTATATCGACTAGAGGGGGGTGAATAGGCGATTTTTATGAATTCTTCACTTAGGAATTTGCAGGTGAGGAAATTCCTTAGCGAAGAACTACTAGCAGCGAAATAAGTACTCAAAAGTAAACATAACAGAAAACAAGCATACTCATCATGATGAAATGAAGACAGGCACAGAGTACAGAAAGCGTAAGCACAGGATAACACAGGATGAAGACAAACAGACTGAAGAAATTGAATTGAGGAAATTGAGAAAATCTTCAATCAAAGTCTTCAAACACAGATATGAACACGCATACAATGCAGTTATGAAGAAATGAATGAATTGAGGAAATAGAACCAGTAAGCTTGGTGAAGACAATGATTTGGTAGACCAGTTCCAACTGTTGTATCAGTTGTACGTCTGGTTAGGGCGGCTAGGTATTTAAACCTAAGGACACATAGTCCCAGACACCCAGTCCTGAACACGCAGCTCAGGACACTCAGTCCTCACCGTATTCCCCTTGAGCTAAGGTCACACAGACCTCACCCAATCACTCGTGGTAAGTCTTCAGGTGACTTCCGAACCTTCACAAACTTGGTCGCTTGGCGATCCACAATTCCTCTTGGATGCTCTAGACCATGACGCCTAACCGTCTAGAAGAAGCACAGTCTTCAAAGGTAACAAGCGTCGGATCCACGCAGGATCAATCACTTCAGTGATGCTCAATCACTTGGGTTTTGTAGGTGTTTGGGTTTGGGTTTTCCTCACTTGATGATTTTCGCTCAAAGTCCTCGGAGGATGGGTTGCTCTCAAATGACAAGTGTCAATTTCTCTCGGAGCAGCCAACCAGCTAGTGGTTATAGGGGCGGCTATTTATAGCCTAGGGAGCAACCCGACATGGTAAGACATAAATTCCCTTCAATGATATGACCGTTAGGTGGATAGATATTTTGGGACAGTTGGCGCATAGCACAGCAACGGTCGGAATTTTGAGTGGCAAAATCCTCAGGGCTATCATGTTCCTCACTGTGTAGGTAATCCGCACTGGCGAATTCCTAACTCCTCAGTCAGAACAAATTCCTCAGAGACTAGAAGAACTTTGTCTCTATCACTGAAGAATATGACTGGACTGTATGAGATTTCCAATGGCTTCACTCGAAGGGATTGATATGTGTAGGATTTTGAGTTGAGCATCACATGGAAATTTTTCCTTAGTATTTCCTCAACCCCCTTTAACAGTACGATGTTTCCTATGACTCAAGAAAGAGAAAATGAAACTACAAAAATAAAAGTCTTCACACTTCATGTTCCTCGAATGAATACTAAGTCTTGAAGGTCACACCAATTTCTTCACTTTCAAAGTCTTCAGAAATCCAAAGTCTTCAGTCGAAGAACTTCATTTTTAGGGGTCGACTTTCTCTGTAAATATCAAACTCCTCATAGACTTATAGACCTGTGTACACTCACAAACACATTAGTCCCTTAACCTATAAGTCTTCAATACACCAAAATCACTGAGGGGCACTAGGAGCACTTATAGTCAGCACGCTTAACGTTCGGTGACAATCGGTATTATGAGTTTATGTGTTTTGATCTACCGAACGTAGTTCGGAGTCCCGGATATGATCACGGACATGACGAGGAGTCTCGAAATGGTCGACACATAAAGATTGACATATTGGACGGCTATATTCGGACACAGGAAGTGTTCTGGGTGATTTCGGAGAAAACCGGAGTGCCGGAGGATTACCGGAACCCCCCGGGGGAACTAATGGGCCACATGGGCCTTAGTGGAGAGAGAGAAGGCCGGCCACGGAAGGCTGCGCTCCCCTCCCCTCTAGTCCGAATTGGACTAGGGAAAGGGGGCGGCGCCCCCCTTTCCTTCTCCCTTCTCCTCCTTCCTTTCCCCCTCCTAGTAGGACTAAGAAAGGGGAGTCCTACTCCTACTAGGAGGAGGACTCCTCCTCTCCTGGCGTGCCACAAGGGCTGGCCGACCTCCCCCTTGCTCCTTTATATACGGGGAGAGGAGGGCACCCTAGGTCACACAAGTTGATCATTGATCCCTTAGCCGTGTGCGGTGCCCCCTTCCAGCATAATCCACCTCGGTCATATCGTCGTAGTGCTTAGGCGAAGCCCTACGCCGGTAGCTTCATCATCACCGTCATCATGCTGTCGTGCTGACGAAGTTCTCCCTCGACACTCAGCTGGATTGAGAGTTTGTGGGACGTCACCGAGCCGAACGTGTGCAGATCGCGGAGGTGCCATACTTTCGGTACTAGGATCAGTCGAATCGTGAAGACGTACGACTACATCAACCGCGTTGTCATAATGCTTCTACTTACGGTCTACGAGGGTACGTGGACAACACTCTTCCCCTCTCGTTGCTATGCATCACTGTGACGCCCCCGATTTAATCGTACACCAATCATACACGCAAACGTGTACGATCAAGATCAGGGACTCACGGGAAGATATCACAACACAACTCTACAAATAAAATAAGTCATACAAGCATCATATTACAAGCCAGGGGCCTCGAAGGCTAGAATACAAGAGCTCGATCATAGACGAGTCAGCGGAAGCAGCAATATCTGAGTACAGACATAAGTTAAACAAGTTTGCCTTAAGAAGGCTAGCACAAACTGGGATACAGATCGAAAGAGGCGCAGGCCTCCTGCCTGGGATCCTCCTAAGCTACTCCTGGTCGTCGTCAGCGGGCAACACGTAGTAGTAGGCACCTCCGGTGTAGCAGGAGTCGTCGTCGACGGTGGCATCTGGCTCCTGGGCTCCGACATCTGGTTGCGACAACCAGGTAGAAGGGATAGAGGGAAAAGAAGGAGAAAGCAACCGTGAGTACTCATCCAAAGTACTCGCAAGCACGGAGCTACACTACATATGTATGCAAAGGTATCAACTGGGATAAGGCTATTATAAGTGGACTGAACTGCAGAAAGCCGGAATAAGAGGGGGATAGCTAATCCTGTCGAAGACTACGCTTCTGGGAGCCTTCGTCTTGCAGCATGTAGAAGAGAGTAGACTGAAGTCCTCCAAGTAGCATCATATAGCATAATCCCAACCGATGATCCTCCCCTCGTCGCCCTGTGAGAGAGCGATCACCGGTTGTATCTGGCACTTGGAAGGGTGTGTTTTATTAAGTATCCGGTTCTAGTTGTCATAAGGTCAAGGTACAACTCCGGGTCGTCCTTTTACCGAGGGACACGGCTATTCGAATAGATAAACTTCCCTGCAGGGGTGCACCACATACCCCAACACGCTCGATCCCATTTGGCCGGACACACTTTTCTGGGTCATGACCGGCCTCGGAAGATCAACACGTCGCAGCCCTACCTAGGCACAACAGAGAGGTCAGCACGCCGGTCTAAATCCTATGGCGCAGGGGTCTGGGCCCATCGCCCTTTGCACACCTGCACGTTGCGTACGCGGCCGGAAGCAGACCTAGCCTAGTGGCTTTCCAGTCCAATCCGGCACGCGCCACTCAGTCGCTGACGTCACGAAGGCTTCGGCTGATACCACGACGCCGGGATACCCATAACTACTCCCACGTAGATGGTTAGTGCGTATAGACCAAATGGCTAGACTCAGATCAAATACCCAGATCTCGTTAAGCGTGTTAAGTGTCCGCGAACGCCGAACAGGGCCAGGCCCACCTCTCTCCTAGGTGGTCGGAACCTGCCCTGTCGCTCCGCCTCAAAGATCCACTCGCGGGTGCTCCTACGAGCCTACCCGTCTTTAGTCACCACATGTATCATGTTTAAAGTATATAGTATATACCCGTGATCACCTCCCGAGTGATCACGGCCCGATAGTATAGCATGGCAGACGGACAAGAATGTAGGGCCACTGATGATAAACTAGCATCCTATACTAAGCATTAGGTTTGCAGGTAAAGGTAACAACAGTAGTAGCAAGGACAGGCTATGCATCAGTATAGGATTAACGAGAAGCAGTAACATGCTACACTACTCTAATGCAAGCAATATAGAGAAGAGTAGGCGATATCTGGTGATCAAAGGGGGGGCTTGCCTGGTTGCTCTGGCAAGAGAGAGGGGTCGTCAACACCGTAGTCGTACGGGGTAGCAGCGGCGTCGGTCTCGGTGTCTAGAGAGAGAAGAGGGGGAAGAAACAATAAATATAATGCAAGTATATGCTTAGTGAAGCATGACATGACAAGTAACGATGCTAGGCGTGCCCTAACGTGGTATGAGGTGGTACCGGTTAAGGGGGAAAACATCTGGGAAAGTATTCCCGGTGTTTCGTGATTTCGGGCAGAGGAGCCGGAGGGGGAAAGTTGCGAGTTCAATAGGTTAGGGAGGTGTGGTGGACGAACGGGTTGCGTATCCGGCTTCGTCTCGTCGTTCTGAGCAACTTTCATGTAGAAAGTATTTTGATCCGAGCTACGGTTTATTACATATTAATTTTGAAAGATTTAAATCAATTTAGAATTTATTTAATTATAGCTGGGCACTATTCATTCACTGAAATCGGTCTAAAAGTTCCATATCCATATAGCTATGGGCATCTGACAGGAATACGGAGGACGTATTCGTGTTCGTATCGAAATCCTAAGCAAGTTTCATGTATAAAATATTTTCATCGGAGTTACGGATTAAAAGATATGGTTTTCTAAAGATTATATTAATTTCTGGAATATAATTAATTATTTAATTTAATTCGAAAATGCTATTATGACGTCAGCATGATGTCACGGTGATGTCATCAGTCAACTCTGATCGTTGACCTAGTCAAACTGGCATGTGGGTCCAGTGGGACCCACATGTCATTCTCTGTTTAGTTAGCAGGTTAATTAACATAGTTAATTAGGTTAATTAACTAATTAGTTTAATTAAACAGGATTAATTAAGTTAATTAATTCACTAATTAATTAATTAATTAATAATTTATTTTATTTATTCAATTTATTTTTATTTACTTTTATATTTTTTTTAAACGTTCTGTGGGGTGGGGCCCATATGTCATTGGTACGGGGCCTTAGCGGGCGCGGGCTACAGGCTAGCGGGCGTGGGGCGCCCGTGCGGGCGCTCCAGCCAGTGGGCAAAGGGGCGGGCGCGCGGCCTGGCTCCGGTGACCGGAGTAGGGCGGGGCGGTGCAGCGGGGCCGGCGAGGAGGGGGCGGTCGGCGCAGCGAAGCAACAACGGTGGCGGGGGGGCGCTGCAGGGCACGCGCGGCGCGGCGCCGCCGCGCCGGTGGCGGTGGCGGCATGGCCCAAGCGACGGCGCGGGCAAGCAGCTGCAGCAGCAGGGGAGGAGGCGTGCGCCGGGGCGAGGCCGTGGTGGGCAGCGGCAGCAGCGCAGGCGGGTGGCGGCGCTAGGCGCGGCGCAGCGAGGCGCAGCAGCGAGCGGGGGGGGGGGGGGGGGGGCAGGAGCGGGTCGGACGAAGGGAGCGCAGGCGCAGGCGCGGCCGAGCGGGCGCGGTCGATGCGGTGAGCGCGCGCGGGGGTTTGTGGCGACGAGCGCGAGCGGCGAGGGAGAGGGAGGAAGCGAGGCGCGCGCTCACTGGGGCCGTAGGGGGAATGGCAGCGGGGGTCGAGGGGGATGTCGTGGACGAGCGACGGAGTGGAGGCAGTCCGGCGGGGGAGCGTGCCGGCGCGGCCCAGGCGGCGTGGGGCGGCGCAGTCGTCGCCGCAGGGTCCGTTCCCCCGATCCGATCTGGATCGGGGAGGAGGGGGAAGAGCGAGGGGGGCGCGAGTGGGTGGCGGCGGAGTGGCAGGATGAGGGAGGAGGTCAGGCGGCGGCGGGCGTCGCCAGGGAGGCGGCGGCGTCCGAGCCCTCCCCTTTCTCGATCCAGATCGGGATCGATGGGGGGGGGTGGAGGAGAGACGTGCGGGAGTGGGGAGTGGGCTAGGTCACGGGGGGGAGAGGGGGTTTAGGTAGTGGGGTGGCTCGGTCCGAGTGGGCCGGCCAGTTGGGCCAAGGCCCAGGTGGGCCAAGGGGGTCTTTTATTCTTTTTTTTTGTTTGTTTTGTTTTTCTGTTTTTGCATTTTTTTATTTTCTGTTTATTAGTTTTCTATTTTATTTTATTTTAATTTTAGTTTTATAAAATATAACTACAACTCCTAAATTAAAGTTATAATTTATTCTACTGCCACAAAAAGTTTGACACCTAAATAAAATAGTTTGTATTACTTTAATTCTTTTAAAGGCATCTAATTAATGGTCATAGTTGTTGTTTTAATTACTTTAGAGTCTTTAAACGTTTTATAAAAGTGTGGTTTTTCCCCCATAATTATCTATGCAATATTTGGTTGACCCCGAACATTTTAGTTTTAATATTTGAAAACTTTTATTGTTTGCCAATTTTTGAATTTGAATTTGAATCGGTTTCGAACTAACTCGAGATTAGCAACTATAAACGAGGTGACGTGGCACCATTATCAGAGGATCACTGTAGCTTAATTACCCGGGCGTCACAATTCTCCTCCACTACAAGAAATCTCGTCCCGAGATTTAGGAGGTAGAGTAAGGGGGAAAGGGCTGGTTACGAAATTCTAACGGATCTTCTCGAAGAAGTTAATCCCTTTCGTTGATGTCTTCAATTCTTTATTCCAATGCATCATGATGAAGTTGTCGTCCTTCCATCGGGGAACTCCATCGTACTTACGAATAGGTAAGGGGCAGCTCTACCACGATAGGATGTTATAAGGGAAAATCATCTGGGGTATCCCAAGAACGAACATATGAGT
This sequence comes from Triticum monococcum, assembly GCA_034509565.1. Taxonomy (NCBI): domain Eukaryota; kingdom Viridiplantae; phylum Streptophyta; class Magnoliopsida; order Poales; family Poaceae; genus Triticum; species Triticum monococcum. The sequence continues at coordinate 49,060,234 of CM067845.1, forward strand.
ATCTCTCGAGTTGAACAAATGATACACATCGAGAGCAAAGTAGGACAGTGCAATAAGAAGTTTTGAGCGGATAGGCAATCGTTCATTGCCTGAAACAAAGTGTGAAAGGGGTTCAGAGCAATGGGAATAAGTATTGTGTCTGATACCAGAATTGATGGTCTTTCGAAAGGTGGCTCGTGAAGTACTTACAAAGCCACGCGTGAGGAATAATTTTGGCAACAGGGTGTACTAGAGAGTCGGGTTTCGATCCTGTGGAACTGTGGGTTATGGGCCCACCAGGTGGGTTAAAATAGGGATGGGCGTTGACATCTTGCATGGTCATGATAGCAAGGCATGTCAGAGGATCAGCCTATCAGTTACGTCGGCAACAACATCGGTACCAAGGGCGAGGGACGAAGAGAACCATTTTCCTGCTCGTTGAACGAGGCGGACCAATAGGCAAAGTTCTCGTCCACCGGTGGTTACCGGGATGCTATCAACAATGGTAACAGGGTCTTACTGACAGAGTTGTATGCTGAGGTGCTTATAAAAGCAGTGACGTATTACTGCTTAGATCATATAAACCTCAAGAAGGTTAAACAGAACAATGGAAAGGAAAATGTGATTCTTAGATTAAACAGAAGAATGGAAAGGAAAATGTGATTAAACACATATTTCAGGGGTATATCCTTCCCATGAACAAGCAGAGTATGATATCCAAGACCGGATAGAAGGTAGAAAACTCTTTTAGGTAGGAGAGACAAATTTCATGACATTACCCATACAACGGTGTTTGGGTAATTTCAACAAGAAACATTTAGCATGGTGCTTCAAATGTTCTTATTGAAAATCGGAGTACCGTAGACATGCTTCGAGATAGCGCTGACATGGTCAACAGGTGAAAATCAGACTTTGGAAACAAAAAGGATCCATTAGGAATAACTTGTAGAATAAGTCTTACAGTTTCCTCATGGAAGAATGGATAACATTGCTAAAAAGGGAACTATAACAATAGGGCCTCCGGCCAGGTGGGCTAGGTATGATACCACCTTACCGGGTCGTCTAAAGACCAACGTTATAACTCTTGGAAATAAGTTCCAACCATCATATCTGACCGAGATTCAGATTTGATTGGTGTCGGGATACCTCAGACTCGGGATGCCTGAGAAGAAAAGGTGCAACACAATTTGACGAGATGACATTGTGAGATTCTCAGAAGTGATCTATGTAAGTGAGCTCTGAAACAAGAGGTCATCAGTAAACCAAGGAGAGGATGAGGAGGTGGCTGATAGGCTCAGCAACAAATCATCGAGATTTCCAAAGGATTGATTTCCACAATTATGTGAACAAGGAAATATCATTTGTCGGATCAAATGTCATAATGATGTATGCTTGAGGGAAACATACACAACTGAACAATGATAGAAGGGTGCACCCAGGAATCTGGACTAGGTAGCACGATCAATGTTTGAATGATGATTCAATAATCAATAGACTTAGAATGAAACTGTAGACCAATAACTTCAAGCAATAGGGTTGCTAGAAGTTTAGAATTTGCACAACACAGACCATTAGTCGGTATTCCGGTTAGAAACAATATGGAGACCAAGAAATGAACACAAAAGGCGAGAGATATTACTATATCAAGAATTCTCAAGAGGTGGTAAAATTACCACGACATTCCTGACATAAAAGGTGGTAACATTCCAAGGTAAAGAAGAACAAATGCTGTATAGCAAGGATCTCAAGGTATAACTCAAAACACGAATAAGTTTGTGTTGGAGGGAAGGCAATAAAGTGGCCGATGATAATACAATTCATCGGGGGCATGGATGGTATTTCTCATCATGAATTCAATTGATATCCAGGAAGACCTCATAAGGTTGATGATCTTCACGGCACATTGGTCGAGAGATTTCAAGATGTAATCAATCAGTGACAACATCAAATCAAAGGAATGATGAAGCGGAAGGTTATTGGATCCATGGGCAGGGCACAAACTTGAAATCAAGCTTGTTGTTCAAGGTGAACTGATATGACGAGGAAGATCGACGTAAGCTTAGCTCATCATCGAAAGTTGTGCTCCGGGATTAAGGACCAGGTAGCACAGTTAAAATTTAGCACGATAATGATATAGCCGATCAGACTAGGAATGACATGATCGAGTACAAACTCGGACTTAAAGAAGATTATCAAGAGTTGCCGAACCGTAGGGCAGACTCGGTTCAGTTATCGGTGTCTTTGAGTGTTTAATAACTCAAAGCCCATGAAAACTGTAATCAGTGAGAATGTAGTACTTGAAGAAGAACTCATAAGAAGTTATGCAGTTTCAAGATAATCTCGAGATACCAGGGGGGTAATACTCGAAGACGGATCAAAGTAGAGGTTGGACTGAGGTATTGATCCACATGAGACAAGTGCTTACACTTGCATCGAAAATGGTATTTAAAAGAGAACATGGTCGGAACCACGATTGTAAAAGGCCGGTTCCCAGATATAAGATGAACTTATACCAAGGGAACTAATATCATTTACAAGAAGCTTCGATGATAAGTTTCACATCGGGTCCATGGGCATGAACGCAAAGGCTCAAGGTCGACTCCCAATTCTTCCATGCATAACCTTTCATTTTACTTCTCGTTTTTTTTTTGATGAAGCTGTAGTATAGAAATTTTATCTAGCAAAATACCAGAAGAGTATGACTCGTGAAAACTTTCGAGTTCACACATGATAAGGAAGGCATAGGTTCAACCCGTTAGGGTATCGTGGAAACACATACCACAAGCTTCAATAGTAAATACAACCAGCTCGAAAACAGAGCATGGTTGAGGAAGCAGAGGATACAATTTACCAAAGGCTTTATATATCCATGTAAAGGCTCACAAGGTTACTTGAATGTGAAGGACACTTTCGGATAAAATCCAGCAAATGATCTGGTGGTCCTCAAGGGATCTGGTGCGAGCATCGGTACTCAACCAGAGGGAGAAACAATGCAAGGAGATCAGACTTTAGAAACAACTGACTAATTCAAAGTTCAAATGCAAAGGAATTATCAATTCCAAGACAAGGGATCAGAAGCAATGCTCTGATCAGGGATGGATAAGTTGAATAGCCTTAAGGGTACAATCAATAGCAATTTGATTGGTCGAGATCCAGCTCATGTTTTAAAATAACGCCTGAGCCGAAAAGATAATTTAAAAGGATCAACTGATGATTGCGTGCATTCGCACTCAAGTTGAATCAATAGGATCAAAAGACGATGCCTAAGGATACTAACGAATATCGCCAGACATATGGAAAGCATCCATAATGCAAGCAAGCGAGAATTTCAAGAGCAATAGGCTGCTCGGGATTTTCGGAAGATCGAATGATATTTTGAAGTCTTTGGCGGAACACCTGAACAACTGGGAATGAGCGGATACCCGATAAGTGCGAGAATTATCCGTAGGGGTGTATATGTGGATAATGAACTGCAAGGCAGTATGCACAAAGTATTCTCGGAAAAATAGAGAGAATTTCCGAGGTATCTTGTAATAACGAGATTAACTGGGAATGAACTTATGGACGACAAGTGTATGTATCTTTCCATATGGACTTATCGGTGGTATGGAATTGCAACGGCGAAGGACACAAAGGTCTCGGGGAAACATCGGAGAGTATTGTCAGAATCTTCTGTTGCAGCAGGCGATCATCTGGCCTGAAGGGGCTCTCCGGGAGGAAGTATTTTCGAGAACCTAAAGTTAGATTTTAGCAAAATCACTTAACCCGGATAGAAGAGAGTTCAGAGTCCCAGAGTAAAGGTCGAGGAATAAAAAGATCCTACTATCACCCGATGGCGACGTGGGCCCGTAAGGCACATAGCCAGGTTAGTAAAAAGTTTTGCAATGTCTAGTCTCGACTTCGGCCAAGGAGTGGGGAAGGGGGATTCCTACAGGCAGTCGGCTCTGATACCAACTTGTGACGCCCCCGATTTAATCGTACACTAATCATACACGCAAACGTGTACGATCAAGATCAGGGACTCACGGGAAGATATCACAACACAACTCTACAAATAAAATAAGTCATACAAGCATCATATTACAAGCCAGGGGCCTCGAAGGCTAGAATACAAGAGCTCGATCATAGACGAGTCAGCGGAAGCAGCAATATCTGAGTACAGACATAAGTTAAACAAGTTTGCCTTAAGAAGGCTAGCACAAACTGGGATACAAATCGAAAGAGGCGCAGGCCTCCTGCCTGGGATCCTCCTAAGCTACTCCTGGTCGTCGTCAGCGGGCAACACGTAGTAGTAGGCACCTCCGGTGTAGCAGGAGTCGTCGTCGACGGTGGCATCTGGCTCCTGGGCTCCGACATCTGGTTGCGACAACCAGGTAGAAGGGATAGAGGGAAAAGAAGGAGAAAGCAACCGTGAGTACTCATCCAAAGTACTCGCAAGCACGGAGCTACACTACATATGTATGCAAAGGTATCAACTGGGATAAGGCTATTATAAGTGGACTGAACTGCAGAAAGCCGGAATAAGAGGGGGATAGCTAATCCTGTCGAAGACTACGCTTCTGGGAGCCTTCGTCTTGCAGCATGTAGAAGAGAGTAGACTGAAGTCCTCCAAGTAGCATCATATAGCATAATCCCAACCGATGATCCTCCCCTCGTCGCCCTGTGAGAGAGCGATCACCGGTTGTATCTGGCACTTGGAAGGGTGTGTTTTATTAAGTATCCGGTTCTAGTTGTCATAAGGTCAAGGTACAACTCCGGGTCGTCCTTTTACCGAGGGACACGGCTATTCGAATAGATAAACTTCCCTGCAGGGGTGCACCACATACCCCAACACGCTCGATCCCATTTGGCCGGACACACTTTTCTGGGTCATGACCGGCCTCGGAAGATCAACACGTCGCAGCCCTACCTAGGCACAACAGAGAGGTCAGCACGCCGGTCTAAATCCTATGGCGCAGGGGTCTGGGCCCATCGCCCTTTGCACACCTGCACGTTGCGTACGCGGCCGGAAGCAGACCTAGCCTAGTGGCTTTCCAGTCCAATCCGGCGCGCGCCACTCAGTCGCTGACGTCACGAAGGCTTCGGCTGATACCACGACGCCGGGATACCCATAACTACTCCCACGTAGATGGTTAGTGCGTATAGACCAAATGGCCAGACTCAGATCAAATACCCAGATCTCGTTAAGCGTGTTAAGTGTCCGCGAATGCCGAACAGGGCCAGGCCCACCTCTCTCCTAGGTGGTCGGAACCTGCCCTGTCGCTCCGCCTCAAAGATCCACTCGCGGGTGCTCCTACGAGCCTACCCGTCTTTAGTCACCACATGTATCATGTTTAAAGTATATAGTATATACCCGTGATCACCTCCCGAGTGATCACGGCCCGATAGTATAGCATGGCAGACGGACAAGAATGTAGGGCCACTGATGATAAACTAGCATCCTATACTAAGCATTAGGTTTGCAGGTAAAGGTAACAACAGTAGTAGCAAGGACAGGCTATGCATCAGTATAGGATTAACGAGAAGCAGTAACATGCTACACTACTCTAATGCAAGCAGTATAGAGAAGAGTAGGCGATATCTGGTGATCAAAGGGGGGGCTTGCCTGGTTGCTCTGGCAAGAGAGAGGGGTCGTCAACACCGTAGTCGTACGGGGTAGCAGCGGCGTCGGTCTCGGTGTCTAGAGAGAGAAGAGGGGGAAGAAACAATAAATATAATGCAAGTATATGCTTAGTGAAGCATGACATGACAAGTAACGATGCTAGGCGTGCCCTAACGTGGTATGAGGTGGTACCGGTTAAGGGGGAAAACATCCGGGAAAGTATTCCCGGTGTTTCGTGATTTCGGGCAGAGGAGCCGGAGGGGGAAAGTTGCGAGTTCGATAGGTTAGGGAGGTGTGGTGGACGAACGGGTTGCGTATCCGGCTTCGTCTCGTCGTTCTGAGCAACTTTCATGTAGAAAGTATTTTGATCCGAGCTACGGTTTATTACATATTAATTTTGAAAGATTTAAATCAATTTAGAATTTATTTAATTATAGCTGGGCACTATTCATTCACTGAAATCGGTCTAAAAGTTCCATATCCATATAGCTATGGGCATCTGACAGGAATACGGAGGACGTATTCGTGTTCGTATCGAAATCCTAAGCAAGTTTCATGTATAAAATATTTTCATCGGAGTTACGGATTAAAAGATATGGTTTTCTAAAGATTATATTAATTTCTGGAATATAATTAATTATTTAATTTAATTCGAAAATGCTATTATGACGTCAGCATGATGTCACGGTGATGTCATCAGTCAACTCTGATCGTTGACCTAGTCAAACTGGCATGTGGGTCCAGCGGGACCCACATGTCATTCTCTGTTTAGTTAGCAGGTTAATTAACATAGTTAATTAGGTTAATTAACTAATTAGTTTAATTAAACAAGATTAATTAAGTTAATTAATTCACTAATTAATTAATTAATTAATAATTTATTTTATTTATTCAATTTATTTTTATTTACTTTTATATTTTTTTTTAAACGTTCTGTGGGGTGGGGCCCATATGTCATTGGTACGGGGCCTTAGCGGGCGCGGGCTACAGGCTAGCGGGCGTGGGGCGCCCGTGCGGGCGCTCCAGCCAGTGGGCAAAGGGGCGGGCGCGCGGCCTGGCTCCGGTGACCGGAGTAGGGCGGGGCGGTGCAGCGGGGCCGGCGAGGAGGGGGCGGTCGGCGCAGCGAAGCAACAACGGTGGCGGGGGGGCGCTGCAGGGCACGCGCGGCGCGGCGCCGCCGCGCCGGTGGCGGTGGCGGCATGGCCCAAGCGACGGCGCGGGCAAGCAGCTGCAGCAGCAGGGGAGGAGGCGTGCGCCGGGGCGAGGCCGTGGTGGGCAGCGGCAGCAGCGCAGGCGGGTGGCGGCGCTAGGCGCGGCGCAGCGAGGCGCAGCAGCGAGCGGGGGGGGGGGGGCAGGAGCGGGTCGGACGAAGGGAGCGCAGGCGCAGGCGCGGCCGAGCGGGCGCGGTCGATGCGGTGAGCGCGCGCGGGGGTTTGTGGCGACGAGCGCGAGCGGCGAGGGAGAGGGAGGAAGCGAGGCGCGCGCTCACTGGGGCCGTAGGGGGAATGGCAGCGGGGGTCGAGGGGGATGTCGTGGACGAGCGACGGAGTGGAGGCAGTCCGGCGGGGGAGCGTGCCGGCGCGGCCCAGGCGGCGTGGGGCGGCGCAGTCGTCGCCGCAGGGTCCGTTCCCCCGATCCGATCTGGATCGGGGAGGAGGGGGAAGAGCGAGGGGGGCGCGAGTGGGTGGCGGCGGAGTGGCAGGATGAGGGAGGAGGTCACGCGGCGGCGGGCGTCGCCAGGGAGGCGGCGGCGTCCGAGCCCTCCCCTTTCTCGATCCAGATCGGGATCGATGGGGGGGTGGAGGAGAGACGTGCGGGAGTGGGGAGTGGGCTAGGTCACGGGGGGGGGGGGGGAGAGGGGGTTTAGGTAGTGGGGTGGCTCGGTCCGAGTGGGCCGGCCAGTTGGGCCAAGGCCCAGGTGGGCCAAGGGGGTCTTTTATTCTTTTTTTTTGTTTGTTTTGTTTTTCTGTTTTTGCATTTTTTTATTTTCTGTTTATTAGTTTTCTATTTTATTTTATTTTAATTTTAGTTTTATAAAATATAACTACAACTCCTAAATTAAAGTTATAATTTATTCTACTGCCACAAAAAGTTTGACACCTAAATAAAATAGTTTGTATTACTTTAATTCTTTTAAAGGCATCTAATTAATGGTCATAGTTGTTGTTTTAATTACTTTAGAGTCTTTAAACGTTTTATAAAAGTGTGGTTTTTCCCCCATAATTATCTATGCAATATTTGGTTGACCCCGAACATTTTAGTTTTAATATTTGAAAACTTTTATTGTTTGCCAATTTTTGAATTTGAATTTGAATCGGTTTCGAACTAACTCGAGATTAGCAACTATAAACGAGGTGACGTGGCACCATTATCAGAGGATCACTGTAGCTTAATTACCCGGGCGTCACAATCACCATGATAGATCTTGCGTGTGCGTAGGATTTTTTTTGAAATTTACTGAGTTCCCCAACAGTGGCATCCGAGCCAGGTCTATGCGTAGATGTTATATGCACGAGTAGAACACAAAGGAGTTGTGGGCGTGGGTATATACATATTGCTTGCTGTCACTAGTTGATTCTTGATTCAGCGGCATTGTTGGATGAAGCGGCCCATACCGACATTACGTGTACGCTTATGCGAGACTGGTTCTACCGACGTGCTTCGCACACAGGTGGCTAGTGGGTGTCAGTTTCTCCAACTTTAGTTGAATTGGATTCAATGAACAGGGTCCTTTCTGAAGATCAAAAAGCAATCACTATACCATGTTTTAGTTTTTGATGCGTAGGTAAGAACGGTTCTTGCTAAGCCCGTAGCAGCCACGTAAAACTTGCAACAACAAAGTAGAGGACGTCTAACTTGTTTTTGCAGGGCATGTTGTGATGTGATATGGTCAAGACATGATGAGATATAAATTGTTGTATGAGATGATCATGTTTTGTTAAAGTTATCGGCAACGGGCAGAAACCTTATGGTTGTCTCTTTATTGCATAAGATGCAAGCGTCATATAATTGTTTTACTTTATCGCTATGCGATAGCAATAGTTGCAAAAGCAATAGTTGGCGAGACGACCATGTGATGACACGTTGATAGAGATCAAGATGATGGAGATCATGGTGTCATGCCGGTGATGATGGAGATCATGACGGTACTATGGAGATGGAGATCAAAGGCACAAGAAGATGATGGCCATATCATGTCACATATTTTGATTGCATGTGATGTTTATCTTTTATGCATCCTAGTTTGCTTAGTATGGCGATAGCATTATAAGATGATCTCTCACTAAATTTCAAGGTACAAGTGTTCTCCCTCAGTATGCACCATTGCGACAGTTCTTCGTGCTGGGACACCACGTGATGATCGGGTGTGATAAGCTCTATGTTCACATACAATGGGTGCAAGCCAGTTTTACACATGTAGAATACTCGGGTTAAACTTGACGAGCCTAGCATATGCAGATATGGCCTCGAACACCGAGACCGAAAGGTCGAGCGTGAATTATATAGTAGATATGATCAACATAGTGATGTTCACCATTGAAAACTACTCCATCTCACGTGATGATCGGACATGGTTTAGTGATATGGATCATGTGATCACTTAGATGATTAGAGGGATGTCTATCTATGTGGGAGTCCTTAAGTAATATGATTAATTGAACTTAAATTTATCATGAACTTAGTCGTGATAGTATTTGCATATCTATGTTGTAGATCTATTGCTCGCGTATAGCTTCCCCGTTTTATTTATGATATGTTCCTAGAGAAAACTATGTTGAAAGATAATAGTAGCAATGATGCGGATTGGATCCGTGATCTGAGGATTATCCTCGTTGCTGCACAGAAGAATTATGTTCTTGATGCACCGCTAGGTGACATAACTATTGCAGGAGCAAATACAGACATTATGAACGTTTGACAAAGCTCGGTATGATGACTACTTAATAGTTTAGTGCACCATGCTTTACGGCTTAGAACCGGGACTTCAAAAATGTTTTTGAATGCCACAGAGCATATAAGATGTTCTAAGAGTTGAAATTAGTATTTCATACTCATGCCCGTGTCGAGAGGTAGGAGACCCCTGACAGTACTTTGCCTATAAGATGGAGGAGAATAGCTCAACCAGTGAGCATGTGCTAAGATTTTCTGGGTACTACAATTGCTTGAATCAAGTGGGAGTTAATCTTCCAGATAAGATGGTAATTGACAAAGTTCTCTAGTCACTATCACCAAGTTACTAGAACATAGTGATGAACTATAATATGCAAGGTATAACGAAAGTAATTCCCAAGCTCTTCGCGATGCTGAAATCGGCGAAGGTAGAAATCAAGAAAAGCATCAAATGTTGATGGTTGATGAGGGAGTCCTGGATTAGGGGGTGTCCGGATGACTGGCCTATACCTTCAGCCGGACTCCTGGACTATGAAGATACAAGATTGAAGACTTCGTCCCGTGTCCGGAAGGGACTTTCCTTGGCGTGGAAGGCAAGCTTGGCGATACGGATATGCAGATCTCCTACCATTGTAACCGACTCTATGTAACCCTAACCCTCTCCGGTGTCTATATAAACCGGAGGCTTTTAGTCCGTAGGACAACATACGGAACAACAATCATACCATAGGCTAGCTTCTAGGGTTTAGCCTCTCCGATCTCGTGGTAGATCTACTCTTGTACTACCCATATCAACAATATTAATCAAGCAGGACGTAAGGTTTTACCTCCATCAAGAGGGCCCGAACCTGGGTAAAACTTCGTGTCCCTTGCCTCCTGTTACCATCCGGCCTAGACGCATAGTTTGGGACCCCCTACCCGAGATCCGCCGGTTTTGACACCGACATTGGTGCTTTCATTGAGAGTTCCTTTGTGTCGTCGCCATCAGGAAGGATGGCTTGCCCCATTTTTAAAGACGGCACTGTTGCTAAGGGAGCTTTGGCTGTCGGCCAAACCCTCCGGCTAGCTGGTTTTCTTATGACCACCTGTTCGGCTTCTACACCGACGATGACCTCTCGAGCCATCGAAAACAATCTTCATGTCAGCTCGGAACTCACCGAGCAGTTAGATCCAATGGAGCTCTCCTCCTTAAACGAGCTCTTGGATCGCATCGCCGCCCTAGGAGTCGCTACGGATTACGACCAGATTGGGCCTAAACCCGATCTGAGAGAGATTAACTCTCCCCAAGTCACCCATCACATTGCCGTGGTAGAGGGACAGTGCGGCGACCCTTCATCTATCTTAAGGACTAGCTACGTCCGGATTCCCGACCCCTCCAAGCCGGATACCCGCGGAGGGGAGGATATCACCCAAGACCTAAACTTAGAGTCAGGCGACGGGCTGGATTCATTGGACAACATCCAGGAATCCAAATTTTCAAGTTCGGAAACTCCCCGGCCTCTGAGCCTCAGATTGGGTGAGGCTTCTGATCTAATTCCACCCACCCACCCGAACATAAGCGATCTATCCCAAATCAGGCAAGAGCCCGAAGAAACAGTACATCATTACTGGGCCAGATTCCTCCTGGTTAGGAACAGGATAAGGGACTGCCGCGAGGAAGACGCAATCTCAATCTTCTGCAATAATTGCACGGACATTATAAACAACCGTGACGCAATGGGCCGGATTGCAAAATGGGCCATTGAGCTCCTCCCGTTCGACATAACTTATAAGCCACGATGAGCCATCAAGTCGCAAGTTTTGGCCGACTTCGTCGCAGAATGGACGGAGGCCGAACTCCCTAAAGAGTACGGCAGATATTCAAATTGGATCATGCATTTCGACGGCTCCAATATGTTGGCTGGACTAGGGGCTGGCGTCGTTTTGACGTCCCCCACAGGAGACACAGTTCAATACGTACTCCAGATTATGTACACAGACTCCAACAATGTAGCCGAATATGAGGCCCCTTTTACATGGTCTCCGGATGGCAGTATCCATGGGCATTCAACGCCTAGAGGTGCGCGGGGACTCGAACCTCGCAATATCCAAAATAAATGGAGACTTTGATGCCAAGGATCCAAAAATGGCAGCTTACCGCAACGCCGTCCTAAAAATGTCAGCTTGGTTCGAGGGGCTTGAATTTCACCATATAGCCCGGGAAAATAATTAGGCGGCAGATGTCCTAGCATGCATCGGTGCAAAGCACGATGTAGTCCCCCCAACATCTTCTTGGAAAGGTTGTTCAAGCCATCCGTAGTATGGGAAGGGGAGCCAAGCAATAACAGCCCGGACCAAACCGCACTGCCCGACACCGAACATTCTGACACAATCGGAGGCTCTGCCAATGAAATAACACCTTCAGCCCACGTAATAATGGCCGTCATCGCCCCGTGGACAGAACTTTTCCTCGCCTACCTTACTAGGCAGGAACTCCCCGAGGACCAAAATGAGGCACGCTGCATAGTGCGATGATCCAAAGCCTACAAAGTCCACGAGGGAGAGCTTTATAAGAAAAGCACTACCGGAGTCCTTCAAAGGTGCATCTCCAAAGAGGAAGGGCGGAACCTCCTGGCCGAAATTCATGCCGGACTCGGCGGTCATCACGCTGCAGCTCGGTCCCTTGTAAGCAAGGCCTTCTGTACATGCTTTTATTGGCCAACGGCCCGGGCAGACGCACAGGACTTAGTCCAACGATGCGTCGGTTGCCAGCTCTTTGCAAACCAAAGCCATATGCCACCCACCGCCCTCCAAACTATCCCCATCACTTGGCCCTTCGCGGTTTGACATGGTTGGACCCCTTAAAGGCAGAACCCACAAGCAAAAATACTTACTGGTCATGGTGGATAAGTTCACCAAATGGATAGAAGCCAAGCCTGTTAAGACGGCCGAATCCGGACCGGTGATAGACTTTATATCCGGGGTTGTACACCGTTACGGCGTCCCCCACAGCATCATCACTGATAATGGCACGAACTTTACGGCCGATGAGGTAAAACTCTGGTGCAAAAACATGGGCATCAAGCTCGATTATGCTTCCGTCTATCACCCATAAACTAACGGCCAGGTCGAACGTGCAAATGGTCTTATCATGAGCGGCATCAAACCCAGATTAGTGCGGTCCCTCAAGGAATCTAACACGCACTGGGTAGAGGAGCTCGACTCCGTACTCTGGGGGCTGTGGACCACGCCGAATCGCACCATCGGATACACACCATTATTTATGGTGTATGGCGCAGAGGAAGTTTTGCCTTGCGACATAATTCATTACTCACCTCGAGTGCGCATGCACGAAGAAAGAGAAGCCGAGCTCGATCGGCAGGACAGTTTGGACGCATTGGAGGAGGAGCGTGATGTGGCAAAAGCCTGTTCCGCATTCTATCAACAGCATGCTCGAAGATACCAAAGTAGAGAAGTACGGGCCAAAAATTACAACGTTGGTGAATTAGTTCTACGCCTGCCGGACAAGAAAAAAGACAAACTCAAGCCCAAGTGGGAAGGTCCCTTCATAATTCACCAAGTCCTGACTGGTGGAGCGTACCGCTTGCGAGATGCATCGGATAACCGACTCGAGCCGAACCCATGGAACGCAGCCCGTCTCCGAAGATTCTATGCCTAGCGCCAGACTCTGTGTTCGTCTCCTTCCTCTGTCCATTTTTTATATATTGCCTGTCTTACATTTCCCTCCTTCTCCCCTTCCTTTCTCTTATAGCCTTTAAAGGCTCATCCAATGACGTGCTATTCGCACTCATTAAACCTGGGGGCTTCTTTTAACAGAAGCTTATTTATACGGGCTTCATGCCCAACACATGTGTTACACTTCCACATGTACCTTTTATTTCACCATTATATGCATCGATATGACTTAAGTTTTGGCCAAGCTGGGTTGCCTAGCTCCTGTGCTTACCCCTACGTTCCCGATTGTTCGGCTAGGTGGTAAAGGGAGCACCTCTGCGATTGTTACTGCCGGGTCAGCTAGATGTGTACCTCAGACTGGGTGAAGCCGAAAGCTAGCGTTCTTAAGGGAATATTCGGTCGGTGAACTAAAGATGATCTTTCCACTTATTTATTTATGCGCCCCCAGATGCTTTCTCCTGCGTCTTTTTCGCAGAATGGGCATGCACTTTAGGGCATGCCTCCCAGGAAAAGGAACCCCTAACGGAACTATTCTCCCTGGAAGATGTTTCTTACTAACCATGTAATATAACATAACTAGTCGGGCACTTGTCTGTTCACGCACTAATGACCCCTACGCCTGGTCTCCAAGCATTCCCCGGTTCTTATATAACCGCATGGGAATTCAGACACACTCCGGACCGTCAGGTCCCGAGGCTAAAGCGAAAAGGTCGGCCATGACAAGCGATCTACAATCTGGCTAGAAGGCATTATAAATGTCAATTAAATTACATAGTCATTCTGACTGATTGTATTCCTCTTCAATACCATCTAACAGGCTGTCTAATTTACAGTCCTACTGGGAATACTTCGTGGCCAATTCTACTTGGCCATATACTAAGCTTACAGGGATCTCCTTCCCATCGGGCCCCATAGGACCGACCTCGGCCATGTGGTTGGGGTCAGCCTTTGTGTACCGCGTCTTCACCATGGCCCAAGCCTCCCTAGCACCTTGACGGCATGCCGATATCATCCATAATCGGAAGCGCCGCCGTGCTCCCTTTAGCTTCTCCGCAAGCTCTCCAAGACCTTCGGGCATGGAGATGGATGGCCATAAGGCCTGGGCAATGCCTTGCATCGCCTGCCGAACTCGCTCGAGCAGTTGCGAGAGCTCGGGAAGAAGGTCACCCATAGAACCGGGCATCTCCTCTGCAGGACGACCTGTTAGCATACCTACAGACATTACTCTGTTAGTCGACTTCGTCGTCGAACTTTTTTCAAAGGTTCGTTCAAGCACTTACTAAATATGTCGCGCCGAAGCCGCCGATTCTCCTTACCGGAGTCCAACAGCTGGGCACGAACATCCTTCAGTTCAACGCCCAGCTTGGTGTTGGCATCTTGGAGATCGTTCTTCTCCCGCCTCACCTTTGTCAGCACCTTCTCACCAGCCTTCAGCTAGCGTAGGAGGTGTTGCCTTTCCGGATTCAATTCGGCGCCATCTGCAATTTCATTTGTCAGATTCGCACCCATGCCGTGCTTCACAAAATGCTTATCTTTCGAAGTGTATATTACCAGAGGGGGTCTCCTTGGGCTCCCCTGCCGCGGCTAGTGCGGCCTCAAGTTGGGCTTTGCACTCTTCCAGCTCCTGGGACAGTAGGGAATTCTTTTCTGTAAGAACCTGCATAACAAATGATCCTTAAATCAGTTATTCTAACTGTTTCAAGTCTCAGGGGCTACTGGTATATATATATAATTACCAAAATTTTCTCGTATGTCTTTTACATATTGCTCCGTGGCTCTGGCTAGACCATTTTGAGCGGCACGGAGGTAAGCATCTCCCGACTTGAAGGCATCTAACGCCTCTCGGGAGAAACAAGCGTCGCGAGGAATTTTCCGGCGACACCTATGGTTCATGGCACTCTCCACCTCAGAGTTGGTGGCAGACAACCTGTCCACATCCTCCGTCGGAGGAGCGTCTGGTGTGCGCCTTGTGTTCGCCTCCGCCTCCGGACCAGGCTTTGGAGCCTGGCTGGTGGAGGCGCGATTGGCAGCCTCTCCGAATATAGTTCGGCGAGGTCTCTTTGTCCTGAAGAGAGCACAAGTGTTAATATGCCTCGAAGGTATAACACATGGGATAAGGGGGCGCACCATACCTTTGCGCTGGCGCCTCGGTCCGGACTGCACCTCTTTTCTGCCCACAGGGCCCTGCGGCCCCTCATTGGCTTGTCGCCGCAGGTTCGACCTCCCGTCTCAGAAACCTCCCCTGCAAAGCTCGGTTGTAATCAGGAAACTGAAAGCACGAGAGGGCGGACGCCTATTCGGGGCATTGGGACTTCGATCTCAGTTACCTGGGAGGCCGGGATTAGCCCTGGGTAATCGGTCGTAATGGCCACCAAGGCATTGTCCTTGCTCAATTGATGGAACACTCCATCAATCAGCTCCACAGATAAGTCCGGATCGTCTTGAGAGGCCGGGTCAAGGGACCGTCCTGGGTCCTCGGGTTGTGGGGGAGGGCTGTTTATTTCTTTAACAGCCTGGCGCAGTTCCTGCATTGAAGTCGTTAGACTGAATATTCAACAATGGGAATATAAAACGGATGGGCAAGATGCGACCACTTACCCAGCTCGGAGGATTATACATAGAAAATCCACCCTTTGGGTCGACGCGGAAAAAATCCTCCTCTTCTCCCTTGTACAAAGCGGACAAGGTCTTTATTAGAGCCGCAGCCGAATCCGACCCCTGACGGTCGTAGCGGGTGGCGTCGTCCTCCACGTTGAAGTCCCACATGGGGTGGCATCTATACTGTAGCGGCTGCACCCCTCGCATGATGCATGCGGCCATGACCCCGATCATGCTCAGTCCGGAATGAGCTAACAATCTTATCCGGCCCATCAGGTAAATAACGTCCTTGTCACTTTCCCTCTGAGGGCTCCGTGGACGCCAACTTAGGCGCTTCTTTAGTGGAGCACTGTCGAACTCAGGGAGGCCAATCTGGACAGGATCCGGCAGCGGGACGTCCTTTATGTAAAACCATTCCGAAGGCCAGTCTTCGGACGCCTTCTTTGGGGTTCCGGATAGATATTCGGTCCTGGCGATGCGCCACACCTCGGCTCCGCCCACTTGATACATTGACCCCTTCTTAGAACAGGGCACAAGGCAGAATAGCTCTTTCCACAGCCCAAAATGAGCCTCAACACCCAAGAACAGCTCGCAGAGGGCTACGAAGCCCGTGATATGCAATACGGAGGAAGGCGTAAGATTGTGTAGCTGGAGGCCATAGAACTCCAGTAGCCCCCGGAGAAACGGATGGATTGGAAATCCGAGCCCTCTTATTCAATAAGGGACAAGGCATACCCGCTCTCCTTTGGAGGGGTCAGGGGCACTCTCCGCTTGCTCTCCGCCATTATAAATGGCAAGACCGGCTCAAACCGGGACCATATAGGCCGGGGGGAGAAATCCCTTGGTCTGGAGCATGACTAGCTCGCTATGCGGGATGGAGCATCTCTCCCAATATCCATGCTGAGGGCTGGAAGGGCGAAAGGAGGAGTTGCGACGGCTGGCCATGGTGGAATGGACCTTTGTCGGATGCGCTCTGATGAACACTCGCGAAGGGGAGCAGGTGTGGTTTGGATCTAAATCCTCGTCCCCTTAAATGGGCGGCTCATTTACGCGGCTAAGGGAGTGGATGTAAAAACACTCAGACTTTTCATATTTGTTTGAAACGTGGGAGACGGCCATTATTGGGCGTAGAAGCCAAGGAGCGCAACATTTACAGGAAACCGGACTTTATTCAACAGGTACATGGAATTTGGAGGAGAACCCGCCTTGCAATGCCGAAGACAATCTGCGCGTCGGACTCATCGTCATTGAAGCCTGGTTCGGGGGCTACTGAGGGAGTCCTAGATTAGGGGGTGTCCGGATGACCGGACTATACCTTCAGCCAGACTCCTGGACTATGAAGATACAAGATTGAAGACTTCGTCCCGTGTCCGAAAGGGACTTTCCTTGGCGTGGAAGGCAAGCTTGGCGATACGGATATGCAGATCTCCTACCATTGTAACCGACTCTATGTAACCCTAACCCTCTCCAGTGTCTATATAAACCGGAGGGTTTTAGTCCATAGGACAACATACAGAACAACAATCATACCATAGGCTAGCTTCTAGGGTTTAGCCTCTCTGATCTCGTGGTAGATCTACTCTTGTACTACCCATATCATCAATATTAATCAAGCAGGACGTAGGGTTTTACCTCCATCAAGAGGGCCCGAACCTAGGTAAAACTTCGTGTCCCTTGCCTCCTGTTACCATCCGGCCTAGACACACAGTTCGGGACCCCCTACCCGAGATCCGCCGGTTTTGACACCGACAGTTGACAAGACCACTTCAAGTAAACGGTTAAGGGAAAGAAAGGGAACTTCAAGAAGAATGGCAAGCAAGTTGCCACTCCCATGAAGAAGCCCAAAGCTAGACCCAAGCCTGGAACTGAGTGCTTCTACTGCAAAGGAAATGGTCACTGGAAGTGGAACTGCCCTAGATACTTGGCAGATAAGAAGGATGGCATACCGAACAAAGGTATATTGGATATACATGTTATTGATGTGTACTTTACTAGTGTTTATAGCAACCCCTCGATATTTGATACTGGTTCAGTTGCTAAGAGTAGTTACTCGAAACGGGAGTTGCAAAATAAAAAGAGACTAGTTAAGGGCGAGGTGATGATGTGTGTTGGAAGTGATTCCAAGGTTGATAAGATCACCATCACACACTCGCTTTACCTTCGAGATTAGTGTTGAACCTAAAATAAATGTTATTTGGTGTTTGCGTTGAGCATGAATATGATTGGATCATGTTTATTGCAATACGGTTATTCATTTAAGTCAAAGAATAATTGTTGTTCTATTTACATGAATAAAACTTTCTATGGTCATACACTCAATATAAATGGTTAATTGAATCTCGATCGTAGTGATACACATATTCATAATATTGAAGCCAAAATATGCAAAGTTAATAATGATAGTGAAACTTATTTGTGGCACTGCCATTTAGGTCATATTGGTGTAAAGCGCATGAAGAAACTCCATGCTGATGGGCTTTTGGAATCACTTGATTATGAATCACTTGATGCTTGCGAACCATGCCTCATGGGCAAGATAACTAAGACTCCGTTCTCCAGAACAATGTAGCGAGCAACTGACTTATTGGAAATAATACATACTGATGTATGCGGTCCAATGAGTGTTGAGGCTCGTGGCGGGTATCGTTATTTTCTAACCTTCATAGATGATTTGAGCAATTATGGGTATATCTACTTGATGAAACATAAGTCTGGAACATTTGAAAAGTTCAAAGAATTTCATACTGAAGCGGAAAATCATTGTAACAAGAAAATAAAGTTTCTATGATCTGATCGTAGAGACGAATATTTGAGTTATGAGTTTGATCTTCAACTAAAACAATGTGGAATAGTTTCACAAATTCATGCCACCTGGAACACCACAGCATAATTGTCGTG
The DNA here is from genome assembly GCA_034509565.1 of Triticum monococcum. Taxonomy (NCBI): domain Eukaryota; kingdom Viridiplantae; phylum Streptophyta; class Magnoliopsida; order Poales; family Poaceae; genus Triticum; species Triticum monococcum. Next base: position 49,078,877 of record CM067845.1, read on the forward strand.
GAATTGTCACGATAGATGTCCTAGAGAAAGGACTTAGTCGTAGGGCCATCACAACTAGGAAGCTTAAAGGGGTTAATCAGGACAAAGGACATGAGAGGTTTTATACTAGTTCAGCCCCTTACGATGAAGGTAAAAGCCTACGTCTAGTTGTGTTTGGAATTGCTGGGGTTTCGAAGACCAGGGAGCGAATATGCCTGTCTTGGCTTCGAGTTGTTGTCTCCTACCCTAAGCCGCCACCGGGTCGTCCCCTTATATACACGGGTTGACGCCTGGTGGCCTATAGAGTCCCGGCCGATTCATAAAACGTGTCCGGCTCAGTGACTTCTTTATATGCCTTTATTTACAAGTCTTTCCTTACATACGGCGGTTTATAATATTGGGCCTTAAGCCGCCTCTGGGCTTAGGCCTTCTATAAGTCTTAATAAACTATCGCCTTGAATGTTACTGGACTTCTTTTGTAACTCGCCGTTGGGGCTGACCCGGCCCCTCCTGGGCGGGTCTTACCTAGTAGCTATATCCCCAACATTAGGCCCCAGGTTGACTTTGAACTTTGTTCTTTGTCAATCTTCAATACTTAGATGAAATCTGTCTTCTTATCTCCGTAAAAATTATGTAACCTGCCGTGACGTCATCTTCTGAAAACACAAAAAACTGTTATGACGTCATCCTCAACGGATCTTTATCTTTTAATGTCCTCCAAGAATCGAGGCGTCCGTTTAGTTGGATAGCCATTATTTGGGTCTTCCTCAATTTCCGCGCCCACCTATTTGCTTATCCCCTTATAAATAGGCACGCCCCACGGTGGGCGCCTCTTCTTTCTTTTTTTCCTCTCTCTTCTTCGTCTTCTTCCTCTCGCAACCCTCCCGCTGCTCGAGCTCCGCCGCCGTCGCGCTTCACCTCTGTCTCTGTTGACCATGGCCGCTGCATCAACCTGAATTGGGCCAGAGAACGGCGGCGACCTCCGTAGAAGATCTGTGGTTGTAAGTGCTCACCTTCCTCCTCCTCAGATCCGCATTAGGGTTTCTAGGTTTCTGCGTGTTCTTTGTAGTTCATCACGGTTTCCTTGTATTTGTTCCCCTGCAGCTTCTTCTTGATCCAAAGAGAACATATGTTCGTGCGGTAGTTGTTTTGTGCCCATTCTCAATACCAACAGATCCCTTTCTCTAGTACAAAGGCCTCATTAGAACTCATGAACTCATCTGTGCTAGATTTTTAGGTCTAGAATATTTTCCATTTTGAACGACCCTTTGATCCAGAATAATTTCAAGAAATTAGGAAACTTGTTTGCTTCAACAATTAGCCAATTTTATCTCTGGTTTCCTTCAATTGTCTTTAGTCATGGCGGCTTATGACGTCGGCTTACTTTTCCATTATATGACATTAGCCCTTACTTAAGCCGCCATTACTTATTTGCGCCATCATCATTTAACTCTTAATTTCACCATTGAATTTGAGCCGGCATGTTACTTTCTTTTCAGTTCACCTTTTGATCATCATGCCGTCAAAAGCGCCGACCGTCTGCAACTGGGTCCCTTCCACAGTAACTGAGGAGAATTTGAAGGAATTCTTCACCATAGGATTTTTGCCAGGGAAGAATGTTATGTCTTACCGTGCACCTGACCCGGACGAGGAACGGCCCAATCCCAAAGATGGTGAAGTTATTGTCTTTTCTGACCACATGAATCGATGCTTTTCACCACCCGACTCAAAGTTCTTCAGAGATGTTCTCCATTTTTTCAAACTCCACCCTCAAGATCTCGGGCCCAATTCCATATCCAATATCTGAAATTTCCAAGTTCTCTGTGAGGTGTACCTTCGAGAAGAACCGACTGTGGAACTCTTTAGAGAGTATTTTTATCTGAACCGCCAGAACGAGTGTACCAATGGCCCTAGCTTGGAACTTGGAGGCATCTCAATTCAGCACCGACAGGGCGTCGTCTTCCCCCTGGTAGTCTTGCCGAGTCATCCCAAAGACTGGAATCAGACCTGGTTCTACTGTCAAGACACTTCACCAGCCAATGAGAAACCACTGCCGGGTTATCGCGCGGATCGTCTAGATTCCAAGTTTGTGCTCCCTGACAAGCTTACTGCCGCTGAACGCAAAAAGCTTATTCCATCAATTAAAAAGATCAACGCCTTACTAGGGAATGACTTAACCGGAGTTGATTTGACTTGTTGCTGGGTCGCGTGGCGGGTCATCCCCCTAAGCAGCCAATCCAAATTGATGTATGAATATGGTGGAGGCCCAGATGACTCTCTTTGTCACAGCTCCGTTCAACTAACTGAAGAAGATATTGTTTCAATGTCGACTGTCGGTGTCAAAACCGGCGGATCTCGGGTAGGGGGTCCCAAACTGTGCATCTAGGCCGGATGGTAACAGGAGGCAGGGGACACAATGTTTTACCCAGGTTCGGGCCCTCTTGATGGAGGTAAAACCCTACGTCCTGCTTGATTGATATTGATGATATGGGTAGTACAAGAGTAGATCTACCACGAGATCAGAGAGGCTAAACCCTAGAAGCTAGCCTATGGTATGATTGTATGCTATGGTTGTTGTCTTACGGACTAAAACCCTCCGGTTTATATAGACACCGGGGAGGGTTAGGGTTACACAGGGTCGGTTACAAAGGAGGACATATCCATATCCGTATTGCCTAGCTTGCCTTCCACGCCAAGTAGAGTCCCATCCGGACACGAGACGAAGTCTTCAATCTTGTATCTTCATAGTCCAACAGTCCGGCCAAAGGATATAGTCCGGCTGTCTGGAGACCCCCTAATCCAGGACTCCCTCAGTAGCCCCTGAACCAAGCTTCAATGACGATGAGTCCGGCGCGCAGTATTGTCTTCGACATTGCAAGGCGGGTTCCTCTCCAAATTCCGTGTACCTGTTGAAATAGTGTCCGGCCCCTTGTGAATGTTGCACTCCTTGGCTTCCACGCCCCATAATGGCCACTTTACACGTGTCGAGCGAATGTGAAGGGCCAGGGTGTTTTACATTTACCCCCCTAGCTGTGCGAATGAGCCGCCTATTAAAAAGACGAGGATTCAGATCCAAATCACACCATCCTCCCTTGGCGAGCCTTCATCGGAGTGCACCCGACAGAGATCCATTCCATCATGGCCGGTCGATGCAGCTCCTCCTCTCGCTCCCCTAGCCCCAAGCCTGGAGATTGGGGGAGATGTTCTGTCCCGCACAGCAAATTAGTGATGCTTCAGACCAAGGGATTTCTTCCCCCAGCGTACATAGTCTCGGTTCGAGCCGGGCTCGCCACCTATAATGGCAGAGAGCAAGCAGAGAGCCTTCCCAATCCCTCCAAGGGAGAGCGGGTATGCCTTGTCCCTCATTTGGTAAGAGGGCTCAGATTTCCAATTCATCCGTTTCTCTGGGGGCTCCTGGAGTTCTACGGCCTCCAGTTGCACAACCTTATGCCTGCCTCCATATTGCTTATCGCGGGATTCATAGCCCTTTGCGAACTGTTTTTAGGCTGTGAGGCTCATTTCGCGTTGTGGAAGAAGATGTTCTGCCTTGTGCCCCGTTCTCAGAAGGGGTCAATATATCAAGTGGGCGGAGCCGAAGTGTGGCGTATTGCCGGGACCGGATATCTGTCCGGAACACCAAAGAAGACATCCGAAGACTGGCCTTCAGAATGGTTTTATATAGAAGACGTGCCCCTCCCAGAACCTATTTGAATCGGCCTTCCTGAGTTCGACAACGCTCCTTTGAAGAAGCGCCGGAGCTAGCGTCCATGGAGCTCCCTGGAGGAAGATGACAGGGACGTCCTTTACCTGATGAGTCGGATAAGTTTTTCAGCTCGATCCGGATTGACCATGATTGAGGTCATGGCCACATGTATCATGCGGGGGGTGCAGCCGCTTCAGTATAGAGGCCACCCCATGTGGGATTTCAACGGGGAGGATGACGCCACCCGCTATAGCTGCAAAGGGTTGGGATCGGTTGCTGATCTAATAAAGATCTTATCCACTTTGTACAAGGGAGAAGAGGAGGAATTCCTCCATGTCAACCCGCGAGGCGGATTTTCTATGTACAATCCTCCGATCTGGGTAAGCGGAGACTTTTTTTCGCCCATCCGTTTCATTTTCCCATAGTTAAGTATTCAATCTAGCGATTTTAACGCAGGAGCTGCGCCAGGCTGTAAGGGAGATAAACAACCCCCCTCCACAACCCGAGGACCCTGGACGATCCCTGAACCCGGCCTCCCAGGAGGATCCGGACATATTTGTGGAGCTGATCGATGGGGTATTTTACCAATTGAGCAATGACAACGCTTTGGTGGCCATTACGGCCGATTATCCTGGGCTACTTCCAGCCTCACAGGTAACTGAGACCGAAGTCCCAGTACTTTGAAAAGAGATCCGTCCTTGCGTTTTTTTGATTACCATATAACAACCGTGTTTTGCAGGGGAGGTCCTCGAGGCGGAAGGCCGAGCCTGCGGCGACTAGCCAACAAGGGGCCGCGGGGCCAGGCAGGCTGAAAAGACCCGCAATCCGATTGAGACACCAGCGCAGCGGTACGGCGCGCCATCTTTTATTCCAAGACATTATTCTTGGAGGGATATTAACGCCCATGCCTTCTTTTTAGGAAAAGGAGCGCTCGTCGGACTATAACCGGAGAGGCTACTAATTGCGCCTCCACCAGCCAGGCTCCAAGGCCGAATTCGGAGGCGGGAACGAATACGAGGCGTGTGCCGGGTGCTCCACCTAAAGAGGATGCGGATGTCGGTGTTCTGCGAACGGGGGTCCCTAGACTTGCCTGCCTGCGGCCTGCGGCGTGGCTCAAAAGGGGAGCCCAGCACGGCCCATCTTCACCAACACAAACTCAAGACCCTCGCAAGGGGCCAAGCCTTGCGGGGCGGACGACGCGGAGCTTCCTCACGCATGGCCTCGTCAGGCTGGCTCACGAGGAGGCAGAGAGATCAAGGCGGGGCACCTCATGAGGTGCCCGTGACGCAAGCCATGATGACCAAGGGCGCCAGGCGGGCGCCAGGCGGGCGCCAGCCCACGCAGCGTCCTCCTTTCTTCTTTGGTGCAAAGGGGGCAAGCGCAGCCGCGGAGTACCGAGGCATCGGGCAAAGGTTGCCATTTCGGTGCAACGAGACCAAGACCAGGAGGACTACGAGAAGGAGGTCACCGTGGAGCCCAAGATGGCGTCATCACCAGAGCTTTGCGCGGGCGAAGACTACTTTTGTCAGGATAGCAGATACTAGCTGTCCCCTTTCAAATTAGCCCGCCATTGTTGGATCCCTTCCCGCTCGATATTTGGGAAGAGGACCAGGGCCTCTATAAATAGGACCAGCCACCCACAGAGCAAGGGGGTTGGGAGGTTGGAAGGAATAGGCTCGTTAGAGGGGGTCGATCAGTCGGTTGGTTGGAAGCAGAGAGAGAGAGAGAGAGAGAGGGGTGACTGAACTCCATCCAGCAGTTCATCGCCCCAGCCAAGAACAGGCCCTCATGAGGCTGTTCTTCCTTGTATTGTTCATCATCATCAGCCCAAGAGGCAATCCACACACCACACACTGGAGTAGGGTATTACACCACAACGGTGGCCCGAACCAGTATAAACCCTGTGTCTCTTGTGTTGTTCTTTCGATAGTTTAGATTCTAGCAAGGCGGAGGGGTGCAGGTAGGTAGGAGGCGAAATCTCCGCGTGCACCCCAGTGTTTGAACCTCAAGGGTCTGCCGGAACCCGAAATCCGACATTTGGCGCGGCAGGTAGGGGTGCGCCGAAATCCACTTTCTACCGCTTCATGCCCCATCGCATTGTCATCGCCATGTTCGGCGACCAGGCGGGCAACCCAGATCCATGGGCGGCATGGCCCGCCATCGCAGAGCCGCTAGCCTCGGGCGACCCCGTGCCCCAGGCAGCTCATTGTCCGCAAGGCGTTGCGGGTCGCGGGCGACGCGGACAGGCTTCGACAGCTCTCACACCGCGGCAGGCGCGGTCAGCAGCAAGGGTCTCCAATCACGCCGCGACCACGACACCGTACACCTGCCGGGAGCAGGCGAACTCGAGGGTCGTGCTCACGGTGGCCAGGGAGCTGCTGCAGTGCAGACTGCTGGAGGGCGGCCGCAACGTGCTGCTGGAGCGGGTGGCAGAGCTCCTGGGCTTCGCCGCCTCGGGGGCTCACCCCTTCTGCACCCAGCTCCCATCTCAAGCCCAGGGCAGCCCGAGCGGGGACTCCGCGCGCGCCCGCGGGCTCCAAGGCTACACCAACACCAGCGAGGCTGTCAGCACCGGACCGGCGGCGGCGCTGCCCCCGCTCCCGGTCCGTGAAGAAGAGGGACTCGACGTGACCCGCGGCCCCAGTGGATAGCCGCGCTGCCACCCCACGGTAGGCGCGTCAGGCAGGACCGCGTGGCACGTAGAGCACTACGGCGTGGCCTTCGGGATGACAGCGCCAGAGGAGTACGTGCCCCTCATGATGGACCAAGGACACCCACACGAGGGCGAACAAGGCTCTCTCATCAGCCCAAGCTTGGGGGACGAGGCGCCAGAAGCTGAGCCCTTCCAGGAGTCCCGGGACGGTCCCACTGGGCACGCTGGAGGCAACGAATATCGGGTACCACTAATCCTTCAGCAGGCATACGCTAACCATGGATCGCAGGAGGTGCAGGTTGCCACAGCGAGCAGCTGCCCCGCTCCTACAGTCTCCTACCCCTCGGGAGGAGGGCGCAGGGGGCTGCAGGAGAGGGGCAGGGATCCGACATCACCACTGCGGCGTTCGAAGCAAGGTGTTCTCAGGAGGTAGGCCCTCCGCTGGGGAGGTGCCCTAGGGACTGCCCCCAGCGGAGGACCCGTGGTCGTCGGGGGAACCGCTGGCGACCGCTCTACCCCATCGGCGGCGTCCTGGTTTCCGGTCGTCGTTGATGGCACTAGAGTGTGGAGCAAGGCGGGGCCCTCATCTGGCGATATGAAGCAAGGCCGGTACCTGTGAAGAAGGCCCAGTGCCTGTGAAGCTCGCCGCCCCGTGACACTCTCACGTAATAATGAGTGGGGCTGTACACGGCCCGGAGTCTCAGGGGTGCCGGCCTCAGGCCCTGGGGCTCCCTCCCACGCCCAGTGGCAGCACTTAGCTCCGCGCCGGTGAGAAGACGTCCAAGACTAGACTAGGTGCCGGACACGGCCTTTTGTTTTCTTTCGTTGCTCTTCCCTTTGGTTGTCGCTTTCCCCCGCTGGATTCAAGTTGGATTCGAATTTGAGATTTGCGTGTGTTCGGGGAAGGGGTGCTTAGTCTCGTTCGAGCAATTTCTCGCGTTTCGGTTACCACTTCGCCTCAGCTGCCTCCCCTCGTAAGCCCCTCGCGAGCCGGGTCAGGCCTTGCTTGCACGCAGCCCAGACTGCCGCCGCCGCGTCCTCTCAGGAGGGCGTTTTACTGCAGATCCAATGGATTCAATCAGGAAACACTCAGGGCACCACAGCCTCCTGCGGGCTGTCCCAGGGCCAGCACGGGACAAAGGTAAATTAGCCGACCAGCGCGTCGCTTAAGCCAACCACTTGGCGCGGGCGCCTGGGCAATGTAGCTCCTACTGATACGATAAACACAAGTTTTACATGAGGGGCTCCCCCTCCAAAATGCTCTCACAGCTATCAGGCCAAAACCTGAGTTCTATTCATGCAGGGTAAGGAAGCAGGAACGATGCACAATCAGTCGGATGAATCCCCCAATGCGTCCTCAGGAGCACCACCGGGGCCGTTGCTGGCGTCGCTGAAATCGCCATCGCTGTCCGCGTTGCCACCAGCGGCGTCAGAGCCGCCCATCACGCCGCCCTCGTCGGCCGCCACGATCACGTCGTCGTTGTCCGAGGCGAAGGCCCTGATAAGAGCATCCACATTGTCTTCCACCCAGTGCGCCAGCTCGCCTCGGACGGCCTGGGGGACTAGGGCGATGGCGGCGTCAAAATCAAAGTGGGGATCCATGTTCCGGAGGTGGCTGAAGACGCGAGAAAAGGCGCGCCTGAGGAGGGCGCGGCTCCTCTCCTCCAGCAACTTGTCAGCCCTGATCGACCGCGCCTCCAGCTGCGTCACCACATTAGTGAAGAACTGAAGATTGCCCGCATAGTTGACTACGTGCGGCTCGCCGACGGCCTCCTCGCAAATGTTGCCCAAGGCCGCGTTGGCTCTCTCCCGGAGCATGGAGAGAATAGGGCCGTCCTCATGCTCCAGGAGCCGCCGCTGACGTATCTCGTCCACATTCTGGCGCATGACGGCCTCAGCCTCCTCCACCCGTTGGCGAAGAAGGAGCACCTCGGCCTGGGAGGTGGTTAACTCACCTTGCGCCACCTCAAGGGCGGCCTGGGAAGCATCGGCCCGCCGCGTCGCCTCCTCCAGCTTGGCCCTCAAGGCGGCAGTCCTGCCTTCAGCTTCGGCCCGGATCAACCCCAGCTTCTCTTCGAACTCGTGCTCGAGGTTCAAATGCACCATCGCCACTCGACGTCTGACCTCCTCCAGGATGCGGGCTTCCTGTGCAGCAACATCATCCTCCGCCTGTGTAACCAAGCGCTCCCTCGTCTCCAGACGCTCGTACTCACGGGTACGTTTGGCGGCTTCCAATGTCAGCGCCTCCTCACGCTTCTGGAGCTCCACCGAGTCACCGGAGGCCACCTTCATCGATGCGAGGCTGCCTCGCACAGCTCCACCTGCTCCTCAAGCGAGTGGCACCAGGCCAGAAGCTCCCGAGCCCGCTCCTCCGCAGTTGTTCGCCGCCGGTCGGCTTCCCGAGCCTCCTCAGCGGCCTGAGATCGGGCCTCCCGAGAGGCCTCCAGCGACGCCTTGGCCTCTGCATCGTTAAGATCGCGCTGACGGCGCGCAAGGGCGATGGTGCCCTCCAGTTCGCGCCTCTCTGCAGCCAGGCGCAGGCCCTCGGCCTCAAGGCGCGCGTCTTCATCAGCAAGCTCCTCGCCAAGCAGGCTCACCGTGTCAGCCGCCCTTCAAAGGAATCCTTGGCGGAGAGCGCGACGCTCCCGAGCGCGCTCGAGCACGTCTTCTACACCATCATCTGCCCCAAGCAAGCGTCGGGAGCCATGAATCAGCACTCTCCCTCCGGGCTGGGGGCTGCCACCCTCGCGACGGCCAGGCACGCCGCGTCAGAAGCCCGGCCTGGGGCCAGCTCGTCCCCAGGAGAAGAGCGCAGGAGGCGCCTCAGCCAATCGCAGTCCACGACCAGGCGAGAAGCCCACGACAGGCTGGCTATGCCACGAGAAGGCCCGCGAAGGGGGATCGCGAGGTGCGCGGGGCCACAATACGCCTCGGAGCGGCTCGCCTCGTCGATCGCCCTCACCACAAGGGCTCCGCTGCTCGGAGCGCTCGAGGACGATGGAGGGGGCGAAGCCAAGGGGGACAGCTCCTCAGCTGTCTCCGCAAGCTCGGCTAGAAGGGGCCTGCGGAGCAAGGGTCAGTAAGAGGAACAGAAGGATCGGGAGCTGGGAAAGGAGAATGCTTACTCATCAGTGGCGAAGTACTTTCTGCGCTTCAGCAGGCGACAAGGGTAACCGTCGCCCAGGGCCTCCCTTCTCTTCCGGAGGGCCCCAAAGTCCACGCGGAAGCGGCCTAAGAGTCGGGCGCAGGGATCGACCTGCGACGAAGATGGAGTGTCAAGACGATCAGCGTGAGGGGCGCCTGCCTGATGTGCACCGCCAATCGCCTCCCCAAGAGAAGCAGTTGGAGCCTCAGGGGCCCCAGTCGCAGGCGTAGAGGGCAGCTGTTTGTCACCCTCAGCCTCAGCAGCACGGGCCCCGATAACTGCTTCCTCATGAGCCTCGCCCGGCGCTGTCACCACGCCGGGAGCCCCCTCAGCCTCTGGCGCCTCGTGCTTCCCTACTCCGCCACTTGAGGAAGAGTCGCCTAGGCCGACTGGAAGGGCAGTCACCACCACTGGATTCTCTCGAGGTCCCTGGAGGCCGGCAGGGCGCCCCCCCCCCTCATCAAAGACAGGCATCTACTTCACAAAGTCGCCCCTGCTCTGGCAGAGGTACAGCAAGGCCCCTCCCTGCCGGACGCTGCCGGGGTTGGGGTCCCCAGCCAGGGTCAAGAGCGCCGTCTTCAGCACCCCAGGAGCCAGGTACTCTTCTTGGAGCCTCATACGATCCTCACGCCCACGGAAGGCCCACATCCGGCGATAGTGGCGTTGAAGAGGAGCAACGCGGCATAGCAGGAACTCCTTCACCACCTTGGGCGCTGTCACGCCAAGCGACCTCAAGAGCGCGAAACGGTGCCAGACGAAGACGAGCCGGGGGCTCTCAAGCGTCTCCTGGCCCCAGCCCGAATTGGGGACAGCAGGCGAGGTCGGCTCCGATAGCAGGGGGCTGGGCACCCCTGCGTCTGCATACAGCCACCGCTCGCGGAACCCAACCGCGGGCAGGGGGAGCTTGAAGTCAATCCCGGAGGCTGCAGTCTCAAACGCGGCAACAAAGCTCACGCACGCCCAGCATTGGGTAGGGTCGACAAGATGCAGCAAAAAGAAGTGGCGCAGCAAGGCAACCGAAGGAGGGATGCCCACCATGGCTTCGCAAACGAAGGCGAAGACCGAAAGGAGGGTGATGGATTCAGGACTCAGATGCATCACGTGGATCTGATAGTGGGAGAGCACGGCGTTGAAGAAATCAGAAAAGGGGGGAACCAGACCCGCCCACAGGGCGTCGGCAAAATATGGGACCTCGGTAACTATCCTGTCAATGGAGAAGTGGGACGCGGGCCAGGCCGTCGTCCTCCCACATTCATTGAAGATGGTGGCCAGAGCCAAGCTGACCTTGCCCAAGCCCTCTGCGGGGGCCGCCAACGGCGGCGGGCAAGGCGGAGACACGGGTTTCTTCCCTCTTCCCTTCTTCGTCGGGGCCATGGCGATAGGAAGGGGGGAGGATTCAAGATTGAATTGAAAACAGAAACCAAGGTTCGAGCGGAGGAAGGACGGGGGGCGCTCGTGCGATAAAAGGGGAACGGCTGTGTACGACTACGGGTCCGCCTAGACTGGCACAAAATAAGGAGGGCGTGGGGGAATAGTGCCGCCCACGTCCAATCAACCGCCGCGCGGCGCCTAAGGCGGCAGGCTGTTAGGGCCCGCGGCGCTTCTCTCTTGCCCTTCCGCCTCCCTGCACGGCCAAGTCCGGGCGCGCCATGGGCCCGGGGGCTACTGTCGGTGTTCTGGGAACGGGGGTCCCCAGACTTGCCTACCTGCGGCCTGCGGCGTGGCTCAAAAGGGGGGCCCAGCACGGCCCATCTTCACCAACACAAACTCAAGACCCTCGCGGGGCGGACGACGCGGAGCTTCCTCAGGCATGGCCTCGTCAGGCTGGCTCATGAGGAGGCGGAGAGATCAAGGCGGGGCACCTCACAAGGTGCCCGTGATGCAAGCAATGACGACCAAGGGCGCCAGGCGGGCGCCAGCCCGCGCAGCGTCCTCCTTTCTTCTTTGGTGCAAAGGGGGCAAGCGCAGCCGCGGAGTACTGAGGCATCGGGCAAAGGTTGCCATTTCGGTGCAACGAGACCAAGACCAGGAGGACTACGAGATGGAGGTCACCGTGGAGCCCAAGACGGCGTCATCACCAGAGGTTTGCGCAGGCGAAGACTACTTTTGTCAGGATAGCAGATACTAGTTGTCCCCTTTCAAATTAGCCCACCATTGTTGGCTCCCTTCTGGCTCGATATTTGGGAAGAGGACCAGGGCCTTTATAAATAGGACCAGCCACCCATAGAGCAAGGGGGTTGGGAGGTTGGAAGGAAGAGGCTCGTTAGAGGGGGTCGATCAGTCGGTTGGTTGGAAGCAGAGAGAGAGAGAGAGAGAGAGAGAGAGAGAGAGAGAGAGAGAGAGAGAGAGAAAGGTGACTGAACTCCATCCAGCAGTTCATCGCCCCAGCCAAGAACAGGCCCTCGCGAGGCTGGTCTTCCTTGTATTGTTCATCATCATCAGCCCAAGAGGCAATCCACACACCACACACTGGAGTAAGGTATTACACCACAACGGTGGCCCGAACCAGTATAAACCCTGTGTCTCTTGTGTTGTTCTTTCGATAGTTTAGATCCTCGCAAGGCGGAGGGGTGCAGGTAGGTAGGAGGCGAAATCTCCGCACGCACCCCAGTGTTCAAACCTCAAGGGTCTGCCAGAACCCGAAATCCGACATTCGGATTCACTCCGGACTATCGGGCCCGGAGGTTGAAGCGAAAAGGTCCGCAACGACAATAGTTCCGTTAAGGGTTCCTTTCCTTGGGTAAGCATGCCCTAAAGTGCATGTCCGGACTGCGATAAGAAGCGCAGAAAAAGCATCTGGGGGCAGATATGGATAATAAATAAAAGTCATCTTTTGCTCACCGACCGAATATTCCCTTAAGAACGCTAGCTTTCGGCTTCACCCAGTCTAAGGTACACATCCAGCTGACTCGGCAGTAACAATCACAGAGGTGCTCCCCTTATGCCCTAGCCGAATTAACGGGAACATAGGGCATAAATACAAGAGCCAGGCAACCCAGCTTGGCCAAAACTTAAGTCACATCGATGCATATAATGGTGAAAAAAGGTACATGCGGAAGTATAACACATGTGTTGGGCGTGAGGCCCAGGTAAATAATTTAAGCTTCTGTGAAAGAAGCCCCCAGGTATGGAGAGTGCGGCTAGCGCATCTGTAATGTACAAGTGAGGCACAAGGTGACCCTTGAAGGCCTAGAGGAATAAAAAGAGAAAGAAAGGGAAACAAGACAGATGATGTATATGCAGCAGAAAATGGACAAAGGGAGGGGACTAACATAGAGTCCGGTGCTAGGCGTAGAATCTTCGAAGCCTGGCTGCGGTCCATGGGTTCGACTCGAGTCGACTAGTCGATGCATCCCGCAGTCGTTACGCTCCACCGGTCAGAACTTGGTCGATAATGAAGGGACCTTCCCATTTGGGCTCGAGCTTGTTCTTTTTCTTATCCGGCAGGCGTAGAACTAGTTCGCCAACGTTATAAGTTTTGGCCTGTACTTCTCTGCTTTGGTATCTGGAGCCTGTTGCTGGTAAAATGCGGAACGGGCTTTGGCTACATCGTGCTCTTCCTCCAAGGTGTCCAGAATGTCCCGCCGATCGAGCTCGGCTTCTCTTTCTTCGTACATGCGCACTCGAGGTGAGTCATGAATTATGTCACAGGGCAAGACTGCCTCTGCGCCGTACACCATACAAAACAGTGTATATCCAGTACTATGATTCGGCGTGGTCCGCAGCCCGCAGAGTACGGAGTCGAGCTCCTCTACCCAGTGCGTGTCAGACTCCGTTAAGGAATGCACTAACCTGGGTTTAATGCCGCTCATTATAAGACCGTTTGCTCATTCAACTTGACCGTTGGTTTGTGGGTGATAGACAGAAGCATAATCGAGCTTGATGCCCATTTTGCTGCACCAGAGTTTTACCTCGTTGACCGTGAAGTTCGTGCCGTTATCAGTGATGATGCTGTGGGGGACGCCGTAACGGTGTACAACCCCGGATATGAAATCTATCACCGGTCCGGATTCGGCTGTTTTAACCAGTTTAGCCTCTATCCGTTTGGTGAATTTATACACCATGACCAATAAGTATTTTTTCTAGTGGGTTCCCCCTTTAAGGGGTCCAACCATGTCAAGCCCCCAGACCGCGAAGGGTCATGTAATGGGGATTGTTTGGAGGGCGGTGGGTGGCATGTGGCTTTGATTTGCAAAGAGCTGGCAACCGGCGCAACGTTGGACCAAGTCCTATGCATATGCCCGCGCCATTGGCCAATGGAATCATGTACGGAAGGCCTTGCTTACAAGAGCCCGGGCTGCGGCGTGATGACGGCCGAGTTTGGCATGAATTTCTGCCAAAAGATTCCGCCCTTCCTCCTCGGAGATGCACCTTTGAAGGACTCCGGTAGTGCTTTTCTTGTACAAGTCTCCCTCATGGACCCTGTAGGCCTTGGATCGCCGCACTATGCAGCGTGCCTCATTTTGGTCCTTCGGAAGTTCCTGTCTAGTTAGGTAGGCCAGGAATGGTTCTGTCCACGGGGCAATAATGGTCATTATTTCGTGGGCTGAAGGTGTTATTTCGGTGGCGTAGCCTCCGATTGTGTCAGAGAGTTTGGTATCGGGTATTTTGGCCGGGTCTGGACTGTTGTTACCGATGTCCCCTTCCCATGCTATGGATGGCTTCAAGAGCCTTTCCAGAAATGTGTTGGGAGGGACCACGTCGCGTTTTGCGCCGATGCGAGCGATGATATCCGCCGCCTGATTGTTTTCCCAAGCCACATGGTGAAATTCGAGTCCCTCGAACCGAGCTGACATTTTGAGGACGGCGTTTCGATAGGCCGCCATTTTTGGATTCTTGGTGTCAAAATCTCCGTTTATTTGGGATATTGTGAGGTTTGAATCCCCACGCACCTCCAGGCGTTGAATGCCCATGGAGACTGCCATCCGAAGACCATGCAACAGAGCTTCGTATTCGGCTGCATTGTTGGAATCTGTATACAATATTTGCAGTATGTACCGAACGGTATCTTCGATTGGGGACGTCAGGACGATGCCAACCCCTAGACCGGCCAGCATTTTGGAACCGTCGAAGTGCATGATCCAATTGGAGTATGCGCCGTACTCTTTAGGGAGTTCGGCCTCCGTCCATTCGGCGACGAAGTCGGCCAGTACTTGCGATTTAATGGCTCGGCCAGGTTTGTATGTTATGTCGAATGGGAGGAGCTCAATGGCCCATTTGGCAATCCGGCCCGTAGCGTCGCGGTTGTTGATAATATCATTAAGTGGCACTTCCGAGGCTACTATAATCGAACACTCTTGAAATACTGTCGCAGTTTCCGTGATGCCATGAATACCGCATGTGCTATTTTTTGGTAATGCGGGTACCATGATTTGCATGGAGTGAGGACAGTGGATACATAGTATACCGGCTTTTGAAGAGGGAATTTGTGTCCGTCCGCTTCCCGTTCGACAACGAGCACCACGCTTACAACTTGATGAGTTGCCGCAATATAGAACATCATTGGTTCACCGATGTTTGGTGCGGCCAGGATTGGGTTGGTTGCCAAAATGGCCTTTATTTCTTCCAATCCGGCTGTGGCCGCGTCCGTCCACTCGAAGTGTTTGGTGCGTCGAAGGAGGCGATAAAGGGGTAAAGCCTTTTCTCCCAAGCGGGAGATAAAGCGTCCTAGAGCCGCCACGCATCCAGTTAGCTTCTGGATTTGTCTGAGGTCTGTTGGGGTAGCCAACTGTGACAACGCTCGGATTTTGGCTGGATTAGCTTCAATACCTCTATTGGAGACAATAAATCCTAGGAGCTTTCCGGCTGGTACGCCGAAAATGCATTTTTCCGGATTGAGCTTGATGTCATATGTTCGGAGGTTATCGAATGTGAGCCTCAAGTCGTCTACTAGAGATTTGACATGCTTGGTTTTGACGACCACGTCATCTACGTATGCCTCCACTATTTTGCCGGTCTGGTTTGCCAGACATGTCTGAATCATGCGTTGATATGTTGCGCCGACGTTTTTGAGCCCGAAGGGCATTGTGTTGAAGCAGAATGGGCCGTATGGTGTGATGAATGCCGTTGCGGCTTGGTCTAGCTCGGCCATTTTAATTTGATGGTAGCCGGAGTATGCGTCGAGGAAACACAATGAATCGTGTCCTATGGTAGCATCGATAATTTGATCGATGCAGGGGAGGGGGAAGGGATCCTTTCGGTAGGCCTTGTTAAGGTCCTTAAAATCGACGCACAAGCGCCAGGATTTGTCCTTCTCTGGTACCATCACCAGGTTCGCTAGCCAGTCCGGATGTTGTATGTCTCTGATGAATCCGGCCTCCAATAGCTTGGCTAGTTCCACTCCCATGGCTTGTCTCTTAGGTTCGGAGAAACACCAAAGAGCCTGTTTGACTGGCTTGCATCCTTTTAGGATATTTAGGCTGTGCTCGGCCAGCCTGTGTGGGATTCCTGGCATGTCTGAAGGGTGCCAGGCAAAAATGTCCCAGTTCTTGCGTAGGAACTCTCGCAGTGCGGCGTCGACATAGGGCTTTAAATGTGCCCCGATGGAAGCTGTTTTTATAGGGTCCATTGGATGGACTTGGAATTTGACTATTTCGTCCGCCGGTTTAAAGGAGGTGGACTTGGATCTTCTATCAAGTATCACGTCATCCCTGTTCACCGTGGAGTGCAGCGTAGTTAGTTCCTCGGCCGCTAGGGCTTCGGATAGTGCCTCGAGGGCCAGTGCGGCTGTCTTATTTTCGGCGCTAAGTGCTATGTTCGGATCACTAGCAAGAGTGATGATTCCGTTGGGCCCGGGCATTTTGAGATTCATGTACCCGTAATGGGGTATGGCTTGGAAGATTGTAAACGCCTCCCGCCCTAATAGAGCGTGGTATACGCTGCTGAACGGGGCCACTTGGAATGTAATTTCTTCGGACCTGTAATTATCCGGGCTGCTGAATACCACATCTAGTGTGATTTTCCCAGCACAACGTGCTTCCCAACTGGGGATAATTCCTCTAAAGGTTGTGCTAGTTTGCTCAATGCGGCTCTAGTATATTTCCATCTTTTGAAGAGTTTCCTCATAGATGAGGTTTAATCCACTGCCGCTGTCCATGAGTACCTTGGTGAGTCGAAAGTCGTCCATGATTGGACTGAGGACCAGTGCGGCTGGTCCTCGGGCTGTTTGGAATTTAGGTTCGTCACTGGCATTGAAGGTAATAGCCGTGTCACTCCAAGGATTTATTGCTGCTACGTGGCAGATTTCGGCCATGCTGCGGAGTGTTCGCTTGCGTCTATTATTTGACGCGAAGGTCTCAAAGACCGTTAACACCGTATTGTTGTCCATGGGATGGTGCTATGTGGTATTTGGGAGGAGTAGATCCTCACCACTTTTGGCCACCTGCCGGAGTATCCAACATGCTCTAAGGCTGTGCGTTGGTATTGCATCTGATGTACTATGAATTTTGCAGGGTCCGTTGAGACATCCCTCCAGTATGGTTCCTTGCCCCGTAGAGGGCTTTTGCTTTTTGGTAGTTAACCCGGGTGTATTGTGATAATGCACCCTTTTATTTCGGACTGGGTTTGTATTCAGGACTGGATATCCCAAAATTTTATTTCGGTTTTCCAGGCGCTTTCCATCGCACGGTACTTTCGTACTATGGACACCAAGTCGGCAAAGTGTGTAATTTCGCGGCGACTTATGGCGTTGAGGATTCCCTTGTCCGTGTAATTATTGCAGAAGAATGAAATTGCGTCTTCCTCGCGGCAGTCCTTTATCCTGTTCATGACCAGGAGGAATCTGGCCCAGTAATGGTGTATTGTTTCCTCGGGCTCTTGCCTAATTTGCACTACAAGAAATATGTCAACTTGTGACCACCAATATTGGTCACTGAAAGCTCACAAATTTCCATTTGCGACCTTTTTGTGGCCAAAAATAGAAGGTCCAAAGCTGGCGGTCGTAAACTGACTATAGCGACCTTTCTTCTGGAATGGTCGAAGACGTTTACGACCAAAATATTCCTACTGTGGCGTTTTGGTCACTAGCAACCTCCCCAGGCCACATAGGCATCTAGCATCGCAAGCTGATGTGGCACGAGATTCAGCCCGGTCCAATTCGGTTTTCTACATGGGCCTAGCCCAACAATTCAGCCTATTTGTGTTTTTTTTGTCTGTCAATTTTTGGTTGGGTTCATGGGCCAAGCCCAATATTGCAGCCTTTTTATTGTTGGGTTGTGGCCTTCTTATCATCAATTGATTTTTTATTTTTCAATCATTTTATTTTAGAGCTGGTCCCACTAGTCAGATGGGCACCACACGTCAAAAATTTCAAAATATCTCAAATTATATTCATAAGTGGGACATAAATTGGTCCCGCTGGTCATGTTTCCATTTCACATCTTTTTAACATACATAATCACTTTCAAATAGGACAGGACAAATATAATTCATCAAATAACACTACATTAGTCTTTTACAATCTATTACAATATTACAATTTACAGTCTACTACAAAACCAAAAAACTCTTCGCTAAGTAGGGCTTCACTGATTCGCACTTGGCTTCATGGCTTCACACTCCAAAAAAATTAGGCCCGAAGCTCCTGTAAAAGAGTGAACAACTTCAATATTAGTGTACTAGTGTTGAGGCCAAAACCAAACAACTTTGATATTACAATAGAAAGAAGTCTCAGGTTTATCAAGCACAACAAAACAGCAGTGTGACTGAAAACAAGAGAGGTCTCAGGTTTAGACTGAAAAGGAAGAGTTAGATATGCATGATGTCCCAGGTTTAAAGAAAAGATCAAGAGCACAATTTTAACAAGAGATATATAGTCAGTCCAATTGAACAAAGGCTGGACAGTAGCATTATGAGTATTTAAGTGGAGATGTAGCAGACAATCAAATGAATATATTGTGGAGACCATGAATAAAATTAGGCAATCATCGATGGAGAGCGTCTAATGCTCCTAATTAAACAAACGGATATGTTTAGCCAACCAAGAAGGAAACACTAACCAAACAGTGGCAATTTGAGGTGGTGAGCTAGATGAGGTACAAACTGAGATGACATTCAATCATCCGGTAGCAAAACAAGCTTACTAGCTAGCTAGTACACTAGAATGTGACCATCCAACATGCACACACGCATCATGCAAGAACATATATGAACATTTTCTGTAAGGGGGACATCAAGACCTTGTTTTGGAAGGACTAAAGAGCACTTGAGCGAGTTCTGGTCGTCAAGTGCTTCTTCACCATCAGGCTCATTTGTTGCTGCTGCTCATCCTCCTACTCCATCTACATGGACAAGAGCAAGTTAGTTGTTTGCATGGCATTCACTTAATAAAACTGCATGTATATTCATCTACATTACTTCTTCAATATAGTACAGTACAAAGGATGGATGGGTTTGAGTTCAAATGTTTGCTTGCACATGTACTACTCATATACTTAAGCACATGGAAAATCAACTACAAGCAGGAACACGATGAGCCAGAACAAGCTAGTAAGACACTAGCAGTAGAGCAACCATAATATGAAGCAAACAGAGGAATCACAAGGTAATTCTACTAATTTCATTGAAACAATAGTGACAATTTTAGACAGTGTGCTAGATGAGGTACAAACTGAGATGCCATTCAGTGAGATATAGTAAGAATGATTGTGGCAGCAGTAGATATAGTAAGAATGCAAAAGTACATTCAATGTGAATAGACGAACAGCCTGGCCCTACATGTGAAATATTTTTCAATAAATGAACTCGTCTAAGAGGACATGACACAATATCTACCAGCTACAAATCCCAGGAAATATCTACTAGCACAGTTAACCAGAACAATTACAAACAACAGAGGAAATCATGAATGTGTAAATGCATGAATGGTTCTTTAGATCAACTTTAAAGCTAGCAGAAAGCATGTTTAGACAACACATTAGTAATATTGCCAGCAATATTCACAGCTTCAGCTTCCTGTTCTGCAGCAATATTCACAGCTCCAGCTTCCTGTTCTGCATGTGGATGATGTTGGTACACACTCCATTCATGAAGTCCTGAGAGTGTTTCTTGAGTGTTTCTTCTAGCCACACACATGCCTCAAGATCTGCAAATGTTGCCACAGAATGCCAGCAATATTGTTATTAGTTCATAGACAAAAGCATATGTTTGCACATTTAACAAGAGTACTACTGCTATAGTAGAATCCACACACAGACATGTGTGTGTGCTTTCATTTACTTCAAACTTAGACTACTGAAAATTAATCCATATGTTTGCAAAGGAGGATATGTGAAATTAATCCATATTTTTGTAAATGCATTTGTACTCCTTTCATTTACTTTAAACTGAGACAACTGAAAAGGAGTACTCCTTTCATTTAATTTACTTTAAACTGAGACTACTAAAAAGGAGTACTCCTCTCTTGTACATTTCCACATCCTTTTCATTTAGTTTTAGTTCCTCCTAATGGGTTGTCAATCATTTCTAACTACTTTGCACCTTCTGAAACATAAGCTTATATTCAAAGTGTTGTAGATTCTAAAGCTTGTGTTGATGGCACGCAAGGTTTTATGCACTACTAGGGGCATTAGATTCTTGCAAGCCAATATCCTACTGCTAATTTTAAAGCTGAGAACTGTGGTACAACAAACATACAAGACTCAGTATTCCAGTGCATAGCTCCAGCAGATCAACAGGTATGGTGTCGTGCCACTCTTCTCCATCCCAAATCAGGGCTCGCGTATCTTCAAAAAGGGGCAAAAATTACCTGAGCCAGGGCAGTGGGCACGGCAAAAAACCACGTACAGGTCATCACCCTCCGCCGAGTTGAACTTGAAGCGGCAGTACTCGTCCTCCTCCTTAGTCGTCACCCTGCCGTCGATGGTGGGAGAGGCGGCCGCCCGAGCAAATCAATGAGAAGGGGTCAGAGGTCGTGGCCGTGGGAGGCAAATCCCTAGTAAAACGACTCAGCTGCGGGAGGAGACGAACCTGATTTGGCCGACAGGGACCGCTGCGTGTCCTCCCCGTCGAGGATCTGCCCGCCGTCTCGCTCGCATGGCCTGGATCCGCCCGCCGCGTCGTGGTCAGAGTGGAGAAGATGGCGAGGTCAGCGGCGGAGCCGGGCGGGCGGCTCCGACGAGCGCCAGCACCGGCGCCATGATGAGCCACCCGCAGCACCCTTTGGTCCTCGACCCCATCTCTGCCTCCTATCGCATTCGCCGCCCGCTCAAGACCTCCTCCGGCTGCTTGCGCGCGCCGGGGAGACGGACGGAGGTGCTGCTGCTCTTGTGGTTGCGTGCGTCCGCGCGGGAGGGGAGGGGAAGAAGGGCATCAAGGTCATCGGTGGGGATGGGAGGCGTCGAGGGAGATGAGGGGCGGCGGCGGTGTGTGGATCTGGATCGAGGAGAGAAGGTGAGGGGAGGCGGCGGGGAGGGGGAGAGATGGGTTGGATCGGGGAGAGAAGCGCAGGGTAGGGTAGGATCTGGATCAGTGGGTTGGATGGACGGTGGATGGCTGTATGGATGGACGGATCTCCGCCATGTCATCGATCCATGCCATAGCTAATTCAACCAATCAGAATTAAGGTTGTGTAAAAAAATTCTTTTGTTTTGCTTATAGTTTTTATCCTCTTATTCAGGGCAGACATTCAACATATTAACCACTTATAGTTTGTTAAAATCAATCAATATTGTGCACATGTGTGTATCTTAGGATGACAAATAATGTTGATTTGGGGGGTTTCATTTTCATTGCACAAAGAGCCATTTTCCATTTTTCGAGTGCCCAAAATGATTTTTTTGTGAATAACCTAACATGTATTTGTTGCAAAATTGTATCGCATAATTTTTAGAAAATACTAATGCATATTTAACGTACAATTGAAAAAATTGTTGGTTGTCAAAAGGTTCTATACACCACTCGTGAAAAAGACAAATTTCCGCCGATTCAGCTGGAAGCGGGTTAAATTTAAACTGCATCTACCTTATGGTTTGCTCTTCATTTTTTCCAAAAATCATTTCTAAGTACATAAGTATCTATTTAATCAGAGAAACAACAAAAGTTTTGCAAGATTCAACTACTAGCTAGGAACGGTCAAGCCCGCCGTTTTGACCGCATTCTGAAACGGGCATAAAAAATTCAAAAAAATCAAAAAATTGGGAAACCTTCACGTTGTGTCATTATATGTGACCAAGTTTCCAGGAAAAATAATAAACTTGTAATACGGCAATTATTTTAAAAAGGTGTTCTCAGAAATGAGCTATCACACGTGAAGATTCAGGGTTTTCAAGTTAAATGATCAATCTTATGGCCACATTCGTGGCATAGTTTGTTCAAATGATCTCATATTGTGCACAAGGGTGCATATTAGAATGGCAAACAATGTTGCCTAAGGAAGTTTTCATTTTCTTTGGACGAAAAAACCATTTTTCATTTTCCGAGTGCCCGAAAGGAGGTTTTTTGTGAAGGAACTACCAAATAATTGTTGTAAAATTGGACCAAATCATTTTTCTAAAATACTAGGACATATTTAATGCACAATTGACCAAATGGTTGGATGTAAAAGGTTTTGATCCACCTCTCGTGAAAAAGACAAATTTCCGCCGATTCAATTGGAAGCGGGTCAAATTTGAACTTCAGCTGCCTCATAGTTTGCTATTTATTTTTTCCAAAAATCATTTCTAGGTACATAAGTATCTATTTAATCAGAGAAACATCAAAAAAAATTCCAAGATTCAACAACTAGCTAGGAACGGTCATTCCCGCCGTTTTGACCGCATTTTGAAACAGGCATAAAAAATTCAAAAAAAATCAAAAAATTGGGAAACCTTCGCATTGTGTCATTATATGTGGCCAAGTTCCCAGGAAAAATAACAAACTTGTAATACGACAATTATCTTAAAAAAGTGTTCTCAGAAATGAGCTATCATCTCTGAAGATTCATGGCTTTCAAGGCAAATGATCAAACTTATGGCCACATTCATGGCATAGTTTGTTCAAATGATCTCATATTGTGCACAAGGGTGCATATTGGAATGGCAAACAATGTTGCCTAAGGAAGTTTTCATTTTCTTTGGACGAAAAAACCATTTTTCATTTTCCGAGTGCCCGAAAGGAGGTTTTTTGTGAAGGAACTACCAAATAATTGTTGTAAAATTGGACCAAATCATTTTTCTAAAATACTAGGACATATTTAATGCACAATTGACCAAATGGTTGGATGTAAAAGGTTTTGATCCACCTCTCGTGAAAAAGACAAATTTCCGCTGATTCAATTGGAAGCGGGTCAAATTTGAACTTCAGCTGCCTCATAGTTTGCTATTTATTTTTTCCAAAAATCATTTCTAGGTACATAAGTATCTATTTAATCAGAGAAACATCAAAAAAAATTCCAAGATTCAACAACTAGCTAGGAACGGTCATTCCCGCCGTTTTGACCGCATTTTGAAACAGGCATAAAAAATTCAAAAAAAATCAAAAAATTGGGAAACCTTCGCATTGTGTCATTATATGTGGCCAAGTTCCCAGGAAAAATAACAAACTTGTAATACGACAATTATCTTAAAAAAGTGTTCTCAGAAATGAGCTATCATCTCTGAAGATTCATGGCTTTCAAGGCAAATGATCAAACTTATGGCCACATTCATGGCATAGTTTGTTCAAATGATCTCATATTGTGCACAAGGGTGCATATTGGAATGGCAAACAATGTTGCCTAAGGAAGTTTTCATTTTCTTTGGACGAAAAAACCATTTTTCATTTTCCGAGTGCCCGAAAGGAGGTTCTTTTGTGAAAGAACTACCAAATAATTGTTGCAAAATTGGACCAAATCATTTTTCTAAAATACCAGGACATATTTAATTCACAATTGACCAAATGGTTGGGTGTAAAAAGTTTTGATCCACCTCTCGTGAAAAAGACAAATTTCCGCCAATTCAGTTGGAAGCGGGTCAAATTTGAACTGCAGCTGCCTCATAGTTTGCTATTTATTTTTTCCAAAAATCATTTCTAGGTACATAAGTATCTATTTAATTAGAGAAACACCGAAAAAATTCCAAGATTCAACAACTAGCTAGGAACGGTCATTCCCGCTGTTTTGACCGCATTTTGAAACGGGCATAAAAAATTCAAAAAAAATCAAAAAATTGGGAAACCTTCGCATTGTGTCATTATATGTGGCCAAGTTCCCATGAAAAATAACAAACTTGTAATACGGCAATTATTTTAAAAAAGTGTTCTCAGAAATGAGCTATCATCTCCGAAGATTCATGGCTTTCAAGCCAAATGATCAATCTTATGGCCACATTCGTGGCATAGTTTATTCAAATGATCTCATATTGTGCACAAGGGTGCATATTGGAATGGCAAACAATGTTGCCTAAGGAAGTTTTCATTTTCTTTGGACAAAAAAACCATTTTTCATTTTCCGAGTGCCCGAAAGGAGGTTTTTTTGTGAAGGAACTACCAAATAATTGTTGCAAAATTGGACCAAATCATTTTTCTAAAATATTAGGACGTATTTAATGCACAATTGACAAAATGGTTGGGTGTCAAATTTTTTGATCCACCTCTAGTGAAAAAGACAAATTCCCGTCGATTCAGCTAGAAGCCGGTCAAATTTGAACTGCAGCTGCCTCATTGTTTGCTATTTATTTTTTCCAAAAATCATTTCTAGTTACATAAGTACCTATTTAATCAGAAATACATGGTTTGATGGAGAGACATCGAGGTTTGGACGGTGGCCGAGGGCCCCAACTCTAGAGCGCGTAAGCTCGCATGCCCGCCGCGTGGTCACCGCGTGACCATGGCGTTGCCATGTGTTCTGGGCAGCCTGGGCATGTGTAGTGGGTTGGGCACTCCCCAGGTAGGTACTAGGAAGAAAATCACAACATAAGATTCTCACGAGGAGACCGATCGATGCTCAAACATGAATAAGCAGCCAAGTGTTTGATTAGCGGTACGGGAAATGTGCATGGCTAATGGCCGTGAGTTTTGGCTGAGGATGATCAGTTACTAAGAAGACCGTCTTCACAAAGTTTCAGCTCAAAAGGAGGAGCCTAGGTGGTACTTGCTTTGCAAACCACCACACTGGACATAAATACGAATGTTGAAGCTTGGCTCAAAATAATGAATGGTTTGAGCTGGCATTTGGTGGAGGATGGTTATTTGGGCATAGGAAAGCACTGTAGAAAATGGATACTATTTGGACATGCCAAAGTGGTACTTCCTTCACAAACTGTTGTTTTGAACAGAATAGGAAAATGAATATTTTTGAATTATTTTTGAACTAGGAAAGGAAGGTTTTTACATATTTGACGAAGATATGACCCAAAGAATTTATGAGATTTGTTTGGGAATTTTGGGAATGACAGAAATATAGGTTGCTTCATAACCTAGGGCAAAAACTGCCACATGGACATGACACATAGGCAAAACTGATGAGATGGCGCCTAGTCATCGCAACCCACCACAATTTACAAGGCTATGACCATCTATATTGGTCGTTAACAACTAGAAATAAGGCAGCAGACTAGCACTGTTTGCTTTATGACCATTTCGTGTAAGGAAATTATGACCTTTCTGACCAAAATGGTCGCAATGGTTTAGGGTTTGGAGCCCCCCAGACAGCTTTTGACCAATTGGTCTAAAATGGTCATAAATTTATGACCATTTCTTCCAGGGTCACTGACGGAAGGTCATAAGTTGACATATTTCTTGTAGTGTTGGGATAGATCGCTTATGTTTGGGTGGGTGGGTGGAATTGAACCTGAATCCTCACCCAATCTGAGACTCAGGGGCCAAGGAGTTTCCAAACTCGGAAGTTTGGATTCTTGGATGTTTTCTAATAAATCTAGCCCGCTGCCCGACTCTAGGTTCAGGTCTTGAGTGACGTCCTTCCCTCCGCGGGTATCCGGCTTGGAGGGATCGGGAATCCGGACATAGCTAGTTGTCGGTGTCAAAACTGGCGGATCTCGGGTAGGGGGTCCCGAACTGTGCGTCTAGGCCGGATGGTAACAGGAGGCAGGGAACACGATGTTTTACCCAGGTTCGGGCCCTCTTGATGGAGGTAAAACCCTACGTCCTGCTTGATTAATATTGATGATATGGGTAATACAAGAGTAGATCTACCACGAGATCAAGGAGGCTAAACCCTAGAAGCTAGCCTATGGTATGATTGTTGATGTTTATGTTGTCTCTTCTATCGACTAGCCTGGCCCTGGTTTATATAATGCACCAGAGGCCTAGGTTAACAAGAGTCCTAGCCGAATACGCCGGTGGGGAGGAGTCCTTGTCTTGATCGCCAAGTCTTGTGGAATCTTCCTTGTATGCGGCAGCTGTCCGAACTGGCCCATGAGTATACGGCCACAGGGGTCCTCGGCCCAATCTATCAGATCGGGAGATGACGTGTTGAGTACCCCCTAGTCCAGGACACCGTCACTAGTCCTTAAGATAGATGAAGGGTTGCCACATTGTTCCTCTACCACTGCAACGTGATGGGTGACCTGGGAAGAGTTGATCTCTCTTAGATTGGGTTTAGGCCCAATCTGATCGTAGTTTGTAGCGACTCCCAGGGCGGCGATGCGATCCAAGAGATCGTTTAGGGAAGAGAGCTCCATTGGATCTAACTGCTCGGCGAGTTCCGAGTTGACGTGAAGATTGCTTTCGATGACCCGAGAAGTCATCGTCGGCGCAACGGCCGAACAGGCAGTCAAAAGAAAACCTCTTAGCCGGAGAGTTTGGCCGATATCCAAAGCTCCATTAGCAACAGTGCCTTCTTTAAAGACGGGATGAGGCATCCTTCCTGATGGCGACGACACAGCGGAACTCTCAATGAAAGCACCAATGTCGGTGTCAAAACCGGCGGATCTCGGGTAGGGGGTCCCGAACTGTGCGTCTAGGCCGGATGGTAACAGGAGCCAGGGGACACAATGTTTTACCCAGGTTCGGGCCCTCTTGATGGAGGTAAAACCCTACGTCCTACTTGACTGATATTGATGATATGGGTAGTACAAGAGTAGATCTACCACGAGATCAGAGAGGCTAAACCCTAGAAGCTAGCCTATGGTATGATTGTATGTTATGGTTGTTGTCCTACGAACTAAAACCCTCCGGTTTATATAGACACCGGAGAGGGTTAGGGTTACACAGGGTTGGTTACAAAGGAGGAGATATCCATATCCGCATTGCCTAGCTTTCCTTCCACGCCAAGTAGAGTCCCATCCGGACACGAGACGAAGACTATAGTAAAGTCGGGTTAAACCCCTTCTGCAAACTTAACTCGGCGCCAGAGGTAAGAAACCCCTGACCTCTTTCTCTTTGTATTTTCTTCAGCAGTTTTAAATACCTGCATGACCTTGTTTACTTGTTCATAGGAAAAATCTGACTTCTGGGAAGCCAAGTATGACCATGAAGCCGCCAAGAAGGCTAGAGCCGCCGCCATAAACGCCAAGAGGACGACCCGGAGGTCCAAGAAGAAGAAGAAGAAGAAGAGCACCGCTGAGGACCTGTTAAAGCTTGATGATGATACTTCTGAGTCGGATGTAGCCCTTGACTCCCTTGGCCAGTTTTTTAATAACCTTATTGACATTGACCATTGCCAAGATGACACGGGGGCCAGTCAGCCGTAGAAGAAGAGGTAACTATTTCCTCCGACTCAGCCCATTTGCCAAGACAGAAACTTCGACTGGTAACCCGGAAAGCAAGGTTTTCACACCCTTTGGCTTATTTGGACCCTCATTTTCTTTTGAAAAAGCAGCAACATGAGAGCCGCTGTCAGGCCCGGAACGATGATGAACCGCCTTCCGTTCTTCAACAAACTCCTCAAAAACGCCAAAATGAGGTCTCTTTTTTCTTCGTCTTTTACTTTCCATTAATGGATCTTCTCCCTTGCATTACTAACTTTATTTTATCTTTGTAGGAGGTGTCTCGCTCTTTTGGCGACTCGTCTCAGACTCAATTTCCGGCCTTCAAAACTGCCCCTGGGTAAGGAAAAAAATCATCTTTCCTCTGTGTCTTTCAAACTGCATCTTTGTACTGACTGTCTCATAACATCTTTCTTAGTGGCCAAGCCAAGTCCAAGAAGGCCAAGGTGACTAAACCAACAGAAAACTCGTCAGTCCTTGCACCTGAACCGACCAGGCCAACTTCTCCCCCTCGAACTGAAGCACCAGAAGACCCGGCTGCCAATGCTCAATTGGATCCTCCTAAGCTGTCAGCTGATGATACTGTTGTTGACCCCTCTACTGCCAGACCATCTAGTTCAGCTAACCCGCCATCATCTTCTGATCATGACATTCTGGTCACTGGTAGCCGTTATGTTGAACCGGGGACTCCTACTGTGTTAACCCGGCACACTACTAAACAAGAAGCCCTGGAGAGACAGAAAGTGTGTTTTGATATCTCTCACTACAGTCATCTAAATGCTAATGACATATTGTCCGGCTATCTCAGCCATGTTCATTCCAGCCGTGAATCAGAGATTGAGATGGTCAAGCAACTTCAGCTGAAATATGAGGTATGTTCTCCGATTTACTTATACTTTGCCAGCCCCCAAGTCTTCAGATGATGATCCTGAATGATTTCGAGACTTTATGATATAGATGTATATTTTCTCTCTAAGTTTTTCAAAAGTCCAATAAAATAGTGTAAACTTCACCTGTAGTCCCCAAGTACCAGCTCAATTTACCATAAATGAACCGGTATTTTAACTTCATAGCTATCTTTTGCCGAACCCAACAAATATTGTAATCCGACTTAATCTTAAGAGACTTTCTGAATATCATGCATTAGCCCCCAAGTTCCAAGTGCTGTTACTTTGCAAGGTACTTGGGACTTTGAAATATATTAGTCATAAGAAATTGTTTTGGCAGACATTAGCCCCCAAGTGTCAAGTGGTATTGCAGTGCAAAGTACTTGAGACTTAAATCTTGAACTTTAGTTTAAACCTTGACACACATGTGTATGTTTTGTAGAACGCCCTATCTGAATTGGGTTCCCAATTAACTGACGCCAAGACCCGGCTGGCGGATCAAGAGGCAGAAATCAAGTCTGCCGATTCTAAACTTTAATTAAGTCTTGCTGAGACGGAAAAACTAAAAACCAGCTGACTACGAAAAAGAAATCATGGGCTGAAGAAAAGACGCTGCTGACACAACGCGCCGAAAAAGCTGAAGGACTCTTGAGGAGGTTACCACGGAGCTGACCGGCTTAAAGAACCGGGTGTCTCAAATGGTTTCTGCCATCTTTGG
Organism: Triticum monococcum; assembly: GCA_034509565.1. Taxonomy (NCBI): domain Eukaryota; kingdom Viridiplantae; phylum Streptophyta; class Magnoliopsida; order Poales; family Poaceae; genus Triticum; species Triticum monococcum. Next base: position 49,107,580 of record CM067845.1, read on the forward strand.
TAAGCCATCTGTACTGATCTTTTATACCTTCTTTTGACCCGGAATATAAACCGCCTGATGACCCCTTGTTTAAAAAATATGTGCAGGCCCGTGAAGCAAGAATCTGAGCCAAGATAATGTGACTAAACTGAAGGCGGTCTATACCTTAGTGGAGCAGTTGTACACTGGCACTCAACGAGCACTTGCTGCTATCTCTCCTGTCAATCAAGGACCCAACGGCTCAGTGATGTCTTGAAAAAATTGTCAATCTTGCCCGCCAGGTTTCAAGAAGTCAAACGATCTTGTGCCAAAGCCGGAGCCTTGACTACCCTGAGCCACTCCAAAGCTTGGGTGCCAGATCTAGACCCGGCGGACGTAGCCAGGGGGTACCCTACCGTAAAGGAAGATGGGTCTCTATTTGATTAAGATGACTTTGTTGCTTGCATGAGGGAAGTTCGACCTCAGGCTACCATTCTTGGAGATGAGACCAACATTGACAAATATCAGCCAGGTTTTGATTTGGAGAATAAGAAGATGGCGACTCCCTCTTACAAGGTGACAGACCTTATCACTACAAAAAAATACACTTCCGTGATGATACGTGTTTGTCACAGTAGGTCACGTTTTTTGTCATGCATGTACATCCATGACAATTTTATGACAGAATCAAGATAGTCATACATGTGCTGTCGTAGAAGTGTTCCATGACATTACCAAAATTATCATCACGGAAGTGTGCACTTCCATGACGATAAATCGCGCGTCACAGAAGTGCTTTCGTCAAGGGTGACCGACACGTGGCATCCACCGTAACAGAACGCCGTTAAGCTATCGGGTCGGGTTTTGGATCCGATAACCCGTTAATAGCCCCGACCAATGGGGATTTTCCACGTGTAAAATCATCATTGGCTGGAGGAAACACGTGTCGGCTCATCGTTGGGACAGATGTCATCCACTCATTGGACAGAAGGCGCCTATGACACGTCGACACATGGCACGGCCCAACAGAGGCCCATTCCTGTGAAAAGGCCAGCCCGTTTGACTTGGTCAAAAGGTGGCGGTCCGGCCCATGGAAAGCCTGTTAACGGCCTGTTCGCATATAGCCCATTTACAGCCCGCTAACCCAAGGCCCGTTATGCCCTATCCGAATTAGGCCCAGTAGCGTCATCTGGGCCATCCAATATGATTCCAGCCCGTTTTCACTTCTGGCCCATGTATGGCCCATGACGTCTTTCGGCCCATATGAGGCCCTATGTAACTCTTGGCCTATTAACGGCCCGTGGTGAAACTGGCTGGTAATGAATAGTGTATCACTTTACACCCATTAACGGCCCTTGGTGAAACTAGCCCGTAATGAACAGTGTATCACTTTATACCCATTAACGGCCCATTATTCCGTTGGGCCGTTTCCATCCCATGTTATCTTTCGGACTTCTCAGAGCCCATTTATTCTTGGGCTCATTTCCAGCATTCGTTTACTTACAGCCCGTTACTGTCATTTTCTGCTTGTGGGCCAAATTCAGCCCGTGGTTACAGTCGGCCCATTTGTGGTCCGTTAATACGTTGGGCCATTTTCATAGTGTCATCAAATACGGCCTATTAACGATGGCCTGTTTATGGCCATAATGCGGCCTGTTATTGGCCCATGTTTGGCCAATCAATCATATGTCCCGTATAAGGCCCATTGATGATACGGCCCATAGAAGGCCCATTGTTTCTACGGCCCATAGAAAGCCCATTGTTTCTATGGCCCATAGAAGGCCTATTGTTTCTATGGCCCGTAGAAGGCCCACTATTTCTATGGCCCGTAGGAGGCCCAGTGTCACTATAGTAAATATTAGCCCATGGTTATTGTGGCCTAGTTTTAAAAAATAGGTTATTGCAGCCACTAGCAAACCGCGGAAAAAGAACTGCACTGACTACAAGCAAACAAAAAACAAAGACAACAAGGAAATAAATAAGCAAGCAACTTATGCTAGGCTATCACATCTATTACACATATTACATCCACTGGGCATCAAAGTTCGCCACCAGTGCAAATATAGGGAACAAAGCAGCATATAAACGCCGCAGCAAAACAAGTCTAGAACTGAAACCTCTTCAGAAGAGTTCAAGAAACAATATCCTGGGTACCCATAATGCTGGCAAGATGCTTAGCAAGATTATTAACTTTCTCTTGTTTGGCGCTTAAATCCTCCAGCGCTTGTTGTTGCACAAGAAAGACACATCTGAATTCTGCAGGGACTTCCTCAGTCCTTTGGCTTCTTGCTGCAGCACAGCTGACTGATGCCTTATAGCTTGTAGCTGAGACTGAAGAAGCCAAAGTGATTCATGTAGCGAGTTCGAAGAGCTTGTGCCAGTGGTACTGGCCAGTAACTCAAACACTACATCAATGCAGAACTGTGGGGTTTTCTCACTGTCTACAAGATCATTTTTATCACCTTTCTTTGAGACCAACAGGGTTGTCTCACTATCTTGAACCTTATCTGCATTACTTTCTCTACCATTGCATAGTGGGGTGCTCTTCTCCAATATTCTGTTTGCATACTACAAGAGAAACAAGCAGACACATCACAGGTTTAGCTTGTAGTATACGAAACTCATTTTGGTAAACCGGTTCAGTAGTAAGGTGGACAGGATAACAGCATAAAACAAACATATATCTATGTACTATGGTCACTGTATTGTCCATATCATTCTAGTTTATGTTCCCTAATCAAGATAGAGACACAGTTCAAATCATATATTTTTAAGACACAGCAGCATAGACAGAATATAAGTGTGAGAAACTACACAGCATTGGCACCACTTGTAATGTGCATCACATGAGAACATAACTGTTTATACAACTTAAACTGAAATCAACATAGAGCAAGAATTTAGAACAGCAATCCAGTTAAAGAAATAGGTTTAAAACATACATGTTGCGCCATTGGAGTTTCAATTGGATCCTTAAAATTCGAAAGTAGTTGGTATGAGTAAATACAGTGCTGCAACAGCAAAGGAGTATGGACCATAACTACGGAAACTGACCTGAGAACATTTGCTCTTCTACTCTAAACGTGGAGTTTGGGTTAGCTGTGGTGGTCTTCGTGCTTTGGGCATTGTATTAGCTTTACAAACTGCTCGTGTGGGGGTACTCTGTGGTGGACATGGTGCTTTGTCAACCATAAGTGGGTTACTATCTGCTGGGGTTGCGGTTAGATGGGTTGTAGCTGGTTCTCTGCCCAACGGTGTAAGTGTGCAATGTGGAAGAGTCTCGATTATGTGTGGTGGGGCTAGTTTGTGGGCAAGTACAACCATTGTTCTATCTGCATCGACGGGTAGCACTGTATTTTGTGAAGAACGGGGTTTTGCTCCCTTAGATACTGCCATCACCCCCTCCAATTCAAATGGCTGATAAACAAGAAAAGAAATTGAACGTACAGACATTGTATGATAGACAGATGTGGTAATTCACATATATGTTGTCTAACCAAATAGGACAGCATGACGCAGTTTCACATACATGATGCCTAACTAAACAGGATAGCATGACACAGTTTCAGATATATGATGGACAACTTAACAGGATATAATGGCATAATTCAACATGTGATGAGTACCTAAACAGGATGACATGACACAACTATATGACGTCTTTCTAAAATAGGTTGGGATGAAATAATTCACATACATGTTGTTTAAGTATACATGATCGTGAAAGTCTATTATATCGACTAGAGGGGGGTGAATAGGCAATTTCTATGAAAGTCTTCAAAACATGGGAGTTTTGAAGACAAACAATGGAAATGAACCTGTAACCATGCAGCGGAAGATAGACTACACTAGGCAAACCATAGTCAAGTAATCAATGAAGTGAAAGCACAATGACTAATAGCAGCTAGGCAGTAAAGATCAGGTAGGAAGATATTGTGAAGCCAATCTGAACAAACAGTCACACAGTGAAGACAAATGGACAATGCAGATAGGCATTGACTTCACAAGGGCCAACGGTAAATAAAGAGATGGGAAGGATAGAACCAGTGAGCTTGGTGAAGACAAAGGTTTGGTAGACCAGTTCCAACTACGGTGACAGTTGTACGTCTGGTTAGGGCGGATAGGTATTTAAACCTGAGGACATGCAGTCCCGGACACCCAGTCCTGAACACGCAGCTCAGCACGCTCAGTCCTCACCGTATTCCCCTTGAGCTAAGGTCACACAGACCTCGCCCAATCACTTTGGTAAGTCTTCAAGGTAGACTTCCAAACCTTCACAGACTTCGTTCACCGGCGATCCACAATGACTCTTGGATGCTCAGAACGCGACGCCTAACCGGCTGGAGGATTCACAGTCCTCAAGTGTAATAAGTCTTCAGGTCACACAGACAGGAAGACTTAAGTGATGCCTAACACTCTTTGGCTCTGGGTGTTTAGGGCTTTATCCTCATAAGGAATTCTCTCTCAAAGGCTTCGAGGTGGGTTGCTCTCAAACGACAAAAGCCGTACTCTAACTTGAGCAGCCAACCGTTTATGGTTGTAGGGGGTGGGCTATTTATTGCCACTAGGCAACCCGGCCTGATTTGTCCGAAATGACCCTTGGTCACTAAGGAACTGACACGTGTTCCAACGGTCAGATTTCAAACACACACGGCAACTCTACTTGGGCTACAAGCAAAGCTGACTTGTCCAACTCTGGACAATATTTGCTCTCATAGTCTTCACTCAAAGACATAGGGTTTTTGGTTAAGCATCACTTTAGTCATTCTGACTGGTTGTAACGCCCTAGATGCGGCTATATCTCCCACGTGTCGAAGCACGACTTAGAGGCATAACCGCATTGAAAGCAATGTCACAAATAAGGAAATCTTCACAACATCCCACGTAAATAGATAATAAAAGGGAAGGTACATAGTTGGCTTACACTCGCCATGTCAAACAAAGTACATAAATAGCATTACATCATCCAATCACTCGTGGTCCGACTACGGTACCAAAAATAAAAGATCAACCCAACATGTGACATGGTCCCGATCGCCCCAACTGAGCACCACTACTGATCATCAGGGAAAGACACATAGTAACGACGGGAGGCTTCATCGAACTCCCACTTGAGTTCAAGCGCATCATCTGGAACGGAGTCATCGGGCCCTGCATCTGGTTTGGAAGTAATCTGTGAGCCACGGGGACTCAGCAATCTCGCACCCTTGTGATCAAGACTATTTAAGCTTATAGGTAAGGCAAGGTAATATGTGGAGCTACAACAAGCGACTAGCATCTATGGTGGCTAACCAGTTCGCAAAAGAGAGCGAGAAGACAAAGAACTAGAGAACACCCTACCGCAAGCATTACTCCAACACTGTGTTCACTTCCCGGACCCCGCCGAGAAGAGACCATCACGGTTACTCACACAGTTGATTCATTTTAATTAAGTTAAGGTTTAAGTTGTCTACAGCCGGACATTAACAAATTCCCATCTGCCCATAACCGCGGGCACGGCTTTCGAAAGTTCAAATCCCTGTAGGGGAGTCCCAACTTAGCCCATGACAAGCTCTCACGGTCAACGAAGGATAAACCTTCTCCCAAGACATTCCGATCAGACTCGGTATCCCGGTTCTACAAGACAACCTCGACAAAGATAAAACAAATCCAGCAACACCACCCAGATGTGCCGACAAATCCCGATAGGAGCTGCACATATCTCGTTCTCAGGGCACACCGGATGAGCAAGACGTCGGGTAGGCCAGCCCAGAGTTACCCCTGGTAGCCCCAGACATCGCTCGGTTGGACCAACACTCAGAGGAGCACTGGCCCGGGAGGGTTAAAATAAAGATGACCCTTGAGTCCACGAAACCCAAGGGAAAAAGGCTAGGTGCCAAATGGTAAAACCAAAGTTGGGCATTGCTGGAAGAGTTTTATTCAAGGCGAACTGTCAAGGTGTTCCCATTATCACCCAACCGCGTATGGAACGCAAAATCCGGGAACATAACACCGATATGACGGAAACTAGGGTGGCAAGAGTGGAACAAAACACTAGGCGAGAGGCCGAGCCTTCCACCCTTTACCAATTATATAGATGCATTAAGATAACAAGATAATATAATGATATCCCAACAAGTAAACAATGTTCCAACAAGGAACGGTCTCCAATATTCACCTGCAACTAGCAACGCTATAAGAGGGGTTGAGCAAAGCGGTAACATAGCCAATCAACGGTTTGCTAGGACATGATGGGTTAGAGGTTTGACATGGCAATTTGGGAGGCATGATAAGAAAGTGGTAGGCATCATAGCATAGGCATAGCAAAAGAGCGAGCATCTAGCAAAGCAAAGATAGAAGTGATTTCGAGGGTATGATCATCTTGCCTGCAAAGTTGTCAGAGTTGACTGGATCCTCGAAAGCAAACTCAACGGGCTCCTCGTTAGCGAACTCGTCTCCCGTCTCTACCCAAACAAGACAAACAAGCAAGAGGAACACAATCAACCACATGCGAAGCTCAAACAACATGATGCAAACATGGTATGCTATGCGGGATGCGATATGTGATGCATATGCAAGATTTGATAAGGGATGAACGAACCTGGCCTCAACTTGGAAATCCAAGTGTGCCACTGGAAAGGTGAGGTGATTTCGGTTGAAATCGATATAAAGATCACCGGAATCGGATGCATGGTTTGGAAATGGCAAGCAAATCAAATATGGCACCGGTCTGCGATAAACAGCAAGTAGCCATCTAAATGCAACAAGTTAAACATGCTACTGCACCCAAACATGGCAACAAAATACATGGCAGGAATCCACTCATAATGCTTGACAAAATATGAACACTGAGCTACGACCCCCATTAACAGGTTCAAACTAGCATGGCAAAGGCGCAATTGAAAAACAGGTTTCAGACTTAGTGAAATTAACACAAGCCTGGAATTTCAGATCAGGTAGCACACTTTGGATCATGAAAACTATATAATACAGGAACTTAACATGCCAAAGCAAGGCATGGCATGGAGCTACTGAAAGAGCTTAATAAAAGTCCCTTAGTGACCTTGAGCCAAAAGGGATCAAAAAATACAATTGCAAGCATGTGAACATGGCAAAAACATAATCAGATCTCAGACTTTGTGAAAAACTGGAGCATGCAAATCTGTTAACGAGTAGGCATGTTTACGAGCTCGATGCACTCACTACAGAGCAAGGCATGACAATCTAAGCACACACCCATCAAGAATACACATTGTATAAGCTATACATGGAAAGAACAACAACATAGCATGCACGGATCAACAACAACATTCTCGGCAAAATCGCTAACAAGTAGACAATCTGCCAGGATTCACAAAATAGCAAAAGTAGAGCTCGATTGAACATATGGCATATTGATAAAAACAGATCAAGGACTTTGAGAAATTCTAAGTCCCTGAAATCAGCATTAACGAATGCACCACTTTGCAAGCTTGTGCTAGTCACCACACAAATCACAAAAATACATGGATAGCACCTCTGGAAAGATGGAAAAGCATATAACAAAACACATTTAGAGCTCATGAGCATATCATGCACACAATAATCATGGCAAAAATGACAAATAGCTATTTGGTGCAGCAGATCTGACAATTAACTCAAATAGCACTCTCTTCCAACAGCGTTTCGGGCATCAAGATGAGCTCAAATGAAAATGATGCAATGAGATGAAATGATGTACTCTCTGAGACGAACATTTTGATATGCTACACGCCCAAAACGGAGCTACGAATGCGGAGATAAAGCATGATGAAAATGCACTTTGTCTAGGGTTTTGGGGATAAAGTCAACCCTAAAAACCAGATCTCAGATCTGAGGCACGGAAGTCGAGGTTCATCGGGGAGCTCGCCGGAGTTCTTCGTGGAGGTGGCCGAAGCTCGCCGAAGGATCTGGCCGGCCGGATATCGCCGGGTCCGGGGCCGGCGAGGCGAAGGTGCGCCGGGGGCGCGGTCGCCGGCGTGGAGTGCGGCGGGGCGGCGACGGTCGGAGATGGCGACGCGGCAGCCGGCACGGTGCGGCGTGGTGGTGGAGGTGGCCGGCGGCGGCCGGGGTCGGGGAAGAGAGGCGGCAGGGCGGACCGGTCGAGGGCAGCCGGCGGCGGACGCGCGCGGGCCGGGAGGGCCCGCCCTGGACTCTCCGGGCCGGCGATGTGGGGCGGCACGCGGGTGAATCAGGAGCCGACACGTGGCAGCAGCGCGGGGAGGTTGGACATGTCTGGCCTGGTTCGGACGCGTCCGGCGGCGCGGGGAAGATGGATCTAGGGTTTCGGGAGAGGAGAACCGAGAATTTCGGAGGAGGTGCTATTTATAGGCATAGGGGGAGCTAGGAGTGTCCAAATGAGGTGCGGTTTTCGGCCACGCGATCGTGATCGAACGCTCTAGATGATGGAGAGGGTTTTGGGCCAAATTGGAGGGGTGTTGGGATGCAACACACACGAGGCCTTCTCGGTCCCTCGGTTAACCGTTGGAGCATCAAACAAAGTCCAAATGGTACGAAACTTGACAGGCGGTCTACCGGTACTTAACCAAGGCCGCATGGCAAGTCTCGGTCCAATCCGGAAATGTTTAACCCCCACACACGAAAAGAAAGTAGAAATGACCACCGGAGGAGATAGGAGCACCGGAATGCAAAACGGACAACGGGGAAAATGCTCGGATGCATGAGACGACCACGTATGCAAATGCAATGCACATGATGACATGATATGAGATGCATGACAACGACAACAACACACGGAGACAAAAACCCGAACCCGAGGAAATAAAATAACTTAGCGCCAGAAACGACAAGAGTTGGAGTACATATTAGGTAAATTACATCCGGGGTGTTACAACACTCCACCACTACAAAAGGATCTCGTCCCAAGATCTAGGACTAGAAGAATGCCGGGTACTCAGAACAGAGGTGATCCTCGCGTTCCCAGGTGGCTTCACGGTCGGAATGGTGTGACCACTTGACTTTGAGGAATTTGATTGACTTATTGCGAGTCTTGCGTTCAATCTCTTCAAGAATAGCAACGGGGTGCTCACGATAAGAGAGATCTTCTTGGAGATCAATGTCTTCAAAGTTGACGGTGCGGTCAGGAGTCTTGAAGCACTTGCGGAGCTGAGAGACATGGAACACGTCATGCACATTTCCAAAGTTTGAAGGAAGCTTGAGTTGATAGGCGAGATCACCTCTCTTGCTGACGATCTTGAAAGGACCCACGTACCTAGGGGCAAGCTTCCCTTTGATACCGAAGCGACGAGTACCTTTCATTGGAGAGATGCGGAGGTAAACATGGTCTCCGATCTCGAAAGCCAAATCAGGGTGCTTACTATCATAATAGCTCTTCTGGCATGATTGCGCTTCTTTGAGGTTATCACGAATGACTTTACACATTTCCTCTGCCTCTATGATTAAGTCATTTCTGAGCAGTTGACCTTCACCGGTTTCTGACCAGTTGAGTGGAGTACGACACTTCCTGCCATACAGAATTTCGAATGGGGCCTTGCCCGAACTTGCTTGAAAACTGTTGTTGTAGGAGAATTCAGCATATGGAAGACAATCTTCCCACTTCATGCCGAAAGAGATCACACAAGCCCTGAGCATATCTTCAAGAATCTGATTGACACGCTCGACTTGCCCGCTAGTTTGAGGATGGAAAGTTGTGCTGAAGCGGATGTTGGTGCCCATGGCCTTCTGAAAAGAATCCCAAAACTTGGAGGTAAAGATGTTGCCACGGTCTGAAGAGATCACCTGTGGAATGCCGTGCAGCAAGACAATCCGAGAGGTATAGAGCTCCGCCAATTGAGCTGCAGTGATAGACTCTTTGATAGGCAGAAAGTGAGCCACTTTAGTGAGTTTGTCGATGACAACGAATATAGCATCATTGCCACGCTTGGACTTTGGAAACCCAGTCACGAAGTCCATCTCAATGTGGTCAAACTTCCATTCTGGAATGGCAAGAGGTTGGAGGAGACCAGCTGGCCTTTGGTGTTCTGCCTTCACTCTTCTGCAGACATCACATTCATTCACGAACTGAGCAATCTCGCGGTTCATTCGAGTCCACCAATATGCCTGTGTGAGGTCCTGATACATCTTCGTGCTCCCAGGGTGGATGGAGAGGAGTGAATTGTGAGCCTCGTTCATGATAACTTTACGAAGGTCACCCTTGGGCACAACAATACGATCCTCGAAGAAGAGAGTGTCCTTGTCATCAAGGCGGTAGCACTTGTACTTGGGTTGACTCTTGGCAATCCCAATCTTCACCTTCTTCACCATAGCATCAAGAAGTTGAGCCTGACGAATCTGGTCTTCCAAGGTAGGAGAGACTTGAAGGTTGGCGAGGAATCCTTGAGGAACAACTTGCAGATTGAGTTTGCGGAAAGCTTCACAAAGCTCGGGTTGGTAAGGCTTGAGAATCAGACTGTTGAAGTAAGCCTTCCTGCTCAAAGCGTCAGCAATCACATTGGCCTTGCCTGGAGTATACTCGATACTCGGATTATACTCTTGAATCATTTCGACCCAACGAGTCTGCCTGAGGTTGAGATTAGGCTGAGTGAAGATGTACTTGAGACTCTTGTAGTCAGTGAAAATGTCCACTTTTCTTCCCAATAAGAGGTGTCTCCAAGTCAAAAGAGCATGCACAACTGCCGCCAACTTGAGGTCATGAGTGGGGTAGTTCTTCTCGTTGGGCTTCAACTGGCGAGAGGTATAAGCCACAACTTTCTTCTCTTGCATCAACACTGCACCAAGACCTTGAAGAGAGGCATCGCAGAAGACCTCGAACGGTTTGGATTCATCAGGAGGAGTCAGAACTGGAGCAGTGACCAATTTCTCTTTCAAAGTGTTGAAAGCGATGTCACATTCCGGAGACCAAACGTACTTGACGTGCTTCTGGAGAAGGTTTGAAAGAGGCTTCGCGATCTTTGAAAAGTTCTCAACGAACCTTCGACAGTAGCTTGCGAGACCGAGGAAGCTACGGAGTTGCTTCACGTTCTAAGGTGGTTCCCAATTCACAATTGCAGACACCTTCTCAGGATTCACCGCAATGCCCTTGACAGAGATGATATGCCCAAGATATAGAACCTCATCGAGCCAAAACTCGCACTTTGAGAACTTGGCGTAGAACTAGTGTTCCCTGAGCTTATCGAGCACCAAACGCAAGTGCTTGGCATGATCTTCCTTGTTCTTCGAAAAGACCAGGATGTCTTCGAGATAGACCAAAACGAAGTCATTTGTGTAGGCGTTGAAGATGAAGTTCATCATGCGAGAGAAAGTCGGTGGAGCATTGACGAGGCCAAAAGACATGCTAGTGTATTCATATGAACCATAGCTTGTTCTGAAAGTCGTCTTGGGAATATCTTGCTCACAGATTCGAATTTGGTGAGAACCCATACGGAGATCAAGCTTGGAGAATACTTGGGCACCTTTGAGTTGTTCGAACAGCTCATTGATGTTGGGAAGTGGGTACTTGTTCTTGATAGTCTTCTTGTTCAATGGACGGTAGTCAACACAAAGTCGGTCCGTTCCATCCTTCTTCACAAAAAGTACTCCACAACCCCACGGAGAGGAACTAGGTCGGATGAGACCCATTCGCTCTTGAACATCGAGTTGTTTCTTCAGCTCCTTCAACTCTTCAGGTCCAAGCTTGTAAGGACGCTTGCAAACCGGTTCCGTGCCAGGCTCAAGATCGATGACGAATTCAACTGGCCGGTGCGGAGGCATTCCTGGAAGCTCTTCTGGAAATACGTCTTGATATTCGCAAACGACTGGAATTTGCGAGATGGCATCCAGTTCACCCTTCTCATTGAGAGAAACAGACGGATTGTATCATCCCGAGCGGCAAAGACAATTACCTCCTCAGACGAATGAGTCAACTGAATCTTCCTGGCAGCACAATCAAGATGCGCCTTGTGCTTAGAAAGCCAATCCATTCCGAGAATAAGATCAATATCCGAGTTACCAAGGACCATTGGAGAAGAAAGAAACTTGTAATCGCCCAACGTGATAGTAACATCCGGAGCCAACATTTTGGTGTTCATGAACAAACCTGGAGAAGAAACCGCTATCGGCTTAGGCAAATCAATAGTATGCACATCGTGCATGGATGCAAAAGGCTTCGATAAAAAGATAAAGATGCACCAGTATCAAAAAGAACTCTTGCGGGAATGTCTTTAACAGGAAGGTTACCCATAATCACATCTGGCGAGTCCTCTGCCTGAGCTGCGTTCAGCAAGTTGACCTTAGCAGACTTGGGGTTATGCTTGACCATAGCAGTACTTGCCGATCTCACAGGAGGAGGAGGAGGGAGACACCTCTGATTGAAGCATTTGTTGGCATAGTGGCCCTTCTGTTGGCACTTGTTGTATGTGACCTCTGAAAGCGGACGGTGATACAGAGCACTCAATCTTGGAGCTTGAGACGAAGTCTTGTTCTGAAAGCTAGGGTTGGGTGGGTGGGAAGATCCACTGCCACCTTTGCTCTTCTGCTGATACGGCTGACGGGACGGAGGAGGAGGAAGCCAATACTTCTGCTGCTTGGCCACTTGAGTAGAGGAAGAAGGAGTAGCATCTCTGACTCGCTTCTTGGAAGCATCACACTTCAGTTGAGCAGCCTCTTGCTTCAATGCCATGTTGTAGAACTCATCGTACCTCAAGGGCTCAAAGACAACAAGAGCTAGCTAGATTTCTTCTCTGAGACCACCCCTGAACTGGTATATCATGCTCTTCTTGTCAGGGACGTCCTGCTTAGCAAAGCGGGCGAGCCTTTGAAACATCTTGTTGTAGTCATAGACAGACATAGAGCCTTGCTTCAGGTTGCGGAATTCCTCACGCTTGCTTTCAACCACGCTCTGAGGAATATGATGAGCTTTGAAGTCTTGACAGAATTCATCCCAGGTAATCACACGACCTCCTCTGGAATCTTTGTACTCCTGGAACCATTCTGCAGCTTGGTCTTTGAGTTGGAAGGGAGCGAACTTGACAAAGTCCTCAGGCCTGATGTTACTGCACTCGAAATGCTTGCACAAGTCCACAAGCCAATCATCAGCATCAGTAGCCTCAACACAATTGCTGAAGGTCTTTGGCTGGTTAGCAAGGAACTAGTTGAGTGTAGCAAAGTGATTCTGATTGTTGCCTTGGTTGCCTTGCTTCGCTTGGTTGCGCTCTTGAAGAATTTGCATGATCAACTGCGTGTTTGCATTGGTAGCGGCCATCACAGCTTGCCATGCCTCCGGAGGAGGGGGTGGTGGTGGCAGACCAGGATTCAGAGTCGTGCGCGTTGGAGGAGCCATCCTGAAGAGGTTGACATCCATTAGCACATTGATAGACAAAAAATTGAAGCTGAATCCAACGGGATGAAATTGCAACATATAGTCTTCACATCCGAACAAAGTGAATGAATGCATTCCAACAGAAATGGTCACATATCCATAAATTGAGAAGCCACTTAGAATTTAGGTAGAGGAATAAATCAACAAGGTATGGAGCAAGAACGAATACTCGGTAAAGATCACCCAATCTCAAACCAAATATCCGTGGAAGATGAGCTAGAGCTACAAGAATTCTCACCTATGAAACTCCCGAACCTTTCCGGTTATGCAATCAGGTGTTGGGGATACAGGGGAAGCATAATATCTCACCCAAATCTAGCAAATCCTACATCCAGCTGTATCCATCCTTCAACACATAACCGAGAAAAACTTCGGAAACCATCTACCTCAACCTTCGAAAAGCATCCGTTATACAAGTTATGGCAATACTCCCGAACTCCCGCCCCAGTACTGGGTGGCGTCGAGGTTATCTCACCAACAACTGCATAAAAGAGATTTTCGATGTCGGCGAACTAAACTCAGGTATTCCAGAACTGCAACGATAAAATTGTGACGACAACACCTCGGAGCTCAACTCCCCAGGACACTGCCACAACCCCTAGATGACAGGAGGCACCAAGAACAATGTTCTCGTCACAAATCCATCGGAACGATTCCCAGATACCTGCGCGATCCTAAAAAAAATTAGCGAAATTTGAGAAGAGAAGAGTCAAAACTCTATGTCGGGATGCCTTACCAGAGCGATGAGGAGACTGGGGATTAAAAAGAATTCCTAAACTCTCCGATATATAATTCCTAAATGACTCAAAACATTTTCTAGACTCAACAACGGCTGCTAAAAGAGATCAAGCAGTGGGGGCTCCTAAGGTCGGGGAAGGCTCTGATTACCAACTTGTAACGCCCTCGATGCAGCTATATCTCCCACGTGTCGAAGCATGACTTAGAGGCATAACCGCATTGAAAGCAATGTCGCAAGTAAGGCAATCTTCACAACATCCCATGTAAATAGATAATAAAAGGGAAGGTACATAGTTGGCTTACACTCGCCACGTCAAACAAAGTACATAAATAGCATTACATCATCCAATCACTCATGGTCCGACTACGGTACCAAAATAAAAGATCAACCCAACATGAGACATGGTCCCGATCGCCCCAACTGGGCACCACTACTGATCATCAGGGAAAGACACATAGTAACAACGGGAGGCTTCATCGAACTCCCACTTGAGCTCAAGTGCATCATCTGGAACGGAGTCATCGGGCCCTACATCTGGTTTGGAAGTAATCTGTGAGCCACGGGGACTCAGCAATCTCGCACCCTCGCGATCAAGACTATTTAAGCTTATAGGTAAGGCAAGGTAATATGTGGAGCTGCAGCAAGCGACTAGCATCTATGGTGGCTAACCTGTTCGCAAAAGAGAGCGAGAAGAGAAGGCAAAGCACGAATGAAGAACTAGAGAACACCCTACGGCAAGCATTACTCCAACACTGTGATCACTTCCCGGACCCCGCCGAGAAGAGACCATCATGGTTACTCACACAGTTGATTCATTTTAATTAAGTTAAGGTTTAAGATATCTACAACCGGACATTAACAAATTCCCATCTGCCCATAACTGCGGGCACGGCTTTCGAAAGTTCAAATCCCTGCAGGGGAGTCCCAACTTAGCCCATGACAAGCTCTCACGGTCAACGAAGGATAAACCATCTCCCGAGATATTCTGATCAGACTCGGTATCCTAGTTCTACAAGACAACCTCGATAAAGATAAAACAAATCCAGCAACACCACCCAGATGTGCCGACAAATCCCGATAGGAGCTGCACATATCTCATTCTCAGGGCACACCGGATGAGCAAGACGTTGGGTAGGCCAGCCCAGAGTTGCCCCTGGTAGCCCCGGACATCGCTCGGTTGGACCAACACTCAGAGGAGCACTGGCCCGGGGGGGTTAAAATAAAGATGACCCTTGAGTCCGCGAAACCCAAGGGAAAAGGCTAGGTGGCAAATGGTAAAACCAAAGTTGGGCATTGCTGGAAGAGTTTTATTCAAGGCGAACTATCAAGGGGTTCCCATTATCACCCAACCGCGTAAGGAATGCAAAATCCGGGAACATAACACCGATATGACGAAAACTAGGGCGGCAAGAGTGGAACAAAACACTAGGCGAGAGGCCGATTCTTCCACCCTTTACCAAGTATATAGATGCATTAAGATAACAAGATAATATAATGATATCCCAACAAGTAAACAATGTTCCAACAAGGAACGGTCTCCAATCTTCACCTGCAACTAGCAACGCTATAAGAGGGGCTGAGCAAAGCGGTAACATAGCCAATCAACGGTTTGCTAGTACATGGTGGGTTAGAGGTTTGACATGGTAATTTGGGAGGCATGATAAGAAAGTGGTAGGCATCGTAGCATAGGCATAGCAAAAGAGCGAGCATCTAGCAAAGCAAAGATAGAAGTGATTTCGAGGGTATGATCATCTTGCCTGCAAAGTTGTCAGAGTTGACTGGATCCTCGAAAGCAAACTCAACGGGCTCCTCATTTGCGAACTCGTCTCCCGGCTCTACCCAAACAAGACAAACAAGCAAGAGGAACACAATCAACCATGTGCGAAGCTCAAACAACATGATGCAAACATGGTATGCTATGCGGGATGCGATATGTGATCCATATGCAAGATTTGACAAGGGATGAATGAACCTGGCCTCAACTTGGAAATCCAAGTGTGCCACTAGAAAGGTGAGGTGATTTCGGTTGAAATCGATATAAAGATCACCGGAATTGGATGCACGGTTTGGAAATGGCAAGCAAATCAAATATGGCACCGGTCTGTGATAAACAACAAGTAGCCATCGAAATGCAACAAGTTAAACATGCTACAGCACCCAAACATGGCAACAAAATACATGGCAGGAATCCACTCATAATGCTTGACAAAAGATGAACATTGAGCTACGGCCAATTCATCCATTAACAGGTTCAAACAAGCATGGCAAAAGCGCAATTGATAAACACGTTTCAGACTTAGTGAAATTAACACAAGCCTGGAATTTCAGATCAGGTAGCACACTTTGGAGCATGAAAACTATATGCTACAGGAACTTAACATGGCGAAGCAAGGCATTGCATGGAGCTACTCAAAGAGCTTAACAAAAGTCCCTTAGTGACCTTGAGCCAAAAGGGATCATAAAATACAATTGCAAGCATGTGAACATGGAAAAAACATAATCAGATCTCAGACTTTGTGAAAAACTGGAGCATGCAAATCTGTTAACGAGTAGGCATGTTTACGAGCTCGATGCACTCACTATAGAGCAAGGCATGACAATCTAAGCACACACCCATCAAGAATACACATTGTATAAGCTAGACATGGCAAGAACAACAATATAGCATGCACGGATCAACAACAACATCCTCGGCAAAATCGCTAACAAGTAGACAATCTGCCAGGATTCACAAAATAGCAAAAGTAGAGCTCGATTGACTCAAGCTAGGGTGCTCCATAATTGCAAACAAAGACATGGATGGATAGAGCACTACAAGATTAACAAATCATCCTTACTGATTATCCTCAAAAGAGGCACGGATCACTAGGAAACAACATGAACATATGGCATATTGATAAAAACAGATCAAGGACTTTGAGAAATTCTAAGTCCCTGAAATCAGCATTAACGGATGCACCACATTGCAAGCTTGTGCTAGTCACCACACATATCACAAAAATACATGGATAGCACCTCTGGAAAGATGGGAAAGCATATAACAAAACACATGTAGAGCTCATGAGCATATCATGCACACAATAATCATGGCAAAAATGACATTGGTGTAGCAGATCTGGCAATTAACTCAAACAACACTCTTCCAATAGCGTTTCGGGCATCAAGATGAGCTCAAATGAAAATGATGCAATGAGATGAAATGATGTACTCTTTGAGACGAACATTTTGATATGCTACACGCCCAAAACGGAGCTACAGATGTGGAGATATAGCATGATGAAAAATGCACTTTGTCTAGGGTTTCGGGGATAAAGTCAACCCTAAAAACCAGACCTCAGATCTGAGGTGCGGAAGTCGAGGTTCCTCGGGGAGCTCGCCAGAGTTCTTCGTGGAGGTGGCAGAAGCTCGCTAGAGGAGCTGGCCGGCCGGATCTCGCCGGATCCGGGGCCGGCGAGGCGGAGGTGCGCCGGGGGCGCAGTCGCCGGCGGAGTGCGGCGGGGCGGCGACGGTCGGAGATGGCGACGCGGCGGCCGGCGTGGTGCGGCGCGGCAGCGGAGGTGGCCGGCGGCGGCCGGGGTCGGGGAAGAGAGGCGGCAGGGCGGGCCGGGAGGTCCCGCCCTGGGCTCTCCGGGCCGGCGATGTGGGGCGGCCCGCGGGCGAATCAGGAGCCGACACGTGGCAGCGGCGCGGGGAGGCTGGACATGTCCGGCCTGGTTCGGACGCGTCCGGCGGCACGGGGAAGATGGATCTAGGGTTTCGGAAGAGGAGAACCGAGAATTTCGGAGGGGTGCTATTTATAGGCATAGAGGGAGCTAGGAGTGTCCAAATGAGGTGCGGTTTTCGGCCACGCGATCGTGATCAAATGCTCTAGATGATGGAGAGGGTTTTGGTGGGTTTTGGGCCAAATTGGAGGGGTGTTAGGCTGCAACACACACGAGGCCTTCTCGGTCCCTTGGTTAACCGTTGGAGCATCAAACGAAGTCCAAATGGTACGAAACTTGACAGGCGGTCTACCGGTACTAAACCAAGGCCGCATGGCAAGTCTCGGTCCAATCCGGAAATGTTTAACCCCCACACACGAAAAGAAGGTAGAAATGACCACCGGAGGAGATAGGAGCGCCGGAATGCAAAACAGACAATGGGGAAAATGCTCGGATGCATGAGACGAACACGTATGCAAATGCAATGCACATGATGACATGATATGAGATGCATGACAACGACAACAACACACGGAGACAAAAACCCGAACCCGAGGAAATAAAATAACTTAGCGCCGGAAACGGCAAGAGTTGGAGTACATATTAGGTAAATTACATCCGGGGTGTTACACTGGTTCACTTGGACCCCACTTAACAGTACGGTGGTTCCTATGACTCAACAAAGAAGAAAAAGAATGACGAAACAACTAAGTCTTCGCGCTCCATAGTCTTCATGCGATGTCTTCTCTTGTCATAGTCTTCAATGTGAATGTCTTCACATACCACCTTTGACTCCAATGTCTTCATTCATTTTTAGGGGTCATCTCTAGTAGGAAAACCGAATCAATGAGGGACTTCTACCTGTGTTATCCTGCAATTCTCACAAACACATTAGTCCCTCAACCAGGTTTGTTGTCAATACTCCAAAACCAACTAGGGGTGGCAGTAGATGCACTTACAATCTCCCCCTTTTTGGTGATTGATGAAAAACTGGTTGAAGTTTTCAACGGGGAATAAAATATGTGAAATTGTAAAGGATAGGGTATTGTCTTCATAAGTTGCAAGGGCTCCCCCTGAAGATGTGCATATAAGTAATTTGCTTTTGGAATGTGCACATGGCAGGTTGTACTTGTGGAGATCCTCTTCAACTTATGATGACAAGTCGTTATGCAAGATATGATGTAACGAAGATAATGACATGCATAATGAAAGATGGATGTCTGCAACATGATCTAAGTGCGGAATTTATCGTCGCACATGCTGAATTTATCATCGCATCACAGAATAGCAAATAAGTAGCAGACGACCATCGAGTTTAAGTGTTACAACTCAAAGAACCAAATGTATCGAAGACGAGAGTTGTAAGCACTTGGCAAAAGTAGCAAAGAGTAAATTAACCACCCATATGGAGCCGCTTGAAGACTATCAACTCATATGCTACTCCCCTTTTGTCAGTGAGGACCAAAAAGGTTTGAAGACATAGAGCGCCTACTCATTCCCATGAGGTGCAGGCGAAGCAGCAGGGTCGTCTTTGAGATCCGGTGGTGCGGAGGAACTTGGTGCTGTGTCGACACGCACTGAAGTTGGAGGAGGTGAAGTTGCATCATCTTGGTCATCGATGACTCTGGCATTTACGGTCGCAGCTGAGGACGAGTATTCAGAGTCTTCAAGTGAGGGAGTCCGATGCAAGTGAGCATTTCTGGGAGGAGTTGAGTCAAACTTGAAGCGTTCGGTGAAGCCATTATCATGCAGATCAGCTTCAGCACTGAGTAGGGTCAAACTCTTCCATGACCTCTGACAGGTTTCATGAGTGACAAAGGCATTCTTGGTGGCAAGATTGCGAATGCGGTTGACATCCACCAAGAGGCTTTGCATCTGACGCTTAAGCCAGTCATGATGTTTGTCCTGTTTCTGATGCAGCATGACGAGAAGCTCTCGGTCATTGAGGACATGAGATCGTCTTTGAGGCCTTTGCGCAATGCTGCTACCAGTGGCATCAGTTTGAGCACAAGGGGCACGTGTGTTTCCAGCAAGGGGATAAACACGAGACACTGCTAGAATTCCTTCAATGGGCTGGGTGAAGCTTTGGTGATCAGCATTGTGATGATAAATGGGATCCTTAGTAGGCTCTGGCTTAAATGGCTTCAACTGACAGATCAACCTCGGGCAAGAATATAAGATGATTGCGCGCAGACGGCTGATAGTTGAAGGCTGAGTGACGCTTGATCAGACGCATGACCCATGGAGCATAGAATTTCAACCCAAAGATGTCAGAGCCAGACGCAGCCAACTGCCTGATGAAGAAGTCTTGAGCATTGAAGCTGATGCCATTGAAGATATAGAAAACCAAAGTCTTCATTGCTCCTTCAAGCTTCGCTGCAGATGAGTGTCCTTTGACAGGCCATAGAGTCTTCCTGATGATGTGGTAAATGGTGCGAGGCAGGTACTCTAGGTCTTCAACAAAGAACTCAGATGGGTACTCAGCGTCATGAGGCAGAGGCTTCATCATGCTCAGCATTTGACTCATGTTGGGTTCTGGCTTCTGAAAGATGCTTTCCAAGGCATTTTGATGTTGTTGACAACCTGGTTCATAGTATTCACCAGGAGTGTGCAGGCCAGTGAGCTCAATGATATCAAGAGCTTTAGCTTCATGATGGACATTGCCTGTCATCCACTCAAGGACCCAAGTCTTCGGATCCCTGTTGTAGCCTCGAATATGAAGAGTGGCATAGAATTGAAGCAGCAATTCTTCATTCTAGTGCTCCTTGTCAGTGATGAACTGCAACAGACCAGCATCTCTGAAACGGTCCAATGCTTCTTCGAGGCAGGGCAGACTAGCTATAGCTTCAGAGTCGAGGCGCATATGTGGAAATATGCGCCCTTGATTGTATAGGACACAGGAATAGTAGTTGCACTGATGATAACTCCAGAACCGATCTGAGGAAATGCGCGGTTTTGTATAGGGGTTCTTGGAGCTGTTGAAGAAGGTATTATGTGCCACGAAGCCATTCGCATTGAAGACCCCAGGTGAAGTGGCAGTGCCTGGGAATCGTGGAAGTCTTGGCTTGGGCTTTTGGACTTGAGGCCTGTGCTCAACGTGGTACTCAAATTGTGGACCAGCAGCAGGCGGAGGAGTCAGAATGGGCCATCAAACCATAACTAGCTGACCACGATCAAATGCCAGCTCCATTGTGTGTGGTCTTGGAGGGGGGACTGGGGCATTGGCATTGTCTTCATGGGCTTCAGGAGCCACATGTGCTTCAGGTGCTTGGACATCAGGTACTTCAGCATTGACTTCTGGCGCCTCATGGACTTCTGGCGCCTCATTGGCTTCGGGCGCCTCATTGGCTTCAACCATGACAACGTCATTGGCGTCAGCGGTGATGTTGGTGGCCGCCGCAGGATTCTCAACCTCCACTTCAGAAGCCGGAGGGTCGGTCACGTTCTCCTCGAGAACAACATCTTGGTGAGACAGGGGTGTAGCAACTCTTGGGGCTTGTTCTTCATCGGCTGATGCAGCCGGAATATCTTCAGCCATTTTGGCTTCGGATTCAGACACGTGCATTGTGGGAGTGACTTGGGGCCTTGATCCTTTGCGAAGCCTGCGTAATATGGGCGACGCTTGTGGAGATGGAGTGTGCTGGGCCTCATAGTCATCATCATCTTGCACTGTTGGGGTAGCTTGTGGTTGGGGAGATCTTGGAGTGTCTTGTCTCTATGGGTGATCAGCCCACGATGCATCCTGGGCAGTTGGCGTCAGAGGACGACCAATGCTGATGAGTTTGCTATGCGTGAGCACAGGCGATGATACCAGTTGGTGCTCGATCTGAGGAAGAACTACATCATCTTCAACATTGTCATGATGACCAATGTCTTCAGCAGCGGTGGGATCAACTGTTGGAATGTCTTCAGCTTCATGAGCCTCTGTGGAAGCAGGCTCATGAACAATCAGTTGGCGCTTGTGGTGTTCGGATGCAGGCAAACCATTAAGATAGGTTCAACAACTAAGGGCTCTGTGGGAGCAGCCCGATCCTTCTTGGTTTTGCGCTTCTTCTTAGAGGGAGCGACATCAGAAGCTTCGGGATTTTTCCTTTTTCTGGCTTCAGCCTCAGTAGTCCATGTCTTCTTCAGTTCTGAAGCGATTGACCTGACCTTTGGCTTCGAGCCAGTCATGCTGCTTGGGAAGACTATGCGTGGCTCTTCCTGCCTTGAAGGTGCAGATTGGTCTGTTGATGACTTCTTCTTCTTTGCAGCCATTCTTGGGTCGATGCCAGGACGACCAAGAGCCTTGCGCTTCTCAGCCTCATTGTAGGCTTGCATACACTTGTCAGCCAGGCTCTTCATGCGCTCACGATAACCTTTCGCTTCTTCACGCTTCTTGAGAAAGGCTTCCTTGAGCTCGTGCAGCATAATCTTGAAGTTTTTCACATCTTGCATGTGGAGCTTGTCCATGTGTTTCTTGAACTGAGCTTTCTCATAGTCGATCTTTTGCTTCAGTTCAACGATGCGCTGAGCTAGAGCTAGCTCAGAAGCAATGGCGCCAGTGAAGGCGACACTGAGGCCAATTGGAAGTTGCAGATCGTCAAAGCTGAGATTGGGGGTTTCAAACCACTCATCAATGAAGTTGTGGATGATTGCCACGTCAAAGAGAGGCAAATCATTGAAGATTTCTGCTTCTTCCTTGCTCTTAATCAGTTGCTCAAGAGCGTCATCTGCAAGATCTTCATCGCTGGACAGATCAATGGCGTCATTGCACAGAATAGCGGCAGCAGTCAGTTCTTGGCTGGTGGGTTGCAAGGGCATCTTCACTCTCGAGGGTTTGGAGATGCGTGACAAATCTTCAGACTGCACACTGTGTTCAGGAGGTGCAGTGGCCAGAGGCTTCGCTTTTAAGACCTTTGGTGCAGGAGCAGGCTTTGAAGCTTTAGGCTTCTTCAGTTTCTTTGGCTTCGACGGTGCAGGCGCTTCATCAGATTCAGTGTCATCTGCAGGCTCATCCACGACTGTCCCTTGAACCATGATATGAGTGATGAGACCTTCCAGGTTGTAGAAGGGCCCAACAAGATTGGGTTCAGCTTCGCGGGTGCCATCGGCACGGGGAGCAGAAGGACCAGGGTTGAAGTCTAGTCCCAATGACTTCTTGTTTTGCTTAGCCAAATTCTTGGCAAACTGGAAGTTGCGCTTGAACAGATTGTCGTCACGACACCATAGCAATGACGATGGGTCTGCATCCGCAGGCTGTGGTCCACGGACCATGCAGGGATAGAAGCCTTGTTCAATGGCTTCATCTCTGGACTTGGGTTGAAGATTTCTGTATAGGATGTCTCCCCATGGTCGCTTGATGGCATTCTTCTCAGCATATTCCTGGGTCACAAACTTGTACTTGAACCATTGCTCTGCCTAGTATCTTCGAATCCATTGGATTCGTGTCTTGCGCTGATTGTAATCCTCTTCTGGATCTGTCTTGTACAGCTCTGAGTGGTCATCAGGCAGTTCTCTTGATGTTCCCCCTCGACGCTGTCTGCCACCCTTCCTTGCTGATTTCTCTGTAGCCATGAACTTCAAACTGAATGGCTTCAACACGTTCAAAGGTTTCAAAGGCTTCCGCTTGCTGGTCAAACAGGAACTGGCTTCGGGAGAATTTATATGATGCTGTAAGAATTCTGCAAATGAATGCAGACTATGAGAACCAAGGGATTCTCCCATGGACATGTACCTGTGACAGCATTAAGGTGCGAGGGAAGGGGAAGAGCTCATATGCATTCCCAGAAGATTTTGAAGATAAATCAGTTTAGAAGACATTGACCTCATAGTGCGAAGACATTCACTCATACATAGAGAGTTGGTTCCAGATTTCTACGAATCCACGAATAAGTACAAGTGAGGAATCTAACTACTTTGTGAAGCATAAGTGAACATACTAGGCATATTATGAGATGCAGTATGAAATAGATCCAACTTGTGTGAACAGAAACTGCTTGTGGTAGAAAGTGATGAATCTATAGGATCAAAGGGGCCGTAAAAAGGAAGTTTTATTTACCACACAAAGAACTGCTAGACGGAGTGGGAGAGGAGGCCGAGCAGTTCGATCGTCCGTGCCCTAACTTGGCGACGGAGGACACCTACGGCGACGGCGGAGAAGACGATGTCCGCGGCCGGCGTGAAGACGGCGTCGGTGAGGTCGTGGCAGCTAAGCGCTTCGTCGCCGGCGTCGTCGAGGGCTAGCGGTGGCTCTAGGGTTTGTGCGAGAGTGGAAGAAAGGATAATGACTGTGGTGAGGCGTGTATTTATAGGGACAGGGATGGCACATTATTATTACACAGGTGCCCCTGGCGATTCACATCTGAAGGGCACGTGGCTATCATGCAACATATCAGAGGTTGTTCCACATTCCCATGCACGCCTGGATTGTCGGGTGGTCGTTCCCACTTCTCCGGGTTTCAGGTGAAAGGATTTAGCATTGAAAACAGACTTAATGTTTGTCTCTGTATCTTCTGCTGACAAGGACGCAGAGAAGATATTCGACAGTTTCAATAGAATGCATATGATTTGGAGAGATAGAGTTTGAGATAGAAAGCATAGAGAGGTTAGGGTCTGATCGCATTCACTTAGTTCAAAAGATTCAACAAGAAGACATAGCTATAAGTGAATGCTATATATATATATAATCAACATAGTGAAGATAATCATGAAGACATGTTGAGATTGAAGCCAAACCAAATGTGAAGACATAGCAAATGTAACGCCATGAGTGAAACACTTCAAACAGAACATTTGGTGGTGGCGTTACCCACCATATAGGAAGTATTAGACCCAGACACGGCGCACAATTATCGTGGCGCTCCGAAGTCAAATTTGACATTAATGTATTCACACTTAGAATGCATGTCTTCATTGATTGAAGATATACTTTACTTCATGTGTTGCACATCTAAGTCATCAATATGCATAAGTGTTAGGATGTGTGCCTAATCACAGGACATTTCAGGATTCCAAGATATTTAGCTCACACCATAACTTGCAAAATCTCTTCTCATCCAAGGGCTTGGTGAAGATATCTGCCAATTGCTCTTTAGTGTTGACGTGTATGATATCAATATCTTCCTTCACAACATGATCTCTGAGAAAGTGATGACGAATCTCAATGTGCTTTGTCTTCGAGTGCTGAACTGGGTTGTTGGCAATCTTGATGGCACTTTCGTTGTCGCAGTAGAGTGGCACTTGCTTCAGATGAATGCCATAGTGTTTGAGTGTTTGATTCATCCACAGAAGCTGAGCGCAGCAAGATCCAGCAGCAATGTATTCAGATTCAGAAGTGGAGAGAGATACAGAGTTCTGCTTCTTTGAAGACCAACATACAAGTGATCGTCCCAGAAAATGACATGTGCCTGATGTAGACTTGCGATCCACCTTGTCACCAGCATAATCAGCATCCAAGAATCCAACCAGATCAAACTCTGAGCCCTCTGGATACCATAATACTAATGTTGGGGTGTGAGCCAAATATCTGAGAATTCGCTTCACAGCTAAGTGATGCGATTCCTTTGGTGCCGCTTGGAACCGGGCACACATGCAAACACTAAGCATAATATCTGGCCTAGATGCACATAGATAAAGTAAAGAACCAATCATAGAGATGTATACCTTTTGATCGAACTCTTTACCATTGTTGTCGGGACCCAGATGATGTTTGGCTGGCATTGGCGTCGTGAAGCCTTTGCAGTTTTGCATCCCAAACTTCTTCAGGCAATGTTTGAGGTACTTCTCTTGAGATATGAAGATGTCGTTGCGTTGCTGACGTATTTGAAGACCAAAGAAGAACTTCAGCTCACCCATCATGGAAATCTGATATTGCTCTTGCATCATATATCCAAACTCTTCACTGTATTTCTGATTGGTGCAGCCAAAGATAATGGCATCCACATATATTTGGCACACAGATAGTTCACCATCATATGTCTTCGTGAAGAGAGTGGGGTCGAGGGAACCAGGTTTGAAGCCTTTGCTCTTCAGGAAGTCTTTGAGTGTGTCATACCAAGCCCGAGGGGCTTGTTTGAGGCCATAGAGTGCCTTGTTGAGCTTGTACACCATGTCAGGATGTTTTGGATCTTCAAAGCCAGGCGGTTGTGCAACATACACTTCTTCTTCAATCTTGCCATTGAGAAAAGCGCTCTTCACATCCATTTGATACAGAAGAATGTTATGATGATTTGCATAGGCCAACAGTATGTGTATGGCTTCAAGTGTAGCCATAGGAGCAAATGTATCATCGAAGTCAATCCCTTCAACTTGAGTGTACCCTTGAGCAACAAGACGAGCTTTGTTTCTGACAACTTTACCATGCTCATCTTGCTTGTTGCGATATATCCATTTGGTGCCTATTATATTGTGCTTGCGAGGATCAGGACGCTTAACCAGTTCCCATACATTATTCAGCTCAAACTGTTGAAGCTCTTCTTGCATAGCTTGAATCCATTCAGGTTCCATGAAGGCTTCTTCAACTTTCTTGGGTTCAGATATTGAGACAAATGCGAAGTGCCCACAGAAATTTGCTAGCTGTGTTGCCCTTGAATGAGTAAGTGGACCTGGTGCATTGATGCTATCAATTATTTTCTCAATCTGTACTTCATTTGCAACACGAGGATGTATAGGATGAAGATTTTGCTCTTGTCGATTGTTGTCATCGTTAGAAGGATTGTCTTCAGGCTTAGCATTGTCTTCAGTTTGATCAGGTGCGGAGATGATAAGTTCCTCTTCAGGCTGAGATTCAGATGGTATGATTTCTCCAGTTCCCATAAGTTTGATTGATTCACTGGATGGAACTTCATCTAGCACATTTGGCAGGTGGTCTCTTTGCGAGCCGTTAGCCTCATCGAACCGCACATCCACAGTTTCAACCACTTTATAGTGAAAGAGATTGAAGACTCTATAGGAGTGCGAATCCTTTCCATATCCAAGCATAAAACCTTCATCTGCTTTCGGTGCAAATTTTGCAGTGTGATGTGGATCCTTGATCCAGCACCTGGCACCAAATACTCTGAAGTAACTGACATTTGGCTTCTTGCCAGTAAGGAGCTCATAGGATGTCTTGTTGAGAAGCTTGTGAAGATAAACACGGTTGATGCATGCAGTATCAATGGCTTCAAGCCAGAACTTTCTTGGAGTCTTGTATTCATCAAGCATTGTTCGGGCCATCTCAATGAGTGTTCTGTTCTTGCATTCCACGACGCCATTCTGCTGCGGCGTGTACGGAGCTGAGAATTCATGTGTAATTCCCAAAGTATCAAGATAAGTGTCTAGACCAGTGTTCTTGAATTCAGTGCCATTGTCACTTCTGATGTGCTTGATCTTGACGCCATAGTTGTTCATGGCTCGATTGGCGGAGCGTCTGAAGACATCCTGCACTTCAGTCTTGTAGAGGATTATATGCACCCAGGTATATCTTGAATAAACATCAACAATGGCAAAGCCATAGAGACAAGCAGTAGTAGTAAGAGTTGAGTAATGAGTGGGACCAAAAAGATCCATGTGGAGCAGTTCAAAGGGTTGAGTCGTTGTCATGATTGTCTTCGAGGGATGCTTGCCCTCATCATCTTTCCTGCTTCACAGGCACCACATAAGTGATCTTTCTTGAACTTGACGCCCTCGATGCCTATGACATGCTTCTTCCTTGCAAGGGTGAGCAGGTTCCTCATGCCAGCATGCCCTAGCCTCCAATGCCAGAGCCAGCATTCTAAAGCTTTTGCTAGAAGACATACGGCAAGCTGTGGTCCTGTTGAGAAATCTACCACGTACAAATCATCTTTCCGATACCCTTCAAACACTAGAGACTTGTCAAATTCCATTAGAACAAGGCAACGATATTTTCCAAACATCACAATCATGTTTAAATCGCAAAGCATTGAGACAGACATTAAGTTGAAACCAAGGGATTCAACAAGCATGACTTTATCCATGTGTTGATCCTTTGAGATTGCAACTCTACCTAGACCCAATACCTTACTTTTACCAGTGTTAGCAAATGTGATGTGACATTTGTCAGATGGACGTAAGGTTGAGTCCATAAGAAGGCTTCGCTTGCCAGTCATGTGATTGGTACACCCACTATGAATAATCCATTCTGAAGCAGCTGGTGTCGTACCCTACAGTTCAGTTAGGGGGATAGGCTTCACGAAGAGAATTGTGAAGCAAAAACATTTGACGAGCCAATGGATTATGAAAGCTTAGATTGAGATTAGGACTGATAGGGAAAGTAGCAAGCGACTCGGGAACAAAGTACATAATAAGACCATTTGGGCATTTGATCTTGTGCCCTACAAGATGTTTAAGGTCCCCAGCAATAGCTTCAGACGATTTTGGTTTTCGGCTGGAGACCTTTCCGCGCAAAAGAGAGTTAAGCTTTCTTAGCCACCCACATCTTCAAGAGTGGCTTCGAAGCAATGAGTCTAAGTGCAGCATCTGAGAACTTTGGCTTTGGAGCCCTAGCAAAAAGTCTTACAGGTGGACAATAGTACTCATAAGAATAAGCAGAATAGTTCTTGGTCTTATGAACATGGCGGTTTGATGAACCACGCTCATATTCATAGGCCTGAGTATGGCTTCCCTGCAAAACATTTGCATTAGTGCGACTCAGGTGAGTCCTCTGTCTATATGAAGCCTTTGGGCCGTATGAAGCCTGTGGTCTGGGGTTTGCCTTCTTCACTTGTGGTGTCATGACGACATTCACAGGAAGATTCTCCAAACACCTTTTCGGCACCCAGACCTTCTTCATAGGCGGCCCATTCCTGTAGTTAGTACCAATATACCTGGCAAACATTTCACCATTCTGATTCTTAAACAGTTTATAGTTTGCATCAAAGGATTCATCAATAACAATGGGATTAGCACAAGTGAAGCCAGATAGGGTGGATGGATCCACTGAAGGTTCCTTTGCAGCAACCCATGTGGTTTTGGGGTACTGCTCAGGTTTCCAATAAGAGCCATCAACATTCATTTTCCTTTCGAACCCAACACCCTCTTTCCTAGGGTTTTGGTTCAGGATCTGCCTTTTGAGGACATCACATAGTGTCTGATGCCCTTTGAGACTTTTGTACATCCCTGTTTCAAGCAATGTCTTCAACCTAGCATTCTCATCAGCAATAGCAGTGGTATCCTCAGCAGAGGGGTTAGTTACCACATCAACAGTTGAAGATATTGCAATAGTAGTAGCGGTAGAACACCCAGCAACAGAAGTAGCGTTGTCACGCTCGATGCATTTAAGAAATGGTGGTTCAAATCCTTCCTGAGATGAACTGATCTGTTCGGCACGAAGTGACTCGTTTTCCTTTTGAAGATCTTCATGAGCCGCTCTCAATTTCTCAAGATCTTGCTTCCTTTGAAGATAATCATAGGAAAGCTTTTCATGAGTTGTTGAGAGCGTTCCATGACGACTTTCAAGTTCCTCATACTTAACGTGAAGATTTTTATGTCCTCAGTTAAGGACTGAGATCGAGTCATTTCAGCGTCTAATAGATCATCGCTTTTGTCTAACAGTTTTTGAATATGTTCCATAGCTTTCTGTTGTTCAATTGCAATTTTAGCAAGTGTTTTGTAGCTGGGTTTGGAACCACAATCAGAGTCATCTTCACTAGATGTTTGATAGTGAGTAGTGCGTGTGTTTACCTTGGCACCGCGTGCCATGAAGCAGTAGGTAGGAGCGGAGTAGTCCTTGTCATTTGCATCGGTGTCGGTGATGAAGTCATTGTCTTCAGTGTTGAAGATGGACTTGGCAACGTATGTTGTAGCCAGACTCGCAACGCCAGAATCGGACTCCTCCTCAGACTCCACCTCCGCCTCCTCAGAAGCAGACTCCTCCTCTGAATCCATTTCCTTGCCAACAAATGCACGTGCCTTGCTAGATGAGCTCTTCTTGTGTGGTGAAGACTTTGAGGAAGACTTAGAAGAAGAATTTGAGTATTTCTTCTTCTTGTCGTCAGAGTCATACTCCTTGCTCTTCTTCTTCTTGTTCTCATTATCCCACTACGGACACTCAGAGATGTAGTGGCCAGGTTTCTTGCACTTGTGGCATGTTCTCTTCGTGTAGTCATGAGTAGAAGCTTCATCATTCCTTGAGCTTGATCGTGAAGACTTTCTGAAGCCTTTCTTCTTGGTGAATTTTTGGAACTTCTTCACAAGCATAGCAAGCTCCTTTCCAATGTCTTCAGGATCATCAGAACTGTTGTCAGATTCTTCTTCAGATGAGGAGACAGCTTTTGCCTTCAAGGCACGAGTTCGCCCATAGTTGGGACCGTAGATGTCTCTTTTCTCAGAAAGCTGAAACTCGTGTGTGTTGAGCCTCTCAAGTATGTCAGACGGATCGAGTGTCTTGAAGTCAGGACGTTCTTGAATCATCAGGGCTAGGGTGTCAAACGAGCTGTCAAGTGATCTCAGGAGTGTCTTGACGACTTCATGCTTGGTGATCTCAGTGGCGCCGAGAGCTTGAAGCTCATTTGTGATGTCAGTGAGTCGATCAAACATGAGTTGTACATTCTCATTGTCATTTCTCTTGAAGCGGTTGAAGAGGTTGCGAAGGACATTGATTCTCTGATCTCTCTGGGTTGAGATGACTTCATTGACCTTGGAGAGCCAGTCCCAGACTAGCTTAGATGTTTCCAAAGCACTCACGCGGCCATACTGTCCTTTGGTCAGATGACCACAGATGATGTTCTTGGCAGTGGAGTCCAGTTGAACGAACTTCTTGACATTAGCAGTGGTGACACCTTCGCCAGCCTTGGTGAGGGAGTCCTGGATTAGGGGGTGTTCGGGTAGCCGGACTATACCTTCAGCCGGACTCCAGGACTATGAAGATACAAGATTGAAGACTACGTCCCATGTCCGGATGGGACTTTCCTTGGCGTGGAAGGCAAGCTTGGCGATGCGGATATTCAAGATCTCCTACCATTGTAACCGACTCTATGTAACCCTAACCCTATCCGGTGTCTATATAAACCAGAGGGTTTTAGTCCGTAGGACAACTTCATCAACTCCATAGACAACAATCATACCATAGGCTAGCTTCTAGGGTTTAGCCTCCTCGATCTCGTGGTAGATCTACTCTTGTACTACCCATATCATCAATATTAATCAAGCAGGACGTGGGTTTTAACCTCCATCGAGAGGGCCCGAACCTGGGTAAAACATCGTGTTCCCTGCCTCCTGTTACCATCCGGCCTAGACGCACAGTTCGGGACCCCCTACCCGAGATCCGCCAGTTTTGACACCGACATTGGTGCTTTCATTGAGAGTTCCTCTGTGTCATCGCCGTTAGGTCCAATGGCTCCTTTGATCATCAACAACGATGCGGTCCAGGGTGAGACCTTTCTCCCCGTACAGATCTTCGTATTCGGCGGCTTCGCTCTGCGGGCCAATTCTCTTGGCCACTTGGAGCAGATCGAAAGCTATGCCCCTGGCCATCAAGTCAGGTTTGGAAGCTTAAACTACATGGCTGACATCCGCGGAGACTTGATCTTCGACGGGTTCGAGCCACGGCAAGCATGCGGCACTATCTCGAGGGGCATGATCTAGCTCTACCTCCAGACAGTGTCCTGGAGGCCGCTCACGCATCGGTTCCGACCTCTAACTCGAAGCCTACTGCGCCAATCGAGGACAAGCAGTTGGACGCCACCTCGGGGGCTGCGATCTCAAAGGCGATCGAGCCGAACGCTAGCCCCGCACTCTGCATGACCCGTGACTCCGAGGATCCGGACTCCTCCCCGGACTCCGAACCCCCCGCGCCCCTGCCGATCGAATCCGATTGGGTGCCGATAATGGAGTTCACCGCCGCAGACATCTTTCAACACTCCCCTTTGGGCGTCATCCTGAATTCCCTTAAGTCTCTCTCTTTATCAGGAGAGCCCAGGCCGGATTACGGTCGGTGAGGATGGGATGCGGACGATGAAGAAATTCAAAGCCCACCCACCACCCACTTTGTAGCCACTGTCGACGATTTAACCGACATGCTTGACTTCGGCTCCGAAGACATCGACGGTATGGACGACGATGTAGGAGACGAACAGGAACGAACACCTGTAGGGTGCTGGAAAGCCACCTCGTCATATAACATATATATGGTGGACACTCCAAAAGATGGAGATGGCGATGGAACAGTGGGGGATGACACCCCCAAGAAACAACCAAAGCGCCGGCGTCAGCGGCGCCGCTCTAAATCCCGCAAAAGCAAAAACGGTGATTCCGGCACGGGAGATAATACTACCCCAGACAGCGCCGAAGAACACCCACCTCAGCAAGATTCGGCACAGGAAGATGGAGAAGCCAGCCCTCATGAGAGAGTGGCAGACCAAGAGGTTGAGGATGATAACTATATGCCTCCCTCCGAAGACGAGGCAAGCCTCGATGACGACGAATTCGTCATACCATCAGACCCCACCGAACAAGAGCGTTCTAGATGTAGGCTTTTAGCCACGGCAAGCAGCCTCAAGAAAAAGCAGCAGCAGCTTAGAGCTGCCCAAGATTTGCTAGCTGACAGATGGACTGAAGTCCTTGCGGCCGAAGAGTATGAACTCGAACGCCCCTCCAAGAGTTACCCAAAGCGCAGGCCGCTACCCCCGATCAGAGGAGGAAGCACCTACATCACCAGCGCATGACATGGCAGACCGGCCACCTCGCGGCCGCGACAGAGAGGTCTCTCGGCCCTCTACCCAAGACATGCCCCGACGCCGCTCAACTAAGGCACGAGAAAATGTGCCAGACCTGTGAGACGTACTGGAGGACAAGGCAAGACAAACAAGATCGATCTACGGATCACCCAGGCGCCCTACGGCACATGACGATGATCTTCACTCCGGATACAACAAATCCGGCTGGGCCGAACACAACAGACATAGCTCTTCCGAGTTGCGTCGTGATATAGCCCAGTACAGAGGCGCCGCACACCCGCTATGCTTCACGAATGAAGTAATGGAGCATAAAATCCCAGAGGGTTTCAAACCCGTAAACATCAAATCATACGATGGCACAACAGATCCGGCGGTATGGATTGAAGATTATCTCCTTCACATCCACATGGCACGCGGCGATGATCTACACGCCATCAAATACCTCCCGCTCAAACTTAAAGGACCGGCCCGGCATTGGCTTAATAGCTTGCCAGCAGACTCAATCGGTTCTTGGGAGGACCTGGAAGCCGCATTCCTCGACAACTTCCAGGGCACTTACGTGCGACCAACGGATGCCGGCGACTTAAGCCACATAATTCAGCAGCCAGAGGAATCGGCCAGACAATTCTGGACACGGTTCCTAACAAAGAAAAACCAGATAGTCGACTGTCCGGATGCAGAGGCCCTAGCAGCCTTCAAGCATAACATCCGCGATGAATGGCTTGCCCGGCACCTAGGACAGGAAAAGCCAAAATCTATGGCAGCCCTCACGACACTCATGACCTGCTTTTGTGCGGGAGAAGACAGCTGGCTAGCTCGCGGTAACAACTTATCAAAGAACCCTGGTAATTCGGATACCAAGGACAAAAGTGGCAGGACACGTCAGAATAAGCAAAAACGCCGCGTTAGCAGCGACAGCAATGAAGACACGGCAGTCAATGCCGGATTCAAAGGCTATAAATCCGGTCAACGGAAAAAGGCATTCAAAAAGAATACTTAGGGCCCATCCAGTTTGGACCAAATACTCGACCGCTTGTGCCAGATACATGGCACCCCTGAAAGGCCAGCCAATCACACTAACGGAGATTGTTGGGTGTTCAAGTAGGCAGGCAAGTTAAGAGCCGAAAACAAAGACAAGGGGCTACACAGCGACGACGAGGAGGATCCCAAGCCGCCGAACAACAATGGACAGAAGGGTTTTCCCCCACAAGTGCGGACGGTGAACATGATATACGCAACCCACATTCCCAAGAGGGAGCGGAAGCGTGCGCTACGGGACGTATACGCGAGGGAACCAATCGCCCCGAAGTTCAACCCATGGTCCTCCTGCCCGATCACTTTTGATCGAAGGGACCATCCCACTAGCATCCGTCATGGCGGCTTCGCCGCATTGGTTCTCGACCCAATCATCGACGGATTTCATCTCACAAGAGTCCTCATGGACGGCGGCAGCAGCCTGAACCTGCTTTATCAGGATACAGTGCGGAAAATGGGCATAGATCCCTCAAGGATTAAGCCCACAAAAACAACCTTTAAAGGCGTTATACCAGGTGTAGAAGCCAACTGTACAGGCTCAGTAACACTTGACGTGGTCTTCGGATCCCCGGACAATTTCCGAAGCGAAGAGTTAATCTTTGATATAGTCCCGTTTCGCAGTGGCTATCACGCCTTGCTCGGACAAACCGCATTCGCAAAGTTCAATGCGGTGCCGCACTACGCATATCTCAAACTCAAGATGCCAGGCCCTCGAGGAGTAATCACGGTCAACGGAAACACCGAACGCTCCCTCCGTACGGAGGAGCACACGGCGGCTCTCGCAGCGGAAGTGCAAAGTAGCCTTCTTAGGCAATTCTCCAGTCTGGCCGTTAAAAAGCCAGACACTGCCAAGCGCGCCCGGAGTAACCGACAGCAGGACCGCCTGGCACACTCTGAACAAGCGTAGCAATGTGGCCCCAACCCCAGCTCTCGCGACATAGCAAAACCAGTACCTCGCGTACATAACTACGCCCTTGAAATTCCATGGGCACAGGGGAAGGGGCACAATAACGGCACGCCCAACATATGGCTTAAAACGTACAAGGGGCTGCCGGATTCCTTTTTTAAATTTTTTCTTACTTTCAGGACTCCATACTTCGGACGACCTGTTCGGCAATTCGACTGCCGCACAAATGATGCAAGATCCAGGGAGGCAGACAAGCCATGCCGCATTATGGAACTCCTAGGTGGTCTCTGTTACGAGCGTATACCTGTTTTAAATACAATTTCGCGGCCTGCCCCTAGCCAGGACATACTAAATAGTCCAATATCTTTTGCTTACCGCACTATTTGTATCATTCGGCTTTGATAAATAGCCTCTATATAAACAATGCATAGCTTTCTGTCTATTTTTTGCATTATCTTCTTTTCATATATATGTTTATGACATGTCACACCCGTACACTGTGGTACGGCAAAATACGCCAGGGG
Source organism: Triticum monococcum (assembly GCA_034509565.1). Lineage (NCBI taxonomy): Eukaryota > Viridiplantae > Streptophyta > Magnoliopsida > Poales > Poaceae > Triticum > Triticum monococcum. The sequence goes on from CM067845.1 coordinate 49,142,431, forward strand.
CTTTAGTACTGATAAATATGGCATGAGAAGTCCATACACTTTGACAAGTGCGGCACCCCGAACTTATAGCACTATATGCATCGGCTTCGAATCATGATTTGGGTCAATAGTTGGGTTTGCCCGGCTCCTATGTTTTGGTGCCTTATGTTCCGCTATATCGGCTAAGGTAGCAATAGGAGAAGCACTGCGATTGTGCCCCGGTTGAGCTGGGTTAAGCACCTCAGTGGAGAAAGCTAAAACTGACTGTCATGATGTGGCGAGAGACCAGTCGCTGTTCGAGAGGTTTTTCGAGTCCCTAAAGGCTTATGCCGCTTCGAGCGAGGAGCTGGCTTTGTCCGGCCAAGGCGTGGATAGCGCCCCGAACTCGGTCTTCCGAACTAGGGGCTTCGCCGAAATTTAAAATTATAGAGTTCTATGGCTAAGTGAGAGTGTTCAAGCATTATAATCCGATTGCCTGGTTCGTTGTGCTGAGCGCCTCCCTCGAAGGACCCAACTATGGGAAAAAGAGCCCTCAGGTTTATCCCAAACACCCCGGCACTAGTGGCATGGGGGCAGAAGCCGACGACTAGCCATCTCTCAATTTTTTGATAAACGGCCGCAAAGAAAGTAATATTTTAAATTCAACAAGCATTGCTTAGCGCATATGAACAAGTTTTCAGCGCACAGGATAAACACGAGCGAGTTCATTCAAAAATTACATCCTTGGTACATTCATCCGCCACAAGGCGGGCACCCGCAAGAACATCCTTATAGTAGTTCTCGGGCTTGCGATGCTCCTTCCCCGGCGGCGGCCCGTCCCTCACAAGCTTCTCACCATCCAGCTTACCCCAGTGCACCTTTGCACGGGCAAGGGCCCTACGGGCACTTTTGATGTAGACGGAGCGCTTGATGACCTCGAGCCTTGGACAGGCCTCCACCAGTTGCCGCACCAACCCGAAGTAGCTCCCAGGCAGGGCCTCTCTGGGCCACAGCCGAACTATGAAGCCCTTCATGGCCTGTTCGGCCGCCTTGTGGAGCTCGACCAGCTGTTTCAGCTGGTCGCTCAAGGGCACAGGGTGTCCGGCCTCAGCATACTGAGACCAGAACACCTTCTCCGTCGAGCTGTCCTCTTCGGCTCAGTAGAATGCGGCAGCGTCGGATACGCTGTGGGGAAGATCTGCGAATGCCCCTGGAGAGCTCCGGATTCGGGTAAGTAACAAGTACTTTACTTTTATACTTCTGATTTGCATAAAGAATGCCTTACCCGCCGCTATCTTTTTCATCTCCTCCAACTCTTGGAGGGCCGTTTGCGCTTCGGCCTTGGCAGACTTGGCAGTCTCAAGGGCCGCCGCGAGCTTGGACGCTTGCGTCTTGGACTCAAGCTCCAAACCCTCATGTTTTTTCATGAGAGCCTGAAGCTCCTGCTGCACCTCACCAACCTAGCCCTCAAGTTTCTCTCGCTCGGAGCACTCCGCGGCCGTTTTCTTTTCGGCCTCGGACAGCGCCTGCTTGAGGGTCGCCACCTCAGTCGTGGCCCCTACAATAAGTAGTACAATCCTGTTATTTTTTGCAATCAAGCCTCTCTATAGGCACTTTTTCTGTAAGGTATTTCTAACCTTCTTTCTCCTCGAGCTGCCGTTTGGCAAGGCCGAGCTCTTGCTCGGTCCGCTCGAGGCCCTGTTTCAGGGCACCCACCTCCGCAGTCAATGCGGCGGTGGCTAGCAACGAAGCCTGCATACGCATATTGACTCTTTGTTGTTAGACTCCTGCGAAATTTAATAGATCCTCTATTCGGTTTTTCTTTCCGAACGCCGAACAGAGCATCAGGGGCTACTGTCTATGCGGTTATATTTTTACATATTTTTTACTTACCTCGAAGCCTGTTAGAAGGCTAGCGCAAGCTTCACTCAGTCCGCTCTTAGCGGACTGAACCTTCTGGATCACCGTACTCATAATAGTACGGTGCTCCTCGTCGATGGAGGCGCCGTCAAGCACCTCCAGCAGATTGTCCAGCACCTCTGGTTGGACGGAGACTGCCGGCTCAGAAGGCTTACCCCTCTTGGAAGGAGTTCACCTACCATGGACCGGAACTGTTGTAGATTCCGGTGCGGTGTCCGGCTCAAAGCCGGACTTGGAGCCCTGGGGGGTCTTGTCCCCTTTACTCCTGGGATCCGGGAGGTCGCCTTGCGGCTCCTTCGGGACCACCTCCTCCTGCCCCGGAGCTCGTCGCAACGCCACTTCAGCGTCGTCCGCGGTGCGGGGGGAGACAGCGGGCGGAACTGAGTTCACGTCCGATGAATTCAGGGAGCCGCTCGACGACTCGTCGAGTTCGGCCCGGGGCGGACTGCATAATTATATTTGACATTAGGGAAAGTTGTGCAACAAAGGAACGTCATGAGTTATTCTGATATCCGAACTTACGATTTCGCCGGACGCTTGGCCCTGTTTGGCCACTCCTCTTCGCCCTCTTCGGCGCCGAGGGAGTAGTCCGGCGGAGGGGTCTTCCTCTTCCTGGACCCTCTGGCCTCCCCCGTTGGGGTGGCCTTCCTTTTCTTTCCTTCCCCCGTTGGGGGGGGGGGGGGGTTCTTCTTCCTCCTCCTCGTTTTCATGGGAGGAGGGCGTCTCGGACTCATCAGATGACGAGTCCGACACCACCATGTTGCGGGCACTCTTTCGAGTCCCTGTGGTCTTCTTCTTCTTGGCCTTCTTCTCCGGCACCACATAAGGCGCCGGAACCAGCAGCTTCACTAATAGAGCTGGGGCTGGGTCTTCGAGCAGCGGAGCTGGACAGTTAATCGGTCCGGATATCGCCCGCCAAGCCTGTCAAAGGTAAGGGAGTTTAGATCCCGCATAGAGTCAAACTATGAAAAAAGCTTAAACATCATGTAAAAGGTGTAGATGGCTTACCTCGTTAGCATGACGCTGCGAGCTGTATCCGCGGTCCTCGGAAGCGGATGAGGGAGCCTCGGCGCCCTTGAATAGCATCTTCCAGGCGTCTTCGTACGTCGTGTCGAAGAGCCTGGTGAGGGTTTGATGCTGCGCCGGGTCAAACTCCCACAGATTAAAATCCCGTTGTTGGCACGGGAGGATCCGGCGGACGAGCATAACCTGGATTACGTTAACAAGCCGGACTGGCTTGTTCACCAGGGACTGGATGCATGTTTGCAATCCGGTCACCTCTTTTTCGTTACCCCATGACAAGCCCGTCTCTTTCCAGGACATAAGCCGCGTGGGGGGTCCGGATCGGAACTCGGGGGCTGCGGTCCATTTCGGATCGCGTGGCTCGGTGATATAAAACCACCCGGATTGCCATCCCTTTAGGGTCTCCACGAAAGAGCCCTCGAACCATAGGACGTTGGCCATCTTGCCGCCATGGCGCCTCCGCACTCTGCCTGGCTGCCGTGCACCACCTTTTGCTTGATGTTGAAGGTCTTGAGCCAGAGGCCGAAATGGGGGCGGACACGGAGAAAAGCCTCGCACACGACGATAAACGCCGAGATGTTGAGGATGAAGTTCGGGGCCAGATCGTGGAAATCCGGGCCATAGTAGAACATGAGCCCCCGGACAAATGGGTGGAGTGGAAAACCCAGTCCGCGGAGGAAGTGGGGAAGAAACACTACCCTCTCATGGGGCCTTGGGGTGGGGAGAAGCTGCCCCTCCTCGGGAAGCCGGTGCGCGATGTCCTTGGACAAGTATCCGGCCTTCCTTAGCTTTTTGACTTGGCCCTCCGTGACGGAGGAGACCATCCACTTGCCTCCCGCTCCGGACATTGCTGGAGAAGGTTGAGGTGGGAAGTGCGGGCTTGGGCGCTGGAGCTTGAGTGCGCAGGAGATGGATAGGCAAAGGAGGAAGAAGGCATAGGTAAAAATGTGGATCCTTATCCCCTTATATGGGCGGATGCGGTTGTGCGTCCCCACCTGCCTAGTAAAACTCGCTTGCCTCCCAAGCGCCGTAATAAGTGGCACGGTTGGGTTACCCACGTCCGTGTTGATGAGAATCCCGTAAAAGGGGGTACACGATCTCTGCTTCGACAAGACGTGCCAAGGAAACCGCCTCGCAAGACACGCTGAGGTGGAAAAGTAAAAACAATTCGGGTAAAGGCCTTGGCCGTAGTGTGATGGCGCACTGCGGAATACGTCAGCAGATTTGATTTGTGCTAATATTATTCTCTCTATGGCAATATGTGGAAGCTTATTTTGCAGAGCCGGACACTACTCTTGGTGTTTACAATCTTCTATGAAGGACTTGGAGGAGGAACCCGCCTTGCAATGCCGAAGACAATTTGCGCGCAGGACTCGTCGTCATTGAAGCCTGGTTCAGGGGCTACTGAGGGAGTCCTGGATTAGGGGGTGTTCGGGTAGCCGGACTATACCTTCAGCCGGACTCCAGGACTATGAAGATACAAGATTGAAGACTACGTCCCGTGTCCGGATGGGACTTTCCTTGGCGTGGAAGGCAAGCTTGGTGATGCAGATATTCAACATCTCCTACCATTGTAACCGACTCTATGTAACCCTAACCCTATCCGGTGTCTATATAAACCGGAGGGTTTTAGTCCGTAGGACAACTTCATCAACTCCATAGACAACAATCATACCATAGGCTAGCTTCTAGGGTTTAGCCTCCTCGATCTCGTGGTAGATCTACTCTTGTACTACCCATATCATCAATATTAATCAAGCAGGACGTAGGGTTTTACCTCCATCGAGAGGGCCCGAACCTGGGTAAAACATCGTGTTCCCTGCCTCCTGTTACCATCCGGCCTAGACGCATAGTTCGGGACCCCCAACCCGAGATCCGCCGGTTTTGACACCGACACTTGGGAACGCCATTCTTCACGACATACCATAGGTCGACATCAATGGCTTCAAGATGCATGCGCATCTTATTCTTCTAGTAGGGATATTCAGTTCCATCGAAGACGGGGCATGCAGCGGAGACTTTGATTATCCCTGCAGACGACATAGCTAAAACTCCAGGTGGTTAAACCGAATCACACAGAACAAGGGAGTACCTTGCTCTGATACCAATTGAAAGTGCGTTATATCGACTAGAGGGGGGTGAATAGGCGATTTTTATGAAAGTCTTCAAAACATGGGAGTTTTGAAGACAAACGATAGAAATGAACCTATAACCATGCAGCGGAAGATAGACTACACTAGGCAAACCATAGTCAAGTAATCAATGAAGTGAAAGCACAATGACTAATAGCAGCTAGGCAGTAAAGATCAGGTAGGAAGATATTGTGAAGCCAATCTGAACAAACAGTCACACGGTGAAGACAAATGGAAAATGCAGATAGGCACTGACTTCACAAGGGCCAACGGTAAATAAAGAGATGGGAAGGATAGAACCAGTGAGCTTGGTGAAGACAAAGGTTTGGTAGACCAGTTCCAACTGTGGTGACAGTTGTACGTCTAGTTAGGGCGGATAGGTATTTAAACCTGAGGACACGCAGTCCCGGACACCCAGTCCTGAACACGCATCTCAGGACGCCCAGTCCTCACCGTATTCCCCTTGAGCTAAGGTCACATAGACCTTGCCCAATCACTCTGGTAAGTCTTCAAGGTAGACTTCCAAACCTTCACAGACTTCATTCACCGGCGATCCACAATGACTCTTGGATGCTCAGAGCGTGCCGCCTAACCGGCTGGAGGATTCACAGTCCTCAAGTGTAATAAGTCTTCAGGTCACACAGACAGGAAGACTTAAGTGATGCCTAACACTCTTTGGCTCTGGGTGTTTAGGGCTTTATCCTCGCAAGGAATTCTCTCTCAAAGGCTTCGAGGCGGGTTGCTCTCAAACGACAAAAGCCGTACTCTAACTCTGAGCAGCCAACCGTTTATGGTTGTAGGGGGTGGGCTATTTATAGCCACTAGGCAACCCGACTTGATTTGTCCGAAATGACCCTTGGTCACTAAGGAACTGACACGTGTTCCAACAGTCAGATTTCAAACACACACGGCAACTCTACTTGGGCTACAAGCAAAGCTGACTTATCCAACTCTGGACAAGATTTGCTCTCATAGTCTTCACTCAAAGACATAGGATTTTTGGTTAAGCATCACTTCAGTCATTCTGACTGGTTCACTTGGACCCCACTTAACAGTACGGTGGTTCCTATGACTCAACAAAGAAGAAAAAGAACAACGAAACAACTAAGTCTTCGCGCTCCATAGTCTTCATGCGATGTCTTCTCTTGGCATAGTCTTCAATGTGAATGTCTTCACATACCACCTTTGACTTTAATGTCTTCATTCATTTTTAGGGGTCATCTCTGGTAGGAAAACCGAATCAACGAGGGACTTCTACCTGTGTTATCCTGCAATTCTCACAAACACATTAGTCCCTCAACCAGGTTTGTCATCAATACTCCAAAACCAACTAGGGGTGGCACTAGATGCACTTACAGATGGCATGATATAATTGACATAATTGATTCATATACTAAGGAGCTGGCACTCGCATGTATGATCTCTAAACTAAGCAGATAGAATTCAATATTGTGCATATGATGTCTACACTAAGCAATGCAAGAGACCATATGCGTCATATGAGAAATATAAACATTGCAACTTAGAGCATACACCTCAGGTGGGATATAGGACTGGTCATCTGTCTCTGAATCCTCCTCTAAGGAGCTCCCTGTAACCATCGAGATATATGCTTCAACAGGTACCATTGCCTGCTCTGAAGACCTTGTTTTCACTCCAGATTTTTCCATAACCGGCTCAAATGGCTGATACACATGAAGAGTAGTTCAATATACACAGACTATCGACAAATGGAATATGTAATGAGAAAAAAGATGGCATGAGATAATTCACATATATGATGCATGGCTCCATGGCAGTGCATAATTCACATATATGATAACTGGGTGAAAAACATGGCATTGCATAATTCACATATCTGATATAGAAAGCAAACATGAGGCATTCACACAAAGCATGTCTAATCTAAGCAGATGGCATGGCAATGCAAGACACCATATGCATGATATGAGCAATATAACACAGCCAAGTTAGAGCATGCACCTGGGGGGGATACGACTAGTCATCTCTCTCTGAATCCTCCTCTGAGGAGCTATCTGTAACCAGCAAGAAATCTGCATGACAGGTAGCACTGACTGCTCAGAAGACCTTGTTTTCACTCCAGATTTTCCCATGACCGACTCAAATGGCTGATGCACAGGAAGAGTAGATGAATGTACAAACATTGTTGACAAATTGAATACATTATGGAAAAAATATGGCACGATACAATTCACATATACGATGACTGGCTAAACAGGATGGCATTGCATGATACACGTATATGATGCCTGGCTAAAGAAGATGGCATTGCATAATTCCCATATACTCCCTTCGTTCCTAAATATTTTTCTTTCTAGAGATTTCAAATGGACTACCACATACGGATGTATATAGACACATTTTGGAGTGTAGATTCACTCATTTTGTTCCGTATGTAGTCACTTGTTGAAATCTCTAAAAAGACAAATATTTAGGAATGGTGGGAGTATGATATAGAAACCAAACAGGTGGCATTCACACAAAACAAATCTAAACTAAGCTGATGACATATAAGATGTATAATGTAAGCAATGCAAGGCGCTGTATGCATGATATGACCAACATCAGCATGCCAGGTTAGAGCAAACACCTCAGGTGGTAAACAGGTGTGGTCGGCTCCTTCTGAATCGCCATCTGAACAGTTATCTTCCTCTGGAATACAATCTGGAAATGCAGGAGGGGGGCACTTCGCCCACCATGGAGCGGCGTCTGCATGACATTATATTCGCACGCAGCAGTCTTCTCTTTTTATCTACATGTTCAATACGATTGTGTACAATATTTGACATGCATAATAAAAAAATAGTTAGATTTTGTGAGGCCTAAGGGGTGCATGCAAAAATCAAGACTGATAGTAGCAAACGAGTGGATGGATCCAAAACTAATGATAACATGTAGATTATAGCTTCAGTTTAAAAAGATTGACAATGGATCATCTATTGTTTGTTGCCCACCCAACATGAACCACATAGAAGACCCAGATGAACCAGATAGTAGACAGATACTATTTGTTGTTGGCTCAATATGAGACCCATGGGCAATTCAAAACTCAAGGTTGAACGATAAAGTAGCAGGTAATAATAAACGATGTATAACGTAAGAAAACACGAAAGACTGCGACCTCTCTTCCGGAACTGTGTAGTCCTCAGGTTCATCTGCTCAGTCGATGATGGTAATGTAGTTAGCGTGGCTGCTGGCAACGGGGAAGATGATCTGAGGCAGCGAAAGGAAGTCTGCAGGGGGGATCTCTGCTACAGTGAACGCTTCTGTCGATGGTGCACCTCAGGTGGGGTGGATGACGACACGGCAGGAGCGGGACATAACACACAGAGTTTTCTTTGATGCCTATCTGAAAATGAAGTAAATCTGTAAGGGCTCCTTAGAATTGGAGGATTCTATAAACGCAGGGACAGGAAAAACACAGGAATAGGATAGGAATGCACGTGCAAAACAGAGCATTTGGAAACATAGGATTTCAGTCAACCTGGGTGTTTGGCTCACATGAATTGGAAGAACAGAGGAATGGAGAAACAAAGTGATGCGATGAGTGTACAACCTCTTTGGCATAGCCTTGTGGACCTCAGCATCATTGGGTTGGACGTGGAGGATGGTGATGATGCTGGTGTGACTGCCAGAGGCGGGGAAGAAGATCCGATGCCTCTGGAAACGGCACCGAGGGTACTGCTCCGCTGTGATGGACGGTTCCATCATTGGAGCAGCTCCGCTAAGGTGTACGGCGACGAGGCTGAAGCATGACAAGATAGACAACATTAATCTGAAGTGGGACCCTAATATCATCTGCAATAGATGATGTAAAATACATCACCAAAAAGTGCTAGATGTAAAACGCATCAGCCGCGCCACGGCTGCTCCGATAGATGCTGTAAGTACTGTTCACTCTGAACTTAACTGAAGAAAATGAACTTCAGAGTCGAAAATGAATTTTACTATCGAAACTAATTGAACTAGTAATAGAGCATTGCAATAGATGTTTAGGGCGTTCAAGCACTAGTAGCAGAGAAGCAGTGATCTAAATCAGCAGACGCTCGAGCAGGGAACACACTAGCAGAGAGCAAGTCATGCAGTAGCACCACGAGCGAGTGCTAAAGCAGCAACTCCTGTAGCTGCCGGAGGTCGTGCAGCAGCAGCAGCAGTGCAAGCAAGAGCAAGAGCAGAGCAGCAGCACGAACGAAAGCAGGAGCAGTGCAGCAGCGCGACCGACAACAAGAACAGAGCCGCGGCGCGAGCGAGAACCGGAGCAGCTGCAGCTAGTGCCGTTGTGGAAGTCGCCGCCGAGGAAGCAACGACATGGGGGAGAGACGCCGTAGATGATGTGGCCGGCAACGGCGCCGTCGATGGAGACACGCCATGTCTACTCGGTATCGAGCACCGGCAGCCCTGTGAGATCGAATAAAAGATAAAATGCAGTGGTGAGTGCAGAACCTCCTTAGTGGCGCCGAGTTGGCCTCGGCTTCATCGAAGGAATTGGCGAGGGTGTTGCGGTTCCGGTGGGGCAGGTCAAGACGGCGCTGTGGGGATTGAGGTGGCGCGATAGATGAGGCGAACATCGGGGAAGCTCCTTGGAGGTGGAGGACGGGGCGGCTGATCCGGTGGGATGACGAGATCGACAACGGATCCTCATCCGGTGCGGTGGATGAGGGACGGCGAGCTATTGCGGTGGACGACATAGTCGGGGAAGAGTCTCCGGCTGGGCGGCGGTCGGGAGGCCGGCGGAGGAGCATGGGGTTTCGCGGGTTTTGGCGGCCTCGGTGTACGAATGGGGGGCGAAGGGGGAGGGGTGAGCCAAGCTTAGGGACGCGCTTGTCCGAAATGTAGGGTAAGTTACCAGCGTACCCCCACCGGTTTTGACACCGCAACGTGGAACTTCATTTCCGGTTGAGGGGTAGAAGGGGGATTTCGCGTGTCTGGGCTGCGGGAGCGATTTCGGATGAGGAGGGAGTTCTCGCGCGCGTCCAAATTTCGGGATAACAAGGCGCAGCGCGGGTTGAAGAAGCGGGAGTTTCAAAGCAGGTGAGACAAAAGATACTCGAGCTTGAAAATTTCGGGATAACAAGGTGCAGATGCCTTGTTCGACAGAACAAACTTAACGTGTAAAAAAAACAATTCATACAAGACACAAGAGAGTCATGTCCCCTTTTACTATATTGCTATAGATGCCATTGAAAAAACTACAAGAAAAATGTAAAAAAATCAGGAGAACAAGATTACCCTGCACAGTACCAAATCGATTCGCACTTCCCTCAAAAACAACAAAAAACAAATCAATTACCACCAAAGAAAGAGTAATGTCCCTTTTTATATGATTACAGATGCCATGATCTCGAATTTCAATTTTTGAATCCACGCTATGTTGAATTCGAATATATCGTTAGGTGACCTTGCGGTTTATAATTGATGTAGTCGTACATTTTGATCTTCCATCATATATGAACATTTTACTCCACCATGTGAACATATATATTGTCGTCTACCGTATGGACTAAATTTGAATCAATTTTCCTTACTTGAATACGATTGTTGTCAAGTTATACAATAATTTAAATATTATCTTGATAACAAAAAACATACATATAGTAGTAATCATATTTCACTATGAACTACATGTACCATACGCTCTCCAATTCAAATATTTGTATCCATTGTATGTTGAATTCAAATCATAGTACATTATTGGTCTAGGTAGCGAGATGTTTGGGATAATCTAAACCATGTTTTCATACATATAATTTTTGGCTGAATTGGGACAAGTTTTGGTATAGGCATCTTGCAAAACCGGAGATTCTCTCAACAAGCCTCGTGGTTTCGAGAGGGAACGTGTCACCTTTGTGTGTGAAACGATATACGCTGCCTCCCCCTGATTTTATTTACAGAGGCAACATAGAACTATATAAGTGCCCTATTAAAGTTTGGAATTACTTCGGGTTCATTTGGCCTTTTTATACATTAATTGAGTTTTGGACTTTTAATGTGCATAATCTAAATATGAATTGCATGCACATGCTCCGGTGCACCAAAGTGGGTTGAAAAATCACATGTGTGTCCCTGGTTGAATTTCTAGGTCCCATGGAAGAAATGAGAATGAAATTCGAACATCTGGGCGTCATGACTCGGCCGAGAACATCGAGAAACTTTGATTTTAAATTCATGTAAATCAAACTCGCCTGGAAATCATGAAACTTGGCATGGTGTCATGTCATGGCACTAACATGTTGTGGTAAAAAATTGGGCCGATTTGGAAGCTCGTGGTTCTAAGAGGGAACGTGACACCTTTGAGTGTGAAACGATATACGCTACCCCCCCCCTTGAGTTTCTTAACAAAGGTAACATAGAACTACATTAGTGCCCTGTTAAATTTTGGAATTATTCCGGGTTTGTTTGTCGTTTTTTATACATTAATTGAGTTTCTGGTCATTTAATGTGCATAAGACAAATTTGAGCTACAAGCACATGCTCTCGTGCACCAAAGTTGGTTGAAAAATCACATTTGTGTCCTCGGGTGAATTTCTAGGTCCCATGCAAGAAATGAGAATAAAATTAAAACATCTGGGCATCGTGGCTCGGCCGAGAACATTGAGAAACTTGGTTTTAAAATTCTTGTAAATCCAAAAAACGTCTAAAAATCATGAAACTTGGCATGGATGTCATGTCATGGTACTACCATGTTGTGGTAAAAAATTGGTCGAATAGGAACAGATTTTGGTATAAGCTATTGCAAACCGAAGCTTCTCTCAAGAAGGCTCATGATTTTGAGAGGGAATGTGCCACCTTTGAGTGCGAAACGATATACATTGTCCCCCTTGAGCTTATTTACAAAGGCAACATAGAACTACATGAGTGCCCTATTAAATTTTGGAATTATTCCGGCTTCGTTTGGCCTTATTTACACATTAATTGAGTTTTTGGTCATTTAATGTGCATAATTCAAATTTGAACTACAAGCACATGCACCCGTGCACCAAAGTTGGTTGAAAAATCACATTTGTGTCCTCGGGTGAATTTCTACTCCCTCATTCCATCTATATAGGTCCTAATGCGTTTTTCGAGGCTAACTTTGACCAAACGTTTGAGCAATAATATATGACATGAAACTTACACAAAGCATACCTTCAATTTTGTATGTCAAAGGAGCTTCCAATAATATAATTTTCATAGTATACACCTCATGTGCTATTAATCTTGTCAATAGTCAAAGGTTGTCTTGAAAAACAAATTAGGCCCTATATAGATGGAAGGAGGGAGTAGGTCCCATGCAAAAAATGAGAATAAAATTCAAACATCTGGGCATCGTGTCTCGGTCGAGAACATTGAGAAACTTGGTTTTTAAATCATGAAACTCGGCATGGTGTCATGTCATGGTAGTACCATGCCGTGGTAAAAAAATTGGCCGAATAGGAACAAATTTTGGTATAAGCTTCTTGCAAATCGGAGCTTCTCTCAAGAAGGCTCGTGGTTCTGGGAGGGAACGTGTCACCTTTGTGTGCATAATTCAAATTTGAAATACAAGCACATGTTCCAGTGCACCAAAGTTGGTTGAAAAATCACATGTGTGTCCTCGGGTAAATTTCTAGGTTCCATGCAAGAAATGGGAATGAAATTCAAAATTTTGGGCGTCGTGGCTGGGTTGGAAACATTGAGAAACTTTGTTTTTTAATTCCTGTAAATCCAAAACACGCATGAAAATAATGAAACTTGGCTTGGTGCCATGACATGGCACCAACATGCTGTGGTAAATTTGCAGTCCGATTTGCGAAGGCGCACACATTAACAATCAACAAAGTCATTTTGGAACAAGTGCTGTCATGTTACAATCGGAAACACAAGTATTATTGAAACCGTGGGCGTTCTACTTACTAGTACCATTTACGTGCAGCCACGCATCCCCATCTTTTATTAGCTAGGAGGCGCTGTGCAAGGTAGCTATTTGAGTACGAGAGGCGTGCGATCAGACCCCTGCGTGTGCTTATTGGGAGGAGAGCCCTTTGACTTCCATCTACCGTCCACCTCTCTCCCAAGGTCTCCATTAATGGTGCCCGAGCCTCCATTTAATGGCATGGCTATGTCTCACTCGACTGAGATTTAAGAGAGAAAAAAGAAAATCTGAAAGCACGGATCTTGATGTAAGATACGACAGACCTATATAGCATCTACTGCGACTTATAGCAAGACTGATGAATATATAAGGACGATTAAATATTTTTTTGATCAAAGAAGGGCTTGCCCCTTCCGATTTTCATTACTGAAAACCACCACAATTCACAAGAAGTTCGGCACAACTCCAGCCTAACATGAAGGACTAAAAGCTACCAGATTGAAATCGCAACATCCCAACAGGCCAACAAAGGCCAAACATCCGTGCTAGAACCCAAAATTTCACAACCGACGACACAATCCACATCCTAAACCGATTATTACATCAAAAGAAACCAGGAAACTAGTCTCCGCGGCGAGCGGCGATGAGCTCTTTCGTGTCCTCAAGATGCTGCTTGAGAACATCCACGGATTCCTCCACCAGCCTTTGGCGCTCGTTGCGGAGCATGTCATTCTCGTCCATAAGTTTCTTCAACAAGGCACTGGTCGCCTCCTGCAAGTCTACACTTCAGACGGTCTTCTCCCTCAGCAGGTCACGCTCGGCCTGGAACCTCTCATTGCCCTCCCTTAGTTGCCGGATGACGTCGGTAGCCTGTTCAAACGAGGCTATCATGTCGTCCTGCAACCTCGCCGAGACGGAGATCTGATCCATCTGGCTATGGACGATCGCATGCATGCGCCTGTAACAGTCGTCGCCTGCGCTCGAGAAATTTTCCCAGGCTGCCGCGGCGCGGTGGGACATCTCTGCTGCATTCGTGGCGCAACGGGACATCTCTGCTGCTTCCGTGGCGCGGCCGGACCAGTCTGCTGCATCAATGGCGCGGCAGGACCTCTGTGCTGCTTCAGCGGCGCGGCGGGACCTCTGTGCTACTACTTTCGCACAGCGGGACATGTCGGCTACTCTCGCATCGAGGTGGGGCATCTCTCATGCTTCCGCTTCCATGCTCGCCTCTCCCTGGTGGCAATCTCTCGACCCAGAACTCACGCTGGCCATGGCAGACGCAAGGGAAGGATGCTGAATGACTTGTTTGTTTTTGTGGATGAGGAGTTGAGGAGGAATGTGCAGTCATCTTGGCATACTAGTATTTATAACCGAGTTCTAATACGCTCCTAAGTGGGAAACCGTTTAGGTTGTGATCAGTGTGAACAGGTTTGCAATTCAATATAGCGTGGAGTAATTTGGAATGTGACGAGACGCAAGCTCAAAATTTAATGACGGTTCTAGTTTTGAAGTGCGGCACTATTCCCGGATGGAGTACTTCTTTTTCTACTCCCTCCTTTCCGGTTTTATAGGGCTTATCTCAAAATTTTAGTTTTTCCATTTTATAAGGCTCAATTTGGTTGTCCCCAAGACATGTTCAGATTCCAAGGTGCATTAAATCATTGCATGCAAGTATTAAGAGAAAATTGACCAATGCATGTACTTTATGCATGCATGCATTGCAATTAATGCATTAAACCTATCTCTCGGGACTTCTCGCACGCACCATCGTGCCACCCACAAAAACTTGTACTCTGAGTTTAGTAGTACATTATACAGGAAGAGAAGAGGTGCACGCACGCACTCGTCCTCTCACACATGCGTCTATTTTTTCTCGAAAAGGAGGATGATGACCCCCGGCCTCTACATCTGGGAGTCACACACGCAAATCATTGAAATATATTGAGTGCAGTGCTTTGATGTGCCGCGTCAACTCGTACATCAACGAGAAGTTTGATTATCCTCTCCCTCACGGACTTAACTGCACCTGCCTTTGGCTGTATGATAGGTTGGCCACACCTGTAGGGCCCACCTGTCATACACGCAAAGGCAAAAGCGTCCCTCCCTCGCCCATGAGCGTGGTGGCTAGCAAGACTAGGAGAAGCTTTCGCTACACGCTCTCCCTCCCACACGCGGTGGACATGCAGCAGTTCAATCGGTGTCAGATGGCCAGAAGCGTACAGTAGTACTCCTCCAGTGCAGTAGTATTCCATAATTGTTCGACTTCCCGAAGAGGCGAAGAGCCAAGCGCAGCCCGGACGCTCGTGTGGCAGTTTCATGTGTGTAATAGTCTAGGATAGCGTGTACCGTGCCTGTAAGCTTAAAATCGTTGGGGTCGGCTCCATGCTATGTGGCCGTCTCAAAGTTTTTAAAAAAAAAATTAAAATAGTCTTCTAGCCCTACCCGAAAACTACCGCGCGTACTGCCCGGGAAAAGCCCCGCCCTCAACTTTTAACTACGCGAAAATAGTCCGAGCTTGTTCGTTCTATATAAATACAGTACTTATTGTATGTTTATTCACCCGTGGGGTTGTTCAATGAATGGAGGGGCGGGGAGCACAAGTGAACAATACTGTAGTACTACTAGTAGTAAGTAGGAGTCGTACAGTAGTCACCTTAAATAGAGAGTTTCTTTTCTTTAATGCCACGTACACAAATTGAAACGCTTGTTGTGGAGAGAAAAAAGATAATCACTCCACTATATATGGACGCAGGGGCCTGAGCGCTTGCTTTACTAGGGTTGCTCTCTTCATTCTCTCATCCTCTCCAGATATAAACAAGACAGCGGTAACGACATTTTCTCTCTGCTCACCGCTGGTCATAGATCTGGCCGGATCCCTTCGGCCGGTGTGTGTAGAGGACTAAAAGGTGCATCATTCACGCGGTCATCACCGCCGAGGGAGGAAACCCACAGCTGCTGGAGGGGCCCGATCCTCTGCCCGTGCCGTTCTCTCCGACACATGGCCGGCTCGGGAGGTCCTCCGACCCTTCTTCCTCCCTGCCGTATTGTCCGCAGATCCGACCTGCCGCCGCTGACATCCTAGCGACCCTCAGGTATATATAAGTTCTTCGAAAGCGGCCTTGCTCTACTGCCCCAGCTCCCCACGTGTCTGCATGTGCATCTTTTTCTACTCCCATCAGCTCTTCCAAAGCCACCTAAATTTTTAGTATTATTAGAGGTAAAGCTACTTCATGCATTTGAATCTAGGGCTTTGTTCAAACAACGAAGAAAGGGGGGAAAGTTGTAGCATGAATCTAGGACTTGATTCAAAGAGGAAATAATATGGTGAAAGTAGTAGAGACCGGATACCCAACCGGCCTCTTAGTTGAAAAGGGAAATAATGGGAAAACGTAGTACAAACTAGATAAGGAACAGATCTATTATTGGTTGAAAAAAGAATAGAAAGTGGCAGCTGGTGGACAAGTCAACAGAGTATGTCCAGGATTAGATTTGCTGCCATCACATAGTAAAAGGTCTCCAGGATTAGATTTGCTACCCTCACATAGTAAAAGGTCTCAGGATTATATTTGCTGCCCTCACATAGTAAAAGGTCTCCAGGATTAGATTTCTGCCCTCACATAGTAAAAGGTCTCCCGGGATTAGATTTGCTGCCCTCACATAGTAAAAGGTCTCCAAGATTAGATTTGATGCTCTCACATAGTATAATGGCACTCCTGCTGTTTTCCCCAGTATGATAAGTAAGTTGCTCCTTTATGCTGCTGAGTGTCCTGGTGTCCCCACGGTCCCATGCCCTTAAACCAACTCTTTAGCTGCTATTGATTTACTGTGTCTGGTAAACAAGCAATGCCACCATTAAAGTAATCCCATATTTGAGGAATCTCATTGTTGATCATAATGCTTCTGGTAACATGAAGCATTGCTGACATTTTAAAATTTCTACTATCCTTGCGTGATTGCCATGAACATAATTAAGATGCTTCTTTTCATTTTATATATGTTCCGTATATTCTTATTGACCAGCAACTGTTTACTTTCTATCTTTTTGTGCAGATAGGGATATCCATTTCACCTTGTTGCTATTGTGACCTTTTGGTGAACTACATAAAACACTTTTTTGGAATGGGTGTCTTGTGCAGTTCAACTAAAATGTCACATGGGCAACATCTCTCAGTTTTGGTGGAACTGCACAAAATGGTGATTGGAGTTTCCAAAATCTCCATCAAGTTCTGCTGGTAATCTCGTGCAACATTTTATTAGCCTTTGCAAGATGGAGCCGTCACTGTCACCACAATGGCACTTTATTTTAGTGGAACTACACAAAAGGATAAGAAAATTATAGTTGCACCTTACATGAGCCCGACAGCCAACCTTAATGTTCATCAATTTTAGTGCAACTACTAAAGAAGAACCTGCCAGCTCACAAGAGCAAGTACTTCCTGCTAGCTGAATGATGCAATCTTTGCTTCATTTCAGGTGAACTGCAGAAAAAGGCGCATCAATTGAATCATGGAACTCCAAGCAGACCTCATCCAAGTAGAGCTAGAGGTTGAGTTCAAGGAGGCCGCTATTAAAGCGAAATCATGCTCTCCTGTCTCCTTGTTTGTGATGTGCAAACATGCTGTGCAAACAGGAATACTCAACTACAGATGTTGTGACGGTCAAGAGCATTCGCCAAGTTCTTCGATTGTATGACATGGCTAGCCAAGATGGATTTAATCCCGATATTCACTTTGTCAAAAGGCTCTAATGGGTTGGTTCTGAATCTTGCAAGCTGGGAATCTGTGAGATGTGTAGGCATCTTTGCTGTACTTATTATTTGGATCTTATTTGTTGGTTCTAAATCTTGCAAGCTAGGAATCAATGAGATGTGTAGGCATCTTTGTTGTACTTATTATTTGGATCTTATTTGTTGGTTCTGATTGACGCTAAATTATTTGTTCACCCAGCCCAGCAAATGGACTGTACATTCTAGAAAACATGGGTTAAATATATGCCACCATTTTGCAGGCTGACATGTGGGCCAATAGGTCGAAGCCTACGCAGGGCGTTGTCAACTTGGTCAACAAATGATTGTGTCATCCACATCCATTGGATTTATATCCAACGGCCGGCATGCACCTTCAATCTCTCGTCTTCTTCCTCCAGCGTCGTCGGGACCGCCTGGTCCGGCCTCCGGCGGCTAGCGGCTCTTCTTAGCACGCATCGCTACGAAGCGCTACCCCACCGCCGGCTAGGCTATCCCTCCACCCCTCGACACCTCCTGTTATTCTCCACAGACTACAGCCCCACGCCGCAACAGAACCAGTTATAACCCTTCTCCTCCTCTCAATCTGCGACTCCACTGCCGCATTTTCCCATCTCCGAGTCGTTCCCGTCCGGGGCCTTGCCGTCGTCCACCGCCTCACTGTGTTCGGTGCGGCGTGGTCAACAAACGAGAGTCATCGGAAGAGGACTTTACGTGGAGAGCCTGATGACTAGGACCCACGAGGTCCATGGTCGCACGCAAGGAAAGTTCCTCCTTATTAAGTTGAAAAAAATGTTTCCTCCACCTGACAGCTGGGCCCACCGGCTGTATCTTCACACAGAAGGAAGTGCCTCCTTGTTTTGCGAAAAAAATATTCATCCCGTTGATAGTTGGGACCCGTCAAATTTTGTGACTGACTTGTGGGCCTACTAAGCGGACGTGTACGCACGGCTTTGTCAACTTAATCAACAAATGATTCTAGCAGCTGGACCGTTGGAGTTAATCCAACAGCCGTGCTCCTTCTTCAACCTTTGTTCTTGCTCCTGTCTCCCGTGGGCGGCACCGCGGCTGTGCTACCGCGCACCCGAACCAGTGAAGTTTCCCACTCCTCTCCATCTGCGACTCCACTGCAGCTTAATAAATAGTAACGTCTTAGGTTTTAGCCCGGTTTTCCGTAGATTAACCGGGCAATTCTCTTCTTCTTAATTAATCGACGAGGTAATTCTTTTGCCTCCATTTCGAAAAAAATAAATAGTAACGTCAAACTGAGCCAGTTAGTTAGATGCGTACACTTGGTGTAGTAGGATCTTTATTTAGTTTGATGCATACACTTGTTCTTTTTTGGTAGCCCTTTTTTACTGATGGCTGATGTTTGGTTTGGAAGAGAGAGCTGCGTCTTCACTCTTCTGGCCTGCTTACTGCTTCTGTTGCACCCCCAGCCCTGGTTGCTGCTGCTGTTGTTTTCAATGTACAATCAGTAGTATATTTCGTCTGTTGGTTGAATAAATGTGTTGTTAGAACGACAAACACAATGTTTTGGAAGTCGTTGCACGGTTCGATCCTTTAGTGCCCCGTACCGTACGTAGCGCATACTACTTATCGTATGGAACACATTTTTTTTTGAAACTCGGAACACATTTTCCACTTGTTGATAACATGCAGCCCACTGATGAAGGCCCAATAGAGAAGCCCATAATTAACTGGAAGGGAGGCTCTCACATGAATCCGGCCTAGGTACATGCTCATGGTCCCCTAAACATAAATAAGTAAATAAATAAATAAATAAAGTTAAATGCTCATGCACCAGTTCTTTGGGAAAATAGGTAGCCCAGTATTTCTTTTTGAAGAATACCCAAGCTAGGCCTATTTCTTTTCTCCGAATTACTGGGCTGCATATCTTTCAAGACAAGGAGGGATGCATTCCGGCCTGGCTTAAGAGTATGGTCAATGTCTGTTAAAAGTAATATCAGAAGGGGTTGAAAATTCCAAAAAAATTATAGCAAATGGGATATAAGTTTCTTTTTTTGTTTTTGTTCTTCACTGATATCTTATACGTATTTCATTGGATTTAACATGACATAGTACTAATTTATTTTTAAATTTGTTTTAGTATGGCTATTAATTTTTGGATTAAGAATATTTCATTCCCCGGCAAAAATTTGTGAATTTTCAAAATTTCCCACATATTTAGTTAATTTTTTTACCCTGGTACTGACCAGAAAATGGCCAGCAATTCTAAAAATGGAAAACGGGCTGCAATAATTCCATATGAATTAGCAAATGGGCTGTACATGCCACAGATTTCGAGGCTAACTTGTTTACGCAAGGCTTTGTCAGTGAACACACGACTCTAGCAGCAGTTAGTGTTGGATGTCCATCCAATGGCCGACGTGCTTCTTCAATCTCTGATCTTCCTGCTCCAGCCGCCTAAACTAGCGCCGGCGGGACTGCCTGCTCCCTCCTCTTGTGGCCCGCTATGATGCCGCGCAAGCTTCCCCGGCCCACCCTACTCCCTCCGCTGGCCTGGCCGCACGCAATCAACTACCTCCTTATTACGCGAAAAAAATGATTCCTCCCACTGACATCTGGGGCGCACCGGTTGGGAGGCTGACATGTGGGCCTACTAAGTTGACGCGTACGCAGGGCTTGTCAACTTAGTCAACAAACGATTCTAGCAGTAGTAACTATTGGATTTGAATCGGACGGTCTTGCTGCTTCTTCAATCGCTGCTCTTCTTGCACCAGCCGCCCAAACCAACGCCGGGGAGACCGCCTGCTCCTGCCTCCAGTGGCCGGTTGTGCTGCCGATGAGGCCTCATCGCCCCCTACTACTCCCACCGCTAGCCAGGCCCTGCGGCAACGGCAGCCTCACACCGCAGCCGAACCAGTGAACCCTCATACTCCTCTCCGCGTGGGCATCCACTGTCGCGTCTTCCCCGGCTCCGCGTCGTCCCCTTCCTAGGCCTCACCATCGTCCACCGCCTTGGTGCTCTCGGCACGGCGTGGTCAACGACATTCCATCGGAAGAGTACTGTACGTGGAGAGGCTGACAGCTGGGTCCACGGCCACAGCCCAGTTTTTTGTGATTTGCCAAGTAAGTCGCTTTGTCAGGCCTATTGGGCTGCAAGTCTTTCAAGACGAGGAGAGCTTTCATTCGGCTGGCCGAGAAAATGGCCCATCAGTAATGAGAAATGGACTGTACATTTTTAAAACACATCAAATCGGCAATTAGTTTCAAATATCTTTTTTCATTTTGAGATTTGAAATTACATTAATTTTTATGTGTGCAGAATTTGTTGGATTTTATATTGATGTACTTTTTTTTAAATCAGTTTGAATGTGAGTCGAAATTTCGGGATTAAAAACAGTTCGGACCGCACCGAAATATGCAAAATTTCGTATAATTTTTTAACCGTGGCCACAATATGGGCTGTAATGCTAAATAAAAGAATATGGGCTTCAAAAAACGTTAATAATTAGCAAATGGGATGTAAATTATTAGAAATAATGGCAGATGGGCTGTATGCTGTTCTCCACAAATTTGAGGCTTTCCTAAAAAAGGCTGACGCACAAGCAGTGACTATTGGATGGCCATCCAACGGCTGTCGTGCTTCTTCAATCTCTGCTCTTCCTGCTCCAACCACTCAAACAGGCGCCGACGGGACTGCCTGCTCCTCCTCCCCGCGGCCGGCTCTGCTGCCGCGCAGGCCTCACCGCCCCACCGTACTCCCATCACTGGCCTAGCCATCCCTCTACTCACCCACACCAGCTGTTATTATCTGGCGACGGTAGATGAACCAATAAACCCTCGTGCAGTCGTACTCCCCTCCGCGTGCGAAACAACTGCCGAGTCTTCCCTGCCTCCGTGTCGTTCCCTTCCTAGGCCTCGTTGTCGTCCACTGTCCTGGTGCTCTCGGCGCAGCCTGGTCAACGTGGTCAACGACCGACATGCATCTGAAGTGGACTTTACATGGAGAGGCCGACAGCTGGGTCCATGGCCGCACGCAAGGAAATGCCTCCTTATTACGCGCAAAATAATGATTCCTCCACCTGACATCAGGGACCCACCGAAAGGGCCTCTGTATTTCACGAAAAAAACGTTATCACCACTGACATCTCGGACCCACCACCTATATCTTCGCACGCAAGGAAGTGCCTCCTTATTACGCACAAAAAAATGAATACTCCCCCTGTTAGCTGGGACCCAGTATAGTGGCAGGCTGACTTGTGGGCCTACTAAGTTGACGGGGACAGAGGGCTTTGTCAACTTAGTCAATATGCACGATTCTAGCTCTAGTGACCGTACGATGTCCATCCAACAGCCGTAGTGCTTCTTCAACCTCTGGTCTTCTTGCTCTAGCTGCCCAAACCAGCGCCGGTCGTGCCTCGTCCTCCTGCCTCCCATGGCCAGCTGCGATGCGGCGGAGGCCTCACTGCCCCCAACTACTCCCACCGCTGGCCAGGCCATCCCTCTACTCACCCACACCCCCTGTTATTCTACGGCGACGGCAACCTCACACTGAAGCAAACCAGTGAACCCTCGTACTCCTCTATGCGTGGGCATCCAATGCCGCGTCTTCTCTGGCTCCATGTCGTCCCCTTCCTAGGCCTCGCCGTCGTCCACCGCCCTGGTGCTCTCGGGGCAGCGTGGCCAACGTGGTCAAGGAACGGCTTCCATCGGACGTGGACTGTATGTGGAGAGGCTGACAGCTGGGTCCATGGATGCAGCAAGGAAGTGCCTCCTTATTACGTGCAAAATAATTATTCCTCCACCTGACAGCGGGGACCCACCAGATGGGCCACCGTATTTCGCCCCCTGACTGCTGGGACCCACCAGCTACATCTTCACACGCAAGGAAGTGCCTGACAGTCGGGACCCACCTGGTCGAAGCGTACGTAGCGTTGTCATTCTGGTCGCGGACGTGTACCTACATATATACTGGTGGATGTAGAGGCGCGCGCATGTCGTAGTAGAGGCGGCCAGGGTGCAAGAAAGAAAATACGGCCACGTATGTGTACATACGGGCGGGGTCTCGAACGCCTACTCGCGCATACATACGGCCAGGGCTCGTGTACATGGCTAGGTCGGAACGGAGAAACAGCGTCGTCGTCGTGTTCATGGGGAGGCAACGGAATGCGTCGTGTTCATGGGGAGGCAACGGAATGCATCGTGTTCATGGGGAGGC
This sequence comes from Triticum monococcum, assembly GCA_034509565.1. Taxonomy (NCBI): domain Eukaryota; kingdom Viridiplantae; phylum Streptophyta; class Magnoliopsida; order Poales; family Poaceae; genus Triticum; species Triticum monococcum. Next base: position 49,165,245 of record CM067845.1, read on the forward strand.
AACAGAATGTGTGGTCGTGTTCATCGGGAGGGCTTGGACGGAACAGGCGATGGAAATGAGGCATGGCGTACCGCAAAATGGAGGAAACGGCCTTGCGTTCGACCGACCACGTTCGAAACAGGATCATGTTCATTGGGAGGGGTCTGGCGTACCGCAAAATGGAGGAAACTGACCTCCTACGGTCGAAATGGGGGTCATGTTGATCGGGAGGGGTGTGGCGTACCGCAAAATGGACGAAACCGACTTGTGTTGGAGCGCTACGGTCGAAATGGGGGTCATGTTCATCGGGAGGGGTTTGGCGTACCGCAAAACGGGACTCCACGGGATACTGTTCATCTCCACCGTCAACCCCCTCCAGCCTCCACGAGCTAGTGTTCATCCACCATCGACCTCCTCCAGCCTCCACCTGCGACTGTTCATCCACGGGCTCCTGTTCATCCAGCCTCCACCGCGCGCTACTCCACCGGCTACTGTTCAACCAGCCCTCTCCACGGGCTCCTGTTCAACCACCCCTCCACAGGCTACTGTTCATCCTGCCCTCCACCGTCTACTATTCATCCTGCCCTCCACGGGGTGGTCCTGTTCATCCAGCCCTCCACGGGGTCCTGTTTATCCAGCCCCAACCGGCTCGATCGATCGGGGTCCTGTTCATCCACCCCCACCGGGAACTATTCATCCAACCCCCCCCCCCCCCCCCCGCAACGCTCACTGTTCATCCAGAGGCAGCATCGATCAGCTTCAGTTAGCAGCAGTAGTGAAGGAATCGCTCGATCGGGTTCAGTTAATAGCCATCGATCGATCGCTTGGGTTCAGTAACGCGTAGCCTATAGTGCAATCGCTCGGGTTCAGTTAGAGCCCAACGCCTCGCACACACGCGCGTACGTGTACAAGAGAAGCGCGCATCGCTCGGTCCGTGACCTCCCACCGTAACCGGGAACTCCCCGAAATTTTCCTCGCCCTCACTTCTACCACGGTTATTTTCGTCATGGACGGCCCAATGAATGTCATGCAGCTGCGTCTCCAGCCCGCCCAGGATGAAAAGCCCATGTTCTGTCATATTTTTTGTCATAGAAGTAGGAGCCCACCACACCTATGATGATACCGGGTTTTGTCACAATTATCGTCATAGAAGTGTCATATGTATGACAAAAAAAAATTGTTCGGCCCAAAATGTCACGGATGTGTCTTTTTTTGTAGTGTATCCCGCCGGTTCGTCAACATACGTTTGCTCCAGAAGTTGATCCGGCTGGCTTGATTGATGATGAATCAGAGTTCATTGCCATGAACGGCTTTGACTGGTCCAATCCCAGCTTCCAATTAACAGAAGGAGGTGAACCGGCGAGCGAAGAGTGAGAACCATCTTTGTGGGCTCTTGAAAGCCTTGTAATAGATTTAGCTTGAAACAACTGCATATTTTGCCTATGCCATCATGCATAAGATGTCGTGTGTGACTCTTTGCTTCCTGATGTCAATATATGCGTCACATTTATGGTTATCTCTGTAACATTTCAGCTCTGTTCCTGTAGAAAAGGAAAAAAACTAGCTTGGCAGTTTAGCACCGAACGGGTAAGAATACCTGGTACATGACCAGTGGTTTTATCATAGTAGAAAAACAGAACCAGACGTGAAAATAAACAAGGTTGAAACAACCTTTGATTAACACAGAAAGAAACTGTTCATAAATAACAGTCATACATGTATCTTTTGTATCTGGACCACCGGTTTATATGACCCAGGTAATGAGGTTGATGATCCAATCCCTTTTTTGAGAAGTCATTGCTTCTTCATGCCTGATGACCATTATGCCTTGGCGGCTTATTGTCAAATAGTCAAGCCGGTGAAAAGACTGCGCTGATTGTTTAAAATTGAGACAATAAAAGACCAATAAGGCAAATAACAGTTTGCAAACAATATAAATTAACCTTGTAACTGAAAATCGGGGGTTTCTGATTCGAATACGATCAGTAAACCGGACCAAAGGGGTTAAGCTAAGATTCGAATACGATCATATAGCCCCCAGTGGCTTTGGCGTTGTGCCGATCAAAAGGGTACCGACAGCTATGTTCTCTTTGGTTCGAATACGACCTGTGTTTGAACAGGAAGCCCCCAAATGACCTTGAGAGGTTTTTAACGACCCTGATTCGAATACGATCCAAGTCGGACCCAAAAGGGGTTAAACTATGATTCGGATACAATCAAGAAACCCCCTAGTGAGTTTGGCTTTGAGCCGGTCAAGAGGGTTACGACAGCTATGCTCTCTTTGGTTTGAATACGACCTATGTTGAACAGGAAGCCCCCAAGTGATCATGAGGTTTACAGCTAGATCGTTCTTCTTGAAGTTCCCCTTTCTTCCCTTTGTCCCTTTACTTGAAACTAGTGGTTTTGTTTACCATCAACACTTGATGCTTTTCTTGATTTCTACCTTCGTTGATTTCAGCATCACGAAGAGCTTGGGAATCGTTTCCGTTATCCCTTGCATATTATAGTTCATCACGAAGTTCTACTAACTTGGTGATGGTGACTACAGAATTCTGTCAATCACTATTTTATCTGGAAGATTAACTCCCACTTGATTCAAGCGATTGTAGTACCCAGACAATCTGAGCACATGCTCACTGCCTGAGCTATTCTCCTCCATCTTTTAGCTATAGAACTTGTTGGAGACTTCATATCTCTCAACTCGGGTATTTACTTGAAATATTAACTTCAACTCCTGGAACATCTCATATGGTCCATGACGTTCAAAACGTCTTTGAAGTCCCGATTCTAAGCCATTTAAGCATGGTGCACTAAACTATCAAGTAGTCATCATATTGAGCTAGCCAAACGTTCATAACATCTGCATCTGCTCCTGCAATAGGTTTGTCACCTAGCGGTGCATCAAGGACATAATCCTTCTGTGCAGCAATGAGGATAAACCTCAGATCACGGATCCAATCTGCATCATTGCTACTAACATCTTTCAACTTAGTTTTCTCTAGGAACATATAAAAATTAAACAGGGAGCAACATCGCGAGCTATTGATCTACAACATAGATATGCTAATACTACCAGGACTAAGTTCATGATAAATTAAAGTTCAATTGATCATATTACTTAAGAACTCCCACTTAGATAGACATCCCTCTAATCATCTAAGTGATCACGTGATCCAAATCAACTAAACCATAACCGATCATCACGTGAAATGGAGTAGCTTTCAATGGTGAACATCATTATGTTGATCATATCTACTATATGATTCACGCTCGACCTTGCGGTCTCAGTGTTCCGAGGCCATATCTGCATATGCTAGGCTTGTCAAGTTTAACCTGAGTATTCTATGTGTGCAAAACTGGCTTGCACCCGTTGTAGATGGACGTAGAGCTTATCACACCCGATCATCACGTGGTGTCTGGGCACGACGAACTTTGGCAACGGTGCATACTCAGGGAGAACACTTTTATCTTGAAATTTAGTGAGAGATCATCTTATAATGCTACCACCGAACTAAGCAAAATAAGATGTATAAAAGACAAACATCACATGCAATCAAAATATGTGACATGATATGGCCATCATCATCTTGTGCCTTTGATCTCCATCTCCAAAGCATCGTCATAATTTCCATCGTCACCGGCATGACACCATGATCTCCATCATCTTGATCTATATCAATGTGTCGTCACATGCTCGTCTCGCCAACTATTGCTCTTGCAACTATTGCGATCGCATAGCGATAAAGTAAAGCAATTATTTGGCGCTTGCATCTTATACAATAAAGATACAACCATAAGGCTTCTGCCCGTTGCCGATAACTTCAACAAAACATGATCGTCTTATACAACAACTTATATCTCATCACGTCTTGACCATATCACATCACAACATGCCCTGCAAAAACAAGTTAGACGGCCTCTACTTTGTTGTTGCAAGTTTTACGTGGCTCCTATGGGCTTAGCAAGAACCGTTCTTACCTACGCATCAAAACCACAACGATAGTTTGTCAAGTTGGTGTTGTTTTAACCTTCGCAAGGACCGGGCGTAGCCACACTCGATTCAACTAAAGTTGGAGAAACTGAGACCCGCTAGTCACCTGTGTGCATAGCACGGGGGTAAAACCAGTCTCGCGTAAGCGTACGCGTAATGTCGGTCCGGGCCGCTTCATCCAACAATACCGCTGAACCAAAGTATGACATGCTGGTAAGCAGTATGATTTATATCGCCCACAACTCACTTGTGTTCTACTCGTGCATATGACATCTACGCATAAAACCTGGCTCGGATGCCACTGTTGGGGAACGTAGTAATTTCAAAAAAAATCCTACGCACACGCAAGATCATGGTGATGCATAGCAACGAGAGGGGAGAGTGTTGTCCACGTACCCTCGTAGACCGAAAGCAGAAGCGTTATAACAACGTAGTTGATGTAGTCGTACGTCTTCACGGCCCGACTGATCAAGCACGGAAACTATGGCACCTCCGAGTTTTAGCACACGTTCAGCTCGATGACGATCCCCAGACTCCGATCCAGCAGAATGTCGGGGAAGAGTTCCGTCAGCACGACGGCGTCGTGACGATCTTGATGTTCTACCGTCGCAGGGCTTCGCCTAAGCACCGCTACAATATTATCGAGGTTTATGGTGGAGGGGGCACCGCACACGGCTGAGAAATCAATGATCAATTATTGTGTCTATGGGGTGCCCCCCTGTCCCCGTATATAAAGGAGCAAGGGAGAGGAGGTGCGGCCAGGCAAGGGGCACGCCAGGAGGAGTCCTACACCTACCGGGAGTAGGACTCCCCCCTTTCCATGTTGGACTAGGACTTGGAGGAAGACAGAGAGGGGAAAGGAAAGGGGGGGCGCCGCCCCCCCTCCTTATCCAATTCAGATTTGGGGGGAGGGGCACGTGGCTGCCCCTTGGCCTCCTCTCCTCTTCCTCGACTAGGCCCATTAAGGACCATTAGGTTACCGGGGGGTTCCGGTAACCTCCCGGTACTCCGGTAAAATGCTGATTTCACCCGGAACACTTCCGATGTCCAAACATAGGCTTCCAACATATCAATCTTCATGTCTCGACCATTTCGAGACTCCTCGTCATGTTCGTGATCACATCCGGGACTCTGAACAACCTTTGGTACATCAAAACATATAAACTCATAATGAAACTGTCATCGTAACGTTAAGCATGCGGACCCTACGGGTTCGAGAACAATGTAGACATGACTGAGACACGTCTCCGGTCAATAACCAATAGCGGAACCTGGATGCTCATATTGGCTCCTACATATTCTACGAAGATATTTATCGGTTAGACCGCATAACAACATACGTTGTTCCCTTTGTCATCGGTATGTTACTTGCCCGAGATTCGATCGTTGGTATATTAATACCTAGTTCAATATCGTTACTGGCAAGTCTCTTTACTCGTTCTGTAATACATCATCCCGCAACTAACTCATTAGATGCAATGCTTGCAAGGCTTAAGTGATGTGCATTACCGACAGGGCCCAGAGATACCTCTCCGACAATCGGAGTGACAAATTCTAATCTCGAAATACGCCAACCCAACATGTACCTTTGGAGACACCCGTAGAGCACCTTTATAATCACCCAGTTACGTTGTGACATTTGGTAGCACACAAAGTGTTCCTCCGGTAAACGGGAGTTGCATAATCTCATAGTCATAGGAACATGTATAAGTCATGAAGAAAGCAATAGCAATAAACTAAATGATCAAGTGCTATGCTAACGGAATGGGTCAAGTCAATCACATCATTCTCTAATGATGTGATCCCGTTAATCAAATGACTACTCATGTCTATGGCTAGGAAACTTAACCATCTTTAATTCAACGAGCTAGTCAAGTAGAGGCATACTAGTGACATATTGTTTGTCTATGTATTCACACATCTATTATGTTTCCGGTTAATACAATTCTAGCATGAATAATAAACATTTATCATGATATAAGGAAATAAATAATAACTTTATTATTGCCTCTAGGGCATATTTCCTTCAAAAGGGTCCTTCCCAAGGCGGGGATAGCTTGTGTGCATCTGACAGATCCTGGATGAGCCGGAGCACCAGGTCACCTTCTTGAAAAGTCCTGGACTTAACCCGGCGGCTGTGATAACGGTGCAGGTCCTGTTGATAAATTGCTGATCGAGCTGCTGCTAAGTCTCTCTTCTCATCTAACAAATCAAGTGCATCCTGTCTGGCTTGTTCGTTATTAGCTTCAACATAAGCCGCCACACGAGGCGAGTCATGACGGATGTCACTAGGCAGCACCGCTTCCGCTCCATAAACCATGAAGAAGGGTGTATAACATGTGGACCTGTTAGGAGTGGTGTTGATACTCCACAGTACCAAGGGTAACTCCTCTACCCAACAACCCGGTGTCCGTTGTAAGGGAACCATGAGCCGGGGTTTGAGACCTTTTAAGATTTCCTGATTTGCTCTCTCAGCCTGCCCATTAGATTGAGGGTGGGCTACAGAAGAAACATCCAGCCAGATGTGCTCTCTTTGACAAAACTCCTCCATAGCTCCTTGGGAAAAATTAGTGCCATTGTTCGTGATAATGCTATGTGGAAAACCAAAGTGAAAAATCACCTTTTTCATGAACTAAACCGCTGTGGCTGCATCACACTTACTCACTGGCTCTGCCTCCACCCATTTTGTGAATTTGTCAACTACCACTAAAAGATGTGTCTTTTTATCCTTGGACCTTTTGAAAGGTCCAACCATGTAAAGCCCCCAGACTGCAAACGGCCAAGTGATTGTAATCATCCGCAATTCCTGAGCCGGCACATGCGCTCGTCGTGCAAATTTTTGACATCCATCACATCTACTGACCAGATCTTCTGCATCAGCGTGAGCCTTCAACCAGTAAAAACCATGACGAAAAGCTTTGGCCACAAGAGATTTTGACCCGGCGTGATGACCACAATCCCCTTCATGGATCTCACGAAGTATTTCTTGGCCTTCTTCGGGAGAAACATGCCGCTAAAACGCTCCAGTGACGCTACGATGGTATAACTCTCCAGAAATCGACATTGACTTGGACCACTGGGTTATCTGTCGGGCTAGGGTCTCATCCTCTGGCAACTCGCCCCAGGTCATGTAAGCCAAGAACTGTACTGTCCAATCTGGGATGACGTGAAGAGCCGCCACCAACTATGCCTCCGGGTCAGGAACGGCCAAATCTTCCTCTGTAGGTAACTTAACAGACGGGTTATGCAGAACATCCAAAAAGGTGTTAGGTGGCACCGGCTTACGCTGAGATCCCAACCGGCTTAAGGCACCAGCCGCTTCATTCTTTCTACGGTCAATGTGTTCCACTTGATAACCTTTAAAATGTCCTGTAACAGCGTCGACCTCACGGCGATAAGCCACCATGAGAGGATCCTTGGAATCCCACTTGCCTGATACCTGTTGAGCCACCAAATCTGAATCGCCAAGGCACCGGACCCGGCTTAGACTCATTTCTTTATTCATTCGAAGACCATGGAGCAAGGCTTCATATTCTGCTGCATTGTTAGTACAAGGAAACATCAATCGCAACACATAACAAAAATTTTCACCTCGAGGGGAAGTTAATACAACTCCAGCCCCCGAGCCTTCCAACTGTCTAGACCCATCAAAGTGAATCGTCCAATATGTGTTGTCTGGTTTCTCCTTTGGCATCTGCATCTCTGTCCAATCATTAATAAAGTCAACCAGCGCTTGAGATTTGATCGCAGTACGTAGCACATACTTCAACCCATGAGACCCAAGTTCAATGGCCCACTTGGCGACTCGTCTAGTAGTTTCTCTATTTTGAATGATGTCTCCCAAAGGAGCAGAGCTAACCACAGTGATTGGGTGGCCCTGAAAGTAATGTTTGAGCTTTCGGCTTGCCATGAACACCCCATAGACGAGCTTCTGCCAATGTGGATATCTGTGTTTAGATTCAATCAACACCTCACTGACGTAGTAAACCGGCCGTTGGACTGGATGTTCCTTGCCAGCCTCCTTGCATTCCACCACGATCACCACACTAACAACTCGTGAGTTAGCGGCTACATATAACAATAGTGGCTCTTTCTCAACCGGAGCAGCAAGAACTGGCGGCTCAGCAAGCTGTTTCTTCAGATCCTCAAAGGCAGAATTTGTAGCTTCACTCCAAACAAAGTCATCCGTCTTTTTCATCATCTGATACAAAGACATCACCTTCTCCCCTAACCGGCTTATGAACTGGCTCAGAGCAGCAACACGACCCGCCAGCCGTTGAACGTCATTGATGCATGCTAGTTTGGCCAGGGATGTGATTGCCTTAATTTTCTCCGGGTTAGCTTCAATACCTCGGTTGGAAACCAAAAAACCCAAGAGTTTTCCAGCTCGGACTCCAAAAACACACTTGGCCGGGTTAAGCATCATCTTGTAGACCCGGAGGTTATCAAAGGTCTCCTTCAGATCTGCTACCAAGGTTTCCTCTTTTCTGGACTTCACCACTATATCATCCACATAAGCATGAACATTACGCCCAATCTGATTGTGAAGGAAATTCTACACATGCCGTTGATAAGTCGCCTGGGCACTCTTAAGCCCAAAAGGCATAAACACATGGCAAAAGGCTCCAAACGGAGTGATGAAAGCTGTCTTCTCCTGGTCCTTGATTGCCATCTTGATCTGATGATAACCTGAATAAGCATCCAGAAAACTCAAATGCTCACAACCCGTTGTAGCATCAATGATCTGATCAATACGAGGGAGAGCAAAAGGGTCAGCTGGACAAGCTTTGTTTAAATCGGTGTAATCCACACACATACGCCAGGTGTCGTTCTTCTTGAGTACAAGCACTAGGTTAGCCAACGACTCTAGGTGAAAAACTTCCACAATGAACTCGGCCGCCAAGAGCCGGGCCACCTCTTCCCCAATGGCCTTGCGCCTTTCCTCGTTAAACCGTCGGAGAAACTGCCTGACCGGCTTAAACTTCGTACCAATATTAAGAGTGTGCTCAACGAGTTCTCTCGGGACACCCGGCATGTCAGAAGGTTTCCATGTAAAGATGTCCCGGTTCTCAAGGATGAACTCGATGAGCACGCTTTCCTATTTTGGATCCAAGTTGGCATTGATGATGAACTGCTTGGACGAGTCGCCAGGCACAAAATCAACCGTTTTGGTGTCATCAGCTAACTTGAATTTCAACACCGGTTCATGCTCCATTGTTGGTTTCTTTAAAGACGTCATGTCTGCCGGGTCAACATTATCTTTATAAAACTTTAACTCCTCTGTTGCACAAACAGACTCAGCATAAGCGGCATCTCCTTCTTCACACTCCAGGGCTATTTTCTTGTAATGGTGCCTTTATAACCCGGCATCTTGAGCTGCAGATATACATAACACGGCCGAGCCATGAACTTGGCGTAAGCCGGCCGCCCAAACAAAGCATGATATGGGCTTTTGATCTTAACCACCTCAAAAGTTAACTTCTCAGCCCTGGAATCATATTCATCCCCAAAGGCTACTTCTAGTTCAATCTTACCAACTGGGTATGCCGACTTGCCAGGTACAACGCCGTGAAAAACAGTGTTGGATTGCTTAAGACTCTTATCAGTCAATCCCATCCGACGGAACGTCTCATAGTAGAGGATGTTGATGCTACTGCCTCCATCCATGAGCACTTTAGTGAATTTATATCCACCAACATGAGGTGCCACTACCAAGGCTAAGTGACCCGGATATCAACCCGGGGAGGATGATCTTCTCTGCTCCACACAATAGGCTGTTCAGACCACCTTAAATAACGTGGAATCGCCGGCTCAACAGTATTGACAACCATCTTATATATGAAGCTTCTGGTCCCTCTTGCATAAACTAGTGGTAAATACATGGTATTGCCTACTATTCAACTGTTTTGGGTTGCTCTGATATCCGGACTGTTGCTGCTAATTACCTTGGCCGGGTTGTGGATTATAACCTCCCTGGTTACCCGTATGGCCCTGACCGTGAAAACCGCCTCCACATGAACCGGTGCCCAGGCCATGAAAGCCGCCTCCGCCGCCAGGCCCATGACTTCCATCAAATGTGTTGGAATTTTTAAATGCCTTCATGATTGTATAGTCCTTCCACAGATGGGTGGCTGGCTTCTCCCGGGTGTCGTGTCTTGGGCAAGGTTCATTCAATAGTTGCTCGAGGGTGGGACCTGACCTGCCTGACCGAGGGGGTTGCCTACCCTTGCGCCGTTGGTTGTTGCCCTGTGCATTGGTGTTAGCCACAAATTCGTCAGCCTTACGTTTATTACCTCCTTGGTTCGCCAGGTTATGCTGGTTACCCTTGTCGTTCTTCTTTCCCTTCCCTATTTTTTCTTCATCAGACACGGGATCCTTGGTACTGTCAGAATCAGCATATTTGACCAGAGCCGCCATCAACTGGCCCATGTCATTGCAGTCACGCTTGAGCCGCCCCAGCTTCTACTTCAGAGGTTCAAAATGGCAATTTTTCTCCAACATTAAGACTGCCGAGCCGGCATCCATCTTATCAGATGAATGTATTATCTCCTTGACCCGGCGCACCCAATGGGTTATGGACTCACCTTCCTCTTGCTTACAATTAGTCAGGTCCACGATTGACATAGGTTGTTTACATGTGTCTTTGAAGTTCTGAATAAACCGGGCCTTCAACTCCGCCCATGAGCTGATGGAATTGGGTGGTAACCCTTTCAACCAAGTGCGAGCCGTTCCATCCAACATCATGGTGAAATACTTAGCCATTGCTGCATCGCTGACTTCCAACAGCTCCATTGCCATCTCATAACTTTCAATCCACGCCCCAGGCTGCAAGTCAGCCGTGTAATTAGGCACTTTACGAGGTCCCTTAAAGTCTTTAGGTAAGCGCTCATTACGTATAGACGGCACCAGGCAAGGAACACCTCCTATTCTTATGGCTACTCCAGCCTCAATAGAGGTTGTTGGATAGGACGGAAAAGTTTGATGAGCCGCCTGCTTAGCTGCCAGTTGAACCGCCCGCTCAGCCTCTTGACGGATCCTCTCCTGCTCCGCTAAGTTAAGGGCTCTAGCCTGCACCGGCTCATGCCTACGCGGTTGGTTGCGGCATTGAGCGCTGCTTGACATATCAGCTGAGTCCATATGCCTGCTATAGCTCGGGCTCCGGCTCAGGCGAGGGGTTGAATGGATTCTATCTCGACTGTAAGAGTACGCATACTGCTATGCTAGAGCCGTCTGAAGAAGTTCCCTCACCCTTCGTGTTTCAATTGCTGTCGGAGAGTCGCCTTCCATCGGGAGAACCGCCAAACAAGACGACACAGCATTGAGGTTTTCCAAAGGATTGGAGAAGTGACCTGGCGGTGTTGGCACATAATGAGGCGGAGCGGTACCCATACGAGGTGGTTCCATGGCCTGCGGTTAAACCGGCGCTCCGGGTGTCGTGATCCGATTTGCCTCCGGCGGGTTACTTGGACCGGCCTCGGGTGTGTGGAAAAGGTTCCTAGGATCGAGCGTTAGAGGTAGACATGACTGAGTTTTCTGATGCCTTCTCCTCATGACCTCGTTTGATGCGTTCAGATCTACCGAGAGCCGGAAAGTCTCTGCTTGAAGCTGCTGAGCACGAGCGTCCAAAGCCGCCCGTTCCGCGGCCATCCTGACCTCTTCTGTTGCTAAATTTTCCTTGGCCTGTGCCATCTCTTCGCGTACCCCTGCCACCTCCGCGTCATGCTGAGCTTTATCAGCCGGCTCTACCGTGGCAGTCAACGGAGCTGTCAGCTTATCCATGAGGTCCATTAGCATCTGGGCCGGGTGGCGCACGGGGTCTCCTGACCCGGCCGCTGCCGACCCGGTGGTTGTTGCTGCTGCAGCCATGGAGTTCTGCCCAGGCTGAGTGTCTGCCATGAAGACTCTGGCTCGATTCAGCGGCTCAAAGGGGTCCGGAATACTGCTGCCATCAGAACAGCCCCCAAGCATGCCATCTTGCAGCTGATACAAAGAATCTGTCTCGCCTGTTGATGATGTAGCATCAGAACAGATGGCTGTCTCACCGCCATCTACTGATCCTTCCGAGTATTCACCTCCATGGATGCAACCCACAAAGGCATGCTTTACGGCGGGTCGGGCCCAGGCGGTCCTCATGCGCTGAGCCGTCTCGATGATGTTGGTGCAGACGTCCGGCTCAAGGCCCGATTCGCTGATCCAGCCAATGAAGACATGAATCCCGTCGAAGGGGACCCGGTACCCGTACTCAATTGAGCCGGCCTCAAGGACCCAACCTTCGTCATCGATGTAGAGCTTGCCGCGACGACTCTTGGTCATCCGGCCCACGACGTATCCCTTGAGCCCTTCGAAGTTGCCCTTCAAGAACTCAAATCCACCGTGCGCTGGCCCCACGGTGGGCGCCAACTGTGGGGGAATTGTCATGACAGATGTCCTAGCGAAAGGACTTAGTCATAGGGCCATCGCAACTAGGAAGCTTAAAGGGGTTAATCGGGACAAGGACACGAGAGGTTTTATACTAGTTCGGCCCCTTACGATGAAGGTAAAAGCCTACGTCTAGTTCTGTTTGGAATTGCTGGGGTTTCGAAGACCAGGGAGTGAATATGCCTGTCCTGGCTTTGAGTTGTTGTCTCCTATCCTAAGCCGCCACCGGGTCGTCCCCTTATATACACGGGTTGACGCCTGGCGGCCTACAGAGTCCCGCCTGGTTCATAAAACGTGTCCGGCTCGGTGACTTCTTTATATGCCTTTCTTTACAAGTCTTTCCTTACATACGGTGGTTTACAATATTGGGCCTTAAGCCGCCTCTAGGCTTAGGCCTTCTATAAGTCTGAATAAACTATCGCCTTGAATGTTACTGGGCTTCTTTTGTAACCCGCCGTTGGGGCTGACCCGGCCCCTCCTAGGCGGGTCTTACCTGGTAGCTATATCCCCAACAATGATGGTGTGTCCGAACGTCATAACCATACTTTATTGGATATAGTGCAATCTATGATGTCTCTTACCGATTTACCACTATCGTTTTGGGGTTATGCATTAGATACAGCTACATTCACGTTAAATAGGGCACCGTCTAATCCGTTGAGATGACACCGTATGAACTATGGTTTGGCTAGAAACATAAGTTGTCGTTTCTTAAAGTTTGGGGTTGTGATGCTTATGTGAAAAGTTTCAGCCTGATAAGCTCAAACCCAAATCGGAAAAGTGTGTCTTCATAGGATACCCAAAAGAAACAGTTGGGTACACCTTCTATCACAGATCCGAAAGGCAAGATCTTTGTTGCTAAGAGTGGATCCCTTCTAGAGAATAAGTTTCTCTCGAAAGAAGGGAGTGAGAGGAATGTAGAACTTGATGAGGTAATTGTACCTTCTCCCGAATTGGAAAGTAGTTCATCACAAAAATCAGTTCTAGTGATTTCTACGCCAATTAGCGAGGAAGCTAATGATGATGATCATGAAACTTCATATCAAGTTACTACCGAACCTCGTAGGACAACCAGAGTATTGTCCGCACTAGAGTGGTACGGTAATCATTTCTGCAAGTCATGTTACTAGACCATGACAAACCTATGAACTATGAGGATGCGATGATGAGCCCATATTTTGCGAAATGGCTTAAGGCCACGGAATCTGAGATGGGATCCATCTATAAAGAACAAAGTATGGACTTCGATTGACTTGCCCGTTGATCGGCGAGCCATTGAGAATAAATGGATCTTCAAGAAGAAGACGAACGCTGATAGTAGTGTTACTATCTACAAAGCTCGAATTATTGCAAAAAGGTTTTCGACAAGTTCAAGGTGTTGATTACGATGAGATTTTCTCACTCATAGCGATGCTTAAGTCCGTCTGAATCATGTTAGCAATTGCCACATTTTATGAAATCTGGCAAATGGATGTCAAAACTGCATTCCTTAATGGATTTCTTAAAGAAGAGTTGTATATGATATAACAAGAAAGTTTTGTCAATCCTAAAGGTGGTAACAAAGTGTGCAAGCTCCAACGATCTATCTATGAACTGGTGCAAGCATCTCGGAGTTGGAATATATGCTTTGATGAGTTGATCAAAGCATATAGTTTTATACAAACTTTTGGAGAAGCCTGTATTTACAAGAAAGTGAGTAGGAGCTCTGTAGCATTTCTGATATTATATGTGGATGACATATTGTTGATCGGAAATGATACTAAATTTCTGGATATCATAAAAGGATACTTGAATAAGAATTTTTCAAAGAAAGACCTCGGTGAAGCTGCTTACACATTGATCATCAAGATCTATAGAGATAGATCAAGACACTTGATAAGATTTTTCAATGAGTACATACCTTGACAAGATTTTGAAGTAGTTCAAAATGGAACAGTCAAAGGAGTTCTTGCCTGTGTTGCAAGGTGTGAAGTTGAGTAAAGACTCAAAACCCGACCATAGCAGAAAATAAAAAGAGAATGAAAAGTCATTCCTTATGACTCAGTCATACGTTCTATAAGTATGCTATGCTGTGAACCAGTCCTATTGTATACCTTAGCATGATTCTGGCAAGGGAGTACAATAGTGATCTAGGAGTAGATCACTGGACAACGGTCAAAATTATCCTTAGAGGACTAATGAAATATTTCTCGGTTATGGAGGTGATAAAAGAGTTCGTCGTAAAGAGTTACATCGATGCAAGCTTTTTTACATCAATCTAGAAGACTCTAAGTCTCGATCTAGATACATATTGAAAGTGGGAGCAATTAGCTAGAGTAGCTCCGTGCAGAGTATTGTACACATATAAATTTGCGAAATACATATGGATCTGAATGTTGCAGACTCGTAGACTAAACTTCTCTCACAAGCAAAACATGATCACTCTTTGGGTATTAATCACATAACGATGTGAACTAGATTATTGACTCTAGTAAACCCTTTGGGTATTAGTCACATGAAGATGTGAACTAATCACATAAAGATGTGAACTATTGGTGTGAAACCACATGACGATGTGAACTAGATTATTGACTCTAGTGCAAGTGGGAGACCGAAGGAAATATGCCCTAGAGCCAATAATAAAGTTGTTATTTATATTTCCTTATATCATGATAAATGTTTATTATTCATGCTAGAATTGTATTAACCGGAAACTTAGTACATGTGTGAATACATAGACAAACTGAGTGTCACTAGTATGCCTCTACTTGACTAGCTCGTTAATCAAAGATGGTTAAGTTTCCTAGCCATGGACAAAGAGTTGTCATTTGATTAACGAGATCACATCATTAGAGAATGATGTGATTGACTCGACCCATCTGTTAGCTTAGCACGATGATCGTTTAGTTTGTTGCTATTGCTTTATCCATAACTTATACATGTTCCTATGACTGAGATCATGCAACTCCCGAATACCGGAGGAACACTTAGTGTCCTATAAAACATCACAACGTAATTGGGTGACTATAAAGATGCTCTACAGGTGTCTCCGATGGTGTTTGTTGAGTTGGCACAGATCGAGATTAGGATTTGTCACTCTGAGTATCGAAGAGGTATCCCTAGGCCCACTCGGTAATGCACATCACTATAAGCCTTGCAAGCATTGCAGCTAATGAGTTAGTTGCGGGATGATGTATTACGGAACGAGTAAAGAGACTTGCCGGTAACGAGATTGAACTAGGTATTGAGATACCGACGATTGAATCTCGGGCAAGTAACATACCGATGACAAAGGGAATGATACGTCCCCAACGTATCTATAATTTTTGATTGCTCCATGCTATATTATCTACTGTTTTGGACATTATTGGGCTTTATTATCCACTTTTATATTATTTTTGGAACTAACCTATTAACCGGAGGCCCAGCCCAGAATTGTTGTTTTTTGCCTGTTTTAGGGTTTCGAAGAAAAGGAATATCAAACGGAGTCCAAACGAAATGAAACCTTCGGGAACATGATTTTCTCATCGAATACAACTCAGGAGACTTGGACCCTACATCAAGACACGTAACAGGAGGCCACGAGGTAGGGGCGCACTTACGCCCCCCCCCCCCCCCAGGCGCCACTAGTGCAGAACCGGGCAATAGCACCGGTTTGTAAGGCCCTTTAGTGCCGGTTTAGGAACCGGCACTAAAGGTTTGGCACTAAAGCCCCCCCCCCCTTTAGTACCGGTTCAGCATGAACCAGTGCTAAAGGGCAACCACGTGGCACGAGCCAGCTCCGGGGGCCGGGAGCCCTTTTGTACCGGTTGGTAACACCAACCGGTACTAAAATGTTTGGGGGGGGGTTTGGTTTTATGATTTCTTTTTCATTTAATTTTGTGTTTTCCATTTTAATTCTTTTTCGTTTGCTGGTATTTTACGGTACTACACATTGTACACGTTATGCATATATATATATATATATAGAATTTCTAGTAGAACCAATCATATATATATCATCAATCATGTCTCACAAACCACCATATTAATTCACACATACACACATGTATAGCTATATACAATTTCTCCTACATATGCATGTTGCCTTCGGAGCCAGTAGCATTAGCCTGATTGGTGCCTTCGGAGCACGATGACAATTGGAAGTGGTTCATGACTTGGTCGATGGGGGCGGTAGCGGGTAATAGTATTCTCCCTTCGGATTTATGACCTGGTCGAGCAAAAATCCCGCTATTTCCTCTTGAAGTGCTTCTACGCGCTCCGTTTCTAGGAGCTTGTCCCGCACCACTTTGAACTATTAAGAAGGAGATCAGTATGCATGTGTATTAGTTTTGTGACTAGATATCGATAATGGTGTAAAAATTGTGAATAGTGTTCTGACAAGCGTACCCATTCCTGTCTTTGAGATCTGCTCCTTTCGGACGCCATCATGCGAATGTTCTCGCAAACGAGAATGCACACAGATCAGTCCCCTGCGCCTGCTTCAGGGCCTTTATTACGAGAATGGAATTTAATTTGATCAGATAATAATTAATCAAGCATCATAATTAAAGAGATGGCAGCTAGCTAGCTAGCTAGTACTACTTAATTAGTTACCTTGGCTCGAAACCATTTCAGCTTTGGTTTCCATTTGCCTTCCGTGACGCTGATGAACCTTGCCCAAGCCCTGCCCGCCTACAAAGAAAATGAATAAAGGGGTTATTAAATAGTTCATATCATGAAATGACGAACTAAATAGGCCGAGATATATAGTTAATAATGATTGAAATTACCTGTTGACTATCCCAAACAAGATGTTATAGTCACTATTTGCTTTGAGTAGCGAGTCCAGTATTTCAACTGTTCTGGCGTCAACTTTAATGATACACAAGATCCAGTGAAATCTGCATGCACACACGTTTGCATGTCTTAATTAAGCGGGCATATGTAAGCAAAAACACATAGCTAGCTAGTAGGCAAAAACAGAGAATTTGTAGTACAAGAAAGTGTGACTCACTGGAAGTTGTAAGGAAGTAGTATATCTTCATTGTATTTGAGGTGCTTCAAGAACTCAAACATGCTGTCCTCTACCTCTTTTTCATGATGCTTGTTTATTTTCCATGTGTATTCATTAACGGTGTTTGGGTCAATGAACCCAATGCCATAGCGTCCACCTTTTCTCATTTCATACATCTTCATCCTGCATAATACCACAGAAAAGAATATAGTGAGGATAATTACACGTAATGATTGATCAAAAGGATCACTACGTATAGCTAGCTTGAGACTTAAATTACAGAAAGAAATCACTTACAGACAATAGCAATTGACGATAGATTTGTCGAGTGCGGCTTGATTGTATAACTGAAACAGTTCAGAATACTCAACGGCCACAGCTTTCTCATGGTAGTAATCATCCTTCTTGACATACACCATGAGGGACTCTTGATTGGGTCTCTTGATAATGTCCATGTACCATTGATGCAATTCATACATTCTCGTTGGGAGCTTGTTGACATCTTCTGGCTTGACCAAAGGTTGGCCCCGGACAAATTTCCGTTTTATTTCCTCCTCTGTAATCAGAGGCATGTCCTCGATCTCGAGGAGTTGTCTAACAGTGATCTTGAGTTCTTCAGCCTGCATTTTATGCTCCTGGGTTATTACCACATCGCCCACCTCGGGAACGTAAACTGTTTGGCCACAATAATATTGAGCGCGCGTACTTTCACGTGTTGTTGGCGGCACAACAAGCGGGGGGGTCGATTGCGCCGCCTGTTTTCCCAGCTGGGCAATGGTTTTCTCGCATTTTTTGACAGCTGCTTGTTGTTTGCTCGAGCTCGAGCTCGCCTCCTTCTGTAGATGTTGTTGATGTAACTTCTTGATGTGGCGCTCATAGTCTGTGTCAACAGGCTTAGGAGCTGGTGGTTGAGCCATACGAATGAAGTGGTCAACTACTTCCACAGGCACTTTCTCCCTTGGCGGCGATGGCGGTTTCGGTCTAAAATGGGCGTCGACTTCTGCCCGCACTATGGCATTGGTTTGCTCCTCGGTCCTGTCGTAAGCCCTCACTGGAAGAGGAGTACTGAGGTTTGGACCATATTTATATCGCTTGCCTCCGCCTGTACTTCCTGTACTATCACCTCGACTTGTACCGCTACGCACCATAGCTGTGGGGTGTCTCTTCTGCGATTGCTGAGGCGGCGGAGATGGCTGACGGGGCTGAGTTGGATGAGGAGGAGTGGCCTGAAGCTGTGCCGGACTTGGAGGAGGAGTGGCCTGAGGTTGTGCCGGACTTGGAGGAGGAGTGGACGTCTGACGCTGTGTCAGACTTGGAGGAGGAGTGGCCTGACACTTTGCCGGACTTGGAGGAGGAGGAGTGGCCTCACGCGTTGGTGGACTTGGAGGACCGGGAGTCTGCTGACTCGGTGGCGGACTTCGACGAGGAGTCGGGTGACGCGGTGTCGGTGGCCTTCGAAAGATGATGCAATCCTTTCTCCATAGGATGATACGATGTTTGGCATCTCCGAGTGTGTGCTCCTCGTCACCTCCAGGAATGTCAAGCTCTAGCCCCGAATATTGGTCTACCACCTCATCAACCACGACACGAGCATAGCCTGCTGGAATCGGGTTGCAATGAAAGGTTGCATCGGGGGAATTTGTATAAGCAACACCGTCCGCCACCTTCAAGGATATGTTCTTAATTTTGAAGTGTAGCTCGCAGTTAGTGTTCTCTGCGATATCATCCACGGGGTATCTATCCAGCAGTGCGTCGCCTGGGGCGGAACCCACGCTGCTTCTCGGCATGGATGGGGCGGTGGTATCCAATGCTGGATCATCCGCTAGCTGCTGCAGCTGCTGAGACCCCCTTTGCTGGCTAAGTGAGTCGATCTGCTCCTGCTGCCACTGGAATTTAGCTGCCAATTCCGCTTGACTTGCTTCTAGTCCTTGAAGGGGTTCATAGTCCCGCTTCCTCTGCTCCTCCTCCATCTTCCTCTTCTTCTCCTCCGCAATCTTCTTTCTCGCACGGGTTCTGTAGTCGGCGTTCCAGTCCGAAAACCCCTCATACCACGAAATAGCGCCCATGCCTCGTGTTCTTCCCGGGTGTTCAGGATTTCCCAGGGCACGTGTAAGCTCGTCGTTCTCTCTGTTGGGCTAGAACACCCCCGATCGAGCCTCTTCTATTGCAACAAGTAGCGCATCGTCGGCTCCGTTCAGACATGCCTTCGTCGAAACATTGCCTGTCTTCGGGTCCAACTCCCCCCCATGCGCATAGAACCAAGTCCTGCACCTGGGGGGCCAGCTCTTAGTAACCAGAGTGACACTTGCATCCTCCATCTCTTTCTCAAACTTATCCCACTTAGGCATTGCCATCGCGTAGCCACCTGGCCCCAGCTTATGGAACTTATCGTTTTTTCGGCATTCTTCTTGTTTATTCTCGACCGTTCCTTAGCTAATTCTGAATCCTTGAATTTCACGAAATCGTCCCAATGAGCACTTTGATTCTCTAGTATCCCCTCGAATACTGGAGTCTTCCTTCCTCCCTTGACGTACTTCTCCCACGTCGTTCTCTTGTGGTTCTTGAATGCAACCGCCATCTTCCTAAAAGCAGCATCCTTGACTTTCCGCACATTTGCTTCTGTGAAATGATCTGGTAGGGTGAAATGTTCCATGAGAGTATCCGAAAGCTGTTTTTTTATTCTCGTCGACAAAAGTAACATTTGGACGTGGCTTTGCTGGCTTTCTCCATTCTTGAAGGGAGATCGGGAGTTGGTCCTTCACAAGAACTCCGCACTGACGAACGAACTTGTCCGCAATCTTCTTAGGCGCTAATGGTTCACCATTAGGTTTGAATGCCTCGATATTGTACTTTACGCCCTTCTTCAACTTTTTGTTCGGGCCTTGTTTCGTCCTTTTGCCTGAAGATTTGCTCGATCCGGATGGCTGAAAGAAGAAAGATCGATTCGTTAATATATCTTCAACTCATTTAAAACATGCGATGATCACCAGATTCCTGCTTATATAAATATATATACCTCGCCGGTGTTTGTTGTTTCAGGATCAACATGTTCTTCGTCGTAGTTCATGACTTCATCTTCTCGGTCGTCGCGATTGAATATCATATCACCCTCTCCGGTGTTGTTTAGAAATTCGGAGCCGTCAAAATCTTCTTCATTCTGATCATCATCTGGCCCGTGTATGATATCGAACATGGTCTGTTCTCTCTCTCTCTCTGTCGGTATTGTCCACCATAGCTTTTATTTAACTATGCCAAAAGAAATATAAAACAATTTAGTATAATCTCGAATAATAGATATAATCTCGAATACATCGTCTCGAATAATAGATTTAATCTCGAATACGTCATCTCGAATAATAGATATAATCTCGTCGAATACATCGTCTCAAATAATATATATAATCTCGAATAAATCATCTCGAATATTATATATCGAATACATCACTAGCTAGCTAGCTAGCTAATAAAGATCGAATACTAGAGAGTAATCTAGGCGGTGGACAACCAAAGTGAAGGAACCATCACTGGATCATAACTCGGGTGATCTCCCCAAAGAACCTGCCAGGTATTGGAGAACCTGACGTCCATAGCAGCCATGTAGCGATGGACGTGCTCGTCCTCCTCCCTGACATGGCGACGTGCCACCTCCGGCGGGGCCGGCTCCCTCCGCACCGAAAGTGGCCCACGCGAATGCCACCAAAGAAGATGAGGGTCGACGACGGGACCCGGGGCCGGGTTCCTCACCAAGCGTCGCGCCCCTGAAGGTAGCACCTCCCAGTGCCAGCCCGGCGGAGCCCAGTCCCGGACATGGGTCCTCTGAAGCAGGACGTCGTCGCGGACGTGTCGACAGCGAGGATGCGGGCCGGGCATCGTCGACAACAAAATACTATATGCCGCAAAAGTAAAGTAACATTTTTTAAATGATGGATTGTGATGATTTCATATATGCAAATTCTAAATTTCATAACTAAAAATATAAGAAACTAAAAAAACATCGATCATCGTCTAACAATTTGAAATTAATCTAATTCATCTAGCTAGCTAAAACTAACATTTCCAAAATTTCTAACATTTCTATATAACTAACATTTCTATAACATTTGACATTATATACATTATAACTAACATTTCTACATACTAATTGACATTAATCTAATCTAATTAATTAATTCATCTAAAACTTTGTATGAGAAATAGAAAAACAGAAAAAACTAAAAGCTAAAAACAGAAAAATTGTGTGTGTGTGCGCGTCTAGTGTGTGTGTGTAGTGTGTGTGTGTGTGTGTGTGTGTGCATGTAGTGTGTGTGTGCGCGCGCGCGTGTGTGTGCGCTATGGTCGGCGCCGCCGCCGGCGCCGGTGTGCGCTACGATCGATTGGAGGGAGGAGAGGGGAAGGGGGAGGGGCTCACAGCGCGCGCGGGCAAGGTCGAGGCGACGGCAATGGCGAGGCGAGGTCGAGGCGACGGCGACGGCGAAGCGAGGGGATCGGCGACCGGGACGGCGACGGGGGTGCCGCGGAGTCGACGGGGACGACGCGACGAGGACGGGGGCATCGCAGAGTCGACGGGGGCGGCGACGGCGCGGGACGGGGCGGCGGCAGAGAGAAGTGGGAGATGAGAAACTGAAAATTTTCGAAGTGTTTCTTATATAGGGGACACCTTTAGTACCGGTTGGAGCCACCAACCGGTACTAAAGGCCTGTTTTGGCCAGGCCAAGCGGGGGGAAGCGACCCCCTTTAGTACCGGGTGGTGGCTCCAACCGGTACTAAAGGCCCCCCCTTTAGTACCGGTTGGTGCCACGAACCGGTACTAAAGGGGGGTGCGCTGCCAGGCGAGGGGCGCAAAGTTTAGTCCCACCTCGCCTAGCGAAGGGCAGCCGCACTGGTTTATAAACCCAGCCGCGGCTGCTCCTTCGAGCTCCACTGAAATGCAGGCCTTCTGGGCCTGTCTGTGCTGTGCTGCCCTGTGGGCCTACTGGGCCTTTGCGGGCCTGCATCCTGGCCCAACAACAGGTTGGGTTTCTAGTCGTATGCAGGCCGCTCTGGCCTAGTAGGCGGGCTTTTTTTATTATTTTTTTGCTTTATTTATTTTTGAGTTGTTTTTTTTGTGTATTTAGAGTTTCTTTTTGAATATTTTTGCTTTAGGTACAAAAAATTACAAACTTTCTGTTAGTGCCCGTAGTTTTCAAATTTGAATAGTTTAAATTTTGAATTATTTGAAATTAGTGTGAATCAGTAGTTTGTGAATAACTTAACGTTAAAAATTAGTAAATGCATGAACGAATTTGCTTGCACATAAAATTTCTTCGCGTTTCAAATGCCAAAACACATAACTAGCTACCCTACCTATTACAGAGATTCCCTCCTGGGTGTGAAACACAGAAGAAAGTGATGATAGCTAGTGAAGCCGGTCACATCCCAGATCTTTGGGTGTGAAACATTTTCTTCGCGTGTGTCCCTTTGCACCGTAACCATGGAAAATCTTCATCATTTAACGGGATGCTCGGGTCAATATTCACTGTGAATGGAGCAATTTCATCAAACTTTTCATAATCTTCTGACTTGTCTGTCTTGTCATCCACTCCCACGATGTTTCTCTTCCCAGAAAGAACTATGTGCCGCTTTGGCTCATCGTACGATGCATTCGCTTCCTTAGCTTTTCTTTTTCTTGGCTTGGTAGACATGTCCTTCACATAGAAAACCTGTGTCACATCATTGGCTAGGACGAATGGTTCGTCTGCATATGCAAGATTGTTGAGATCCACTGTTGTCATTCCGTACTGCGGGTCTTCCGTTACCCCGCCTTGTGTCATATTGACCCATTTGCACCGAAACAAAGGGACCTTCAAACCACGTCGATAGTCAAGTTCCCATATGTCCTGTATATAACCATAATATGTTTCCTTTCCCGTCTTGGTTTCTGCATCAAAGCGGACACCACTGTTTTGGTTGGTGCTCTTCTTATCTTAGGCGATCGTGTAAAATGTATTACCATTTATCTGGTACCCTTTGAAAGTCATTATATTCGAAGATGGTAACTAGGACAGCAAGTACAGGTCATCTTCAATAGAGGTGTCATGCATGGTACGTGCTTGCAACCAGCTGGCGAAACTCCTGGTTTGTTCACGTGTAATCCAGTCATCAGACCGCTCCGGGTGTTTGGAGCGTAGCAAATTCTTGTGTTCATCCATATACGGAGCCACCAAGGCAGAATTATGTAGAACTGTGTAGTGTGCTTCAGTGAGAGAATGTTCGTCCATACATATTATTTGTTCCCCTCCTAGCGTGCCTTTTCCATCCAGTCTGCCCTTATGCCGCGATTCAGGAACACCAATCGGCTTAAGGTCAGGAATAAAGTCAATACAAAACTCAATGACCTCCTCATTTTGACGGCCCTTGGAGATGCTTCCTTCTGGCCTAGCACGGTTATGAACATATTTCTTTAAGACTCCCATGAACCTCTCAAAGGGGAACATATTGTGTAGAAATACAGGACCCAAAACGTTAATCTCTTCGCATAGGTGAACTAGGACGTGCGTCATGATGTTGAAGAAGGATGGTGGGAACACCAACTCGAAACTGACAAGACATTGCACCAAATCATTCTGTAACCTTGGTATGATTTCTGGATCGATTACCTTCTGAGAGATTGCATTGAGAAATGCACATAGCTTCACAATGGCTAATCGTACATTTTCCGGTAGAAGCCCCTCAATGTAACCAGAAGCAGTTGCGTCATAATCACGTGGCAGTCATGAGACTTTAGGTTCTGGAACTTTTTCTCTGCCATGTTTATTATTCCCTTTATATTCGACGAGAAGCCAGACGGTACCTTAATACTGAGCAGGCATTCAAAGAAGATTTCCTTCTCTTCTTTGGTAAGAGCATAGCTTGCATGACCCTGATGTATGCCGTTTTTTCCGTGCATACGTTGCTGGTCCTCCCGTGCCTCAGGTGTATCTTTTGTCTTCCCATACACTCCCAAGAAGCCAAGCAGGGTCACACAAAGATTCTTCGTCATGTGCATCACATCGATTGCGGAGCGGACCTCTAGGTGTTTCCAATAGGGCAGGTCCCAAAATAAAGATTTCTTCTTCCACATGGGTGCGCGTCCGTCAGCGTCATTCGGAATAGGTTGTCCACCAGGACCCTTTCCAAAGACCACCTTCAAATCCTTGACCATATCATGTACATCAGCACTAGTACGGTGGCCAGGCTTCGTCCGGTGATCCGCCTCACCTTTGAAATGCTTGCCTTTCTTTCTTACGGGATGCCTGCTCGGAAGAAATCGACGATGTCCTAGGTACACATTCTTCTTACAATTAGCCAAATATATACTGTCGGTATCGTCCAAACAGTGCGTGCATGCGCGGTATCCCTTGTTTGTCTGTCCTGAAAGGTTACTGAGAGCAGGCCAATCATTGATGGTCACGAACAGCAACGCCTTTAGGTCAAATTCTTCCCCCATGTGCTCATCCCACGCACGTACACCTGTTCCATTCCACAGTTGTAAGAGTTCTTCAACTAATGGCCTTAGGTACACATCAATGTCGTTGCCGGGTTGCTTAGGGCCTTGGATGAGCACTGGCATCATAATGAACTTCCTCTTCATGCACAACCAAGGAGGAAGGTTATACAAACATAGAGTCACAGGCCAGGTGCTATGGTTGCTGCTCTTCTCCCCAAAAGGATTAATGCCATCTGCGCTTAGACCAAACCATACGCTCCTTGCGTCATCTGCAAACTCCTTCCCGTACTTTCTTTCGATTTTTCTCCACTGTGACCCGTCAGCGGGTACTCTCAACTTTCCGTCTTTCTTATGGTCTTCTCTGTGCCATCGCATCGCCTTGGCATGCTCTTTGTTTTGGAACAAACATTTCAACCATGGTATTATAGGAGCATACCACATCACCTTGGCAGGAATCTTCTTCCTGGGGCGCCGGCCTCGACATCACCAGGGTCATCGCAGCTGATCTTATAGCGCAATGCACCACATACCGGGCAAGCGTTCAAATCCTCGTACTCACCGCGGTAGAGGATGCAATCATTAGGGCATGCATGTATCTTCTGCACCTCTAACCCTAGAGGGCAGACAACCTTCTTTGCTTCGTACGTACTCTCGGGCAATTCGTTGTCCTTTGGAAGCATATCCTTTATCATTACCAGCAACTTTCCAAATCCCTTGTCAGATACACCATTCTCTGCCTTCCATTGCAGCAATTCCAGTGTGGTGCCCAGCTTTTTCTTGTCACCTATGCAATTCGGGTACAACAATTTTTTGTGATCCTCTAACATGCGTTGCAACTTCTTCTTCTCCAAATCACTTGCGCAGTTTCTCTTTGCATCGGCAATGGCCCGACCTAGATCATCAACGGGCTCATCTGATGCCTCTTCTTCAGCTTCTTCCCGCATTGCCAGCTCAGCTTCTTCCCGCATTATCGGCTCAGCTTCTTCCCCCATTGTTGTATCATCGTATTCAGGGAACCCATGGCCAGGATAGCTGTCGTCGTCCTCTTCTTCTTCATTTTCTTCCATCATAACCCCTCTTTCTCCGTGCTTGGTCCAAACATTATAATGGGGCATGAAACCGGACTTAAACAGGTGGACGTGAATGGTTCTTGACGTAGAGTAATTGTGACCATTCTTACAGCAAGCACATGGACAAGGCATAAAACCATTCGCCCGCTTGTTTGCCTCAGCCGCAAGCAGAAAAGTATGCATGCCCTCAACGAACTGGGGAGAGCATCGGTCATCGTACATCCATTGCCGGCTCATCTTCATTACACAACACCGAATAGACCAAATTAATACAAGTTCATACATAAAGTTCATACAACACTTAAATGCAACAAACAAATAACTCTCTAGCTAAAGCATTTAAATGCAACAACAAATACGATCAAGATCGCAACTAAGGTAACAATGGATCCAAAAGCATAATGATACCAAGCCTCACTATCGATGGCATATTTTCTAATCTTTCTAATCTTCAAGCGCATTTTCTCCATCTTGATCTTGTGATCATCGACGACATCGGCAACATGCAACTCCAATTCCATCTTCTCCCCCTCAATTCTTTTCAACTTTTCTTTCAAGTACTCGTTTTCTCTTTCAACTAAATTTAACCCCTCGGCAATAGGGTCGGTTGGAATATCCGGTTCACATACCTCCTAGAAAAAAATTCTATGTCAACTTGATGGGCATAATTTGTCATAAACACGAAATGCAACTACTTTTAAAAAATAATATACATACCACATCCGAATCATAACAAGGACTAGGGCCGACGGGGACGGATATCAAAACCATGGCACTATATGTATAACAAACAACGTATGGGTAAGATAATTATACGACTAACTATATATCCAAATAACACAAACATCAATTTTTATATAAAATTTCATGAACAAGAGGCTCACCACAAGATGGTGCCGGCGACGGGACGGTGCGGGCGATCGACGGTGGCTACGATGGAGATTTAGAAGGCACTAAGTAAACCACACCTACATATGCAAACTAAGTGTTATTTTTGACCTCAAATTGCATATAAATCAAATACTAGCACATATATATGTATCCTCCCAAATTACTAAACTCACAAATTAATCACTATATAAAGCATTGCAAGAGCTAATCTAGCAATGAGAGATGAAAGGACAAAGTTGCTAACCTTTGTGATCATTTGAATGGATGGGGGCCTTCAAATCTTGACAAATTTTGGGCAAAATGTGTGATGATCTCGAGAGGAAGAGGGAAGAACAGAGAGGAGAGGGGAAAGGGGAAGAACACAGCGAGCTCGGGTGGACGAAGGGTTTATGTAGGACGACCTTTAGTACCGGTTTGTGCCAAGAACCGGTACTAAAGGGGCTGGAGGGGCCCCATTCTGACAACATCCTGCCACCACTCTCATTAGTACCGGTTCGTGGCACGAACCGGTGCTAAAGGTTCGCCACGAACCGGTACTAATGAAAGCGGCCCGGCTAGCCGTTGGAACCGGCACTAATGTATACATTAGTGCCGGCTCAAATACAAACCGGCACTAATGTGCTTCACGTTTGACCCTTTTTCTACTAGTGCGCGCCCTCCACCCTCGTGGGCTCCCTGTTGCTCCACCGACATACTTCTTCCTCCTATATATACCCACGTACCCCCAAACGATCAGATACGGAGCCAAAACCCTAATTCCACCACCGCAACTTTCTGTATCCACGAGATCCCATCTTGGGGCCTATTCCGGAGCTCCGCCGGAGTGGGCATCGATCATGGAGGGCTTCTTCATCAACACCATAGCCCCTCCGATGAAGTGTGAGTAGTTTACCTCAGACCTACGGGTCCATAGTTAGTAGCTAGATGGCTTCTTCTCTCTTTTTGGATCTCAATACAATGTTCTCCCCCTCTCTTGTGGAGATCTATTCGATGTAATCTTCTTTTTGCGGTGTGTTTGTTGAGACTGATGAATTGTGGGTTTATGATCAAGTCTATCTATGAATAATATTTGAATCTTCTCTGAATTCTTTTATGTATGATTGGTTATCTTTGCAAGTCTCTTCGAATTATCAGTTTGGTTTGGCCTACTAGATTGATCTTTCTTGCCATGGGAGAAGTGCTTGGCTTTGGGTTCAATCTTGTGGTGTCCTTTCTCGGTGACAGTAAGGGCAGCAAGGCTTGTATTCTATTGTTGCCATCGAGGATAACAAGATGGGGTTTTCTTCATATTGCATGAGTCTATCCCTCTACACCATGTCATCTTGCTTAAGGCGTTACTCTGTTTTTAACTTAATAGTCTAGATGCATGCTGGATAGCGGTCGATGAGTCGAGTAATAGTAGTAGATGCAGGCAGGAGTCGGTCTACTTGTCTCGGACGTGATGCCTATATACATGATCATACCTAGATATTCTCATAACTATGCTCAATTCTGTCAATTGCTCAACAGTAATTTGTTCACCCACCATAGAATACTTATGCTCTCGAGAGAAGCCACTAGTGAAACCTATGGCCCCCGGGTCTGTCTTTATCATATCAATCTCCTACTACTTAGTTATTTGCTTTGCCTTTATTTTACTTTGCCTTTATTTTACTTTGCATCTTTATCATAAAAATACCAAAAATATTATCTTATCATATCTATTAGATCTCACTCTCGTAAGTGGCCCTATAGGGATTGACAACCCCTATTTGCGTTGGTTGCGAGGATTTATTTGTTTTGTGCAAGTGCGAGGGACTCGCGCGTAGCCTCCTACTGGATTGATACCTTGGTTCTCAAAAACTGAGGGAAATACTTACGCTACTTTGCTGCATCATCCCTTCCTCTTCGGGGAAAACCAACGCAGTGCTAAAAGAGGTAGCAAGAAGGATTTCTGGCACCGTTGCCGGGGAGGTCTACGCAAAAGTCAACATACCAAGTACCCATCACATACCCTTATCTCCCACATTACATTATTTGCCATTTGCCTCACGTTTTCCTCTCCCCCACTTCACCCTTGCCGTTTTATCCGCCCTCTCTTTTCCGTTTGCCTCTTTTTTGCCCGTTTCTTGTTTGCTCGTATGGTCGAAATAGTTGTTTATTTATTACTAAATAGAGAACCTAAGATCTATGGATCCTCATCCGCTTTCTAATCTTTTTAAGAGATCCAATTTTGATGAACCAATTGCTAGTGAGTTTTGTGCACTAGATTATCTTTATGAGGTTTTGCTTGAAATTCGTGAATCTGAAAAGTGTGATGAATTACTTTATGAAGCGATTCACGATAGAGCTTTGAATAAAAAGCATGATTTGCAATGATTTTATTATAAATTCTATTTATGTAAATTGTGCTAATAATATGCAACACCCTAAGCTTGGGGATGCTAGTTTTGCTATGTCCTCTACTTGTTGCAACGATCATGATTGGGGTGATTCTTCTTATGTTCTTGAAAAATTATTTAAGCCCCATGATGAATATGAGATTGATAGTAGTGTTTGCAATATTATTGAAAGTGGGTTTGGAAGAGTGTCAACTTTAGATCCCACATATTTGAAGAATGTTCAATCTTATGAAAATTTTGATAAAAGTGGGTTTGGAGAAGTCATGACTTTAGTTAATGTTAATCCCACTATTTTGGAAGAGTGTCAACTTTGCATGCATGTGGATCATGTTGAAAATATTTTATGTGATAGCTATTTTGTTGAATTTTCTTATTATCCTACATGTAATCATTATGAGAGATTAAAATATGGTGGTAGAAATTTTCATGTTACTAAATTACCTCTCGTTATGTTGAGATTACTATTGTTTCTTTCCTCTTCCATGCATATGCTAGTTTTTTCTTGCCATGATAATTTGTTTTCCTATAAGATGCCTATTAATAGGAAGTATGTTAGACTTGTATGTGTTTTTCACATGTTTTATGATGCTCTCTTTGTGCTTCAATTCTTGTCTTTCATGTGAGCATCATTGAAATTATCAATGCCTAGCTAAAAAGGCTTTAAAGAAAAGCGCTTGTTGGGAGTCAACCCAATATTTTTCCTTGTTGTTATTTAACAAATATATTATCTAGCCTCTGTTTTGGTTGTGTTTTTTTGTGTTTAATTAGTGTTGGTGCCAAGTAGAACCGTTGGGAAGACTTGGGGAAAGTCTTGTTGAACTTGTTGTAAAAAACAGAAACTTTAGCGCTCACGAGAACTGCTGTCATTTTTATTTGGAAAGTGTTATTTAGTTAATTATTTTTGAAGATGATTAATAGATAAATTTCTCGCGTCCAGCAATTTATTTTATAATTTTTGGGGTTCTAGATCTTGCGCTAGCTACAGATTACTACAGACTGTTCTGTTTTTGACAGATTCTGTTTTTCGTGTGTTGTTTGCTTATTTTGATGAATCTATGGCTAGTAAAATAGTTTATGAACCATAGAGAAGTTGGAATACAGTAGGTATAACACCCATATAAATAAATAATGAGTTCATTACAGTACCTTAAAGTGATCTTTTATTTTCTTTCGCTAACGGAGCTCACGAGATTTTCTACTTTAAGTTTTGTGTCGTGAAGTTTTCAAGTTTTGGGTAAAGATTTGATGGATCATGGAACAAGGAGTGGCAAGATCTTAAGCTTGGGGATGCCCATGGAACCCCCAAGATAATATAAGGACACCTAAAAGCCAAAGCATGGGGATGCCCCGGAAGGCATCCCCTCTTTCGTCTACTTCTATCGGTAACTTTACTTTGAGCTATATTTTTATTCGCCACATGATTTGTGTTTTGCTTGGAGCGTCTTGTATGATTTGAGTCTTTGCTTGTTATTTTACCACAATCATCCCTGCTGTACACACCTTTTGAGAGAGCCATACATGATTTGGAATTTGTTAGAATACTCTATGTGCTTCGCTTATATCTTTTGAGTTACATAAGTTTGCTCTAGTGCTTCACTTATATCTTTTAGAGCACGGTGGTGGATTTGTTTTATAGAAACTATTGATCTCTCATGCTTCACTTAGATTATGTTTTAGAGTCTTAATAGCATGGTAATTTGCTTAAAATCCTAACATGCTTGGTATGCAAGATTAATAATAAAACTCTCTTATGAGTGTGTTGAATACTATGAGAAGTTTGATACTTGATAATTGTTTTGAGGTATGTAGATGGTGATATTAAAGTCATGCTAGTTGAGTAGTTGTGAATTTGAGAAATACTTGTGTTGAAGCTTGTGATTCCCGTAGCATGCACGTATGGTGAACCGTTATGTGATGAAGTCGGAGCATGATTTATTTATTGATTGTCTTCCTTATGAGTGGCGGTCGGGGACGAGCGATGGTCTTTTCCTACCAATCTATCCCCCTAGGAGCACGCGCGTAATACTTTGCTTTGATAACTTGTAGATTTTTGCAATAAGTATATGAGTTCTTTATGACTAATGTTGAGTCCATGGATTATACGCACTCTCACCCTTCCACCTTTGCTAGCCTCTCTAATACCGCACACCTTTTTGCCGGTATCATACACCCACCATATACCTTCCTCAAAACAGCCACCATACCTACCTATTGTGGCATTTCCATAGTCATTCCGAGATATATTGCCATGCAACTTTCCACCGTTCTGTTTATGACACACTCCATCATTGTCATATTGCTTAGCATGATCATGTAGTTGACATAGTATTTGTGGCAAAGCCACCATTCATAATTCTTTCATACTTGTCACTCATGCATCATTGCATATCCCGGTACACCGCCGGATGCATTCATAGAGTCATATTTTGTTCTAAGTATCGAGTTGTAATTGTTGAGTTGTAAGAAAAATAAAAGTGTGATGATCATCATTATTAGAGCATTGTCCCAGTGAGGAAAGGATGATGGAGACTATGATTCCCCCACAAGTCGGGATGAGGACGAAAAATAAATAAAAGAGGCCAAAGAAGCCCAAATAAAAAAAGAGAAAGAAAAGAGTGAAGGAAATATGCCCTAGAGGCAATAATAAAGTTATTATTTATTTCCTTATATCATGATAAATGTTTATTATTCATGCTAGAATTGTATTAACCGGAAACATAATACATGTGTGAATACATAGACAAACTTAGTGTCACTAGTATGCCTCTACTTGACTAGCTCGTTAATCAATGATGGTTATGTTTCCTAACCATGAACAAGGTGTTGTTATTTGATTAACGAGGTCACATCATTAGTTGAATGATCTGATTGACATGACCCATTTCATTAGCTTAGCACCCGATCGTTTAGTATGTTGCTATTGCTTTCTTCATGACTTATACATGTTCCTATGACTATGAGATTATGCAACTCCCGTTTACCGGAGGAACACTTTGTGTGCTACCAAACGTCACAACGTAACTGGGTGATTATAAAGGAGCTCTACAGGTGTCTCCAAAGGTAGATGTTGGGTTGGCGTATTTCGAGATTAGGATTTGTCACTCCGATTGTCGGAGAGGTATCTCTGGGCCCTCTCGGTAATGCACATCACATAAGCCTTGCAAGCATTGCGACTAATGAGTTAGTTGCGAGATGATGTATTACGGAACGAGTAAAGAGACTTGCCGGTAACGAGATTGAACTAGGTATTGCATACCGACGATCGAATCTCGGGCAAGTAACATACCGATGACAAAGGGAACAACGTATGTTGTTATGCGGTCTGACCGATAAAGATCTTCGTAGAATATGTAGGAGCCAATATGGGCATCCAGGTCCCGCTATTGGTTATTAACCGGAGATGTGTCTCAGTCATGTCTACATTGTTCTCGAACCGTAGGGTCCGCACGCTTAACGTTACGATGACAGTTATTATGAGTTTATGCATTTTGATGTACCGAAGTTAGTTCGGAGTCCCGGATGTGATCACGGACATGACGAGGAGTCTCGAAATGGTCGAGAAATAAAGATTGATATATTGGAAGCCTATATTTGGATATCGGAAGTGCTCCGGGTGAAATCGGGATTTTACCGGAGTACCGGGAGGTTACCGGAACCCCCCGGGAGCCATATGGCCCTTAATGGGCTTTAGTGGAAAGGAGAAAGGGGCAGCCCAAGGTGGCCGCGCGCCTCCCCCCTCCCCTAGTCCTATTAGGACTAGGAGAGGTGGCCGGCCCCCCTCTCTCTCTTTCCCCCTCGGGGAATCCTAGTCCAACTAGGATTGGGGGGGGGAGTCCTAGGAGTAGGACTCCTACTGCGCCCTCCTCCTAGCCGGCGGCCCCCTCCCCCTTGGCTCCTTTATATAGAGAGGCAGGGGGCACCTCTAGACACACAAGTTGATCATTGAGATCGTTCCTTAGCCGTGTGCGGTGCCCCCTGCCACCATATTCCACCTCGATCATATCGTTGTAGTGCTTAGGCAAAGCCCTGTGTCGTTAGAACATCAAGACCGTCACCACGCCGTCGTGCTGACGGAACTCTTCCCCGACGCTTTGCTGGATCGGAGCCCGGGGATCGTCATCGAGCTGTACGTGTGCTAAGAACTCGGAGGTGCCAGAGTAACGGTGCTTGGATCGGTCGGATCGGGAAGATGTACGACTACTTCCTCTACGTTGTGTCAACGCTTCCGCAGTCGGTCTGCATGGGTATGTAGACAACACTCTCCCCTCTCGTTGCTGTGCATCACCATGATCTTGCGTGTGCGTAGGAAATATTTTGAAATTACTACGTTCCCCAACAGTGGTATCAGAGCCTAGGTTTTATGGTTTGATGTTATTTGCACGAGTAGAATACAAGTGAGTTGTGGGCGATATAAGTCATACTGCCTACCAGCATGTCATACTTTGGTTCGGCGGTATTGTTGGACGAGACGACCCGGACCAACATTACGCATACGCTTACGCGAGACCGGTTCCCTCGACGTGCTTTGCACACAGGTGGCTTGCGGGCGACTGTCCCTCCAACTTTAGTTGAACCGAGTGTGGCTACGCCCGGTCCTTGCGAAGGTTAAAACGGAGTCTATTTGACAAACTATCGTTGTGGTTTTGATGCGTAGGTGAGATTGGTTCTTGCTTAAGCCTGTAGCAGCCACGTAAAACTTGCAACAACAAAGTAGAGGACGTCTAACTTGTTTTTGCAGGGCATGTTGTGATGTGATATGGTCAAGACATGATGCTAAATTTTATTGTATGAGATGATCATGTTTTGTAACCGAGTTATCGGCAACTGGCAGGAGCCATATGGTTGTTGCTTTATTGTATGCAATGCAATCGCGATGTAATGCTTTACTTTATCACTAAGCGGTAGTGATAGTCGTGGAAGCATAAGATTGGCGAGACGACAACGATGCTACGATGGAGATCAAGGTGTCGCGCCGGTGACGATGGTGATCATGACGGTGCTTCGGAGATGGAGATCACAGGCACAAGATGATGATGGCCATATCATATCACTTATATTGATTGCATGTGATGTTTATCTTTTATGCATCTTATCTTGCTTTGATTAACGGTAGCATTATAAGATGATCTCTAACTAAATTATCAAGAAGTGTTCTCCCTGAGTATGCACCGTTGCGAAAGTTCTTCGTGATGAGACACCACGTGATGATCGGGTGTGATAGGCTCTACGTTCAAATACAACGGGTGCAAAACAGTTGCACATGCGGAATACTCAGGTTATACTTGACGAGCCAAGCATATACAGATATGGCCTCGGAACACGGAGACCGAAAGGTCGAGCGTGAATCATATAGTAGATATGATCAGCATAGTGATGTTCACCATTGAAACTACTCCATCTCACGTGATGATCGGACATGGTTTAGTTGATTTGGATCACGTGATCACTTAGAGGATTAGAGGGATGTCTATCTAAGTGGGAGTTCTTAAGTAATATGATTAATTGAACTTAAATTTATCATGAACTTAGTCCTGGTAGTATTTTGTAAATCATGTTGTAGATCAATAGCTCGCGTTGTTGCTTCCCTGTGTTTATTTTGATATGTTCCTAGAGAAAATTGTATTGAAAGATGTTAGTAGCAATGATGCGGATTGGATCCGTGATCTGAGGTTTATCCTCATTGATGCATAGAAGAATTATGTCCTTGATGCACCGCTAGGTGACAGACCTATTGCAGGAGCAGATGCAGACGTTATGAACGTTTGGCTAGCTCAATATGATGACTACTTGATAGTTTAGTGCACCATGCTTAATGGCTTAGAATCGGGACTTCAAAGACGTTTTGAACGTCATGGACCATATGAGATGTTCCGGGAGTTGAAGATAATATTTCAAGCAAATACCCGAGTTGAGAGATATGAAGTCTCCAACAAGTTCTATAGCTAAAAGATGGAGGAGAATCGCTCAACTAGTGAGCATGTGCTCAGATTGTCTGGGTACTACAATCGCTTGAATCAAGTGGGAGTTAATCTTCCAGATAAGATAGTGATTGACAGAATTCTCTAGTCACCATGACCAAGTTAGTAGAACTTCGTGATGAACTATAGTATGCAAGGGATGACGAAAACGACTCCTGAGCTTTTCATGATGATGAAATCGATGAAGGTAGAAATCAAGAAAAACATCAAGCATTGATGGTAGACAAGACCACTAGTTTCAAGAAAAGGGCAGAGGGGGAACTTCAAGAAGAACGGCAAGCAAGTTGCTGCTCAAGTGAAGAAGCCCAAGTCTGGACCTAAGCCTGAGACTGAGTGCTTCTACTGCAAAGGGACTGGTCACTGGAAGCGGAACTACCCCAAGTGATTGGCAGATAAGACGGATGGCAAAGTGAACATAAGTATATTTGATATACATGTTATTGATCTGTACTTTACTAGTGTTTATAGCAACCCCTCAGTATTTGATACTAGTTCAGTTGCTAAGATTAGTAACTCGAAACGGGAGTTGCAGAATAAACAGAGACTAGTTAAGGGTGAAGTGACGATGTGTGTTGGAAGTGGTTCCAAGATTGATATGATCATCATCGCACACTCCCTATAAATTCGGGATTAGTGTTGAACCTAAATAAGTGTTATTTGGTGTTTACGTTGAGCATGAATATGATTTGATCATGTTTATTGTAATACGGTTATTCATTGAAGTAAGAGAATAAATTGTTGTTCTAAAACCTTATATGGTTACACACCCAATGAAAATAGTTCGTTGGATCTCGATAGTAGTGATACACATAATCATTGAAACCAAAAGATGCAAAGTTAATAATGATAGTGCAGCTTATTTGTAGCACTACCGTTTAGGTCATATTGGTGTAAAGCGCATGAAGAAACTCCATGCTGATGGGCTTTTGGAATCACTTGATTATGAATCAGTTGATGCTTGCGAACCATGCCTCATGGGCAAGATGACTAAGACTCTGTTCTTCGGAACAATGGAGCGAGCAATAGATTTGTTGGAAATCATACATACTGATGTATGTGGTCCGATGAATATTGAGGCTCGCGATAGGTATCATTATTTTCTGATCTTCACAGATGATTTGAGCAGATATAAGTATATCTACTTGATGAAACATAAGTCTGAAACATTTGAAAAGTTCAAAGAATTTCAGAGTAAAGTGGAGAATCATCGTAACAAGAAAATAAGGCTTCTACGATCTGATCGCAGGAGACAAATATTTGAGTTACGAGTTTGGTCTTCAATTAAAACAATGTGGAATAGTTTCACAAATCCGTGCCACCCGGAACACCACAGCATAATGGTATGTCTGAACGTCATAGCCGTACTTTATTAGATATAGTGCAAATCTATGATGTTTCTTACCGATTTACCACTATCGTTTTTGAGGTTATGCATTAAAGACAACTGCATTCACGTTAAAAAAAAGGAGCACCATCTAAGTTCGTTGAGACGACACAATCTGAACTGTGGTTTAGCAAGAAACCAAAGTTGTCGTTTCTTAAAGTTTGGGGTTGTGATGCTTATGTGAAAAAGTTTCATCCTGATAAGCTCAAAACCAAATCGGAGAAATATGTCTTCATAGGATACCCAAAAGGAGACTGTTGGGTACACCTTCTATCACAGATCCTAAGGCAAGACATTCGTTGCTTATAATGGATCCTTTCTAGAGAAGGAGTTTCTCTCGAAAGAAGTGAGTGGGAGGAAAGTAGAACTTGATAAGGTAATTGTACCTTCTCCCTTATTGGAAAGTAGTTCATCACAGAAATCTATTCCTGTGACTACTACACCAATAAGTGAGGAAGTTAATGATAATAATCATGAAACTTCAGAACAAGATACTACTGAACCTCGTAGATCAACCAGAGTAAGATCCATGCCAGAGTGATACGGTAATCCAGTTCTGGAAGTCATGCTACTAGATCATGATGAACCTACGAACTATGAAGAAGCGATGGTGAGCCCAGATTCCGCAAAGTGGCTTGAAGCCATGAAATCTGAGATGGGATCCATGTATGAGAACAAAGTATGGACTTTGGTTGACTTGCCCGATGATCGGCAAGCAATTGAGAATAAATGGATCGTCAAGAAAAAGACTGACGCTGATGGTAATGTTACTGTCTATAAAGCTCGACTTGTCGCAAAAGGTTTTTGACAAGTTCAAGGGGTTGACTACGATGAGACCTTCTCACCCGTAGCGATGCTTAAGTCTGTCCGAATCATGTTAGCAATTGCCGCGTTTTATAATTATGAAATTTGGCAGATGGATGTCAAAAGTGCATTCCTGAATGGATTTCTGGAAGAAGAGTTGTATATGATGCAACCGGAAGGTTTTGTCGATCCAAAGGGAGCTAACAAAGTGTGCAAGCTCCAGCGATCCATTTATGGACTGGTGCAAGCCTCTCGGAGTTGGAATAAACGCTTTGATAGTGTGATCAAAGCATATAGTTTTATACAGACTTGCGGTGAAGCCTGTATTTACAAGAAAGTGAGTGGGAGCACTACAACATTTCTGATAAAGTATATGTGAATGACATATTGTTGATCGGAAATAATGTAGAATTATTCTGTAAAGCATAAAGGAGTGTTTGAAAGGAGTTTTTCAAAGAAAGACTTCAGTGAAGCTGCTTACATATTGAGCATCAAGATCTATAGAGATAGATCAAGATGCTTGATAAGTTTTTTCAATAAATACATACCTTGACAAGATTTTGAAGTAGTTCAAAATGGAGCAGTCAAAGAAAGAATTCTTGCCTGTATTACAAGGTGTGAAGTTGAGTAAGACTCAAAGCACGACCACGGCAGAAGATAGAAAGAGAATGAAAGTCATTCCCTATGCCTTCGCCATAGGTTCTATAAAGTATGTCATGCTGTATACCAGATCTATTGTATACCCTGCACTGATTTGGCAAGGGAGTACAATAGTGATCTAGGAGTAGATCACTGGACAGCGGTCAGAATTATCCTTAGTGAAATAAGGATATGTTTCTCGATTATGGACGTGACAAAAGGTTCGTCGTAAAGGGTTACGCCGATGCAAGTTTTGACACTAATCTAGATGACTCTAAGTCTCGGTCTAGATACATATTGAAAGTGGGAGCAATTAGCTAGAGTAGCTCCATGCAGAGCATTGTTGACATAGAAATTTGCAAAATACATGTGGATCTGAATGTGGCAGACCCGTTGACTAAGATTCTCTCACAAGCAAAACATGATCACACCTTAGTACTCTTTGGGTGTTAATCACATAGCGATGTGAACTAGATTACTAAATCCAGTAAACCCTTTGGGTGTTGGTCACATGGCGATGTGAACTATGGGTGTTAATCACATGGTGATGTGAACTATTTCTGTTAAATCACATGACGATGTAATCTAGATTATTGACTCTAGTGCAAGTGGGAGACTGAAGGAAATATGCCCTAGAGGCAATAATAAAGTTATTATTTATTTCCTTATATCATGATAAATGTTTATTATTTATGCTAGAATTGTATTAACCGGAAACATAATACATGTGTGAATACATAGACAAACTTAGTGTCACTAGTATGCCTCTACTTGACTAGCTCGTTAATCAATGATGGTTATGTTTCCTAACCATGAACAAGGTGTTTTTATTTGATTAACGAGGTCACATCATTAGTTGAATGATCTGATTGACATGACCCATTTCATTAGCTTAGCACCCGATCGTTTAGTATGTTGCTATTGCTTTCTTCATGACTTATACATGTTCCTATGACTATGAGATTATGCAACTCCCGTTTACCGGAGGAACACTTTGTGTGCTACCAAACGTCACAACGTAACTGGGTGATTATAAAGGAGCTCTATAGGTGTCTCCAAAGGTAGATGTTGGGTTGGCGTATTTCGAGATTAGGATTTGTCACTCCGATTGTCAGAGAGGTATCTCTGGGCCCTCTCGGTAATGCACATCACATAAGCCTTGCAAGCATTGCGACTAATGAGTTAGTTGCGAGATGATGTATTACGGAACGAGTAAAGAGACTTGCCGGTAACGAGATTGAACTAGGTATTGGATACCGACGATCGAATCTCGGGCAAGTAACATACCGATGACAAAGGGAACAACGTATGTTGTTATGCGGTCTGACCGATAAAGATCTTCGTAGAATATGTAGGAGCCAATATGGGCATCCAGGTCCCGCTATTGGTTATTGACCGGAGATGTGTCTCAGTCATGTCTACATTGTTCTCGAACCGTAGGGTCTGCACGCTTAACGTTACGATGACAATTATTATGAGTTTATGCATTTTGATGTACCGAAGTTAGTTCGGAGTCCCGGATGTGATCACAGACATGACGAGGAGTCTTGAAATGGTCAAGACATAAAGATTGATATATTGGAAGCCTATATTTGGATATCGGAAGTGTTCCGGGTGAAATCGGGATTTTACCGGAGTACCGGGAGGTTACCGGAACCCCCCGGGAGCCATATGGGCCTTAATGGGCTTTAGTGGAAAGGAGAAAGGGGCAGCCCAAGGTGGCCGCCCCCCTCTCTCTCTTTCCCCCTCGGGGAATCCTAGTCCAACTAGGATTGGGGGGGGGGAGTCCTACTCCCGGTAGGAGTAGGACTCCTCCTGCGCCCTCCTCCTGGCCGGCGGCCCCCTCCCCCTTGGCTCCTTTATATACAGAGGCAGGGGGCACCTCTAGACACACAAGTTGATCATTGAGATCGTTCCTTAGCCGTGTGCGGTGCCCCCTGCCACCATATTCCACCTCGATCATATCGTTGTAGTGCTTAGGCGAAGCCCTGCGTCGGTAGAACATCAAGACCGTCACCACGCCGTCGTGCTGACGGAACTCTTCCCCGACGCTTTGCTGGATCGGAGCCCGGGGATCGTCATCGAGCTGTACGTGTGCTAAGAACTCGGAGGTGCCGGAGTAACGGTGCTTGGATCGGTCGGATCGAGAAGACGTACGACTACTTCCTCTATGTTGTGTCAACGCTTCCGCAGTCGGTCTGCGTGGGTACATAGACAACACTCTCCCCTCTCGTTGTTGTGCATCACCATGATCTTGCGTGTGCGTAGGAATTTTTTTGAAATTACTACGTTCCCCAACAAATAGGCCATAAAAAAGAGAAAAGGCCCAAATAGAAAATAAAAAATGAGAGAAAAAGAGAGAAGGGACAATGTTACTATCCTTTTACCACACTTGTGCTTCAAAGTAGCACCATGATCTTCATAGTAGAGAGTCTCTCATGTTATCACTTTCATATACTAGTGGGAATTTTTCATTATAGAACTTGGCTTGTATATTCCAATGATGGGCTTCCTCAAATTGCCCTAGGTCTTCATGAGCAAGCAAGTTGGATGCACACCCACTTAGTTTCTTTTTGAGCTTTCATATACTTATAGCTCTAGGCATCCGTTGCATGGAAATCCCTACTCACTCACATTGATATCTATTGATGGGCATCTCCATAGCCCGTTGATACACCTAGTTGATGTGAGACTATCTTCTCCTTTTTGTCTTCTCCACAACCACCACTCTATTCCACCTATAGTGCTATATCCATGGCTCACGCTCATGTATTGCGTGAAGATTGAAAAAGTTTTGAGAATGTAAAAAGTATTAAACAATTGCTTGGCTTGTCATCGGGGTTGTGCATGATTTAAATATTTTGTGTGGTGAAGATAGAGCATTGCCAGACTATATGATTTTGTAGGCATAACTTTCTTTAGCCATGTTATTTTGAGAAGACATAATTGCTTTGTTGGTATGATTGAAGTATTATCATTCTTATGTCAATATGAACTTTTTTCTTGAATCTTTCGGATCTGAATATTCATACCACAATTAAGAAGATTTACATTAAAATTATGCTAAGTAGCACTGCGCATCAAAAATTCTGTTTTTATCATTTACCTACTCGAGGACGAGCAGGAATTAAGCTTGGGGATGCTTGATACATCTCCAACGTATCTATAATTTTTGATTGCTCCATGCTATATTATCTACTGTTTTGGACATTATTGGGCTTTATTATCCACTTTTATATTATTTTTGGGACTAACCTATTAACCGGAGGCCCAGCCCAGAATTGTTGTTTTTGCCTGTTTTAGGGTTTCGAAAAAAAGGAATATCAAACGGAGTCCAAACGGAATGAAACCTTCGGGAACGTGATTTTCTCATCGAATACAACTCAGGAGACTTGGACCCTATGTCAAGACACGTAACAGGAGGCCACAAGGTAGGGGCGCGCTTACCCCCCCCCCCCCCCCAGGCGTGCCCTCCACCCTCGTGGCCCCCCTCTTGCTCCACTGACATACTTCTTCCTCCTATATATACCCACGTACCCCCAAACGATCAGATACGGAGCCAAAAACCTAATTCCACCGCCGCAACTTTCTGTATCCACGAGATCCCATCTTGGGGCCTGTTCCGGAGCTCCGCCGGAGTGGGCATCGATCACGGAGGGCTTCTTCATCAACACCATAGCCCCTCCGATGAAGTGTGAGTAGTTTACCTCAGACCTACGGGTCCATAGTTAGTAGCTAGATGGCTTCTTCTCTCTTTTTGGATCTCAATACAATGTTCTCCCCCTCTCTTGTGGAGATCTATTTGATGTAATCTTCTTTTTGCGGTGTGTTTGTTGAGACCGATGAATTGTGGGTTTATGATCAAGTCTATCCATGAATAATTTTTGAATCTTCTCTGAATTCTTTTATGTATGATTGGTTATCTTTGCAAGTCTCTTCGAATTATCAGTTTGGTTTGGCCTACTAGATTGATCTTTCTTGCAATGGGAGAAGTGCTTGGCTTTGGGTTCAATCTTGCGGTGTCCTTTCTCGGTGACAGTAAGGGCAGCAAGGCTCGTATTGTATTGTTGCCATCGAGGATAACAAGATGGGGTTTTCTTCATATTGCATGAGTCTATCCCTCTACATCATGTCATCTTTCTTAAGGCGTTACTCTATTTTTAACTTAATACTCTAGATGCATGCTGGATAGCGGTCGATGAGTGGAGTAATAGTAGTAGATGCAGGCAGGAGTCGGTCTACTTGTCTCGGACGTGATGCCTATATACATGATCATACCTAGATATTCTCATAACTATACTCAATTCTGTCAATTGCTCAATAGTAATTTGTTCACCCACCATAGAATACTTATGCTCTCGAGAGAAGCCACTAGTGAAACCTATGGCCCCTGGGTCTATCTTTATCATATCAATCTCCTACTACTTAGTTATTTACTTTGCCATTTACTTTGCCTTTATTTTACTTTGCATCTTTATCATAAAAATACCAAAAATATTATCTTATCATATCTATTAGATCTTACTCTCATAAGTGGCCCTATAGGGATTGACAACCCCTATTTGCGTTGGTTGTGAGGATTTATTTGTTTTGTGCAGGTGCGAGGGACTCGCGCGTAGCCTCCTACTGGATTGATACCTTGGTTCTCAAAAACTGAGGGAAATACTTACGCTACTTTGCTGCATCATTCCTTCCTCTTTGGGGAAAACCAACGCAGTGCTAAAAGAGGTAGCAGGGAACAACATATATCGTTATGCGGTTTGACTGATAAAGATCTTCGTAGAATATGTGGGAGCCAA
The DNA here is from genome assembly GCA_034509565.1 of Triticum monococcum. Classification (NCBI taxonomy): domain Eukaryota; kingdom Viridiplantae; phylum Streptophyta; class Magnoliopsida; order Poales; family Poaceae; genus Triticum; species Triticum monococcum. The sequence continues at coordinate 49,208,019 of CM067845.1, forward strand.
TATGAACATCCAGGTTCCACTATTGGTTATTGACCGGAGACGTGTCTCGGTCATGTCTGCATAGTTCTCGAACCCATAGGGCCAGCACGCTTAACGTTCGGTGACAATTGGTATTATGAGTTTATGTGTTTTGATGTACCGAAGGTAGTTCGGAGTCCCAGATATGATCACGGACATGACGAGGAGTCTCGAAATGGTCGAGAAATAAAGATTGATATATTGGATGGCTATATTCGGACACCGAAAGTGTTCCAGGTGATTTCAGAGAAAATCGGAGTGCCGGAGGGTTAGCGGACCCCCTCCCCCCGGGGGGAACTAATGGGCCACATGGGCCTTAGTGGAGAGAGAGAAGGCCGGCCACGGCAGGCCGCGCGTCCCCTCCCCCTCTAGTCCGAATTGGACTAGGGAAAGGGAGGGGGCGGCGCCCCCCTTTCCTTCTCCCTTCTCCTCCTTCCTTTCCCCTCCTAGTAGGACTAGGAAAGGGGAGTCCTACTCCTGCTAGGAGGAGGACTCCTCCTCTCCAGGCGTGCCACAAGGGCCGGCCGGACTCCCCCCTTGCTCCTTTATATACGGGGGCAGGGGCACCCTAGGAAACACAAGTTGATCATTGACCCCTTAGCCGTGTGTGGTGCCCCCTTCCACCGTAATCCACCTCGGTCATATCGTCGTAGTGCTTAGGCAAAGCCCTGCGCCGATAGCTTCATCATCAATGTCATCACGCCGTCGTGCTGACGAAGCTCTCCCTTGACACTCAGCTGGATCGAGAGTTCGTGGGACGTCACCAAGCCGAACGTGTGCAGATTGCGGAGGTGTCGTACTTTCGGTACTAGGATCGGTCAGATCGTGAAGATGTATGACTACATCAACCACGTTGTCATAACGCTTCCGCTTACGGTCTACGAGGGTACGTGGACAAAACTCTTCCCCTCTCGTTGCTATGCATCACCATGATTGATCTTGCGTGTGCGTAGGATTTTTTTTTGAAATTACTGTGTTCCCCAACACACCAATGAACCGCCAACTCTGGGTGGGTTACTAGTTAGTCGCCGGGTCAGGGCAGGTCACCAATGAGTCGCCTAGTCCGGCCGGGTCATACATCCGGTCGGGTTACACCGCGTGGTATATCCTCGACAACCCACGACTAAACTGAACCCAGAAACTAGTAACTAGCTGAAAGGGGCCCCGGTCGCTGGTAACTTAATACCAGTGGTCAACATCTTTCTCTACCCGCCACTGATAGTGTTGGCCCATGACTAACCTGGATCCAAAAAACCAGTAACGAGCTGAAAGGTGGCTCCACCACTAGTAACTTAATACCAGTGTCTGACATTTTTTTCCACCCACCATTTGTATCTGGCGAAAATAGCAGTGTGGGGTCCTCAGTCTGTCCGCTATCAATGTGGCCCCCCTATAAGCAGTTTCCAATTAATGTCTTCATTTTTGTTTTCTAAGCAAGTGTTCATTTCCTTCTCAACCTCTTTTGTTGGAGGTCTATTTGTGGTCTTTGGGGTTAGTTGGCCTTCTCCGTTCCAATTTGGCCTCCATGATATGTTCACCACCCAATTGGGGGGTTCTCTCACCTCGGTCATGTGGGGCTCAACACTTTTGTTGGTGTCGGCAAAGTGTTCTTCCTTATGTAATGGAGGCCTTTTGGTTGAGGTGGTTTCTTCGCCCTTCTCCATTTTCACAACTTCACACATCTTCATCTCCAACATGAGGCATACATGCTCAAGACGACAATTGATGTAGGTGGTGGTGCCTCGTGGGGGAGTGGTTGTCGTTGTTAACTCATTGTGCCAGGTGACACACCCTCACACGTGCCTCTTCCATGCGTGGTTATGTGACACATGTTATCAAGGGCGTTCGTATCTTTTTTGCCCTGGATGGAGTGTCGGAGTCTTTTTTTTTTGCTTTAACATTAAATGCAGATACTTTTAAAGGCTTATCTGCTCAGCCCCACCCGTCAAAACACTTATCCATAAAAAATCTCCTTATGAAGAACATGATATTTTTAATAAACATGTAGGGAAAACTAAAAAAAACTACTTCTGGCAAAAAAACTAAAAAATATATACCTTGATGAAGAGACAAACAGTGGGAGGAGTACCTCATGCAACATCACTCAACACGTATACACCCAACAAAACAAGCAAACAAAAAAACTCACCACTACTGATCTAACTACTAGTGGTGGTCATGTTTTTGGTACCCACCACGAGTAGTGTTGGCCCACGGCTAACCTAAACCCAGAAAACTAGTAACGAGCTGAAAAGGGCCCCCGTCATTGGTAACTTGATACCGGTGGTCAACATCTTTTCCCACCCGTCACTGATAGTGTTGGCCCACAACTAACCTGGATCCAGAAAATGAGTAACGAACTTAAAGGTGGCCCCATCACTGGTAACTTGATACCGGTGGTCAACATCTTTTCCCACCCGTCACTGATAGTGTTGGCCCACAACTAACCTAGATCCATAAAACGAGTAACGAACTTAAAGGTGGCCCCGTCACTGGTAACTTAATACCGGTGGCCGACATTTTTTTCCACCCGCCACTGATATTTGGCCAAAATAGCAGTGTCGGGGTCCTTAGTTTGTCCGCTATCATTGTGACCCCACCTATAAGCAGTTTCCTACTAATGTCTTCATTTTCGTTTTATAAGAAAGTGTTCATTCCCTTCTCAACCTCTTTTGTTGGAGGTCCATTTGTGGTCTTTGGGGGCTAGTTGACCTTCTCCGTTCCATTTTGACCTCCATAATATGTTCACCAGCCAATTGAGGGGCTCTCTCATCCCGGTCATGTGAGGCTCGACACTTTTGTTGGTGTCGGCAAAGTGTTCTTCCTGATTTAATGAAGGCTTTTTTTGGTTGAGGTGGTTTCTTCGCCCTTCTTCATTTTCACAACGTCACACATCTCCATCTCCAACATGAGGCATACATGCTCAAGACGACAACTGTTGTTGTTGGTGGTGCCTCGTGGGGGAGTGGTTCTCGTTGTTAACTCATAGTGTCAGGTGACATACCCTCACACGTGCCTCTTCCGTGCATGGTCATGTGACACATGTTATCAAGGGCATTCATATCTTTTTCCGAAACTGCTATGTGGACGACGAATGCATGCACGACAGCGGCACGATGGGCCATACATCCGTTGATATGCGCTCGATGATTTGCATGAACGACTTGATATGTGATGTCGTGCATGAATCGTCCGCATGGCGTCGTGTGCATAGCAGCGCTGATCTTTTTTTGCCCTGGATGGAGTGCCGGGTCTTATTTATTGTTTTAACATTAAATGCAGATACTTTTAAAGGCTTATCTGCCCAGCCCCATCCGTCAAAACACTTATCCATAAAAATCTAAAAAATATATACTTTTGGCAAAAAACTAAAAAATATATACATAGTTGAAGAGACAAACAATGGGAGGAGTACCTCATGCAACATCACTCAACACGTATACATTCAACAAAACATACAAAAAAACCACTAATGCATCTAACTACTTAGGACGCACTGCAATTAGTGGAGGAGGATATACACAAATCCCACCTTAACACTCCAGGGCGTATGGTGCCATTATTAAGACCCAAAAGGAAGTGTCATTGTGCATGCCAGGAAGGAAGAAAGGAACATGCAGCTATTAATTGGCAGCTAGTACTATGTGAGCAAGCAGATGGCTCCACTTAATTAGTGCTTAACACATGAATGCATTCAATCACTTCCTTATATTTATTTAATATAAACCACTTTCTAGTCACAAGGAATTCTCACGTTGCTATTATCTTGTGCAAGAAGTGTTGTAAATCAGTCAATTAATCAACCAGACCTACACATAAAAAAACCAACCGTTCAGTCACAAATTATCCATGCTCCGTCACTGCAATAAGCTTGTAATCCCTCTGTAAACTAGTATAAGATAGCCTCGCAAAAACAAAGCTAATACTCATATAAGATCTTTTAGATTTAGTAGCATCATTAATTATACTCAACCATAAAAATGAACTAGATCCCTTATAAATAATTGCCTTTATGAATTGCCATAAAACCATTAAATTAGTAGTACTCCTACTGCACATCCACATTCATCATCTTCTCAAATCAAGTATAAAATCACTCACTTCCCTCTCTAAAAGCTGAGCAGAGCTGAGCTACCCTCTCTCTCTAACCACCCACTCTGGTCAGTCATCACCCCCACCACAACCCCATGCCCTCCACCATTTCCATCGACAGTTACTGCTCTCTCTCCTCCCAACCCTAATCTCTCTCTCTCTCTAGACAGAGCGAGCGAGCGTGTGCCTTTTGAAAGATCCCTTCTTTTCCCTTTCAGCTCCTCCTCGCCCCAATCCTTCTTTTGTCACGAGATGTGGCTCGCCCCAAACTAGCACCACCACCACCACCAGGAGCAAGAGAGGGAGAGCGGCGAAAGCTCGGGCAAAGCGGCAGCGGCAGCGTCGGCAGATTCCCCTTGGGTGGGCGTCGCCGCTATTTTACCACCCCGGCCGATTCACCGACGGAAGATCCAGCCCCCACCCCACCCCAGCCCAGCTGTCGGCGGCCCCCTAACCCCCGGGGCGCCTTTATCCACCGGGGATTTCTCGTCGTTTCTCGGGCCAGAGGCGGCGCCGCTCCGGACCTCTTCCGCCGCGGTGGCCTCATATAGCTCCGGGCCTCGATCCGCTGGTTTTCCGCGGGGCCGGGGGCGGCGGTTCTGGATGACTTCTTGAGCTGGGTTGCGGCGTCCGCCCCTCTTCTTCGAGCTCGTTCGATTGGTTTGGGGGAAAGTTGGTTCTTGCGGCGCCCGGCGAGCGGTTCCGGCGGGGCTCGGTTCCAATCGGGGGAAATGGCGGCCCTGCGGTCCAGTAGTTGACCAATCTGGTCTGCCCGAGCGCTCGCGGCTGCCATGGCGGATTTGGGGCTCTGGAACCAGGGGTGGACGTGGGTCCTCTCCCAGAAGCACGTCGTCGCCTGGGCGCACGCCGCGGCGGGCTGCGGCAGGGACCGCCTCGCCTTCCTGGTCGACCGCCACTGGCCGGCCGTGTCCCGGGCCTGCGCCAGCTCCTCGCGCCTTCTGCTCGAGGCGCTCAGGCAGTGGCGGGGCTGCACGGCGCGGGGCCTCCTCGCGCTCGCCAGCCTCGGCCCCGCCGCCGTCTTCGTCATCCTCTGGAGCTGCTTCGTGTGCATGACCTCCTCGGCCTGCGCTCTCTACGCCCTCCTCGGCCTGGTTCGTGCTGCAAATCATAATCATCCTCACCTTGCTGCTTTGGCAGAGCAGCCCAGATGTTTTACTGGATAAGGATTTGTCATGTGCTGCTCCTGCTATCTGATTGTGGATTGCATGTTAGGCTGCATCTTTACTAAAGTAGCATAGTGGAAGTAGTAATTGCTGGTAAAGTAGAACCATTAAACTATCACAGGATTAATTGGCTTGATGTATTATACTGTCTAGTAGTGTAATCTGATGTCATGCTTTAGTACTCGTTTATGCCATTTCTAGATTCTATCTGTCCACTGTTAGAGACGTTTGGAAGTTTGGTCTACTTCCCCTGGGGGATATCTGACCTTTTCAGCTAGATTGCACCACTGAATCAGTAATCAGCTGTGAAATAATGGAGAAAAAATAGGGTCATCTCTCCTGTTGTTTTCTCCCTGCCACTTTTCTTATCGCAATGCAGACAATGTCTCTTGTTCCATCATCATCTAATGTACATACTTACTTAATTAGTACTACCTCTGTAAGGTAGTAACTTCTGCTGTCAAGTAAGGATACAAGTTTCCCATGTAAGAAGGATATATCAGAAGAGGTTATGTTATCTGATTGTTTGATGGTGCACTGTTTCAGGGAGCTGTTGCGGCAGTCATTCACTACATGGGCCATACGCCTGGCCTTCTTATTGTAGGACTGTTTGGCATCATGATTATGTGGATGTATGGCTACTTCTGGATCACCGGCATGCTTCTGGTTGCTGGAGGTAGTTCATCTGAATTGCTTCTGATGTTACCTCATTCGGCCTATTTATTTGATCATCCTCATCTAATGGAGGCTCCTCTGTGGTCATGCAGGTTGTATGTGCTCTTTGAAACATGCACGATTTGTCATACCTGTGTTGGCTATGTATGCTGTTTATTGTGTGGCTGTTCGTGTCGGGTGGCTTGGAGTTTTCTTCACGCTGAATCTCTCTTTTCTGACAAATGATCTTCTGAACAAGCTGCTGCAAGGATATGAGGGAAGTACGGAAGAGAGACCATTTGAAGAAATGAAGGATTCTGATCCAGCCACGGATGCCTTCTTTCGTGGCTGTGAATATCCCCCTGCTCCTGAAAGTGAACCAGAGACCGTGTCGTCTGCAAAGCCCTTTTGCGCAGCACCTACCCAAGACGTGTTACATGTACAGAAGGAGCCATCTCCTAGTAAAATAGTGAAATCAAATTCTACTTCGTTGGACGAGATGAAGAGGATAATGGATGGTTTGACCTATTATGATGTTTTGGGCATCCCTCGGAGCAAAAGCATCAATCTGATCGAATTGAAAAAGGAATACAGAAAACTGGTAATAGACAACAGCACTTTAAGCTGAACGATCATCCATGTTTCTGTTACTTATTTTCCTGGTGCATTTTGTCTGTCTAGGCAGTTCTTGTCCATCCTGATAAAAACATGGGGAATCCATTGGCGTGCGAGTCATTCAAGAAGCTTCAGTCAGCTTTTGAGGCACGTACTTGGGAGTATATGCCAACTTTGGGCTTTCTTTCGTAGAGTTTTCTCAAATCTGACAGTGTATCATTTCTTGATCACAACTGTGTTATTTGACTCTTGATAAAGGTAACCGGTCTAGTCGTACCTCCATGCAGGTACTCTCAGATTTAACGAAGAAAAATGGCTATGATGAACAGCTGAGGAAAGAAGAATCACGGCAAATGACTCAGAGATCACGTGTTGTCTCTCAACCGGTGGGTTCTTGTCCTTGTAAATAACTAAATATGGAATGTAGATGTCTTTGATTTGCACATGATCTTGTTAAGTTTGGGAGCACACAATGCGATCTCTAGTTTTCTGCACATTCCCCTTTGTAATGTACCTTCTGATATTATTATCCTTTGGAGCTCATTCGTATTGAAAAATCCCTCAGATACCACGTGCTACCCCTCAACAGATACTCTTATTCTGTTAGTATGGAATTTAGTCAGTTATCTTCTATTGTTTTGTCACTACGGAATTCAGTTAGTTATCTTCTGTATGTAACCTGGTCAATTTCTTAAACAAGGTGATTTATGCGCGACCCTCCTGTTTTGGACAATCTTGTTTGATACTGTTTTCTTTGTATAACTCATTTATAATTGAAAAATGAAGTCAATTGATAAATATCTTTTTTGCAGAGTGGGGTAGAGTTTCTCTCTGAGGAGTCCAGGCGTATACAGTGCACAAAATGTGGTAATTTTCATTTATGGATATGTACCAAGAGAAGCAAAGCAAAAGCAAGATGGTGCCAGGTTAGGAGCCCAGCATGTACTTTTAGGGCATTTGTTAACTGAGAGCATCGCTCCAGCTAATTTGCATGAATTGTGTGCTTGCAGGATTGTTCCCAATACCATGTTGCCAAGGACGGAGATGGGTGGGTGGAAAATAGATATTCTGCATCCTTGAAGGTACAGTTCTGTGTCTAAATAACATGTAAACTTCATTATATTTTTATTTTACCTCAGCGTTAGTTTAGATGGAAGCACCTATTGCAGTCATCTTGGGTTTATGGAATGAACTACTGGGAACCAGTGGTTTAAACAAAGGAAGAATGAGATTTATATAGAAGAAGGCATAATCTTCTGAATCCTGGCACTCTGCACAGTGCACACCTATTTGGTAGAAAACTCAACGAGGTGTTTTTCATGAGTGAAAACCTCAGTCCCTTCGTACTCGCTTATACTGCTTAAACTGGGCTAGTCTATACTGCCTGAGGCCGATGTTTGGTTTGAGCAGATTTGTTCATTTGAGCTGTAAGAACCCCAGAATGTTTTGCTTCTGATCGTAGATCATCTAAGGATATCTATGTTGCTAAAGTGGATGCTCAAAGTACCTTGAATTTCTAGCTTATCTCAATCCTGGTATTCTAAAGTGAATTGCTTAAGCAAATTCTGCTGAATACAAGACATCACCGAGGAATCACTAACTTAAAGCATGCATGTGTATTTTGCCACTGCAGAAACTAATGTCCAATATAACTTAAATTCTGTTCTTTCTTGATTGTTCACTCCAGATAGAAATACCAAGAGCTTTTGTCTGTGCGGAGAGTAAAATATTTGATGTATCTGAGTGGGCTACTTGCCAGGTGAGTCTGTCTCCATCTATCTTGTCATGTTTGATTTGATTATACATTTCAGTTATTTACATGCGTATTTACTTGCCATAATAAATGTCTCAAGTGATATGCTTTAACTTTTAGTCGCTTCCTTGTTGACGTCGGCAATGATCCATGTTTGATTCACTGAAAAAGACATCAGATAGACTGGATTAGAAGGATCTGTTATCTTGAAAATTCGAATTCATTTCTTGTTTCAAATATTCCCTTGTCGCATACCATATCTCAACAGATTGGTGTAGTTTTTCTACCGAGTGTACAGCCCCATAATAATTGTGTTTGTCCAAAAGAAAACTTATTGGAGGGTTTGTATGCATTCCTTGCTTTATGTGGTTAGGCTCTGCTGTTTTATTTGTTTATAGTGTATTCATGAGTATACTGGCTGAATTTAGTCTTTGTAGTTTAGCATAGTCCAGATTGCTCTACTTTGTAAATAGGTTCAGTTGGTTGTTCGATCTTGTAAGGTGGATAGAATACCAACTTCCTTTTAGAGTAGGGACCATGTTAAGCTCTCTAGAAAGTAGGACCCAGAACATGTATTGCAGGTAATATGATGGCCACATCAACTGCTGACATGCCATTTTCTGATAGTAAGGAAAGGATGTTGCGGTGTTATATCTGAAAAATGGGCAACACTTCTTTAACCCATTCTGTTTTTGTTAATAATCCAGGGAATGGAGTGCAAACCAAACACTCATGGTCCAACTTTTATGGTGAACATGGTTGGTGCGGATAGGATGCCTCAGAGATCTCACAGTTCTCGGTATCCCTTTAGCCTGGACGCCGAGATGATCCCCGAAGACGAATTTGAGCTGTGGCTTCAGCAGGCATTGGCGACGGGCGTCTTCTCTGACAGCCCGAAACGAAGGAAAAGCTGGAGCCCCTTCAAACTGCCTCAGAAAGGGATCAGAAGTTGGCGGCGATCGTCATGAGGGTGTGACGTTAAATAGCATGGCTACATGGGGCCTCAGATGGTAGCAACATTGGGAAAAAGGCAATAATACAAGGGTTTGTATTTGTAAATAGACTGACCAAAAAAATTTGCCTGGACAAGCAACTAATTTTGTCCGAAAAGAGAAACCGACAAGTAAAAGGAGCTCTTAAATGAAAAGACACAGTGAACCTGACTGTTGAAATTAGTTTTCTCTGCCATGGGTTCCCACGAGTTGTTTCGAAGAAAGACCAGGCGTGGAGTCGAACCACGAGTAGCTCTTCGGCGTGCGAACTCCATCAGTGCAGCGATCGACGACGAAAAGAATGGTGACCTGGATTACAGGAGCAAATTCTGCGGGTGTTGCACTGCTCTTTCTGAAACATCACTGAAGGGAAGATGCTCTGTTCATGTAAGCAGCAAGTTCTGTGAAGCTCATTCTGGAGAAGAGAAGGGGGAAAAGGAAGAAACCTGAAAAGAGATGGCAGAAACTGGCTGCTGTTAACCATGGGAAACCCTGCATGAGAAATGCAACTCACTCACTGCTCTGTAACATTATACCCTGATAATACTAACATCCTGTGGAAAAACTACCATAATCCAGGTTTGTCCTGTAACACACCATGTGCCGCGCTCTGTAACATTTCGGGGGGATAATAGTGATCTTGTCCTGGATTGTCTCCTATTTACAATTTGTTGTTGCTGGTTAATCTGTTTTCCTAGGTGTGCTGATTTGCTGCGAGTGAGTGGTGGCTGATATAGACAGATCACACGGCACTCTATTTTAGGCTGGCTATGGTTATTTGTCTGTCTGAGAGGTTATTTTTAGGCTGGATCAGGCTATGGTTTTCAGTTTTGGCATGTTTCCTCTGTCTGAAAATAGCTGAGCTTCCTTTCACATTTCTGGGGGGTGGATCCTCCCTCCTGCTCTGGAATTGTACTGCTACCATCTTGAGCCCAGACACCAAGGGAAGAAAGTATCATCTATGAATGTATGTGGTAGTTGCTAAATCAGTAGGAACAAAAATGCATTACAGCGACATGCCATGTGCACTATTTTGTCCCGTGGTCTGAAATAGCGATGCCCCGTTTGGAACACATGAATTTTGTGGCAAAAAGGAAAAAAAAAACTGTTTTTCTGATGAAATCGAGAAATGAAAAACACGTTGGATAGAGGACTATCTACAAGGAGGGGAGATGAAAGTGACTTCAATTTTATTTTTTCAATCATGTTTCATGGACACTTTTGTCTTTCTTTATGAAAGGAATGGAGTGGTACTAGTGGTACACTGGGTTTCTTTTAGTGGGAGTAATTAGATGCTGGGTCTAGATCTAAATTATCATTAAGAGGGTAGTAACAAATGGGCGGCTGATGGTACAGCATATATAAGTCAACATAACATGCGGATAAACTCGTGCTGTGTCAGAGGATTACAACTGGTTGATGTGACTAAATCCTTTTTGTCAGTTAATGAATGTACGGCCACTGCACCAAAGAGACCAAGATGGAGATCATGCAAGGGATTAGCAATATAGGTACAAGCACGTACTGAAATGAAAAGGGTCAAACAGAGAACGGATGATCACATCACTAGCAGTTAAAACCAATTAAATGGTACTCCCTCCGTTCACAAATACAAGATATTTTGGATATTTTAATATAGATTACACACGGGCTGAAATTTTAGTGTGTTCATTCACTCATTTCAGCCCGTGTATAGTTATTATAATTGGCTATAAGGTGTTCTAAGTTTTTCTGAATTGAGGCGCCTGGTGGTTATAGCCAAATCAGGGTTAAAACACATTGAAAAGGTAATATATTATCATTAGTTATTATAATTGTGCGGGGAAGATTATATTATTATTTCTACTCAACTTATGTCATTCAACTTTTTGTGTGTACATAGGTGCAAAAAGGTTTGAGTGCATTGTAATTTTTCTTATCAGACTCAAACCAATGGAAAAAAAATCCTCCTTTTCTTCCATAGGCTATTCCTTTGAAGTTCGAATTTTGGTTTGCGTCATATAAACCAATAATGTCACCATAAAAACAAATCATATTTTCCCTCCACCTTCCTATGAATCAAAGAGGCCCTTAGGCCCTTATTAGAAACCGGAGAGGCAGGGACAAGAGCATGGTCCTAAGAGATTCAGAGGGGAAGGTGACTTTCTCTGCATTTCGTTATCTTTTCCATTGTAAAGATGCCATTGAAGTTGAATTTACCACTACACTCAACGGCCTGTCATTGAGCATTCATCGGTCGAATCTTTCACCAATGATCCAAGCCAATAGTAATGTTGCTATTGCTGCTTTGATAGATGACTCGTTGGCTCGCTCCGCCTATGAATACCTAATGACAGAGATTAATAAGATTAATAAGCTTCTAGAGACGTGTGGGTTTGTTCCGTTAAGATTGGACATCATCAAAATAGAGTTGCTCATAGTCTTGCTAATATTGGTCTGGATATGGCACCGCTTGTTGGTTGCATTGAGTTCCAAACAGCGCCGTTGGGTTTGTGTTAACACTATTTCAGAGGAATAAAACCCACTATTATCCCGCAAGAAAATATATATCCTGTTGGTTAGGTGGAAGGCAAAATATATCCATTTGCCACTTGATTATATGTATATCAAAAAGGCAACAGGGTTACCGGATTATGTATAAAAGTTAACAGCTTGACCTAACATGATCATCACCCAATGCACTACCGGTGCGAAAGAAAGACCAAGTCATTCCATAGACCAGATGAATGACTAAACAAAAGATAAACCATAAAGAGCAGAGGCATCACCAATGATTTCCAAATGAAAAAAAATTATGGAGAGATGGAATGTTTGTTGGTTTTTTCGACAATTAATTATTGGAGAGGAGATGCTCGTGATGCATTTCTTAATACTAGCAGTACCATTTAGTAGAGCCAGTGGATGACCAGAAGAGACAAACATGAACGTTAGCATCGGGCTTAGCACAATTGATTAAGGCAAAAGCTAGCGCTAAAGTGATCGAGCCAACTCCACTAGCAGTGTACAAACCAACCAATCAATCAACACAAGACATCACCTTAAACAAACAAAACAACTGTTGAGCTCTGCATCAACTCGGAGTAATGCCAGGGCCGGTCCTGAGATTTTGGGGACCCGGGACGAAAATAAAACTTGAGACCTCTTAATATAAACATCGAAAAATAAACAATATATGTATATATGAAACCTAGATAGAAACATTTAGACACATACCTTGTTTGGAATCATACCGTCACACTAATCATTGGGCGCATTGCGACCTCCTCTCGATGACTCGGCATGTCAGCGTGGCACTTTGGGGGCGGCGATGGGGCGCCTCCGTCCAAGACACACAAGAGATGAATCGCTAGGGTACACAATCGTAGGCAAAGTTAACCGTTCCAACCTAAGTATAATATGTATATAAATTTGTTCATTAAATACCATGTCAAACCAGCTATTTAGATTGAGTACTCAAACAAATTTAGATTTAGCACTCCAGGTTCACGTGGTGAAAGTCCTTCAACACCGTTTCTTTTTTCTTTCGTTGTAGTATGGTTGAACTGTATCTTGAATAACTCATGAATAAAGCATCACAGTTTATGCCTAGGTGCATAATAAAACTCAAAATTGTCAATTGTCACACAACTTGGTTCTCCAATTGAAAACAATTTACGAATATAAGGTGGTTTTGACTACACCAGGGTGACAATTTTTTTCTTTTCAAACACGAAGTAGTCCCGAGAATACAAGATAGGGGAAGAATTAAAAATCAAGACTTAAATTTTTGCAAACCTTGTTTGATTTTGTTCTGGATCCACCCAACAGAACCATCGCCGTGAAACTTTTGACCACTAGACCTTGACGAGAGAGAGGAGTGTTTGCAGTTTTGGGTGGCCAGGGCGCATATGGGAGAAGAATTAGAAGACTAGATATAGATTATGGTGCACCCAAAACAATTAGAAGACCTAGATTCACTAAAAAAATTGCAAGGGAATTACTTATGCGATGGCGCAATATTGGTGGGGTGATGATGCTACCCAAAAGAGAATGCACTGGTTTGCGTAGTGGAAAATGGGTGTACCAAAGAAAGAAGGGGGAATGGGTTTCAGAGATATACATTGTTCCAATCCTACTCTATTGGCCAAACAAGCTTGGCGTTTGATAGATAATCCCGAGTCTCTTTGTGCCACAATACTTCGTGCAAAATATTTTCCCGGTGGTGACTTGCTTAATGCCACTTTGAAGAAGAAGGCGTCCTATACATGGCAGAGTATTATGGAAGGAGAGAGTACACTCAAGTGCTACATGTTTGGTGAGTTGGATATGGGCAAAATATTAATATTTGGTCTGATGCATGGATACCACAATCTCCATCTAGATTGCCGGTGACTAGAAGGGGCAATCAACTAGTCTCTAAGGTGGCTGATTTGATTGACCTGACCACAGGCCAATGGGATATTGATACGTCTTAGTCGTATCTACTTTTCCAAACTCTTTTGCCCTTGTTCTGGACTCTAATTTGCATGATTTGAACGGAACTAACCCGGACTGACGCTGTTTTCAGCAGAATTGTCATGGTGTTATTTTTGTGCAGAAATAAAAGTTTTCGGAATGACCTGAAACTTCATGGAGATAATTTTTGGAATTAATAAAAAATATTGGCGGAAGAATCAACTAAAGGGGCCCACACCCTGGCCACAAGGGTGGGGGCGCACCCTCCGTCCTTGTGGGCCCCCTGGACCTCCACCGACCTCAACTCCAACTCCATATATTCATGTCCGGTGAAAAAAAACGGGGAGAAGGATTCATCGCCTTTTACGATACGAAGTCGCCGCCAAGCCATGTTCTTCCTTGGGAGGGCAGATCTGGAGTCCGTTTCGGGCTTCAGAGAGGGGAAATCGTCGCCATCGTCATCATCAACCATCCTCCATCACCAATTTCATGATGCTCACCATCGTGCGTGAGTAATTCCATCGTAGGCTTGCTGGACCGTGATGGGTTGGATGAGATTTACCATGTAATCGAGTTAGTTTTGTTAGGGTTTGATCCCTAGTATCCACTATGTTCTAAGATTGATGTTGCTATGACTTTGCTATGCCCAATGCTTGTCACTAGGGCCCGAGTGCCATGATTTAAGATCTGAACCTATTATGTTTTCATGAATATATTTGTGTTCTTGGTCCCATATTGCAAGTTATAATCACCTACTATGTGTTATGATCCGGCAACCGCAGAGTGAAAATAGTCGGGACACTTCCCGGTGATGACCGCAGTTTGAGGAGTTCATGTATTCACTAAGTGCTAATGCTTTGGTCCGGTACTCTATTAAAAGGAGGCCTTAGTATCCCTTAGTTTCCACCAGGACCCTGCTTCCACGGGTGGGTAGGACAAAAGATGTCATGCAAGTTCTTTTCCATAAGCACGTATGACTATATTTGGAATACATGCCTACATTATATTGATGAATTGGAGCTAGTTCTGTGTCACCCTATGTTATAACCATTGCATGATGAATGCCATCTGACATAATTATCCATCATTGATCCATTGCCTACAGGCTTTTCACATATTGATCTTTGCTAAGTTACTTTTTCGTTGCCACTGTTCCGATTGCTACAAAACTGCTACTATTACTTTTGCCATTATTACCGCCTCTTCCATATTACTTCACTACTAAATACGCTGCTACAGATATTAAGTCTTTCAGGTGTGGTTGAATTGACAACTCAACTGCTAATACTTGAGAATATTCTTTGGCTCCCCTTGTGTTGAATCAATAAATTTAGGTTGAATACTCTACCCTTGAAAACTATTGCGATCCCCTATACATGTGGGTTATCAAGACCTTTTTCTAGCGCCGTTGCCGGGGAGCATAGCTCTATTCTCTGAGTCACTTGGGGTTTACATCTGTTGACCACTATGAGGAATTTGAAAGATCAAAGAACTTAGATTTTTCCCTCAACTACGAGGGGAGTTAAGGAACTGCCATCTATCTCTGCACTTGATTCTCCTTATGTTTTAAGTAAACTTGCAACACCTACACCTGCTATTGATTTTGATATGTCGCATGTTATTGATGATGCCACTTCTGCTATGTATGATGCTTATGATGAAACTACTTCTCTGCTTGACAATACTGTGCCACTAGGTGAATTTCTTGATGAACAACTTTCTAGGGTTAGAGATAATGAAATTACTAAAACTGAAGATTATGATTCTCCCCCTAGATATGAATTGCCTGTTGTACCTGAGGGTTATGCTATGGATGAGGAAACTGCTAGAGACTTTCTTGCTTGTAATGATAGAGATGATCTTAAGCAACTGTTAGCTAAGCTGAAAGAAAAGTCTTTGAATGCTAGAATACAATATAAACCTATGTTTGCTACTTCACCTATCTTTGTTACCGATAAGGATTATGAATTCTCTGTCGATCTTGAGTTAATTATTTTGGTTGAATCTGATCCTTTCTATGGTTATGAATCTGAAACTGTTGTGGCACATCTTACTAAATTGAATGATATAGCCACCCTATTTGCTCATGAGGAAAAAATCGTTATTACTATATTCTTAAAGTGCTTTCTTTCTCATTAAAGGGTGATGCTAAGTTATGGTTTAATTCTCTTGCTCCTAGTTGTGTGCGTAGTCCCCAAGATATGATTTACTACTTCTCTACAAAATATTTCCCCGCTCATAAGAAACGAGCTGCCTTACAGGAAATATTTAACTTTGTGCAAATTGAAGAAGAGAGTCTCCCACAAGCTTGGGGGAGGCTTCTTGAATTACTTAATGCTTTGCCCGATCATCCTCTCAAGAAAAATGAAATACTTGATATCTTTTATAATGGACTAACCGATGCTTCGAGAGACCACCTGGATAGTTGTGTTGGCTGTGTTTTCAGGGAAAGAACTGTTGAGTAAGCTGAATTGCCATTGAATAATATATTGAGTAATGATAATGATTGGATACTTCCTGAACCAACTCCCAAGCCAACTCTGAAGAAAAGGAGTATTCTATTTCTCAGTCCCGAAGATATGCAAGAGGCAAATAAATCTATGAAAGAAAAAGGTATTAAAGCTGAAGATGTTAAGAATTTACCACCTATTGAAGAAATACATGGTCTTGATAACCCGGCATAGGTAGTAGAGGTAAACTCTCTCCATAGATTTGATGAAGGTGATATTCCTCATAATAAGTCTGCTAGTCAATGCTTAGATGAGTTTGATAATTTTATTGTTAAACAAGAAAACTTAAATTCTTATGTTAGTAGACAATTAAAACGTAATGCTTACATGCTTGACCACTTGGGTGATTATATGAGTAGAATTGTTAATGATCTTAAGCTTATTAGTAAACATGCTTCCATGGTTACAAAGTAGAGCAAGTACTTAAGGCACAAGATGATTTGATTAATGAGTCGAATAGTAAGTGTTGGGGAACGTAGTAATTTCAAAAAAATCCCTAACCACACACAGGATCATGGTGATGCATAGCAACCAGAGGGGACAGTATGTCTACGTATCCTCGTAGACCGAAAGCGGAAGCGTTTATCAACACGGTTGATGTAGTCGTACACCTTCACAATTCGTCCCGATCAAGTACCGAACGTATGACACCTCCGCGTTCAGCACACGTTTAGCTCGATGACGTCCTCGCCTTCTCGATCCAACAAGAGGGGCGAAGTAGTAGATGAGTTCCCGGCAGCACGACTGCGTGGTGGCGGTGTTGGTGAAGAACAATCTCCGCAGGGCTTCGCCTAAGCACTACAAAAACTATGACGGAGGATAAACTAGAGGGAACGGGGTAGCCAGCACACGACTTGGTGTTTCTTGATGTGTCTTTGGTGGTAGCCCTGCTCCTCTATTTATATGTTGAGCCCTAGGGTCGAAACTTGGAGCAAAAGCCTCCTCAAAGTCAGTTTTGCCCGAAAGGCAAGGGTCCCACTCGGACTCCAGGACCAAACGCCACAATCCTTGGCGTCTGGCCCAGACGCCATGGGCCTCGGCATCTGGCCCAGGGCCAGACGCCAGGGTCTCCGGCGTTTGGCCCCCTGGCCTCCGCAAAACTCCTTTTGCACCGACTTATAGCCCCGTGGGCCTGACCCCTTGGCCTAACCATATCATCCAATATATGAATCTTTACCTCCGGACCATTCCGGAGCTCCTCGTCATGTCCATGATCTCATCCGAGACTCCTAACAACATTCGGTTACCAACATACATAACTCATAAATACTATATCGTCAACGAACGTTAAGCGTGCGGACCTACGGGTCCGAGAACTATGTAGACATGACCGAGACACTTCTCTGGTCAATAACCAACAGCGGAACCTGGATGCCCATATTGGCTCCTACATATTGTACGAAGATTTTTATCGATCGAACTGCATAACGACATACGTTGTTCCCTTTGTCATCGGTATGTTACTTGCCCGAGATTCGATCGTCGGTATCTTAATACCTAGTTTAATCTCTGAAAGTGCGTTATATCGACTAGAGGGGGGGGGGGGGTGAATAGGCGATTTTTATGAATTCTTCACTGAGGAATTTGCAGGTGAGGAAATTTCTTAGCGAAGAACTACTAGCAGCAGAATAAGTACTCAAAAGTAAACACAACAAAACACAAGCATAGTCATCATGATGAAATGAACACAGGCACAGAGTACAGAAAGCTTAAGCACATGATAACACAGGATGAAGACAAACAGACTAAATAAATTGAACTGAGGAAATTGAGAAAGTCTTCAGTAAAAGTCTTCAAACATAGATATGAACAAGTGCACAACACAGTTATGAGGAAATGAATGAGTTGAAGAAATAGAACCAGTTGGCTTGGTGAAGACAATGATTTGGTAGACCAGTTCCAACCACTGTTTCAGTTGTACATCTGGTTGGAGCGGCTGAGTATTTAAACTTGAGGACACACAGTCCCGGACACCCAGTCCTGAACACGCGGCTCAGGACACCAAGTCCTCACCGTTTTCTCCTTGAACTAAGGTCACACAAACCTCGTCCAATCACTCGCGGTAAGTCTTCAGGTGACTTCCAAACCTTCACAAACTCGGTCACTCGGCGATCCACAATTCCTCTTGGATGCTCTAGACCATGATGCCTAACCGTCTGGAAGAAGCACAGTCTTCAAAGGTAACAAGCGTCGGATCCACGCAGGATCAATCTCTTCAGTGATGCTCAATCACTTGGGGTTTGTAGGTGTTTGGGTTTGGGTTTTCCTCACTTGATGATTTTCGCTCAAAGTCCTCGGAGGATGGGATGCTCTTAAATGACAAGTGTCAGTTTCTCTCGGAGCAGCCAACCAGCTAGTGATTGTAGGGGGCGGCTATTTATAGCCTAGGGAGCAGCCCGACATGATAAGACATAAATGCCCTTCAATGATATGACCGTTAGGTGGATAGATATTTTGGGACAGCTGGCGCATAACACAGCAACGGTCAGAATTTTGAGTGGCAAAATCCTCAAGGCTATCATGTTCCTCACTGTGTAGGTAATCCGCACTGGTGAATTCCTAACTCCCCAGCCAGAACAAATTCCTCAGTGACTAGAAGAACTTCGTCTCTGTCACTGAAGAATATGACTGAACTGTATGAGATTTCCAATGGCCTCACTCGAAGGGATTGGTAGGTGTAGGATTTGAGTTGAGCATCACATGGAAAATTTTCCTTAGTATTTCCTTGACCCCCTTTAATAGTACGGTGTTTCCTATGACTCAAGAAAGAGAAAATGAAACTACGAAAACAAAAGTCTTCACGCTTCATGTTCCTCGAATGAATACAAAGTCTTCAAGGTCACACCAATTTCTTCACTTTCAAAGTCTTCAGAAAGTCTTTAGAAAGCCAAAGTCTTCAGTCGAAGAACTTCATTTTTAGGGGCCGACTTTCTCTGTAAATATCAAACTCCTCATAGACTTATAGACATGTGTACACTTACAAACACATTAGTCCCTTAACCTATAAGTCTTCAATACACCAAATCACTAAGGGGCACTAGATGCACTTACAATCTCCCCCCTTTTGGTGATTGATGACAATATAGGTTAAGTTTTCAACGGGGATAAACATATGAAGTATAAATACTGATATTGAGGAATTTGATTGCAAGATATAGAAGAACTCCTCCTGAATATGTGCATGGTGAGGTATTTGCTTTTGAAGCATTGCACACTTGAAGAGTAGAATCATGGAGATCTCCCCCTATATCTTGAAATTCATACACGCATTTGACATATCACAATGAAGAATTTGAAATGCATGATGAAATATGGTGACTGATGTAATTCAGCATGCGTGCATTAGCATATATGAGGAATAAGTATGCAGAAAAACATACCAAAAGTATCAGAGCACCATCAGGTTTAAGTTTTCAACTCGATCCAATAAAGTCTCAGGAGAACGAGAGTTGTAACTTAACAAAAAAACACCCATATAGAAAGACCCGCTTGAAGACTAACTCAAAATTCTCCCCCTTTGTCATCAAATGACCAAAAGGATCGAATATGAGGACTAACGCCCCTGAAGAATATCAAGTTGATGAAGGAGCGCCAGCGTTGTTGGGGTCATTTGTCGTGGAAGGGCCTGCCGCAGTGTTGTCCAAGTCTTCGTACTCGTCGATATCGTGTGATGAAGAATATGAGCTGGACACCAAAGAAGGAACCTTGACCTTCTTGAATTTCTTCGGTGGAGGTGCAGACCAGTCAAAATCTTCCTTGAGACCCATTTTCTTGAGATCTTCTTCACCATATAGATGTGACAGTATTGCCCAGGTGCGACCGAAAACTTCATGGAGGTAGTAATGGTTTTTCTTCACTGCATTGTGTGTAGCAGTCATGTTGTGAAGAAATGAACCAAACTGACGCTTAACCCATTTATGATTTCGATCCACCTTCTGGTGAAGACTAAGCAGAAGCTCACGATCAGTTATCACACGAGGAGCAGTGGCTTGAGGGGTAGACTTGGGTGCATTGGCAGAGTCATGTGTGGCAGAGTCATCATTGGTGGAATAAGATGCAGCTTTGCAAAACTGTCCATCCAATGGACGAATGCCTTCATCTATAACAGCTGGTGCCTTGCCCTTTTCATCAACTGAGGAATAGGTCCGCTTGAGGACTTCAATCGGAGGCAAGTAGCTGAGGTGATTATGAAAATCAGCTTTGTAGTTGAGTGAAGACCTTGTCCTGAGGAATCTCATAATCTAAGGTGCATAAGGCTTCAGCTCAAACGGAGAAAGTGCAACATTGGCAAGAGTCCTCATGAAGAAATCGTGATAATTGACAGGAATGCCATGAACGATATCGAATACCAGATTCTTCATGATGCCAACAATTTCCTCATCAGATGAGTCGTGGCCTTTGATGGGACTCATTGTCCTCGTTAGAATGCGATAGACAGTTCTGGGCACATATTGTAATTCCTTCACGAGGAATTTGGTTCATGGGGCCTGACCTGGCTTCAAAGGTTTCATCAGAACTTGCATGTAGTGATTTGTAAGCTCAGGTTCACCGTAAATGCAACGCGCTTCTTCAAGGGGAGGACTGAGTGGTAAGGCACGAAGCAATTCAGTAGCTGGTGCTGTGTAGTGAGTGTTCTTAGACATCCAGTCCAACGCCCATGAATTGACATCTTCAGAATCTCCTGTGATGTGCAGCGTCGAATAAAATTGAAGAATCAGTTCTTCATTCCAATCACAGATGTCAGAGCAAAATTTTTACAGTCCAGCATCGTGAAGAACACTGAGGACTGGCATGAAGCACGGTAGAGATTCCATATCCACGTGAGGAATGTGCTCATGGTAGAAGATTTTGTTTTTGTTGAACAGCACTGAGGAATAGAAATTGGCTTGGCTGGCTGTCCAGAAACGCCTCTTCCTAATGCGAGAAGAGTCATAAGGGTTGTAGTTTGTGAAGAATACGTGCTCGCCGAAGAAATCATTAGCCTTGAATTTTTGCTTCCTGGAGAATGGATCCTTTGGCTTGGGTAGAGGAGTGTCAGTGAGTTGCATCATGAGCTCAGGAATCTCAATCACAGGTTCTTCAGGCTGAGGAATTTTTGGTTCCTCTTTAGTGGCACTCTGCGTCTTCAGATGTTCAGCAGCAGCAGTTTCTTCAGCACTAGTGGCTGGAATTTCTTCATATACAGATGAAGTGGGGTGAGTTTCTTCAGAGCCCATTTGAACAGTTTGTGCAGGGGACTGAGGTATTTTCTGCAATGGTGTGAACATTGGAGAGTTTGGATGCTGACTTTCCCAGAATTCATCACTCATCACTGGTGTGGAGCAGCCAACGTCCACATCTTCATCTTCCATTTCTTCAACGCCAGCCTCTTCAGCAGTGAACTGAGGCAGAGGCAAGGAAATGACATGTGTTGAAGGGATCTCATCCACTTCAATTTCTTCATCCAACTGCTCTGACGAAACAGCAGAAGGAGTTTCTTCATCAGATCCGCTGGGGATCACATATTCTTCATCAAAAGGAACAAGGTCCTTTGATGGCATGGTAGAGAGAGGAACAACATCAATGGGATTTTCAAACGAGCTGGTCAAAGGCTTCATCTTCTTCGGAGCTGAAGAATCTGAAGTAGCTGATGCTTTCCTTTTCTTCACTGTTGCACGCTCTGCAGCCTTGGTTTTCTTCACATCTGATGCAGATGGAAGGATCGGGGTTGGTGTTGGCGCAGGAGGAGCAGAGGAATCTGGTTGATTTTCTTCAGGCACAACTGATGCAGTTGCCCTGATTTCTTCATATTCTTCAGGCACACCACTAGTGGATGCCCTGGCAATTTCTTCAGCGGCTGGTATGCAGTCATCAGCCCTGGAACTCACATTTTCTTCAGCAGCCTGATTTTCATCAGTGGTGCTGGCATGTTATTTAGTCGGCTGAGTAGATGCTTCAGCCTGAGGAACTTCCTGTTGCCTTGGGGCTGCAACATTTGAGGTGAAGTTATCCGCAAGTTTCACAAAGCGCACCTTGGCTCCAAGCCAGTCAGCGCGACATGCGTCAAATTCATTACTGAGTTTCTTGATCTCAGTTTGAACAGCGACAAGTTCTTCAGTTGTCATAGAGACAACGTTTTTCTTCAGATAGCGCTCCTTCTTGTACTACGCTTTCTTGATCTGCCTGGCCTTCTCATATTTCCAATTTTCTTCTTGTATGAAGTGGGTCAGCATGTGACTTTGGCCAGGAGTCAGCTTGAAGTCAGGCATGGGAGTGTTGGGGTCCTTGTGCCAAACATCAATGTATTCGAGGATCAACTTTGGATCCAAAAGTAGTGGTACATCTGTTCCCTTGGCTCTAGCGGCCCTGACTTGCCTATCTCTGATGATTTCAGCAAGTTCGTCATCATCGGCTTCGTCTTCTTCAGACGACACTTGAAAGGCGACCTGCTTCTTCTGAGGACTATGGCGAGGACCTCGTCCATCAGTGGCCTTTGTCTTCAGTGGAGAGGGTCCCGTTGAAGAATTTGGTGCAACTGAGGAACTAGCTGAAGCTCATGAGGCAATTGAGACGCCTGTGGTCCTTTGACACGTGGCGAGATGCACAGGTGCAGAGGACTTTGTCAGAGCAGCTGAAGACTTGTGAGGAGCTGAGGATTTGGGAGAAACATGAGCAACATGAGAAGTTGGCCTTGAGGGCTTTGAAGATTCTGGCGGTGAGGGCATTGCTGAGGAACTTGGCCTTGAAACCACTGAAGGTGAAGCACTTTGCTTGTGCGCAGACTTCTTTGACATGGCCTTCTTAGGCTTGACAGAGGCCTCAGCGGTGTAAGTGCATCTAGTGCCCCTTAGTGATTTTGGTGTATTGAAGACTTATAGGTTAAGGGACTAATGCGTTTGTGAGTGTACATAGGTCTATAAGTCTATGAGGAGTTTGATATTTACAGAGAAAGTCGACCCCTAAAAATGAAGTTCTTCGACTGAAGACTTTGGATATCTGAAGACTTTCTGAAGACTTTGAAAGTGAAGAAATTGGTGTGACCTTGGAGACTTGGTATTCATTCGAGGAACATGAAGCGTGAAGACTTTTGTTTTCGTAGTTTCATTTTCTCTTTCTTGAGTCATAGGAAACACCGTACTGTTAAAGGGGGTCGAGGAAATACTAAGGAAATTTTTCCATGTGATGCTCAACTCAAAATCCTACACCTACCAATCCCTTCGAGTGAAGCCATTGGAAATCTCATACAGTCCAGTCATATTCTTCAGTGATAGAGATGAAGTTCTTCTGGTCTCTGAGGAATTTGTTCTGACTGAGGAGTTAGGAATTCGCCAGTGCGGATTGCCTACAAAGTGAGGAACATGATAGCCCTGAGGATTTTGCTACTCAAAATTCCGACCGTTGTTGTGCTATGCGCCAGCTGTCCCAAAATATCTATCCACCTAACGGTCATATCATTGAAGGACATTTATGTCTTATCATGTCGGGCTGCTCCCTAGGCTATAAATAGCCGTCCCCTACAACCACTAGCTGGTTGGCTGCTCCGAGAGAAACTGACACTTGTCATTTGAGAGCAACCCATCCTCCGAGGACTTTGAGCAAAAATCATCAAGTGAGGAAAAACCCAAAACCCAAACACCTACAAACCCCAAGTGATTGAGCATCACTGAAGAGATTGATCCTGTGTGGATCTGATGCTTGTTACCTTTGAAGACTGTGCTTCTTCTAGATGGTTAGGCATCATGGTCTAGAGCATCCAAGAGGAATTGTGGATCGCCGAGTGACCAAGTTTGTGAAGGTTTGGAAGTTGCCCGAAGACTTACCACGAGTGATTGGGCGAGGTTTGTGTGACCTTAGCTCAAGGAGAATACAGTGAGGACTTGGTGTCCTAAGCTGCGTGCTCAGGACTGGGTGTCCGGGACTGTGTGTCCTCGAGTTTAAATACTCAGCCGCTCCAACCAGACGTACAACTGAGATGGCAGTTGGAACTGCTCTACCAAATCATTGTCTTCACCAAGCTTACTGGTTCTATTCCCTCAACTCTTTCATTTCCTCATAACTGTGTTGTGTGTTTGTTCATATCTGTGTTTGAAGACTTTGACTGAAGACTTTCTCAATTTCCTCAGTTCAATTTCTTCAGTCTGTCTGTCTTCATCCTGTGTTATCCTGTGCTTATGCTTCCTGTACTCTGTACCTGTCTTCATTTCATCATGATGACTAGGCTTGTATTCTGTTATGTTTACTTTTGAGTACTCATTCCGCTGCTAGTAGTTCTTCGCTAAGAAATTTCCTCACCGGCAAATTCCTCAGTGAAGAATTTCATAAAAATCGCCTATTCACCCCCTGTCTAGTCGATATAACGCACTTTCAAGCGGCAGCAGCAGCAGCAGAGTCTTTGTTGAATTTCCTCACAGCTTCTTTGGCTTGTTTAGACAACTTGGCTTGGCGCTTGGCCCATTCATCAGGACAATCCTCACCACGCTTGAGGCTGGTGGGATCAGCTATTTGGCCAGGTGCCAATGGAGGTCTTGGGCATGGAGGATTGAGTGCGAATTTCTTCATGTATTTGGGAGTGACATATCTGTACTCTCTCCACTCTCTAGCCCATCTCTCTATCTTCTGAATGTGCACCTTGCACTGATTTTTGTCTTCCTCAGGAGGTGTGCAGTACCCAGCATATATATCATCAGGGATCTCAAACGCTGTGTTGACCTTAGCCCTCTTTCCTCCTTTCTGTGGCTTCTTACCATTAGCCATTTTCTTCAGTTGAGGAATTTGAACAATTGAATTCTCTGAAGAAGTATGCAACTTTTCTTCGAGGAACGCTGCAAATGAGTTAAGTTGATGAGAACCTAGTGATTCAGCAGCTGACATGAGTACCTGTGAACAGAGTATAGTTGCGAGGAATTTGGAGAGGTCATATGCGTTCTCAGAAGGATTTATAAAGAACAAGTTTGAGGAATTTGACCAGATAAGTCTTGAAGAATTTCACTAAGCGTTCTTAGTCCTAGGTTCCAGAGTTGTACATATCAGAAATCCGCACAATTGAGGAATCTTGAAGAGAAATTCGCAGCTTAGAGAAATGAATCAAGAACAAATGATATGAGAGGTGTTTTAGTGTGTGAAGATATGAATAAAAACACCTTTGAAGATTTTGTAGATAATCACTCGAATCGACGAGGGCAGTAAAAGTAACTTTTAATTACCCTGAATGAAGAACGCGACGAACTGGAGTGAGGAGATGTGAAGTTCGTTAGTGCGGATCTTCCACGCCCTAACTTGGCGGGGGAAGACAGCTACGGCGGCGGCGGAGTGAAGATTTCCGTGGCTGGCACGAGGACGGTGGCGACGAGGTTGAGGCAGTGAAGCTCTTCCTCACCGGTGACGATGAAGTAGCGGCGCCGCTAGGGTTTGAGAAGCTCAAGCTGGAGAGAGGTCGAGCGGAGTAAAAGAAGTGAGGAAGGGGAGAGGGGTATTTATAGCCATGGTGAAAATCATTCACCCGAAGAATTTGGACGAACGTGCCCCTGACCCTTCTCATTCGCATGACATGTGTCACCCACATACTGAGAAGTGGAGATCGTGTTAGATCGTGGGTGAGTGGATAAGTATGTCGTGGGATGCGGAATGGTTTGAGCGGCAACGCCAAAAAATTGGATAAGATAAGTTAAAATTTCCGTTCGCAATTTCTTCAGCTGACAAGGACACAGTGAAGATTTTGAACGAGTTTCAAATAAAATGCACATGAAGAATTTGTGAACAAATTGGGTTGAGTATAGCATAGAGGGGGAAGGGTCCGATCACATTCACTTAGCAGAAAAACCAACTTGAAGAAGTAGCCATAAGTGAATGTTGTAGAGGACATAAACTCATATATATATATATATATATATATATAGTCAGTGAAGAAAAACAACGGAAACAGTGAAGACAATGCAAAGTTGAAGAATTTGAACAACTGAGGAATTTCAACTTTTGGTGGTGGCGTGACCCACCGTATAAGAATGATAATTTCAGACACCGCGTACAATTATCATAGGGTTCTGAGAATCAAATTCTTCGTTAATTTCTTCACACTTAGAGTGTTTTTATTCATTGATTGAAGAAAAACGTTTCTTCATGTGTTGCACATCTAAGTCATCAATTTTGCATAACTGTTAGGATGAGTGTACTTTTCAAAGAACATTCGAAGATTCTAGGATATTTAGCTCACGCTGCAACTTGCTAAATCTCTTCTCATCCAAAAGGCTTTGTGAAGATATCGGCTAGCTATTCTTCAGTCTTCACATGCTCAATAGAAATATCGCCCTTCAACACATGATCATGAAGAAAATGATGGCGAATCTGAATGTGCTTAGTCTTCGAGTGCTGAACTGGGTTGTGAGCAATCTTGATGGCACTCTCATTGTCACAGAAGAGAGGCACATTCTTCATGTTGACGCCGTAGTCCTTGAGAGTTTGCTTCATCCATAGCAATTGAGCACAGCAAGAACGAGCGGCAATATACTCAGCTTCAGCAGTAGATAGTGATACGCAGTTTTGTTTCTTCGAGGACCAACAGACCAAAGATCGTCCGAGGAAATGACATGCACCAGATGTTGACTTGCGGTCCACACGATCACCCACATAGTCAGAGTCAGAATATCCAATGAGATCAAAAGCCGAGCCCTTAGGGTATCATAATCCAAGTGTTGGTGTGTGAGCTAGATATTGAAGAATATGCTTCACAGCCTTATGGTGTGATTCCTTCGGTGTAGCTTGAAATCGGGCACACTTGCAAACACTAAGCATTATATCTGGCCTAGATGCACATAAGTACAATAAAGAACCAATCATGGAGCGGTATACCTTATGATCTAAGTCAATACCATTTTCATCAGTGCAGATGGCCATTTGTGGGCATAGGAATTTTGACGCCTTTGCAATCTTGCATGCCTAATTTCCTCAGTACATCCTTGAGGTATTTCTCCTGAGATATGAATATGCCATTGCGTTGTTGATGAATTTGAAGACCTAAGAAGAATTTTAATTCTCCCATCATAGACATTTGATATTCTTTACTCATCATGTAGGCAAATTCATCACTATAACGTTGGTCAGTACAGCCAAAGATAATATCATCAACATATACTTGGCACACAAACAATTCACCATCATAAGATTTAGTAAAAAGGGTAGGGTCGAGTGAACCGGGTTTGAAGCCTTTCTTCATGAAGAATTCCTTCAAGGTATCATACCACGCCCGTGGGGCCTACTTGAGGCCATAGAGGGCCTTGTTGAGTCTGAAGACTTTGTTAGGATTCTTTGGATCTTCAAAACCTGGGGGTTGAGCAACATATACTTCTTCCTCAAGCTTACCATTGAGGAATGCACTTTTCACATCCATTTGATATAAAGTGATATCATGATGGTTAGCATAAACAAGTAATATGCGAATAGCCTCAAGTCTAGCAACAGGTGCAAAAGTTTCATCGAAATCAATTCCTTCAACCTGTGTGTAGCCTTGAGCTACGAGCCGTGCCTTATTCCTCACCACAAGGCCATTTTCATCTTGCTTGTTGCGGTAGATCCACTTTGTGCCAATGATATTGTGCTTGCGACGATCTGGACGTTTGACTAGTTCCCAGACATTGTTGAGCTCGAACTGATGTAATTCTTCTTGCATGGCCTGAATCCACTCAGGCTCCAGAAATGCTTCATCTACCTTAGTGGGCTCTGTGATAGAGACAAAAGCATAGTGCCCACAAAAGTTAGATAAATGCGAAGCTTTTGAGCGTGTGAGAGGACCTGGCGCTTTGATGTCATTGATGATCTTTTCAACTTGCACTTCTTTTGCAATGCAAGGATGAGCTGGTTGTCATTGAGGAATTTGATCAGCATTCTCTTCAGCAGCATTTTCTTCAGTATTTCCTTCAGGTGCATTAGCTCGACGTTCTTCATGTTCTGAAATGAATTCTTCAACAGATTCTTCAGTAGGAATGACATCCTCAGTAGCCTTGAACTTGATAGTTTCCTCAGGTGCTGGTTCATCTATCACAGTAGGTAGGTGCTCTCTTTGCGACCCATTAGTTTCATCAAACCGCACATCTACAGTTTCAACAACCTTGTGAAGAACGTTGTTGAAGACTCTGTAGGTGTGCGAGTCCTTTCCGTAACCAAGCATAAAACCTTCATGTGCTTTCGGTGCAAATTTTGAGTTGTGATGAGGATCTCTAATCCAACATTTAGCACCGAAGACTTTGAAATAACTTACATTGGGTTTCTTATCAGTGAGGAGTTCATAGGCAGTCTTCTTGAAGAATTTGTGAAGATATACTCTATTGATGATGTGGCACGCAGTGTCAATTGCCTCAATCCAGAAACAACGAGGCGTTTTGTATTCATCAAGTATAGTGTGTGCCATCTCAGCAAGAGTCCTGTTCTTGCGCTCCACGACGCCATTCTGCTGAGGAGTATAAGGAGCAGATAACTCATGAGTAATACCAAGTTCATCAAGATAGTTATCAAGACCAGAATTTTTGAACTCAGTTCCATTGTCACTTCTGATGTGCTTGATCTTCACACCAAAGTTGGTTGAAGCCCTCGAGGAAAATCGTTTGAAGACTTCCTGCACTTCATGTTTGTAAGTAACAATGTGTACCCATGTGTATCGAGAGTAATCATCAATAATAACGAAGCCATATTGAGATGCATCATTTGAAACAGTAGAATAATGATTAGGACCGAAGAGATCCATGTGAAGCAATTCAAATGGACGAGTAGTGGTCATGATAGTCTTTGCTGGATGCTTAGCCTTTGTCATCTTCCCAGCTTCACAAGCTCCGCATAGGTGATCCTTGAGGAAATTGACATTCTCGATGCCAATGACATGCTTCTTCTTTGCAAGCGTGTGCAAATTTCTCATGCCTGCATGACCAAGTCGTTGATGCCAGAGCCAGCCTTCTAAAGCTTTTACAAGTAGGCACACGGCTGGTTGTGGTCCTGTAGAGAAATCAACAATATACAGGTCTCCTCTCCTAAAGCCTTCGAAGACTTTGGAATTGTCAGCTTCCATAACCACAACACAATGGTACTTGCCAAAGACAACAACCATATCGAGATCGCAAAGCATTGAGACAAACATGAGGTTGTATCCTAAGGACTCGACAAGCATGACTTTGTCCATGTGTCGATCCTTTGTGATCACAACCTTACCTAGACCCAATACCTGACTTTTTCCTTTGTCGGCAAACATGATATGCTTCAGATGCGATGGAGATAATGGAGCATCCATCAATAGATTCTTGTCACCAGTCATGTGATTTGTACATCCACTATCGAGGACCCACTCAGTGGCTTTGGGTTGATCATCCTTAGCATCTTTTGCCATAAGGCATGATGCAGAAGATGATGATTCTGGTTCGAATGTCATCGCTTTGAGAGATTCCTTGAAGTCCTAAAACCAAGGATCATGACAGGTTCTATGACCTTCATAGACCTCAAAGAGATGGTCCCAGATAAGCTTCGCATGATCGAGATGCATGATATTCCTGAACTGATTTTGAGACAGACATGAGCAGATGACATCCTTCGCCGTGAGGTTGAGAAGAGTGTACTTGCGAATGTCATCTGCTTCTGCCATCTTGCACAGATCGGCCAGACCAATCTCAGTGACGGTCCACAGCTCACTGTTCATCACCATGAGGCGCTTCTTCATCATGGCCTTCCACTTGAGATACTCGTGACCGTCAGAGATGGGGCATGTCACTTTCTTCATACCTGCGGTCGACATAACTAAACTCCAGGAGGTTAAACCAAAATCACACAGAACAAGGGAGTACCTTGCTCTGATACCAATTGAAAGTGCGTTATATCGACTAGAGGGGGGTGAATAGGCGATTTTTTTGAATTCTTCACTGAGGAATTTGCAGGTGAGGAAATTCCTTAGCGAAGAACTACTAGCAGCGGAATAAGTACTCAAAAGTAAACATAACAGAACACAAGCATAGTCATCATGATGAAATGAAGACAGGCACAGAGTACAGAAAGCGTAAGCACATGATAACACATGATGAAGACAAACAGACTAAAGAAATTGAACTGAGGAAATTGAGAAATTCTTCAGTAAAAGTCTTCAAACATAGATATGAACAAGTGCACAACACAGTTATGAGGAAATGAATGAGTTGAAGAAATAGAACCAGTTGGCTTGGTGAAGACAATGATTTGGTAGACCAGTTCCAACCACTGTCTCAGTTGTACATCTGGTTGGAGCGGCTGAGTATTTAAACTCGAGGACACACAGTCCCGGACACCCAGTCCTGAACACACGGCTCAGGACACCAAGTCCTCACCGTTTTCTCCTTGAACTAAGGTCACACAGACCTCGTCCAATCACTCGCGGTAAGTCTTCAGGTGACTTCCGAACCTTCACAAACTCGGTCACTCGGCGATCCACAATTCCTCTTGGATGCTCTAGACCATGATGCCTAACCGTCTGGAAGAAGCACAGTCTTCAAAGGTAACAAGCGTCGGATCCACACAGGATCAATCTCTTCAGTGATGCTCAATCACTTGGGGTTTGTAGGTGTTTGGGTTTGGGTTTTCCTCACTTGATGATTTTCGCTCAAAGTCCTCGGAGGATGGGATGCTCTTAAATGACAAGTGTCAGTTTCTCTCGGAGCAGCCAACCAGCTAGTGGTTGTAGGGGACGGCTATTTATAGCCTAGGGAGCAGCCCGACATGATAAGACATAAATGCCCTTCAATGATATGACCGTTAGGTGGATAGATATTTTGGGACAGCTGGCGCATAGCACAGCAACGGTCGGAATTTTGAGTGGCAAAATCCTCAGGGCTATCATGTTCCTCACTGTGTAGGTAATCCGCACTGGCGAATTCCTAACTCCTCAGTCAGAACAAATTCCTCAGTGACCAAAAGAACTTCATCTCTGTCACTGAAGAATATGACTGAACTGTATGAGATTTCCAATGGCTTCACTCCAAGGGATTGGTAGGTGTAGGATTTGAGTTGAGCATCACATGGAAATTTTTCCTTAGTATTTCCTCGACCCCCTTTAATAGTACGGTGTTTCCTATGACTCAAGAAAGAGAAAATGAAACTACGAAAACAAAAGTCTTCACGCTTCATGTTCCTCGAATGAATACCAAGTCTTCAAGGTTACACCAATTTCTTCACTTTCAAAGTCTTCAGAAAGTCTTCAGAAAGCCAAAGTCTTCAGTCAAAGAACTTCATTTTTAGGGGTCGACTTTCTCTGTAAATATCAAACTCCTCATAGAATTATAGACCTGTGTACACTTACAAACGCATTAGTCCCTTAACCTATAAGTCTTCAATACACCAAAATCACTAAGGGGCACTAGATGCACTTGCAATCTCGTTACCCGCCAAGTCTCTTTACTCGTTCTGTAATACATCATCCCGCAACTAACTCATTAGTTACAATGCTTGCAAGGCTTATAGTGATGTGCATTACCGAGTGGGCCCAGAGATACCTCTCCGACAATCGGAGTGACAAATCCTATTCTCAAAATACACCAACCCAACAAGTACCTTCGGAGACACCTGTAGAGCACCTTTATAATCACCTAGTTACGTTGTGACATTTGGTAGCACACAAAGTGTTCCTCCGGTAAACGGGAGTTGCATAATCTCATAGTCATAGGAACATGTATAAGTCATGAAGAAAGCAATAGCAACATACTAAACGTTCAAATGCTAAGCTAACAGAATGGGTCAATTCAATCACACCATTCTCCTAATGATGTGATCCCGTTAATCAAATGACAACTCATGTCTATGGTTAGGAAACATAACCATCTTTGATCAATGAGCTAGTCAAGTATAAGCATACTAGTGACACTATGTTTGTCTATGTATTCACACATGTACCATGTTTTCGGTTAATACAATTCTAGCATGAATAATAAACATTTATCATGATATAAGCAAATAAATAATAACTTTATTATTGCCTCTAGGGCATATTTCCTTCAGTCTCCCACTTGCACTAGAGTCAATAATATAGTTCACATCGCCATGTGATTTAATACCAATAGTTCACATCACCATGTGATTAACACCCATAGTTCACATTGTCATGTGACCAACACCCAAAGGGTTTACTAGAGCCAATAATCTAGTTCACATCGCTATGTGATTAACACCCAAAGAGTACTAAGGTGTGATCATGTTTTGCTTATGAGAGAAGTTTAGTCTACGGGTCTGCCACATTCAGAACCGTATGTATTTTGCAAATTTCTATGTCAACAATGCTCTGCACGGAGCTACTCTAGCTAATTGCTCCCGCTTTCAAAATGTATCCAGATTAAGACTTTAGAGTCATCTGGATCAGTGTCAAAATTTCCATCGACGTAACCTTTTACGATGAACCTTTTGTCACCTCCATATTCGAGAAACATATCCTTATTCCACTAAGGATAATTTTGACCGTTGTCCAGTGATCTACTCCTAGATCACTATTGTACTCCCTTGCTAAACTTAGAGTAGGGTATACAATAGATCTGGTACACAGCATGGCATACTTTATAGAAACTATGGCTGATGTGACACCCCAAAATTTTGACCTTGTTTTAATGAATTAAAATTTTGCCAGGAATTAAAACTTTGAATTTCTGAGCTCCCTTTTGATTTTGTTTAATCATTTTCTTCCCTGTTGTGATGAGTTTTTCCCAAAGTGAAAATCTTTCAAATATGTTGTTGGACTTATTTAATCTCTCAAGAGAAACTTTTCCTTATTTAATATAACTAATTAAATAATTAAGTTGCTTGATCTTTACTTTCTTGAGAATGGTTTTTCAAGGTTAAGTGGCCATATTTGAACTACAACCATTTGATAAATTCACTTAAAATTTCCACAAAAATTTGGAGATGTCATGTGATGTCTACAAATAACTTTTGTGCAAAAACATCCTTATTTCATGAAATATTTTGAGCTCTACAACCAATTTTGTTCTCTGGTCCAGTGGACAATTTTGCACTACAACTCTTTTAAATGATTCCTTCTAGCCTCCACCAAAATTATGGGATATTGGTAGTAACATATGATTCAACATTTTGCAAAAACCTAGTGCTGTTCTTTGAAAAAATTTGAGTGAATCAACCTCATTTTCATTCTGGACCAACTTGATGGTTTGTGCAGCAACCATATTTTTGTTTGCTCTTTAACCCTTGATTCTTTCTCCTACTTGTAGTCCTCCATGTTAAACCCTTAAGTCCAAGAGCATGCACCTTTTTGGATCACTTTTGGTTCATGAAATAATGCCATTTATCTTCTATCCAGAATTGAAGTTTTGCAAAACTTGCACTAACAAGTTTCTGCTTTTGGCCAAATAACCTCACCACCTTCTCATTCATCTAAGGAGACCCTGATCTGGAGAGTTTGGCAACTCCAAGAAAAGCCTAGGTGCCTATGGCATTTTATCAAACACCCTGTGTGCATGGCAGATTTGGCATGGATTCAAGTTTGCATTGTAAACTTGGCCACCTGACCTAACCACCATGCCCATTTCCCCTCTATCTAACCCTAACCTAGCCCTGTTTCTTCCCAGCCTCAACCGCGACCTCTAGCGGGCTCTGGCATTGTGTCGAGTACATCCCGTGCGTGCCCAGAGCGCGAGCAGAGCGTGCGTTTGGCACGCGTTTTGCACATGCCGCGCCCGAGCCGACACGCTGGCCCCCTGGCTTTGGCCCACTCGGCAGCACCTCGCCACGCATGTCCCTCCTCACCGCTACGCGCCAAGCCGCCCCTCTCCACGCCCAACAGGCCAGGAGCTAGCCGCCACGGCCGCTGACAGCCCCTGCTCCGTTCAGCGCCGCCGAGCCTCCCCCGCTCGCCACCTGCCTCCTGGAGCAGTGCGTGCTCATCCGCAAGCTTGTCCCCTAGCGCTCGTCGCCGCCACGTCGCGCTGCCGCTATAGAGAGGCGGTTCGCCGGCATCCTCATCCGCCGCCGCGGAACCGACCTCGACGAGCTATAAAAGGAGGTCCCTGAGCTTCCCCGAGCACGCAGGCGACCTCATGCCACCCCATTGGCGCTCCCCTAGCTCGCATTCGACCCGGGGAGGCCTCCTTCCTCATCTCCGGCAACTCCTACCGCCGCCACCGCCCCGGCCAATCCGGCACCTCCAGTACCTCCCCCTCTCTGTTCTCCTCACCAGGAGCTTTCTCTCCCGCCTGTGAATCTTTTCCACTACTCGATTTCGATCGGGGCTCACTGCGGAAGAATTTTCACTCCGCCCCGAAGCCTCCTCCGTCGCGAAGCTCGCCGCCGGCAGCTCCGTCCATCCCCGAGACCATATCGACCATCGGAGTGACCGTCTTGATCCCCTGAGCAAGCCGATGGCCTCCGTTCCCCGAACGGTGCCGTCATTCGCCGGTGAGCCTCGCCGGAGCCCCGCCCCGCTCGGGCAGAGGAGGGAGAAGACGCGGGCGACTGGTCAAACCTGACCAGTGGGCCAGGCGGGCCCACCGTCAGTGACCCAGCGCCGGTCCACGTGGGCTAAGTGAAAGCGCAAAACCTCCAGTACGTTTTCCCCGCTTCGAAAGCGTATTACCCTCTGAAACGTTTTCTTTTCTGTTTTATTTAAATAACAGATTTTGACCAAATCTTTGACTGGCTATAACTTTTTAAATATAACTCCAAATGAGTTGATTCTTTTTCCTACCTTCCTCAAATTTGGTCTAGTTTATTTTAAGATTTTTTTGAAAAAATTTCCAAAAAACTTTTTGTACTGTTTTTGAAATGTGTGTTGATTCAAATATATTTTAAAATAGGATTTTGGAGAGAGAGAAGAAACTTTCAAATGTTTTGGAGAGCACCTCACCCCTCCACAACTTAAAGGCAAGCATTCTGAACCCTGGTATAATGTTTTTGGTGTGTTATTTGACACGTTTATAACACCACCTTATTTCGGAGGACTTGTTATTTTATGTGATATGATCATATGCATGGAAGCATATCAGTGATTTCCTTGCTGTTGGAAATGAATATTTTTGTGATGGTAATCATCCTCATGTGCCTTGCATGCATGCCGGAAAGGAATCCGGGAAAGCCTCGGCCTTGGGTAGGCGTGAGCTTGTCACCGGTCCCCGTCGGGACGGTTATGTCCGGTATGGCATGGTAAGGTATATTGAGTGGTGATTTCGTCGGTTGTAATATATTTGATATACATGTCATGCAGGGAACTTATAAACCTCCTGAGTCGACCGCAGATCGAGTCTTGTTCCAGTAACCCCCATACTTGCCTCGTACTACCACTCGTCCCTGCCGCAGGTAGGGTACGGTTCAGTAAGTCGTCAACCCCTTTCTAGCACACACCGTACAGAGAGGCCATGGTGGAAGATATCGGTTGTAGCCGGTAGGCATGCCACCTGGTCCGGGGGCATGGGTGTTTCCAGTTGGGACCGAGAGGGGAGGCCACCCCTTAGAGCGCGCGATACAAATTTGATCCCATGCTACGCGAGGTTGTAGCCTCCCCACTTAGAGTTTTGCTTAACAGGTGTCGTGGGTGATTCCAGACACCGATGAGTTAAGCTGGTGTGTGCAAGGTTAGGCGTGTTTTCAACTAAAAGGCCGTAGACGGAATTTGTCCCAATGGACTAAAGGAATCCGTTACTCGTGGGTAAAGAGTACACCCTCTGCAGAGATTAAAACCTATTCGAATAGCCATGTCCATGGTTAAGGATTACAGTCTGGGATGGGTCAAGTGTCGGTCTTAGTGTCGGTCTTCGGAGGTAAAATTGTGAAACCAAACTTGGATACTGATCGGTGACTTGTGAGGACCGTGATTATTATTTTGTGATGGACTAACCTGTTGTATTATTTGTATTATCAAGTATCCCTGGGATGGTTCTACCCCCTGGATATTCATGGTGATTATTTATTTCTAAGCCCGGTTAAATGTTTATTCCTTTGGATGGACTAACCCGTTTATTATCATGAATTGAATATTTATTATGAGTATTAATTTACTTGTGAATAAAAGCCCTTTCTGTGATGTCGCTCAGACGTCCGACTGTGGCATTTCTTTTAAAGCCCTTTCTGTGATGTCGCTCAGACGTCCGACTGTGGCATTTCTTTTAAAAGCCCTTTCTGTGATGTCGCTCAGACGTCCGACGATGGCATTTCCTTTAAAGCCCTTTCTATGATGTCGCTCAGACGTCCGACTGTGGCATTTCTTTTAAAGCCCTTTCTGTGATGTCGCTCAGACGTCCGACTGTGGCATTTCTTTTAAAGCCCTTTCTGTGATGTCGCTCAGACGTCCGACTGTGGCATTTCTTTTAAAGCCCTTTCTGTGATGTCGCTCAGACGTCCGACTGTGGCATTTCTTTTAAAGCCCTTTCTGTGATGTCGCTCAGACGTCTGACTGTGGCATTTATTTTTAAGCCCTTTATGTGATGTCGCTCAGACGTCCGACTGTGGCATTTCTTTTAAAGCCCTTTATGTGGTGTCGCTCAGACGCCCGACTGTGGCATTGCGTGTTATTTATTTACCGTATAAGCCCTTTATGTGGTGTCGCACAGACGCCCGACTGCGGCATTTTATTTCCACTCCCTTATTGCTTATTCATGTTGCATATAAATAACCGCTTGCATGCATAAAAGATATTTTATTTGTGACTGATGATGTGATCATAGAATATTTCAGTGCATAGATATCAATTATATTATCCCAGTGTTCATGATGTTTGCGAGTACATTCAAAGTACTCACTGGCTTGTCCCTGGCTATTGTCTTGGCCAGATTTCTGCATGGAGAGGACCGTTGCGATGACAGCCCCGGAAACTAAGCAACGGTGATAGCAGCCTCGTGAAGATAGGAGTTAACCTGGTCAGCTGTTCCCGTGGGAAATGGAGTCCCATAGACACTGTTGATTCACAAACCGCTTCCGCCATCAACCACTAGAAAACCATTTGATGTACTCACAGGCCACAATGGTCTTGTACTACACATTTTGTACTTTTGCTTGGAATTTCTGTAACAAGTTGGTGCCTCATCAGGTAACAGTAATCCTGGGGCTGGTGAGCACAACGGCCATTTTCTGGAAATTTATGTCCGGAAAACCGGTCGTGACAGACTTGGTATCAGAGCCAGGTTGACCATTGGCTAATCCTATCTTAGCCAGGTCAATAAACCTAAGTAAACCAGCCCACCAGACTTTGACCAAACCCCAGTCAAGCTTCTCTAGCAAGATAGCCACACCGAGACCCGACACCTTTTGGGCAGTCGGTGCCCAACCTATCAACCCAACCTGTCACTCATGCACTAGTGACCGAATCCTGAATAGTCTTTCTCAGAAGCGTGCGAAGGAAGACTCCGCCCCCTTTTCCTATAAAAAGGGCACGCTAGCCCCAACCCACCACATCACAGCCGCTACCCCAAAACGAGCCACAATGCCTGGCCCCGTCGTGCACAATGAGACCACAGCAACCAACCTTGGAGGCTTTGTGACCATACTCGCAAACCTCACCCGTCGTGCCTATGCGTTAGAAGAGCCCCCAGAATATGTTGTGTACCAAGGACCCATGAGCGGCGAGAGCCGTCAATTCTGGGCCACTATGCACATTTATGGTAGGGGACTAGAGCCCGAGCGCCCCTACAGGTTCACCGGAAGGACAACTTCCTTTGAGCCACAAGCCATCCAACTAGCTGCTCGAGAAGCTATAGTTCATCTCTGGCACTTGTCGCCCAGAGTTAACTGTCGCTCGTTCCACTACTACCCCAGACGTGAAGGGTATGGTAGACCACCCCAAGTTGTCAACGGAGATCACGAGACAGATCCTGCATTGTTGCACCTAGTGCGCTATGTAAGTGCACTAGAGGAGCTATGCGATCAAATCACGATTGATCTAATCGCAGCTCGTGGAGAGCTGGTTCGTCGAACCCCAGCGAGAGGAGAGAACGAGCCCAACACCAACAACCCAGTCGTGCTGTTTGGACACCCGATCGAGCCCCGGAGATCTGCCCCGGCCATCGGCCAAGGTGCCGCGATAACCCCAGAAGTGCTTCGCTGCATATTGGAAGCACACTCCAACGGGGTTGTGGCCAACAATCCCTGAGATGGTCATTATCGCTACCCCGAGCCTGCAGCCCCTCAGACCCCTCCAGTTAATTCAGACGACGAGACCCATGGAGGAGCCTCAAGGCATGCCCGCTTGGATGTAAATGAGGTAGACTAAGTTACTCGAGTCGTATCGAGTCCTAGTGTACCCTTGCTTTGTAATCATGTGGCCTTGTTTTTAAACGCCGCATGTTGTCGTGCCTCCGTTTTGAATAGTATCCCTTGCATGGGTATGTCAGCACCCAGTTGCATATTTTTCCGGACACAACTACCCAAAAACCTTCCCCGACAACCCCCACAGTAACACATCACTATAGTGAAATGTGTGAATCTATGGCTTGACCCCGACCTTGGAACAGAGCTGAAAATTTTCTTTACCATTCACCATGGTAAAAATAACCCAGCTCCAGTGCTATAAAAGGCCACCGCGTGACCTTGCCAAGCACCCCTCATCTTGTGCACCATCCTCACAATCAATTCTTGCCATGCCGAGCCCCAGCATTTACCTGAGAACCCCAGATGCAACCCAGGGTAGTTTTGTCAAGTAATTGTGGGATTTTACCTGCAGTACCATGGGCGCTACCCAGCCACCCCAGTACGAGCTGTTCAAATCGAGGATCACCTCTTCCACCTCAAGATATTGGGCAGCAGTGCACATCCCTCCCGTAAACTCAAACCAAGATCCAATAGAGGTCTCCTTCGTGGGGAAATCTATGCCAACCCCACAGATGGCCGTGGAAGCTGCTGCATACGAAGCGCTTGCTCGCCTTCGATTCGCAGTGCCTTATGCCAGCGAACGAGGGTATTATTACTTTCCGAGCCG
Organism: Triticum monococcum; assembly: GCA_034509565.1. NCBI lineage: Eukaryota > Viridiplantae > Streptophyta > Magnoliopsida > Poales > Poaceae > Triticum > Triticum monococcum. Next base: position 49,247,150 of record CM067845.1, read on the forward strand.
TGCAGAACCCGGAGGAGTGACATCTTTTCCTGGTGGACGAATTGAGAGAGACCCAGTCCTGGCCAACCTTGTCCAGTACGTCATCGCTCAAGAGCGTTTAACCCAATGTGTGATGGGTTATCTCTAGAGCCTCGCAGATTTAAATCCTTAAATCGCCATAGGCAGAGCACTAAGGCCCGACCGGGAGAGACACGTGCATCGACTGGTCAATCCACTTTCTCCGATAGAAGAGGAGTGTATCCCAGTACCAGAGACGTTTTCTAGGGACCCCGTCCAATTACCGTTTCCATTTTAGACGTTGCTGCGGTGTTCACTATTGCAACACTTATTTATGTGTGTGACTTATGCGTAATGCCCTGAGTTTGTACGACAAGTTAATTATTTGGCTTCTACTAATGGATGTAGTTTTTGTTGTGGTTTATGCCCTTTTAAATTAACTGCTTTTCTCGCAAAATCCTGGAGTGAGATTTCCTTTTCCTGAGTTGCCACATCTACACTTTCTCGCGGCATGGATTTATTAATTTCACACAGCACCACGGCAGCAGACTCACAACCATAATCATTCGAGCGCATACACTGTTTGCAAAACTTTGCAATGGTGTTGCATCCAGCTAATCACCCCCTAACAACGGTTAGCACCTAGCACACCCCGTCTACTCCTCGTGATCACCACCACCGCGGAGAGCCAACACCCGAGCAGCAGCGTCGCGACGATCGTCGAGGATCATCGCGCACAGGAGCACGGAGAGCCCCAGTAGTGTCGCCAGCCCTCTGAATATCAGGATGGCAAACCAGTCCGGCATCGCCTCCGCCATCAGAGCCTCACCCGAGCTTCTGTAAGCAGTAATGGAAGATGGAGGAGGAGAAGTGAGGCCAGGTGTGAGGAAGAAGAGAGGAGAACACCTCGGCCGTTTTATAGCTCGAGCTCGGTGTACGGTGGGCGAAGTCCACCAACGCCGCACATCGCCGACCGCCGGTATTCGGAGTCGAATCCGCGAGCAGTGCCGACAGCCTGCTGGCCCGCGAGGTGAGTGCATGCTGCACCGGCAGCTAGCACGCCGCGCACTACCGCGGTACGGCCTAGATACCCTACGCGCTAAACGTCGGCGGTGGAGAAAGCGCGGGGAAGCGCGCGAGAGAGAGGAAGAAGAGAGAACCAGAGGGAGAAGAAGAGGCTGACAGTGGGCCTCGGGTCCACCAGTCGGCCAGGGAGAGCACTGTGCTCTCGGGTATGACCAGCGTATATTTAAATTTAGAAACTATTCTAAATTTATATCCAGCGTAAAAATCTCACGTTTTGTCCCGAACCGTAGATTTCTCACGCAGCACCAATATCCACACTGTGGTTTTACACCACTTATTGCCCTATCACTGTAGCCACATCTTTGTTGCATAAAATTTTCTTGAAACAGCCTTTGGCAAATCTCGAGGACGAGATTTTTTCTTGAGGGGGGTAGTGTTGTGACACCCCAAAATTTTGACCTTGTTTTAATGAATTAAAATTTTGCCAGGAATTAAAACTTTGAATTTCTGAGCTCCCTTTTGATTTTGTTTAATCATTTTCTTCCCTGTTGTGATGAGTTTTTCCCAAAGTGAAAATCTTTCAAATATGTTGTTGGACTTATTTAATCTCTCAAGAGAAACTTTTCCTTATTTAATATAACTAATTAAATAATTAAGTTGCTTGATCTTTACTTTCTTGAGAATGGTTTTTCAAGGTTAAGTGGCCATATTTGAACTACAACCATTTGATAAATTCACTTAAAATTTCCACAAAAATTTGGAGATGTCATGTGATGTCTACAAATAACTTTTGTGCAAAAACATCCTTATTTCATGAAATATTTTGAGCTATACAACCAATTTTGTTCTCTGGTCCAATGGACAATTTTGCACTACAACTCTTTTAAATGATTCCTTCTAGCCTCCACCAAAATTATGGGATATTGGTAGTAACATATGATTCAACATTTTGCAAAAACCTAGTGCTGTTCTTTGAAAAAATTTGAGTGAATCAACCTCATTTTCATTCTGGACCAACTTGATGGTTTGTGCAGCAACCATATTTTTGTTTGCTCTTTAACCCTTGATTCTTTCTCCTACTTGTAGTCCTCCATGTTAAACCCTTAAGTCCAAGAGCATGCACCTTTTTGGATCACTTTTGGTTCATGAAATAATGCCATTTATCTTCTGTCCAGAATTGAAGTTTTGCAAAACTTGCACTAACAAGTTTCTGCTTTTGGCCAAATAACCTCACCACCTTCACATTCATCTAAGGAGACCCCGATCTGGAGAGTTTGGCAACTCCAAGAAAAGCCTAGGTGCCTGTGGCATTTTATCAAACACCCTGTGTGCATGGCCAGATTTGGCATGGATTCAAGTTTGCATTGTAAACTTGGCCACCTGACCTAACCACCATGCCCATTTCCCCTCTATCTAACCCTAACCTAGCCCTGTTTCTTCCCAGCCTCAACCGCGACCTCTAGCGTGCTCTGGCATTGTGTCGAGCACATCCTGTGCGTGCCCAGAGCGCGAGCAGAGCGTGCGTTTGGCACGCGTTTTGCACATGCCGCGCCCGAGCCGACACGCTGGCCCCCTGGCTTTGGCCCACTCGGCAGCACCTCGCCACGCACGTCCCTCCTCACCGCTACGCGCCAAGCCGCCCCTCGCCACGCCCGACAGGCCAGGAGCTAGCCGCCACGGTCGCCGACAGCCCCTGCTCCGTTCAGCGCCGCCGAGCCTCCCCCGCTCGCCACCTGCCTCCTGGAGCAGTGCGTGCTCATCCGCAAGCTTGTCCCCTAGCGCTTGTCGCCGCCACGTCGCCCTGCCGCTACAGAGAGGCGGTTCGCCGGCATCCTCATCCGCCGCCGCGGAACCGACCTCGACGAGCTATAAAAGGAGGTCCCCGAGCTTCCCCGAGCACGCAGGCGACCTCATGCCACCCCATTGGCGCTCCCCTAGCTCGCATTCGACCCGGGGAGGCCTCCTTCCTCATTCCGGCAACTCCTGCCGCCGCCACCGCCCCGGCCAATCCGGCACCTCCAGTACCTCCCCCTCTCCGTTCTCTTCACCAGGAGCTTTCTCTCCCACCTGTGAATCTTTTCCACTACTCGATTTCGATCGGTGCTCACTGCGGAAGAATTTTCACTCCGCCCCGAAGCCTCCTCCGCCGCGAAGCTCGCCGCCGGCAGCTCCGTCCATCCCCGAGACCATATCGACCACCGGAGTGACCGTCTTGATCCCCTGAGCACGCCGATGGCCTCCGTTCCCCGAACGGTGCCGTCATTCGCCGGCGAGCCTCGCCGGAGCCCCGCCCCGCTCGGGCAGAGGAGGGAGAAGAAGCGGGCGACTGGTCAAACCTGACCAGTGGGCCAGGCGGGCCCACCGTCAGTGACCCACGCCGGTCCACGTCGGCTAAGTGAAAGCACAAACCCTCCAGTACGTTTTCCCCGCTTCAAAAGCGTATTACCCTTTGAAACGTTTTCTTTTCTGTTTTATTTAAATAACAGATTTTGACCAAATCTTTGACTGGCTATAACTTTTTAAATATAACTCCAAATGAGTTGATTCTTTTTCCTACCTTCCTCAAATTTGGTCTAGTTTATTTTAAGATTTTTTTTGAAAAATTTTCCAAACAACTTTTTGTACTGTTTTTGAAACGTGTGTTGATTCAAATATATTTTAAAATAGGATTTTGGAGAGAGAGAAGAAATTTTCAAAAGTTTTGGAGAGCACCTCAGCCCTCCACAACTTAAAGGCAAGCATTCTGAACCCTGGTATAATGTTTTTGGTGTGTTATTTGACACGTTTATAACACCACCTTATTTCGGAGGACTTGTTATTTTATGTGATATGATCATATGCATGGAAGCATATCAGTGATTTCCTTGCTGTTGGAAATGAATATTTTTGTGATGGTAATCATCCTCATGTGCCTTGCATGCATGCCAGAAAGGAATCCGGGAAAGCCTCGGCCTTGGGTAGGCGTGAGCTTGTCACCGGTCCCCGTCGGGATGGTTATGTCCGGTATGGCATGGTAAGGTATATTGAGTGGTGATTTCGTCGGTTGTAATATATTTGATATACATGTCATGCAGGGAACTTATAAACCTCCTGAGTCGACCGCAGATCGAGTCTTGTTCCACTAACCCCCATACTTGCCTCGTACTACCACTCGTCCCTGCCGCAGGTAGGGTACTGTTCAGTAAGTCGTCAACCCCTTTCCAGCACACACCGTACAGAGAGGCCATGGTGGAAGATATCATTTGTAGCCGGTAGGCATGCCACCTGGTCCGGGGGCATGGGTGTTTCCGGTTGGGACCGAGAGGGGAGGCCACCCCTTAGAGCGCGCGATACAAATTTGATCCCATGCTACGCGAGGTTGTAGCCTCCCCACTTAGAGTTTTGCTTAACAGGTGTCATGGGTGATTCCAGACACCGATGAGTTAAGCTGGTGTGTGCAAGGTTAGGCGTGTTTTCAACTAAAAGGCCGTAGACAGAATTAGTCCCGTTGGACTAAAGGAATCCGTTACTCGTGGGTAAAGAGTACACCCTCTGCAGAGATTAAAACCTATTCGAATAGCCATGTCCATGGTTAAGGATTACAGTCTGGGATGGGTCAAGTGTCGGTCTTAGTGTCGGTCTTCGGAGGTAAAATTGTGAAACCAAACTTGGATACTGATCGGTGACTTGTGAGGACCGTGATTATTATTTTGTGATGGACTAACCTGTTGTATTATTTGTATTATCAAGTATCCTTGGGATGGTTCTACGCCCTGGATATTCATGGTGATTATTTATTTCTAAGCCCGGTTAAATGTTTATTCCTGTGGATGGACTAACCCGTTTATTATCATGAATTGAATATTTATTATGAGTATTAATTTACTTGTGAATAAAAGCCCTTTCTGTGATGTCGCTCAGACGTCCGACTGTGGCATTTCTTTTAAAGCCCTTTCTGTGATGTCGCTCAGACGTCCGACTGTGGCATTCTTTTAAAAGCCCTTTCTATGATGTCGCTCAGACGTCCGACGGTGGCATTTCTTTTAAAGCCCTTTCTGTGATGTCGCTCAGACGTCCGACTGTGGCATTTCTTTTAAAGCCCTTTCTGTGATGTCGCTCAGACGTCCGACTGTGGCATTTCTTTTAAAGCCCTTTCTGTGATGTCGCTCAGACGTCCGACTGTGGCATTTCTTTTAAAGCCCTTTCTGTGATGTCGCTCAGACGTCCGACTGTGGCATTTCTTTTAAAGCCCTTTCTGTGATGTCGCTCAGACCTCCGACTGTGGCATTTCTTTTTAAGCCCTTTATGTAATGTCGCTCAGACGTCCGACTGTGGCATTTCTTTTAAAGCCCTTTATGTGGTGTCGCTCAGACGCCCGACTGTGGCATTGCTTGTTATTTATTTACCGTATAAGCCCTTTATGTGGTGTCGCACAGACGCCCGACTGCGGCATTTTATTTCCACTCCCTTATTGCTTATTCATGTTGCATATAAATAACCGCTTGCATGCATAAAAGATATTTTATTTGTGACTGACGATGTGATCATAGAATATTTCAGTGCATAGATATCAATTATATTATCCCAGTGTTCATGATGTTTGCGAGTACATTCAAAGTACTCACTGGCTTGTCCCTGGCTATTGTCTTGGCCAGATTTCTGCATGGAGAGGAGCGTTGCGATGACAGCCCCGGAAACTAAGCAACGGTGATAGCAGCCTCGCGAAGATAGGAGTTAACCTGGTCAGCTGTTCCCGTGGGAAATGGAGTCCCAGAGACACTGTTGATTCACAAACCGCTTCCGCCATCAACCACTAGAAAACCATTTGATGTACTCACAGGCCACAATGGTCTTGTACTACACATTTTGTACTTTTGCTTGGAATTTCTGTAACAAGTTGGTGCCTCATCAGCTAACAGTAATCCTGGGGCTGGTGAGCACAACGGCCATTTTCTGGAAATTTATGTCCGGAAAACCGGTCGTGACAGACTTGGTATCAGAGCCAGGCTGACCATTGGCTAATCCTATCTTAGCCAGGTCAATAAACCTAAGTAAACCAGCCCACCAGACTTTGACCAAACCCCAGTCAAGCTTCTCTAGCAAGATAGCCACACCGAGACCCGACACCTTTTGGGCAGTCGGTGCCCAACCTATCAACCCAACCTGTCACTCATGCACTAGTGACCGAATCCTGAATAGTCTTTCTCACAAGCGTGCGAAGGAAGACTCCGCCCCCTTTTCCTATAAAAAGGGCACGCTAGCCCCAACCCAGCACAGCACAGCTGCTACCCCAAAACGAGCCACAATGCCTGGCCCCACCGTGCACAATGAGACCACATCAACCAACCTTGGAGGCTTTGTGACCATACTCGCAAACCTCACCCGTCGTGCCTATGCGTTAGAAGAGCCCCCATAATATGTTGTGTACCAAGGACCCATGAGCGGCGAGAGCCGTCAATTCTGGGCCACTGTGCACATTTATGGTAGGGGACTAGAGCCCGAGCGCCCCTACAGGTTCACCGGAAGGACAACTTCCTTTGAGCCACAAGCCATCCAACTAGCTGCTCGAGAAGCTATAGTTCATCTCCGGCACTTGTCGCCCAGAGTTAACTGTCGCTCGTTCCACTACTACCAAGGACCCATCATCGGGCAAGTCAATCAAAGTCCATACTTTGTTTCTCATACATGGATCCCGTCTCAGATTTCATGGCCTCAACCCATTTTGTGGAATCTGGGCTCATCATCGCTTCCTCATAGTTCGTAGGTTCGTCATGGTCTAGTAACTTGACTTCTAGAAAGGATTTCCGTACCACTCTGGTGCGGACCATACTCTGGTTGTCCTACGAGGTTCAGTAGTAACTTGATCTGAAGTTTCATGATCATCATCATTAGCTTCCTCACTAATTGGTGTACATATCACTAGAACTGATTTCTGTGATGAACTACTTTCCAATTCGGGAGAAGGTACAATTACCTTATCAAGTTCCACATTCCTCCCACCCACTTCTTTCGAGAGAAACTCCTTCTCTAGAAAGGATCCATTCTCAGCAACAAATATCTTGCCTTCGAATCTGTGATAGAAGGTGTACCCAACAGTTACTTTTGGGTATCCTATGAAGACACACTTCTCCGACTTGGGTTTGAGCTTATCAAGAGGAAACTTTTTCACATAAGTATCGCAACCCCAAACTTTAAGAAACGACAGCTTAGGTTTCTTGCTAAACCACAGTTCATATGGTGTCGTCTCAACGGATTTAGATGGTGCCCTTTTTAATGTGAATGCAGCTGTCTCTAATGCATAACCCCAAAACGATAGTGGTAAATCGGTAAGAGATATCATAGATTGCACTATATCCAATAAAGTACGGTTATGATGTTCGGACACACCATTATGCTGTGGTGTTCCAGGTGGCATGAATTTGTGAAACTATTTCACATTGTTTTAATTGAAGACCAAACTCGTAACTCAAATATTCGTCTCCGCGATCAGATCGTCGAAACTTCTTGTCACGATGATTTTCCACTTCTCTCTGAAATTCTTTGAACTTTTCAAATGTTTCAGACTTATGTTTCATCAAGTAGATATACCCATATCTGCTCAAATCATCTGTGAAGGTCAGAAAATAACGATACCCGCCATGAGCCTCAACACTCATTGGGCCGCATACATCAGTATGTATTATTTCCAACAAGTTTGTTGCTCACTCCATTGTTCCGGAGAACAGAGTCTTAGTCATCTTGCCCATGAGGCATGGTTCGCAAGCATCAAATGATTCATAATCAAGTGATTCCAAAAGCCCATCAGCATGGAGTTTCTTCATGCGCTTTACACCGATATGACTAAACGGCAGTGCCACAAATAAGTTGCACTATGATTATTAACTTTGCATATTTTTCCTTTAATATTATGAATATGTGTATTACTACGATCAAGATCCAATAAACCAATTTCATTGGGTGTATAACCATAGAAGGTTTTATTCATGTAAACAGAACAACAATTATTCTCTAACTTAAATGAATAATAGTATTGCAATAAACATGATCAAATCATATTCATGCTCAATGCAAACACCAAATAACATTTATTTAGGTTCAACACTAATCCCGAAAGTATAGGGAGTGTGCGATGATAATCATATCATTCTTGGAACCACTTCCAACACACATCGTCACTTCACCCTTTAACTAGTCTCTGTTCATTCTGCAACTCTCGTTTTAAGTTACTACTCTTGGCAACTGAACTAGTATCAAATACCGAGGGGTTGCTATAAACACTAGTAAACTACACATCAATAACATGTATATCTAATATACCTTTGTTCACTTTGCCATCCTTCTTATCCGCCAAATACTTGGGGCAGTTCTGCTTCCAGTGACCAGTCCCTTTGCAGTAGAAGCACTTAGTCTCACTTGGGCTTCTTCACTTGAGCAACAACTTGCTTGCTGTTCTTTTTGAAGTTCCACTTCTTCCCTTTGCCCTTTTCTTGAAACTAGTGGTCTTGTCAACCATCAACACTTGATGCTTTTCTTGATTTCTACCTTCGTCAATTTCAGCATCACGAAGAGCTTGGGAATCGTTTTCGTTATCCCTTCTATATTTATAGTTCATCACAAAGTTCCAGTAACTTGGTGATAGTGACTAGAGAATTCTGTCAATCACTATCTTATCTGGAAGATTAACTCCCACTTGATTCAAGTGATTGTATTACTCATACATTCTGAGCACATGCTCACTAGCTGAGCTATTCTCCTCCATTTTGTAGGCAAATTACTTGTCAAAGGTCTCATACCCTTCAACATGGGCATGAGTCTAAAATACCAATTTCAACTCTTGGAACATCTCATATGTTCCGTGGCGTTCAAAACGTCTTCGAAGCCCCGATTCTAAGCCGTAAAGCATGGTGCACTAAACTATCAAGTAGCCATCATATCGAGCTTGCTAAAATGTTCATAACGTTTGCATCGGCTCCTACAATTGGTCTGTCACCTAGCGGTGCATCAAGGACATAATTCTTCTATGCAGCAATGAGGATAACCCTCAGATCATGGATCCAATCTGCATCATTGCTACGAACATCTTTCAACATAGTTTTCTCTAGGATCATATCAAAATAAAACAGGGGAGCTAAACGCGAGCTATTGATCTACAACATAGATATGCTAATACTACGAGGACTAAGTTCATGATAAATTAAAGTTCAATTAATCATATTACATAAGAACTCCCACTTAGATAGACATCCCTCTAATCATCTAAGTGATCACGTGATCCAAATCAACTAAACCATGTCCGATCATCACGTGAGATGGAGTAGTTTTCAATGGTGAACATCACTATGTTGATCATATCTACTATATGATTCACGCTCGACCTTTCGGTCTCAGTGTTCCGAGGCCATATCTGCATATGCTAGGCTTGTCAAGTTCAACCTGAGTATTTTGCGTGTGCAACTGTTTTGCACCCATTGTATTTGAACATAGAGCCTATCACACCCGATCATCACGTGGTGTCTCAGCACGAAGAACTTTCACAACGGTGCATACTCAGGGAGAACACTTTTATCTTGAAATTTAGTGAGAGATCATCTTATAATGCTACCGTCAAACAAAGAAAGATAAGATGCATAAAAGATAAGCATCACATGCAATCAATATAAGTGATATGATATGGCCATCATCATCTTGTGCTTGTGATCTCCATCTCCGAAGCACCGTCATGATCACCATCGTCACCAGCGCGACACCTAGATCTCCATCGTAGCATCGTTGTCATCTCGCCAACTTATGCTTCTATGACTATCCCTACCGCTTAGTGATAAAGTAAAGCATTACATGGCAATGGCATTGCATACAATAAAGCGACAACCATATGGCTCCTGCCAGTTGCCGATAACTTGGTTACAAAACATGATCATCTCATACAATAAAATATAGCATCATGTCTTGTCCATATCACATCACAACATGCCCTGCAAAAACAAGTTAGACGTCCTCTACTTTGTTGTTGCAAGTTTTACGTGGCTGCTATGGGCTGAGAAAAAACCGTTCTTACATACGCATCAAAACCACAATGATAGTTCGTCAAGTTAGTGTTGTTTTAACCTTCTCAAGGACCGGGCGTAGCCACACTCAGTTCAACTAAAGTTGGAGAAACTAACACCCACCAGCCACCTGTGTGCAAAACACGTCGGTAGAACCAGTCTCGCGTAAGCGTACGCATAATGTCGGTCCGGGCCGCTTCATCCAACAATATCGCCGAACCAAAGTATGACATGCTGGTAAGCAGTATGACTTGTATCGCCCACAACTCACTTGTGTTCTACTCGTGCATATAACATCTACACATAAACCTGGATCAGATGCCACTGTTGGGGAACGTAGTAATTTCAAAAAAAATCCTACGCACACACAGGATCATGGTGATGCATAGTAACAAGAGGGGAGAGTATGTCTATGTACCCTCGTAGACCGAAAGCGGAAGCGTTTATCAACGCGGTTGATGTAGTCGTACACCTTCACGATCCGTCCCGATTAAGTACCGAACATACGGCACCTCCACGTTCAGCTCGATGACGTCCTCGCCTTCTCGATCCATCAAGAGGGGCGAAGTAGTATATGAGTTCTCGGCAGCACGACGGCGTGGTGACGGTGTTGGTGAAGAACAATCTCCGCAGGGCTTTGCCTAAGCACTACGAAAACTATGACGGAGGATAAACTAGAGGGGACGGGATAGCCGGCACATAGCTTGGTGTTTCTTGATGTGTCTTTGGTGCTAGCCCTGCCCCTCTATTTATATGTTTAGCCCTGGGGTCGAAACTTGGAGCAAAAGCCTCCTCAAAGTCGGTTTTGCCCGAAAGGCAAGGGTCCCACTCAGACTCCAGGACCAAACGCCACAATCCTTGGCGTCTGGCCCAGATGCCATGGGCCTCGGTGTCTGGCCCAGGGCTAGACGCTAGGGTCTCCGGCGTTTGCCCCCTAGCCTCCGCAAAACTCCTTTTGCACCGACTTATAGCCCCGTGGGCCTGACCCCTTGGCCTAACCATATCATCCAATATATGAATCTTTACCTCCGGACCATTCCGGAGCTCCTCCTCATATGCGTGATCTCATCCGGGACTCCGAACAACATTCGGTTACCAACATACATAACTCATAAATACTATATCGTCAACGAACGTTAAGCGTGCGGACCCTATAGGTTCGAGAACTATGTAGACATGACCGAGACTCTTCTCTGGTCAATAACCAATAGCGAAACCTGGATGCCCATATTGTCTCCTACATATTCTACAAAGATCTTTATCGGTCAAACCGCATAATGATACGTCTCCAACGTATCTATAATTTTTGATTGCTCCATGCTATATTATCTACTGTTTTAGACATTATTGGGCTTTATTATCCACTTTTATATTATTTTGGGACTAACCTATTAACCGGAGGCCCAGCCCAGAATTGTTGTTTTTTTGCCTGTTTTAGGGTTTCGAAGAAAAGGAATATCAAACGGAGTCCAAACGGAATGAAACCTTCGGAAACGTGATTTTCTCATCAGATAAGACCCAGGAGACTTGGACCCTCCGTCAAGAAAGCCACGAGGTGGTCACGAGGGTAGGGGCGCGCCCCCTGCCTCGTGGGCCCCTCGAAGCTCCATCAACGTACTTCTTCCTCCTATATATATCCACGTACCCCCAAACGATCGGGGACGGAGCCAAAAACCTAATTCCACCACCGCAACTTTCTGTATCCACGAGATCCCATGTTGGGGCCTGTTCCGGAGCTCCGCCGGAGGGGGCATCGATCACGGAGGGCTTCTACATCATCATCCAAGGCCCTCCGATGAAGTGTGAGTAGTTTACTTCAGACCTACGGGTCCATATCTAGTAGCTAGATGGATTCTTCTCTCTTTTTGGATCTCAATACAATGTTCTCCCCCTCTCTTGTGGAGATCTATTCGATGTAATCTTCTTTTTGCGGTGTGTTTGTTGAGACCGATGAATTGTGGGTTTATGATCAAGTCTATCTATGAATAATATTTGAATCTTCTCTGAATTCTTTTATGTATGATTGGTTATCTTTGCAAGTCTGTTCGAATTATCAGTTTGGTTTGGCCTACAAGATTGGTTGTTCTTGCCATGGGAGAAGTGCTTAGCTTTGGGTTCAATCTTGCAGTGTCCTTTCCCAGTGACAGAAGGGGCAGCAAGGCACGTATTGTATTGTTGCCATCGAGGATAAAAAGATGTTTTTTATCATATTGCATGAAACTATCCCTCTACATCTTGTCATCTTGCTTAAGGCATTACTCTGTTTTTAACCTAATACTCTAGATGCATGCTGGATAGCGGTCGACGAGTGGAGTAATAGTAGTAGATGCAGAATCGTTTCGGTCTACTTGTCTCGGACGTGATGCCTATATACATGATCATACCTAGATATTCTCATAACTATGCTCAATTTTGTCAATTGCTCAACAGTAATTTGTTCACCCACCGTAGAATACTTATACTCTTGCGAGAAGCCACTAGTGAAACCTATGGCCCCCGGGTCTCTTTCTCATCATATCAATCTCCATTACTTTATTATTGCCTTGCTTTTACTTTGCTTTTACTTTATTTACTTTGCATCTCTATACCAAAAATACCAAAAATATTATTTATTATCTCCATCAGATCTCACTTTCGTAAGTGACCGTGAAGGGATTGACAACCCCTAAGAGCGTTGGTTGCGTTGAGCTATTGTTTTTGTGCAGGTATGAGGGACTCGAGCGTAGCCTCCTACTGGATTGATACCTTGGTTCTCAAAAACTGAGGTAAATACTTACGCTACTTTTCTGCATCATCCCTTCCTCTTCGGGGAAATCCAACGCAGTGCTCAAGAGGTAGCAAGAAGAATTTCTGGCGCCGTTGCCGGGGAGTCTGCGCAAAAGTCAACATACCAAGAACCCATCACAATCCCTATCTCCCGCATTATATTATTTGCCATTTGCCTCTCGTTTTCCTCTCCCCCCAATTTACCCTTGCCGTTTTATTCGCCCTCTCTCTCTCTCTATCCTCCCTCTCCTTCTCCATTTGCCTTTTTGCCCGTTTGCTTTTTGTTTGCTCGTGTGTCAGTTTGTTTGCTTGTCGTTATGGCTAGTCCCTTATCTTCTCCGTTGTCTCCTGAGAATGAAGTTCTAAATTTTAAACAAAGGGAAGGAGAAAATCTAAAAGATGCTTGGTATAGAATTTGCAATGCTCAAAATAGATCTAGCAGGAAGAAATCTACTTCAGTTCTTCTCCGCGATTTTGATGTAGGTGTTAATCCTTGGTATAGATATATCCTTGATACCATTACTGGAGGGAATTTCTTGGGTAGCCATACTTTTCATTCTTATAATGCTATATTAGATTTATTTGGCTCACCACCTCTTTTGGTTAATGGAACTATGTTAACTTTGGAACATGTTATGCAAAGACTTGAAATTATTGAAAATAAAGTTGCTACTATTGAATTAATTGAAAATCTAGACAAAAAGATCCACAATAAAATTACTCAATATGGATCTAAGGTAGGAATGACTTTGAAAAATATTAAGGAAAATGAACCCATAGTTAATGAGAAGATAAACTTAGATTCTACTAGAATTGATAAACTTGAGGGTATCATTACAAACTTGGGAACCACTTTTTCTTCCGTAAAGAATACCACAAGTCCTCCTACTAAAATTGCCAAGCTTATGTATGTTCCTAAAAATAAGGGTGAATCATCTAGTAAGGAAACTGCGGATCTTAAATCTATAAGTATTCATCCCAATCTTTTTACTATCATTAAGGAACCAATTGCTACAAATGAATTTTCCGATCTTGTGCCTAAGAGTTTGATAATCACTAGAAATAAAGAAATTCCTAAGGAAAATAGATGCCTCATTGAAGAATTGCCTACCAAAGATGGCAATACCTAGATCTATTCTTGCTTGTTATGCCTAGCTAGGGGCGTTAAACGATAGTGCTTGTTGGGAGGCAACCCAATTTTATTTTTATTCCTTGCTTTTTTCTCCTGTTTCGTAATAAAAAATTTATTTAGCCTCTGTTTTGGTTGTGTTTTTTGTGTTTAATTAGTGTTTGTGCCAAGTAGAACCTTTGGGAAGACTTGGGGAAAGTCTTGTTGAACTTGCTGTAAAAAACAGAAACTTTAGCACTCACGAGAACTGCTGTCATTTTTATTTGAAGAGTGATATTTCGTTAATTCTTTTTGCAGATGATTAATAGATAAATTCCTCACGTCCAGAAATTTATTTTAGAATTTTTGGGGTTCCAGATCTTGCGATAGCTACAGATTACTACAGACTGTTATGTTTTTGACAGATTCTGTTTTTCGTGTGTTGTTTGCTTATTTTGATGAATCTATGGCTAGTAAAATAGTTTATAATCCATAGAGAAGTTGGAATACATTAGGTATAACACCCATATAAATAAATAATGAGTTCATTACAGTACCTTGAAGTGTTTTTTTGTTTTCTTTCGCTAATGGAGCTCACGAGATTTTCTACTTTAAGTTTTGTGTTGTGAAGTTTTCAAGTTTTGGGTAAAGATTTGATGGATTATGGAACAAGAAGTGGCAAGAACCTAAGCTTGGGGATGCCCATGGCACCCTCAAGATAATCTAAGGACACCTAAAAGCCAAAGCTTGGGGATGCCCGGAAGGCATCCCCTCTTTCGTCTACTTCTATCGGTAACTTTACTTGGAGCTATATTTTTATTCACCACATGATATGTGTTTTGCTTGGAGCGTCTTTTATGATTTGAGTCTTTGCTTGTTAGTCTACCACAATCATCCTTGCTGTACACACCTTTTGAGATAGCCATACATGATTTGGAATTTGATAGAATACTCTATGTGCTTCACTTATATCTTTTTAGCTTTATAGTTTTGCTCTAGTGCTTCACTTATATCTTTTAGAGCACGGTGGTGGATTTGTTTTGTAGAAACTATTGATCTCTCATGCTTCACTTAGATTATTTTGAGAGTCTTAATATCATGGTAATTTTCTTAAAATCCTAATATCCTTGGTATGCAAGATTAATAATAAAACTTTCTTATGAGTGTGTTGAATACTAATAAAAGTTTGATGCTTGATGATTGTTTTGAGATATGGAGGTAATAATATCAAAGTCATGCTAGTTGAGTAGTTGTGAAATTGAGAAATACCTGTGTTGGGGTTTGCAAGTCCCGTAGCATGCATGTATGGTAAACGTTATGCAAGAAACATGAGGTGTTATTTGATTGTCTTCCTTATGAGTGGCGGTCGGGGACGAGCGATGGTCTTTTCCTACCAATCTATCCCCCTAGGAGCATGTGCGTAGTACCGAGGTTTTTGATGACTTGTAGATTTTTGCAATAAGTATGTGAGTTCTTTATGACTAATGTTGAGTCCATGGATTATACACACTCTTACCCTTCCATCCTTGCTAGCCTCTTCGGTACCGTGCATTGCCCTTTCTCACATTGAGAGTTGGCGCAAACTTCGCCGGTGCATCCAAACCCGTGATATGATATGCTATTTCACACATAAACCTCCTTATATCTTCCTCAAAACAGCCACCATACCTACCTATTATGACATTTCCATAGCCATTCCGAGATATATTGCCATGCAACTTTCCTTCATTCCGTTCATCATGACACATTCATCATTGTCATATTGCTTAGCATGATCATGTAGTTGACATAGTATTTGTGGCAAAGCCAACATTCATAATTCTTTCATACATGTCACTCTTGAGTCATTGCATATCCCGGTACACCGCCAGAGGCATTCATATAGAGTCATCTTTGTTCTAGTATCGAGTTGTAATCATTGAGTTGTAAATAAATAGAAGTGTGATGATCATCATTATTAGTGCATTGTCCCAAGTGAGGTATAAAAAAAGAAAGGCCATAAAAAAGAGAAGGCCCCAAAAAAATAGAAAGGCCATAAAAAAAAGAGAAGGCCCAAAAAATGAGAGAAAAAGAGAGAAGGGACAATGTCACTATCCTTTTACCACACTTGTGCTTCAAAGTAGCACCATGATCTTCATAGTAGAGAGTCTCTCATGTTATCACTTTCATATACTAGTGGAAATTTTTCATTATAAAACTTGGCTTGTATATTCCAACAATGGGCCTCCTCAAGTGCCCTAGGTCTTCGTGAGCAAGCAAGTTGGATGCACACCCACTAGTTTCTTTTGTTGAGCTTTCATACATTTATAGCTCTAGTGCATCCGTTGCATGGCAATCCCTACTCCTTGCATTAACATCAATCGGTGGGCATCTCCATAGCCCATTGATTAGCCTCGTTGATGTGAGACTTTCTCCTTTTTTGTCTTCTCCACATTACTCCCCTTATTATATTCAATTCCACCCATAGTTCTATGTCCATGGCCCGCGCTCATATATTGCGTGAAAGTCTATAGGTTTGAGATTACTAAAGTATGCAACAATTGCTTGGCTTGTCATCGGGGTTGTGCATGATGATAGCATTCTTGTGTGATGAAAATGAAACATGACTAAACCATAAGATTTTGTAGGGATGAACTTTCTTTGGCCATGTTATTATGAGAAGACATAATTGCTTAGTTAGTATGCTTGAAGTATTATCATTTTTATGTCAATATGAACTTTTGTCTTGAATCTTTCGGATCTGAATATTCATACCACAATTAAGAAGAATTACATTAAAATTATGCCAAGTAGCACTCCGCATCAAAAATTCTGTTTTTATCATTTACCTACTCGAGGACGAGCATGAATTAAGCTTGGGGATGATTGATACGTCTCCAACGTATCTATAATTTTTGATTGCTCCATGCTATATTATGTACTGTTTTAGACATTATTGGGCATTATTATCCACTTTTATATTATTTTTGGGACTAACCTATTAACCAGAGGCCCAACCCAAAATTGCTGTTTTTGCCTGTTTTAGGGTTTCGAAGAAAAGGAATATCAAACGGAGTCCAAACGGAATGAAACCTTCGGAAACGTGATTTTCTCATCAGATAAGACCCAGGAGACTTGGACCCTCCGTCAAGAAAGCCACGAGGTGGTCACGAGGGTAGGGGCGCCCCTCTAGGGCGCGCCCCCTGCCTCGTGGGCCCCTCGAAGCTCCACGGACGTACTTCCTCCTCCTATATATATCCACGTACCCCCAAACGACTGGGGATGGAGCCAAAAACCTAATTCCACCGCCGTAACTTTCTGTATCCACAAGATCACATCTTGGGGCCTGTTCCGGAGCTCCGCTGGAGGGGGCATCAATCACGGAGGGATTCTACATCATCATCCAAGCCCCTCCCATGAAGTGTGAGTAGTTTACTTTAGACATACGGGTCCATAGCTAGTAGCTAGATGGCTTCTTCTCTCTTTTTGGATCTCAATACAATGTTCTCCCCCTCTCTTGTGGAGATCTATTCGATGTAATCTTCAGACATACGGGTCCATAGCTAGTAACTTAATACTCTAGATGCATGCTGGATAGCGGTCGATGAGTGGAGTAATAGTAGTAGATGCAGAATCGTTTCGGTCTACTTGTCTCGGACATGATGCCTATATACGTGATCATACCTAGATATTCTCATAACTATGCTCAGTTTTGTCAATTGCTCAACAGTAATTTGTTCACCCACCGTAGAATACTTATACTCTTGAGAGAAGCCACTAGTGAAACATATGGCCCCCGGGTCTCTTTCTCATCATATCAATCTCCATTACTTTATTATTGCCTTGCTTTTACTTTGCCTTTACTTTATTTACTTTGCATCTCTATACCAAAAATACCAAAAATATTATTTATTATCTCTATCAGATCTCACTTTCGTAAGTGACCGTGAAGGGATTGACAACCCCTAAGCGCGTTGGTTGCGTTGAGCTATTGTTTTTGTGTAGGTACGAGGGACTCGAGCATAGCCTCCTACTGGATTGATACCTTGGTTCTCAAAAACTGAGGGGAAATACTTACGCTACTTTGCTGCATCATCCCTTCCTCTTCGGGGAAATCCAACGCAGTGCTCAAGAGGTAGCACATAACAACATATGTTGTTCCCTTTGTCATCGGTATGTTACTTTCCCGATATTCGATTGTCGGTATCTTAATGCGTCATTTAATATCGTTACCGGCAAGTCTCTTTACTCGTTCTGTAATACATCATCCTGCAACTAACTCATTAGTTACAATGATTGCAAGGCTTATAGTGATGTGCATTACCGAGTGGGCCCAGAGATACCTCTCTGACAATCGGAGTGACAAATCCTAATCTCGAAATACGCCAACCCAACAAGTACCTTCGGAAACACCTGTAGGGCATCTTTATAATCACCCAGTTACATTGTGACGTTTGGTAGCACACAAAGTGTTCCTCCGGTAAACGGAAGTTGCATAATCTCATAGTCATAGGAACATGTATAAGTCATGAAGAAAGCAATAGCAACATACTAAACGATCAAATGCTAAGCTAACGGAATGTGTCAAGTCAATCACATCATTCTCCTAATGATGTGATCCTGTTAATCAAATGACAACTCATGTCTATGGTTAGGAAACATAACCATCTTTGATCAACAAGCTAGTCAAGTAGAGGCATACTAGTGACACTATGTTTGTCTATGTATTCACACATGTATCATGTTTTCGGTTAATACAATTCTAGCATGAATAATAAACATTTATCATGATATAAGGAAATAAATAATAACTTTATTGTTGCCTCTAGGGCATATTTCCTTCAGTAAGAACAATGATAGTGCCGTTAAGGTTATGACTACAGGTGGTAAGATGACCCAGGAACCTTTGTATCCCGAGGGCCATCCTAAGAGAATTCAGCAGGATTCTTAGAGAAATAATACTGACGCACATAGTCCTTCTAACAAAAATAAAAAGGAAACTGATAGGACTTTGCATACTAGTGAACCTGCTATAGACACACCCGGGAATCCCAATGATATTTCTATTTCTAATGCTGAGACACAATCTGGTGATGAACATGAACCTAGTGGTAATGTTAATGATGATGTTCATGTTGCTGCTCAACCTAGTAATGATAATGATGTAGAGATTGAACCTGCGGTTGATCTTGATAACACACGATCAAAGAATCAACGTTATGGTAAGAGAGATTTTGTTGCTAGGAAACATGGCAGAGAAAGAGAACCCTGGGTTCAGAAACCCATGCCCTTTTCTCCTAATCCATCCAAGAAAAAGGATGATGATGATTTTGAGCGCTTTGCTAAAATGAGTAGACCTATCTTTTTGCGTATGCATTTGGCTGATATGCTTAAAATGCCTCCTTATGCTAAGTACATGAAAGATATTGTTACAAATAAAAGAAAGATACCGGAAGCTGAGATTTCCACCATGCTTGCTAATTATACTTTTAAGGGTGGAATACCAAAGAAACTTGGAGATCCAGGAGTACCAACTATACCATGCTTTATTAAAAGAAACTATGTTAAAACTGCTTAATGTGATCTTGGAGCTGGTGTTAGTGTTATGCCTTTCTCTTTGTATCGTAGACTTGAATTGAATAAGTTGATACCTACTGCAATTTCTTTGCAAATGGCTGATAAATCAACTGCTATACCCATCGGTATTTGTGAGGATATGCCTGTTGTGGTTGCAAACGTTATTATTTCAACGGACTTTGTTATTCTTGATATTCCCGAGGACGACAATATGTCGATCATCCTTGGTAGACCCTTTTTTGAATACTGCAGGGGCTGTTATTGATTGCAACAAAGGCAATGTCATTTTTCATGTTAATGGTAATGAGCATATGGTACACTTTCCGAAGGAACAACCACTACAGGAATCAGCTACTTTGCCGTCAGCCATGGCAGACGGCAAAGGCATGGATGGCTGACGGCAAAAGGTGACGGCAAAGTAAGGTTTGGCAAAGAGGTACTTTGCCGTCCGCTTTGGGCGGCTGACGGCAAAGGAGCCTTTGCCATCAGCAGCAGACGGCAAAGAGTGCAGATGGCAATAAGTGCGCTGTTACTCCGTTAGGCATCTAACGGCAGGCCTTTGCCGTCCGCCGCTGACGGCAAACTTCGGAAGGCCTTTGCCGTCCGCCGTGTGATGTCAGCCGACGTCACTACACGGCAGGCCTTTGCCGTCCGCCGCTGTAGGCAAAGTTTTTGCTCTTTGCCGTCCGCCGCGGACGGCAAAGCCTTTGCCGTCAGCCACTGTAGGCAAACTGACCAAATTGGTCAGCCTCCCAGGAAGCACAGCTGCCTGCCACGTGGCCTCTTTGCCATCCGCTGCTGATGGCAAAGGGCCCTTTGCCATCTGTGGCTGACGGCAAAGAGCCTGTATATTGTCTCTTTTTTCTGTTTTTTCTTAATCCAACAATTTTCAGCAAATATATCACATATTTAACAGCAAACATATCCAGCACACATATCGCATATCCAGCACATAATTCCATATACATATATATGACATAGCAAAGTTTCATAAACATATATAGCAAGTTCCATCCATACACATTGTTCCATATACATATTACATAGCAAAGTTTCATCAACATAGCAAGTTCTATCACAGCAAGCTAGATACAATGCAAAGTTTTAGCAAAGAAAAAGCATGCACTCCATCCTAGCAAGCTAGCTTCCATGAAGTAAGTGAAATCTGCAAAATGGTAAATATGAAGTTAGAAATAGGTGAATAGAACAAGAAGAAGACTATAA
Organism: Triticum monococcum; assembly: GCA_034509565.1. Classification (NCBI taxonomy): domain Eukaryota; kingdom Viridiplantae; phylum Streptophyta; class Magnoliopsida; order Poales; family Poaceae; genus Triticum; species Triticum monococcum. The sequence continues at coordinate 49,267,850 of CM067845.1, forward strand.
CAAGAAGTATATGTCATTTATGACCTAACTTAGGTGGAATGGATCATTTATGAGCTAACTTAGGTGGAATGGATCATTTATGAGCTAACTAAGTTGAAATGGGTTGTTTATGAGCTAACTTAGTTGGAATGTATCATTTATGAGCTAACTTAGTTGAAATGGGTCGTTTATGAGCTAATTAAGGTGAAGGGCATCATTTTTGAGCTAACTAAGGTGAAATGGATCGTTTTTGAGCTAACTATGGTGAAATGGATCGTTTTTGAGCTAACTAAGGTAAAATGGATCGTTTTTGAGCTAACTTAGTTGAAATGGGTCGTTTATGAGCTAACTAAGGTGAAATGCCATGTTTTTGAACTAACTAAGGCGAAATTGATCGTTTTGGAGCTAACTAAGGTGAAATGGATTGTTTTTGAGCAAACTTAAGTGAAATGGATTATTTAAGAGCTAATTTAGGTGAAATGGATCGTTTTTAGCTAACTTAGGTGAAATGGATCGTTTAGGAGATACTCTAGGTAAATTGGGTCATTTTAGAGCTAACTTGGATAAACTGGATCATTTATAAGCTAACCTAGGTAAGATGGGTCATTTTGGAGCTAACCTAGGTGAAATGGGTCATTTTGGAGCTAACCTAGGTGAAATGGGTCATTTTAAAGCTAACGTAGGTACAATGGATCATTTAGGAGCTAATCTACGTAAAATGGGTCATTTTAGAGCTAACTTGGATAAATTGGATCACTTATAAGCTAACTAAGGTAAAATGAGTCATTTTAGAGCTAACTTAGGTAAAATGGATCGTTTATGAGCTAACTAAGTTAATTATGCAATTTTTGACATAAGTAAGCTAAGTACATATCGTTTTAGAGCTAACTTAGGTAGAATGGATGGTTTATGAGGTCAGTAAGCTTATTAAGTCATTTTGGAGGAAAAGAAGCTAACTCTAGGTCATTATGGTAAGCATATTGGAGGAAATAAAGCTAAGTCTAGGTATTTATGCATTTGTTAAGCAAAACACTAGAGAAACTTACCGTGATCACGGAGGTGTAGGAGCAGGCTGGCTCGCGCCGGTAGCTGGAGAAGGAGCGGGCTGGCTCGCGCCGGAAGCTGGAGAAGGATCGTGCGATGCGTTTCTGGAGTTAAGCTGCACCAAAGATCATTTCCAATGTCTCGTTAGCATTATGACACTCAAATGTTAAGACTAGCAAGTAATGTCCATTCAAATTAAACTCACCGTGCTCCCAGGAGCAATCACTGGCATCGGCGGAGCGGTCTGACCGGACTTCTCGCACACAGACCGCACATTTGGTTTTCACAACAGAGTCATACTAGTTAGTAATGAGACTCAAATGTTAAGACTAGCAAGTAATCTGCAGAAGAAACTTACCACAAGGAGCTCGTACATGGCCCTTGCCTGCATGTCATTCCGTGCCCTCTCCTCCTCCAACATCTTTGTCGTCTTCTCCTCCAACTCCCGCTGCCTCTCCGCCGCCTCCGCCAGAAGTTTCTCCGTTCTATCTCTCTCACTCTGTATAGCAGCCTGCAACACCACTCACATGACCATTTGTAATCATTGATGGAAGCGCACACAATGTAATGGAGAAAGATAGCTGAGTACGTATAACTAACCTTGAAGGCGAGTTGGACTGGCCATTCACGAGGCCTTATCTCAGAAGGGGAGCTCGACTGGCGCGCCTTGATCTCCGGGAGAGTGCTAGGATAACGGATAAGTCCATCTCCCATGGCTATGGAGCCATGGGACCTCCCGCCACCAGATATCATCAGCAGCTCTGTATCAATGGGACCCTGGCTCGGGTTAAAGTCCTCCCCTTTCCTCGCCTTCCCCTGATCTCTATATTGCACGAGCTTGTCGTGGGCGGAGATGTTGGTGCAGTTCTTTGGATAATCGAGGTCAGACGTAGAGAATGCCTTGACTTTCTTGTAAGGGCCAGTGTGGGCCATGGCATACAGGTCGTACACCTCTGGCACCTTATCCGCCTTATTGTAGCGTGCCTGAAAGAGAGAAACAAAGTAAATTAGTAATTAAAGGGCTAAAGCTAGCATGATGAATGAATTGCATGAATCATGAAGCAAACCACATACCCAGTTCCGCCCGTACTGAAATAAGTTGGAGCTGCCTTGGTGGTGTGGCACACCTTCCATTTGGGTACGTTTGTCCTTGGCCTCTTTGTGGGTGGCCAGCCATTCTTCTGAGCAGCACGCATTGACCAACACCTCCCAACAATCCATCCGATCCGCACACCATCTCGGAGGGGCCTAAGTTAGCAAATAGAAACTTAAGCGCTAAGGCTATGAATTACTAAATGATGGAAGTAAGTACAAGGCCTTAAGAATTACCTTCATGTACTTCTCCTTACTCAAGAACTTATCGCGACACTCCTGCTTGGGCTTCCTGATACCACGCCCGGCGTAGTAGTCTCGAACAGCCTGCATCCGAACCTCATGCCGTAAGTTCTGAAGTAGGCGCTTGCACTCCTTGTGGATAACATGATCCGCCTCCTCCTCGTATCCCTCCTCACACCTGTAGAATGTCTGCAATAAAATGAGACAATATTGATTAGTACAATTAATAACTAGCTAGTTGAAGATTTTTAATTGTGTAAAGGAGCAATTACCCAGAACTTTCTGATCACAACGTCTGCCCTCGTCTTGCACAAGACACTGTCGATAATCTCACCCGGCGGGGCCCGGGCAGCCAAGTAGTGCTCCCAAGTCAATCCAACCTCTAGAACCCGACCCTCACCAGGCAACGTGACAAACCCCGGGAAGTTTTGCCAAATCAGAACTCCAAGGACGGAGTTGGGCCGGCGGACACTTTCATGGTGGTCCCAACCCCTGCAGCATGACAAGGCCAACACATTAGTTATTTGAAGAAACGTGAATGTAGAAGGTACAAAAAGATTAAATGCACTTACCTCTCCCCATCAGGAAAATCAACCACCTCTGCTCGCGGGTCGCCGGCATGGACGGGAGCCGTGTAGCACCACGCTGGTAGACGTTGCCCCCCTCCTCCCCCTCCTCATCAGTCGGCTCCCAGACATCATCAGCATGGCCACCCGGCTCCCCGCCATCCTCAGGCTGACCCGACCAGGTACCCCATCCAGACGTGTGCTCCTCCGGGGTCTCGTGGGCCCAAGTCTCATGGGCCGAAGGCCCGTCGACCTGAGGCTCGTGGGCCGAAGACTCGTGGACCGGAGGCTCGTGGACCGGAGTCCGTGCAGCCTCCTCCTCACACAAGTCCACCCTAGCAGTCACGTGCTTGGGTGAAACAGCTGGCGAGGAAGGCGCCGTAAGAGTCACCCTACCTCCTCTCCCGCGACCACGTGCTCCACCTCCTCTCTTCTTCTTACCTCATCCCCTGCTGGGCACCGCGGTCGACAAAGAAGGGCCCGGCGGTGTCGCCATACTGTCCAGCAACGCTCGGCGGAGAGGTGCGTGTGGAATGGAAGACCTCGCACCACGCGCCGACGAAGAAGGGGCCTCGGCGCGCTCCCGACCAGCGCCCACCATCTTTCAACACCTGCCATGACAAAGAATAAACGAAATTAGTACAACATAAAAAAAGTACCGACATGAATAATAATATGTATATCACTTAAGTGTATCATCATCAAGTACAACATAAAAAAATTGAATACCTGACACTACTAATAATCTCGATCAGTATCATCAATAAATGCATAATCATCATCATCACTATAATCAATGATGGGCTCATAGGGTTCATTGGCATGAACATGTGCAAGGCCACCTTGACGTAATCGGTCAAGCATTGACAGGTCATCCACAACAGTAACCTCTTCTTGTTCCGGCTCTTCTTGTTCCTCCTCTGGGGTGATGTCGGATTCATTGTCGCTGTCTACTTCAATGTTTTGGGGTGAAGTATAGCGGTTCTTGAAACGCTTTTTGGAAAGACGTGTCTCTTGGAAGAATTCTCCTTCATATGTGTCTGGGTTAATGTGAAGTTCATAATCCTCTTCCTTTGGGGGAGAAAGTCTAGCACGTGGCGGCACTTCATAAACGACATCCCAACCTTTCAGATTTGGATTAGTTTGGCAGGCCCAAGGTAGATAGAATACTTGGGTCGCCTATTGAGCCATAATATAGACATCAGGAACATCTAAATGACTGCTTTGGTTGATTTCAACTAGCCCTCTATGTTCATGGGTCCTTCTAGTCTCCTTCGGCTGAAACCAATAACATTTGAAGACTACGACATTCGGTGGGTTTTCACCATAGAACAGAAGTTCATAAATTGCTTCAACTCTCCCATAATACTTGGTACCTCCTTCGCCGATAGCAGATACACAACAATTTGTAGACTTTCGGTCGGCCACAGATAGCTCTTTGCCATAGGTACGAAAGCGATACCCGTTGACGTCGTACTTGTCAAATGAATGGACCTTATAGTCAAAACCATTAGCGACTTGTCTCAATTCGGCGTCCATAGACTCTGAATTAGCCTACAAGTTTAATATGAAAGGATTGTTGCATTATGCACAAATTAGCGAATGAAATGAAATTGTCTAATAGAAATTACCGTTTGTTTGAACCAAGAGATGAAACCGGGATAGCCACCTCCTTGCTTTGCGAGAAGCTCATACTCTTCGACGGAATCCTTTTGGATCTCCGCTCCATACGAGAATATGGCGACGTATCGACTGTATGACATATCCAGGAATAAGAGTACTTCAAAGGAAATAGAAGTTGTGAAACAATGTACCGAGAACTTACTCGATGTACGGCCACACTTCTATCAGGTTGTTGAAGATATACAACGAAATGGTCCGACATTCTTCGTTATCCAAAGATACTGGATGTGAAACACTAGCTGGTGCGAGATTCCCTTTGAATAGGCTGAGGCTGGATCCACCCTTTTTAGGCTCGTCAGCATTGTACCGAGGCTTCGGATTATGCAAATGACAATTTTTGGCTTCGTAGTGCGCTGTTACGAAGTTTGCCGCCTCCTCTGTGATGAATGCCTCAGCCATTGATGCTTCAATTCTACGTTTATTTTTACATTTTTCTCGAAGCGTCTTCTGCATCCTCTCAGTTGGGTAGCACCAACGATTTTGCACGGGCCCCCCCAATCTTGCCTCGGTCGGGAGATGCAAAATCAAATGCTGCATTGGATTAAAGAATCCCGGTGGAAAGATCTTCTCTAACTTGCAGATCAACTCCGGCGCCAACTCTTCCATTTCTTCTAGCACGCCAGGCGATAGTTCTTTCGCACAAAGAACACGGAAGAAATAGCTGAGTTCTGACAGTACTAGCCATTCATCCTCAGGGATGAAGCCACGCAACATCACCGGCATTACCCGCTCAATCCATATGTGCCAATCATGACTCTTGAGACCAAATATCTTCAGTTTATCAAGATTCGCTCCCCTCTTTAGATTCGCTGCATACCCATCGGGGAACATCAACTGCTGTTGCACCCACAAGAGAATTTCCATCATAGCTGGCCTTCCAAGATTGAACCATGCCTTTGGCTTCGTCCAGTTCTGCTTTCCTTTCGGTTCTTTCATGTTTTGTAACGGCCTATCACATAGCGCCTCCAGATCGACTCTAGCCTTAGTATTATCCTTTGACTTCCCATCTATGCCGAACAATGTACCAAAAAGTGCCTCGGCGATATTCTTCTCAGTGTGCATCACGTCGATGTTGTGTGGGCAAAGGAGGTCTTTGAAGTAAGGCAGATCCCATAAGCATGTTTTGTGAGTCCACGCGTGCTTAGTATTATACCCCTTGAAGTACCCTGGATGTTGTGGATCTGGCTCGAGAGCGTTTAACTGATCCAGGGTCTGTTGGCCTGTCAATGCAGGTGGTGCAGAGTTTTTGACAACTCTACCCCTGATGAAGTTCTTCTTGTCTTTCCTGAACTTATGGCGAGGATCCAGGAAATGTCTATGCATGTCGAAGCAAGAAAACTTGCGACCGGCCTGAAGCCAACGAAACTCAAGAGCTCCCTTGCATGTGGGGCACGGGAACCTTCCATGCACACACCAGCCAATGAATAGCGCATACGCCGGCAAGTCATGCGTCGAGTACATGTACCAGACACGCATTATGAAGTTCCGTTTGCTAAAGGCGTCGTATGTCTTGAACCCATTATCCCAGGCTTCTTGCAATTCGTCCTTAAGCGGCTGCATGTACACATTCATATTTTGCCCGGATAGTTGGGTCCTGGAATTATCAATGTAAGGAAAATGTTCTTTCTTTGCATAATCTGTCCGGGGGGAGATTGAGTGGAAAGACAAATACGGGCCAACAACTGTATTGGGTTGTCGTCATACCAAACACACTGAACCCATCCATGCTGATGCCGACTCGGGGATGCCTCGGATCTACCGCTTTGTCAGCATGTAATTCATCAAACTTTTTCGACGCAACACCATCCAATGTGTGTACCATCATCAGATTCCCATCTGCATCTAGTTCGGTTCTTTTGCCTATTTTGTGCCATGTCATCTGTCTGGCCGTCTCTTCGACCATGAAAAGACGTTGAAGTCTTGGTACGATTGGCATATACCGAAGAACACTAATGGGGATTTTGGTCTGTGTCTTCTCACCCATACCGTTGTCTACCACAATATACCTGGAAGACTTGCAAATGGGACAATAGTTCAAGTCCGCATAGTCAAGCCTAAATAAGGCACATCCTTTCTCACAGGCATGTATCTTCTCATAGGGCATCTTCAGTGCACGGAGGATTTTGTCCGACTGGTACAGGTTTGCAGGCATTACATGGCCTTTGGGTAGAAAGCGTCCAAATACTGTCATAATTGCGTCATAGCATTCTCTGCCCAAGTTGAACTGAGCCTTCAGAGCCATTACTTGTGAGATGGCATCCAACTGACAAAGCTCAGTGTGCTCGTGGAGCGGACGTTTCGAAGACTCCAACATTTCATTGAAGGCCTTTGCAGATTCCTCCATCTCCTCGTCCAAATCCCGAGCATCATCACAGCCTTGCACCATGTTTTTCATCCCGGTACCATGCTCGTCGGTGCGACGACGATCCACCTCAGCTCGGTCACGTTGGGCAGACTTACCATGAAATGTCCACACCGTATAATCGGGCGTAAAACCACTCTTCTGCAGGTGTTTGCCCATTTCAGCCTCTGTCTTCTTTTCCCAATTGCCGCACCGGAAACAGGGGCACCATGTTTTCTTTTGGCCATTTGCAAATGCGGCTTGCACAAACCCCTTAGTTTTTGTGAACCATTCAACGCTCCATTTGTTCTGACCAGTGTGACCGGTATACATCCACGCACGGTCACTCATCTTGACTTTCAGAGCTACTGGACACACAACAATTATATATGTAATTCACCATGTATATATTCATCAGTTGATCTACTTTGTCAATTTTATTACGTCCATGCAACCTACACTCTAATAGGTAATGATAGGTCCTAATCCCACCCGTGTATGTGTAGATTGGGTTCATTTTCCCATGCTATGCTCCGGATCCGACGCAAAATTTCGGCAGCACCTCCCCGCTGTTCTCCTAATACACGTCTTTGCAATAAATAGAGAGGATGTGTACCCGGAGAACAACAGGGGAGGCACTGACGAAATATATGCGTCGGATCCGGAGCAAAGCATATGGGAAAACGAACCCAATCTACACATACTCGGGCTGTCCATGGATAGCGTTGGACAATTCGAAAGAATCAAGGTTATAAATATGCAAATGCATGCATATTTATAACTATGACGCTTTCAAATGGGAGACACATATTGGTTACGCATACTGATGATTCAAGACACATATATAGCTAGCTATCAAGTTTCATCGGAATAGATCAAATAATTAATGGGGGAGGAGGACTTGTCATTTGTGCTCACCCACGAACGAAGGGGCAGAGCTCGTCAAACGCACGGCGAGGTCGTCGAACACCAAACCTCGCAGCGATGAAACAACTGCACATTTAAAACTACACGATCAACACAATTATATATGATGTTTTTCATAACAAAATCGAAAAATACATGACCTAACTAATAATTCACAAATATATGACCCCGTCGGCCTCTGGAAGGCCAAAGAACACCTTTTCGGGAGGTGTCGGGGGTCGGGGTGTCCTGTCGGTGTCGGGGTGCCGTGTCGGGGTCGGGGTGCTGTTTCGGGGTCGGGGGGTCGGGGTGTCTTGTCGATGTCGGGGTAGTGCCGTGTCGGTGTCGGGGTGTTGTTTCGAGGTCGGGGTGTGGTGTCGGGGTCAGGGTGTCAGGTCAGGCTCGGGGTCGGATTGTCGGGTCAGGCTCGGGGGGTCGGGGTGTCGGGGTCGGGGTGTCGGGGTCGGGGTGTCGGGGTCGGGGTCGGGGTGTCGGGGTCGGGGTGTCGGGGTCGGGGTCTCGGGGTCGGGGTGTCGTGTCGGGGTGCCGCGGGTCGGGGTCTGGGTACCGTGTCGGGTCAGGTTTTTTTCCTTTTCTTCTTCTTCCTTTTCTTCCTTTTCTTCCTTTTTTTCCTTCTTCTTCTTCTTCTTCCTCCTCCTTTCCTTTTTCCTCTTCTTCTTCTCCTCCTCTCCTCTTTTTTCTTCTTCTTCTTCTTCTTCTTCTTCTTCTTCTTCTTCTTCTTCTTCTTCTTCTTCTTCTTCTTCTTCTTCTTCCTCTTCTTCTTTTTTCTTCTCTTCTTCTTCTTCTTCTTCTCCCCTCCTCTTTTTCTCTTCTTCTTTCCTAAAACTAAAAAACAGAAAAAGGAAAAAACTAAATCTAAACCTAAAACTAAACCTATAAACCTAAAACTAATCCTAAAACTAAAACTAAATCTAAACTAAACATAAACCTAAAACTAAAAAAAGAAAAAAAGAAAAAAGGAAGCAGAGACTCACCTGGGTGGAGGAGGGGGGCGGTGCGGCCTGGGGTGGCGGAGGAGGGGGGCGGGGCGGCCTGGGGCGGCGGCGCCGGGCCCGGCCGGGGCGCGGAGGTGCCGGGGCGTGGCGGCGCCCAGACGGCAGGGCGGCGGGGGCGACGGGGCGGGGGGCGCCGGGGCGGCGGCGGGGTGGCGGGGCGACAGGGCGGGGGGCGCTGGGGCGGCGGCGGGGTGGTGCGACGGGGCGGCGACGAGAGTTACTGGACCGTGTGAGAGAAAGAGAGAGAGAGAGAGAGGGGTGCGGGGCGCGGCCGTTAACGTTACGTGGGGCCCTCCCTCTTTGCCGTCAGCCACCCTTTGCCGTCCGTCTTCTTGCTCTTTGCTGTCCGCTAGCGGACGGCAAAGATGGGGGTCGTTAGGTTTTTTTTTGCAGCTCGTCAGTGGGGCCCCTCCCTCTTTGCTGTCCGCTAGCCGACGGCAAAGAATCTTTGCCGTCCGCTAGCAGACGGCAAAGAACTGGCTGATGGCAAATTTGGTCTTTGCCATCAGCCAGTTCTTTTCCGTCTGCTTTTTGGAAGCTGATGGCAAAGAGCTTCTTTGCCGTCTGCAAGCGGATGGCAAAGAACTGGCAGATGGCAAAGTAGCTGATTCCAGTAGTGAACCTCAAGTTCATAGTATCAATTCTATTGGAAAATTTTCAACTATTAGGAGGTTTTGAATTCCCTCTTCCTACTGTCAAAAAGAAATATGATATTATTATTGTTGGGGACATGCATATCCCCGTTGGGGTAACCTAGTGCTATTCGAAAATTCTCTGGTTTCATGTCATTCGGAAGAAGTTTGTTAATAAGACTTGATCAACCTTATTAATGGATTCCTTTTGATGGGCATGAGATGGATGAATTTAAAAGGCACAACTCTCTATACCCATCTTTTACTTTCTGTTATTTAGAATAAATAAAGCAAAAATAGTATTTTCTATCTATTTTTTGAATTATCCATGCAATAAAAAATGTCTTGAAAATAAAAGTGCTCCAAATGCCCTGAAAATTTGATACGATTTTTTATAGAATATTTTAGAATTTCTGGCACTAAGAACACACCAGGGGGCCTCACCAGCTGGCCACAAGGGTGGAGGGCGCGCCCTACCCCCTAGGCGTGCCCCTGTCCTTGTGGGCCCCATGTGGCCCCCCTCCACTTATTCCAGCACCCATCCTCTGCTTCTTCCTCCAGAAAAAATCACTCCATAGCTCAACTCTTGTTCTTGCTCATCTTGCTGCCATTTTTGATCTCCTTGCTCAAAGCTCCATTCACAAAACTGCTTTGGGGGGATTGTTCTTCGGTATGTGACTCCTCCAATGGTCCAATTATTTTTTGTTCTGGTGCTTTATTTATTGCAAACTTTTGCTGCTTTGGTGACCCTGTTCTTGAGCTTGCATGTAAAATTTATATGGTCCAAAGTACTTTTGATGCATGTTATAGCCTCTCGGCACTTGTAGGAGTAGTTGCTATCAATATTGTTGAGTTTGGTTCACTTTTATTTTGAGTCACTAAAAATTTCAGAAAATTTTCAGAGGAAGAAAAATGTCTAGAAAAATGTACCAAGGTGGTTCTTCGAGGAAGCTAGCACCGAGGCGCATGATACACAAACCGGACCTTGAACCACCAAGGGAAGCCTAAGTGAAACCATGTGAATGGCCATTGGATGAATTTATGGTTCGTGCTGGTTTCAAGGATGAATTCTATGCGTACGTACAAAATGCCGGCCTTGAGGATTTCTTGTCAGACAAGTGCCTACAATATTATTATCTCACTGATTCCTTTGTGCGGAGGTTTGAGTTTTGATCTAAGTGTAATACTCATACTGTCTTGTTTGATCTTTATGATGAATCTTATACCATGGACCTAGAAGATTTTTGTGATGCATGCAAAATTCCACAATGGGGTCTTCTTAGTGAGCCTCACAAATATGAATATAATGATTTCCTTGCTAGCATCATCATTGAAGAAACTAGAAATATCACACAAGCAACCATAGGGAGCATTCACTTTCCTGCCATACATTACTTTGCCCTCTTTATAGGTAGATGCATTAACGGTAAACATGAGCATTGCCACCTTTGTGTTCCAGATCTTAATGTCCTCAAGTGTGCGGTGTTAGGCGATAAGCGTTATAACTTGGGGGCTATTATTGCGAGGAGGTTACACCTTAATGCTAAAGATGGAGATTTATTTTTTGGGATTTATGCAACTCATTTAGCTAATTATTTGGGTGTACCCATAAGGGGGTATTATATTGAGCTGCCACATGCTTTTCTAGATTATGAGGCTATGGTACATTACCAGTTTCTTAAGAGGAACGAACAGTTCCTCCAGTACCGACTAATCTTTGATAGATGGCGCGTTGTCCATGTTACTCTTCTTGCTCCTGCTTTCTTTAACTTTCAGAAAAGGGGCAATATTTTATAACTAGAGAGGAGGAAAACGAGTATGAGAGAACAGCGAAGGCTGCTCGCCTCCATGCCGCAGCCCTTCAGGTAGTAGCTGATGCGTCTCAATACAACCCCAACTACAACTTTGGATATCCACCAGGCCAGCCGTGGCCTTAGACCAACTTAGGCCAAAAGCCTAAGCTTGGGGGAGTACGTATTTCTCACCGACATTATGTTCACGTTCACACACTCATTCTAGTTGTCGGTGTTCATACTTTTTCATTGTATTATCCATGCTAGTTTATTTATTTTTCCCGCTTTCTTCTTGTGTGTTTGATAAACCTTAAGAAAAACAAAAAAAATAGTTGTAGTTTATTTCCTTTCTATGCATGCTAGGTAGTAGTATTAAAAGAAAACCCAAAAAGATTTCTAGTTCATCTTTTGTTTATTGGGAGCTTTCCCGTGTAAATAGTTTTTCTCGTTCTTGTTTTACCTTCTTTAGAAAAACAAAAACTCCAAAAAATATTTCAGTGTGTTTCTTTGAGATTCTTTTCTTTTCTTTGGGGGTTGAGAGGAGAAGACCACGATTAAAATGTTGAGTGGCTCTCATATGCATTATTGTTGATCTATCAAAGAGTCCATATTACCTTGTCTTCTCCTTTGAATAAATGTTTGCAGATCCGAGCTTAGTCCAATGCACGTGCGCTATTATTATTATCCACACCGTTCGGTCGTGCAAGTGAAAGGCAATAATGACGATATTTGATGAAATGATTGAGATGACGAAAAGCTGGTATGAACTCGACCTATCTTGTTTTTGTAAATATGATTAGTTCATCATTCCTGATTCAGCCTATTATGAATGAAACATGTTTGCAATGACAATTAGAGATTATAGTTACTCATGACATGCTTAATTAGCTAGGAGTTTATAATGGTTTACCTTATGTGCCAACAAGGAATTTAAAATGGTTGTGATGTAGTATGATAGGATGGTATCCTCCTTTGAATGATTCGAGTGGCTTGACTTGGCACATGTTCACGCATGTAGTTGAAACAAAATCAACATAGCCTCCACGATATTTATGTTCATGGTGATTTATATCCTACTCATGCTTGCATCCAATATTGGTTAATCTCAAGGCATGTTTATGACTGTTGTCGTACTCTATTTGGTCGCTTCCCAGTCTTTTTCCATCCTTGCCTTGTACTAAGAGGGAATACTGCTTGTGCATCCACTTCCATAAACCCCAAAGTTGTTCCATATGAGTCCACCATACCTTCCTATATGCGGTATTTACCTACCGTTCCAAGTAAATTTGCATGTGCCAAACTCTAAACCTTCAAATAATAATTTGTTTTTATGCTTGAATCGCTTATGTACCAACTAGGGCTGTCAATATCTTCCATGCTAGGTGGGTTATTCTCATGATGAGTGGACTCCGCTCATTATTCACGAGAAAATGGCTGGTAACTGGGATGCCCAGTCCCATGCTCAAACCATATCAGAAAAATTGCAAACAAAACTCCCCCAGGATTGCTGTTAGTTGGATGGTACCCGTTGTTTCGGACCAGCCATGGAGTGTACTTGTTGGAGCTGGGGGAGTATAAACTTTACCATTCTATTTGGGAACCACCTATAATGTATGTAGCATGGAAGATACTGAGACCTCTTGGTTGTTATGTTGACAATGAAAGTATAACGCTCAAAATATTATTTATCTCTGCTTTAAAAACTTGAGCTCTGGCACCTTTGCAAATCCCTGCTTCCCTCTGCGAAGGGCCTATCTATTTACTTCTATTGCTGAGTCATCATCCTCTTATAAAAAGCACCAGTTAGAGAGCACCACTGTCATTTGTATGCATTTCTATTAAATTATTTTGACTATGATTCTATCTCTTTTACCATGAATTACAATGTCTAGTCAGTCCTTGATCTTCAGGGGTGCTCTGCATTTATGTTTTGTGGTCTCAGAAAGGGCTAGCGAGATACCATCTTGTTATATCATATCATGATTGTTTTGAAAAAGTGTTGTCATCTGGGATTAATTATTATTGCTCGCTAGTTGATTACGCCATTGATATGAGTAAATGTGAGACCTAAATGTTATTGTGAATATGGTTAGTTCATAATCTTTGCTGAAAACTTGAATGCTGGCTTTACATATTTGCAACAACAAGATCAAACAGAGTTTGTAAAAGTTTTTCTTTATCACTTTCAGTTTGTCAACTGAATTTCTTGAGGACAAGCAATGGGTTAAACTTGGGGGAGTTGACATGTCTCCGTCGTATCTACTTTTCCAAACTCTTTCGCTCTTGTTTTGGACTCTAATTTGCATGATTTGAATGGAACTAGCCCGGACTGACGCTGTTTTCAGCGGAATTGCCATGGTGTTATTTTTGTGTAGAAATAAAAGTTCTCGGAATGACCTGAGACTTCACGGAGATGATTTTGGGAATTAATAAAAAATATTGGCGAAAGAATCAACTGAAGGGGCCCACACCCTAGCCACAAGGGTGGGGGCGCGCCCTCTGTCCTTGTGGCCCCCCTAGACCTCCACTGACCTCAACTCCAACTCCATATATTCACGTTCGGGGAGAAAAAAATTGGGGAGAAGGACTCATCGCCTTTTACGATACGGAGCCGCCGCCAAGCCATGTTCTTCCTCGGGAGGGCAGATCTGGAGTCCGTTTCGGGCTCCGGAGAGGCGAAATCGTCGCCATCCACTGGTACATCGACGTGCTATACAAACGGTTTTAACCCCTTTCCGCGATGATATTTGGAACCGTCACCAAGTGAGTGTGGGCGATAGTGGGGTCCTTCCCACACGACCCAGAAATCGTCGGGGATAGGCCCTCCTGGGACACAGGCTGGGGCTGTGTGCGATCGGGCGAGGTATCGAAACCCAATCATTTCCATAGGTATGTACATCCCACACGGTAATCCGAGAAAATCATTTTCGTAGGTATGTACATCCCACACGGTGAATCCTAGAAAATCATTTCCGTAGGTATGTACATCCCACACGGTGAATCCCAGAAAATCATTTTTGTATGTATGTACATCCCACACGGTGAATCCTAGAAAAACATTTTTGTACGTATGTATATCATACACAGTTCTTTGTGTCGAAACATTTGTGCAAGGTGGCCTAACGCAAACAGTTCGCTGCCGGAAGCCGTGTGTGATTGTTAGTTGATCGAACACACCTACTTTCTAGAAACCGTGCGGGTTGTTTGAGTTCATCGCCCACGGTGCTGTCTGAGTAACCGTCTGCAATAGAAAACTCCAATAAGCAGGGTAATTAGCCTATTATTGATAATCCATGTACTAATCAAATTTATATTTCTTATAAAACATGCTAGATATTTCATATTCGTATAAAAGCAACCAGGATTTCATAATCAAATTACATCAGATAGCTTCGGCACTCAGTTACGCCATTACACAACAGCACCAAGTTTCACATGCAGCATAAAAAACCTTTGGAAAGTAGCATCATAAACGGTAAATAGACAGATGAATCTCATTTGGGAAACTACAGAAGCGGAAGGCAAATATTGAGCCTTCAGTGATGTTGAATGTCCTTGCAACTTTAGGCCAGTGGCTATGGATAATTGCCCGCCCAACCTTCGTCCTCTTCAGCAAGACTTCAATATTGTATCGTGGGTGTTGAATGAATACCTTCCCCACCTCTTGACCATGCAGGTGGTTTGAGAGGTAATCATCGGTGAACTGCTTTGAAAAGTACTGAAAACAAAGCTATGCATAAATCACTATTGTAAATTTTGAAATGACGGAAGGGGTAAAAACAAGGTAAAAGAGTTGGTACCATCCTATAGTTGAATGATGTCATCTTCATTGTGCAAACAAAGATCTTGCTGTTATTCGTCACAAGTTTCTTCATCCTAACAATCTTTCTGAGTTTCTTGACTTGGCTGATATTCATGGACATCTTATTTCCCCATATGCAAAATGGATCGAACAGTGGGTCTCAGCCTCTGATAGCAGGACCTATATGTGCAAGACCAAATTGTAAGAAACCTAAATATTAGAATGATTCCTGCAACTGCACAATAATGTGCTATTAGCCAAAGGACCCTGCTTGAACAAACCTCGATGGTAAACAGCAGTGTCTCCCATTGTTTCCCTGCAACACACATAAGGAAGATCTTGATCAGGTTAACTGAGAGTGCCATACTATCAGTAGAATATGTATTGAGTATAGCCAAATTCGATTGGCGTCACATGCATAACAATACAAAATTGTACCCACAACAAATGAAAATCAAATTGCAGAACTAAACAAAACTGTTAAATGGATAGCAGACCAATTGAACCAAAATAATTAACTGAGCACGTCATTGTAGAATGGAAACATGTACTAGAAGATAAGTCAGTTAACAAAACAAAGAATGCTTGAGAACAGTACTAAGAAATGTAGCAATTGTTGGACCAAAGTGTTAACGGAACATTACATTTCAGAGGACCAAACTGTTAACTAAACATCAGATTGCATATTCACATTACAGAGGACAAATCACTAGAAGGCACTGGTGGTGGCCTCAAGAAAACAGCAAGAACTGTATTTTAGAGTAGAAAACCGTGTGGTCGTGTCGACGATGGCCTCGAAGACGAGGTGCTTCTCCAAGATCTGGCGGTCGACACGCATGGCAGCCATAGCGACCTCATGCGCGCGTGCGGCCACATGCTACTGAGCTCCATGTTATACTGCGTGCAAAATGGCTGTGGGCGGGCGCTTAATTGGAGGAGGGGGGCAATGATTGCAGTGGAAGGTGTCGGTGGGTGGGGTGGGGTGTGTATTACCTGACCATATCGACGAGGCCGCGTAACAAGAAGAAGGGTCGGCGGCGAGGAGGCCACACAGCAAGAAGAAGGGTCGGCGGCGAGGAGGCCGTGCAGCAAGAAGAAGAGTCACTAGCGAGGAGGCAGCACTGCAAGAATAAGGGTCGCCAACGAGGAGGCGGCAATGCAAGAAGAAGGGTAGCCGACGAGGAGGCGGCGCTGCAAGAAGAAGGGTCACCGGCAAGGAGGCTGAGCTGCCAGTAAGCAGCAGTGAAGGTTTGAACTTGGAAAACAAGGAGGAATAGTGGAAATGTGTCTTTTGGTAGGAGGGAGGGGGCAGGGAGATAGATATTTCCGCGGTGGCAAAAAAAATCGCTCGGTGCCGCGAGAAACCGACGCGCAAGTGTGGTTCAAGCGGAGGCGGTGGATTGTAAACGACGAAGTTTTCTGCGTAAGCCAAACAAGACAGTGTGTCAAGATATTTTATATCGTATCCCACACGTTTCTTTCCAGTAAACTGTTTGTGGTATACCTGATTTTGTCATTATGTTTTGAAAGACAAAATGGTGTTACGGAGGGAAAGGGTGGTGTTTGAATTGCTAGAACATTTACGTACAGTGAACATGCAACTAGTACATGAGTGTCGTGCTAAATTTTGGAATTATTCCGGGTTCGTTTGTCATTTTTATGCATTAATTGAGTTTCTGGGCATTTAATGTGCATAATTCAAATTTGAACAACAAGCACATGCTCCAATGCACCAAAGTTTGTTGAAAAATAACATGTGTGTCTTTGGTGAATTTATAGGTCATTCAAGAAATGGGAATGAAATTCAAACATCTGGGCGTCGTGGCTCGGCCAAAAAGATTGAGAAACTTGGTTTTTTAATTCCTGTAAATCCAAAACACGCCTGAAAATCATGAAACTTGGCATGGTGTCATGACATGGTGTTGGGGAACGCAGTAATTTCAAAAAAAAATCGTACGCACACGCAAGATCTATCATGGTGATGCATAGCAACGAGAGGGGAAGAGTGTTGTCCACGTACCCTCGTTACCATAAGCGGAAGCGTTATGACAACGCGGTTAATGTAGTCGTACGTCTTCACGATCCGACCGATCCTAGTACCGAAAGTACGACACCTCCGTGATCTGCACACGTTCAGCTCTGTGACGTCCCACGAACTCTAGATCCAGCTGAGTGTCGAGGGAGAGCTTCGTCAGCATGACGGCGTGAGGACGGTGATGATGATGCTACCGGAACAGGGTTTCTCCTAAACACCACTATGATATGACCGATGTGGATTATGGTGGAGGGGGCACCACACACGACTAAGGGATCAATGATCAACTTGTGTGTCTATGGGGTGCCCCCCAGCCACGTATATAAAGGATGGAGGGAGGAGGAGGCCGTCCCTCATAGGGCGCGCCCAAAGTGTGGAGTCCTACTAGGACTCCCTAGTTCTAGTAGGATTCCACCTCCCACATGGAGTAGGAAAAAGAGAAGGGAGAAGGAAGGAAGGGGGAGACCCCTTTCCCTAGTCCAATTCGGACAAGTCCATGGGGAAGGGGCGGGGCTACTCTTGAGGCCTTTCTCTCCTTTCCCGTATGGCCCATTAAGGCCCAATACGAATTCCCGTAACTCTTTGGTACTCCGAAAAATACCCGAATCACTCGGAACCTTTTCGATGTCCGAATATAGCCTTCCAATATATCTATCTTTACATCTCGACCAGTTTGAGACTCCTCGTCATGTCCCCGATCTCATCCGGGACTCCGAACAAACTTCGGTCATCAAATCACATAACTCATAATACAAATCGTCACATAACGTTAAGCGTGCGGACCCTACGGGTTCGAGAACTATGTAGACATGACCGAGGCTCATCTCCGGTCAATAACCAATAGTGGAACCTGGATGATCATATTGGTTCCTACATATTCTACGAAGATCTTTATCGGTCAAACCGCATAACAACATACGTTGTTCCCTTTGTCATCGGTATGTTACTTGCCCGAGATTCGATCTTCGGTATCTCAATACCTAGTTCAATCTCGTTATTGGCAAGTCTCTTTACTCGTCCTGTAATGCATCATCCTGCAACTAACTCATTAGTCACATTGCTTGCAAGGCTTATAGCGATGTGCATTACCGAGAGGGCCTAGAGATACCTCTCCCATAGATAGAGTGACAAATCCTAATCTCGATCTATGCCAACTCAACAAACACCATTGGAGACACCTGTAGAGCATCTTTATAATCACCCAGTTACATTGTGACGTTTGATAGCACACAAGGTGTTCCTCCGGTATTCGGGAGTTGCATAATCTCATAGTCAGAGTAACATGTATAAGTCATGAAGAAAGCAGTAGCAATAAAACTGAACGATCATTATGCTAAGCTAACGGATGAGTCTTGTCCATCACATCATTCTCTAATGATGTGATCCTGTTCATCAAATGACAACACATGTCCATGGCTAGGAAACTTAACCATCGTTTATTAACGAGCTAGTCAAGTAGAGGCATACTAGGGACACTATTTGTCTATATATTCACACATGTACTAAGTTTCTGGTTAATACAATTCTAGCATGAATAATAAACATTTATCATGATATAAGGAAATATAAATAACAACTTTATTATTGCCTCTAGGGCATATTTCCTTCACATGGCACCAACATGCTGAGGTAATTTTTTTGGCCAAATTGGGACAAGCTTTGGTGTAAGTTTCTTGCAAACCAGAGCTTCCCTCAAGAAGGCTCGTGGTTCCGAGGGGGAACGTGTCACCTCTGTGTGCGATACGAGATACGTACACTGCCTTCTCCCGCCTTAATTTTTTTACGCAGACAGATTAGACCAAATAGAAGTATCATGCGAAATTTTGGAATTATTCCGGGTTCGTTTGGCTTTTTTATAAATTAATTGAGTTTCTACGCATTTAATGTGCATAATTCAAATTTGAACTACAAGCACATGCTCCAGTACACCAAGGTTGGTTGAAAAATCACATGTGTGTCCTTGGGTGTATTTATAGGTCCCATCTAAGAAATGAGAATGAAATTCAAACATCTGGGCGTCGTGGCTCGGCCGGAAAGATTGAGAAACTTGGTTTTTTAATTCCTGTAAATCCAAAACACGCCTGAAAGTGATGAAACTTGGCATGGTGTCATGACATGGCACCAACATGCAGCGGTAATTTTTTTGGCCGAGTTGGGACAAGCTTTGGTGTAAGCTTCTTGCAAACCGGAGTTTCCCTCAAGAAGGCTCATGGTTCCAAAAGGGAACGTGTCACCTCCGTGTGTGAAACGAGAAACGTACACCGCCTTCTCCCGTCTTAATTTATTTACACAGGCAGATTAGACCAAATAGAAGTATCGTCCTAATTTTTGGAATGATTCTAGGTTCGTTTGGCCTTTCTATACATTAATTGAGTTTCTGCGCATTTAATGTGCATAATTCAAATTTGAACTAGAAGCACATGCTCCAGTGCACCAAAGTTGGTTGAAAATCACATGTGTGTCCTTGGATGAATTTATAGGTCCCATGCAAAAAATGGGAATGAAATTCAAGCATCTGGCGTCGTGGCTCGGCCGGAAAGATTGAGAAACTTGGTTTTTTAATTCCTGTAAATCCAAAACACGCCTGAAAATCATGAAACTTGGCATGGTGTCATGACATGGCACCAACATGCAGCGGTAAATTTTTTGGCCGAGTTGGGACAAGCTTTGGTGTAAGCTTCTTGCAAACCGGAGTTTCCCTCAAGAAGGCTCATGGTTCCAAGAGGGAATGTGTCACCTCCGTGTGCGAAACGAGAAACATACACCGACTTCTCCCGTCTTAATTTATTTACACAGGCAGATTAGACCAAATAGAAGTATCGTCCTAATTTTTGGAATGATTCTAGGTTCGTTTGGCCTTTCTATACATTAATTGAGTTTCTGCGCATTTAATGTGCATAATTCAAATTTGAACTAGAAGCACATGCTCCAGCGCACCAAAGTTGTATGAAAAATCACATGTGTGTCCTTGGATGAATTTATAGGTCCCATGCAAAAAATGGGAATGAAATTCAAGCATCTAGGCGTCGTGGCTCGGCCGGAAAGATTGAGAAACTTGGTTTTTTAATTCCTGTAAATCCAAAACACGCCTGAAAATCATGAAACTTGGCATGGTGTCATGACATGGCACCAACATGCAGCGGTAAATTTTTTGGCCGACTTGGGACAAGCTTTGGTGTAAGCTTCTTGCAAACCGGAGTTTCCCTCAAGAAGGCTCATGGTTCCAAGAGGGAACGTGTCACCTCCGTGTGCGAAACGAGAAACGTACACCGCCTTCTCCCGTCTTAATTTATTTACACAGGCAGATTAGACCAAATAGAAGTATCGTCCTAATTTTTGGAATGATTCTAGGTTCGTTTGGCCTTTCTATACATTAATTGAGTTTCTGCGCATTTAATGTGCATAATTCAAATTTGAACTAGAAGCACATGCTCCAGTGCACCAAAGTTGGTTGAAAAATCACATGTGTGTCCTTGGATGAATTTATAGGTCCCATGCAAAAATTGGGAATGAAATTCAAGCATCTGGGCGTCGTGGCTCGGCCGGAAAGATTGAGAAACTTGGTTTTTAATTCCTGTAAATCCAAAACACGCCTGAAAATCATGAAACTTGGCATGGTGTCATGACATGGCACCAACATGCAGCGGTAAATTTTTTGGCCGAGTTGGGACAAGCTTTGGTGTAAGCTTCTTGCAAACCGGAGTTTCCCTCAAGAAGGCTCATGGTTCCAAGAGGGAACGTGTCACCTCCGTGTGCGAAACGAGAAACGTACACCGCCTTCTCCCGTCTTAATTTATTTACACAGGCAGATTAGACCAAATAGAAGTATCGTCCTAATTTTTGGAATGATTCTAGGTTCGTTTGGCCTTTCTATACATTAATTGAGTTTCTGCGCATTTAATGTGCATAATTCAAATTTGAACTAGAAGCACATGCTCCAGTGCACCAAAGTTGGTTGAAAAATCACATGTGTGTCCTTGGATGAATTTATAGGTCCCATGCAAAAAATGGGAATGAAATTCAAGCATCTGGGTGTCGTGGCTCGGCCGGAAAGATTGAGAAGCTTGGTTTTTTAATTCCTGTAAATCCAAAACATGCCTGAAAATCATGAAACTTGGCATGGTGTCATGACATGGCACCAACATGCTGTGATAATTTTCTGTCCGATTTGCCAAGGCGCATACATTAACAATCAACAAAGTCATTTTGGAACAAGTGTTGTCACATTACAAATCGGGAACACAAGTATTATTGAAACCTTGGGCGTTCTACTTACCATTTACGTGCCGCCATGCATCCCCTTTTTTATTGGCTAGGAAGTGCCGTGCGGGGTAGCTATTTGAGTATGGGAGGCGTGCGATCAGGCCCCTGCGCGTGTTGATCGGGAGGAGAGCCCTTTGACCGCTACCTGTCGTGCATCTCCCTCCCAACGTCTCCATATATGGCGCCCGAGCCCCTGTTCTATGGAATGGCTATGTGTCTCACTAGAGTGAGATTTAAGAGAAAAACGAAAATCTGAAAAGAAAGTTTTGCACGGATCTTGATGTAAGATCTGATGGACCTATATAGCATCAACTGCGACTTATAGCAAGCATGATGAATAGAAGGATGATCACAGTGGATAATAATTGTCTTACATATTTAGGAACATAATTAAAAAAGCTACATGCGGCAACGCCCGAAATACACAAGGGAAAAAGAAGAAGGAAGACAATGATCTGCCTCGCTGATCTCTACGTTGCTGTAGGTCTCCGCGGCGAGTGGCGATGAGCTCTTTCTTGTCCTCAAGATGCTGCTTGAGAGCATCCACAGATTCCTCCACCAGCCTTCTGCGCTCGATGCGCAGCATGGCACTCTCGTCCATAAGTTTCTCGACGATGACGCCGGTCCTCTTCAACAAGGCAGCGGTCTCCTCCTGCTGCTCCGCACTTCTAATGATTTTCGCCCTCAGCAGGTCGCTCTCGGCCCGGAGCTTCGCATTGCTCTCATTTAGTTGCCGGATGACGCCGTCAAAAGAGGCTTTCATGTTGTCCTGCAACCTCGCCTAGCAGGAGATCTGGTCCATCTGGCTATGGACGATTGCATGCATGCACCTGTAAGAGTCCTCGCATGCCCGTGAGATATTTCCTAGGCTGCCGCGGCGCGGGAGGACATCTCTACTGCATTTGCGGCGTGGCAAGACATCTCTTCTGCTTCCGTGGCGCGGCCAGACTAGTCTGCCGCATCGACGGCGCGATGGGACCTGCGTGCTGCTTCAGCGGCGTGGCGGGACCTCTGTGCTGCTATGGCCGTGTGGAGGGACATGACGGCTACATTCGTGGCGAGGCGGGACATCTCTCGTGCTTCCGCTTCCATGCTCGCATCTCCCTGGTGGCAATCTCTCGACCCAGAACTCACGCTAGCCATGGCAGACGCAAAGGGAATGATGATGAATCACTTTGTTTTTGTGGATGAGGAGTTGAGGAGGAATGTGCAGTCATCTTGGAGTAGTAGTGTTCATAACCGAGTAGTAATATGCTCCTAAGTGGGAAACCGTTTAGGTTTTGATCGGTGTGAACATGTTTGCAATTTGGAATGTGATGGGACACATGCTTAACATTTACTGACGGTTATAAGTGCGACACTATTCCTGGTAGGCGTAACATGGGCATGTACGCCTTCTCGGCCGCGTACGTGGCGTTTGCACCATAGGGTGCACCACAATAAGCAATGTCAGCACACGTCTTGTTCCAACAACCGTGCGTGCTCGTTATTACCATCGCGCACGCTTCTTTTAATTAGAATGTGTGTGCCCGTCTAGCACCCACGCATTGATCTATCTAACCGTTTCAGTTTGGTGTGGCTAATCGCACACAGTTCATCCATGTGAAGTGTATGCCATCAATCGCACACACTTTGATCTAACTGACCCATCTCTGTTCTGTTGCCTAATCACAAACAGTTAATCCTTCTAAAGCATATGCCCTCAATCACACACACCATGATCTAGCTGGCCGTTTCTTTTGTGTTGCCTAATCACAAACAGTTCATCCGAGTGAACCGTATGTTGTATATCGCACACACCTTCATCTCGCTGCCCGTTTCTTTTGTTCTGCCTCATCACAAACATTTCATTGGACTGAACCATATGCTCTGCATCACACACGCAACTAAAATCTGAACTATGTTTGATGGCTCCGCCATCACAAACATTTTGCACCTTTTTTGACGGTTCTTTTACACCACTGTTTGCGATTATTGCATCGCACACAGTTTCGTCGAAGGGTCTCTGATCGTAGTGTCGCGTTAGCAGCATCCTGCAGTAGTGATCGTCATCATTAACCATCCTCCATCACCAATTTCATGATACTCACCACCGTTCGTGAGTAATTCCATCATAAGCTTGCTGGACCGTGATGGGTTGGATGAGATTTACCATAATCGAGTTAGTTTTGTTAGGGGTTGATCCCTAGTATCCACTATGTTCTAAGATTGATGTTGCTATGACTTTGCTATGCCTAATGCTTGTCACTAGGGCCCGAGTGCCATGATTTCAGATCTGAACCTAATATATTTTCATGAATATATTTGTGTTCTTGGTCCAATATTGCAAGTTATAGCCACCTAATACATGTTATGATCCGCAACCCCAGAGTGACAATAGTCGGGACACTTCTCGGTGATGACCGTAGTTTGAGGAGTTCATGTATTCACTGAGTGCTAATGCTTTGGTCCGGTACTCTATTAAAAGGAGACCTTAATATCCCTTAGTTTCCACTAGGACCCTGCCTCCATGGGAGGGAAGGACAAAAGATGTCATGCAAGTTCTTTTCCATAAGCACGTATGACTATATTTGGAATACATGCCTACATTATATTGATGAATCCGAGCTAGTTCTGTGTGACCCTATGTTATAACCGTTGCATGATGAATGCCATCTAACGTAATTATCCATCATTGATCCATTGCCTACGAGCTTTTCACATATGGATCTTTGCTAAGTTACTTTTCCGTTGCCACTATTTCGACTGCTACAAAACTGTTACTATTACTTTTGCCACTGTTACCGTTACTTCCATATTACTTCGCTACTAAATACTTTACTCCAGATATTAAGTCTTTCATGTGTGGTTGAATTGACAACTCAGCTGCTAATACTTGAGAATATTCTTTGACTCCCCTTGTGTCGAATCAATAAATTTGGGTTGAATACTCTACCCTCGAAAACTGTTGCGATCCCCTATACTTGTGGGTTATCAGATATACAACTAGTTGAGCAGACTTTTTGACCCATGGGTGTTTTTGGTATACTCTCTATCCCACTACCATCATATGATATGTCAGATTTTGTGGCTTGGAACTTGACAAAAACTGGAGCTTTCTCTGTCTCTTCTCTCCTTGCGGATTGGGTATTGTCTTCACAAGAGTTAACCATTGAGGATAGCTACCATTGGCTAGGTTGTATCCCTTGTTGTAATGGTGGCCATTGATCTCAAAGTTAAACTTTGAGGAGTGGCCTTGTGCAAGCCTTGCAAACGCTGAAGCACGTTGATATCATTGTGAGAACCAACCATGCCGAAGAAAGAATGCCATATCCACAGATCTTGTGAAGCCACCGCTTCTAGTATGACAGTGGCACCTTTCACGTGCCCCTTGTAATGCCCCTACCAAGTAAATGGAAAGTTCTCATACAATCTATATTATCAAGCATGTCCGGAAAGCCCCTATCGACATTGATCGCCAACAACCTTTTTGTATCAGCGATAGTTGGCTCTCTCAGGTACTGAGGGACAAACACTGCCACCACGGCCTTGCAGAAACTATACATTGATAAGAGACATGTGGACTCACTCATACGCACGTACTCATCAACAAGATCACGTGAAATTCTCTATGCAAGCATGAGAATAGCCGTAGTGCAATTTTTGGTAAGAGGAGAAGCCAAGCTTGCCAAGGTCATCCTCTTTGCACTCAAATATGGGTCAGATCCTATCACTCCATCACGAATACGATTCAACACATGTCTCCTCATACGGAGGCGACAACAGAATTGGTGTGGTTTGCTACTTGTGAGCTGCGTTGAGATTTCCCTGAAGAGGAGGGGATGATGCAGTACAATAGAGATAAGTATTTCCCTCAGTTATGAAACCAAGATTATCAATCCAGTAGGAGAATCACGCAACAACTCGTTAGCAGCACCTGCACACAAAATAACAAATCCTCGCACCCAACATGAACTGGGGGTTGTCAATCCCATGGAGGTTAATTCCAAGATTAAATTGTATGGTGATAGATAGATAGATCGGACAAAAATACAAAATAAAATAAATAAAGTAAAAGTACAACAAAGTATTTTTTGGGATTTTTAATATATGATAAAAGTAGACTCGGGGCCATAATTTTCATTAGAGACTACTCTCTTGAAAATAGCATTCAGTGGGTAGACAAATTACCGTTGGGCAATTGGTAGAAAAGCAAATAATCATAACGATATCCAAGGAAATGATCATGTATATATGCATCACGTCCGAGACAAGTAGACCAAAATGATTCTGCATCTACTACTATTACGCCACACATCGACCGCTATCCAGTATGCATCTAGAGTATTAAGTTCATAAAGAACGAAGTAACGCCTTAAGCAAGATGACATGATGTAGACAAAGTTGAAGGAAATATTCCCTAGAGGCAATAATAAAGTTATTATTTATTTCCTTATATCATGATAAATGTTTATTATTCATGCTAGAATTGTATTAAACGGAAACATGGTACATGTGTGAATACATAGACAAACAGAATGTCACTAGTATGCCTCTACTTGACTAGCTCGTTGATCAAAGATGGTTATGTTTCCTGACCATAGACAAAGAGTTATCATTTGATTAATGGGGTCACATCATTAGGAGAATGATGTGATTGACTTGACCCATTTCTTTAGCTTAGCACTTGATTGTTTAGTTTGTTGCTATTGATTTCTTCATGACTTATACATGTTCCTATGACTATGAGATTACGCAACTCCCGTTTACCGGAGGAACACTTTTTGTGCTACCAAACGTCACAACATAACTGGGTGATTATAAAGGTGCTCTACAGGTGTCTCCAAAGGTACTTGTTGGGTTGGAGTATTTAGAGATTAGGATTTGTCACTCCGATTGTCGGAGAGGTATCTCTGGGCCCACTCGGTAATACACATCACTTAAGCCTTGCAAGCATTGAAACTAATGAGTTGATTGCGGGATGATGTGTTACGGAACGAGTAAAGAGACTTGCTGGTAATGAGATTGAACTAGGTATTGAGATACCGACGATCGAATCTCGCGCAAGTAACATACCGATGACAAATGGAACAACGTATGTTGTTATGCGGTTTGACCAATAAAGATCTTTGTAGAATATGTAGGAGCCAATATGAGCATCCAGGTTCCGCTATTGGTTATTGACCGGAGACGTGTCTCGGTCATGTCTACATAGTTCTCGAACCCGTAGGGTCCGCACGCTTAAAGTTAGATGACGGTTATATTATGAGTTTATATGTTTTGATGTACCGAAGGTAGTTCAGAGTCCCGGATGTGATCATGGACATGATGAGGTGTCTCGAAATGTTCGAGACGTAAAGATCGATATATTGGACGACTATGTTTGGACACCGGAAAGGTTCCGGAAGGTTTCAGACATTTATCGGAGTACCGGGGGTTACCGGAACCCCCCGGAAACTAATGGGCCTTGTTGGGCCATAGTGGAGAGAGAGAGGGGACGACCAGGGCAAGAGGCGCGCCCCCTCCCCTTGAGTCAGAATAGGACAAGGAAAGGAGGGGCGGTGCCCCCCTTGCCTTTCCCCTCTCCCACTCCTTCCTTCCCCCTCCTTCTTGGATTAGGAAAGGGAGGGCAAACCTACTTGGACTAGGTTTCCCCATCCTAGGGCGCGCCACCACCTTGGCCGGCCCTCTCCTCCTCCCCCCTTTATATACGGAGGAAGGGGCACCTCATAGACACAACAATTGATCTCTTGATCTCTTAGCCGTGTGCGGTGCCCCCCTCCACCATAATCCACCTCGATCATATCGTAGCGGTGCTTAGGCGAAGCCCTGCGTCGGTAGAACATCATCATCGTCACCACGCCGTCGTGCTGACGAAACTCTCCCTCAACACTCGACTAGATCGCAGTTCAAGGGACGTCATCGAGTTGAACGTGTGCAGAACTCGTAGGTGCCGTGCGTTCGGTACTTGATCGGTCGGATCGTGAAGACGTACGACTACATCAACCACATTGTGCTAACGCTTCCGCTTTCGGTCTGCGAGGGTACGTGGACACACTCTCCCCTCTCGTTGCTATGCATCATCATGATCTTGCATGTGCGTAGGATTTTTTTTTTTTGAAATTACTACGTTCCCCAACAAAAGTAAACTCACACATGAATAAACCCCATCCTTTTATCCTTAATAGCAATGATACAATATGTGTCATGTACCCTACTTGTTGGGAAACATAGCATGCAATTGCAAAAATCTCCTACGCTCATGCAAGATCTATATAGGAGATGCATATAAAAGAGAGGGGGAGAGTGTGTCCACGTACCCTCGTAGACCGAAAGCGGAAGCGTTTGACAACGTGGTTGATGTAGTCGAACTTCTTCTAGATCCGACCAATCAAGCACCGAACGTACGGCACCTCCGAGTTCTGCACACATTCAGCTCGATGACGTACCTCTTCCTCTTAATCCAACAAAGCTGTCGAGGAAGAAGATGAGTTCCGTCAGCACGACGGCGTGGTGACGGTGATGGTGAAGTGATCCGTGCAGGGCTTCTCCTAAGCACTACGAAGATAAGACCGGAGGCGTAAACTGTGGAGGGGGGCACCGCACACGGCTAACAATTGTTTGTGTGTGTTCTAGGTGCCCCTCCCCATGTATATATAGGTGGGAGGGAGAGGGGAGCAGCCTCGGGGCGCCCCAAGTAGGAGGAATCCTACTTGGGGACCTTCCTCAATTCGGCCTCCCCCCTTCCTTATTTTCGGAGGGGGAAAAGGGAAGAGAGAAGGGAGGAAGGAAAGGGGGTCCAAACCCCTCTTCCTTCTCCTATTTAGCCTCCTGCCTAAGGGGGGAGCCACCCCTTGTGGGCTGGTGTGCTCCCCTCTTATGGCCCATATCTTCCCCCGGGGGGTTCCGACAACCCCCCGGGTACTCCGATAAATACCCGATACTATCCGAAACACTTTCGTTGTCCGAATACCATCGTCCTATATATCAATCTTTACCTCTCGACCATTTCAAGACTCCTCGTCATGTCCATGATCTCATCCGGGACTCCAAACAACATTCGATCACCAAATCACATAACTCAAATAATGCTAAATCGCCATCAAACGTTAAGCATGCTGACCCTACGGGTTCGAGAACTATGTAGACATGACCAAGAAACATCTCCGGTGAATAACCAACAGTGGAACCTGGATGTTCATATTGGTTGCTACATATTCTATGAAGATCTTTATTGGTCGAGCCGTAATGACAACATATGTCATTCCGTTTGTAATCGGTATGTTACTTGCCCGAGATTCGATCGTCGGTATCCACATACCTAGTTCAATCTCGTTACCGGAAAGTCTCTTTACTCGTTCCGTAATACATCCTCTTGTAACTAACTCATTAGTCACTTTGCTTGCAAGGCTTCTTATATTGTGCATTAGTGAGAGGGCCCAGAGATACCTCTCCGATACTCGGAGTGACAAATCCTAATCTTGATCTATGCCAACCCAACAAACACCTTCGGAGATACCTGTAGAGCATCTTTATAATCACCCAGTTACGTTGTGAAGTTTGATAGCACACAAAGTATTCCTCCGGTATTCGGGAGTTGCATAATCTCATAGTCGAAGGAATATGTATATGACATGAAGAAAGCAATAGCAATAAAACTGAATGATCAATATGCCAAGCTAACGGATGAGTCATGTCCATCACATCATTCTCCTAATGATGTGATCCTGTTATCAAATGACAACTCATGTCCATGGTTAGGAAACCTTAACCATCTTTGATCAACGAGCTAGTCAAGTAGAGGCTTACTAGGGACTCGGTGTTTTGTCTATCTATTCACACATGTATTAAAGTTTCCGGTCAATACAATTCTAGCATGAATAATAAATATTTATCATGAATAAGGAAATAAAAATAAAAACTTTATTATTGCCTCTAGGGCATATTTCCTTCACTACTTTCACTGGGACTGAGCACCGTAAGATCGAACCCATTACAAAGCACCTCTCCCGTTGCAAGATAAATCAATCTAGTTGGCCAAACCAAATCAATAGACCAGAGAGAAATACGAGCTATAACAACTATGCATAAAAGAGTTTAGAGAAAACTCAAATAATATTCATGGATAATCTGGTCATAAACTCACAATTCATCGAATCCCAACAAACACACCGTAAAAAGTGATTGCATTGGATAGAACATCGAGGAGAACATTGTATTGAAGATCAAATAGAGAGAAGAAGCCACCTAGCTACTAACTATGGACACATAGGTCTGTGATAAACTACTCACGCATCATCGGACGGGTAGCAAGGTTGATGTAGAGCCCCTCCGTGATCGAATCCACCTCTAACAGAGTGCCGAAAAAGGCCTCTAGATGAGCTTTCTTTCACATTTTTGGGGGTGGATCCTCCCTCCTGTTCTGGAATAGCACTGTTGCCATCTTGAGCCCAGACACCAAGGGAAGAATGTATCATCTATGAATGTATGTAGTACTGTAGTTGCTAAATTAGTAGGAACAAAAATGCATTACAACGACATGCCATGTGCGCTATTTTGTCCCGCGGTCCGAAATAGCGATGCCCCGTTTGAAATGCATGAATTTTGCAGCAAAGGAAAAAAATGTTTTTCTGATGAAATCGAGAATGAAAAACATGTTGGATAGAGGACAATGTCTTCTACAAGGAGGGGAGATGAAAGTGACTTCAATTTTATTTTTTCAATCGTGTTTCATGGACACTATTGTCTTTCTTTACGGAAGGAATGTTGTGGTGGTCGTTCTACTATGGGTTTCTATGGGTGGGATTAGATGCTGGGTCTAGATCTAAATAGTTATTAAGAGGGTAGTAACAAATGGGCGGCTGATGGTACAACATATACGGAGTATAAGTCAACATAACATGCGGATAAACTCGTGCTGTGTCAGAGGATTACAATTACTCGATGTGACTAAATTCCCTTTTTGCCAGTTAATGAATGCAAAGTACGGCCACTTCACCAATGGGAAAGATTGCGATCATGCAAGGGATTAGAGAATATCGGTACAAGTACGTACTGCAATTAAAAAGGCAAACAAAGCACGGATGAGCACACCATTACTAGTTAAATGGTACTCCCTCAGTTTACAAATATAAAATATTTAAAGTATTTTAATATGAACTAGAATGAGTGAACGCACGCTAAAACATGGGAGTAGCAAATGGACGGCTGATGGTACAGCCTAAGAGCATGTCTAGTAGAACCCTCAAACCCTTAAGCCCCTAAAGCAGTTTTAAGGGTTGAGAAGTGCCAGTTTTTGCCACTTTTTGCTGGAATTTAGTCTATTTTAGGCAGCTCAATAACTATTTCAGAAATTCCTAATAAATCCTAGAGGCCCACTTAGCCCATTTGTGCAAGGCAAGGGATAGTACTAAAGTTTAGTCCCACATTGCTAGTTTAGTGGGAGTTGGACCTCCTTATAAGGGAGGTTCTTTCCCCACTTGTACGAGCATGAGAACAAGAGGGATATCCACGCGGGCTCCTCCTCCGCCGCCTCGCCGCGCTGCGGGTTGCGGGAATGAGCCGAGCCGATATCTAAATTTTTTCCACGCACGACGGGTATACGAAAGGTCATGTGGGAGTTGAAACGTTTTCTGTAGTGGACACTGAATTCGAACGGCGCGCCTCTTCGGCCGCTGCCTGTTCGCTTCGTCTCCCTTCGTTGCTTCACCTCCTGCCGCAGCCTCTTCGCCTCCTTCTCCTGTGCCTATATAAGAGAGGTCGCTCCTCTCCAGAGAGACACAAGAGAAGCTCCTCTTCCTCTGGCCACAAAGTTCCGACCACTGCGCTGCTGCTATGTTCTTCCCCATCCCGTCTTGCGGCGTGCACCATAGGTCGGGATAGTAGGCCTCTAAAACCACACCTTTTGAGTCCTGTACGGGAGAAGGGTGATAAGGTTTTTGGGGAGCGCTCAGCACGACTACTGGCTGCTTCATCACGGACGATCCGGTCGCCGACGACAACTTCCCCGACGACGAATTCTTCCCCGACGTCCATGACCTCCTCGACGACATGGCAAGCAAGGACACCGACCCCAAGTCCAGCGCTTCTGCTGTTGCTGTCCTGTACGTGTTCTTGTCTTTCCTGTTAAAGGTTCTGCCGCAGTTCCTTGTTCTAGTCCTTGTCCTACACATGATAGGTTCTACTTCATATATGCTACTTGCTATACTGTCTGCTTTAGATATGATAGGCTACGGTTCATATATGCAGAAGCTATTTACCTTCTCTCTGTCAGAACGCATGACTTGTTTTATCTCTACTATATTAGTCATGCTTTATCTAGTATTTCTGTTAATAAAATCATTTGGTAAATTTCTCATATTTCCAACAATCCAAAAACCTTATTATAGGCAATTTACCCCAAGTGGTTTTGCTGCTTCCATGAGACCTCCTATGTTTGAGGGTATCCACTATAAGAGGTGGCGCGTGAGAGCAGTCTTATGGTTTCAAACCATGAGTTGCTATGACGCCACTCTCGGCAAACCTGAAGGAGAGCTTGATGCTCAACAGGCACAAGCTTTTCAGAAAATGAAAACTCTGTTTAAGGCTGCTCTCTTGAGTGTTCTTGGTGAGAACATAGTTGATGCTTATGCGTCAATTGATAATGGAAAAGATATGTGGGATGCACTCGAGGCCAAGTTTGGGGTCTCGGATGCTGGCACTGAGCTGTACATCATGGAGCAATTCTATGATTACAGGATGACTGAAGAGCGCTCCGTGGTTGAGCAAGCTCATGAGATACAGTCATTTGCTACAGAACTTGAGCACTTCAGTTGTATGCTACCGGACAAGTTTGTTGCCGGAGGTATCATCACTAAGCTTCCTCCTTCATGGAGGAACTTTGCTACCTTGCTGAAGCATAAGAGGCAGGAGTTTTCCATCCCGGATCTCATTGGCACTCTTGATGTGGAAGAAAAGGCGAGAGCAAAGGACACACGTGCTCGAGGTATTGAGGGAGGATCTAGTGCCAATGTGGTACAGAAGCAGAACTTCCAGCCCCACAAGTTCAAGAACAAGGGAAAGTTTGATGGAAAAGCAAAGTTTGATGGGAGGAAAAAGGCTGTGCAACACACAAACTTCAAGAAGAAGAATGGCAAGAAGAAATGTGCTTGTCATGTGTGTGGCGATCCTGATCATTGGGCTCCTAGTTGCCCTAATCGCTATGACAAGCGTCATCCTGGGAAAGGCGGCAAGACCGCTAATGTTGTCATTGGAGACACTGACAAGAAGGATGATGGGTATGGTATATTTCCCACTATTCTTTCAGTATGTCATTCTCCTGACTGGTTGATTGACACGGGTGCTAATGTGCATGTATGCGGTGATATTTCCATGTTTTCGTCTTATCAGACCGCAGGGACTTCAACCGTGCTGATGGGCAACGGTTCAAGTGCTTCTGTTCGTGGTGTTGTGTAGGATCGAAAGTATGTCTAGAGGGGGGGTGATTAGACTACTTGACCAAATAAAAACTTAACCTTTTCCCAATTTTAGTTCTTGGCAGATTTTAGCTATTTTAGGACAAGTCAAGCAATCATCACACAATTCAAGCAAGCATGCAAAGAGTATATTGGCAGCGGAAAGTAAATCATGCAACTTGCAAGAATGTAAAGGGAAGGGTTTGGAGAATTCAAACGCAATTGGAGACACGGATGTTTTTCCCATGGTTCAGATAGGTGGTGCTATCCTACATCCACGTTGATGGAGACTTCAACCCACGAAGGGTAACGGTTGCGCGAGTCCACGGAGGGCTCCACCCACGAAGGGTCCACGAAGAAGCAACCTTGTCTATCCCACCATGCCCATCGCCCATGAAGGACTTGCCTCACTAGCGGTAGATCTTCACGAAGTAGGCGATCTTCTTGCCCTTACAAACTCCTTGGTTCAACTCCACAATCTTGTCGGAGGCTCCCAAGTGACACCTAGCCAATCTAGGAGACACCACTCTCCAAGAAGTAACAAATGGTGTGTTGATAATGAACTCCTTGCTCTTGTGCTTCAAATGATAGTCTCCCCAACACTCAGCTCTCTCTCACAGGATTTGAATTTGGTGGAAATAATATTTGAGTGGAAAGCAACTTGGGGAAGGCTAGAGATCAAGATTCATATGGTAGGAATGGAATATCTTGGCCTCAACACATGAGTAGGTGGTTCTCTCTCAGAACATAAGAGTTGGAAGTGTAGATGGGTTCTGATGGCTCTCTCCATGAGTGAAGAGGATGTGGAGGGGTATATATAGCCTCCACACAAAATCTAACCGTTACACAAAATTTACCAATCTCGGTGGGACCGAATCATCAAACTCGGTGGGACCGAAATAGTAAACCTAGTGACCGTTAGAGTTTTCGGTGGGACCGACATGCAACTCGATAGGACCGATATGGTTAGGGTTAGGGTATAACGTAATCTCGGTGAGACCGATTACACAAACTCGGTGACACCAATTTTGGTAATTAGCTACCAGAGAGTTGGTCAGGCAAACTCGGTGGGACCGATTTGCTCTTTTGGTGAGACCGAAAAGTTACAAAAAGGAAACACTGAATTTACATTGCAATCTCGGTGGGACCGATCCGCTCTTTCGGTGAGACCGAAAAGTTACGAATAGGAAACAGAGAGTTTGCAATCCCATCTCGGTGAGACCGAGATCCCTATCGGTAGAACCGATTTTCTAGGGTTTGGCAATGGCTATGACAAGTGAAACTCGGTGGCGCCGGGTTGAAAGAATCAGTAAGGCCGAGTTTGGCTTTGGGTTTAGGTCAAATGTGGATATGGGAAAGTAGCTGAGGGTTTTGGAGCATATCACTAAGCACATGAAGCAAGAGGCTCATTAAGCAACACCTCATCCCTCCTTGATAGTATTGGCTTTTCCTTAAGACTCAATGTGATCTTGGATTGCTAAAATATAAAATGAAGAGTCTTGAGCTTTTGAGCTTGAGACAATCCTTTGTCCTTAGCATTTTGAGGGTTCCACTTTCACCATCCATGCCATGCCAATCATTGAGCTTTCCTGAAATAATCATCTTGGATAGCATTACCTCAATGAGCTATATGTTGTTATGAATTACCAACACAACCTAGGGATAGTTGCACTTCCAATCTCCCCCTTTTTGGTAATTGATGACAACATATAGATAAAAGCTTCGACAAATGATAATAAGCATGAAATATATCATCGCTCTGAGAAGTATGTGATAAGTAAGAGCTCCCCCTAAGTTTGTGCATATTTAAGATTTTCTTTGGACTGCAAATGCACAAAGAGTTAGAGTCATGGGTTACTCTTCCATGTCACATACATCTTGGTGGAGCGCTTAAAATGATAAGAATGAAATAGATGCACTCATCACCAAGAGAAGTGAATGATCACATAAGATAGATAAGATAATAGCATTCACCGAGCATTAAGTGTAGCTTATGATCAAACACATGATCATTAATGTCTCACAGATAACGGCATAGTATCTCAAGCACTCAAAAGCAAACAAAGTTTGAAAAACCACCAAATAAAGCAAGAGAGAAAAAACAACACTCTCTCTCTCGAAGCCTATGATCTATACATTTTTCTCCCCCTTTGGCAACAAGTTACCAAAAAGTTCCTAGAAAATGCATAGTGCTAGATCGACTCTCAGGCTTGGTCTTCTGGTGGTGGTGGAGTCTGGATCACTCCAAGGACGAAGCCTTCTGTAGACGTGGTTGGAGTTGAGGCTGAAGTAGATGCTGGAGCTGGTGGAACTGAAGCTGTAGCTGGTGCAGAAGTGGTGGCTCTGGTGTCAGCAACTGGCACTGCATATGATC